>OX387663.1:10733029-12109136 GCA_947568875.1 Fissipunctia ypsillon | reverse complement strand
CGGCAATTTGTTGTAATTTTTTAGTAATTGATTATGATGGAATAGCTATTTCTTCGTTATTATGGATGTTGGAAAACTATTGAAAAACGTTCATAACTTGAACGAATACATATCAACTACTCAAGATGCTTCTGAAAAATGTAAAACCTCCAGAATTCAACTGAATATGTCTACTGTCCTTGCGCTCAAGAAAATACGCTCTCTTGAAATCGAGGTAGGTTCATTTACTTATGATTTACATTAAAAACAAAGAATCCATTCTTGTTATGCCCATTAGGACAATTAATATATTATTCATTTTGTTTTAGTATTTTAATAAATGTGAGGAAAATGGGATCGCGTGCTTGATATTCGAGCGTATGTTATGTTTACCGCCTTCTAAAACATGGGGCGTGCTTAGCAAGGAGCTGGTGAACTTGCTGCAATACTGGCTTGACGCTGTAAGGAAACATTTAGTCAGGCATAACTTACAATGGTGGACTTTTTTGAAGTTGTTGCTCAGATTTGTAAAGGTAAGGATCCTACATCACAAAGAAAAATTAAAAAAAAACCGGCCAAGTGCGCGTCGGACCACGCACAATGAAGAGTTTCGTGGTTGGGATGATTTTATCCCAAGAACAAACTTAACATTGTACTTAGTTGAAAAACATGTTCTCTCATACATTCCAACTACAAATGTACCTAAGTTGGCCGACTATTACCTACTCGTTAACCCGCAATATTTTTGAACGGCTTATTTATCGACACCCCACACTATGGGAGAGACGAGAAAAATAAGTCTTTTTCACTTTACCTACATGTAGGGCAGGCACCCTGTAAAAAAATTTTTTTTTTCAAGATTTTGCGATAAGTAGGTACCACTTTGCACTTTGTTTAATATGTATATCCGTGCCAAATTACAGCTTTATAGTACTAAGAGTCTCTGAGTTAAGCCGCGGACAGACACAGACATGGTGAAACTATAAGGGTTCCTTGTTGACTACGGAACCCTAAAAATTCATTACTCTGCACAAATAAGAAAATAAGAATTAATTAATCACACTTAATTAATTAAATGTACACAAAATACACATAATTTTTCAATGGATATTAAATGTGTTGTACAATTCTGTTTCTTTCAATTTAATTCTATAAATTATCATAACAAAACCTACATTAAAACTATCTCACTCCAATTTTTACAGGAAATCCGTCAGAAAGATATCTCCCTTCCTAACATCCTCGTGGAACATACGGCTGAATGTCTCCTAGACCTGGCCACCAACAGCCGTCCGGATGCATATCAAAGATATGAGATCCTACACTGTTTCAACATGTACTGCTCTGAATCCAGCCGAGAGATCAGATTTGCTTTGAGGAATAAGTTTGGGCATTATTTGTAAGTGGAAGTCTTTTATTTCATATTTTAGTCTAGTATATCTCCTTTTTCAAGTCTCATGCAGCCCCGGATCTAGGGGGGGCAAGCAGGGGCCCATGCCCCAGGTGCCGACTTCAGGGGGCGGCAAATTCAAGTATGGCAGACAAGTGCACTGCCCAGCGCACCGCAACTTTGCAATAAATGAGATGCGCAGCACTTACTATCTTTCTCTGCGGGTGGCGCACCTACGAAATCACTACGTAGGTGATTAGCGTAGGCATAGGTCGCCATACGGTGAGAGCGGGTTGCGGGCGGGCGCAGTTGAATTCTGCAGTGAACTCAATGAGCGCCTCTGTGGGGAAAAACCCTTTATTTTGTAGCGGGGCGCCCGCCGGGCGTGCCGTTTTTTCCGACACTGTAAGTACAAAGGCGATACGATTTCCTTTAGTTTTTAACCGACTTCAAAACGGAGGAGGAGGAGGTTCTCAATTCGTCGGAATCTTTTCTTTTTTATGTGTTCCCCGATTACTCGACGACGGCTGGACCGATTTGGATTTTTTTTTTGTTTTTGCTTTCCAGGTGGTTACATTGTCATCAGGTCGGGATCTGATGATGGGATCCTGGAGAAATCGAAGGAACTCTTTAATTATTATAGGCACATCTATAGCAACTTGGGTATTTTTTATAGTAACTTGTTCATTTGCCCTCGGAAAGCACCGTTTGGTGAAGTGGAACTGATGATGAAGACCACAAATAGCCACCGGAACTACTCAATAATAAGTATTCCACGGGTCGCGATCCGATTACTTTAAAATGATTGCTAAGCAATATAAAAGCTCGTCACAATCCATATGGTCAAGTGGAGCTGATGGTGAAGTACCAGGAGAACTCCTCAACAATTAACGTCCCTGCATCGGGAAAAGCAATATTTTGTAAAAGTTGATAAGCAGTTGTCATTAGGCTATTGTAACTTAGATAAATTACAAACCGACCCACTGAAAAGTAAAAAATAAAAACTTTTTTGCAAAAAAAAAAAACAACTGATTTCCAAAAAAACACTACGAAGTGAAAAATAACTTTAGTTTCGGAAGTCGGTGGCACTTAAAATACAGATCCAAAGACACCGACTTCCGAAACTTAAGTTATTTTTCACTTCGTTGTGTTTTTTTTGGAAGTCAGTGGTTATTTTTGCAAAAAAGTGTTTTACCACAGTTTTGGCCGTTTTACCGCATAACTGAGACGTTGCCTGAGGTAGCGGCGCGGTGAGGGAGGGGTGATAGTTGTCACAAGTTGACGAATCACTGAGCTCTTGTATCACGTCACCACACCCCTCCCTCACCGCGCTGCTACCTCAGGCAACGTCTCAGTTATGCGGTCGGCCTATAGATTGGCGCATTATCGTTCGATGTTTGACTATTAAGTTGCTGCCAAAATTTTCGCGCTCACTTCGCTTGCTCTTGCAGCCTAGCAACTCCTAATTATTAAAACATTTTTAAAATTCTTAAATCGTCAAAAGAAAATATAATTTATGTGAGGCAGAGTTAAAATTTTTGCTCTCGCTTCGCTCGCTCTTGCATTCTAGAGTTAAGCTTTTCTAAAAAAGTGTTTCAGTGTACTCATCATTATGAACAACTTTTACTATGGGACCAAACTTGAAATCGCGAAAAAAAATCGGCTGTTCCCTACATTTTGACGAGTTATGCGAACTTAATTGTAGGAAATAGTTGATTTTTTTCTTTCGCGATTTCAAGTTAGGTCCCATAGTAAAAGTTGTTCATAATGATGAGTACACTGACCACTTAAGAGATTGTGTGTTAATTCCGGGACAAGTTGTAAATAATCTACCTAGCATTTTCCCAACTATGTTGGCATTGGTTTCCAGTCTTACCGGATGCAGCTGAATACCAGTGTTATTATTTTACATGGAGCGACTGCCTATCTGAACTCCACAACCCAGTTACTGGGTAACACGATACCTCTTGGTAAGACTTGTTGTCAGACATTCACTCATTCCTGAAATACCTCTCCATTTTCCCAGCATCAAACTATCCACCTACATGGCGTCCTGTGGCCACCTTCCGACCCAGTACAGCATCATGGAGACTTTACTCCGCTGGCTACTGCCTCGTCAGGACAAGACCCTCAGGATCACGTCGGCAACCAAGTGGTTCCCAACAGCAAAGTATGCTGAGAGAGATGTGGATATCTTCTTGGAAAGATCTTGGGTTAATTTCTTTCAGGTTTGTTTGATTTGTATTATGTTTAGTTGAATAAGTTTGTTGTGATAGGAATGGTAGTATGATTGTAGTAAAAAAAACATAATATAATATCATGCCTGAATTTCGTGAGGGGGTAATCAGAGAGTACACACACGTATCGTTAGATTAGAACCACAAGCCAAATTTCACAAGTTACATTGAAATAATAACGTGCGAAATTTGGCTTGTAGGAGTACTAAAAACTTCCATAAAGAAGCGTGAGGATATGGCAAAATTCAAATTTTCTGTGTCAGCGGGGCAATTGCGTAACACACAGCCGA
This sequence comes from Fissipunctia ypsillon, assembly GCA_947568875.1. Taxonomy (NCBI): domain Eukaryota; kingdom Metazoa; phylum Arthropoda; class Insecta; order Lepidoptera; family Noctuidae; genus Fissipunctia; species Fissipunctia ypsillon. The sequence goes on along the minus strand of OX387663.1, from coordinate 12,105,240 downwards.
ACCCAATAACCTATCTATCACCAGTTTTGGTATACTGGAGATAGAAAAACCTATCTCTTTCTATGGTTTTAACGTCCCAATAATCTATAAGATAATAAAGAATCTTACCAGCCTGACATAAGGACATATAGAATTATACTGTCTACCATCAATAGCGATCTGTCTTTTACTGAAAATAGGTTATTGGGTTCGGTCGTTACAGTAGGAATCGGTTTCATTTTGACAGTGCTACAACATCCATTGCGTTATTTACGTTGTTGAGCAGAAAAATTTTTCGAACTTACGAAGCCGAAGCTTCAAAATCATTCAGATTGTGATTACTGATGTGAACCGGTTTCATAAAACCCTAAAAAAACCTAATAAAACCGGTTTTTTTGAAGGTGTTTAAGAAACCGGTTCACATCACTAATTGTGATTGATAGTGTGTTACGTAATTAGGGTGCAGGTTGTTTGTTGATCAAAATACGATTCGCGACCGTAACAAATATCTTTTAACAGAAATATATGAAATTATAATGGTCAATACAACTCTAACATAATATATAAACATCTCGCCTTTTATCCGCGAAGGGTTGGGCAGATATAGCTGGCTATAGTACCTACGCCCCACATTTCGCCAGTCATATTTAAAAGTCCATGTAATAGGGGGCGAGCCTATTGCCATCAACCGTGCACAAATCCAGACTCCGAGCTGTTACTGAGAAATCCGTGGTGCAATACATCTCTTTAAGTTAGAATTGGCCTCAAATGTCATAATTTTATGAAATAGTCATTCAATGGGATAATTTGAACTTAGAGAGTTGTATTGATGATTTTAACGATTATAATTCTCTAGATACATATTTGTTACAACCGTGAATCATATTTTGATCAGCATAATTGCAACTGATGTATACCAGATTACAAAAAAAAACGTAAGGAAATTTGAATTTCTCAGGCTACATCAAGGCTGTTATCATGATAAGTGATGATATGAAGGCAATTAATAAATACTTCGCCCGCTATTACAATAAATAGGAATTATTTAACACAACTGGCGAAATGTAACATTCACCTCTGCTTACTCTTCTCAGGGCGTGATATTGAACCGTTTGAAAACTACTCTAAAAATTTTTTCTAGGATGCAAGAGACTTCTTGAACGCGCACAACCAAAGGCATGATTTTATAACATCAGTTGTTTGCAGAAAACTCACTGTTGGCAAAGTTGTTATTATTTCGGTAAGTTAATACATTTATAAATTACCTTCTAGCTTTTGCCCGTGGGTTCGCTCGCATGGAGTTCGGAAATTATCCCACAGAAACGTAGTACTAACGGGATAAAAAGTATCCTCTCCTACCCCAGCGGGGTAATTGCGTAACACGCTCACAGTAGGAATTGGTTTCATTTTGACATTTCAACAACATTTATTTATTTATTTATTTATTTATTTAATCTTTTCACACTTAAAAAAGTACAAAGGCGGACTTAATGCCTTAGGCATTCTCTACCAGTCAACCAAGGGTGGTGAAGAGATTAGATGGCAGGTGCTCTGTTAGAAATGGAACAATTTGTACATAAATAAGTTATAAACTTATAATACACATACATACATATTTACTACAATATATACCTATAATATATATATACAAACTCAAGAGAGAGAGGTTTTGAGATGACTCTACGCTATTTATTTTGAAAATAACTCCGCAATCTCCGCTTAAATGCATACCGACTGGTGGCCGTCCTGATGTCAAGAGGTAGCGCATTCCAAAGAAGAATGGACTGAATATGAAAGGAAGAATGAACAAAGTCAGAAGTATGAGAAGGACAGAGTAGGAGAAGATTGTTAGAAGGTTCAAGGAGGGAGGGAGAAGGTTGTTAGGTTATTTACGTTGTTGACAACGTACTTAAATAACGAAATGAATATTGTGTTGTTGTCTGCTCAAGCAGACAAATTTTTCGAACTTAGGGCGCGTACATATCCGTTGTGCAGGTCCGTTATTTGATGGCGTATGTAATTGTATGAGCGAGTTCACACATAATACAGTATTCCGGATCCAGTAAAAAATACCGTTCCGACAAAACATGCAGCAGTCCGTTTTACAGGTCCGTTTAAACGTATACGCTATTGGCGTATGTAGTTGTATGAGCTATTTCACACACATGACAGTATTCCGGATCCAGTAAAAAATCCCACACACAACGGAAATACTGATCCGTATTATCTGATCGAAACCGCGCGAGGCTTGGCACGGGGGTGCGCGGGGTGCGGTGTACTACGCGGGGTGCGGTGTGCTGCACATAGGCGCCATTTTCCGGTTTCATTCAGTAGCGTACACGTGTCCAGTGCGCTCCTATTCATGGTAAGCAAGGCGTTTGAAAAATACAGTTTTGATAAATTGTGTTGAAAGTAGACCAGTTCGGTCGGCATAATCGGTCCTGTAAATGCTGTGTGAATATTACTTCCAGTAGCGTCGGATCCGTTAAAATCGATCCTGTAAATGTTGTGTAAATATTACCTCCAGTAGCGACGGATCCGTTAAAAAGGATCCTGTAAAACGGACGTTCTATGTGTACGCGCCCTTACGAAGCAATGGATTAGCAATAGGCTTCAAAATCATTCAGATTCTTATTGATAGTGTGATATGCAATTAAGGTGGTGGTTATGGTTTACCTGTGAGCCTTTCATCCAAAGCCGTTCAGCCTTTCAGGCGAGGAAAGGTAACACAGACTGATAGAGAGACAGAGTTACTTTCGCATAATATGAGTATGGATGGATGTAGGTAAGTATTGTAACGATGCTTTGGACGAACCGTTAACTAAAGGTGGATTTGTGTGTTTATATAATACACCGTAACACTTTTCAGTATACTTCTATTGGTAAAATAATCCCATTACATATTTAATTACACCATCAGTCAGAGCCGGGAGACCGACTGTCAACTACATTGTTTTTCTTCACCTATTCTAACTTTTAAAATCAACGATTGTCTGTTTAAATCAATAAACGCTAAACTTGCGGAGGTTGCACGCTAATCGCACGCCCGGTTATAACCTCTACACAGTATGTACTTAACTAAGGTAGGTATCTAATTTAGAGTCATTGATTTATTCATATTCATTTATTAGATTGATATATTTTTGGTATAGAAGTTGGTATGGTAACAACTTCCCCTAATACTAGTAGGTACTTTACCAGTTAAATTGTTCTCCAATTTAGGGCCATTGACTACACCTACCTAACTTATATTTTGAATCTATTATTCGTATTCAAATTCAAGGTCAAAGTTCAGGGGTTAGCAACATTTTTGGCGCCCGGCCATAGGTTTATTTTTATTCTCTGTCTAGGTATGTAGGTATGTCGAGGCTATGAACTGGCAACTTGTAGAATATCGACCCTAGATGGTAATAGCCTCCAAGACACCGACTTTTGTAAAGGCTTATTTCACCAAGATACCCTAGCACTGCCTCAGAGCCTAGACAAGTGACAATCGCTTTCAAAGCCTTTCGTATTTCTGCAACACTTTTCGACGGGACTAATAATAATAAATAAATTATATAACTAATATAATATAATAATAAATAACACTGCATTATGAACCTAAAAGCGGTTCAATAAGAGCCAGTTTACTAGCAAGTGTTTTGAAAAAAATATTTTTTTCAAAACACTTGCTAGTAAACTGGCTCTTATTGAACCGCTTTTAAGTTCATAATGCAGTGTTAATACACTGTTTAATAACAGTCGTGCTTTGTACTTTAGATTACCGCACTAATGCGGTAATGTGCGCTTTTTAATCTAATCAAAGAGACTTCATGCCTTTTTAAGCCTACTGTGTACCTACTTATATAAAATATGATAAATTAACATAATAATTCATCAAATTATTTCTTTTTGTCAAAAAAATAACATTCTTTCGTGGTCTAAATCCAAATAACATACAACATATTCAGTTTTCATGCTTTTAATACCTACTTATTACACTGTTCGACGGCTTCGTGCCTTTGCCTCTCCTTGAACCTGCGAAGACACCGCGACAAAAGTAATCCGCGGGCCGTATTTCATATATTTTTTTAATGAAACTATTTATTTTTTCCTCGCAAGTGTGTTGAAAAACGTCGTATAAAACGCGCGTGCATTGATCATTACACACTTGTATCAGGTTGGCACCAAAGTAATGAGACGCTCTGCAAAACTCTATACATTTCCTGTTTCAAGTTAATTGTTTTCTATAATATTCTAGAATGTTGTAGAACATTCTTGGTACTTGTGATGTGCGGGTATATAAAGCCGCCCTCGTTATCGGTTTAGTCAGTTTGAAGAAAAATGGACGAGCGACAAGTTCGAACACTATACTTATACGAGTATTTGTCAGGCCACAGCTGACAATATCAACACTGTATTGGGCGATGGAAGTGCAAGCCATGCGACGGTGTCCCGATGGTTTGACCGTTTTAAATCAGGAGACGGGAGCCTTGAAAGTCAGCCACGCTCAGGATGACCACCCGCAGTGAATGATGACGATTTACGCCGCGAACTGCAGTCGAATCCGGATGCTACCACTCATGAATTAGCGGAAGCACTTAACTGCAGTCACCACGCCGTGGAATACCATCTGCATGAGCTTGGGTATCGAAAAGTTTTGGCTCAGTGGGTACCGCACATCCTTACAGACGCCAGTCGTGCAGTCCATGTCGCTATCTGTCAATCACTTTTGCTGCGACCCCGACGTAAAGAGTTTTTGTCTGATCTGGTTCCTGGAGATGAATCATGGATTCATTACGAGAACGATTCACGTCGTGCTTTTTAGCTGTTTCGAGAAGAAACGCCACCAACTCAACCGAAGCTGAGTCAAAAGAACCGCTTAAAAGTTCTGCTTTGCTGTTTCTGGGACGCGCAAGGCATGCTGTTTTATGAACTATTACACAATGAAACTATAAACGCTGACAAATATTCAACTCAGCTCACCAAACTGTCTGCTGCTATTAAGAAAAAACGACGAAGACAAGTCAATGTAGGTTTACTACACTCGACCACACGTCACATCTGCCGTTCGCCAACAGTTGGAGAACTTGGGCCGGGAGACGATACCCCACCCACCTTATTCTCCAGACCTCGCCCCATCAAAGTATCATTTGTTTAGAGCCCTGAAACAACATTTGCGGGGTAAACAATTTAATGATTTCTCGGATGTAGAGGCGGAGTTAAACAACTTTTTCGATGCACAGCCATCAGAGTACTGGGCGAAAGGCATCCAAACTTTGCCGGATCGTTGGCAAGAAGTCTTAGATGCTAATGGTGATTAAATACTTACATACTATTAATTTACGATGCTACGCTCGCCTCCAAATTCGCCACCACACAACTCTGAACCGAACTTGTCTGCATGTTCTTCCCAAGAAAAATATCCATATAACGCAGAGGAAAAGAAAACGCGAGAACGACGAGTTAGAAAGAATGGAAACCATGATGATAGAGATGAAATCCATGATTTTTGACTTAGTAGGTAAACAATCGAGTAACAACTGAAAAATAGATGCCTTACAAACTGCTCGATGACATTAGATCCCAAAATTCGATTATTAGTGCTCAAAACTCAGAAATTAGGCTGCAAAACGACGAAATTAAAAAGGATGTGATATTTCTTTCCGCCAAATACGATGACGCCTTGAAGGAGATAAACAACCTACATTCTAAGTGTGACACCAACCAAAAAGTCATTAAAACCTTAGAACAAAAGGTAGACATCCTTGAAAGAAATATGAAAGCAGGATCGATTGAAATAAAAAATATTCAACCTACAAAACCTGAAACCTGTGAAACTCTTACAGAATCAATTCAGAAACTCGGTAATGTCATTAACCTCCTCGTTTCAAGTTCGGATATAAAAAATATCTTCCGTCTGAAGAATAAGACAGAGTCACCAGGCAACGTTATTGTTGAATTCACGACGCCTGCACTCAAGGATCAGTTCTTATTGTCAACAAAAAACTTCAATAAAAACAATAAGGAAAATCGCCTAATCAATAGCCATCTGCAAGAAAAAGGTCCTAAGCATCCATTGTACGTATCCGAAGTCCTAACTACTATGGGTTAACGTCTCCACTACCTCGCACGTCAGTTTATAAGAAGTAGCAACTACGAGCAATGTTGGACCGCCAATGAGAAAGCGTATGTTCGAGAAAAACAAGGGATGCCCAGCCGACTTATTAAATCAGAAGAGGATCTAACAATACTACGCAAGCAAAAATGATTAGTTTATCGTACTATATGTCTTGTTTATAAGGATATTTCTCAAATTTTGTATCAACTTAATATAATATTAATGTCATTAACTACTTAGCACTCAACTCTCACCCACCCACACACTACACTATATTCTAATAACCAAATGTACATCACACATTTACTTGCAAAAAACGTTATTAAGTTTTTCCCCAGATATCAAACGCCTTTGTAAAACTGATAGCAAAGTTCCTCTCCATCTAAACCTTGTTACGCAAATATTTAAGTGCGCTAAATATCTAAAATACATATATACAAACCACAAACACATCTACACTACAAACGTAACTTTCTTGATTGCCTACCAACATAATACAGGATCACCTAACATTATTACCTTCCCTACCTGTGCCAGAAATAGCGCCTACCTAAAACATTTAGCAATGAATTTTAGTCTATCCATATCACTGATATTTTTAAATATAAACAAGAATAAATTATTATTTATCATTCGATAATTTACTAAATAATTGCTCTAACATAGATTCCGTCTCTGTGTCGGATTCAACCACATGTGACCTTGACAATTGCATTCCATCCACTAATAAACCCAATGACTCGCTCAAAATTCTTAATCAAAATATTAGAAGTATCTCAAAAAATATGTCAGGCCTGCACACGATACTAGCTAGGACTAAAATAGCTTGGGATATAATTACTCTAACGGAATGTTGGCTGCCCAACACTCACACTATTCCTGACTTGTCAGGTTACAACTCTTTCTCATCCAAGAACAATAATACTCAGAATGAGGGAGTAGTAGTCTATGTACACACATACCTTAACGTTTCTGTACACGAACCCTCTTTTCAGATGCAAACTGTCTCCTGATAAAAGTAGACCACAACACTAAGTACTAGCAATTTACCGCCCTCCAAGCTACAAAGACATTACCAACTTTCTAAATTCCTTAAACATGACTTTAACTAGTATCGCGCACTTTAATAACATCATTATCACCGGTGATATAAATGCTTAGTGTTCTTTCTGACGTTTTTCTTTTTGCTCGGCTCCTAAGGGGCATAGCGTGATGTTAAGTAGCCTATAACTATCCTCGAGGATTGGCCTACCAAATGCAAAAAGAATTTTTCAAATCCGACTTTTTATTCACAATTTCATGGGTTTTAATTTTTTTGCGCGGAACCCTAATTATTTTTCTAAAATAAAAGTAGCCTAAGTTACCCGCGGTAACATCAGCTATCTGCCAGTGAAAGTCCCATCAAAATCGGTCCATCCGGTCCATTGCATTGAATCGAGTAAGATTCATCAAAAATGTTGCTAACCCCTGAATAGTCACGATGTATGTCCTGAATGAACTTCGAAACTACTGAACCGATCTTGATGAAATTTGGTCACTATGTGTAATTTGGTCCAACTTAAAAGATAGGATAGTTTTCATCTCGATTATTGACCTCAAATAACAGCGCGGGCAGGCGATGCGATGCGACGGGGTGGGTTGGGGAAACAAGAGATTTCACGCGGAACCTTCACCTTTCACCTTTGGATAGAACCTTTGGTGTTGCCGCAGGCTTCCCATGTCAGTAGGAAGTAGTGACATTAGGCTATTGTAACTTAAAAAGTGATAAATAAAAACTTTTTTACAAAAAAAAAAACAACGGACTTCCAAAAAGCACTACAAAGTGAAAAATAACTTTAATTTCGGAAGTCGGTGTCTTTGGATCTGTATTTTAGTTTTTTTCCAACCGACTTCCGATATTAAAGTTATTTTTTCACTTTGTAGTGTTTTTTTTGGAAGTCTGTTGTTTATTTTTGTAATTTTTTTTCACTTTTTAGTGGGTCTGTTTGTAATTTATCTAAGTTACAATAGCCTAATGTCAACTGCTCACAGGGACATTAATTGTTGAGGAGTTCTCCTGGTACTTCACCATCAGCTCCACTTCACCATATGCATTGTGAGGAGCTTATATTGCTTAGCAATCATTTTAAAGTAATCGAATCACGACCCGTGAAATACTTGTTATAGAGTATTTTCGGAGGCCATCTGTGGTCTTCATCGCCAGTTTCCACTTCACCAAATGGTGCTTTTCTCGAGAACATATGCCTATAATATTTGAAGAGTTCCCTCGATTTCTCCAGGATCCCATCATCTGATCCTGACCTGATAACAATGGGACCACCTCAAAAGTAAACCCTTTCAAAAAAAAAAATCAAAATCGATTCACAATTGACGGAGAAATCGGTGGACATATGTATATTAAAAAAAACATACGTACAGTTGAACATAGAACCTCCTCCTTTTTCGAAGTCGGTTAAAAATCGGAATTTAAATAAATTAATAAAAACAAGTCTGAAAACGTAAAAATGTGACGAAAAACTTTGTACGCCAATTACTCGAAACTATGCAAACTGAACAAGTACTTACTGCCATTATCGCTAGCGCGGCAGTGTTGTCGTCCTTTCCCCTAGATGGTGTTGGGATCGAATTAGATAGCGCTATGGTTTGATTACACGCATTTGGTGACCCTCCGCCGGTAGAAATCACTAGTTCACACCACACAACGAGCTATGTAGGGGGAACCAACCTCGTCTCGTACAATTTTTGAAAAAACTGTCCCACGTGTTTTAACGCGGGACGGTTTTTGGTAGAACTTATGTTTTATTCACCTTTGTGTTATTATTATCACAGAGTATTCTAAAACTGCCAACACTACGTAGTGGGTGTTACGCCAGGTGCTCAAAAAGTCAAAATCAATTTTTTCTTTTTTCGAAAAAAAAAATTGATTCCTCGTGCCCAGCTGTATCCGAAAATACCCCATGTGTGTTCCGCGATTCTTGATAATTTTCGAGTAATTTTAAGTCTTGAAAATTTTATGGGAACCTTTTTAAATAAATTCTATCTTTATTTTTACACGGTTTTTTTTGGCTTTTTCATATTCCTTTTTTGCAATGTTCATTGTAATAGAATATTCTTTCAGACATAAAATAATCATCCTTCCTATCATTAATTCAAGATACAAAAGAAAAAATATCGAAGAGGAGGAATTCAGAGTCGCAAAATTAAAGATCGAGTATATTTAACGCCTTTCTGAACAAAATTATACGAGTACACTACCTACACTTTCTTTATTAAGTTGTCATCGATAACACAGCCGAACATTTGCTTTGGATTGCACGGCGTTGACGTCCATACTCCATAGGTTCACATGACGGCGACGACGTCGCCGTGCCGTCCACTGCCGTCGCGTCGTAGCTGACGGCGGCGCCGGTGACGGAGGCGCTCTGCATCCCTGCCGCACTTTCAGTCGATAACATAGCATCCACTACGTCATGGTATCGCAAATTATCTTTCTTTAGCAAGTCGTACTGCAAATTGTGATCTGTCTCGAAGCATCCTTTCCATGTCCGTAAAGTTACAACCGGCACTAATTTTTCTGAGTTGCGCTATGTATTCCGCGGCGGATTCACTGTGTAGTTGATCGTGCTTGTAAAATTTGAATGAAACAGAAATCTCATTGGGTTTTGCGCTATAATGTTTGAATAGGATCGCTTCAATTTCACTGAATTTTACTTCACTAGACTTTTTAGGTATAATCAACGCCAGAAGAGTCTCGAACACTTATACGCCGCTTACTGACTGAATTTACACAATTTTTGAAAAAACTGTCCCACGTAAAACGTGTTGGCAGTTATAAAATAGTGTACGACTAAATGCCGACAGACACTATGCCGACAGGACACTTCGCCGACAGGGCATAATATAATATACATACATAATCTAGGTACGTTAATACCTTATGTCTGATAGCAGGTCGACGGAGCCCCGCTGTGCGGGTCTCCTATTTCGGTGTGCAGGGCTTAAAGGGACCTAACCAAACCGAACCTTGGGGTGCCTGTCGGCGAAGAGTCCCGTCGAAGTAAAGTCTTGTCGGTGTTCAGTCTGTCGGCGTAGTGTCTGTCGGCGTTTAGTCGTACCCTGGGTTTAGAATATCCTGTGATAATAATAACACAAAGATGAATAAAACCTTTGTTCTACGCAGTGGGTGTTATACAGGTGAGGTGGTCTAATAGTGACGTCATAGAAAAAAAAATTGATTCCTCGTGCCCAGGGGTATCCGAAAATACCCTATGTTTCGCGATTCTTGATAGTTTTCGAGTAATTTTTTTTAATTCTTTAAAAAAAATTGCGAGTACCTACACGGTACGTATAATATACGAATTTTCTTTAATAAGTTGTGCACTGCGACTTTGACCATATTCAGTAGGTAGGTGAGATACAGGGATGATGACAATTTATTTTAAACTCAAAAAAATATTGTTTGCAAATAGTGCAAACAATATTATAAAAAGTATGAAAGCTTAAAAAATATCATGGAAGTAAAGAATTATATGGTTCAGCGTTTTTGAAAAATCAAGGGGGGTAATATAGGGGTTGATTTTAAAAATCACTAATATTAATGTACCTCTTTTTAACAGATTTAAGGGTTTGGAAATGTAGTCATATTTCGTATCTCGACTTTTTGAGGTAACATTTTAGTCTTTATTTTTAACTGACTTCAAAAAAAGGAGGAGGGCTTCGGAATTCGGTTGTATATATATTGTGAGGACTGAAGTAAAATCACAATTTAAAAAAAACAATTATTTATTAACCTAAAAACTAATCACATGAATTTCACAAAACTAATTATCAATTTAGCAAAACTACAACCAGAGGAACAAAATCATCACTGATCAAATCAAGAAAATAACAAGAGTATAATGAGATTCAGATACCAGATTTAGCAGATTACAACGAACGGCCGACGGGCAGCGCTTCCGCACGCAAAGTCCAAACGAAAAGTCAGCCCGACCCGCCGCCTGCGGTAGTTTTATAGTGACCGCGCCCTCCTCGTTCTTGAGCCGGGTAGAAGTATCCAACACGGCCATCCTGATCATGCGTCGTCCTCGACAGCATCGGAAAGGTCCGGCAAGCTCAGCATGACTGCTCCATGGGTTTCGTCAGCTGGACGGGAAGGCCCAGCGACTGGCTCTGCACCATGATGATCATTAGTGGTGTCTTCAGTCAGGTCGTCTTCTGTGAAACCAACAAGGATGATTAACGACTCTCAGAGAGTAAACACATTTGCCTATTCTTTTGCTTGCACTCAATTCGTCTAACGTGGCCTTTTTCTTTCATTCATCAGACACAGACTGACTAGCTAAATAGTCTATGGGGCACCAAGACGTCATCTTAGTACTCCATTCATCACACAGAAACATCATAACTCATGTCATCGACATTCATACATCATGCAACACACATCATGTTCATTCACTGTCATGTAGGGCATTTATTGCCGAAAGGATCGTCTCGCAGTCCGTCCTCTACATGACCCATCGTGTAGGGCAATTACCAAATCACCGAAAGGAACGTCTCGCAGTCCGTCCTCTACACGTCAAAACACACGTTATACGGAAACCACATCCGTTATACGTGGGTGGCAAGGCCACTCTCTGAGACCGGTCAGGTACCTCGCAGTTTACCTGACGTAGACGTCTTGCAGTCCGTCTACTGTCTCACCCCAAGATCTGCACGACCCTCTATGGCAATGCAGACCCCTCATAGTACGCAAGCACACTCACGCTCAAAGAATGCAGCGCAAGTCTCAGGAAACCACTCCCCTTTCCAGAGCACCATGTACTGAGCAGCAGCTTGCGTCGTCTTGCCATAGGAGCCGGTCAACAAGCGCAGCTCGTACCGCCCACTCGGCAGCGCGCGTGTGACCCTGTACGGCCCTCGCATCCCGTGGTCCATCTTCCGGTTGCCTGCGAAAACTTAATGACGAAAACCAAATCATTCACATTAAAAAATTTTGGTGTGCGTCGGTTTCGGTTTACGTAATCGTCCTGTCGAGACTGATTTTGTTTTAGTAGATCAGTTGCGCGGGCTCGGCGTAACTCTCTTTGTGCTTCACGGTTTGGCTGTACACCTTCCAAAGCGACATCACGGACCAGTGACCTGATGACGGGGGTCGCCGCGTCGGTGCCCACCAGCACGTTTAACGGCGATGCCTGAGTCGTCTTCTGCTTGGTCACGTTGAGGGTTAGTTGGAGTCTCCACAGCGTCTCGGACCAGGCTACCCCTTTGTGATTTGTCTCGATGCGAAGAAGGTTCAGTACAGTGCGGGCGTACCTCTCGACCTGGCCGTTTGATTGGTGCATCTCTGCAGTAACCAAATGTATCTCCGATCCCATATCTTTAACAAAATCTAAGAACTTAGCGGACTGATACATTCTGCCTCTGTCGGTTATAATCATTTTTGGTACACCAAAAAGTGAAACTGCGTTTGTGAACACTCTTAAAAGTTCTTCTACATCCTGCCTATAAATGGGGTAAAGGAGCGTGTACTTAGTAAACGCATCTACAATAAGAAGAACAAACTTGAAGCCGTTCGACTCCGGAAGTGGACCTAGTACATCTGAGTGTACAACTGAAAAAGGTTGATCGGGTTTTTCCCACGAAGTTATATTTTGTTGTGGAGCCCTAGGCACACGTTTTTTGGAGATGCAAATCAAGCAATGTTCGAGATACTTTTTAACGAATTGCCTAAGGCCTGGGAACCAAAAGTGCCTTAGGATTAAATCCAAGGTCTTGTCATAGCCAATGTGGTTGTGCTCATCATGGAACACTCGAAGCAAACTAAGTCTGTGACCTCGGGGAACAAAGCAAAGGAATCGCGGTTGCTCGCCAATCGGAGTATACTTATAGTACAGAAGGTCATTCTTCTCAACATAGCGATTAGGATCTAGGCTGCCTTCTCTAAGTCTTTGGAGAAGCTCCCGTGTCTCTTCATCTGCAGCTTGCACTATCTGAGCCCAATTGCGATGTTGAGTGATATGAAGCACTTTACGAGGGGGGTTTCTGCTTAAGTAATCGGCGTGTGACATCATCACCCCTTTTCGGTACTCCATCTCGAAGGTAAAATCTTGGAGGTACATCCACCAGCGGGCAACTCTCGGCAGCAGATCCTTTTTACGTTCGGTGGATTTGAGAGCATTGCAGTCTGTAATTAATTTAAACTGGAGTCCGATCAAATAGTGTCGGAAATTCTGCAATGCTTTCACAACCGCCAACGTGTCTAACTCATAAGAGTGGTATTTACTCTCTGCGCCTTGAGTGGTCCGGCTGAAGTAAGCCACAACTCTTTTACTAGCGTTCGGGTGGGTTTGCAAAAGAATTGCGCCATAACCGATGCTGCTCGCATCAGTATGAACCTCCGTGGGTAGACTCGGGTCAAAAATTGCTAACACAGGTTGATTGGTCAAAATCGAAATAATTTCCTGTCGCACTTTTTCCTGTTCGGGACCCCACTTGAACTGAACATTTTTTTTAGTTAATTGCGAGACTGGAAACGTTTTCGTTGCATAGCCCTCAATGTACTTTCGAAAGTAACCGGCCAGTCCCAGGAACTTCCTAACTTGTTTGACATTTTCTGGGGCGGGCGAGTCTACTAATGCCTGGATCTTGTGAGGGCTCGGCTTAACCTGACCTTGGCTTATTATTCGGCCAAGATATTCAACCTCGGTGGTGAGAAAGACACATTAGCGTACATTTATCGAAAACCCTGCCTTGGTCAGGGTCGTAAGTACCTGTCGCAATAGGTTGACACCTTCGTCCACTGTGGTGCTCATCAACAGTACGTCGTCTATGTAGACCAGAACTTGTCCCGCGTCAATGAATTTGCGCAGCGTTTTGTTGATGATGCGTTGATACACAATGGGCGAATTTGTCAGACCGTATGGCATCTTTAAGTACTCATAATGCCCCTCGGGCGTAACGAATGCGGTGCGATGGACTGACTCGTCACTAATTTTAATCTGGTGGAAGCCAGAGGCCATGTCAAGAGATGAGTATGTCGTTATGTTTTTATCGCCTAAACAATCGATATGGTCCTCTATTAATGGGAGCGCATATCGCTCTTTGACAGTCACCCTATTCAAAGCACGAAAATCAACGCAAAGCCGGTCCGAACCGTCCTTTTTCTTTACTAAAATTATGGGGCTAGAATACTCTGATTCGGACTCTCGAATAATGCACTTCTGTAGAAGGTCATTGATGATTTCGCGAACTCTAATTTTCTCAGCAATTGAAAGTTTATATGGGCGGTAGGTAATAGGTACGTCGCTGGTTACATTGATGTGCATTTCGCCCGTAGTGACAGTAGTTGTCGCCGTGCCTGTGATAAAAAACTCCGCAAAATCAATTACCGTCTTAAGAGATTCCCGCTCTGCACCCTGTAGTGGTGTGACTATAGGTACGTTAGATTCTTTAGAGACCGTGAATACATGAGACGTGTTCTGACTGCCAGGTCAGGTCAGGAGATATTGTCGGTCTTTGGTTCTGATGTATGGACGGCAGCACATCAAGCTACTACAATCTGTCAAATTTCTTTAATAGATTTTTAACTTTATCGCTAAAGCATTAAGTTCAAGGTTGATTGGGAAAATTTGACAGATTCGGATAGCTTGACCTGCTGGCGTCTGTACGTTAGGTCATCCCTATTCAAAATGTTAGTTCCAATTATCATGGGTGTACCCATAAAGGCGGCTGGTACTACAACGAAATCGGCCTCTATTGCAATATTAGCAAACTCAACCGTAAGGGTTGCGTAAGACGTCGACACAATTTCGTGGTTACTAATACCCGTCAAAACACACTTAGTAGGTTTTACTGCACAAGACAAATGTTTTACTACGTCGGACGATATGAGGGAGACATTAAGCGCGCCGCTGTCTATTAACACATCGACCGGTATGCCGTGTACCACTGCGGTGGATATGTCGCTGTTTTTTCCGCAGGATCTTGACAAAAATTTACGTTGCGTTTGTTCTGCTGACCCTGTGGTCCAGACGATCTGTCTTTGGCAAAGCAAACGTCCTCCGTATCTTTTTACAGAACGTGCAGGTTGGAACGTTGGGACGTACTTTGGACACTGGTTCGGACGGTTTAGATCTTTTAGGGCAGTTGTGAGACAAGTGACCTCGGCCCTTACAGTTAAAACAGGTCTTATGCTGATTCCGATCTGCGTGTTCTGTACCGCGTTTTCGTGACAGAGGGTAGGCCGTAGTTTTGGCTGAGCCACCCTTCGTTTGATCTAGTTTCGCATATATAAATAGAAAAGACACCAGATTTTCTGAAGAGAGTTCTGCGTTTGCCGCCGCTGCCCGCACCTGTGCATCGTCTATGCCGCGGACCACTATTTGCGTCATTAATTCATCACTAAGGCCTTTGACAATGCGCAAGCGGAGCAGGGTACGTCTCGCGTACTCAGCGTACGACGTGAATTTGTTAGACATCGTATTCATCGTTTCAAAAAGTATCGTTGCGTAATCTAATTTTCGGGGGCAAAGTGGTTGGAACTCGCGTTTAAAGTTACTCCACGACCTATCAGAGGTTACCCACTCGTTTAACCACGTTCTCGCGTCGCCTTTTAAACATCCGGCTACGCGTGACAGGCATTCTCTGTCGCTCCAGCCATTGGCTATTTGTGCACGATCCACTTCATCACACTAAGAGTCCACGTCATGGATAGACGGGTCAAAGTTTGACACAAAGTAATGCGAACGTCCCGGATTTATGGAGTGGATCGCATCTACTATAGCTTGAGCCACAGATGGCGCCGTTGTGTCTGGTTGCGGAATGGGGGTGTGGTCAAGGGGCCTAAATTGGGTTTGGATTGTTATCCCACTTCTGATGTTAGGACTGAAGTGAAATCACAATTAAAAAAAAAACTATTATTTATTAACCTAAAAACTAATCACATGAATTTCACAAAACTAATTATCAATTTAGCAAAATTACAACCAGAGGAACAAAATCATCACTGATCAAATCAAGAAAATCAACAAGAGTATAATGAGATTCAGAGATACCAGATTTAGCAGATTACACCGAACGGCCGACGGGCAGCGCTTCCGCACGCAAAGTCCAAACGAACAGTCAGCCCGACCCTTTTTTTTTTTTTTCCTATCAATGGCATCTCGTAGTTGGCCAAGAGTGGCCGTGACTACTTAACCGGTCAATCCTGTGGCTGCCTTAAGCTAACTCAAAGCCTCCAGCCAGGGGACAGCCCGACCCGCCGCCTGCGGTAGTTTTATAGTGACCGCGCCCTCCTCGTTCTTGAGCCGGGTAGAAGTATCCAACAATATATATATTATGTTTGTTACCTCAGTACTCCGTCATTTAAAACCCGATTTAGAAAATTGTTTTTTTATTTGAAAGGTACTAAAGGAACTTCCCGATTGGTCCCATTTTTATTAAACCTTAATCCAGTACTGATGATAGGATCCATGAATTGAGGGAACTCCTCAAATATTATAGGCATATACATAGCGATTTTGGTATTTTCATCAACAAGTCAAGCATTTGCATTCAGAAAGTATCATTTGGTGAAGTGGAACTGATGAAGAAGATCACAGATGGCCACGGGAACTCCTCAATGATAAGTATTTCACGGGTGGCGATAAGATATCTCGATTAAGATAGTTAAGCGACTATGAAGAAGCCAATTTAAATAAATGGTTCTGATGAAAATGGTACCATCGGACTGATCTGATGATGAAGCCGGAAGGTAGGCACTGGAACTCCATAATAACACGATTTATTCTAGCCATGTTTGGGCTTATTGGAATTGTCATGAGATGCACTCTGGCTACAAATGATTTAATGGCAATATGCTTCAAATTGCGCTACTTGAGTCGTATGTTATGTGTGGCCTTTATTGTCAGAAGACAGATTTCGTCAACGATCTGTCGTCGTGTCGATTCAATAATTTGTTGGTGACGGCGTCCAAACCTGATAAAACTACGCCTTCAAAACTTTTGACACGACTTAGCTCGACATATTTGCATATTGCAATGTTTTTATTTGAATGGGTATACTTGCTTGGTGGTCGCATATAAATTTGGTCAAATTCTGGTGAGTGGTTTTTGCGTTAGCTTCAATAATACGTATTTTTTTCCATTTATTGTATGTTGATGATGTTAAAATAACTTCGTGTCACTGTTATTTACTTAACAAGTAGTGGTATACGAAGTTGGGTGGGGTAGGTACCACAACTTAAAAGTGGAAAATAAAAACTTATTTATAAAAAAAAAAAACAACCAACTTCCAAGAAAAACACTACAAAGTGAAAAATAACTTTAATTTCGAAAGTCGGTGGCAAAAAACGTGTTGGAAGTCGGTTGTTTTTTTTTTCTATATAAGTTTTTATTAAAATCGGTCCACTCGGTCAAAAGTTATTTCTTGTTATTAGAGCGTGACTGGCATACTTTTAACTAAAAAAAGTCCTCCCGCCGCGTCTGTCTGTCCGTACGCGGTAAACTCAAAAACTACCGAACGGATTTTCATCCGGTTTTCACCAACGGACGGAATGATTCATGAGGAAGGTTTAGGGTGTATAATTCATTAAGGTTTTGTATAAATTCACTGAAATATGATGATATGATGATTGTTGAAGATGTCGGAAAAAAATCATGCCGACTTCCAGCTTTCTGGCGTGCGCCGCGCAAACCAATACTTAGAGTATTACGAAACATAAGGTACTTTTAATCCCAGTAGTACATTCCCGTGGGATATTTTCCGACATCCACGCGGGCGAAGCCGCGGGCAAAAGCTAGTCTATACAAATTTTTACTATTTTAAATGCATATGAAAGTATATACGGTACTAATAACAAAAAAGCAATTTTTAAAATTTTTGTCTGCCTGTCTGTCTGTTTATTCCGGCAAATCTCCGAAACGGTTGGACCGATTTTGACGGGACTTTTACTAGCAGGTAGCTAATGTTACGGCGAAAATAATTAGGGTTCCGCGCTAAAAAATTAAAACCCATGAAATTATGAACAAAAAGTCGGATTTGCAAAATTCTTTTTGTATTTGGTAGCCCAATTCTCGAGGATAGTTATAGGCTATTTAACATTACGCTACGACCCTTAATTAAGAGCCGAGCAAAAAGAAAAATGTCAGAAAGAACACTAAGCGAAAACGAAGTAACAGCGCGGGCGGGCGATCAACGCGGCGCGGCGGGTCGAGAGACGAGGGAGTTTTATTTAAATGTGGCAATTATTTTAGTATATTGTGTATCTTACGACATCCACGCGAACAAAGTCGTGGTACAGTGCTAGTTATCGTCAGCCATATTTTAACTACTGTGGGCGTGCTATGGATAGTGTTGGTTATTGCGCAATAGAAAAACCGTTTACAGTTCAAATCAAATTATAATTCACTATTAAATTAATCACACTAACTATTCACACACTGGTAGGTACATGTAATAAATGGTATTTTTTACCAATAGCGCCATGTACAGCTTCAACAGCCCAACGTACCTTAGTTATAAATCGTGATGCATTGGCTCTTCTACTGTTAATGGTGCTCTTTTCCCCTTCAAAGCTGGCATAAGTACATCGTAACCTTGCTCTTTTAAAAAATCGACTACGTCACGGAAACCGCGATCAACAATGCAGATGTCACCTGGTTGTAGAAGCGTTTTGAGTCCGTTAGATTCCTCTAATATGCTTTTCATTATACATGCGTCAATCATCGTTCCATTGTAGGGACCTGCTATGTCAACTACATAGCCATTTGTTGTACAAATGGAAAAGGGTTTACAGAGTGGTGTTTTCTTCTGTCCACTGTAAGATTTTCTTTGGTAAACATTGTTCCTACTTTTTTCATGCCTAATGTAAGTTCCGTCAAAAATTTAACCAAGATACAGTTTTTTTTTAAATTGATATATGTATATGCATGCACGTATCCGTAATTGACTTTTATTTTTTTTAAGCTATGTTCCACCAATTCGACCCTTTTGTAATTTAACATGTAGGTAATAGCTAACTAATTAACAAATAAAATATATATTTTTTGTTAGGTGTCACTTTGGGGGTTGGTATAAAAAACCACCCCCAAAAAATATACTTCTCGTTTTTTACAGTTTCTAATATTGCAAAAAATCATTAAAAAAAAATAATATGATTGTTTGTCGATAGTCATGTGTGGTTTCAATTTTATGAAGATATCTTAAATAGGTACTGAGGATAAAAAAATTACGTTGAGGGTTATCACCCGCATTATTCCCTTACTATAGAGGTTAGGGGTGTGAGATTAAGTGTATGGCTATTTTTGATGAAAAACAAGGTAAGAACCCTTCATCAGACGCGAGTGCAGTTTTCATATGCTTAACCGGCTAGATCCTTTGATGATGTTCGGGTGTGTAGACTGGTTGGCGATCGCGGACCTAAGCGAAAGGAGACGGAAACGATTACATACAATCTTGGGCCTAAATGTAATGAGATGAAATTGGTGTGAATTAATAGATTTAAACTTATTAGTCCCTCGCTGAAAATTCTGTGAGTTTTGACAATCTGAGAGGCGAGTTATTAGAGGTTTAGTAAAAGTAAGGTTATGTCACAATCTTTAACTGATTCCTGAAGTGCAAAAGATGTTCTTTAAACACTAATGTTTATTATATTTCGTCTAAGGGTCGTCGGCCTAGTCTATTGCAGTGACTAGTTGCTATCCTTCAATTCACACAGCGATCCATAGTTTCAACAATATCCAATCCACAAGGCGGCGGTAAAATCCAAAATAACAATTCCAAACGTGTGAGCCCCGGCACAGGCAACAGAAAGAACACGGGTGGGTTTCAGTCAGTAAAAGTCTGACACGCCCTCCCGCTACGCCCAGAGCGGGAGAAGTCATTTGATGATTTCCCATCCACAAACGTGTGAGCGATCTTCGTTGTCCAGTGTGAAAACATGGGTCGTACAAGGTAGGCAGGGTCAGAATCCGTAAACAACAACGCAGCGGTCGTTAAAAATTAAATAATCTGGAAAGCATTCAAAACTCAGAAAACAAGAAACGAGTGAACAAGCAAGAGTAGTCGGCAACTGTCTACTGTCAATGTTGAGCTGACTCACAGCTGTCATGCCAGTGACATAGACTAAAAATATAAGACTGATTTTAATCGATATGAAATCGATATACATTATATTGGTTTTCAGTAATTAATTGATATTTAATTTGTTAAGGCATGCAATTAATTGCACTTTATTGTATATAAGTATATTTAATGCATTTAATTACTCGAGTTAATTACCTAGTGCGAAGGTTTTCTTTTTATAATTTTGTAATCGATTACTTATAACTATATTTCTCTTAATTCTCCGCTTCCAGATTGAGAATTGACCTGATTTTTGATATTCTAAGATAAAAAAATATGACAAATTTTTTAGATCATATCTCAACTTATTACATTTGGGCCCACCGTTTTCCATCTCCTTTCATAATTTACTAAGATAAGTATTTGTGCCAAATTTCAAGTTTATTAACTCTAGGAATAAGATTTTTCAAACAAACGAAATCCTCCCTTTTTACCCCCTTAAATGTCGAATTTCCAAAAACCCCTTCTTAGTGCTCCCCTACATTATAAAAGGAGGCTCAAAATTTCACATTCCTAGTCCCAGTAGTTTCGGCTATGCGTTGATATGTCAGTCAGTCAGTCACTGACTGACTGACTGACTAATCTGTATAGATTATAATGGTTTGAGGTGCACGAAATAATTTTGAAAAAAGTATAATTTCGTTGTTGTTTTACCCCATTTGCTTTTGGACCAATCGGTCTGGGACAACCTGTATGTGGGAAGTGTTGTGTTCGTGTGTGCATACCCCCTTTTCGTCTCTACGCACACTACAAAAAATCGCGGAACATACCTGGGGTATTTTCGAATACCTGGGGTATTTTCGAATACCCCTATGGTATGAGAAATTCAGATTTTTTTGGACATCACTATTTAGACCAACCTGTATATGACGGCACTGCTGTCTTACGAATTCCAAGCATTAAGCTTTGTTGTCATAACGGCGAGGAATACTGCACACAATATTTTGGACAGGGTGGTGGCTGGTATATCACCTGTCGCCTGCTACTATTGTTTAAGGGTCAGTTTCCACGAAACGGAAAAATCCTCGCGGATGCTCAAGCACTTTTTAAATTTCACTGTATAAGTAACTGTATTAATATTGACTTTCGACGCAGATATCAAGCGTGATGTCTGCGTCGAATTTTATACTTAAAGTCAATATGGATACAGTTACTGAAGCCAGAATTCTCTAGTGTATCTCGATCCCAATCTTGTTCTGCAGTCTTTGACGGCTACTTGTGAATCGCACCCCGCTCAAAGACTCAGATTGACAAACTCGGCCGTTGATTGGTTACAGACAAGGATCGGAATCAAAATTGGAATTGAGATATAGGATAGAAAGCGGCCGTTATTCAGTGAAGTGCTCGAGCATCCGCGAGGATTTTTCCATTTGATGGTATCTGACCCTTAGGATTCACCTACCGCTCATTGTCCAATTCCAAGAAACACATACTTGATCCGAGTAAGTGTTAATATAATCCCATTGCACTCTTATTTTGAAGGTAAATAGCCATGAAATCTCCTTCTCCTGTCTATTCGAATTTCTTAGTAGAAACTAGCTTCATCTTTCTGACTAACTGACCGACTCTTTGACAATTCAAGTGCCTGTAATTGGTTTAATTAAAATTAATGCTTTGAGTTTTGAGTTTTAGCAGTCCGGAGTCTGGATTTATGCCCGGTTGGTGGCAATAGACTCGCCCCCTGTTACATAGGAACTTCGATATATTTCTGGCGAAATGTGGGTGTCCCGTAGGTATATCTCTGCCTAACCCTTCGGGGAGTACGGGCGTGGTGTTGTGAAGAAATGTAGAACACATTTCATTTTACTCATCTCTCCGCAGGGTACAGAACGCCAAGAATCCTGGCTGGATATAAACCTGGTCAGTGGCTGTGTGTCGGTGTTGTTAGACCCGCGCGTTCTGGAGAGCTTCGGCTCCAACAACCACAAGTCCTTCGAGACGCTAGTCGTGACGCAGCAGAACACACACAGTGCTAAGTTGCACAGGTAAGTGACTGTATAAGGTGTAATTTAAATAACTGCCAACCTCTTGAGGGGTCATTGTACTCATCATTATGAATAGCTTTTACTATGGAACCAAACCTGAAATAGCGAAAAAAAATGTATCTGTTCCCTACATTTTGACGAGTTATGCGAATATAAATGTAGGGACCAGCTGATTTTTTTTCGTGATTTCAGGTTTGGTCCCATAGTAAAAGTTGTTCATAATTATGAGTACAATGACCCCTCAAGAGGTTGGCAGTTATTTAAATTACACTTCATATACAGTGTCTGTCAAAAATGCGTGGTCATATTTAAGGGTGTGGTACCGACTACCAAACTGAACAACTTTCTGCATGGGACCAACATCGTAATCGCGAAAAAAAATCACCTGTCACATACAAACTTCAATACCTTCTCGACCCAAATGTATATAACAGTTAATTATTTTTTCAGCGTTAAGTTGCACAGGTACGTAATATTTTAGTACTAGCTTAACTAGTACTACTTACCTTAACCTTATATCTATGTACTTACCATACACTTTTATAGCGTCATCATAAGGCGTTCGATTTTGTGGACCATAAATTACTTAAGAGTAATTTCTAGAAATGGATTTTTCTAGTTTGTGTAAGCACAAACTAGAAAAATATGGAATAAAAGGCAAAGCGAACTGGTTAAGAGACTACCTAAATGACAGGAAACAATGTGTGGAAATCTCTAGAATATATAATAACAAAAAGATGTTACATAGAAGTGACTATCGAAAAATAATTTTGGAGTGCTACAGGGCAATGTATTGGGACCTTTGTTATTCCTCATATACAGTGTGAGTCTTTATAATGTGCACATATCGAAATGAGGGAATCTATGCTTAATTTTATCGACGGAAAAAATGTTAAAAAAAATCTAAATATTTATTAATATTTTTTATGGATTTTAAAAAAAAATTGTTTGCTTTTGTGACCCCAGTGAATACAAAACTGTGTAACTTTTAAACTAAACGATTTATCACGATGAAACAAACTCCATAATGTTTGGAAGTAATTAGGTGTCGTCATAAAATAAAAATTATGGAAAAAAAATAGCCATAATCAAATATAAACATTTTTTTTTGGCAAAAATCTGATTTTTTTTCATTAATTTTTACAAAAATTGTAAAATTTCTCAATAACATGCCCCCATCACCTTCTTTTTTTATAACTTTAAGTTATTCTTCATTGTATTAGGAACCTAACGGTAAAAATTGCATGTTTTTAACTCAACCCCAACATTTTTTATCAAATGTCAAAGAAAGGCCCAACGCATAGCTACGCACATTGTTTAGCAGGTAGATAAACTTTTTTTTGTTAACTTTGTTGTGAATGCGCGCGGGTCGTTTCAAAGATGGCACTCCGAACGCGGAATCGTATTGTTCTCATAAGGGTGGTTTGTTTGGGATGATAATTAATGCAAAAGAGTTCAATTGAAACCCATTTATTATTAAATACAAAATTTAATGCATCAGGTTCTCAAAATGTCCACCTCGTTGTTGTAAACACAAAGCCGCGCGAATTAGAATTTGGTGTGTCGCTCTCCTTATCATTTCGGGATCATTGCGAATATCATTCGCACAGTTTATTATGCGGTCACGCAAATCGGCCTCACTGTTGATGGGGGTACTGTAGACGCGTTGCTTCATGGTCCCCCATAGGAAATAATCAAGGGGCGTCAAATCGGGTGAACGCGCAGGCCACCCTACAGGTCCTTGCCGGCCGATCCATTTGTCATGATAATTTTCGTTTAAAAATCTTCTTACATTTGTAGCGTAATGGGCAGGACATCCGTCCATCTGAAGAAACATCCTTTGACGCACAGCCAGTGGGACATCTTCCAATAACTGAGGCATATCATCTCTCAATAGACTTAAAAATCTTTCACCAGTCAACGTTCTCGGCAATATGACTGGTCCAATCAACATGTTATCGATAAGACCAGCCCAAACATTTATCGAAAATCTTACTTGGAAAGTAGATGACCGTTTCAGTTTCGGGTTTTCACCTGCGCGGCACCATCTGTGTAAATTTCGACAGTTAGTAATACCGTCTCTAGTGAATGTCGCTTCGTCCATCCATAGTATTTTTCTTGGAAAGTTTGGGTTTGCTCTGGTTTTTCTTTGAATCCATGTGGACATCACACACCTTGGACGCCAGTCTACGTCTTCATGTAGATGTTGCACCCTTTGATAGTGATAAGGATGCAATCCTTCTTTCTTTAAAATACGCCACACTGATTTTTGGGATATTCCGTGACGAAGAGCCAGTCGTCTAGTACTTATGGATGGATCAGCAAACAAATCACTTAATACTGCTTGTTCAGTAGCCGCATCAATAATTACTTGAGGTGGCTCGCGACGATCTCTACTTGATCCAAGTCCAGTGATCGACAACCTTCTGTGAACTTCCTGGAAGTTTCGGGCAGATGGCACTGGTTGCCTGTTAGGATACGCAGCTATGTAAGCCGCGCGCGCAGCTCTGGCACTTCCTTGTCCCACTCCATAATAAAAATGTATGTCGGCGATGTGTGCCGGGGAAAATTCACTTAAACGCGGCATCATGTAGCAGCGAACGAAAGTTATGAAAGTCCAGCGAACGAAAGTACCGAAACACATGTAGCAGCGGCGAATAATTCGGAGCGACTGCCAGTCTGACATCTGTCATAATTCAAGTTCCTTTGGCTGGCCCTACCTCCCCGACCTGCGCACATTCAAAAGAAAGTTTATCTACCTGCTAAACAATAGCTATGCGTTGGGCCTTTCTTTGACAGTTGATAAAAAATGTTGGGGTTGAGTTAAAAACATGCAATTTTTACCGTTAGGTTCCTAATACAATGAAGAATAACTTAAAGTTATAAAAAAAGAAGGTGATGGGGGCATGTTATTGAGAAATTTTACAATTTTTGTAAAAATTAATGAAAAAAAATCAGATTTTTGCCAAACAAAAATGTTTATTTTTAAATGTGGCTATTTTTTTTCCATAATTTTTATTTTATGACGACACCTAATTACTTCCAAACATTATAGAGTTTGTTTCATCGTGATAAATCGTTTAGTTTAAAAGTTACACAGTTTTGTATACACTGGGGTCACAAAAGCAAACTATTTTTTTTAAAAATCCATAAAAAATATAAATAAATATTTAGATTTTTTTTAACATTTTTTCCGTCGATAAAATTAAGCATAGATTCCCTCATTTCGATATGTGCACATTATAAAGACTCACACTGTATATCAATGATTTATTTATTTTTATTTATTTATTTTACTATTTATGTACACACAATAAAACATTATATAGTTAGGACATTATGATCATTGAGTACAAAGGTACTGCTTATTTCTTAAGAAATTTCTTCTAGCAGACCTGCGAAAGGAGAAATTTAGACAAAAGTGTGTGAGAACAAGAAGAGAAGAATATGATTAGTGACGTCTTAAACTAAAAAAATATATATACCTACACATATACTATAAAACAAAAATTAACAAATACTTAAATAAATAAATATGCTATAAACCTATATATATATATAAATGATCTCCCAAATATCACTCGCCATAAGACAATTTTGTTTGCTGATGAGTTGATGACACAACCCTCATTGTGAAATGCAAAAATGCAGACACTGTATATGAAATAGACGTAAACAAAGCGATAAACAACATAATACAATGGTTACATTCTAACAACTTAAAAAATAATATGGAGAAAACTAAAATGATACAATTCCAAACCCATAAAAGAAATCCAATGGCGTTAAATATAAGGATATTATCGTTGAACAAGTTGCAAGTACTAAATTTCTGGGTATAAAGTTGGATCAGAATTGCGACTGGAAAACACATGTCTATTACGTTTGTGATAGACTCGACAGATTTGTCTACGCAATAAAAAGATTAAGAGTCACGGTATCAACAGAGGCGGCTCTTTATGCATATCACGGATACGTATCGTCCGTACTCGCTTATGGTCTCTTGTTGTGGGGTAATCCGGTGGATATTATAAAAGCGTTTAGAGTACATAAAAAATGTATACGTGCAATATGTGGAGCATGGTATACGGATACTTGAAAGCCATTGTTCATAAAGTTCAATATTCTGCCATTACCGTGTATGTACACACGCCAAAAGAGTTAAGTAACCAGTCACGCATATTACAAAACTATTTGTGGGCGTCCAAGCAAAAAGGGTCCAGTAGCGGGGTATTGAGTTAAGATCAGATTCGGTATCTAGAATAGTCAATTGATAATAAGGATTTAAAAAATATTCAAAAACTGACACATTTTTTTTTATCAGACATTTGAAGTTGAAACTGAAAAAAATTGATTTGAGAAAAAGCATTTTCAAAGTTTGATTTTTGGTACAATTTAGTACATTTTCTGGTATTTAGAACCATCATATAGTCATGTCATCCATACTTATTACTTATTTACTTATTAATATTATACATTCGAAAGTAACTCTGTCTGTCTGTCTGTATGTTACCTTTTCATGCCTAAACCACTGAAAGGACTTCGATAAAATTTGGCAAGGAGATAGATGGCATCCTGGCGAAGGACATAAGCTACTTTTTGTCTCAAAAATATTACAGGGGGTGATATAGGGGATGAAAAATTGTATCGGAAACCCAGCATTTCTTAAGTTAGGGATATGAAAATTCAAATTTATGCTTTTGGTAAGAAATAAAGAATTATATGGTTCAGTGTTTTTGAAAAATCATCCACTAAGGGGGTAAAATAGGGGTTGATTCTAAAAATCATAAATAATATTAAAAATTTTGTGTTTTTAAGAGATTTAAGGGATTGGAAATGTAGTCATAGTTCGTATCTTGACTTCTTGATGTAACATTTAAGTCTTTATTTTTAACCGACTTCAAAAAAATGGGAGGTTCTCAATTCCGTTGTATGAATTTTTTTTATGTTTGTTACCTCAGTACTCCGTCATTCATAAACCGATTTGGAAAATCATTTTTTTATTGGAAAGCACATACTTTCAGATGGTGCAATTTTTATCAAAATCCAGTTTTGATGATAGGATCCATGAGGAACTTCTCAAATATTATAGGCAAACACATAGCGATTTTGGTACTTTCCTCAACAAGACAAGCATTTGCATTCAGAAAGTATCATTTGGTGAAGTGGAACTGATAAAGAAGACCGCAGATGGCCACAGGAACTCCTCAATGATACGTATTTCTCGGGTGGGGATATAAGATATCTCGATTAAGATAGTTAAGCGACTATGACGAAGCAAATTTAAATAAATGGTTCTGATGAAAATGGTACCATCCAACTGATCTGATGATAAAGCTGGAAAGTAGGCACCGGAACTCCGTAATAAAACAATGTATCCTAGCCGTGTTTGGCCTTATTGGAATTGTCGTGAGATGCACTCTGGCTATAAATGATTTTAATGGTAATATGCTTCAAATTGCCCTACTTGAGTCGTATGTTATGTATGGCCTTGATTGTCAGAGGACAGATTTCGTCAATGATCTGTCGTCGCATGGTTGATTCAATTATTTGTTGGCGACGGCGTCCAAACCTGATAGAACTATGCTTTCCAAACTTCTGACACGACTTAGTGTCAGCTAAAGTTATTTTTCACTTTGTAGTGTTTTTTTTAAACATGGTCAAAGGTAAATCTTTAAAGGCGTCTGGTAATTTGTTAAATACCTTTATAGAATTTATGTACCAGTTCCTTTTATACAATTCGAGCCTGCATTGCGGTAAACAGAGCTCGTTTAAATGTACTTTTATTTCTAGGCGCTACATTTCGTTTCGTTACATCTTTATGTTTCGTAAAATATTCCGGATGTTGCTGTACAAATAGGCATAATTCTCTAATGTACACACGCCAAAAGGTTAAGTAACCAGTCACGCACATTACAAAACTATATCGCTACTGTACGTACTGCTCACAATGACAGCTACGCACACATCGCATTCGTAGTGAGTGCGCTAACGTCTTCTAAATTATAGTGTAACATAATTTCGCCACAAAGGATAGTTGCTCTCGTGGCGCAACAGGTAAGCATTCGACCTACAGTTTCAAATGATTTAATTTCGAGCCACGAGTTTACTTAAAATATTATTATTTTTGCGATTTTGTAATTTCGAGTTAATATACTAACTGAATAAAGTGGTATTCTGACCGATTTGGGAATCTACCACAAGTTTCTCGCTACCCGCTTTAAAAATATATTCCTGCCTTTAATAATTGTGAACTCTTTTGGCGTGTGTATATACATCGTAATGGCAGAATATTGAACTTTATGAACAATGGCTTTCAAGTATCCGTATACCATGCTCCACATATTGCACGTATACCTATTCTAGATACCGAATCTGGTCTTAACTCAATACCCCGCTACTGGACCCTTTTTGCTTGGACGCCCACATAATATGTGGGCGAAAACTATATTATAGTTTTGTAATATGCGTAACTGGTAAATATCCTCGAGAATTGGCCTACCAAATGCAAAAAGAATTTTTCAAATCCGACTTTTAGGTATTCACAATTTCATGGGTTTTAATTTTTTTGCGCGGAACCCTAATTATTTTTCTGAAATAAATATAAAAAAATAAAAAAGCCTTGTAGCAAGCAATTGTATAAAATATAAAAAAGCCGTCGACCTGCTATCAGACATAAGGTATTAACGTACCTAGATTATGTATGTATATTATATTATGCCCTGTCGGCGAAGTGTCCTGTCGGCATAGTGTCTGTCGGCATTTAGTCGTACACTATTTTATAACTGCCAACACGTTTTACGTGGGACAGTTTTTTCAAAAATTGTGTAAATTCAGTCAGTAAGCGGCGTATAAGCGTTCGAGACTCTTCTGGCGTTGATTATACCTAAAAAGTCTAGTAAAGTAAAATTCAGTGAAATTGAAGCGATCCTATTCAAACATTACAGCGCAAAACCCAATGCAATTTCTGCTTCATTCAAATTTTATAAGCACGATCAACTACACAGCGAATCCGCCGCGGAATACATAGCGCAACTCAGAAAAATTAGTGCCGGTTGTAACTTTACGGACATGGAATAGATGCTTCGAGACAGATCACAATTTGCAGTACGACCTGCTAAAGAAAGATAATTTGCGATACCATGACGTAGTGGATGCTATGCTATCGACTGAAAGTGCGGGCAGGGATGCAGAGCGCCTCCGTCACCGGCGCCGCCGTCAGCTACGACGCGACGGCAGTGGACGCCACGGCGACGTCGTCGCCGTCATGTGAACCTATGGACGTCAACGCCGTGCAATCCAAAGCAAATGTTCGGCTGTGTTATCGATGACAACTTAATAAAGAAAGTGTACTCGTATAACTTTGTTCAGAAAGGCGTTAAATATACTCGATCTTTAATTTTGCGACTCTGAATTCCTCCTCTTCGATATTTTTTCTTTTGTATCTTGAATTAATGATAGGAAGATGATTATTTTATGTTTGAAAGAATATTCTATTACAATGAACATTGCAAAAAAGGAATATGAAAAAGCCAAAAAAAACCGTGTAAAAATAAAGATAGAATTTATTTAAAAAGGTTCCCATAAAATTTTCAAGACTTAAAATTACTCGAAAATTATCAAGAATCGCGGAACACACATGGGGTATTTTCGGATACAGCTGGGCACGAGGAATCAATTTTTTTTTTCGAAAAAAGAAAAAATAGATTTTGACTTTTTGAGCACCTGGCGTAACACCCACTACGTAGTGTTGGCAGTTTTAGAATACTCTGTGATAATAATAACACAAAGGTGAATAAAACATAAGTTCTACCAAAAACTGTCCCGCGTTAAAACACGTGGGACAGTTTTTTCAAAAATTGTACGAGACGAGGTTGGTTCCCCCTACATAGCTCGTTGTGTGGTGTGAACTAGTGATTTCTACCGGCGGAGGGTCACCAAATGCGTGTAATCAAACCATAGCGCTATCTAATTCGATCCCAACACCATCTAGGGGAAAGGACGACAACTCTGCCGCGCTAAAAATTCAAAATCGATTCACAATTGACGGTGAATCGATTTTGATTTTTTTTTTTTTTGAAAGGGTGTACTTTTGAGGTGGTCCCATTGTCATCAGGTCAGGATCTGATTAATAGGCATATATGTTCTCGAGAAAAGCACCATTTGGTGAAGTGGAAACTGATGGCCTCCGAAAATACTCAATTACAAGTATTTCACGGGTTGCGATTCGATTACTTTAATATGGTTGCTAAGCAATTTTTATGCTCGTCGCAATGCATATGGTGAGGTGGAGCTGATGGTGAAGTACCAGGAGAACTCCTCAACAATTAATGCCCCTGTGAGCAGTTGACATTAGGCCATTGTAACTTAGATAAATTACAAACCGGCCCACTCAAAAGTGAAAAATAAAAAAAATTAATACAAAAATAAACAACAGACTTCAAAAAAAAAACACTACAAAGTGAAAAAATAACTTTAATTTCGGAAGTCAGTGGCAAAAAACTAAAATACAGATCCAAAGACACCGACTTCCGAAATTAAAGTTATTTTTCACTTTGTAGTGTTTTTTGGAAGTCCGTTGTTTTTTTTGTAAAAAAGTTTTTATTTATCACTTTTTAAGTTACAATAGCCTAATGTCACTACTTCCTACTGGCATGGGAAGCCTGCGGCAACACCAAAGGTTCCATCCAAAGGTTGTCTGTAAAAGATCGCTTTTAGCGATAAGACCGCCCATTGTGTCACCCTATGTATATCTTCGTAACGTTAGATAACGTCGGTCGTTAAAAAGCAAAAAATAAAATGCACAACACTACGTCAACGCAGACGCGCGGGCAGCGCTAGTATTACGTTGTATAGTGTACTAGCTTCCGCCCGCGACTTCGTCCGCGTGAAATCTCTTGTTTCCCCAACCCACCCCGTCGCATCGCATCGCCTGCCCGCGCTGTTATTTGAGGTCAATAATCGAGATGAAAACTATCCTATCTTTTAAGTTGGACCAAATTACACATAGTGACCAAATTTCATCAAGATCGGTTCAGTAGTTTCGAAGTTCATTCGGGACATACATCGTGAGCGTGACACGAGATTTTTATATATATAAGATTATCTATGACCGCTAGACTGGTGCACATCGCTCGTACGCCGCTCCCCGCGCCACTGCCTTCAGCTGGCTTCCCACGGTGCGTGATATTGCGGACGGACGCGAACCAGCCCGCACCGATGCACCATTGGAAGAGTATCGTCCGTAGTAGCGCAGACAAATCCGTCTCGGTGCGTCCGATCCGTGGCGAGTCGGTAACTTCAAAGGTGCGGTGCGAGCTTCTTTTTCATTTTATATTTTGGAATGACAAAAGTGCTTGGAATCTCAAGACCCAGACAAACTAACACGCGCCGTTGGAAGAGCCTTGTGTGCGGTGCGTGGCTGTCCGTGGTCGTCGGCCGTGCGTGATAATCCACAGAATTACGCACCGTGGGAAGCCAGCTTAGTTTGGCATTAGAATCGTTCCCAGACCTCGTGGCAATATTTTTTTTTTTTCAAAAATATTTTATGTAAAGTTTAAGGCTCCTGCAAACAGGTGCGACGCGCGACGCGAATCGCGTGGGGCACAAAGGCACCGCTCCTCGGGCGATTCGCGGTGTCTGTGTCGCGTCGCGTGTCGCGCCTGTTTGAAGGAGCCTTTACATTTTGACTAAGTACGCTACGATTTTATTATCGGTTTTTATCTAAAATGTCGGTATCAAAATTTACCGCGGCTCGTAATCCGTACTTTGTTGATACCTAGATAGTATTAAATTAAATGGATCAGGTTTTATTTGTTGAAATGACTTTGTTTTTTAGAAGAAAAAAAGAAGTACCTACTTACTTTCCATATGAAACTGAGACTCATATTTTCCCTATTGAATGGATATCCAATTTGTAAAACATACATAACATCACGCCTTGTTTTGCCGATGGGTTATGCAGAGGTGTACCAATAGCACACGTACACCCACATTTCGCCAGTTATGTTTAAGTCCCATGTAAAGAGGGAGCGAGCCTATTGCCATCAACCAGGCACAAATCTAGACTCCGGACTGCTACTGAGAATTCCAGATAGAAAAACCCAATAACACTTTACCCGACCTGGAAATCGAACCCAGGACCTCATGACCACTCAATCAATAAACAACAGTAGACGACATGTAAGTACCTAACGCATGACAGAAAATGCTTTTTTCGTTGCAAACGATTTCGTTTACCCACTGTTGAATAGATTATAGGTAATATGTACTTTTTATTATGTACATCATATGACAGTGGTGGCCCAGTCATAAACCAATATATTGGGCCCAGTAAGAGCAGTGGTGGCCCAGTAATAATGGGCGCGACTTACGAGTTGTAGGTCGCAGGTTCGAACCCTGACAGGTGCTATACTTTGTGTAAATTATTTCATCACCACTGCTCTCAAAACGGTGAAGGAAAACATCGTGAGGAAACCGGCATGTTCTAGAACCAAAAATTCAAAGACATGTGACATCTACCAACCCGCACTGGGCCCGCGTGGTGGATTTCAGCCCACTCCCTCTCACCGCGAGGAGTCCTGTGTCCCAGCAGTGGGAACATTATAGGCTGGTTATGCTATGTACACCATACAAGTTAAATACAAGTATCTGTAGGTACTTAGTAAGGTCTGGCTCGACAGGTTTGCAGTGCACTATACCGTTTTCAATTAATTTGTCGCCCAGTACCTTAATTAAACCATCGTGATCAAACCACCAACTCGCATTTGGCCCGCGAGGTCACGAGGTGGATTACGTTTACGGCCCACTCCCTCTCATAGAGAGGAGTCCTGAGTCCCAGTATTGAGGACATTATAGGCTGATTCAACAATTTTTCCTGTTAGGGACTTAATACAATATTTATCTGGCGCACTGTGGTCGTAAATTACATACGTCTGCTTATCCTTTCCGGGAATAAAAGTATGATATTATGATGTATTTTATTTAGTAGAATACGTTGTATACCTTTTAGTCTGTGCTAATTATAGAAATGTTTTTGCCCGCGGCTTCGCCCGCGTGGATGTCGGAAAATATCCCACGGGAACGTACAACTGGGATTAAAAGTACCCTATGTTCCGTAATACTCTATTGGCTTACGCGGCGCATACCAGAAAGCTCCCAGTCGACATGATTTTTTCCGACATCTTCAACAATCATCATATTTCAGCCAGTTAATAAAAACCCTTAATGAATTTTACACTTAAACCTTCCTCATGAATCATTCCGTCCATTGGTGAAAACCGGATGAAAATCCGTTCGGTAGTTTTTGAGTTTATCGCGTTCAGACAGACAGACGCGGCGGGAGGACTTTGTTTAGTTAAAATTATGCCGATCACGCTCTAATAACAAATCAAAAATAACTTTTGACCGAGTGGACCGATTTTAATAAAAACTTATTTATAAAAAAAAACAACCGACTTCCAAAAAAAAAACACTACAAAGTGAAATATAATTTTAATTTCGGAAGTTGGTGTCTTTGGTTTAGTATTTTCGTTTTTTGCCACCGACTTCCGAAATTAAAGTTATTTTTCACTTTGTAGTGTTTTTCTTGGAAGTCGGTTGTTTTTTAATAGGTAAATAAGTTTTACTTTCCACTTTTTAGTTGTGGTACCGACCCCACCCAAATACGTATACCACTACTTGCTAAGTAAAAAACAGTGACAGGAAGTTATTATAACATATCAACATGCACTAAATGGAAAAAATACGTATTATTGAAGCTAACTCAAAAACCACTCATCAGAATTTGACCAAATTTATATGCGACCACCTCACGAGTATACCCTTTCGAATAAAAACTTTGCAAAATGGCAAATATATGTCGCGCTAAGTCATGTCAGAAGTTTGGAAGGCGTAGTTTTATCAGGTTTGGACGCCGTCACCAACAAATTATTAAATCAACCACACGACGACAGATCGTTGACGAAATTTGACTTCTGACAATCAAGACCACACATACGCCTCAAGTAGCGCAATTAGAAGTATATTACCATTTAAATCATTTATAGCCAGAGTGCATCTCATGACAATTCTAATAAGCCCAAACACGGCTAGTATACATTGTTTTATTACGGAGTTCAGGTGCCCACCTTCCGGCTTCATCATCAGATCAGTTTGATGGTACCATTTTCATCAGAACCCACTTATTTAAATTTGCTTCGTCATAGTCGCTTAACAATCTTAATCAAGATATCTTTTCGCCACCCGTGAAATACTTATCATTGAGGAGTTCCTGTGGCCATCTGTGGTCTTCTTCGTCAGTTCCACTTCACCAAATGATACTTTCTGAATGCAAATGCTTGACTTGTTGATGAAAATACCAAAATCGCTATGTGTTTGCCTATAATATTTGAGGAGTTCTCTCAATTCCTCATGGATCCTATCATCAGAACGGGATTTCCATAAAGGTGAGATCAATCTGGAAGTCTCTCCTTTCAAATAATAAAAGAAATTTCCAAATGGGTTTTTAAATGACGAAGTTCTGAGCTAACAAACATTAAAAAAAACATACAACCGAATTGAGAACCTCCTCCTTTTTTTGAAGTCGTTGAAATATGTATAAAGACTAAAATGTTACCTTAAGAAGTCAAGATACGAACTATGACTGTATCTCCAATCCCTTAAATCTCTTAAAAAGAGGTACACAAAATTTTAATATTATTTGTGACTTTTAAAATCAACCCCTATTTTACCC
Source organism: Fissipunctia ypsillon (assembly GCA_947568875.1). Classification (NCBI taxonomy): domain Eukaryota; kingdom Metazoa; phylum Arthropoda; class Insecta; order Lepidoptera; family Noctuidae; genus Fissipunctia; species Fissipunctia ypsillon. The sequence continues at coordinate 12,070,319 of OX387663.1, read as the reverse complement.
CCTTACGGGATGATTTTTCAAAAACGCTAAACCATATATTACTTTTTTTAAACTTTCATCCCCTATATCACCCCCTGTAGGATTATTTTTGAAACAAAAAATAGTCTATGTCCTTCCCCAGGATGCCATCTATCTTCTTGCCAAATTTTATCGAAATCCGTTCAGTGGTTATACAGACAGACAGACGGACAGATTTACTTTCGAATTTATAATATTATAGTATGGAAGTATGGATTTTCTTTCTTCCTACCTAAATCTACTTTATCCTTTACTCCACAACATCCAGGGAGTCGCTGCAGCTTCTCCTATCAATCCGCACGGTTACGCCACCGCAAGTATTACCGTCGTGTGTCAGTCTCGGCGATGACGTGGGTTGTGACGTCAGCGCTGTTGTCACCACGCGCTGTGACGTCAAACGGCTGGATGACGCGCTGAGGAAGATCTTTGAGGATAAGTATGAGGTAGGCTATGATTAACATTGGTTGTGATTAATTGTGATACATTTTACGAAATCTTGTTAGTTATTGTAGTTTGAACCTTGTGTTCAACGCCATTATGTTTTCTACATATATGACGTTTGATAGATAGTCAAATGATATTGCTACCTTTACTGTTACTGTTAGCCAGTATCATCCCACTGCTGGGCAAAGGCCTCCCTCCATGACTTCCAGTGCTTGCGATCCAGTGCTAATGTGCACCACTGGTCGTTTGTTTTGTCCAGCTCGTCCCGCTATCTTCTACGGGGTCTGCCGTGACGCCTTCTAGCTGCCTCAGGGCTCCACATAGATAAAATAAATGTATTTAACGGACCAAAGGTTGAATAATTTATAGGAGCGGATGACCGCTAATCGTGTAGGCACTATTCAGTAATCTGTGGTGTAGGTACTAATTGTTCTACTAATATTAATTGTTGAAAAAGGAAAAATGATTATTCGTCAATGTGTGTAGTTTCACCGCACATCATAAGTGTCATAATGGGCTCAAAACCGACCTTCGCTAAATAGTTTAAGCTTTGATGATAACTAAAACGTTTGTGCTATTTTTAGTTGTCACTGGATTTGGACAGAGAATTGGAGCAATCACCGCTTAGAGGAGCTGAAAATTCGAACCATAATAAAGATTCGGTAAGTTTTATTACGTCACCGTTGAATTTGTTGGAAAATTACAATTGTAGCTTGTTGTCATCATGGTCACATGAGTAAAGAAAATTTAATATGATAAAGCTTGGGTTTCCTAGAAAAGCGTCTGTCGTATTATAATGGCCGTCATCTAAATTGGTAATTTTCACCTATACTTGACATTAAGGTGTCAAAAAACGCTCTGAACATTTTTTGGCATCCATTATTGTGTGACCGTTCACCGCTTTCTTAGGAAACTAATGCTTTACGGCAATATACTTACTTCCTCAAACTCAACTCAATTTGTCGAGTCTGGCACTATGTTTGTAAATACTTTTAACATCAGTTTAACTTATACTTAATACCTATTCATCAATATTTTTCGCGAGCAAAAACAACCCTTATTTTTGTTGCCAGTTAATCAATCTGCCTAGTCTTTTCCCAACTATGTTGGAGTCAGCCTCCAGTCTGCGGATGTAGCTGAATACTAGTATTTTTCATGGAGCCACACTACCTATCTGACTTCCACAACCCAGTTACTGGGTAACACGATACCCCTTGGTTTCACTGGTTGTTAGACTTTTGGGCTTCTGACTATCCGTAACGTCTGTCAAAGATCTAGGAATGACAGCCGGAACCAACGGCTTAACGTCCTCTCCGATGTTTGTAGAAATTTTCGAAATCAGCTTAGCATTATTTATTTAGTCTATTAAAATATTCATCGACATTTTTTTGTGAGCATAAAATTAAACCCTTGTTTTTGGCGCCAGTATTTAATTATTATGATTGACTTAAAGGCCTTTAAGTCAATCATAGCCAGGCAATCATAGCAAGTTAATCATAGTCATCGTAGCCAGGTACTGAAATACCAAAAAAAAACAAGTGGATTATTATTGCACAGCTGTCAATTTTATGAATTTAAAATGTGGGTACCTAGTAGAATAATTTAAACAAATCTTTGTATAGGATGAAGATCCGAGATTTTCGCATCCAGTTGACGTGAGACGACGTAAACATTCCGGTATGTTTGTAATTATTAATGTTATATAATCTTTGTGAGAGTTATGTGTGACTGTGTTGTGTGCGATTGTGTGTGTGTAAAAGTAATTGTGCTGTAAACTTAGTTATCATAATGGAACCGAATTTTAGACCATCGGATAACTTTTACACATTGTTGTAAATATTGCACTTTAATTTAATATTGGACTTACAGAAATAAACATTTTATTTCAGTTAATACGTAATGTAGTAATTAACTATCTGTCAAAAAGAAGGCTTCAAAGAAAACTTTTGTTGTGTTATATATTTATGTACACATATGTATATGTATAAATAGACAAGAAGAAAAGAACAGTAAAATACGGGGGTGATGCTTGATGGTGTTCATTATTATTACCTGTTTAGAAGAAGAGTTCTGTAATTAAATATTTTTATCTACGTAGGGTGTTGTGAAAGTCTTGAGATTCGTAATAATACTAAGGCGCATGACCGACGCGAGCACATAGTTTGATTGTGTATGTTATGATATACGTTAGTGTCAGTTGTCATTTGATTGCATTAAGTATTGCCGCAGATCGTGTTCGAACAAGTTCACTATAATGGTTTCGTGGACGACTATCGAATATCGCGCAATTTTGCGTTATAACTTTTTACGTGGATTAAGTCCAGAAAACTGTTTTGAAGAAATGAAGCCTATTATACTTGGTAATGACTGACCCTCTCTTGCAACCCTCTACAAATGGTACAAACAGTTTGAGCGTGGCTGTTTTAACCTAGAAGACGCCCCGCGATTAGTACGACCGGCGGAAGCAGTTATTCCAGAAAATATTTCTGCAGTTAAAAATTTAATTAAAACTGACCGGCGAATAACCTACCGGCAAATAGAGTCCTTACTGTAGATTGGCTCAGCAGCGTTACATTCAATTATTCACCATCATTTAGGTTATAGAAAAGTCTGTACTCTTTGCTTACCGATGAAAAAAAGGAACAGCGAGTTAAATGGTGTAAAAAAATGATTGCAAAGTTTGAAAACGGAAAATCTAAAGACATCATTTCAATCGTCACGGACGATGAAACGTGGCTTTATTATTACGACGTGCCCACAAAGCAGCAAAATAAAATATCATGGGTGATAGAAGGCGAAGAAACTCCGACTGAAGTAAAAAAATCTAAGTCGATAAAAAAGAAAATGATCGTGGTTTTTTTTGGTATTCTAGGAATTATTGAACAAGTAGTTCTCCATGAGCAGAAGACTGTTAACGCTGCTTGGTACACCACTGTCTGCCTTCCTCAACTTATTCAGGAATTCAAAAAGCTTCGTCCAAAGTCACAACTCTGCACCTAGTATCTTATCATGATAATGCTCCGGCACATCGTGCTGACGTTACATGCCAATTTTTGCGAGATGCCGGCTTGAAACTTCTTGAACATTCGCCTTACAGCCAAGAATGGGCGCCATGTGACTTTGGACTGTTCCCTTCCGTGAAAAGTAAATTGAAAGGGCAAAGATTTCGGGACGAAGAAGCTTTATTTTCGGTCTGGGCCAATATATGTGCGGAAATTCCTGAACAGAAATGGAAAGACATTTTTAGTGATTGGTTTATAAGGATGCAGAAGTGTATTAATTGTGGTGGCAATTATTTTGAAAAACTGAAAAATAAAGTTAAATTTCAAGACTTTCAGAACACCCTACGTACACACCTAGTTATTATAAATTAAAGTCACTTTTCATGGCTGTCTATATCACCGCGTTGTTCATCTAAACTAAGCAAAGGATTTTGATGTGGTTTTCACCATAATGGCAAGTCGTAAAAACCGTGCGAAGCAGGGGCGGGTCGCTAGTTTTATCATAATTAATTTATTAGTGGAACAGTCCAATAGTGGTCCTGGGTTCCCCTCCAGAGCATAATACCAGATTCGCAAAATAATAGAAGTACACTGTTTTACAATATCTATGACAATAAAAAAAAAGTTTTAATTCAGATCATTTAACCCAGACCGGGTTCGACTCCCGGTTCGGGCAAAGTATTATTGGGGTTTTCTATCTGGAATTTCTCAGTAGCAGCCCGGAGCTTGGATTTGGCAATAGGCTCGCCCCATATTACTTGGAACTGAAACATAAGTAACTGGCGAAATATGGCTGTACGCAATTATTATTAGGTACACCTCTGCCTAACCCTTCAGGGAATACAGGCTTGATGTTATTTTATGTTAATGGAAAAATATAAAAACATGTAAAAAGTTACCGACAAGCACTCAAGCTCTGAGTTAGTTTTGGTGATAAATAACTGTCTTCCTGTGCAGGATACATAGTGAAGCCACGTCAACCTCTCTCGTGCATGTCCCCTTCTACGGCGTCAACGAGCTCATTGGCACAGGTTAGTTATTCCCTTTTTATGAAAACTTGCACATAATTAACTATCACAATAGTAGGTTGTAGGCTATTTAAAGGTCTTACGACAAACGTGCAACGATTTCTTAGGATTTAAATAATGCCAGCAATCTTGTTGTATTCTGCCATGTGCTTGTTGTTCTAAAAATCGGTAAGTGATAACTATATGAGGGAAAACTGTGTTGTTATTAAGTATAGTATTCATTCAAAAGTTTTTTTATTGCACGAGAACTGCGACCATTTTTGTCGCTATTCATTAAATTCTCAAACACAAAATCATAACTAGACGAAATTACCTTTCAGCTCCACGAAAAGCTAGCAGCGTTACCTCGATACCGTTACGATAAAGAGCCAGTAAGCGTTTGCGCTCTCCCCGAACTATCCATAGTCACCGAACTCAGTGAGGCTGACGACAGACAAAGCCTTAACACCACACTCAAATTAAAACCATACGGCGTTTGTTATAAGAACCTTAATAACCTAGACAATAGGAAATCTCAAAGCGATCCGGAATCTTCAAGAAACACTAGAAGGGGTAGAAGGCTTTCTCCTATCATTAATGAAGACACAACCAGCTGTTTGCTTGTAGCTACTATAGGTTCAACTGACGATTCGGTCATTAATGATACTGTAGAACGGCTGTCTAAGTCAAAAGATTACAATCCAGACAATATAGTTGATTTGCTTGTACAAGAGGCGCTGCAAGCCAGAAAGGAAGATAGGGATAAATCTGACAGTGGGATTAACACAGGAGAAAAGAAATTTGAAGATCTGAATGAAATTAGTGAAACGATTGATAATACTCCAGAAATTGATAAAATTAAATTAAACAAAGTGTCAAAACGACCAAAAGTGGTTTCATCAACGGACGATGAGTCTAATACTGAAGCTATTAATGAAACACCGTCGTTCGTTAGTACACGAAGGAGGAATAAGAAAGAAGTAAAAGATCCTGCACAAAGAGCCTCTTTTGATGAACAAGTGGTTGAAGAATTCTTCTCTCAACATTTCACTGAAAAAGAAGTTAGTGAGATTGTTATTAGTCCAACACTAGCTAAGAAAATCAATGAAACTAGCTCGGAAACTAGCGATCATTTCGGTGAAAATTTAAATTTAAATGAGGTAGATTTAGATGAGGATATTGTTCCTTACAATTTTAATGATATTGACGTTTTGGAATGTCTTAATAGCATGGTAGATAAAGTGTGCGATGAATTTGATAAATGTACCAAATACTTGAATAAAGAAGGTAAGGTAACCGTGGATCCCAACGACTCTATCGAAGATAATATACCTTTAAAGGATATCATAAATAAAATCCAAGACATCGAGTCTAACGAAAAAGAAACGAAAAAATCGGATGCGAAGAAAAAAATCAAATTGAAATATAAGATAAAAACTCCCAAAAAGACTAAAACTCGTGCAGCTAAAAGAAAGAACAAGCTTGTTCTAGAATTTACGTCAAAAATGTCAACTATAATTGAAGATAAGGGACTAGAGAGCGCTGCTGAGAGCATTGAAAATGAAGTTCCTACGGAAACTAAGGAACCGGAAGAAAAAATAGAAGAACAGTCTAGGAAAGAATCACCTCCCATTGATGCGGGTGGTTCTAAAACACCTTTAACACGTAGAAAACGTAAACTTTACTCACCGAAAGATGAAGAAATCGCTACAGAATCACCCCAGCCCCCGGAAGATGACACCGTACTATCAGAAATAATACAAATGAAAAAGACGCCGAAATCCACGGCCACTTGCTACAAAGATATAGAAAAAGACCGCCAAAGGATCCGAATGCCACGCGCAAGGAAATCTAAGGTCGCCGCACCACCGTCTCCGAGAACTAAGAAAATGAATGATATTTTCGATGTAATTAAGAAATCGGCTAACAGCGAAAAAGTTAAAATAGCTGAAAATAATTTTGAAGCCGACGTTTATAACTTTACGAGTGACAGCGACGATGATTTCAAGGTTAAAAAGATAGAAATATCTAAAAGAAATAGTACTACTACTAATGCTAGTATTGAATCCACAGTGTCCAAACGGGGACGAGCCCTTAAAAAAATAAATTACACTGATAACAAGTCTTCAGATGAAAACAATAAAATTAAACGTAAAGTCAATAGAAAACCTAGAACTAAGAAGAAGATCAATGTCGAACAAGATGATTTAGTTGATGAACGGATGAGACAGCCGAAAGACGTATTCAATACTTCCATGGTAATTGAGAATACTAAGAACACAGTGAGTGAGCCGGATTTAGTTCTTAAAACCGCTCTTGAAATGGAAATCATTGAAGAAAAGAGTAATGAAAAACCAGAATTGAGTCAGAAAAAGAAAGCAAAGAAGATAGTAGAAACATCTGAGTCTAAACGACCAAAGAGAGTATTAAATAAAGCTGTAGTAGAAAAAGTGATCAATTTCGATGAAGATAGAACTGAAAGTCCATTACCAGGGCTTCTAGTAGAACCAGTCACGGTCAACAAAGAGGATATTAACGATATATCAGCGACTATGGTTGATAAATTCAGGAAAATCTATCAGGAAGGCCCAGAGAATTATATTAACGAGTCTAATACTACGCAGAATTTACTCTCAGATCTTGAAAGAATTAACAATAGTCCTCCAAATGTTGATACTACTGAAGATTTTATACAAATTGTGGACTTACAAAGCAAAGACGAACCACATCCTATAAAAAAGAGCATTAAAAAGAAAAAGTCAAATAGCATTATACATAGAAAAACTAAGAAAGATAAAATCGATCTTTCTAAAAAGAAAGATAACATACTTGAGATGACTGTTGTGAAATCAGAGGAGTCCATAGAAACTATTGGAATTACTGGTCACGGTGAATTAGAAGAAGCTCCGCCTAGTCCTAACTTAATAAATGAAAGACTTGAACCGCGTAATTTAGAGGTTGAAGATCTAAGTCATTCTTTGAAGGATTATTTCAATAAACTCACGAAGGAAATGAATGTGTCAAATAATCGGGATTCCAGTAGTTCTAACGATGAGAATTTAAGTAAAATCAGTCCTAAAGCCAATAGTAATACGTCTCATTCTCCTGTAGTGACTGTAAAGAGGCTGTCTTTAGAAGATATCAGTAGATGGTTACCTTCAAGACGTAATTCGGATTCAGAAGGATCTTATGTTAGTGCCAAGTCAGCGATAAAACGAAATAGTGAAAAAAATGCTGACCAGAAAGTCGAAAGTCCCAAAATATCAGAAGCAAAACACGATGATAATGATTCAGAGGTTCCTGAAATGAATGATACAATTAGAAGATCTTTGAGACTGGTATTCCAAAATTCACAATCTGTTAGAATTAATGACAGCGGGCAAACGAAAGATGATTCTGAGCAAGAAAGCGATAGCGAACCTATACAACAAATGAATAAAAAAGTAAAAAGTGTACCTAATGTAATAGAACCTAAGAAGAAAGAGGATAAATGTATAGGAAAAAAAGTAGAAAAGGCGATACCAAAGCGAGCATCCATCATTTCACCAATAAAACTCTTTGACGAACTTATATCTAACGCTGATAAACAATCTGACATATCACTATCAGATGACGAAGAATATATGAAACAAATAACATTATCTAAAAAGAAACTCGAAAATCTTCCAAAAACTAAACTTACTCAAGAAAAGACCCGATATAAAATAACTGAGCAGAAAAAGGTACTAAAATCAATCAGTTCAGCTTCAAGTCATTCTAAAATCAGTACGTCAACGAAAATAGAAGAATCCGGAAAGATTTTGAAAAGGAGATTGGAGGAAGAAAGAGTTGATTGTAAGAAGAGAAAAGTGGAGGTGAATAATAATGAGGGATTGGTGTCCAGTGGAGTGACAGTATCCAGTGTTGATGACTGGTTCAAGAGGATGGAGCCGGAAAGCAGCAGAAGTGAGTTTTTTTATAGCAGTAAACACTTAAACAAATCAAACATGGCCCCAAAAGTCAACTTCGGGTGCAAAGCTCAGACCATGCTAAGTAAATATTAATTATCGAGGAACACAACTTGGGAGAGGCGTATGTCTGGTAGTGAATTTCGATAGGATGTCATTTCCACATTCGTTCATCGAAGAAAATAAGTAGGTACGATTAAGTGTCTAATGAAACTTGACTCTGACTCAAGATCAGGGAGAGAGTCAAGTTTCTCTGATAATGGGCCCCAAAATGGCATGTATTCGAACCCCAATATTTTCCATTTTTATTTCATAAACATTTTATTGGGCCCTCTAATACAATAAATGTGCCTCTCTCATGTTCATCAAATATCCAGCTATTCAAAAAACCATTCTCAACCTGGTTACAAAAATTGGACTATGATGACGCAGAGCAGCTAGTCATTGTTCCTTCGTAATATTTAATTATTTTGAGTTCTTGACTGTAACAAAAACCCTACACATAGTGCTTGTTCACGTTAACTCGCGGGCGGGCGCGGTCAAGAAATATCAAACGCATTGCATACTATGCAAGTGTTCACACACCGGACCTGCGTTTTGTACGTGAACACTTGCATAATATGCAATGTGTTTGATATTTCGTGACCGCGCCCGCGAGTTAACGTGGGTCGACACATACACACTCACACTTATCTATTTTTTTCCCTTCATCAATAAGTAATTTATCTAGAGTTTGAAAACTGACCATTGTAATGTCTTGTGAATTCTTGTGTGTGAATTCGGGGTGAGAGCCTGGTGATCTGTCACACAGGGTATCCTAGTATGGACGCCAGTCTCTCGCAAAGGATCATATTTTATGCTTTTTTGTCAAAACGCTATAATTTCTTGTCTCTATGATTGTGACTAAGTGAACCTTTGTGGAGCGGAAAAATAAAGATTATTATTATTATTTCCTTTATTACTACTTATTAGTGAACTAATGCATATTGAATACTCATCATCTGCCCAGCCTTTTCCCAACTATGTTGGGGTCGGCTTCCAGTCTAACCGGATGCAGCTGAATACCAGTATTTTACATGGAGCGACTGCCTATCTGACCTCCACAACCCAGTTACTGGGTAATACGATACCCCTTGGTAAGACTGGTTGTCAGACTTTCGGTCTTCTGACGACCCGTAACGACTGTCAAAGATACACAAATGACAGCCGGGACCAACGGCTTAACGTGCTTTCCGAGGCACGGAGGGGTCTTGATATGTAAAGATGGTCACCCATCCACGGACCAACCGCGGCAAGCGTAGCTTAACCTGACCGATCGACCCGTGCAGCTGTTATTTCTTACTACTGTTATATATTTTTTTTTTATTTTTTTTTTTCATGAACCATGGCTCCCCCATTACTTTTTTTAAATATTCACCAGCCTATGTTACCCGGGATAATGCATCACTTCTAACAATACCACCATACATTGATATCGGTTAAAACTCACAAACATACATGAACCTTAAACACATAACACTCCTTTTTTTGGGCAGTCGTGTAAAAAGAGGCACATTTATTTAAAAAAGGCTCATCTACACCATTAGAAATCTCAAACGTTTTTGAAGTTCATTTATAAAGAAATCGATTCTCATTACAAGGTTTATGTGTATAGAGGATCGATTAAATATTTCCTCCCCTAAATGAGCAATATAGTGAGTTCTTATTAATTTATTAATTTTTCAGCTGAAGTATTAAATGCGTCAACCAGACACATCATTCAAGAAGTAATGGAGAGATTGGATACCACACTCGTAGAAATAAACAGGAATACTAGTAAAAAGTACGTACGCAATAAAATATAATTTAGTTATTTTCAACTGCAGCCTCGTGGGTCTAGTGGTCGTATCCCTAGGTCAGGCAAAGTATTAGGCCGTTTGTACACGCTAAGAAAATTCACCGTGTCTGCTGCAGACAGGACCAATTCATCATGTACACGACAAGACAAATATGAACGTGTACACGATACGATTATTTCGGGCAGTCGTGCGTAGGGTATGGTAGGCTGCACTAGTCAAGTCTGTTGTTAAATTTCGATTGTTTGTGAAGAAAAGAATCATGCTAACTACGAAGCAAAAAAAATGATAATTGCATAATTATATTAACCTAACTAGTAAACGTATTATATCAGGTGAATAGTTACACACCGATTACTCTCTTTCACTCGTCAGTAATTTGACTTTCGAAAGAAGAAGACAAAGTGTTGTGTAACTATATAGACGCTATACAACGTTTGTTAGTAGGAGGTATCAGAGTAGTGCAGCTACAATTATCATTAGAGGGAAGCCGAAGAAAAAATTGTTCATTTCTCATAAACTCAGACAAAAAATTTTAGGCATTTTTGTAATGTTTCTAAAGTATTAAACTGGTATTAAATATATGTAAATTGATGTGATACACAGTTACACAGGTGTACATTATTTGGCAATTAGACATTAAGAAGAGTGGTGGTTCCGAAGGGATGCCGATAGGATTCGGGTTGTATGAAGGCTTCGCCACTGGGAGGTATATGTATAAAATAATAATATAAGAAACAAAATACAAGAGAGTTTACTGGGTTCATCCAATTCTACAACCAAAACATACGTTTGGGTGGGTTCATTACACTTTATTACCCCGTCTACCCCGCCCCTCCCTACACCGCAGCAACACAACGCGTCGTGTCTAGAGATGGGAACATACCCGGTAAAATCCCAGACTTTGGGTAAATACCTATTTATACCCATTTTTACCGTGTCTAGCGCAGACAAGATTTTTTCTTGTTCAGCACCGCGGCAGCGTACACAGTCCGTGTGTAGAAACGACACGAATTCGTGCGTAGGCTTAGTGTACACAAGCGGCCTTAATGTGTCTTTATGAATTCCTCAATCGCAGCCCAGAGTTTTGATTTGTGTCCTTACCGGACACAGCAATAGACTCGTCTCTTATTACATAGCTGGCGAAATGTGACTGTACTCTACACTTCTGCTTTTCTTTTCGGGAACACAAGCGTGATATTATAATGTTATGTAATTTTTCAGATTCGTGCATCTATTCACGGATGCTCAAAAGCATTTGAGCGAGCTGAAAGAGAAACGTCACGGCATGTACAGTCTGGTGGCGTCCGAAATACTGAGCGAAGTAGTGATGATCATGGACAAGAAGCTTGCTGGTCTAGATAAGAGGTGAGCAAATACTACGGAATTAGTAACTAGGAACGAAAACGCCTTTAGGGGACGCCCTAGGCAGGCGCGGATACAGGGGGGGGGGGAGGCAACGGGTGCAGTTGCTCCCCCTGGGCTTCGTTCTTCCTGTGTTTTTTTTACTTTGTACACAGTAAATTACTAAGATATGTAAACAAATATCGTAGTCATCCTCAAAAAGGGGGCACATTGTTGAGTTTACAGTACAGAAAAACGGGCCGAAAGTTTTTTTAAAAGGGCTTTCACGGCTTAGTAAATCCACCCCCCACCCCCCGGGTCATTTGAAAGTATGGTAAGTACCTAAAACAAAAAACAATTTTTTAAATTTTTGTCTGTTTGTTCCGGCTAATCTCCGAAACGGTTGGACCGATTTTGACGGGACTTTGACGTAGACTACTTTTATTTTAGAAAAAGAATTAGCTTGGCAGATTAACAAACAGACAGAAAAAAAAATTAAATTGTTTTTTGTTTTAAGTACCGTATATCCTTTCATATGGATTTAGTAAAAAGCTATTTTGACATTACAAACTTTAAAAAAATGTTTTTTTGTTTAAAGTAAGGTGTAACGTAATTAACGCATAACCTCTTAAGGGGTCATTGTACTCATCATTATGAACAACTTTTACTATGGGACCAAACCTAAAATCGCGAAAAAGAAATTAGCTGCTCCCTACATTTATGTTCGCATAACTCGTCAAAATGTAGGGAACAGCTGATTTCTTTTCGCGATTTCACGTTTGGTCCCATAGTAAAAGTTGTTCATACTGATGAGTACAATGACCCCTTAAGAGGTTGTGCGTTATTTATGTTACATCGTGTATACTTTCATAAGCATTTATTAAAAAGCTGTTATTTTCATATTACAAACAGATACTTCAATTTTATTTATTTGTATACAAGGTGGCTAGGACATCGACGCTAATCCGGTTACGATGGATTCAGTACATGATTCTGGACCCCCTGCGTTGATATTTTTCGTCGGTTTGTAAAAAAAATCTGCTGTTTCCGGCATTGAAATTTTTCGTCGGTTATTAAAAAAAAAAATTTGCTGTTCCATACATTTTGACCGCGTAGGTATTGCACTTTGGAGGAAACAGCAGATTTTTTTTTTAATAACCGACGAAAAATATCAACGCAGGGGGGGTCTAGAATCATGTAATGAATCCATGGTAACCGGCTTCGCGTCGATGTGGCAGGAATTCCCCATCTGATTATTCTTCAATTACATGTTTTGGCGTCACAATTCGTCTTCAAAACACAGTGTAGCTAGTAGCCACTCCATTAAACCCGTCGTTTACAGCTAAATTCTATGGAAGACGACAGCAAAGTTTAGCATATTCATTGACGTTAACATTATGACAATATTATACGGTTCACCTCATCATCGTCCTGCCCTTATCAAAATTTATTTAGGGTCGGCGCAGCTTGTCTTTTCCAACATCACTATCAGTCGTCATCTCAGTAGTCACTCCCTTTCTATACAAGGTGGAAACAGGACGATTGACATTCCTTTACCTAAAAAGCCTAAAAACCTTTTTTTTATTGTACCTAAAAAGGTACAATATTTCCAAATTACAGTGTTAATAAATATGGGAGGACAGTGTAGGCCTGTCAACAAGTACCAGGTAATTAACAAAATAGAAAATGGTCAACAAATCGAATCATCTGCGAGTCTATCTTCTTTCACACATCCATCGTTCCTCCCCCACTCAACGGTACTCCTTTCAAATTGGATGAAGCAACCAAATTAAATCGTGTAAACATAAAACTGAATCAATCAATGTTTGTCTTTATACCTTTCATTTCTGCGCCTTTCAACCAAAGTGTATCAATTTGGTTGATATTACCAAGTTAGTGAATATGAATGGCTATAAGAGCCATACCCCACCGGGACGCCATGGCGGCGCAGCCAGCACCATAATTGCGTAACACACGATCAATCAGAAACTGAATCAATTTGTTGAAGCATATTGCTAACCCATTGTTTCATATGTTGGAAAAATTTGTCTGCTCAACTACGTAAATAACGCAATGAATGTTGTTGAACTGTCAAAATGAAACCGATTCCTACTGTACATACGAGTACATGTGTTACGGAATTACCCCGCAGGTCGCGTCGCGTTTCGCCAACAAAATGTATGGTTGGCTGCTAAACGGGCGCCAGGTGAGCCACCCACGTTATAGCTGTATACATTTAGTTGGCAGCGCGACCTGACGACGTTGCCATGGCGTCCCGGTGAGATATGGCTCTTAAGAGTAGGGGAAGACCAAAGAAACGATGAATGGACTGTGTGAAAAATGATATGGCTAGAAAGGGGGTGACTACTGAGATGACGATTACTAAAGAAGCATGGAATGGAAGACCCCAAAAATTTGGATAAGGGCAAGAGAATGATGTTAAATGAATCTAAATGCTCATTTTCGTCTCCAGATTACAAGAATTAGACGATGACTTCATGTATCAGCTCAAGGAGCGTTCTATAGACCTGATTAGAGAGGATTGCAAGCATACGAAAGCCATGGTGCGACTTTTAAAAGAAGATGTGCAGGCCGTACTCGACCATATGGATAGGCAGAGTACTCTGTGAGGTGTTATTAGATAGATATTCGCACGAGTATAAAGCCCCTGTCACACAGAAATGACCAGTATCCACGATATTTTACTATACAGGATCAAATTAAATTAGCTGGCAAAACTTTACAGACGTGATGGGTATCGTTATCGAATGACAATAAAATTAAACTCTCAATTTCCAGTAAGTACGGGGTTAATGTGAAGTTTCGCCAGCAAATTTAATTTGATCCTGTATACATTTTGAGATCACACATTGCAGATTCATACTTACATTTTTCTTAAAAGGAAGTTGACGTGTGATCACAACGCACAGGATGATAGATGGCTCAAAAAACGGACATCAATTTTAATCAACTATTTTGAATGCGAGAGTAGAACTCCCGGATCTTAAATATACTTTAAAACAGAGTTATAATTTATATTAGATTTTTTTGGATTTTCTCAAAAACCTAAATATAAACGATGTGATAAAAATAATTGAATAAAATGTCGTACTAATCATCGCTGTGTGAACGAAGCCTATTAGTATCGTAAGGAATGCTAGTTAAGTGGTGGTCGCTAACTAATTAAATTGGTTAAAAGTTACTTGCTCTTACTTCTACTGTCGGGCCATGTGATAGTACCAGAACGTACGGTAATGTTTGTACCTAATGTGTAAAAATGTCTATATATTTTTGTTGTTCTATCAATTGAATATTCTTTATATTTTATGATCTTCGCTTATAGAATGATCTGAGTTTTACGTGGCCGGTATCTACCACTGTGTAGCAAGGCGCGTCCACATTGCCCATTCAGTAACATGTTGTGATACTATCATTGTGAGACAATCATTCGTTTGCCAACTAATAATAGTGATGAGCACTTTATTTCCAAGTTTCGACTTAACTCTTAATCGAATTTTTATAACAGCGTGGACACTCTTTCGAATGCTTGCGGTGCGGTGTGGACTTGTCTTTAAAATTATAAAGTTGGGTAGAAACAGTACGTTTGCTATTTGAACTCGTCTTGAAACAATTTTTCTCTTGTAAACATAAAATGAATCGTTTAAGAGCGTGCATTCTAAAAGTTGGCGACGTCACAAGCCACTGTCAAATATTTACCGGTTTTTATTAAATTTCTTAATATTCATCATCTGCCTAGCCTTTTCCCAACTATGTTGGGGTCGGCTTCCAGTCTAACCGGATGCAGCTGAATACCAGTATTTTACATGGAGCGACTGCCTATCTGACCTCCACAACCCAGTACGTGGGCAATACGATACCTCTTGGTAAGACTGGTTGTCAGACTTTCGGGCTTCTGACGACCCGTAACGACTGTCAAAGATCCACGAATGACAGCCGGGACCAACGGCTTAACGTGCTTTCCGAGGCACGGAGGAGTCTCGGTATGTAAAGATGGTCACCCATCCACGAACCAACCCCGGCAAGCGTAGCTTAACCTGATGGAACGACCCGTGCGGCTGTTATTACTTAGCCACGAGCTCCTCCTAAATTTCTTAATATTACTGTATGGAAATATGAAATATCGCTCTATATTGTTTTCTTTTTTTTATTTGAGATGGGTTTGCTCTTGACTCTAGTCTAGATCAAAGGTGACAAAGACAAAGTCGACGATGGAGCGAGTTTATCCAGAAGAAGCCTGTTCACTCTCACTTTGTAAATCAAATTTAGTGTTATGATATTAATTATTGCATTTCATAATCAATACTTTACGGCACTATAGAGCAATATTTCATATTTCCATAGAGTGATATTGACAATGAATCAAAACAGATAACTACTATTTGACATCTAAGTATTTGCGATGTTGCCAACTCTGGATGTACAATATTTTGTAGGTCATTTTATTTCTGCGTTTTTCAACCAAAATTAATGGATCTGGTTGATTGAACTGTGTAATAGTACCATTAACGTACCGTGTCACCGCATCTTTATTCTTTACTGCAATTATTGTTATTCTTAGTTAATTTTATCAAATGTTTAATTCTGTTAATGCCAATGGTGATTGTTAATTATTTTTTTATTTATTGTTAAGCATTTCATATCAAATAAGGTATGCAGTTTTCAGTTAATGTTTTTAAAGTAAATAATAAAACGAAATATTTTAATTTTACAAGTTTTATTTAATAACTTATGTAAATATACACCTAAATAACAACCAACTTCTTATCTCTTATTACTTTAAACATTGATGACAACTTTTTGCATTAGGTAATCAATTGATTTGTCCAGGATTTATGTTTAGTAGTGATTTAATTTTTATTGGTTAGCCCAATAAAATTGATTGGATGGCACAGTGCCTCAAGTCACGCACTCTTCTGCCTTTTAATCTCGTCAAACAATTACGGAAAAAAAGTGCCCCTATTTTACCTCTGATTTTGCATCACTGTCAAAATCACAGTGATCTTTATTCTCGTTGAAATAAGGTTGCTATTGGTTTGCTGCTGTCAGAGGTAAAGTAACTGTGAAAGGACTGTACGCTGTGAAAAGCAAACTTGGTGTTTAAATATAATTGTTGTACATGGCAGTGATATTTCTATTGCTGCTTATAATATGAAGTATAGAGGCCTAAAACATCAAAATAATGAGTATGTTAAAGAAAGTTTTGTTGCAGTTTTGAAGCCGACATACTGGCCATCATTGTTCCAAATTTGAATTCAGAACCATTTAAAAAATTTACTTTTTTTATTTAATTTTTTATTTTTATAGATGACGTCTAATTTGTGCTGACCCGAGATATTTCTCTATCCTAATATTCTAACTTATTACAAAAAATAGCGGAGAGTCCGGGAGTGTATTTTAAACACCAAAACCTTCGTGAAATACTATGATGTTTATTCCTGTTTATAGTTTCTCTATCATACTTCTTTCAAGGCATGTCTTTCGGACTCGAACGGAGCCCGTATTTGTCACGAAAGATAGATGAGATAACATTCGATAGTCGACTGGCGTAAACCGTAAACATGATTAAATAATTAAAAACTACCTGCTTTGAATAAAACACTATGGTATTGTCTGTCATCAAAATTAAAGTCATTGCACTGCATTATAAGCGCAGACTAGATAGATATCCAAGTTCATACAATCGCTCTGTAATTGATACTCGCAGTCGCGGTGTGTAGTCAACATCAGTTAATGGTGAATGTATTATTTCAAGTGACTTAATAATAAAAACTTGATTTTATCTTTAAATGGTATTAGACTAATATTATAGGAAATTCAATAACATTAGCACCCTAATTGCGTAATACACTTTCAATTAGGATCCGAAAGATTTTGAGAATATTGCTAATACATTGCTTCATATGTTTGAAAAATTCGTCCGCTCAACAACATCTGTTCAAATGAAAGGCAATGCCATTGTGTGTTACGCAATGACCTATCAGATCATTGAAAACGTCTTCGACTTTTGTTGTTGACTATACCTATTATAACTATTACATTTTATATTGTTTTATATGAAACTTTGTAAGTAACACTGTATTGATGTCAAACAGAAGTTGAGCAACACGATTTTATGTTCCTAGATACTTGCCATACACATGTCCATGCAGTGTTGCCAGCATCATCAAATCATGTTACCTTCCTCTATCAATCTTTGTCTTCAACCGTTTCATTATAAAACGAGTTCTGAGTTTGGTCCAAGCTTAAACCTTACAGCCAAATTTTGTATTTCGATCCCTATTCCAACTGAAGTATAGTTTATTTTACCTTTAACCATTCAGCCAAATTTTGTATTTCGATCCCTATTCCAACTGAAGTATTAAATTAGGCTCGAGTTTTTACGACGTTACAAAATATGGAGATTGCTTTATCCAAGTTAAATATTAATTTATTATACACAAACCTTCCGGAATGGATTCTCCAAAAGATGGTGAAAACCGCTTCAAAATAGGGTGCTTAGTTTAGAAGAACAACGTGGGCACACACAGACAGACACAAAAGGACTTGAATTTATTTTATACGAGTAATATTTATAAATAGGGAACAGTGGTGGCCCAGTGGTAACGGCCGCGACTTACGAGTCGTGGGTTCGAACCCACACAAGCAAAGTAAAGACTTTGTGTAAATAATTTCATCACAACTGCTCTCAGAACGGCAAAGGAAAAGATCGTGAGGAAACCGGCATGTCCTAGAACCAAAGATTCGAAGACATGTGACATCTACCAACCCACACTAGGCCCGCGTGTGGATTACATCCCACTGCCTCTCAGAGTGGAGGCCTGTGTCCAGCAGTGGGAACATTATACGCTGATTATGATGATGTCGGAACGTTGTCGGAATAAAGTTCGTAATTCAAAAATGGCTTGATGGTTTTAAAACCTTGATCAAAACTCAAAGATTTGGTAATAAGAGCATAAATAAATATCTAGTCTGCACTTAAACACTGCGCTATATCACTTCACAACACAGATATGTCTATGATGCACAGTTAGTCAGAATCGGAGTCGCTGAGCACTGAACACTGAGTGCCGGTGTCTTGGTACTAGGAGTCTTCCTGAGACGTCGCTACTTGAGCCAGGAAGACTTGCTGCTGTGGTTGGTGCTGTGCTTGGGACTGGACCTGGGAAATAAGGGATTTTTATTACTTTAATTTTAAATAACATAACATTACGCCTTGTTTTCCCGAAGGGCTGGCCAGATGTGCACCTATAGTACACCCACAATTCGCCAGTTATGTTTAAGTCCCATGTAATAGGGGGCGAGCCTATTGCCATCTACCGGGCCAAAACCAGACTCCAGGCTGCTACTGAGAGAAATTCTAGATGTAAAAACCCAATAACACTTGCACCACTTATTTTTATTTGTGTTAATAAAATTGTACTTGCGCCATTATTCACTGTGCCAGTGTCCTGCGAGTTTTGTCGCCAGTACCAGATCTTAAAGCAGAACATCTCCATCTATTTGTGCTTGATAAAAACCCTTGTTCATACTATATGGACATTTCCTGCATTTCACACAAACATGATTTAATATAATTTGATATTGATACCTCATATAGAGGTATGAGGAATAGGGTGTAAAGTTCACTCATCCTCCATAGTAAAGGGAGGATCCTCCGACCAGACGGGTGTTGTGTCTGGTGGACAACTGCACGACGATGTTGTATTATGCCAGTCGCGCGGTTAACTGCTTGCGCGATGCAGGATTTTTGTGACGTCAGGTCTTTGATGCGTATTTCGCATGTGACGTTATAGATGCCACCACACCGCACCGTCATGTCTGAAGATTCGCCGTATATAGGTCTGCCAAAGGCCTACGCCTTGCTGTGAATACTATAATGCGACCATAATATTGGTGACTCTTCCAGTTCTTAGGCTTACTCTTCCAGTCAGCCCCACTGCCAAACTTTCTGACTGGCTAATAATCTAAATACAGCATGAGCCAACCTTATAGTTCACGCTCATACGAAATAAGAAGTTATTATTTACCTGTATAATCTGTGGCGACTGTTGCGACTGCGCCTGTATAATGATAGGCTGGTTTGGGTTGTTCTGCACTTGTAGCCGGATCATGTTCAGTTGCGCTTGGGTTAGCTGGATCTGCAATTAGTAAAGTCATCATTATATTTAGTCCTAATTTTTACTGATTTCTTGTGCATAGAAACCTTCGGCTGAAAAGCTAAGCCCTCCTCGTATTTGCGGGATGTTCGAAAGAGTTACCGTGGCCCCGGCACAGGCAACAGAAGGAACACGGGTGGGTTTTAGTCAGTAAAAGTCTGACACGCCCTCCCGCTCCGCCCAGAGCGGGAGAAGTCATTTGATGATTTCCCATCCACAAAAAAAAAAAAAAAAAAAGCCCTCCTCGTATGGGAAATATTTTTGTAAGTTATTTATATTATATTTTTGCGTCTTTGACATTTCTCGGGACCTTGGGGTCCCGAACCTTTAAAAGGTGTACGAGGGACCGAAGCCTAATATTAAATTAATATTATTTATTTTCGCCAACAGCCAGATCTGAAGAATTTTCAAGTGGTTCAATCTTTTACCGTCCTCATCCATTCTCTTCCTAGGATTTTATGAAATCGTAAGCCTCGGCGTTGGTTATGTCATCATTACTTTTTTATATTTTTTTTTAATCAATAAAACAGTTTATAAACATTTGTTGAACCCTTAAACAAACCGCACAAACCATCGCGGGTTTAACAGCGGTATGGCCAGACACGGCAACTCGGTGCCACTACTTATTAATTAACCTTAAGGGGCCGTGCACGAAATCGACTGATTTTGTTCATTGTTTGTAAGAAAGGGGAATTTAAACAATACTATTTGTGATTTAATAAGTCGTGTTTTTTTGTTTTGCATGTGGCTGAAAGGGATTTTTTAAATAAATAGTATTCATGGAACAATGGAACATCACTAAAATTCGCAACAAGTTTTTCAAAAAATGACGCGAGACTGACGTTTGATCATCTTTTATCAAGAAACTTCTTTTGATTTTCAACAATAAAAATATCATCACCATCATTATATGGTCTACTTGCGCTACACCACTTTTTTCAACTTCGATACAAAATATAGCAGAAAAATAATGTTGAAAAAACCTATTTTTCGAAAAAACTCAGTACCGTATTTTTTCGTACAACAAACTATTTCAAGAAATTTAAAAATCACACATTAGTCTTCAGCTATCCTTGAAATTAAATCAAAATTATATTTTATGATAATACAATATCTTTACTAAGTAAATCAATGGCGAAATAAATATATGTTCGTAAGCCAAAAGTGATTGAAACTATTAACAGGTGCTGTGACCGACACGAATGGTTTAGTGCCACACAAACTACTTTTATAGTCACACAAACATAATGTTTCAATTTTTTCAAGCTTTCTCACAATTAGATAATAAATTGACAAAAGAGGGTTTTTTTCGTGCACGGAGCCTTAAGAGAGATGGTAGTAACTGACCGGTAGCTGCTGTAGCTCCCCGGACGGCGTGACCACTTGTTGCACCAACGTGACGGGCTGCTGTGACACCACGTTGTTGGGTGATGATGATGTTGATGCAGCTGTTGCTTGCTGTAATGCACGAGTTTAAAATATTAATCGCTATTTAATTGGCTAGTACTACAAACACAGATACCTCTAATATTTGTTCTCTTCCGTTTTTTTTGCACATTTTTTATTCGCGTGTGAAATGTGTATTTTTTTTTGTAAGTGAATTCTTTATTGGCATAAAAAAATGTGTACAAAGTGAAACCCTGATTCCTGCGCTAGATGAAAAAAACCTGTGTTACAGGAGCCAGTATTATAAACCAAATAAACGTTATTGTCGCTCTCTGTTGCTGTTAGAGCTTTAACGCAACTGCGACAGCTCGGTTCATTTTCGGTCTAGTTATAAAAACCCACGAGACCACAAATGACTCCAATGATAGACAAATTCAGGCTTGGGCTGTTTTTAAACTCTTGATTAAACAGAAGTTTTTCGCAACAAATCAACTCCCAACTTTGAAAAATATACCCGGCTGGAGGCGAATGTTAGTGAGCCAATCATCATTCTCCCGCCCTTATCCCAATTTATTTGGCGTCGGCGCAACATGTCTTTTTCTTTCATACTTCTCTCATAGTCCTCATCTCGGTATTAACCCCCTTTCTAGTCATATCATCTTTCATATAGTCCGTCCATCCACCGTTTCTTTGGTTTTCCTCTACTCTTATAGACTTATACATCCATATTCAAAACTTTCCTCGCGACATTTTCCTCATTCCTCCGCATCACATGCCCATACCATGACAACCGATATCCACACAACTCTTCAGTGACCGGTGCCACTCTCAGACTTCCACTTAGTTCGTCATTCGTCATCTTCCTGCCCTTGTCCCATGTCACGTGGGGTCTGCGCAACACGTTTTCTTCTTCCATTCTCCCCTGTCAACTGTCATGCTATCCTTCACTCCTTTCTCTTTCATATCCTTCCTCTTTGTGAAACATTATCAGGATAAAAAAATCGTCACAAAATTATGTATAATCTGTACCACCTGTGCGCACGGCTGTATCACAATCTGCGGCTGAGATGACTGTGTGGTGTTCTGCATTGCAGCCTGATGATGTGCCACCTAAAAATAATATAGGTACGTTGTTAATGTCGATATAATACAACATGTCCCGGAATTAACGCACAACCTCTTAAGGGGTCACTGTACTCAACGTTATGAACAACTTTTATTAAGGAACCTTTACTTTAACCTGAAATCGCGAAAAAAATCTGCTATTCCCTACATTTTATATTCGCATAACTCGTCAAAATATAGGGAACCGCAGATTTTTTTTCGCGATTTCAGGTTTGGTCCCATAGTAAAAGTTGTTCATAATGATGAGTACAATGACCCCTTAAGAGGTTTTGCGTTAATTCCGGGACATGTTATATATGCAGTCTTTTATTCTCGTAGGCGTGAATGGTTAACTTCAAACAGGAGATCTCTTTCACCTTGAAGCCTATACATTTTTTTTTAACTATTCGAGACCTTTTTTTAACCTGAATACAATGAATAGAACTGATCAGAGTAAACACCACCTTTAATAAAAAAATTGCTGTTCTATACGGTTTGATCAAGTTAGAAATGCAAAAGTTTTTTGTGTAGGTACCTACCACAATTCACTAAATATACGTTTATAGGCCGACCGCTTAACTGAGACGTTGCCTGAGGTAGCAGCGCGGTGAGGGAGGGGTGATAGTTGTCACAAGTTGACGAATCACTGAGCTCTTGCATCACGTCACCACACCCCTCCCTCACCGTGCTGTTACCTCAGACAAGGTCTCAGTTATGCGGTCGGCCTATAGTGCTAAACATCGTGCAGTTTCATTATTTGATTGTTTGAAGTTAACAGAGACAGAATGGTGTTTTAAATACGTTTAGCGCTGAACGAATTTAGTGACTGGTGGTGCAAGCGCTCTTAAATTACGTCCGTCTCACGTCTATCCTTAGGCGGTCTCCCCCGCCTTGCTGTCTGGCCAATATGATTATAGTACGCGTCAAACTTTATGTCGGCTGTGAAGTGCGCTACTCGCTGCGCAGTACCGCACCCCTCACCCCCGCTGACACATGAATTTGTTACTGCGCAGCGACTAGCCTCGTGTTCAGAGCCGCCATAAAGTTTGCTTCGGGCTGTACCTATGTAGTTCAAACCGATACGAGCGAAGGAGAAAGTTACCTGATCAGCATGGTTGCTCCTGGGCGCGTGGTCGTACCGCGGCTTATTGGGCTTCACTTCGTGGCGTGGCACTATGTCGATAAGGAAGTCGAACTGGTCGCATTTGGATATCGCCATTGCTATGTCGTTGCGCTGAAAGGATATAATTGTGTAGTGTTAAGTTCAGTATTTGTTTAGACGAGGTAAATGTAGCAGGACGAGCTCAATGTTCGTGAATACCTTGAAGGTGCTGCGCTGAACATTTTAAGTATGCACTTTGTATGATATTATACCCAAGCAATAAGATGCTGGTTCAAACCAGACTGATTTCAATGTTATCAACACTCAGTGAGCAAGCGTAACAAAAAATATGTCCGTCTCTGTAACATACAGAGACGGACATATTTTTTGTTACGCTTGCTCACTCGCTTGCTTGTTTTGTTACTTTGTCACCCTCTTCTCAGAGAGTTTTACAGTGTAACAATTAGTGACCTACAGGCAGGCAAACTCAACAGCCAATTAGAGTAGTTGTTCGTTTAAAATAATATCAATACTGGAAATAACGAGTTAAATAAACGTCTAGAAATCGATCAAACTTTCCAGTTTTAGCGTAATACACAAAAAAGTACAAGTCAAATAGGGATGATGACTACCTACATTTTTTGTGTCTGTCAGGTAGGTTATTAAAAAATAGTCGACACGTATTTTTCTTTTTTTACGTAATCAAAATATTACGGCGATACATTGAGTTAAAATGTGGCATAACGTCACGCCTTGCTAGATTTTATACGTAGCGAGCCCCCACTCCCCAACTATAATGCGTTTTATCTAAGTATTTTTTAACATAACATAACATCACGCCTTGTTTCTCCGAAGGGTTAGGCAGAGGTGTACCTATAATACACCCACATTTCGCCAGTAATGTTTAAGTCCCATGTAATAGGGGGCGAGCCTATTGCCATCTACCGGACACAAATCCAGACTCCGGGCTGCTACTGAGAAATTCCAGATAGAAAAACCCAATAACACTGCCCGACCTGGGAATCGAACCCAGGACTTCATGTATTTTTGTCAGTATTTTTTATTAATATGATAAAGTAAAAAATACGTAACACACACATAACATCACGCCTGTATTCTCCGAAAGGTCAGGCAGAGGTGTACCTATAGTAGTACACCCACATTTCGCCAGTTATGTTTAAGTCCCATGTAATAGGGGGCGTAAAAAATACGTGTGTAATATTTTTTTATTATCTGACTGACGGACTAAATAGATTTTTACCCTGGCATCATCCCTATTCCATTTAAAACTTCATTCAAGTGCTTCATACCTGCAAGGTCCTCCTCTTATTATCTTCAGTATGCGCCCAGGCCCTCAGAGTAAGCTCATGTATAAAGATCTCAGCTGCCTTCGCGAACAACACCGGGGCTTCTGCCGATATCATCTTCACTTCCTCGTCCAGCTTCATTATCTTCTTGATGCGGGCTAGAGGAAGCGCTTGGGATTTGAAGTCGTCCTGAAAATGGAGGTAAATAGCATCGGTAAGTGCCGGTGTGATTCTATGCTGGTTGCCATCCGATTTTAGTTATTTTTCTACTACTATACGGTTTGCACTTTAATTCCTATCATCATCTGCCTAGCCTGTTCTCAACTATCTTGGGGACTTGGGGTCGGCTTTCAGTGTTTCCGGGTGCAGCTGTATACCTGCCGGTCTATTCTGTAAACATCTCACTGTGAAAACTTACGTGAAGTGAGCTTAAGACGCTACCTCGAGCAAAACCTTGCGATACTGCGTTATTCAGAGGCTATTAACTCATTAATTAAGAGAAATAAACTACATCTAAAAGCACAATAATAATGTTCGATAGCCTATCATCACTTTGCACGTTCTTATTTGTTTTTAAGTGTTATAAATGCATTTAAAATCTCCTCGTAAAAAAATTACTAAAATTATTGATTTCATGCATCTGTTGCTAAAGGTGACGTTCTATTAATTTGAGGATTACCTACACTAGATAATTTAAAAACTAATTAATTCACATTTTATTTGTAAAGATCGCTTTTCTTCTTTAAAAAACCGAATTTTGTCGAATTAAATGTGACTGGTCCAATAATAAGGCCTACTTGCGCGTTCATGGGTTATCCTACATAACTCGAAGTTACAGCTAATTCATGGTTAATCAAATAATTCATCTTGCGCCACCAAGAGTTAGGGTAAACTTGAAGAACTTCTAAATATTTAACCCTCCGGTGTGGGAGAGTTAGAGCTAATTTCACCAAACTATTCATAATCGGACATTAGTAAAGCAGCCATTAAAATAAAAATCGATTTAATGATATTTACGTTCTACAAGAAAAAAATAACACCACATTAAGAAACCTGGCGTTAAGATGTATCATTCACTCTTATATTATGTATACCGGTCAATTGTCAAAGTAACCAAAATAAAAAGTCGCAATGTCACATGTCAATGTTCACTGACAATGCATCATTTTAGCTAGCCGTATAGTTTATACTCGCGTTTCTCATTTCGATGATTTTGACAAGTGACTAAGGCTGGTGTTCACCAACACTAAACCGCCTGTTTAAATATTAAAACAGTTGTTTAAGCAATATTTCCTGTTCACCACAACCTAAACATCGGTTATTGACGTTAACCGGATGATTATCTTAACCGAGCATCACGACATTGTTTAAACGTTGGTTACAATAGTTTTACAGAACTTTTGTAGGTTATATTGTTCGATTTCCTAACGAAGTACTATATATTTGTGAAAAATAATGGCTTTTAATTTTATAATGGATGGTGAATACAATCTCAATATGTTAGATTATATGGATGAGTTAGAAACGTTGACGAGAAGACCTAGGATCTTTCAAAATCGTCATAACTTATGAAGAATACGACGAAATTTCATTCAAGACCAGGTTTCGTTTATCCAAGCGCAGTGCTCTTTATATTCTGGGATTAATTAAAGTTAAATTAGAATTTAACACTGATAAGTAAGTACCTATAATACTACTCGCTGACTTTTTTATTATTCACATACCAGAAAGGTAAATTAATTTCTTTGATTTGTTTTCAGGAATAATTCACTATCTCCCATAAACCAGTTACTGTTAACATTGAGGTTTTATTCCTTTTGTTTACAATTATAACATAAATATAATACTACGAAACTTCACGAGAGAATCAAAATGAATGACACTGACAGACCAGAAAGAGCGCGCTAATAAACCTTCCAACGCAACATGTTTCTCGTAAAGCGAAAGAAACAATGAACAGCAACTTTCACATTTTATGGCATAAGCTATTTATCCGGCCATATTTAAAAGTTGTAAGCGTGTATGAGATTTCGTGCTGTAACTTTACATTTTATTTGGTAGTGTTGCATTGCATTCAAAAACGCTCGGTTATGTCTCGGTTATGCAACCGAACGCCGAAAGATGATGGTGAACAGGAAAAAACCGCTCCTTGTTTAACAATTGATTAAATATTAACAACCCGGTTACAGAATCAATGTTTAAGTTTGTTTCGGTGCACATGGCCCTAAATGTCCGTTAGTAAGTTAACAGATCTCTAGGTCAGCAATTAAATTTAACGCCTGATTTAATCATGGATTAGCGCATAGTGAAACTTTAAGTCCCGTTCAAATTGGAACGTTTTTTTTCTGTTCTGTACGTATAAGCGGCTAGCTAAAATGATACATTGTCAGAGACCATTTTGACTTCCGATATTATTTTTTCCAATATTTTTGCCTCGCGAGATTTTCTCGGAAGCACCTTTTTTTTGTGGATGGGCAATCATCAAATGACTTCTTCCGCTCTGGGCGGAGCGGGAGGGCGTGTCAGACTTTTACTGACTAAAACCCACCCGTGTTCCTTCTGTTGCCTGTGCCGGGGCCACGGTAACTCTTCCGAACATCCCGCAACTTCTCGGAAGCACCTACTGTTCTATCAAAACTGTGTCCATAATCTATTGTACTGCTGTGGTACCTGCAATTGGGATAATAATCTCGTGGTAGACTTCTTAAGACCTACAGCTAAGCTGACGATGACGCCTCAAATACCAGCTAAAGAAATTTTACCACTTACCGAATTGACCTTCTTGATATCATCGGTAACTTTGCACCAGAACTGCTGTAGACTCTGTTGTGGTGACTCCGCTGAGGCGTTTTCTTCTCCTATGATGTCTCCATCCACTTCCTCGGAGACGTTAGAAGACCCTGCCTGGTCCCTGTGTATTAATATCATCTATTGTGTCATTTGCATATCAGGGTAGTTATAACGTCTTCAAATCATCATCTGCCTAGCCTTTTCTCAACTATGTTGGGGTCGGCTCTAGTCTAACCGGTTACAGCTGAAGACCAGTATTTTACATGGAAGGACCTATCTGACCTCCACAACCGAGTTACTAGGTCGGGGGTGAAAATAGGTTGATTTTAGGCAAGCGTGTTTGTAGTATATCTACCTCATCATCTCTTGGTGAGATAGTGGTCAAACAAAGTCGGATAGACTTTATTTGACCACTGATGAAAAACGTTAAATTTGACTTTGGTAAGATTAACAGCGGCCTTCGCGTAGTGCGCGCGGAGCCACTTCCAAGGCTATAAGTTGCATACGAATATGAACTTTAATCACTTTAATCTCCTTTACCGTTTTGTGAAAAGCACACACGTACGCAGGGGCATTGCACGCCCCGACGCGACGGGCGACGTGCGCCCGCCGCGCCCCGCCGCCGGTCGGAGTAATCGCACGGACGTAATAATATCGCGGCGGGTTTTTATCGCGCACTGGATATTCAACTCTCGGTGTTGAGCCGAGCATTGAGAATCCAACAGAGTGCATCCCAGCGCGTCGAAAAAACACACTGTTAGATTTTCAACTCTCGGCGTTAAGCAGAGCGTTCTAAATCCAGTGCGCGAAAAAAAATAGTCCATGCGAACCTGGGCTTAATCAAACCTTGAAAGCTCATTATTTACGATTTATTATCATTTCAAAACTTTAAAATCTCAGCTCAAATCCGACGGGATGCTGTGCGTTTTGCAACACTACAACAATAACAACTTTCATAGATATTTGCAGCTTTTTCAAATACCTTTCTTTACACAAATGAAACGTGCAAAAATTTCTTTAAATAGTTAAGTCCATACATTCTGCCTGCACAAAGAGATGCTTTGGTTCACTACATATATAGTGCACTTATTTGACGCGCACTGTAGCAAAAGGAGTAAGTATGCAAGTATCGTAGCAGGGTGGCGGCGTTCTGTAATTTCTGCCTACCCCCGTGGGAAGAAAGCGTGAGTGAATGAATGTATATGAATGTGAGTAGAGATTGTGTAGTTGTATTACGATCACGTTCAAGGATAGTGATTGGCTTATCACGTCGTAGGTATTTTAGTATTCACATTTAGAACTATCAAAATTTTCCTTGATATGACATTAAATACACGCAACTTTATTTGCGCGTTTTATAAATTATTCCAATTTAGTACCTATCTTCAACAGACTTCCCATCGACGACGTTTATAAAAAATCTGTACAAAGGCTCCTTCAAACAGGCGCGATTCGGGTCGCGTGTCGCGCCTGTTTGCAGGAGCCTTTAAATATACATACTTGTACTCACGCCATCTTCCCATGGGGGTAGGCTAGACAGAAACTACAGAACGCCACTGTTTTTTCTGTTCCGTGGAACGCCACCTGCTACGATCCTTAGGGTGCGTTTCCACTGAAGCAGAGACGAGCGGAGCTGAGCGGAGACGTGCAGAAATCATCCAATCACAGACGAGACGAGAGACGCGATGAGGATTTCAACCATTGTGATTGCTCGATTCCCGCACGTCTCCGCTCGTCTCCGCTTCAGTGGAAACGCACCCTTAGGCCGTATTCTCGGCGGCAGCGGGGCGGGAGCGGCGCGTTCAAATGCATAAGGAACTGTTCTCGATGGCAGCAACGCGAGGAGCGAGGCACAAGCGTTGCACTCCAGTCGAGCGGTGCCTGTGCGCTGGGATTGACGTAATGTTGTACAACTTTTCATTTTTATCGAAGAAGTGAAAGAATGAACGTGGAGGAATGTATTTCAGCAATTTTCGATATGTCACCAATATACAACGTGTTTCTGGACGTACGACATTAATTGAAAACGAGCACAGTACTAATCCATTGAAACATTTTAAAACACGAAGATTAGTAGTTAATGGAAAATTAAAAAATTGCAGTTTTCAAACAAAATAAATAGCAGAATTAACTGCATAAAAAGTAAACACGCTTTATCTACGCAAAGTCACTGACCAACGGTGCGGTGCGGGGCGCGGGGCGCGGCGGCGGCAATGTTTACCTATTATTACGGAGTCAGATCTACATCATGTTGAAAAATAAGGAAATGAAAAATAATTTCCTGTGGCTAAAGTATTCATTGGATTTGATTGATTTTTTGTATACGGGCAAAGAACATGATTCTCTTTACGTGGTTTAAAGGAATGTCAATCGTCCTGTTACACCTTGTAGTCTTAGCACTCGCTAAACAACACTACGCCTTTGCGACGCCACGCGAACTTCCCGCTGTCATCGAGAACGGGTCAGCGTCGCCGCTCCGCTCCCCGCACCGTAACAGTCGCCCGCTGCCGCCGAGAATACAGCCTTACATACTCCTTTTGCTTCGTTTTCATTTATCTGTTTATGTAAACGTTTATTATATCGGTCGAAAAATTTCACTTTCCGAACGCGAATCTACAAGTTTTCACATTACCATAACGAAGCATTCCGCGCAAGGAATGAACCCGGCTCGGGCTACGGGCTCAAGCGAACATTTGAATTGTTTCTGCATTGACTACTTAGGATCAGGGGTCATCCGATCCCGAATTTCACCCGGAAACAACCGGATCATGCTCTGGTTTTCTCCGGCCACCCGGTCCGTTAGTTTTCGGCACAAGGAGCGGAGCCTTTCAAAATAATATGTAGTTGTCCATACAACTACATACTATTTTGAAAGGCTCCATAGCGGACCACACGACTCCGAAAAACGTTCGTTCCGGCACGTTCCGGGCGCTTCCGGACGAATCACTTCATCATTTTTTTATATGACTTGTGGAATACTCCTTCCGTTATGCGGTCTACGTGAGAAGGATGAACCCAGTACCTTTGGTTTTCCTATGTTTGGTGTTCCTTTTTTATTAACGGTATTAACACAAACAAACAAAAAACCAACTAAAGTTTCCATTTGAAACACCAAAGTAGCGACTGTTTAGCGCAAGTGCTAGCGGTCGACTGACCCCGACTGAGTAAACTGTCCGGATTCAGGGTGCGTTTCCACTGAAGCGGAGACGAGCGGAGCTGAGCGGAGACGTGCGGGAATCGACCAATCACAATAGTTGAAATCCTCATCGAGTCTCTCGTCTCGTCTGCGATTGGACGATTCCGGCACGTCTCCACACAGCTCCGCTCGTCTCTGCTTCAGTGGAAACGCACCCTTAAACGGGCCGCGTATTAGTCGATAGCATGCTGAACTCGGATTTTTCTCGGACCGGGGAGCTTACTGATACTTGTAGTCTGAGCCTATCCCTAAGGCCAAAGAGCCTTAGGGTTACGTTAATTTGCAAAACGTGTTTACAAAGGTACACACA
The DNA here is from genome assembly GCA_947568875.1 of Fissipunctia ypsillon. Taxonomy (NCBI): domain Eukaryota; kingdom Metazoa; phylum Arthropoda; class Insecta; order Lepidoptera; family Noctuidae; genus Fissipunctia; species Fissipunctia ypsillon. The sequence goes on along the minus strand of OX387663.1, from coordinate 12,039,350 downwards.
CGTTTTTCTTGCCGTGAAAAACTACGGTATAATCGCCGTGTGTAGACACGGTCGTCAGTGTTGTATGGATCATTATTAATTATGGAAGCTTGTTGGCGAACACGTTTTTTTTACGGCGCGGTTTATAGTACGCCGTACCGTAAAGAACCCGTGTCGTGTACAAAAGGCCCAAGTGCAGAAAGTCTTAGCTGCTAGGAACTATGCAAATAGGTCAAATCAAGGGAAGAAGGAGAGAAGGACATTGCGGTTTTCCTACCGTTTATAATTCATATGATAGTGGGTTTGTGGTTACAAATGTCGACTAGGAAGTACTGTATCTCACGAAGCGACGCGCGCTTTACTTGTGTTTACCAAGTGTACAAACACGCTTTGAATGTGTGTGTCAGGGATCCTCGAAACGATCAATTGCGATTGATCAATTGCCATAAAGGAGATGTTTCAAAATGGGCCCAGAATATGTACAATACCTCGAAAAATCGAGAAAAATCCGTGGAGTTCGGGAAAAATACTGATAAATTGCATAAATGCATATTTCTCTTGTAATAATTTGATATTTATCAATTATTTTATCGACTTTCTATATGGCGTCTCGCCAATTTAGGTACTCTGTGGTTAAAAACCAATGACAGTAAACCATAGATCGACCATTGATCATAGATCGTGAATTGTCTACTGTCACTTCAGTCGCTTTCGTTGTCGATCGTGTTCTGATGTTCTGTTCTCTCGAGTTATTTTTAACAATCTGGCTTTCGTTTTTTGGATTTTGTGATTTTGTTTTTGATAGTTAAATCAAAAGATCGCTTCATTATTTTTGTCAGTTAATATTAGTAAAAGTATATTATAAAAATAAATTATATTAAAGTATATATAAGTATATTAGTTAAAGTTAATATTTCGACTATTGAATGTTTGTATTCACATACGTTTATGCTATAAGTAAAAATCTTGGCATATCGCAGGTCAACCTATGAGGTTGTCGTCTGCTTAACTGGACTATACTTTATGTACAGACGCCGCCGGTACATCAAGCTACTACAATCTGTCAGATTTCTTTAATAGATTTTCGACTTTATAATATTGCAAAAGACTAAAAGTACGACAATGTTATGATTCTCTTTGACAATGTAATATGACAGAAGTAAACATGTCAAACGTCAATAATCAATCAACATGACAACTTACCGCCATGATGGGTATTTGTTGTGTGTTGCAATTTCCATTGTACATTCTTGTACTTTACTACCAAACAAAGCCAATTAAAAGTAATTGGATGATTGGAAACTGTTTTAATTGTGTTTCCCCATTTTTTAGTAGGGTGTACCAATACATGGCCGGGGCTCCATACATTTTGAAACATCTCCTTTCTATTGTAGTAATATTGACAATCGCTTCAATTGCACTTGGTAGACGGTGAATTTGCGCATCAATCACATAAAAACTGACAATTTCAATTGATAGTTTCGGGGAACCTTAAGGCTATAAGCGCGGGAGCTCTCGGTACCATCCGGAACCGAGGTAATGGCGAAGTCGGAAGTGTGCGTGTGCGTGTGCGTGTTGTGCTGACGCTACTCGTCTTCACGTACACATTCACAGCGTGTTTGTACACTTGGTACAGCCTCATTCAAACTTTATGGCAGCTTGGAACTTGGGGCGAGTCGCTGCGCAGTAACAAATTCATGTGTCAACGGGGGTGAGGGGTGCGGTACTGCGCAGCGAGTAACGCACTTCAGAGCCGCCATAAAGGAGATGTTTCAAAATGGGCCCAGAATATGTACAATACCTCGAAAAATCGAGAAAAATCCGTGGAGTTCGGGAAAGTACTGATAAATTGCATAAATGCATATTTCTCTTGTAATAATTTGATATTTATCAATTATTTTATCGACTTTCAATATGGGGTCTCGCCAATTTAGGTACTCTGTGGTTAAAAATCAATGACAGTAAACCATAGATCGACCATTGATCATAGATCGTGAATTGTCTACTGTCACTTCAGTCGCTTTCGTTGTCGATCGTGTTCTGATGTTCTGTTCTCTCGAGTTATTTTTAACAACCTGGCTTTCGTTTTTTGAATTTTGTGATTTTGATTTTGATAGTTGGATCAAAAGATCGCTACATTGTTTTTGTCTGAGTTAATATTTCGACTATTGAATGTTTGTATTCTGTACGTATATGCTATAAGTAAAAATCTTGGCATATCGCAAGTCAACCTATGAGGTTGTCGTCTGCTTAACTGGACTATAATTTATGTACAGACGCCAGTACATCAAGCTACTACAATCTGTCAGATTTCTTTAATAGATTTTCGACTTTACAATTAGATCTAAAATAATATTGCAAAAGACTAAAAGCACGACAATGTTATGATTCTCTTTGACAATTTAATATGACAGAAGTAAACATGTCAAACGTCAATAATCAATCAACATGACAACTTACCGCCATGATGGGTTTTTGTTGTGTGTTGCAATTTCAATTGTACATTCTTGTACTTTACTACCAAACAAAGCCAATTAAAAGTAATTGGATGGTTGGAAACTGTTTTAATTGTGTTTCCCCATTTTTTAGTAGGGTGTACCAATACATGGCCGGGGCTCCATACATTTTGAAACATCTCCTTTAACGCGTACTATAACCACAAGTAAAGCACGCGTCGCTCGTGAGATAAAAATACTAAGTATACAGGGTTCACTTCCCAAACACTGTATACTGCTTATGGGGTATTCTTTCCTTAGTAGGAAATATTTTTTTTACTGAAAGTCAAGAGTTAATTCCACTCGGGGTGCCACTAGTAGGTAGGGCTAGCCGTCATTTTTTGGTATATTGCTATACAAAATTAATACAACTCTACCATAGAGCTCTACATATCGCTTCTTGGAACAAATTAAGTATGGGGCTAATATTTTAAATCCATAACAATACTGTGGTGCAATTATTATTTTTCACCAAAATAACATCAAGCAAACCTGGGGTGCAAAACTTATATTAACAAAATGAAGCTTTGTATGACATTATTCATTGTAATTAAATATTACAAAGTTTACACAAAAACAATTAATAGCAGCAAAAACGCCGAGACGATCCATAATAAAAACAGCAATATTTATTATCGAAAGAGGAACTTACGCAGGCACAAAGAAACACACGGACATCTTGTGTCACAAACTGACGACACGCCGACCTCGTCTTTTTCACAAATTACAAAGTCTTTTCAACGAAATTAATTATTGGAAAATCGCGATTAGAAAATTAGTAACCGCTTCCAAAGTTAACAAAAACACAGTAACCAATAATCAGTGTAATATTTGGAGATCTCCAATCAACAATTACTGAAAATGCGCCCGACACACGATTCGTCCACCGATGACCAGTCACAAGCTTGACGTTTGGTTTGTGTTGTCATACTTTGCTCAAGTTTAAAATCTACCAACACACACACCTCTTTCTAAAATAAACGTTTGAACACATAAAATGTGAGTAAAGCAACGATATTATATTATTAATGTTAACTGTGTATATAAATTAGCATCTCAAATCAAGAATTTAAATTAGTTACTTTGTTTGAAGTTAGTTAAGAGTGAAGCTAATAAAAACGTGTTAAAAAGTGCGTGTTGGACCATGCACAGTGAAGGGTTCCGTAGTTGGGATGAATATTTACGCATAAATAGTTTTGTTGTTAAGGACTGCAAAAATGAGGTTATATTTCACGCTATTTTTCGAAATAAAATCTATAAACAAAGTTAGTTCTGCGCAACGAAAAATTTCTCAAAAACTATTGACCTTAACAGCAGTCACTTATTTATTTTAACAGTTTATGTACACACATATAAACAGACAAGAATAAAGAAACAGAAAAATACGTACAAACGTAATGCTTATTTATAAATCAATCTCTTCCAGCTTACCTATGATAGGAAAGTAGATAAAAAGATGTAGACAACGTCTGACGTCTGTCAGAAAACTAAATACATAAACTCAAAAAACTATTTAGTAATAAATATAAACACACAATATGAGAATATATTTACATAAATACTTCTAAAACAAATATCACTAAAATATTATTATATATGTATAGTGTTCATTTAAAAACTGCAACAGTTCGGCAGTCCCTAATGTCAGGCGGAAATGAATTCCGCCACCGAACCGCGTGCACAGTAAAGGAGGAGTAGAAGTCGGTTGACTATGGAGGGTATTCTCAGTTGCATCCAAATAACAGGCATCAGCGTAGTCTGATGGGCTGTATGAGAGTTTGAGCAAGGGAGATTTTTGTATACAAGGGCAAGAAGCTCTGGAGGCATTTTAACGAATGGAACGTGTAACAGTGCACTTTGCGACTGACTTGAGCAGCATAGGCATACCGCGATAAATTAAGAGTCCATGGTCACCCCCAGGTTTTTTAACGGTATTTGCGTATTCGATGTGAGCTCCATTCAGACAGAGTAGAGACAGCCTTAGAAACATCATAATCTTTATAATTATGGGATCCAACAATATTCTCCAAGCATAAGTGTCCCTCGATTTTCTGTCCCTACCCCGCAAAGGAATAAGCGTAAAGTACACAGCTACATAATGTAGTTTTCATCAAAAAATTAAGATTTTTTTCATTTTACAATAACATTACAAAGTTATAACGGCATTTCTTTTTCTATGGAGTTTTTAATGAAATAATGTTTACTTATCGGAGTAAATTTGCCTACTTATCTGATTTACCCAATGTTTTTGAAAGACCAATCCAAAGACACCCCACACAGTGTAATAGACGAGTAAAAAATAATCATCCCCGCTGTACCTGTAGAGGAGGTACTTAATTATTTTTTCAATATTTTTTTTCACAACATTGTGGGCGTGATTAATATGTTTAACCATACTAAATTACAGCTTTTTAGGATCAAGAGTCTCTAAGTTAAACTGCAGACAGACATACGGACCTGGCGAAACTATAAGGGTTCCTTGTTTTACTACGGAACCCAAAAAGGGAAACTGTGAGCAACTTGTAAATGGTAAGTTTTCATAAAATTACTTGGTAACACAGCCGGAAACAGACTAACGTCAGTTGACGTCCCCAAAAAGTAGCGTCTGCTAAGAAAATGGCGGCGGCAGAGATTCAGATAGTGAATCCTTCTAATTTAACGAAAATTGAAAGGTAAATCGAGTATATTCGGTCACAAGTGTATAATGTTTAGTTATGTGCAATTTATTGTAAAAAGTTAGGTGTCCTGGTGTTAAGTGTAATTACCAAGTGTTAGATTTTAATGTTTGTTTTTGATTGAATGTTTCAGTTTTCTCAATGATCCAAGTTACAAAGAGATTATTGAGAACTCTTCGACCTTCAATTCGCGACTATGTGCGGAAAGGAGGATGCGCATGCCGTTCATCGACACACAGACCGGTACGAAATCAATTTTTCTATCGCTTTTTCATTGCGTCTACCTCGGCGTCTACGCCCATTACCTATCACTACAGTAATGTTAAAAATATTGGCTTTTTATGTAAACAACGGGCTGCTATATCATTGTTAATGTATTGCCAGCTTTTTTGTAGTAGTCACGCAATATTTACCATTGGTAAAATGCTTTCGATAATGTTCAAGTATTATCTATAATTCAAAAGCCTTGTCCTCTTTCCACATCTAACCTCACACATCTGACTATCCCTCTCTAAAAATCAATCAAATGCTAATCTTCGTTTTAGATCTCAGTATCTGGAGTAGTAGGTTTAATTTAAATGAATGGTGAACATAAACAAGTACTACCTAATCAAGTACTTACTAGTAAAGTACTCCATAAACTAAAAATTAATGATAAATGTTATTTATATCTGTAAATTGGTTCAAAAACACTTACATGCTAAAATTAAATTGTTTTAAACTAGAGTTTGGTGTTTCTTAGCCTACTACTCTGAAAAGAAAGATTGAAACAAACTCGGAGGTCACAGTCTCTTAAAGTCCAGACATGATCTTGGTCAGGCAATTATGAGGATCACGCAGATTAGTGTCCGAGATGGTCTTTTGAGGGAAGTACCAAACAGATAATCAGTAAAAACTATTTAAGCTGAAGTGAATTCAAACTATAAAATAATGGAAATCATCCAAGTGCTATATTATAAGCACAACTTAAGATTGGATCAAAACACCACACTATAAATATATTTCAATGATAAATTATTAAATTGAGAATTATATATAAATTCAAGTCACTAAACCACCAGTATGGTCGCTCTGCTGACCATATTTAGCCAACTGGCAAGATTTGTGGCACCGCATGCAATGGAGGAGCTTGGAAAATAGCTTAGAATAAAATAATCTTGTTCATGTTGATGGTAGTCTTCTTTGTTTTTATATTGTTTGAGCCCTGTAGATGGCAATGTTCATTGCGGCATCTGGTATTTAGGTCATCAAAGGTGCAAGTGAAGGGGCACTTATGACACTCCGTCAAGTAGGATAATATCCTATATTAGATATTATGGATAGACCATAATTATGGTCTGATCAGAAGTACTGCACATGCACTAGGTGTTGGATGGGTCAGTAATCCCCCACTTTGACAAATTGTGTCGGCAGCAGCCTACTTGGATACACAATCAATTGTAAGCTTTCCATTTACGCCACTGCATATCACTCCCAGGAGGCAAATCTTTCTGGGGTTTAACAATGTCAGGAGGTGGTCAAAGATTGGGTGATCTGTCCTGTATGGCTGGGAAGAGTGTAAGAAAGCTCTTACAGCTTAGAATAGATGATCTCTATGACACCATTGTGCCTTGTGAAGGCTCCTTTATTCATTTAACTAATTCCTATGTATATTTCAGTGTCAATTGGAACAAACAATTATTTTTCACTGACCAATGACATTTTGTTGCTACAGGTGTCGCACAGAGCCACTGCAATTTATTTATGACGAGGAGACAACGCATGCCCGGCCAGAAAGAAGGTCAAGTGTACACATACCCTGCACAGAGGTAAGAATAATTACTATAGGAACCTTCATTCTAGAAATATCACATTTTTACATAAAGGGTGTGGAACTATCAGTCAGCCACGGTAAAAGATTCCCAAGGAAAGATTCATAGTTTTTTTGAGTAGTTATCCAAAATCCTGAACCAATAAAAATGATGCCTGGGTAAAACAAAAGAAATTCTATTTAGTCCATCATTCAGATATATGATGAAGCAAAAATATATGTTTATTACACATATTTTTTGCTTTATCATATTAATAAAAAATTGCTTAGATAAAATGCATTAAAGTTTGGGAGTGGGGGGCAGCCGGGCAGGCTATACACAATTCAGTATAAAATCTAGCAAGGCGTGACGTCATGCCACATTTTAGCTAAATGTGTCGCCGTAATCTTTTGATTACATAAAAAAAAATACGTTTTTTAATAATCTACCTGATGGAAAAAAAAAGAAATTTTAAGTCATCAGAAGAAAGACTCATTGACAGGTTTAACTATAGCAACTGTCTCTCACAGCTTATAACATGATTTCCTCAATTCAGGGTTCAGTTTCCCAATTCTTGCACTGGAACAGCGATGACTTTGAGACATCATTATACAGCCCCAGTATGTCATGACTGGCTTTGTTAGAAGATAATTTAAGTTTTTACTCTTTGAAAGTTAGAGGCAAGGAGAAGGAGGAATGAAGACTACTTTTTATTTACTACTTCCAGTATGTACTTACTAAATGACTTGTGTTTCCACCCAGATGGCGCAAAGCCCGCCGCCAGTACTTAACAATGTCATCAACGCGGTGGGGTTGGGCGGGAGCATCAGACAGTTTAGACAACACCGGTGAAGGAGAGAACAGTTCCGGAGTACCGGGTGACGCGTTAGCTGGAGATGACAGTAGAGACGGATCACAGACTGCCGCTAAGGATGATCCTAAGGTAAGATGCCTGAAATATTCTTTCTGACAAACGGCTAGTTTGCAAACTGTTTTGCAAATTGTCAAGCACTCATAATCTGCTGCGATTGGCTGATGATAAATCATTCAACCAATTGCTGCAGTTATCGCATGCTTGACAATTTGTCACATTAATTTTGCAATAATTTTCCTACGAGAAACTGGCCCTATGATATTGCAAAAAAAAATCTAGGAAACAATAAAGTCGGAAATACGCTGTAATTATAGCAATATTTAAATACATAGTAGCCTTTTGTATCAAAAACTTGAATAATACACAACAAAAATAAAAAGGCATCACATCTTAGATGCATCTGATATTGCAGATTACCTATCAGATAGGATGCCTGTTTGATTGCCACCAAATTACAGAAAAAAACTAGGTTGGGAGAGGTTCTTGGTACAAGAATTAATTATTATAATCCCATCTTCGTGTCGAGGGGCTCGTGGCTCAAATAATAACAGCCACACGGGTCAATCGAAGGTTAAGCTAGGCTTTCCGCGGTCGGTTGGTGGATGGGTGACCATCCATCCATATCGAGACCCCTCCGTGCCTCGGAAATCACGTTAAGCCATTGGTCCCGGCTGTCATTCGTAGAACTTTGACAGTAGCTATAGTTAGTCAGACAGGAAGATGACCCCAACATAGTTGGGAAAAGGCTAGGCAGATTTAATCCCATCTTCGTATGTTATACCTACACCAGCACGCATAGCATGACCACCACAGAAACTGAAGGAACAAAACACCGAATGACAGATTGTAAGGTTGGCACGATGTCAAAAATGAAGAAATTAAATGTCACTTTGAGTAGAACGAGATCATGCGTCTAGTTTTCGTACCCTGCGTCCTTAACTGCCAGAGCTTATTTTTAATCTTATATTTTGAAATGTTTTTAATTATTTATTTTTTACATTGTTCTCACATATAGAAGCAACAATTTTGTAATAATTTTGATTTAAAAGGGTGTCCATGGAGTTTCTTGCCCGTTCTTCACCATAGAGATCTACGTTTTGGAATGGGCAACTAACTAGCTTCAACTTTCTAACTGACCGACTCTTTGACAATTCAAAAGTGCCTGTAATTGGTTTAATTGAAATAAATGCTTTGATTTTTTGAGTTAACCAAAAGCGATCGTCGCGCGAATACGCGATTACGCGATCCTTCACCTGAATAATGACGTACACACGCGACTTGATTGATCGCGCGACGATGTCATATTCATAATTATCTATACTAATAAATAAAATTTAAGTGTCTGTTTGTAATGTCAGAATAACAACTTTTTACTAAATACATAGGAAAGTATAAACGATTCTTATAACAAAAAAGCAATATTTAACATTTTTGTCTGTCTGTCTGTTTGTTCCGGCTAATCTTCGAAACGGCTGGACCGATTTTGACGGGACTTTCACTGGCAGATAAGCTGATGTTACGGCGGGTAACTTACGCTTAGGGATTTATTTTAGAAAAATAATTAGGGTTCCGCGCGAAAACGAAGTAATAGCGCGGGCGGGCGGACGATTCAACGCGACGGTCTGCGAACGGGTCGGGAGACGAGGGCATTTTATTAAAATGTGGCTGTTATTTTAGTATATTATGTATCTTACGACATCCACGCGAACGAAGTCGCGGGGCACAGCTAGTTGTATATAAAAATCACGTGTCGCTATGTTCGTACACGATAATCTCCGAAACCACCCAACTGATTTCAATTAAATTTTGTGAATACGTATGGTTGGTTCCAGCGTGGTGGCGCTCCGTGCAAAGCAGGGGCGAGGCGTTAGTATTCATATGACAGAGTGCGACGATCGCGTTTGGTTAGGACACGGTTGTAGAGTAGAGATAATAGTGGTCATGCTATGTACGCGTGCGGGAAATAAATAAAACTTACACTCTCAGCTTCCACAGGAATGGTTCTACGACGAATTAGCGATGGAAGAGATGGAAACCGGCGAGGAACCGGACCCAGAATCCGACGAGGACTACTTCGACGATACCTACGCGAACCGGCGCAAACGTCGGGGCGGCTCTACCCCATCCGGGCCGGGATCGCGCGGCGGCCGGACGAGGAAATCGCAGCCGGATGACACGCCCGCTAAGAGAGGGAGAGCTGTGAGTATGATATCTGTTCTGGGACCCCCGATTTTCTACAAATCACAAATCACGAGCGACGCGCTCCTGCATCGTATGGTTTTTACGACTTGACAAAACATTGAGATTTCTTTATTTATTTTATCGATAGTCTTAGAACGGACGGAAAATAGATATTATAAGTGCAGATATCGACAAAAATGTTTTTCATCCCAAATAATTTAATTGATCATGTTGCACCATTTGCAATCATCAGAAAACCAATTTTCCATCTCCTCCTACCTTTTTTCAGATAATTTTAAGTAACATCTAGGCCTAGACATAGACCTAAAGTCCATTATAATCGATTTTCTTGCTATTAAATGTGATAAAAAGCTGTATTATCATTTCTTTTTAGGGTTCCGTAATCAACAAGGAACCTTTATAGTATCGCTATGTCCGTCTGTCTGTCTGGCCGCGACTTAGCTCAGTGGCTCTTAGTACCAGAAAGCTGTAATTTGACACAGGTATACATATTAATCACGCCGACTAAGCGGTAAAATACAATCTTGAAAAAAACATTTTTAGCATGCCTCATCTACACGTAAAGTAGCGATGACTTTTCTTTCTCGCCAGTCCCATGGTGTGGGGTGTCGTTGAATAGGACGCTCAAAAATTTTGCGGGTGTGTGAAAACTGTTTTTGACTCGGGCATTCGTTTGCGAAACATTAAGCTTTAAAGTGCTAATTTTTGTTAAGAGTCAAGTGTCAAGTGAAGTTACAAAGAAAATTATCACAACTAAGTAGGCTTTACAAGTTAACGAGTAATAGTCGGCCAACTTACATTTGCTGTTGGAATGTATGAGAGAACATGTTTTTCAACTACAATGTTAAGTTTGTTCTTGGGATAAACTCATCCCAACTACGGAACCCTTCATTGTGCGTGGTCCGACACGCATTGGACGGTTTTTGAGTTTACAGTTGTTTTGTAGGATGATTATTGTTAAACATTGCTGATGTAATGTTAAGTTCCACTCTTATGTGTTTTATCTCCACATCCGTCAAGCAAATAAGACTGGAGCTAGACCACCACCTCTTAAAGCAGTATTATTGTAATCTTCACTTCAGTGTGGGAAAGAGATGGAGCTAGACGTCCTGTATAGCTCCATCTCTTTCTCACACTGAAGTAACATTAAAATAATACTGCTTTAAGAGGTGGTGGTTGGCCCCCTGAACCTCTTGAAGTGAAGCAAGGTGGCATAGAGCACTGCACAAAATATCGCTCTGGAAAGGTCTTTGACAAACAGATTTTACAGCTGAAAAACTAAGCAATCAAAATTTGTTACTGTAACAACATATTCCGCCGCCTTAGGTGATGTACCAACCAGAATGCATTGAAGTCTTAAAAAAATAACATTACACAAAAAAAAAATAACCAACTTCCAAAAAAAAAAAATACTAAGTACAAAGAGAAAATTAACTTTAATTTCGGAAGTCGGTGTCTATGGTTTTGTATATTTTTTTTTTTGTAAAAAAAAATATTTTTCGCTTTTTAGTTGTGATACCTACCCCACACAAATTCGTATACCACTACTTGCTATGTAAATATCAGTGAAAGGAACTCACTCAGGAGGACAGCATCAATATAGGTACACTAAGTGGAAAAAATACGTATTATTGAAGCTAACTCAAAAATTACGCAAGCAAAGTTAATAAAATTGATATGGGTGGATACCACCGCGCAAGCTTCCTCTACCAAATGAAAAAAAAATTCAAAATCGGTCCACAATATTGACGAAAATAACGATGAACACATAAAAAAATACATATACAGACGAATTGAGAATCTCGTCCTTTTTAAGAAGTCGGTTTAAAACAGATAAAAAAGGGCATGAACACTAACATCATGAATATCATTCCCGGAAGTGATAGGCACAGCACACTCACATATTGCCAGTTGGTTGCCTCAATTAATAGGGGGCGAGCCTATTACCATTAATCGGTCACAAATCCAGACTCTGAGCTGCTACTAAAAGGAGATGTTTCAAAATGGGACCAGAATATGTACAATACCTCGAAAAATCGAGAAAAATCCGTGGAGTTCGGGAAAAATACTGATAAATTGCAGAAATGCATATTTATAATAATTAATAATAATTAATAAATAATTTTTATATTTTATAATAATTTGATATTTGTCAATTATTTTATCGACTTTCAATATGGCGTCTCGCCAATTTAGGTACTTTGTGGTTAAAAACCAATGACAGTAAACCATAGATCGACCATTGATCATAGATCGTGAATTGTCTACTGTCACTTCAGTCGCTTTCGTTGTCGATCGTGTTCTGATGTTCGGTTCTCTCGAGTTATTTTTAAAAACCTGGCTTTCGTTTTTTGGATTTTGTGATTTTGTTTTTGATAGTTGAATCAAAAGATCGCTACATTGTTTTTGTCTGAGTTAATATTTCGACTATTGAATGTTTGTAGTCTGTACGTTTATGCTATAAGTAAAAATCTTGGCATATCGCAGGTCAACCTATGAGGTTGTCGTCTGCTTAACTGGACTATACTTTACGTAACAGACGCCAGTACATCAAGCTGCTACAATCTGTCAGATTTCTTTAATAGATTTTCGACTTTACAATTAGATCTAAAATAATATTGCAAAAGACTAAAAGTACGACAATGTTATGATTCTCTTTGACAATGTAATATGACAGAAGTAAACATGTCAAACGTCAATAATCAATCAACATGACAACTTACCGCCATGATGGGTTTTTGTTGTGTTGCAATTTCAATTTTACATTCTTGTACTTTACTACCAAACGAAGCCAATTAAAAGTAATTGGATGATTGGAAACGGTTTTAATTGTGTTTCCCCATTTTTTAGTAGGGTGTACCAATACATGGCCGGGGCTCCATACATTTTGAAACATCTCCTTTCTGTTGGTAAATGCTTATACACTGGCCTACTGGCATGCCCTAGAACCAAAAATTCGAAGATATGTGACATCTACCAACCCGCACTGGGCCTGCGTGGTGGATTACGGCCCACTCCGTCTCACAGATAGGAGGCCTGTATCCCAGCAGTAGGAACATTATAGGCTGATTATGCTGGCCTACCTGGGGTTTGAAATAAGTTCCCCATGTTCGACATTCCCACTTGTGACCACTAAACTATTGAGGCAGTAATATTTATAACATGGTTGATGAAATTTGTTGTGGTAGTGGTACCATTACCAGGATAATAAGAGATGAAGAGGTGATTAATGCTCATATTTTCTCTGAGAAAAAAGAAGAGGCTTTTGTCGGGCAGTGGGTTAGTTACAGAACTAGATCAATGTTTTAAGAGCAGTCCTTGAGTTCAACTGCATCTGGATAGACTGGATGCTGACCTCAACTTAGATGGAAAAACCTCGGCAGATGATGAAGTCGCGAATTGACGTAGGTTAGGTCGACCCTATAAAGGCTGCGTAACGCGGAGAATTTGGGAGAGCCCTATGTCAAACGTTGATTAAAACATTTTATTGTTGTAATTATTTACAACAATATATTTTAAAAGAGTGCCCATGAAGTTTCATGCCCATTCTTCTTGATAGGAACCTACGCTTTGGAATGGGCAACTAGCTTCATCTTTCTGAATGACTGGCTTCTTTGACATTTCAAAAGTGCCTGTAAATGGTATAATTGAATTATATGCTTTGAGTTTAAATTCAACCCACGTTATAATTTCAGGGGCGAGGTCGAGGCAAACGCGCGCAAGGCACTCTACCCTACGAAGTCCCCGGCGACAATGAGAAACCCTTCGGCTGTGAACGTAAGTCTTCTCGGAGGAGGCACTAGTGTCATCCCGCCTTTACTCAGGTCCTTAATGTTGGCAACACAACCCCGTGACTGTCAGGTCCTTAACGCTGGCAACACAAGCTCCGGTCAGTTCTGAAGACATATCATGTTTGTAGTTGGGGTGTTGGCGTGGGGAATGGATTGTGGAGGGTTAAAGTGATGTAAAGGATTTTTTAATTATTATTGTTTTAATTAAGATAGGCGGTTTGTGATGATGCAAGTTTTGCTTAAATATTGAGTTCTTAAATTCTTTCGAGTAGGTATTATTTTCTATGAAGAACTCATCTTCTTTAAACAATGTTTCTTTCTTTCATTTCTTTTACATGGGACAACTGCCAATCTTACCTCCACAACCCAGTTGGAGTCTCAACTACTATTTAATGATGTAAAATGCATGAATCCATTTGATCTTCAGAATAGACATACACCTATACAAACCCCCTTGTTAATATAATAAGCTTTGATTAGAGTTAAGAGACATTTAAATTTCAAAAAATGTATAGTTAAGCAGACACTAAGTATTACTTAACTTTAAGCAATGTTTATAAATAAGGGGTTTAATGTTAGACATGTGAAAAAACATCTTCACATGAAGAATTTTTACAGCATTATTTAAACTGTAACATTGTTGAAACTATACCCGAACTTCCATTCCCCACAGCCAACATTTTCAACAGAAATTCAACAATTTACAGCAACACCAATCAAGATTTATACCACTAAATAAGGAATAGTTTTATAGACGTACATTTAGTGTAGATTGTATACCCCACATCGAAAACTACAATGGTGAATACAGCTAGACATTCCTGCGAGTGCAATACTATGCGGTAGATAGCCAAGCAGTAAATTATTGCACCACAGATATAACGAATGTTGCCAGGCATAAAAAGATGATTTTTCGAATTTTGAAATTGTTCGGTTTTCCTCGGATTTGAATTGTAGTGGATTGAACCTAGTGTCATTTAATATTTTAATCACCGATTTTGACTACCGAATAGAATTCACGATTACACGTTCACGATTACATTTGAAAATCACGATTTACAGTTGAAAAAAAACATTCAATAGATTAGTGTTCTGGCTAGCTCATTGGCCAAGTTCTATAAACGTATCATGGCACGTGCTTTCTCTCTCTATCTTGCACTTTCAGTTTAGCGGTTGTGCGACAGAGACAGGAATAACGCTTAGGTGTATCAATGTCAATCTTAATTGAGTCGGCCCAGAATTAACGTGCTAAGAAACATTTATAGATCTCGGCTGAGCTGTGATCACCAGAGCGACTGTGGTTTGTTTGGGTGGTTCAAAATTCAAAATCAGAATAGGAATGTCATAAATGCTCTTTCGAAAGTCTGCGATCCACAATAGGGTCCCATTATTGTCCTATATTAACTAAAACAAAGAAACTTATACCCAACTAAGACAAAAACGCCAACTAAAAAGGTGTAAACAAGGCTTCGGTTCTCGTATAGCCGGAGTCACACGTCATTACTAAGTCATGTAATCGTAGAGAAACATAACCCTTCCTTTTGGCTTCGCCGTAGTTAGGTCAAAATATATTTACTGCTTGGACCTGTCTACCGTACCATTAAAACCCATAAAATACAAAAAAAAAAACAAAGTGAATTTTTGCTCAACATTTATGGTATAGGACCTGAGCGTTTGTAGAACTATTCAATGATAAAAACATTATTGCGGTATGTGGTCAATGTAGATAGATGTCTGTTGTAAAGAACATTTTTATGTTTAGACATGAAAGGCTTTTTAAAACTACTGCAAGTGTCTATTAAGTTTCTTAAGCTAGGGTTTCCTGTGGTAGCCGCCACACGTCCGCAATTCACCGAAACGTTACTGCAGCCGTTGTGTGGCGGCCACCGCTCTTGTAGGAAACCGGAGCTTTAACAACTCTCATGTTAGGTGTTGTGATTGGTTTGCCACAAAGTATCGATCAATCATTACATTACCTAATGGACTTTTGACAACCATACACAGTATTTGGCTTGATAAAATATTTAGGAGGAAAGGTTTGCTTCAAAAATAATGACAAACTACAATTTTTGAAAATATGTACCTGAGCGCGTCTATCATCATTTGTTGGATACTAATAGTGTTAAAATTATTAACAAAATATTTAAATTATTATATTACCATGCATATTATAATAATTATTAAATTAGTAATCATTTATTATTGGCAATAAAATTATAAATAAATATATTTAAATTTAATTATTATATCTAGTATAGTATATCAACTTTTTGGATAGTTCGCACATTCGCCACGGTTACATTTTATTCGCTCTTGTATGTTTACATTGACCACTTTCCCCAAACCGTATAGATTTATAAACAAAATATCATTGAAGTAAGCATTGCATAGTCTAATAGTGCAGGGCCAATGAGTACTGTAATATTTAGCGGTATAGTAACTAGGCGGGTCCGTAGCAAGCAACTATGTACAATCGCGGACATTTGCGGTGAACCAATTTTCGACCTTATTACCAAGGTAATATGGTTGAAAAGTGGTTCACTGCAAATGTCCGCCATGGTACGTCGAGGCTTATTATTGTATGTATTTATTAGGAAAATACTATAGTTAGATTTATAAAAAATTACGAACATACACTAAAAAAATCGGTGTGTGTTTATGACCACACGATAGAGGTGAAAACTTACGACTGTCTCGTCTTCCTTCACCGACCGACGGAAGACGATACCCGATTCAGAGACACCGACCCGAGCGTGACATGCAGTTTAGTGTTGGTTTTCACCGGTTATTTTGGTAATCAGTTGGCTAACGTTGCAAGTGGCCATTTATCGAAATATTCCGTATCAGAATCTTTAGAGGAAAAATTATGGCAGCTAATTTGTTAAGAGGGAAATTAATTTGTAGAAATTTTGGTTTTATAATACTTTAAGTGGTCCTAAAAATAAATAAATCAGTTTGACTTCCAAATGCACAGTGTGAACATAGAAAACAGTCTTCCAATTTTAAAAAGTCTTGCAACTCTTGCCAAAATAAATGTTCCTATTCTAAATATACAATGTGGAGACGACAATACGACAATAAAAGAAAACACTGGCAATACTAATGCATATGAGTATTTTAAAACTATCAAATAAATCCTAACATTTAAATTAAACAATGTGTTTTTTCGGACAAACTAAATATTGGTGTTGGGCCGACTATAAGTTTTGCGATCAGCCAACTAGCTATAGTGATTAAACTAATGGATATATTTGAATGTTTTTTTTTTTTGTATACAAACTGAAAATGTCATAAGATATACAGGTTGGCCCGTGAAACGAGTTCCAAAGAGAAATTTTTGGAGCCTTCCTGAAATAATCGCTGAACATACATGGGGGTGCCCATATATGTTCAGCGATTTTTTATAGTTTAGGAGCTAGACGGTTTTAATTTTTTTTTTTTGGGAAATTCTCACTTTATACTTTTTTATTTTTCTCTTTCTGTGTCGCATTTTTTGAAGATTTTTTTTGAAGGTTTTATTACAAATTCTTAAATTATGGTCTATGATCGATAAAACATACGAACTGTCTGTGTAGCGATTATTTATAGTTTAGGAACTATAAATAATCGCTGAACATACATGGGGGTGTTCCGGGAAGCCCTTGAAGAGAGGCTTTTAAAATTTTCCTTTGGACCTCGTTTCATGAGCCACGCTGAGTATAATTTATTGTCGTATGATCATCTCCATCTTGTATTTATAGACTATTATTTTGGCCCAATAAACACAGTTCTTCCATTTCACTCAAAAGCCACACAATAATAAGCCTTAAGGCCTTGCAGCGGACCGCAAACATGCCTTTTCATTGTTGTGTACGTATGATGTGAATACTATTTAGCGTATGAATCTCTAAACACTGTCGGAATTAATGAAATTGCTAAATTTTAGATAATAATTATAAGTAGGTGATGCGTTTGTCCAGTGTTTTGTAGAAAAAACTTTTTGAGGCGGCCGGAAACGAACGCTACTCAATTTTAAATTGATAAGGATCATGCTGTCTCTGTCAATTTTAGGTGTATTATAGAGACGGAGAAACTAGACACCATCTTAAAGTTAAGTGGCGTTTGAGATTTCGGGGAGTCACGAGCATATATACCTTACACTTACGCGGAATTCAAAAGCGATTTTCTCGTGAAATAACGATTGCGGCGAGATCTATTTAATTATAGTGTGATTTCTATGTTATCCATACAATTAAATTAAAATTGAAGTGTCTGTTTGTAATATCAAAATAACAGGTTTTTAATAAATGCATATGAAAGTATATACGGTACTTATAACAAAAAATCATCAATTTAAAAAAAAAACGAATTCTTGTCTGTCTGTCTGTTTGCTCCGGCTAATCTCCGAAACGGCTGGACCGTTTTTGACGGAACTTTCACTGGCATATAGCTGATGTTATAAGGAGTAACTTAAGCTACGAGTTCCGGGCAAAAAAATTAACACTCATGAACAAATAGCGCGGCCGGCGTCGCCACGCGGCGGGTCGGGGACGAGGGAGTTTTATTAAAATGTGGCTGTTATTTTAGTATATTGTGTATATTACGACATCCACGCGAACGAAGGAAGTCGCGGGGCACAGCTAGTACTATATTATAAATACTATGTTCGCAACCCTATAAAATTTCTATCAATATTTTAGTCGATAATCCCTTGTGAATCTTACGTAGCTGTAAGCTATATGCTCGTACAATGTATATTGTATATGATTGTACAATATATATTGATCTGATTTGGTTTTGTAGGAAATCGAACTGTGTGTCACGAATTTTTTCAATCTCGAATAATGTGCTACTCGCATACTCACGACAAAATCTGTGACACGAGTTTTGCAAACTAGTTCTAATCATGCCTCTCTTCAAAATCGTTGTTTTTAATTCGATAAACGACTACAATACGACTGATGAATCATGGCCGGTCTGAACACAGGCTTTCCAAACTTTCGCGCATCTACTCTCACTCACACTCGCCTCAAGTCACCATTTGGTTCCTGAAGTTCGGACCGGCCATGGTTCATCGGTCATTTTGTAGGTACCATCGCGGACATTTGTGGTGAACAACTTTTCAACCTTATTACCTTAGTAATAAGGTCGAAAAGTGGTTCACCGCAAATGTCCGCGATGGTACCTATTTCAGTAGGTACTTGGGCCAACTTTGTGGAAGGAAGTCCCGATTTAGAATAATATGAATTTTTTATAAAATGTTTTAAGGTTCTTTTGGTGTTTAATATTTTTTCTGGCAATACTAGTATAATTGGTAGGTTTAAATTAAAATAAGTAATATCTCTTCTACAAAACACTGCAAACTGTTAGGAATTGGAACGTTATTAGTGGACATTTTATTTAACTATTTATATTATATAATTGCGAAAATATAATGCATTTAGATTGAGTTATTGTTAAGGCTAAATTTTTGGGGTATCTCACTGAGAAGCTTGAGGTTGCAACTGTTTATGGAATCCATGGGCGTAGCTAGGGTTTATTTTCCCACCGAGAGAAAAGAGATGACCTACCGTACTGCTAACAGTTTTAATAGGCCCTTTATCTCTTATATTTTTCAACAATTGCAATTTAATTTTGGTCTTCACTTCTTGAGGTTCATCTCCCCAAATATCAGATTTACATGCATACATACTAGGTTGTGGGTTCAAATCCGTACCAATGTGACTTTTTCTATCTTGGACATTACTGATATTGGTGAAGGAAAACCCTTGTGAGGAAATGCGGACTTTATAGTTAATATAAGTCTGTAATCGCCAACCCTTCTTGAGCAAGCGTGGTGATCAACGCTCGTGTCTTCTCTGTATGAGAAGAGGCCTTTGCCCCGCAGTGGGACAGTAATAGGCTGGTATTATACATACATAAACTCACGCCTTCTTCCCATGGGGGTAGGCAGAAACTAAAGAACTCCACCTGCTACGATCTTTACACACTCCTTTTGCCTCGTTTTCGTTCATTTAGTAACCAAAAAAGAAAATTATTTACATTTAGTCATGTCCTATGGAGAGACTTTCAGTTGGCATTCCAGGCAACCTCAGTGTGACAATTTCACCACAATAAAGACGAGATCATAAAATCGATCGATGAGAAATGTGTGGTCATATTAATTAAGGTTACATATCATCAAACTGAACTACTTTGTCCAGAGGAGCAACATCGTAATCACGAATAAGTAATAAATAATCAGCATTCAACTTCAATACCTACTCGATCCAAATGGATGGGACAGCTGATTATTATTTTGCGATTATCCCAAGGAGAAAGGTTGTTCAGGTTGATAGTTTGTTCCACATCTTAAATGTGACCACATCTCTCTGATACATGTTTTAGAATGTTCTGAATCCCACAGGTCGTCTATACAGGCTGACTTTGAAAATATGCGACAAACTTTAAGGAGGTGTTTTACCCACCAAGATGAACAACTTTTACTATGGGACCAACTTAAAATTCGCAAAAAAAAATTCGACCTTCCCATATAAAAGTACATACCCGATCGGGCCATTTGTTATAAGAAGGTCGAATTTTTTTTTGCGAAGTCTAAGTTGGTCCCATAGTAAAAGTTGTTCATATTGATGGGTAGAACTCCCCCTTAAATTTTGTCGCATGTTTTCAAAGTCACCCTGTATTAGTTATCTACATCTCCTAGAAACGAATTCTAGCTCCGCCCGTGGTTGCTGCTTCAATCAAATGACATTTTATTGTTTCCCTTGAAATTCTTCTATCTCTTCTGACTCTTAGAGACGCGTCGGTATGCTTGAGGCCTTATAATAAAAAATGTGCTGGGTTAAAATCGCGAGAAATAAAGTAATCGGTTCCCTTTAGTTTGTAGTATTTTATTATGGTCCCAGACTGCTAATGATATGTTCAAAATATAACCGACCAGAGATACATGTATGACCTATTTCATCAGCTCCAGATTCTTCTTCAACTTCTTTTAGAGTCGATGGCAAAAGTACAAAATATTTTATTACCTACGTTAAATGAGTTGGGCCCATGAGGTGGCCACGCCAATCGCGACACCAGTGGCGTTATTTAGGTCCTCACAATTGCAGGTGAATGGACATTTTGGATACTCCTGGGACAAATTTTAAGTTTCGATTAGTTCTGGCGGATATTTTCATATAAATTTTGTACTTATTTTGAATTAATCTGGAGGATAGTGTCATGTCGTTCAAATGACGAAGATGATGACGAAATTAAAGGATTTTGCATTTCTGGGACTGGGGTAATGATTTCTTTCATGAAAGTTGAACTATAACTACTTCTTTCGTTCGAATCTATTTTCAGTAAGCTAAACTATTTATGACCATAGCTACTCAGTGAGAAAAGAGTGTAGAGAACTATTGACTTTTAACTTTTTACTGTATATTTTGTTAACTAATCCACAAGCGTAAACTAGCCGAATTACGTGTGGTTTATAAGACCTTTTAGGCATAAGTTTGCCTTAAATCTAACTCTCTTAGGTTGGCAGTAACCGTGTACTTCCTAAAGTCTATTACTCATTTTTGTTAGGTTGTCGGTCTGCGTTTTGCTACCAACATTACTCCTTGAATGGTACATGTGCACTCTTACGTCGAAATAATTATTGCAAGTAATGGAATCTTATTATAGAGTTATTCTGCTCGCTCGGTTATATAAATATACGTTTTGCAACAGTATCAATACAATATGTTTCTGACTATGCGTTTGAACCGGAAAACATTCAACATGTAGATGGTTCGAAACTTATCACATGAAACAAATCTCGTAACTTGTTTTGTTGGACTTGCGTTCTCACTGCACGAAACATGAGTAAGCCGACGACGTACGCACGGACGTAAAAATATCGCGGCGATTTTTTTTTTTTCGCGCACTAGATTTTCAACGCTCTGCTTAGCGCCGAGAGTTGAAAATCCAACAGTGTGTTTTTTTTTGAAGCTTGGAATGCACTCTGTTGAATTCTCAATACTCGGCTCAACATTGATAGTTGAAAATCCAGTGCGCGATAAAATCCCGCCGCGGTATTTTTACGTGCGTGCATACGTCGGTCGGCTAAGTTTTAAGACAGATGTCAAGATTTGTTGTTAACTGCGTTCGCACTGTCAAGAAAAATACTCAACAGACATGTTTTGTTTAGAGATTAGTCACGTTTGCGTTCACAATGTTGTTGTTTGTTTATCTCTCGCAACTAGTCTATTGCAAGGTTTAGTGTTTTCTAACTACGACGGGAAACGTCGAAACATGTAGTGCACAACATGCTGCTAGATTCATACAAAAACATTTTGTTAATGTAATTGATTTGCAAAACATGTCAAAAGATATGAATTGTCAAACAAGTTTCGTATCAACAATTTATGTTACAATGCGAATGCGAGTCGATACATTGTCAGAGAATTGAGATTTCAACATGTTTTTTATCATTGTCCTGCCAGTGCGAACGCACAGATAGTGCCAGTGATAAGCTTATAATGCTGACAGCAAAACAAAGGACGAACGAAGGATATTATGTTTGCGCACACTTAGCCGAAAATATCGCGGCGATTTTTGTTCGCACTCTGGATTTTCAACGCTCTGCTCAGCGCCGTGAGTTGAAAATCCAAGTGTGTTTTTTCGACGCGCTGGGATGCACTCCGTTGGATTCTCAATAGCACTAGATTTTCAACTCTCGGTGTTGAGTCTAGCATCAACACCGAGAGTTGAAAATCTAATGCGCGATAAAATCCCGTCACGATATTGTTACATACGTAGGGACGGCGCCCTAAAAGTAACCGATATAAAAGTGAAGTAAAGTTTAAACATTGTTCTTTTGTTTATATTACGATAACTGTTCTCGGTGGCTGCTAACTGTGTGCATAAGCTTAAAGTGTGTTTATCTTTACTTGTCTTATGTGGTATAAAAGGCGTACTGAGATTTAGAATTTGGCAAAATTAATGTAGCTAAATACATTATTACAAGCGGTTTTTGATTTAATATTTTCGTTTTTATTTTTTTCTTAAACTTTGATACAAAAAGGGCGAATTTCACCAATAAAACTGAACGCGATCAGCAAATCTAAACCCAGTTCAAGAGCTGTCGTTGCCAATATTCCACTATAATGATGACACCAGCAGCTCTTGAACTTGGCTAAGATGTGCTGATCGCGTTAAATTTCATTGGTGAAATTCGTCCTAAATTGTTAAACTTTAGATTGTTTCGAAAACTCGTGATTTTCATACCGTGTTTGCTTACCAAATTTACCAAATAAGAAGCATAAGAAAGAAAACACTAGATACAGTCAATTACATGCTGAAAGTTCAAAAAATTTTCCACCAAATGTAGTGAAAACTAAGAACACCAATGAATTGAATTAAAATTTAAACACTGCCACGTAATTATCCTTATTATTGAATCGGAATATTGTAGCGTAGTTGTGTTATTTATAATGTAGGCTAGACTAGTAATTATTATATTTTACATAATTGTTTAAAATGCGATTCTCTTTACTCACTCCCGGATTCTGAAAGCCCCGTCCAACCCTGTTGTCACATCCTAACTCATTTTAAGCTGCACCGGTTGACGTCATCACGTCAACGCCGGCTGTAGCTGAAAACCAGCGCTGGGGCTCTGTCGCGCATAGTGTCAGCATGTTTTCCCCCAACTTGTTCTTTTTTGTGTTTGTGTATTTTTTTTTGCGTCAATTGATTTGAATGGATGTTGTTATTTCGATCACCAATATACATAGGTACTTGAATTTTGAATCTTAGATCGTTTAAATTTCATTGCCGATCAGTTGATTTTTGAGTGATGAAAAAAATTTGTAATGAAAATTCCTAAATAAATTTTGTTTGCAATGGAATTTGAACTTTGTCGTGAATGAAATTGAATCTAAAATTCTGGATTCAAGTGGTTAATAATTTGACAGCATGTTTTTGTATTGACAAGCCTTTCAGAAACCGGGGGTAACACTTGGAAATATAAGGTTTTAGGGTCTTCAATTCGAATTGGTTCGTAGAGAGAATCGATATTAAATGTTTTCTTTTTAATATGAAGCTATGATTGATCGTGATCGCAACGATTTAACTTTTTAAAGGCTTTATTGTGCCTTAATTACTAACTGTATGTGTTCAAGTATATTTAGGGAGCTATTAGGTGCTTATTATGGTAAAGCCAAACAATACTATTCATGAAAAACTTAAAATACTCGCATTTTCAACAGGCTCGGAAAGAGAATGTTCCTATCTCAAATTGTCCTCAGAAAAGAACAGCCCGATTCAAACTTTATAGCGGTTCTGAACATGAGGCGAGTCGCTGTGCAGTAACAAATTCATGTGTCAGCAGTATTTTACAAAGAACCTATCTGATCTCCACAACCCAGGCACTAGGTAACACGATACCTCTTGGTAAGACTGTAAGACCGCGTACTACACTGTCGTCCTGAAATATTGACAGCATCAGTCATAGCTTCATAAGCCTTTTCTAAACCGAATCTTATGAAACAATCACAATTGTAATAATCACAATGTTTTGAATTTAATGCACTGATTGGTTGAGCGTGTACGACTCATGTGTCTGTGATAGTTTATTTATTTTTTCAATTTTCTTGTAATAGATCTTAGGAAATTGTCTGTTTTTCTCTTCCACAATGACTAAAGTTTTATGACTTGTGCAAAATCTTGCCCTACATTATTGACTAAAAAGGCTTAGGCTCTTATGCCATGCAAGTTAATATTTTGCTAAAAGTAGTTTAGAGGCGAACTTAGGTATTTGAATGGCACAAAAAATTCAAGCTCAGAAAATATAAACTGTAAGTGGAAAATATCATTGATATAAATTAAAAATATATATATTTCAGATGTAAATTTTTGGATGGGTAACAGGCGTTAGCAATATTTGTCATAATATTATTTATTGAACAAGAAATATGTCGAAATTTCAGTATTATAGTAAAATTTTAGTCATTGTATATCTCTTATTGCGTTTGGTTAACATTTATACAATATAATTTTTAATGTGAGGGAATATGACATAAATTATCTGCAGAAAAAAAAACTAGAATTTGATGTTACAATGTTTTTACTATAAATTTTTATTATACAAATTTTTACAGTGAAAATAAATGAAATGATATTTTATAACGGGATTTCAGACGTTTTTTTACCGACTATAAAAACTCAAAATAAACTTATACACATCACCTGGGCAATATGAACATTACTAGGTTAAGTTTTAATTACTCTTGATTTCTTTTAAGAATGTTGGTCTTGTCCCGCTGACATACAGAATTATAAATACTTTGCTGGTAATAGTGTTCATATTTTCTATTATTTCTTGTATGTATGTATGGAGCAGTGAAGTATTAAGCGATGGATGTTATTCTTAGATCCAAACTACACTGCCGTGCAGAAAATTGTACCAACCGTTCATGCATTTTCGTTGCTAATTTAGGCAAATTGAATACGTAGGTCGTTTTCTGCACGCCAGTGTACTATTATCACCCAAAGATTGTTATGAATTTATACAAGAAATATTTATGTTGAATAACAAATAAAATTATCCAATGTATTACTTTTTATTCTTGTGCTAAAGTTGAGATTTGATTGACTACAAGTTTGGATCTTGCGGTGTGCTGTTTATTTTGCTCTTGTTTTCATTTATTCGGATTTCAAACCAGTGTTGTTGTTTTTCGGATGTATTTTGAAGCAGCAAGAAGAAAAGTGTACGCCAGTGAAAAGATATGATAGGATAAATTACAACAAAGAAAATCGGGATGATGACAATTATTTTATTTTAAATTAAAAAAATATTGTTTGCTATTATAATGTAAACAATATTATAAAAAGTGTAAGTACTTAAAAGCTTAAAAGTTATAAACAAAAAACTGAACTACTTAACAAAGACGACACTATCACAGAAGTGACGTCACGTTTATGTAACTTCATACTAGCGCGAGCGCCATACATTGTCCGTACTGCGTGACAAGGACGGGAATAACCCCTTCCATAACTTTTAAAGCGTAGCTTCTCCATATTTCCATCGATTTAACAGATTTTTTCTATGCCTTCTTTGTAATTACATTATTTTAATCGAACATTTGTAATATTAGTCATCATCCCCAGACTTACATTTTGACTCGGATAAACCATTTTAATGATGTAGTCCGAGTTTTCAAACGTAACTGACAGATATTCGTTAAAATGGTATTATCCTTCAAAATTGTACTACAACGTAATATATATTTCTGTATTCCTAGGCATTTATTTCAGAGCAGAATCAACAGCAACATCACTTACTACCCGACCAAGAAACATAGACACCTATTTGCGAGTGACGTCACAACTGACAGCTGTCAAATGATCTTGGTCGGGCTAGTAAAATAATAATGACGACAGTGCTATCGCTGGGCGGATCCATAGATTTGAAGTCATCAATCAAACAGTCCCTAAGCGTGCGTCCTCTAGAACTGAACATAGAACGATAATCACGACGGGCCGGCTTTCCACCACGTATATTGTATGAGAACATTTTAGAAAAAAAATTGATAGAAATATTTTTTCGGGTAAAAAAATGTGTTGTTTTTTTTTGGACGGTAGTGTAATTTTCTATTTTAGTTTTGAGGAAGAATTAGTTCTTTTCTAATTGGGGTTGCATTCCTTAAGCGCCATTGTTGCGTTAGACACTTCATAACTTAAAATTCCGACTTACGCGGGTGGAATTTTGTTTATAATAATATATATAAATCTTTTTAATATAAGTAATTTCCTCTAACTTAGTATGAAGCTTAGTTTCATTTTCTTCTTCCATTTCTCATTAATTTTATTAAAAAAAAAAAAATATCAAAAAATGTTCTCATACAAAATACGGCTAACCTATGTATTGATTGATGACGGATAACTATAAATAAGGCTTCGATCAACTGTAACGCCGATGCCGTCGTGTTGCCTCCTCTATGCTCTGTTCTGATGACGCTATGACCTGTTGTTCTGTCGGTACCTTAATTTTATCGCGGTATAGTGTGTTAAGCAGACGGAGGCATCACGGCGGTAAGTATTGGTTTAATGTATATTTTTGTGGTTATTGTCGTTGTAATGGGTGGATTGTATTTTGTGTATTGTTGGTGCGAAAAAATAAGTTAGGCACATGGCAGATTTATGGAAATTACCGATGTTTATAGGTTTGGAAAAACAAAATCTTGTTAAATCTGTCAAATCACTAATGAGACACAATCACTACGTTACTTCCGGGAGTCTCGCGTGGCTTTCTAAATTTAAAAAAATAGAAAAGACTTAAAAAAGGGAATGTTTAAAAACAAATTTGGCCTAGATGTATTTTCTTTAGACAAATTTGATAAATGAAGCCGGTTGAAATATCGTGTAAGATTTTAACATCTGAATCACATCGAATCTACACAAAATTCAATCCACCCTTCCCACCATACCCCGCAAGTTAACCAACCACCTGCCTTCCCCCAGTCTGTGGCGCCAAGTACAAAACACGTCCGGGGCTCACGTACCACTTCACGCACACACACAAGGAAGCGTCCGGCGGCTCGGTCGGCGCGGGCGCGAGCGACGGCGACTCACGCGACTCGCGGCCCGGCGCGCACACGCCCCCGCGCTCCAGCCGCCGCCCGCGCAGCCCGCCACGGAGTACCAAGACAGTTATGTTACGTTCCTCAATAATCCTGCTGTTGGGGCTGGTGAGTTCCATTGTTATAAATGTAATTCCCCTGATAAGGTATAATCCCTTAGTGGTCATTTAGCACCAGAAGGTATGAGATATGTTATCCGTAAAGGTGCATCCACACCGAAAATCCCGTGTTGCAAAGGACTCGAGTCTTAGAGTCGTAATTTTAGAGACTCGACTCAATTATGCAAGACTCAGTGTGCTAAAAGGCTCGGAGTCTAGTGTCAAACCGAGCCCGAGTCATAACAGCCACTTTATTGTTACAAAGGACTTGAGTCTTCAAGAAAAACTCGGAGCAAGAAGATGAGACTAGAAGCTCATCATTCGAAAATACTCGAATAGGTGATAAGTTTATAGGCTTGTACACAAAACTGCGATGCGACGTCGCATCGCAAGAATCTGCGAGCTGCGCATTGAACTGTAGCTACAACTTAATGCGCAGCTCGCAGAGTTTTGCGATGCGATGCGAATTCGCAGTTCTGTGTACAAGCCCTAAATTAGTGGTTGTGTAACTATGCCTGCAAAAAAATCTGATATGACAAAATCATTACAAATCAGCTAAAAAATGAAATAAATTATTAAAAATATCCCTAATCAATACTGTCATTTTTTTATCTGAGCCTTTGTCCCTGTCTTGTAAATGTAACAATTTAATTGCTGGACTCATACACGAAGAGGACTTGAGTGCGACTCGCCGCATAAAAAGGATTCGAGCGCACAAAGAGACTCGAGGTCTCATGTAACATTCAAGAGCTCGTAGAGAATTTAGTTCTCTAGTCTTGGAGTCCTGTTGTAATGAGTCGAGTCTTATAATTCATCATCTGAGTCCGTTTATATAGGACTTGAAGACTCCCGAGTTCTTTGCAACACTGGAAGTTACTCTTAGTGGAGCAATGTTTTGAAGTGTTAGTGCGCAACACCAGATAACAAAAAGTTATTTAGTAAACTTACAAAAGGTACTAAATGTTATCATGTTGCAGGGGCGCAGCCTTCATACAACCCGATTCCTATCGGCTTCCCTTCAGAACCACCACTCTTCTTAATGCCAAATAATATGGTATACCTGTGTGTGTAACTGTGTATTACATCACCTTACATATATTTAATACCAGTTTAATATGGTCATCAGATTAAAATCATTACAAAAATGGCCGAAATTTTTTGTATGATTTTAAGAGAACTGAACAATTTTTTCTTCGGCTTCCATCGAATGATAATTGTAGCTGCGCCACTGTCATGTTGTGTGGTTGGTTCGGTGTGGATGTACCTTTACTGCAAAATAATAAAAAAGCACACGGTAAGTGTTTGCACTATAAGAGCACTGAAATATTGAAAAACCCGAATAACGCGTATTTCATAATACATCGACTACATTTTCGAAGGTTTGCGCAATGTCCATCGCTTTGTCTTGGCGCAAACTAAATAATTTGCTATTGCGCATACGCCAAACCAGACAATAAGGCATATCTTCCAATGACTTCGCGAGGTATTATTTTCTCGGGAATATTTTCAATTTTTTTAATACAAAAGTCAATAATATTCGTAGCAATGAGTGATGCATGCACATTACAACTAGTATTCGTGTGAGTTTACAATTGTTTATAATTTCATGCAACACAAGTGTCCTGAGGGCAGCGTAAGTGGTGTTCATACATCATTATTTGACTACTATTTCTACTTTAATTTTGTATTTTGTTGGAGGCGGGAAATAATTAGAACTACCGGAATAAAAAGTTGTACTTAATTTTTTCTTTTGTAAATCATGTCGTTACATTGTTACGCGGAGTAGAAAACAATGTTTATAATGATTTTTTTTGGCTAACAAACTTAACATTGATATGCGCACATACACAGCGAAATTCGATGTTATGATGTGTTGGCTAAGTGTCACATACACACTTAGCAAAAATGTTAAAGTTTGCTTGCGTTAATTTAACTACTTTGCCAAATTACTGTCACAATTTGGCTCACAGCCTCTAATATGAACGCATACACAACTCGGCGATAATATCTGTGGAGCCCTTTCTAAATTACGTTACATTTTACTCAATTCAGCGGCCACATCAGCAGTCTTCACCCACGTTTATTTTGCTACCCTTATTCGATGATAGGTGGTCATACATACCGAGACTCCTCCGTGCCTCGGAAAGCACGTTAAGCCGTTGGTCCCGGCTGTCATTCGTGGATCTTTGACAGTCGTTACGGGTCGTCAGAAGCCCGAAAGTCTGACAATCAGTCTTACCAAGGGGTATCGTATTACCCAGTAACTGGGTTGTGGAGGTCAGATAGGCAGTCGCTCCATGTAAAATACTGGTATTCAGCTGCATCCGGTTAGACTGGAAGCCGACCCCAATATAGTTGGGAAAAGGCTAGGCAGATGATGATTCGATGATAGGTGGTCCACTCCTAGGCCCACAGATGTTTCCGCCATGCTATAACCCTGATTCTGTTTACCAGCCGGCCTCCAGGATACGCCAGCTCGGCGCGCCACGCCGCCTC
Organism: Fissipunctia ypsillon; assembly: GCA_947568875.1. NCBI lineage: Eukaryota > Metazoa > Arthropoda > Insecta > Lepidoptera > Noctuidae > Fissipunctia > Fissipunctia ypsillon. Next base: position 12,009,367 of record OX387663.1, on the reverse strand, counting down.
CCGAGGGTTAGATACACATTTGTACCTTCATTTTCGTTTTAGTCTATTCTCAAGTAACTTTCCGCTACAGCTTACTTAGCATTGGCACTTATTAAGCGCAGGCCACACTGGGAGCGAAGTGAAACGAAGCTAAGTTCGTTTAGCTTCGCTCATGTAGCTGCCGCGTCTTTTCATACTTCGGTTTATAGTTCGCGGTGTGGCCTGCGCTTTATTATGTCGTTTGACGTCTTATTTTGTAGTCTTTTAACGTTGAGGGCTCTTATTCACTATGTTAAAACATGGAATCAACGCAAATAAACAATATAATTAAATGCACAGTGACAATGTAAGGTTAAATTTTGAACATTTAAAGAGACGCACACTCATAATTTATGACGTATCATAGCGAATCAGGGCCCATCATATCCTTGTCTAAAATACGTCGATCGATTGCTTTTATAACGCTGGTGCCAACGCTCCAATTTTTTTCCTATACTCCTATACTTGCGAAAAGATTAGAATGACATTGAAGACCAATGGTACAGCTTCTACTCCAACCAAGCTCCACACAAGCATATATCTTATTTTCTTTCTCCCTCTAGCCGGTCTACCGACCCCGCCAGTGGGGCGGGCGACGCCACCGCCGCGGCCCGCTTCAGCGGATACATCGAGCTCAGATTCTGCGCATGTTCCGCTGTCAGCGGCTGTGCACGCGGCCGCGCCCTCTGCGCCCGTACCCTCGGCTTCTGCCACCCCAGAGGTTAAGGAGCTTGGCGATGCTATTAAGTCTAAGGAGGTTAGTAGTTTGAGGAGTTAATCTGTCATATAAGTTATTTATTTCATGTGCCATCGTCCTAGCATTTGATTGTAACGTGATGTAACGTAATCAAACAGATTTCAGCAGTCTGACGTTAGGAAAACCATAAAAAAAGTCGGGAGGTGTCGGACACCCGAATGGAACGTAGTTCCTTTTGCTGTATATTATGTATTAAAGTGAATGCGCAAAGGTAGTCCGCAAAATTCAATTTCTCTAAAGTTTTTTTCAATTTGCAGGTCAGTGTCAGATTGTATGTTGGTCAAAATATGATTCGCGACCGTAACAAATATGTATTAACTTTTTTATAACCTTAAGAATTATCAATACATCTAAGTTAGGTTTGTTCTAAAATGCCATGATTTCGGAAATCATGACATTTTAGAACAAATCTAACTTCCGCATCCACCTTAATACAGAGCCATCTAGTATGGCCTCAAGTTTCCAAGTGTCAAACTGACGGCACAATGCTTTTTCGTTACGTCACAATTTCTGCCAGTACTCCTACCACAAGCCGCGTTAAAGAACTTTCTTCCAAAAATTGCTCAGTATCCTTCACACCATGCAGGTATAAATAATAATTGATTTTATAAGAATAAATATCTAGTTTCTCGTCCGATCTTCCCTTTAGGAATCTATGCTTTGGAGCGACTTTTAAAAAATGGCCGAATCGCTGATAGTTCAAAAGTGCCCTTAAAGGCACTCTTAGTATTAGTTTGAGTAAGGAACATCGTAGTGACTTCTCGTTCTCGAATACTAGTAGTATTGTCATCAACACAGAGCTCTTTCGGTGTAGATTTTAATCTAACTGATACTCATTTATTTTCTAGGCCTCACCATCACCCTACTGCGACTTCTGTCTCGGCGACGACCGCGAAAACAAGAAGACGGGCACTCCCGAAGAGTTAGTCAGCTGCTCCGACTGCGGTAGATCAGGTAAGAGGCGCGGCCGGCCTCCGCGCAACGGCCTCCCCGCGCCCACGTGCTACCACCTCGAGAACCGCGTCTGCGAACGCCATAGACATCTCAGAGACAGCATAAAACTCAATGGAGTCGTAGAGATACTCAGCTCTATGTCATACTCAGCCGATGACTTCGATAACTTCGCTTCCCAAACGAAACTCCTTAATGACGAATACGGACAGTACCCCGTCTCTCCACCCTCCCGTCAAAGCCCTACCTACGACAGTGAAGTTTACGTCACCCGTTCCAATAACATCTAAATTCTGACTTTCTGAGTATTATTTGTGTGTTTGTCTGTCACAAAAAAGTTCTGGGAATTTTTTTTTGTCGGTCCTACCAAAGAGAATGTTTGATGGCTAGTTTTAAATGTTACATTCCAGGTTTCATACTCTAATTTTCAAATGAAAAGACCTTTGATGCATATTTAGTAGTTTTAGTATTGTAATCATATTATTAGAATAGTGGCATCACAATAAATATGTCAAAATCTTTGTCTAAAGTATACTACGTCATATCCGAACATAAAAATTTAATATATCCCTATAATAATTCTGTATCACATATCATTGTGATTTTTTTATGTGTGTGTCAATGTTGCACTATGTGATCTTGGTGTTGCCATGTGAAAAACAACACTTGTGACGATGGATGCCAAATGATGAGATATTTTAAATTGTTGTCTGTTGTAATGTTTATACCTTAATGTTTTATATTATTTTAGTGAGTACAAGTGCCTTATCAAAATTACATGATTTCTTGTGAGAAACTCTAGATCGTAGTGTTGCCAGTAGTCTCGTTAAGAAAGCAAGATCATTTTTTAAGATTTATTTCAAATATTAGGGTTATATCAAATTCTGATATTTATGTTATTGTTGTTTAGATTAAATTTATTTTACGATTAAAATAAGGGCTTAGCTTGCTTGACTTATCAAATAAATATTAACTTGCCAAACATTTGACAAGTTTTACATATAAAACAGCAATAATACTTAACAGTCGTAGTCTGGCAACACTACAGACAAATTAATTTAGTAATAGCTTCGCTTGATGCCAAATAATGGCGCTACTTGGACGAATGTTCTACAGTGGCGCCAATCGTTCAGATGTCCCTAGCTTTCTAGTCACGCTGCAAAAAGTCACTGCACGCGTTACTCTGTGCCCAATATATCTTGAGCCAAGATGGAGGCGGTATCCGCGAATGTCAACGTCAAATGTAAGTGAAATTGACATTTAGTATCTCAAATTTAGGCATGATGATAAATGATATTTTAAAACTAGACGAGTTCGGTGTTTCCTATCCAACTACTCCGAGAAGAAAGACCGAAACAAACTCAGAGGTCACACTCTTTTAAAGTCCAGACATAATCTTGGTCAGGCCATATCAGGACCATTCAGATTACTATCTGAGATGGTCTTGGTGGTATCCGACCAAACGTCAAAATGAAGTTCGTCCGAACGAAATAGAATGAAGTGGACACGCCCGAACATTCGGCCGATACTTAGGATTTATCGCTTCGGAGTAGACCCCCTGAACTTAAGAACTTACGTATCATAATGTCGATTTGACAAATAAAATTGCTATTTGGACGACATGATTGGCGCAGTGGCTATGTGACTAGCTTCTGTGTTACTTGTTGCGGGTTAGAGTTAGTGGTTCCGAGTCTGAGATTCGTGTTTATACTTGTATATACAGGCTTTATAAAAGAAACAGTACATTTAAAATCAAGATAAACTGGGCATAGAGATACAGTTACCCGACTACGCAAGTATAGATAGCAATAATTATGGATTTTATACATGTTTTTAGCCATAAAATATTTTCAATATGTTTCTTATCACCTTTGGGTGAAATAATGCATGATGATCGCGCTAGAGGTGAAAGAAAACTTTTGTCTCTTTTTCGCCTCTGATGCTGGGGTAAAATACCCGAAAATATGACTCGTCAAGTTTAAGAAAAAGTTTGGGCTTATTAGAACATCGTTTTACTTAAACCTTTATGACAGACTGTCTTAAGGTCGATGTGGGATATTTACGCTCGGGAACTTCAAATGACTATTTCTTAGGGGTGCTACACGCTTAAAAACAAAAGAAAAAGAAAATACGTTTATTTTCGTTAAACATGACGCAAAGAAAAAATATAAAAAGTTGGGGGAAAATATGCGTCATACTTGTTCGGGTCGGCATGGTTCGGCCCAGCCAGGCGGCATAATCGAATAAATGTAGCTATGTTCTGACCAGCGGTGACCCAGTGGTAACGGCCGCGACTTACGAGTAGTGAGTGGTCGTGGTTGTCGGGTCGTGAGTTCGAACCCAAGCAGGCACTTGGTGTAAATTATTTCATGACCACGGCTCTCAAAACGGTGAAGGAAAACTGCATGTCTTAGAGCCAAAATTTCGAAGACATGTGACATTCGCCAATCCGCTCTGTGCGTGGTGGATTATGGCCCACTCGTTCTCTCGCAGAGAGGAGGCCTGTGTTCCAGTAGCAGGAACATTATAGGCTGATTATGCTTATATGAGCCGACCCGAACATGATTCAGCGAGGGTAGATGCCGAATGTAGTTTGGCGATCGGCACGAGCCGAATATGTGTAGTAATGTTTCGGCTAGGCTTTGTTGTTCAACAAATACTGCCGAACCCAATGTGCCGACGGAACAAGCGTGTAGCGCCCCTTAGCCGAAAATATCGCGGTGATTTTATTTCGTGCACTGGATTTTCTACGCTCTGCTTAGCGTAAAGAGTTAAAATTAAAAATCCAACCGTGTGTTTTTTTGACGCGCTGGAATGCACTCTGTTGGATTCTCAATGCTCGGCTTCCGAGAGTTGAAAATCCAGTGCGCGATAAAATCCCGCCGCGATATTTTTACGTCCGTGCGTACTTCGGCTTACTGGTTTTTTATCTACATAGATTTCGTGCGTTTTCTCGGGTCTGTAGGTACTGTATTTTACATTGAATCGTCACTAGTTTTTTTTAAACACAGGAGTGAGGTCAGCAATAATAGTCCTGTACACACTTTTTACTAATTCTTGTATTCAAGAACTATTTAGTCTGGGTATATTAGTGTTAAATAATAAATGTCCTAAGCGTAGGCGGGTCAATAATAGTAGCTTATTAGGTACATAAATGTTATAACATTACATATAAATAGGAGCTTTTACGTGCCTTTTTATCACCATTTTTGTATAGTAACCCAAAGATTTTGAAAAAAAAACTTAAGTTTTAAAAAGATTATCTTCATGTTATTTTTCAATGGGCCGTTTTTATTATACTGTTACAGCCTTTGTACATATTTTTAAATATTAAAAATTATAATACCAGCCTGTTACTGTCCCACTGCGGGGCAAAGGCCTCTTCTCATACAGAGAAGGCACGAGCATTGATCACCACGCTCGCTCAAGACGGGTTGGCGATTATTAAAAAAGGCCAGTTTAAATAAGGCCCCCGTATTATAATCGTTACAATTATATTATTATCTCATGACCATAGATTTTAATGTTTTGTTAAAGTATCTCTGATTTAATTTATTTTTGATACATTATGTATCATGCGCATTGATCATAAAATATCATTCCTATAGTTTATAGATTTTTTTTGTTAATTTTAAGAAAATTTTAATCGAAATTAGGTTTTGAATTTTTTTAATATAAATTTTTATTTTACGATATATCGAAAATTTATCTTCTCGATAGTATATTTCTATATTAGTTGTGAAATATACATACTTTATAGTAGCGATGGAATCTGACGTTGTTCACTTGTTTGACCTTTTAACTGAAAATCTTAAGGTTCTGTACTGGAATGGCAAATATTTGCCACATTTTCATGTCTGTGCCTCCCAGTCTTCTTCATAATGAACTGTCGTATGGATTATTTATGATCACTATAGCCTCTGCATTTATTTCTAGGTGCCCACTTTGATTATTACCTACGTAAACTAAATGACATCTCAAAACAGAAGACCAAAAGTACTTGTGTAATATTGAGAATAGAATTATATACTTTAATTTTGGCTATATATAATTATACAGTATTTACCGCCTCTATACTACGAAATATTCACAGAGCGCTGGCTGCGACAATATTTATTCATATCATTAGGTCTTGTAATATTTTCATCTAGTTTTCCAATCAATCAATCTCCTTTTCCCAACTATATTGGGGTCGGCTTCCAGTCTAACCGGATGCCGCTGAATGCCAGTATTTTACATGGAGTGACTGCCTATCTGACCTCCACAACCCAGTTACTGGGTAACACGATACCCCTTGGCAGAACTGGTTGTCAGACTTTTGGTCTTCTGACTACCTGTCAAAGATTTACGAATGATAGCAGTTTCATGTTATTTTCCATGTTTGACGAATAGCTACATAGAAATGAAAGTGTGGCTAATAATGAGCCATTGTGTACAGACCGTGGATTGATAATGGTACCTATGTACTTAACCCTGGTGCCGCGTATAAAACTCTTCAGGGAAGCGGAAAGTAGCAAAGTAGTATAAGTTACCGTTTTATAAATAAAATATTATATTATATTAATATTGTGTCTCGTCTCTTAGGTGCCTTAGTATGTGCAATTGTAAACCTTCGATAGAGTTCGTATTTATTACATATTGTGTGTTTTATGTAATTGGTTATACAGGGTGGTCGTTTGAAAGAACTGTCGGTTTTTTATGATGTTTCTGTTTATATTTTGTTCTGTTCCTTAAATTATAATATAAAAAAAAACAAAAGATGATTGTATTATCTTGCCAAAAAGAGAGCCAGCTCCATAGACATTGACTGTCTGAGACGTAGTTTTAAAAAGGTTTTAAAGTTTCTGAATCTACATTAGCTACTCCCGATATACAAAGTAAAAGGGTAAACAATCTGTGAAGATTTTTTTATATTGAAATTCAAAATAGATTTTCTTTTGAATTTCAGTATACAATATACTTAGTTAAAAGTGGGTTTAAATCACCACCCTGTATAATGGTAAATATGCTGTGGTTTACTATGTCGGTGATATTATATAAAATACACTCCCAGACTCCTAAATCGAACGACCGTGCATATCCATGTAAGGTATAAAGGCCTAAAACATGAAAACATTGATAAGTCAAAGAAAAAGTTTTGAAGCTGACATACTGGCCGTCATTTTGGTGTCATCATTGTTCCGAATTTAAATTCACTACCATTTAAAAACTTTTATACAAAAAAATGCAGGGTGGCTCGATTTAAGAGTCCGGGAGTGTATTAACATACATAATCACTAGATGAAATACATTATAGTAATTTTACTGAAATATTGAATAATAATATTATAACCATTAAAAAAACATTATATTATTTATTATTGTCAATTTTATGTGGGATTTTAAATGTGAAATGTCTGGAGGGTTTTTAAATATCTCCATTTTTTTAAAGAGTTGTTCTTTTATGTGGTACTTAAGTGCCAGTTTATCACTGTTTGTAATATAAATGTTTATTGACGGTACCAAATGTTAATTTCTCATATTTTATCTATCTCGGCAATATCTATATATTTTATTTAAAAGTTTAATGCCTGCAGGGAAGTGCATAAATGCGGATACCCAAAGAATAAAATAAAATCTAATGTTTCCGTTGTTGTTCCATATATTTCCTTTATTTTATCGTAAGACCGAGAATTTATAAAAATTATTCATGTTTCTTTATGATTTTATTTTTTTTGTAAAACATTGCTACTTTATCAGAATTAAATTGTATGAACTCGATTCTTAGTCGATTTTTATTTAGTCTAGCTGTGCTGAAGAATAGTGAATGTGCACTTCCCTTTAGACATTTTTTTTCTCTTCTAAATAAATTGTAAGTCATTAATTGTTCTAAGTGTTGTTTATTTACTTTTTATTTTTCACTATTGTTCGGCACATTATGTTTTCCCCTATTCTATAATTTATTGCAATAAATAAATAAATAAAATAAAAAATTGCGAAGGCGATTGAAGATTCGAGAAGGTAAGAAAATACTATGTGCCTTACAATATGTGAATTTGTTTTATTTTAATTATGTTTATGAAGTTCTTCATTCCCAAAATTTACTATATGTCTTGTAATAAAAAAAATCTACCCAGTATTGTTACTCTGAAAATCATGCAAAAGAATAACACCTGTTATGGTAAATCGAAGGGACAGGATCTTTTCCGTAATTGAGGCTACTTATTAAGTTTTTATTTTTTATTTTACGAGGTTGATTTCGCTATTTTATATTTCCAGCACCTTATTTGCTGTCAGATTTTTTTTTTGTTTTGTCAACAGTCCCTTTCCAAATAACCCTTTAAATTACTTTACACAATTTTTGTAACATACGTTATAAAAAAGGAAATGAAGAGCTTCCAATGACACCAACATAATTTCTACATACATTATCACACATAACTCCATGTCAAACGTACTTACGTAGCTCCTGTATGTGCAGGTCACCCCACGTGTCTACAGTTCACAGTGAACATGATCGTGTCAGTGCGCAAGTACCGCTGGCAGTGCATCGAGTGTAAGTGCTGCTCTGTTTGTGGCACCAGTGATAATGATGTAAGTACTTTTATATTACTAGCTTTTACCCGCGGCTTTGCATTCGTGCTCGATCCCACAGGAACCGAATAAAAAGTAACCTATGTCGCTCTCTGGCCCTTAAACTATATTTGTAAAAACCATGTTGCTCTGTTGGTGCGTGAAAAAAAGCACAAATTAGTAAAAATACTTTCGCATTTATAATATTAGTTTAGTCTGTTCAAAAAGTATCTGATAAAAATGTAAACAAATGGATCAATAGACGTACCTGTGAATGTCAATTTGTAGTGCCACTAACAAATTGAGTACTTTGATTTGTTTACTGGAATACTTAAAACCGAAATTCTAATTAAAAATCACTTTAGTTTTTCATTTAATTTATTGATGTTAATTTTATAACCCGTTTTCGTTGATGATTCTTCAATTACAATCTAAAAATAATAGTCCAACGATAATTATTTGACTGCCTCGTTGGTCTAGTGGTCGCAAGCCCTACTGCCGAGCATGAGGTCCTAGGTTCGATTCCCGGGTCGGGCAAAGTGTTATTGGGTTTTTCCATCTAGAATATCTCAGTAGCAGCCCGGAGTCTGGAATTGGGCCCGGTTGATGGCAATATGCTCGCCCCCTATTACATGGGACTTATACATAATTGGCGAAATGTAGATGTACTATAGTATAAGTACACCTCTGTCTAACCTTTCGGGAAATACAGGCGTGATGTTATGTATGTTATGCGTAATTATTTGAAAAAGTGGTTAGTTATAAAGTTAAAACTTTCTAAATACTACTGAATGTGTTACAAATTCCCTTTAGTGCGTAAATGCGTAAAAATTTATCGTGAAAAGGGTTTGCTTACAGTTTCATCAGTTACTTTTGGAACAGAACAGATTTTCTTTTCAACTTATTTACTTGTTAAAAAATATCAGCCAGCCCGATACTGTAATTTAATATTTTCTCGTTGTTGTCTACAGGACCAGCTGTTGTTCTGCGACGACTGCGACCGCGGCTACCACATGTACTGCCTGGCGCCGCCGCTCGACACCCCGCCCGAGGGCTCCTGGTCGTGCGCGCTCTGCATCAAAGAGTTCCACACCAAGTGAGCTGAGGTAACTGTACAACCTTCTGTTGTTGTTGACCGCGGCTACCACATGGACACAACCTTCTAGAAAATTCTCGCTACTTTTAGCGATTAGCTCTCGTACCCACGGCCAGTGGCGTGCACAGACTTTTAAGACAGGGTAGGCAGAAAATTTTAAAAGCTATTGTGATGATGATAATAGCTTTTAAAATTTTCCGCCGATCCCAACATAGTTGGGAAAAGGCCAGCCTTTTCCCATTTGTGCTGGGGTCGGCTTCCAGTCTAACTGGATACAGCAGAATGTCAGTATTTTACACGGTAATACGATACCCCTTAGTAAGACTAGTTGTCAGACTCGGGCTTCTGACGACCCATAACGACTGTCAAAGATCCACGAATGACAGCCGGGACCAATTCTGGGCTTAACGTGCTTTCTGGGGCACGGAGGGGTCATGGTATGTAAACATGGCCACCTATCCACGGGCCAACCGCGGCAAGCGTAGATTAACCTGGTCGATCGACCCGTGCGGCTGTTAATAACACAACACGATCACTTTTTTTTTTTTTTTTTCGAAATGTAGTTGTGAAAACTCATAATTTTTTTTTTTCTCTATACACACAGCACCGGAACAACTTTCACAGTGAATATTATTCTTTTTTCACACTAAGTATTATGAAGGTCAAAATCATAAATAGCTACCTGCTTTCATAGCTCACAACCAAAACAAATCATTTATCAAACCAACAATGGCGACTCAGAATAAAAAATAATACGACAAAAAAGTAATGGCGCTTTAAGTAGTGATAATTAAATGAAACATAGCTACTATTTAATTGCCTACCCTGTGCGGTTGTGTGCGTTATTTGTGAGATTGTGTGTCATGTATTTATAGGAACGCACACACATTAAATCCGCATGACCACGAGAACACACATATAAACATTTAGACCCGAATAGTTTGTCACTTTGTCTTTCCCGAGGCACTCAGCGGCGCTAGTGCAGCGCAATGCGAAGTTGCGTCAAATAATACGAAGGAGCAAGCAGGCACGACAGATGGAGCTGATTTATGATTTTTTTGTTTATTGATAATACGCTCGTAGTAAATAATATTAGATATCAGGACAAGATTATAAATATTTATCTGAGTTAGGTAGGGTAGGCAGTGTCTTTCTGTCTTTATGAAATGCACGCCACTGCCCATGGCCGATTTTTTATCGCCCACTGGATTTTCAACGCACTGCTTACCGCTGAGAGCTAAAAATCCAACAGTGTAGTTTTTTGACGCGCTGGGATGCACTCTATTGGATTCTTAAGAGAACGTTCACGTGTGCGATTTTTTCGGCGCGAAAGCGCGCGCACGTCGCTTACAAGCCGCTCCCTCCTCAGAAACTTTGGAATTTAATAGTTAGTCCCTTGTCTTAACGTACATTTTTTATCGATATAAAATGCGCGCGCACGCTTTATAGCGCCCAAAGGCCTATGGCGTAGTACACGCGTCACAATCGCGCAGCGACCGCGTTGCACCCGCGCGTTACATGCGAACAGTTTTTGCAAAGGATTTTTGGTGGTCAACCGATAGAACGGCTGTTGACACTGAGCGGACGCGATGCGTACTCTTGTCAAAAGCTGCCCGAACGCGATCTGCACACATTGAAATCGTGTCATATGGACACGCTCTAATGCTCGGCTCAACACCGAGAGTTGAAAATCCAATGCACGCTAAAAAATCATCTTTAGCTCATTCCGTGGCAAAAATTCAGTCGGCAAGATTGTAACCGGGTCTACCGGTTCTTTTAGTCATTCGTCTGCGTTCTTATAATGAATTTATAAACTGGTTTACGCTCATTTTTTCCTTTCTGCCAACCATTGCGAAGAAACGTCGAAACAATCTCAGTTATGACTATAAAGAAATCTTCGTAAAGAAGCGAAAATTCCGTTCCTTTCGAATTAGCGCACTTTGCCTACAACGTCAGGTCGTATTCCGCTATCTGTCTCACAGATAGGAGCCCTGATCGCGACGATAGGTCGTGGTGGAGTAAAATTAAAGTTGAGTGGACTGCATAACATGTATTATAGAAAGAAATTAATTACAACGGTGTATGTCAGTTAAATTGCAAACAAGTAAAATATGAATGTTAATAAAACGCTCAAGCGCGTGCGTGCATAGAGACGTGCAACAGCTGACTGGTCTCAACAAAGCCTGAGTCACACATTATGGGCTGATTATGTCAGGGCGTACTATGATACGCCTACTTTCGTTTCTATAACACATATAAACATAACATCACGCCTGTATTCTCCGGAGGGTTAGGCAGAGGTGCACCCACATTTCGCCAGTTATAGCAGAGATAGACGTAGCCCGTGAAATTCAATTTTTCTAAGTTAGATTTGTTTTAAAATGTCATAATTTCGGAAATCATGACATTTTAGCACAAATCTAACTTAGAGAGATGTATTGATGATTCTCATGGTTATAAAATTTCGCGGGCTACCGTTGCGGATTCCCCTTAAGTCCCGTGTGGAGGCGAGCTTATTGCCCGCAACCGGGCTTTAAAAACAATGTTTTTTGTAACTAACTTATATTTTTTTTCTTTCTTTCTAGATTGCAAACAAAAAAGGCCGTGAGAGAAGATAGCTAGGTAGACGAGATAACGAATTATAGCGGCAGTCAGGTTATAGGGTACAAGCACGTGATCAGATAGTGTTGTTGTAAGTTAGTGGGACTGTAAACAGTGTTGCCATAGTTTAGTGAGATTCTGCGCGGGAGACGGCGGTGTTACCAATGTTTATTTTTATTTTTTTGAGGAGTATTTTTTTTTATCATGAGGATTATATTAATGCGCGAGTTGAATATTATTTTTAATAGTATGAAGGCCTAACGTAGATTTTTTTTAAATGTTGTCAGACACATTTGGGGCTCGATAATGAATATTATTAATTGTTTTTACTTTAAGTAAACACGAACAATTTAAATATTGTAATGCACGATGTTCTTTCAAGTATTATCGCGCAAATTTCTTATTAACATATCTATATTTTGTCCAGAGATTTTATTTTCTAATAATAATTTTATTTACACTTATCTGCGCCGTCGTTTCCCGCGACCACTCTTCATCGTATCGTGAGTCACTGCGTTAGCGCTCTTTCTACCTCTACCGGTGCTTGCTTTAGTATTTTTTTTTAATTTATTTACCTTCTTACACTCAGGCAGGGTTGATGAATTACGTACTCAACCCGGAAGTAAACATGACGCATCGAGCTTTAAAAAGTGACTGCCATAGGCACAGCTACTAATAAAATTCGTGGCGCCTCGGAATCCTTCAAAGCCGTCAGGTTCTATACGCTGTAGCGCCATCTACATCGCCACATGCGAACTACGCATCACACTGACGTCATGCAAAATCCTGTATCGTGCAAGCAGTTTACCGCGTGACTAGCATATATTCAATGTCCCGACATCAACCGTCGGCAGTAGCCCACCAGACACAACACCCGTCTGGTCGGAGTATCCTCCCTTTTCTATGGAGGATAAGTAAACTTTACACCCTCATACCTCTATAACGCCGTTAGTGTATTAGTGCGAGTAAACAGTGAGAGGCTTGGTTTGTATGAAAAGTGTTGACACTGCCACTTGGTTTGTATGAAAAGTGTTGGCACTGAGTCGTATCCGTACTCTGTGGTCATAGGTATTATTATGAGTGACAGAGACGGCGCTCTAGCTGAACTTGTACTCGAATTATTTTACAAGGGAATTTACACAGTATTGCTAATCAAATGAAGATCAAAATCGCGTACTCGTTAACGGTTTTGAGACCTACGTCCTCCTGTTTCGATCTTTAATATTTTGATAATACAGTGTAAACTCGCTTGTGAAAAGGGTCTATGTGACTGTAGGGAGCTGGCTTTAGAGCATGAAAGCACTTATGAGTATGAACAACAAGAAAAATTACAGACGGATAAAGTAGTTTTGTGGCGCTCTGATGCATGATTTTACACACGAATTATTTTACAAGGGAATTTACACAGTATTGCTAACCAAATGAAGATCAAAATCGCGTAGGCGTCGATTGTTTTAAAAGCGAAGTCCTCCTATTTCGTTCTTTAATATTTTGACTATATGGTTTAAATTCGCTTGTGAAAAGGGCCTATGAGCTGAAAAAACAGCAGTTTCTATGAAAAATAAAAGCGATTGCTTTACTATATTTTTAGTTTGTCCCATACTATTCTAGGGTGCTTCATAAGACTACTGAATTGTCTATCTTTGGGCATATTTGTACATAATGTTTAGTGATTTTTTTTATGGGGTGGAAAACCTATAAAAGTTTAGGTTGTGCTATTTTAAAAGAAAGTCGGATTGTGAGCCGTGTTTCATTCTTCCCTCCCCGTTTTTGATATTGTACATTTTTATTTTTACACTGAAATTGACAAGTCTGCTTTATAGGGCAAGAAAATAATCTGTCAAATCCGATTTACGAGTCAAATAATTTAAATGAGACATCGAATCAAATCTTCCAGATTTTTATAAATATTTATAATTAAAATAACTTTATTAATAAAATGCGTAATTTTTCAACCCTCCATAATATTCTGTAGACCGTATTCAAATCGATCAAACTTTCCAGTCTCGTATCATCTTATAACTAAACTACTATGGTTCTTATTGTAATAATATTAAAGACTAAAATCGTATGTAAATGTTAACTGTAAAATCGCGGGCGAATCCAGTCATTATACGTAATAATCTAATAATTGTTTGTGTATAGGTTTTCACCTTTGAGAGTGTCCATTTCTAGTAGTTTTTTCGTGTTACTGGCTTTTGATATCGGGAATTCCGGGACGGATCTTAACATCCGTGTTACAGGACTTGGAAAATACGCGTTCCGAAAATTTTATCCGTAATTCCGGATGTCTGGCTGGCCTAAAGAAGGGAGTTGTGAAAAATTGACAAAACAATATTTTTTAATTTACACTAAAGACATGTAAAATATTATGATTCTATGATTTTATTTTCATCATCATTGTCGACCACATCACCGCTTATAGTGGATAGGAGTTTCTTGCCTGTTCTCCATAGGTACCTACTATACTTTGCTTTGGAAAGGGCCACTATACTCCATTGGTTTAGGTAATTAAATAAAGGTAAACAAAAAACCACGTGACGTGGTTAACCGACTAAACGTAACCCCAGTCACTTCAGTTGTCATGTTACGTCACAGTTGTACTCTTCAATTTAGCAACGTTATAATTCGTTCATAACATAAATTGAAGAGTACAATTACTGTGACGTAACATGACAACTGAAGTGACTGGGGTTACGTTTAGTCGGTTAACCACGTCACGTGGTTTTTTGTTTACCTTTATTTAATTACCTAAACGAAAGGAGCATAGAGCTTCATCTTTCTGACTGACCGACCCCTTGACTATTCAAAAGTGTCTGTAATGGGTTTATTTGAAATAAATGCTGTGAGTTTGAGATAGTAGTAAGAATACATTCGTTAATAAATCAATTGTTCACAACTCTCATTTGACACTAGTTTCACTGTGCTTCGATCGCTGTCTGCATTTAGTGTTTCGTGGTACCAAACGGTACCAGGTCGGATATCTGTTAAAATATAAGTACATTAGTGTGTATCATGTATGTTTAAGATAAACTACGGTTAACGCAATGTGTAACATTGTTAGACAAAAGATATAGCCGGAGTTCTATGGGCACGATAGATAAAAACTTGCATAGGTTAACGTGGATACCATTTCGCATATTTGTGAATTTGCATCAGCAATTTGTTGCACTTACAAAACTATTCTTATAGTATAAGTACCTACTGACACTTAGAAGTGCTATTTACTAGAGCGAGAAGGCCAATCGCAAACGCGAAAGTGGTGCGTCAGAGTATAGAATGCTGCTCGCTCTAGCGAATAACGCCTCTAATGCCCGTTTTCACAAACACTAAGCTACACCTAAATATATGCCTAAATAAAAATGCGCTTTTGCATTTTCAACGCTCGGTTCAGGGCCGGAAGTTGATAATCGAACAGCGCGCTTTTTATAGGCGTTCATTTAGGCGTCGCCTGGTGTTAGTAATGTAGTTACAATAAACGAACATAAGTGACAGAGAGAGATACAGAAAAATGTTGATACGTTCGTGTACAGGAATATTTTGATGTATCGTCACAACATAGTAACAAAACTCTCGTCAGTAGTTTTTCTTAATACTCGCAGCTCATTGATAACAATCAAATACTTAATTACATTTAATATTTTACAGTCTAAGATATATTCTGGCGAATCGTATCCTTAGAACTTCTGCTTTTTAGTTACGATCTAAGATTGGGTGATAATGTCGTCAGTGATAATAATAATACCAGCCTATTGTCCCACTGGCCAAAAGCCTCTTCTCGTACAGAGAAGACACGAGCATTGATCACCACGTCTGTGCAAGACGGGTTGGCGGTTCCAGACGTGACATTATTCCCCTCTTATTCATTTAATTATTATAGTTACGAAAAATCCCTCTTTTGGGGCAGTTGGATTAAAAATAGAGGAGCTAATCGTTTGTCTGCGTGTGTTTTCGCAACGAAAATAATATTGTTGATGCGGATTTTTTTTTGTCTGTAAACCGTATTGTTTCGTTGACTGTCCTCAGTATGTTTAGCGTTTTTTGCTCTTGAAACTTTTACTGAAGAAATTTATGGAGTTTCAAATTTTTGTTAAAGTTGAAAACAAAGTTTTTCAATGAAAACTTTGGCAATGATGGTGAAGGAAAACATCATGAGGAAACCGGCATGTCCAAGAACCAAAAATCCGAAGACATGTGACATCCACCAACCGGCCTTGGGTTCGCGTGTGGATTACAGCCCACTTCCTCTCACGCCTCTCACAGAGAGGAGGCCTATGTCCCAGCAGTGGGAACGTTTTAGGCTGATTATGCTAATGATGACATTATCACTCAATCGCGAATCGTAACGAATTACTTTTATTTTTGTACTAATCCCGAACTTTACGCAACACATGATTGGCGATATCCACAAGCATTCCAATTTTGACAGTCGTGGAATTAATTTGTCATATCTATGTCAGTGGGCACTCTGTTTGTGTGGCCAGACTGGACAAACCATTTGGGAAGAGAAGCCGTACGATTTGTATTAAAGTTGTTATAAAGTCTCACGCAAACCGGCCGAGGCCGAGATCTACAAACGTTACTTACAGTCTGTCCGTCGAGAGAATGCGTTCTTGACACCTGTCAGTTTCATGCTAACGAATATGTGTTTTGCAAATTTGATTATTATTACAGCTAGAAATTGTCCAACTGACAGGTTTCAGGAACGCATTCTCTCGGCGGCCGGACTGTAGTTCGTACTTTAAGTGTTTTTGCTGTCACTTTCACACAACTGTCAAATCATAAGTGCAACATAGAGATGCGAGCATGTCTAAGCTAAAGCAAGTACAAAGTGACGTTTCTACATCACGGCCTGAGATCTATAGAACGAAATGTCTACTCAAGCTAAGTAGGTTAGTTAGCGTACTTAGTTCGAGTACAATAAAACTTCGCTCTGTAGATGTCAGCCTGAGTGTCCACCCCTTATGTACTAACTAATGGATTTATGTTTAAATGTGTGAGGAATTTTACCGGATATACGTGATTTTACTAAATTCGTGTAAAATTGAAAATTATCGCACAAATTGCTTGCGAACAAACTTTTTTATTTAAGTTTATTCAGCGCAAAATTGTAGAAAAATATATTTTTTACAAGTTTTCTGTTGACGTCAGTTTCTTTTTATTGACCACAGTAAAAGAAGTTCTGGACCGAAAGACTAATGTCTTTGGGTATCCTTGATTCATAGATCAATGTACTTGCGTCCAATGACTTCAACATTTTTGGTTGATGAAGATGATTTTTTTTCAAGCCAGTTTTTCTGCGTTTTCTCTATGACCTTGTAGTATGTCAGTGGCAAAATCTGCGTGATTTTTTTGTGTTGTTTAGTTTTTGTATTTAGTTTAGTAAAGTCACATTTTTATTCTTAAAACCGCGTATGTCTGGTAAAATCTAAAGTTATAGTAAAGTAAAATTGTCGTAAGTAAAGCTGTGATCAGATTAGGAGGTTGTGATGGGATAAGTGTGGGTGTACAAGGATTTTTTAATAAAAAAATATGCTTTTTATTTTTTAAGGTTAGTAACTTAGCGCAAGTACCGAATTTTTGCTTTAATGTAACGAACAAGATTTTTATTCCTGCCAGCTTGAACGAATCTTCGATCGTACAGCCGATGTTCACACCGATGTTTAAGGTGCTCTTCCGAAGGCGACCGCAACTGCAAACCGCGCGGCAACGTTCGCCCAATCGCAATGACAGACCGCCTGTGGGTAGCCGCTACGTTCCCGTCAGGGGGCGCGGCAGGTGGGTTATGGCCATGACCCTTTAAGTCCCGCGGTATAATACGGTGCTCGTCAATACGGACACGTTCGTTGGGGGGCCATGTAGACCTGGCCTAGGGCAAGTGCGCCGGTAGCGCAACCAGCCTATGTATGACAGACCGCAGCGACACGGCTGGTTTTTATGTAACTATGAAACCGCTTCCGTATATAGGTGGCGACATTGTCGCCTGTACAGTTGTCCGCTGTGGCTTGCGGTTGCGGTCGCCTTTAGAAGAGCCCCTTTAAGGTTAGCGTCCACAGCTCCGTATGTTACGAATCGGGCGGAACGTATCAAACAATTGATTGCTGCGGATACAGTTGGACGTACTGCCATAAACTAATACGTTTGTTACGATCCGTCCCATGCGTACGATGCAGAACTGGACGCCTACCTTAAGAGCCATACTGGATGCCATGGTGGCGCAGCCAGGTCGCGTCGCCAACAAAATGTATGGTTGGCTGCGTAACCAAGCGGACCGCAGGCAGCGCGACCTGCCGACGTCGCCATGGCGTCCCGGTAAGTCTTAGGGCACCGTTTGATCTGGGTAGTCAAAAATAGTTCACTTTGTAATCGTTGCTACTGTGTGACCAGGCGGACAATCGATCGTGACAGATGCCTCATTGCCTGTTCTTTCCAATAACAATATGTAGGATCGCTCCAGTGCGCCTGGTGCGAGTTTTTATACATATTCGATCGCGTTAACGTTCACTTAGCTTCAAAGCGGTGAGCGGTCACACAATAACAGCTGTCCAAATACAGAGCGTTTTTTGACACCTTAATGTCAAATACTGGTGAGAATATAGATTTTCATGACAGCCGTTACCGCTGCCATGACGGAACCGCTCATCTTAATTGTGTTGGGAAATATAATTATTGCCACCAGACGGCGAAGATTACGCTAACGCGATCGAATCCAGTATAAAAACTTTCACTAGACACTTGTCGAAATTGGATTAGGATTTGATTATTTTTTATTTTTTTATACTGAAGCCAACTGCGATCATGACTCACATTTATAGGCTCGAAATGTTTAATAACATACTTAATCTTTAGATTAATAGTTTAAACTAATTTAATTCTAGTGACTGAGTATTTTACATACGGTACTTTTACTTTAGCTGTTTTGTTTACAATTATGGTGACTACCTACTTCTCCATCCAATTTCGATACGACATTGCTTTCCGATTAACATTACTGAATTTGTTAGATTATATTGTAAATTAAGGTTTCCATCCTGTAATATTGTGTCATAACTATTTGTGGTGACGTAACTGATATAAATTGAAACGAAATGTATTTTATTGGTTTTATTTTATAACCCTTGCTTGGCCAAAGATTTAAATTTTTAGATATGCCCTCGCCCTACTTAGTATCTCACACATTATTATCTAGCCTTTCCATGACAATCAAGTCACTGGGTCATTGTGTGTCAAAAACGATACAGAAATGCGACTATCTTTTGACATGGTAGGGCGAATCTAACGATTTATATATTTACCCTTGGCCCTTTACACTACCCTATTTTACTGGCGCAACACAAGACACCAAATAAACAGAACAAATTCTATGAGAAGCGACTATTGATATACTAAAAACCCAAGATACACACTCAGTGTCTCAAAAAAGGGCGCACAATTAAGTTTGCAAGTTGTGAACCTGTAAGTTCTCTCGACCCCCCGAAAAACAATAAAATTGTATTCATGCTCCTGTGCAATCTCGTTCTCGCGAGATCTCGTTCGATTTTCGGCCGAGATTAATCTCGGTAAATATTTATGAGATTGCATTCACTAGTACAAACTAGCACGACAGGTTATTTTTGTCTAAAATTGACCTATTATAGTTTATTGTTGACAACCTACCTATGTATGTAAGATCCAGATCACCTCCATCTTGAGACTTGATGTGATTAAGTATCGCTCTAAAACTTTTTATACTGTTTCAATCAGTTTAAACTAAACCGACTATCCACAGGATGTGATTATCCACCACATAAGATATTCAAACTAATTTAACTATCCACCACATAGTACCATCTTCACATGGCATATTCTTATAAGATCGTCTATTTATTGAAATCAAATCATTTTTTTTTTTTTTTGTATCAATATCCGGAATCCATCTTGAGTCATGCGCCTGTCTTTCAGCCTGTTGTCAGCATTTCCTTTGCCTCTCCGCTAGTGGCGCCCTCTATACTTACCGTTGGTACTAAGTATTATAAGCGCGCATCTAGTGATGGCCCGATTTACCGTCATTATAGCGTCGTTTTTCGCGCCGTTCATTTGTTAGCATTCTTTAAACTTCGCGAAAAATTCTACCTAAGTACTTATTTCATTTAAAAGTTCGGTAAAACGATTTCGGTTTTTAGATTCGTGAAATTTTTTACATCTCCGTTGTTATTATGGAAAATTTTAATAATATAATAATTCTTAAACTGGAAGGAACACGTCATTAAAGTAAATAATCGCACAAGAAGAGTCAGAAAGTGTTAATGATGGCTCATTATCGCGTAAACGGGTGACGACCCACTGACCCAACGATGTCCAGCGTTATTTTAGGCCAGAACCTGGAGGCCGAAAGGCTGCCTGTTCTAAGCTGTTCAATCCTAAGACAAAATGAATTAGGGTTAGACCAGAGTGATCAGACTGAACTTCCGATTGAGGAAAACTGTTAAAAGGTACGTACCAGGAAAATAAAGGTTAAATGTCCTGACTTAAACACCATGGAGTATTGAAATCGTACTTGAAAAAATCGTTCCGGGGGAAATATATAGGACGGCATGGATAGCAACTTGCTATAATTAAAACAACTCTAATTTCACAAATTACACGTAAATTTTTAACAAACTGGTCAGAATCAGTCGATCAACTTTTTGCAACTGAAAAAAATGATCCATCTGTCAGAAAAAAAAAAAATTCGAATCACGAAATAAAATGGTAAAAACTCGACCAGACTCAAAGACAAACGGAAAAAAGGTTGACAATAAAGAACCAAAAAGTTTTGACATGTTATGCTGCAAGAAAAAAGACCAAGCAAGTTGTAACTTACTGCCCTCAATGTCCAAATGAACCTCATTTTTGTCTACAATGCAATATTATAAAATATTGAGCATAAATAATAACTTTTAGTATCCTTATTATTTGTCAAACATAATTTGATTCGCCAAAAATATATGAATACCTCAATAAATACTAATAACTTTAAAATTTCATTGTGTTTTATTTAATTTTCCTAAAATACGTGATAACTTTTGTTCTAGATATAAAAGTAATAGGCCATGTTGAACATGTCTTGCTTGGGGCCATGTCAGTCATTTCTAATAGAAAATAACACTGTAAACGTGCTAGACGGCACACTGCCGTCTTTTGAATTTGATGCTTCGACGTCAGTCACCGGTGGCTGACGTGGCCTGAACATATAGTGACTCTGTCAGGCACCGGTGACTGACATGGCAGTAAACGTGTTAATGTGGATCAAGTAGTAGTATTTAGCACATTTACACTGTGTTGGTTTTAGGACTATTTTGGTACATAAATCTGTTATTTCAATCTTCACACACTCAACATCAAATATTGATTTGTCGTCAAATTTCTATATAAAACATATTATTAAAAGCTATTTTTGTCGCACGAGAGAAATCTGCTAAGCCACCTATTTGAAACCCTAAAGTTTTATTGCAATATATGAGTACCTACTTACAATGTTGAAGGAAATATAAATCATTTGTTTATTACAGCTAGAGGGGAAACCTGCGTCTAGAACTTTTATTGGCGGATGGGTGACGTCTCTCTTAAAAGCCAGTGGTATTGATACAACTCCGCAACTCCAGGGTTAGTAAAATCTGCAGTAGCTTCTCTCAATTTTGTAGAAAATTTTCAGATTTATCAAATTCATGCAACCAGTAACTGGAAGTAGATTCATACATTCCAAAATTATTATCAAAGGGTTATTAAATCAAAATGAGACGAATATTCCCAATAATTATGTATATTTATCTAATTATTTTGACCCTTTCATTGAGAGTCTACCAATATTTTTTCGTTCGTTATTTATTTTGTTAATGTAGCTGCAAGCAGTATGTCATACTCGACTAATTATTGTAATACATTTACATATTATTATTTTTTTATCAAACCAATATTTTTACATCTTAGTACACATTATAGCGTCTTTGGGTTTAGCGCACCAGGTGATAACAAACAAATCACTCAAGATGAATTCCGGATATTGATACAAAACAAATAATAGAGTTTTACATAAAATAAAACTTACCTATTATTTTTTCATCAATATCCGGAATCCAGGTAAGGTCTACCTGGTGCATCATGAGTTCTATAATGACGGTAAATCGGGCCATCACTAGATGCGCGCTTATAATACTTAGTACCAACGGTAAGTATAGAGGGCACCACTAGCGGAGAGGCAAAGGAAATGCTGACAACAGGCTGAAAGACAGGTGCTTGACTCAAGATGGATTCCGGATATTGATGAAAAAATAATAGGTAAGTTTTATTTTATGTAAAACTCTCTAATAAAGACCTATTGCCTTGGACTGCATGAGATTGTTTATACCTAGTATTAAGTTATATATATAAATTTTACTTTGTTTCCATCTTTTTTGAAGTTCACTTTTTACGCAGTCCTGTTGTTAGATTTTTAAATTTACTTTTATTTGCAGATGCAATATATAAATATTTTATAGCTTATGCCACAGCCCTACGATACCACATGTGTTAAAATCCATCAAGCCGTTTAGGCTACAGAGCGTGTCGAAGAAATATACATAACTCTTGGAAGTGTGACTGACACTGGCTTGGCCACCATCAGGGATTTTAATTTTGATAACACAAAAAATTTGTCGCCAAATAACAGAATCTGTCGGTCATTGTGACTCAGGCTGGCTGGACAAATCTTCAAAATAGCTCTCATTTAACTAGGTCAATAGGGCACTTTATGTGATGGCTAAACACCCTTATTTCAGAATTTGTGACGCTACAGAATCTTAGATAATCGATCGAAAACGTGTCCAGCCAGCTTGAAAAACCACTTTTCGCTGGTCTCTCAATCTCGGTAACGGAAGTGATTTTGACGACTTTTGCATATCAACGGGCGTCACATAAATGTGTGACAGGCATCGAGCTAAAAGTTTTGTGATACATACAGCGGTTTAGTAGAAAAATGCAAAAATCTGTGTCCAGCCAGCTTGAATTTACGTATAAAACTTCTGGCTGGCACTTCCGAATCTCAATAACGGGAGCGTTTTCGAATATGGTTCCTTTACTAATGCCCGATCCAGACTCTCCACGAGGCTACACGAGGGAACGCGAGTACGAGAGTGTGGACGGTGCGCTCGTGTCCTCTCGTCTTCCCTCGCCTCGCCTCGCTGTCGCTCCGTTTTGTGTCGGTTTTTCGGACGCGAGTCAAAGGACCCGAGGGGTGAGGCGAGGGAATCATCCACACTCTCGCACTCTCTCACTTTGTTGTAACTGCTGCAGAGTAAAGACGCGCGCGTTTTTTTATAATGACGGAGTGGAGTAACGATTTGTGTTACACTTTTATGGAACTATCAAATGGAACCAATCATTTGGAATCCAAAAAATCCATATCACAAAGATAAAAATAAAGTGAACGACGCGTGGGATCGGATAAGCAAACAATTAAATATACCTATACAGGAGTTAAAAACCAAAAAAATATCATTAATGGCAACGTTTAGAGGGCACCTGAGAAAAAAAAGGCTTCTATTAAATCCGGTGCCGGTATAAATGATATTTATAAGCCCATATGGTTTCTATACGAACTGATGGAAAGCTTTTTGGGTGACATGAATGAATGTTTGCCTACAATAAACACGGAGAGACAGGTAAGTAAAATAAAAGATATTTTTCTTAAATTAAGTAGGTATTTTAGTTTATTTTCACAGAATTATTTAAATCTATTGCATACATGAGTTTCTACAGAAATATAAAGTAAACTCTTCTCTTATCTGAGTTGCATTTAATGATGCTCTGCGTGATATTTGATTCAGATGCTGCAGGGCACCGTCATTGTTAACGTCATTTCTCCAAGAACCAGGTTGGACCAAAATCCCATTATCATCAAAAATATCCACTGTCCATGCAGGAGTGTATAATGTACTAGATGTATCACTCCTTCTAAGGAAGTTGTGCAGTAAAATGCATGACATTGTTACTACTGACTGATACTTTGTTAGGATCTAACAAAATAGGTTTTCTGAAAATTCTAAATTTTGACGACAATATTCCAAAAACATTCTCTACTACTACCCGTGCGTTTGATAATCGCTGGTTAAAAATTCGTTTTTGCGAGCCAGCTATGTGATTGCCTAGCTAAGGTTTCATTATATGAGTGTCTAGAGCAAATGCGCCATCTCCTATATACATAAGGCACATTTTTAACTGAACCTGGAAGGGCAGATGGTGTTGGCAAGTTAAGGTTATTTGAGCAATTTTTTTGCCACAATAAAGAATTCCTAAACACTCCGCCATCGCTGATTCGTCCCTGGCTCCCAATGTCAGCGAAAATAAAGCGATAATTACTGTCAACTAATGCCAAGAGGACGATACTGAATGTATGCTTGTAGTTATAATATTCAGATCCAGATCCAACAGGGCATTGTAAAACTATGTGTTTGCCGTCAATTGCTCCAACACAGTGAGGAAATTTTGTTTTAAATCCTTTTTCTATATCTAGCCACTCCTGGGCACTAGACGGGATCTGAAACAAACAAAAAATATTTAAAAATTATAAAATATTCTTATATAATTATATATTATTCTATTTTCATTTCAGGAGAACAATTCAGAAGCTGTTGAAATTGAAGAAGAATCAAGTATGACTGAAGAATCTCAAATGCCGGAATCTCCAATTGCTTCAACTAGTCAACAGTCATTTCCACCACAGCACTCGCGTCAACGAGCAAAAGGTTCTGAATATCTCTTCAATGAAGCTAGCAAGCAGATAAAGGATACATTTAATACTTTAAATAGTGTTTTAAAAGACAAAAGAACTGAAGACGAGTGCGAGTTGTACTGCAAGTTACTTGCAAAAAAATTACGAGGGCTACCTGAAAATGAACGTGCTATTTTCATGTACGAGATAGACGGCATGTTTATAAACCGTTTACGTAATATTAGTAGCCCATTACCAAATTTTTCTGTATCGCATTACATCCCACAACGGCCTACTTCTTCTCAATCTTCTTACTCTGAACCTTTACATAATGAAATGAGAGTCCCAAAACGACCTCGTTCTTCTTGCACGTCGTATTCAGAACCTGCTATGCCGAACAAAAATTTACCAAATCATAATATGTCGCCTCAAATTACGTATCCCCTAGTTTTACAATATATTCCAGCTCCAGATCGTAGCCCAATCGGCAGTTCACAATCAATGTCACAACAATCTGTTTGTTCTCATTCATCTTACTCTGATCCTATACATATTCCAAAACAACAAAATACTGCTCGGATGCCATCAACTAGCCGACTATAATGGCACCGAATCAAACTATTCGCTACAAACTACGTATGATGCGCCTGTTTTGCACATTCCAGATCGAAATCTTAATCTAGTCGATAACTCACCAACAGTTAACATTTTGTCCGATCAAGTAATAGCTTCGCCGGTCAGAGATTATCTCGAAAAATTTAATTACAACAAGGAATAATGTTTTTGGTTTGTATAAATAACGAAAAAAATATCTCTTTGAATACAACTGATTATTTTTCTATGATTATATTTTAATTGCAATAAAACAATTACCTTTACTTCGTCTTTTAATGCTTCATTAATTGCAACACAAACTTCTGGTATTATTGTTGAAATCAGCTGACTCGAAACTTTAAATAAAAAATGTAGACTTTTGTAGCTGTCGCCAGTAGCCAAAAATCTTAATGTAATTGCAAGTCGTACTTTGGGTGGTATAGCGTGCCTTAGTTGAGTATCTTGCTTAGCGATAACAGGAGCTGCTTTGTTCAATAAGCATTCAAAATCGTAGAAAGACATGCGCACAAAATTTTCAAATTCACCGGATGATTCGGTAAGTAATTCTGTAATTTGTTTGTCCGTAGTTTGCCTGTAAAAGAAAGTAATATTTTAAGGCATTAAAAAAAACATGGTGCATTGTGTGTCGCTCGACGACACAATATGCACTAAAGTTGTTTTGTTGTGGTCTAACCTAACATACTTACAGGATGAAAATTTTATTTAGATTACGGTGGAACCTCCACGGTAGCCCGCGAAATTCAAATTTTCTTACGTTTTTTGCAATTTGCAAGTCAGTATTAGGTTTTATGTTGATTAAAGTATGATTCGCGGGCGTAAGAATTATGTATTTTCAGAATTATAACCATTTAAGTCAGCAATAAAACTCTATAGGGCCAGGTAACCCGAAAGAATGACTATTTCATGAAATCTTGACATTTTAGGATTATACCGACTTATGGAGTTATTTTACTGATTTTAATGGTTATAATTCTGAAAATACATCATTCTTACGTCCGCGAATCATACTTTAATCAATATATAACGAATACTAACTTGCAAATTGCAAAAAACGTATAAAAATTTTAATTTCGCGGGAAACCGTGGAGGTTCCACCTTAAAAAATAATATACAATAATAAATTCATAAAAAAATCATCAAATACATACATCGTCCTGTTGCGGTGTATTGACGTCATCCACCATCTTCTCCGTTTTGACTTTCTTTTTTTATTTAGGTGATACAGGCGCAAGACATTATAATATTGGTAGGCACATAAAGTAGCTAACGCAGTCACTTCAATCACATCCACCTTGTAGTAGACGTAGCGGACGAGTGAATAAATCGAGAGTGTGGATTGCAAGCACTCGTGCAGCCTCCACTCGCCAAGACTCGTGCCGAGAGCCTCTAGGAGGCGCCTCGCGAGAGTCTGGATCGGGCATAACATTTAGTGACGCAATGTGTGACAGTAATAACGTTTGATTTATGGCGTCACATGTAAGGGTTTACGAGAAATCAATAAAAACTTAATGTCCAGCCAGCCTGAGTTCAAGCTGGCTGGACACATGTATCTCCGCTGCCTGATGATCTATGGCCTTCGAAATGTGTTCAAAATTTTGTGATGGGGACAATAATGATAACCTGAATTTATGACGGAGAAACTTTGCGTAGTTTCAAAGATATTGATCATTTAATTTTTTCCATACAAACACTGCAGTAGGGTTACCAATATTGTAGGTTTTATGTAGGACTAAGTATATTTTAAGGTGTTTTCTTTAATGGACGAAAACCCGTGTATTGGTGATACTAATACAAACAACTGTAGGTATTTAAATCGGTAGAAGACAAAGAAAACATTTTTATGCAATTTATTGATTTCAAATTTTGAAACAGGTATTGTCGATAATCTGAAATCAGTAAATTGCGTAAAAAATGTATTTAAAGTTAAACGTCGGAGGACAAAATAACTGTGAACGGAATGTAATACGTCCATGATAGCTGATGTTGGTGTCGCCATCTATTGCTTAAAGTTGGTACTACTAGGACAACTGGTCGAATCTTAACTCTTATTTAGGTTGTCTTACCACAGATTAATTAATAGTTGTCTTACTCTGATTAGTGATTACACTTTCGAAAAGTACATACAATGCCGAATGTCGAGTTTAGTTCTCATTTTCAGTTACCTAAGATAATGAACTAAACGCGAAATATAAGCGGGCTCTCTTTTGCAGCGCTGGTAGTCAATTATTATTTTGAATTAACACATACTTACGCTTTTCACTGCGGGAAAACCTTTTATTCCCACGGGGGAATCAAATACAAAGCAGGCGTGGCTGCTACCGGCCGATTAGTCGATTAAAAAGATATCCTTTATTTATGTAAATATTATGGTCACCTCACAATATTCATGAATGTTTGGATGGGAAAATATAAATGATCAATATCTTTGAAACTACGCAAAGTTTCTCTGTCACAAATTCAGGTTATCATTATCGTCCCCGTCACAAAATTTTGAACACATTTCGAAGGCCGTAGATCATCAGACAGCAGAGATACATGTGTCCAGCCAGCTTGAACCAAGGCTGGCTGGACATTAAGTTTTTATTGATTTCTCATAAACCCTTACATGTGACGCCATAAATCAAACGTTATTACTGTCACACATTGCGTCACTAAATGTTAGTAAAGGAACCATATTCGAAAACGCTCCCGTTATTGAGATTCGGAAGTGCCAGCCAGAAGTTTTATACGTAAATTCAAGCTGGCTGGACACAGATTTTTGCATTTTTCTACTAAACCGCTGTATGTATCACAAAACTTTTAGCTCGATGCCTGCCACACATTTATGTGACGCCCGTTGATATGCAAAAAGTCGTCAAAATCACTTTCGTTACCGAGATTGAGACCAGCGAAAAGTGGTTTTTCAAGCTGGCTGGACACGTTTTCGATCGATTATCTAAGATTCTGTAGCGTCACAAATTCTGAAATACCTAAGGGTGTTTAGCCGTCACATAAAGTACCCTATTGACCTAGTTAAATGAGAGCTATTTTGAAAATTTGTCCAGCCAGCCTGAGTCACATGTCGGTCACTGGTTCAAAAGATATAAGGGTTTATATGTAGGTGGCCGATCTGGAGTCTCCCCTGCTTGGCCACATTTATATCTCAAAAACTAGGGCACCTAGCGAAGATCTGTTTTCTCCCATATTTTGTCGCCAATTAGTCTGAATCAGTCCCCAAATATCAGAATCTGTCGGTCACTGGTTCAAAAGATATAAGGGTTTATAGGGGGCCGATCTGGAGTCTCCCCAGCTTGGCCACATTTATATCTCAAAAACTAGGGCACCTAGCGAAAATCTGTTTTCTCTCATATTTTGTCGCCAATTAGTCGGAATCAGTCCCCAAATATCAGAATCTGACGGTCACTGGTTCAAAAGATATAAGGGTTTATAGGGGGCCGATCTGGAGTCTCCCCAGCTTGGCCACATTTATATCTCAAAAACTAGGGCACCTAGCGAAGATCTGTTGTGTTCCAAAGGTGAACGGCAGATTTAGTACAGCATACTTTTTTTGTTGTTTTGTTACAGAATTTGTACCACTTATTAATCCAACCAAGCCACTTATTTTCATGTAAGTGTACTATTTTTAGAACTTCGGATTAATTAATAATATCAATAAAAAGATTTTAATAAATAAACGTAATAAAATCGTAAACTAAACGCAGTTATGCTTTTAGAAGTTGCCATATGTAAAATAACACAAATATCGAAATGATAATCAATTATTTAGAAGTAGAAATGACATTAATATAATTAGAAATAGGTATCTCCTAATGCACCCACTGAGTAAGAGTAGGTACCTATGTACGATCCTCATCTCAATCTACCTACTTAATGGTAAGTAAATCACTACAAAGATAGCGACAAGCAATCTAGAACATGTACTTTATCACCCAAACAATGTTTATGTACCTTTATGTAACGATCTACATTGGTACACTAGTACATAACCTTAGAAAATTAAACTGGTTATAACTTTTACGTCCCAAGTTCTAAAAATCTAAGAATTTAAAAAGGGCTCGTCTATCATATTAACTATCAATTAAAACAAAAAATATCTCAAAACACGAAATTTTATTAGCTGTACGAAATTCCCATACAAGCCTGCCGTTCGCCTTTAATCTCTAATTAGTCGCAATGCGTCGCCAAGTCACAGATTTAATCGGGTCTTAATTTAGAAGATATAATGAGTTCTAAGTCTCTCTCCAGATCGGCCACCTGTAAATACTTATATCTTTTAAACCAGTGACCGACAAATTCTGTTATTTGGCGACAAATTTCGACTAATTAGCGACAAATTTTTTGTGTTATCAAAATTAAAATCCCAGGAGCTTGGACCAACACCTCTTAACCCTTTAACCGCCTACGACGGATTAATCCGACAAATATTTTCGTGTCCATTTCGCCAGGGTCGTATATTTTAACCTTTTAACCACCCGACTTCATATCAGTTGTCGTGCCCCCAGCGCCGGGCAACTTGAATCATTACGATATTTGGTCGTAAATATACGACCCTGGCGAAATGGACACGAAAATATTTGTCGGATTAATCCGTCGTAGGCGGTTAAAGGGTTAAAGCAGTATTATTGTAATTTTACTTCAGTGTGGGAAAGAGGTGGAACTAGGCGTCCTGTATAGCTCCATCTCTTTCTCACAATGATGTTACATTAAAATGAGGTGGTGGTTGGCCCCCTGATGGTGGCCAAGCCAGTGTCAGTCACACCTCTCGAAAAACATTACCCTCTTTCTGGGGCAGTCGGGTAAAAATAAAACAACACATTATAATTTGTCTATATTTATTTATTTATCGGAACAATTCACTACTTTGTATGATATGAAACCAAACAGTTATTTTGGCATTAAATATCGAAAAAATGTCTATTCACTAAAATTGCACATCTAATAATGACTACTACTAAATGTAATGCTACTAACTACTATTATTTAATAATTATTATTAACAGACCTATAAAGAACAATGTAGAAGGTAACAATTTAAATCAAGATCACTCAAACAAGAATATCACTGGGTTACCGGAGATAAAAATTATAAATGTGAAGTATAAAAGTAACAAAATAAATATTAATATCTATTACTAATAATATTATAATGTGTTTAGATTTTGAATCATTTATGTAGAAATGTTCAAAGCCAATGCTTATACCAATGTTTGTTTACTTTTATAACAATATTTTAACTTGAACCTAGCAGGTAGGTATTGTTACTAATATACAGGGTCTAATTAAATTAGCTGGTAAAACTTTACATTCGTAAAGGTTATCTATCTATCTAAACCCGATAAAACAAAAAATAGGGTCGTAGACCCAAAAAAAAATCATCTAATATATTTTTTGGTTTTATCATGTTTAAATATCGAGATCCATCTCGTCTGTGGAGTTACGCTAACTAATTTAATTTGATCCTGTATTGTCACATTGTGAAAATATGAAAAATTATCGAGTTTCACAATATTTTATAATTTTTATTTTTAAAGTACGGCTGTTTGTATATATAAAACGATAAACCTGTCTAGGTACATTCGTTGTTTTAGTAAACTAAAAGTTAATTAACCATAGATAATATCTATAGGTAAATAAAATATAAAACAATAGAGCTCCTGTATTGGTATTATTCGGCAAGAATACTAAGTTGTACTTAGGCCTGGCTTAGAGCTCATTCATGTACCTAATGACTACAAAAACGTATGAGAAAAAAGAGTTTTGGGTAGTACTAATATAATACATTATACTATAATATACAATTACATTATAATATATTATAAATATAATACATTATACTTAGTTATTATTATTTTTGCCTTTTTATTGTTTGGCACAACAAAAGAAAAGGAATACTAATGATTTATTTAGTTTAACAATCGTGTGTTGATTGTCTATTCAAAGGCAAATTAGTCACTATCCGTCTAGCCTGTTCCCAACTATGTTCGGGTCAGCTTCCAGTCTAACTGGATGTAGCTGAGTACCAATATTTTACATGGAGTGACTGCCACAACCCAGTTACTGGGTAACACGATAGCCACGGTAAGCCTTGTTTAATTTCGTCAGTTAATTTGATTTGATCTTGTATATTCTAGAAAAATAAATATATTTACTGTCACCTTTAAAAACTTAGGAGCGCCTGTACTTTCATACAAATAAGATAGGGTAAGGAGAAATGTTAATTACTTTTAAATTTTATTTAAAACAATAATATATATTATAAATTGTGGTGTCATGGACATGATTGTTAACACTTAGACTAATGGAGATTGTGTTAAAATATCTAATGCTACAGGTGTTTTGACGAAATATACAATCCATTATAAACAATTTTAAATTTAAACATATCTTTATATTTTATCTTTTATACACGCTGCTTTTTTATTGGCTAGGGAACTGCTACTATAGTGTTGTACCTACTCATCAGTATGAACAACTTTTACTATGGGACCAAAGCTGAATGCTGATGAGTACAACACTATAGTAGCAGGTCCCTAGCCAATAAAAAAGCAGCGTGTATAATATATATATATATTGCTGAATAAAAAAATTTAACATTTTGATTCAAAACACTTTTTTTAAATATCATCTATATTTTTTAACAATAATGTATAAAGTCTAACACCTGTATTTTATAAAACACCTGTATTTTATAAAACACTAGTAATATTTTTTTATATTAAATCTATCAACAAACTATACGTGTAATATTTTGTAAACATACATAATATTTAACTTAATATATTATTCTCTATAACTTATCACAATATTTTGTGACCAACTTAAATAAATATTTTACATCTTGGAAGACATTTATGATTTTGTTGTTTCATTTCGTACGCACGCACGCACGCACGCGCACGTTTTGTCGTAGTTACGATAATTGTATTACCTAAAATGTATTATGCCAATAATATACTAACTTAATATAATTATAATAACTTATATTTTAGGAATGATCAATAAGAAATCATATTTACAACTTGGTAGATTTTTAAAATAACTGGTAGGGAGACAAATTTTTATATTTTGAAAAGATTATGCAAAGTACTTTAATTTATATATTTTTAGAAAAATATTATATTATGGCATTATAAATTAATCCTGAAGTATAAGCTGGATTTTCAAACTTAGTTGGTTGGGAATTCTAATTGAAATATAATTTCTTAAAGCTCAAGCTTTTCTTATTCTAATTTCAGTAACTTCCTGTAGAAGCTCCGGGGCTAACAACAAAGTCAATAAAATATAACATTTATACTCCTTCTAAACAATGTAGTATTTTACTGAATAATATTCTTTAATATCGTATAAGTAGGTACTCTGCACTTTATAAGATTTTTTATAAATTTATAGTATCATTTGCAGTTTGGTGTCTTTTTTTCACTATTCCTTTTAGAAACAGATCCAAGTTATTTTTTTCAACATCCTTAAAATCGTTTTAGAAAAAAAATCTGAAAATTATTTATGACGGATAATTGTTTGCCCATAAGAATAATTATCTATTCTCGTTGTTTTAAGCCATTTTCAATTACTTATCTAAATTAGCTACATCAGAACTTCCAGACGACTGAACTCAAATATAAGTTCAATATCTCAGCGAAATTGAGCATTCGCTTAAAAATTGAGCATAATAATAAAATCGAGACATAGTTTTTTTCACAAGTTAGTGATTCCGTCATTCCAAATTTAATATTAAATACCTAAAATTCTACTGGCCTTTGACATTCACACGTTAAATTATTATATTAGTAACTAAGTAATGTAAATGTAAAACTAAAAGCTTTTAGTATGCTAAGTCAAACTTGGCTTGACTCATATTTTAGTTAGTGATCACTCTGACGCAAAACAATACATATACCTTATCTATGTGAATGAGCAAAGAATTGCACAATTGAGCAGCTCAGTTTAAAATATACATATTTATATAACTTCGAGACAATAATTCATTGATAATAACTTCAAATTATTAAACATTGCCATCCCCGTTAAACAGTTAAATCAAAAACAAGAGCTACTCACAAGGCTGTAGAAATAAGGGTTATTCTTAAAAATTATGGCATATTTCTGGTTTCGAATAACTACTATAATTACTACTAATTGAGCGTCGACTAATTCTAAGTAAACATAAACTCAATAACATATATTTGGTTTAATTTCTACAAACATAATGTAACAGCACCTTTATATCACTGTGGTACATGCATTCGTTGTCGAGGTCGACCCAGTAGGCAGATACAAGCAGAAAAACGCGAAATCTTCGTATAGATCATAAGCAATGTTATAAAAGGTAAAGGTAAAGTAATTTATCTAAAAAAAAAACATAATAATTATTGCAAGATAAATATAAACAATGTCCTAAAATATCTACTTATTATTAGTGTGGTATTATAGTAATATTTCGTTAAAAATTAACTTTTCTAAAAAAACGTTGTATTAAGTAGGTTAAACATTTACATATTTTAAATTTCAATAAGTATAACTTTATTATGTCGAGATAAATCTTCGAACATTGAAAATTATTTTGTCGAGCACCAGAATAAGTAGGTATCCTACCTTTCTTTTTCTTTTAAATGGAGATTGTTTTCTGCTTGTATTTGTCTACTGCGTTTATGAGATAAGTAATAAATATCAGATAGATCTTGTAGTTATGAAGAGGAACTTTCCTAGTGTGATTTTGGCCTTTTTATAGTTTTTTTTTTTTTACGAATGCCATCAAGTAAAACATTGTTTTTTTTTTCATATACTATATCATAACTTACATAATCTTTATCTTTTACTAATTATAAGTACTAAAAACATAAAAATATAATTCATTTTTTTTTTGTATAATATTTAAGATTCGCTAAAATATCTGAAAGATCAACAAATAAAGTAGATCATAACGTAATTGCAGTAAATTTTGTATTATTTGTGCATGTGTAAATATACATAATATATACATATAAATAAATTATTTTAGAAATAGGTATCACTCTAGATAAATTTTGAGCCATTTCATTCGTTTTTGACAAGTGATGTTAGGAATTTCAAAAGTATTAATAGATATTTGAAATACTTGTTTGTACAAAATGGTATGAAAGAGTTTAGCTTGTTACAATTAGCTGTAGTCACGGTTTTTTGCCATATAAAATGTGTAGGTATAGTACCTTTCTAAAAAAGACATTTAAAATTTAGTAAAGATTAAAATTCAGAGAATTCAATCGAGCACTGAATTAAATATCTAAAGGGCAAACGCTATACAAGCGAAACTCATTCATATAATAAAAACAGACACTAAATTCCGTATGTATTTTCCTAATTTTATAGAATACATTTATAATTATAATATAAAGATAAAATTAATATATTAACTTTTATATTTGTCGTTTGAGCAGCGTTCTTCGTTGTGTAGGGTGTGGGTCCATGTTAGTTGACCATGAATATGGGCCATTCGGGACACGCGGCTGGAGGCGGGATGGGAATCGGTGACCCTCCTCCCACTGACACCACCTCAGGTATCTGAAATTATTATGGTAGGTGTTAAAGTGGGCCAACATGAATGAATGAATGAAATGCACCGACCCCAGCGTGCTTTAACCAGCCTCGATTACTCGAATGAACCCAAAGATTCACACTAGCCCCTGTAGCCTCATGTTTCATGGGGCTACATAGGCCATTGCATATCAAGGAGTAGACCGGGGGGTGCGGTAATGGTAGGGAAGACGTGCCCCTAGGAAGAATTATTAGAGTCTACCGAGTATGCACCCTAAAGTAAACATTGGAATATTGGAGAGACGGGTTATATTTATGATGGATGGGCATCGTTTAACGACGTCACCACCAAAAAAAATCAAATGACCAAAACCTTATTGTAAACAGATAATTGGTTGAATTTTGTCTTTTTTTTTTTACAGATTTGAGTGTAACTTTTTTTCTACATGTGTTTTTGGGGGGGGAGACGAAAGCCCAGCTTACTTTATTGTTCATGTCCTTTCCTTGTATCAGTCATTACGGCCCCCATTTCCTGCATCGCGCATCGGTCTTCGACTTACGTTGAAACTCACCATAGTCTGGGGGTGATGCGGGGAGTGGTAGTAATGCGCGGGGGACACAGGCGGCGTGGGGTAGCCCCAGTAGACCAGCGGTGGGGGGGGCAGCGTCGGGCCCATGGCGGGATAGTAGTACGTCAGGGGACCTGTCACATACATAAAGGTGGTGTTAGGGACGTGCGGGTGACGTGGGGAGCTTCAGTGTCGGACGGACGTTGAGGCATGAGCGGCTTTACGTATTTCTGGAACAAATTGTTTTAAAATAGCGTACAATCAGCAATAAAAGTCGATTAACACTAATCATCTAAATTGTTACAGAATGATTCGTTACATTGCTTTACTGCATTTCATGCTAAGAGTTTATACTCTTCAAATTTTAAATAAGTAGGTAAGATAAAAAAAAACTGAAGTGTTAATCGACTTTTGTTGCTGACCGTACCTAGTAAGCCAAAGTTTTAGATTCAGTGGAACTGCGTAGATGAAAAATTATTTTGAAGGGTTGGGACATAAAAAGTGAAGCATTTGTCATTGTTTTAAAAATACTTCAAACCACACATACTCCGACTATTTACTTTTCAATTTTATTACGCGGTTTGCTCACTGCATTCAACAAAACAACTCGAGTCAATATGAAGGACAACCATTATACTTTGTAAATAAAAATATTAAGTCTAAATTAGGTCAATGTTTTCGTAGGAATACAGCGGGCAAAGCTTAGGAACATGACGTAATAATCGCCACTCCACCAGCCATCTGTGAATGATATCAAATACATCGCATTCATCTACAAATTGCGAAGATTCTCGTTTAAAACAAGATGATAGAATAAATCAGAAATATTTTTGTCGTCTGTTCATTAAATAAGTCATGCATTTTGTTAGTCACACTGTATGATATGCCTACCTACATCTTGGTACTTGAATGTACAAGGTTTAGGTATGTTTAAATTCATTGTGCAGTTACTGACGACGTGCAGAATGTAAAATTAACAATAAATGTTATGTGTAGTGAAACATGGAAGAATTATTTCTTCACGTCGCATAAATATATTATTATACGTAAGTACCAATATTATATTTTATCCCATTAAATTTTACCCACTTATACGCCTATTATGAAAGTCCCATACATGTATATTATTGTGATACTAAGTTAATACTAAAATGCTTAGCGATTATAGAACGAATTATAAATTCGAAGAGGTAAAGCTAAGCATTTTGTGCCGTGTGACGTCATACGGTACGGATAGGGACGAACACAGTTTATGTATGTTAGATTTGCTGTGGATATTTGGCGGCAAAATGTATGTATTAAAATTATAAAATCATTGTTTTTTTTAAATAATTATACACAAACTTATCCCAAACCAATAACAATCGATGTTCAATATAAAAAATAATAAAGCCGAATATTCGGCTGACTGAGGCCGAATATACGATTGAACTTTCGCCGAATACCCACAGCAGTCTTAAGTATGTAATTATTAAGAACAAGATGAACAACTCACCGGATCTCTGAACGCATTAACATTTCACCAAAGCAGTGCGCACTTACACCAATACTCTGTAATGTTACACACGTCGTTGATGCCGCCAACCACCAAGCTAGTCTGCGGACTTTACCAAACTTATGCACGGCTAGTAACCCTAGTACTTTTAGCACCACTAGTTTGCGACCTCAATTGGAAGGGGATTTTTAAAAAAATGTAGTTTATTTTTACATTTATTAAGGCGAAAGCGCCATGGTAGCCCGCGAAATTCAAATTTTCTTAAGTTTTTTGCAATTTGCAAAAAACAATACTGGCCGTATTGTGTTGTATGTTGATTAAAATATGATTCGCGACCGGAACAAATATTTATTTACAGAATTATAATCATTAAAGTCATCAATACAACTCTCTAAGACCAAGTAATTCTAAGAATGATTATTTCATGAAATCTTGACATTTGAGGATTATACTAACCTAAGGAGTTGTTTTACTGATTCTAATGATTATAAATAACTATGTAAAAACATATTTGTTACGGTGACGAATCATACTTTAATCAACATACACCCATATACTGAGCTGCAAATTGCAAAAATCGTAAGAACATTTGAATTTCGCGGGCTACCTCAGCGCTTCCCCCTTAACCGATTTCAAATGAGATTTATTTCTAAAATATAAAAATATAATTCTGTCAAAGTCAAATCGTTTATTTAAAATAGG
This sequence comes from Fissipunctia ypsillon, assembly GCA_947568875.1. NCBI lineage: Eukaryota > Metazoa > Arthropoda > Insecta > Lepidoptera > Noctuidae > Fissipunctia > Fissipunctia ypsillon. The sequence goes on along the minus strand of OX387663.1, from coordinate 11,971,798 downwards.
CACATAAAAGGCTCTTTTGAGCGTCAAAAATTAATAAGAAAATTTAATTGATAGTTGTCCGTTCCAAAAGGTAGTTTCATATATGGAGAATGGGCAAAAATAATATAAAATGTCTAAAAATCTTTGTTTTTTTTATAAATAGGTAAGTACATTGTTTTGTTTTACAAATACATTTTTATATTTTAGAATTTCTATATTTTACTTCACCTTATATGCCTAACAAGAAGTTTTTTCAATACGGGGAATAATCCTGAACTTTCCTTTCCTAACGTTAAAAGGAAGTATAGCACAATTGAGGTCACAATATAAATGCGATAAATCAAGAGTAAGATAGAGCTTATTTCATGTGATCCCACAACAAATGATAGATAGATACTTACGCCGCTTCATGTTAAACACACTGCCAAGTCTGTGTGCCCACTATTCGACCCAGCCTCTAGTGGTACACCTTACCCCCATGGGCCTACCTCTAGTCAAGCACAAAACATTTTTTCTACAACACACTAAGCTTTGAAGTCCCTTGGACACTTAAATTTTTAATTCTGTCACCGGTCCATGCATTTTTAAAGCGAAACAATGTAGAATAATGTTGTTTTATACTTTGGGGCATATCGGCTAAATATTAGGTTTTAGAAAAGGTAATTCGTCTAAAAATGTATATTTTAATTGAAAGGTATTTACAGAGCTACATAGCTAATAGTCTGTAAGCATTCTATTCTATGCATAGTCGAGAAAAGGAGCCTTCAAGCTGTTCTAAAATATCTAGGTACATATTTATGAGTAATTATTACCACAAAAGCGGAAGGTAAAATGATGTTATAATATAATTTCGTTAAAAATGACCGTTTCTAAAAAACAATTTGTATTACGATATAAAAATAGCTATTTAAAATAATAATAATAACATACAATTCGATATTTTTAGTTTATATTACAGAACCATATTTAAACCCGACTATGCCCCAATAATTAATATCATGAAGCCTGTGCTTACTATGTTCGTTATTACGACCTCATTTGTGTCCCATGGGTTTTTACAATGTCCATTTATCGTACTAGACATAAAGGAACGTTAGAAGCATTAGGAGGGGCATGATTGTGCTATGTATCTGTTCTTGTGAAGGAAAAGTTATACTAAAGGAAAAAGGAATGTGCGTATCGACGCTCGTGAGATTATAAAGAGTGTATTTTAAAACATTTAAATTAAATTGTGCAGCCTGTTCATTCTTTTGATGGTCGAATATACATCTAAACGAACCCATGTTTCTTTTTTAATTTTTACTGTCCTTAGTTTGACAGATAGCGTGTGCGTTGTCTTGGCGCGACCACTTTGAATATAAACTAAAATGTGTGTAACATTTGTTTGTTTCTTTTTCATATAATGTATAAATAATACTTACTTACCTAATTCTTTTGCCCACTCACCCGGAAGTATGTTAGTAAAACATAAAAGGACGATACTTTACTGTAGCGGAGACAGATCAAGCGGCCGAGTGTTAGTTTAACCCTTCCTTCACGAGTACCTCTTGCTATCTACGCAACGAAGCCTTGAATAGACTTGGATTATGAAGCTGATTTTTAATTTTTTATCTCATACAAAACTTAAGTTTGGAAATGTTATTTCTAAGACAGTTTTATTCTGGGTTACTCAGTACCTAAAATGTAGACATAATAAAATAAAACAGTTAATACCTCATAGCCAGATTAAAACTTGTGAAATCAAAGTAATCTGATCAAGCTAATAGAAAAAATCAGATCCATTCCATACCCGACCTTAGAAATAGTACACATAAGAGACACTAGCACAACCACAAACCAGAGAAACTCGCAATTATCATCTAACATGTAAATGAACCTTTTATTTTTAATCGCAATACACTATATTTATCAAACTATAATTATAATTAAAAAAAAACCATCATGATGCTAACAAGATGAGACAAAAAACTCTGTAAAACGGAAAAAACTTAGTTCTATTAATTAAAACTACATTTTGATATGAATTTCCGGCTTCATAGTGAACATTTCGAGTAAGCGCATCGAAAAAGTTTGTTTGTTTGCAAAATAATAATGATTTCAACTGTAATCGAAACGCTTTGGCAGTTTATGTTGTGACCCGTGACGTATGACGTATGTCTATATTATAACGAACAGAAAATATCCGATATCCTCACACCACGTCCCCCAGTCACTACACAGAATATTTTAATAAAATTTAGTGCAAAATAATATGAAAAATAAAATGTTATTGTATTTTTTAAATTTATAGCAATTTGTTTTTCATATAACTGTTACCAGTTAATAAAAAAATAAATCATGTAATGTATATAAATACACAAATGTATACGCCAACACTTTGAAACATATATACCCTTCAATAAAATAATGCAAATGCACTAAAAATCATCAAAATACGTACCTTAAATAAACGAATTTAATTTTCAACTCCGTAACGAGATAAAAGTAAAGCGTAGAATCTTTAAGATAGCAAGAGAAGAGGAAGCTGTGATTAAAGAGCAGCGTGTTAATGACTGGAGGAGACAGGACCCTTACCAAGACTGAATACATGAACTTTTCCTCATGATACTATGTAGAATTCATTTAAAATTTTACTACAAGTTATGGAAGCACAATGCATAGACGTAGCTTAAGAAAAATATCGTATCGCCACTTAGCGCTATATTAGTAACTTGATACAAATGCATTTAATGCTAATATATTTCAAGTGACCCATTTCGAACCATAGTACCAAGATAAAGTTACAACCGTGTACATAATTTCATGAAACAGTAACATAAAGTTCCGTAAACGAAACTCATTTGTATCCGGCAGCGATGTGCTTTGGAAAACTACGGAAGCTCAAATATCGGATTATATTTTGTCAACCCGAGCCATGCAACCTTTTCCTTAAAAATAAGCGGTTCATGCTACACCCTTTAATTTTAATTTGAAAAACGACATATATTTTGGTTTTTAATACAAAAATACGTGTGCAACACTTACCGTTTGTCTGATGGGTTTCATGCACATTTTCCATAACACAACCCGACGGATACACCATAATACAACAATTTTGTATATAACCATTAATAAACACAGTATTGCATTGTAAAATAGACTAAATTGTTACTTTGGCAACATGAATTTTCACCGGAAAAGTCCACTACATTTATTTAAGCTTTAAAAATTAGGTCCAATCTTCCACATTGCCAAAATTACAACAAGTAAATAAATTTAGAAATGACAGAACAAAGATTAGCCATTACACCGTGTACTTGTGACTAAAGCCCCATACCTATATTTGTGATTATTGAGACAATGGCGACACCATATAAAATGACGTTAACTTTTTTATAAATTGTTCCATATACAAGTCACCCGATTTGGTTTATACTCCCGAATCAAACTCAGTACTAGGTCGTGCTACACTGACGCACACCATTTTTGACATTTAGTTTGTTTTTAGGGAATGGTGATATAGGCTTTTTAGCCAAAATGATGTCTAAATATTGACATGAAGTTTAACTTCGAGAATATAAACCAAAGATATAGCAATAAATTATCATTTTTAATGTAGACTATACTATGTGGTGTGAGGTACAGACGACGGGGTTAAGCTAGGTGGTATAACCATGGGTTATTATTAGGTGATATAATATAGAATAATATTCTAGGACTGGTCATGGGAGAGGATAAGGATTTCATGGGATTTTGCGGCCGTCCCGTTATTTTTAAACGTAGCCTAAAGAATTTTACATCGATCGTTTTTAAAAATGATTAATATTATTAATAAGTATGTCTAATGGAAGATTTGTTTATAATTTAACGAGATTTTATTTTCTGGAATTATTGATTACGATTAAGAAAATAAAACCTCGAAAATAAATACCTAAAACAATAAAATTTTTGATGAAGATTTAATTGATTTAAAACACGTCCAAATACCTTCATACGGATTGTTAATAAACAGATGATTAAAAAAATATAAAGCCGAAAAAACTCATGGAAAAATCAATTCATTTTGCATATAGTGATCCAGTATATTATTACGGTAGCAAAAAAACACTAAATAATAAAAAATGTAAACTAAGCACACATATTGTACTCAAACAAAAAAAAAAAAAAACATAACTAAGTATCTTAACTTTTATAGAACCTACAAATAAATGTCGTGAAGCAAATGTACCTACTGCATGGATGGGTGGAGCATGACATTTTAGAAAATGTTATGATTTTTTATTATGATTTTAATTCATGATTTTGGAATGTATAAATAACACAGTCCTGGGTTTGCCCGGAGAAGGGAAACAGTCATAATTTGACTATGCAAGTATTTCTTTTTAGATACTGATGATAATTAATTTAATCATGAAATCACGTGTTGAAATAATACACAAGCTTCAAACGACAATAAGTACCTAACACTTTCTCAGACTTAAGATCAGCCTTCAAGAAATTGGCAAAACATTGTCTTTTCATAATGGAATGTTTAATATTTAAAAATCACAACGACATCTAATCACACAGTTGGGGTGCCATATAAAAGGTAATTTATGAAAGACTTTTTATGTCTCTTGTTAGAGAAAAAAGCCCTTGTAATTCTGGAAAGAAATTGTCAAAATTGTTTATGATTTGATTGTTTCTCATTGATTTTAACGGTTTTCTAATAACATTCCTGCCAAAAAAGTAGGATGAAACAACTAAGTACTTCTGTTTTTCATTTTTATTTATGGCAACCCCCATCTTAAAACGTAAAATAAATCATACAACTACTTGTCATTGATTAACAACCTCTGGTTCACTTAATGATAATTAAACATATGAAAATGAGAGTTCAACAATATTTAAAGTCAAGTAATAAATTCAACAAGTATTTTAAGTAAGTACTTAACCTATCAATATCGAGCTGCTAAATAACTGCCTTTATAGATTTTACACTTATTTTTGTATTAAATTCATGTTTATTAACTAAAATATCGTAAAAATAGCGAAGGCACTTCACACTCTTGAGCTTACCGTCAAAATGTCATTTTGTCTACCCTGTTCCTTGCCGAGTTAACGCCAAATATAACGCGACCTTAACTTTTAGGCCAATATTGGACCAAACGTCAGCAAAAATATGTCCATCAAGTCCATAGCAGTAGTAAATAATGCAGCTTTGGACGTTTTCTAGCGTTGGCCGATCCACAAGCTCCAACAGACAGACCGTTGCCTAACATCCGGTTTTTAACAACCGTCAAATTAAATTTTACGTTAGCGTCGCATCGAGAAACCTACTTTTCTTACCTGTATCTTCCCTGACATTTGTGACATGGTCTAGCCATCATAACGCACACATTCACGCGATTTATCACGCAAGCAAAAAAGAGAAGACGCAAAACTTATTAAGCGATATATGCTGCTCTTTTAGCGCGAAATTCACCAATGAAACTGAACGCGATCAACACATCTGCTTTTGAACGTGGTTTAGATGTGAACGCGTTCAGTTTTATTGGTGAAATTGACCCATAGTAACAGTAAAAGTATTTCTTATTTTATTTAACCTTTAACCCTCAGGTACTGTTGTTTTAGCAAGTTAGTATTCTTGTACTCAGTAACGTAATGAGTTTGGTGTTAATTATTAGTTTACCGCTTTTAAATCTACTTTATTGATTTGAAAACTTATTTATTTATGGAAGTATCAAGTATGGAAGTATCCGGGTTGTAATAAAGAACTAACCTTGATGTGTTGTATTTGGGTATTTTTAACCGTTACGTTTGAAAAGTAATTCTTTAATTTATTATTTTTAATTGCGTTGCGTTGCAGCTTCTTATTTGCATCAAACCCACAACTGCAAGATCTAAAAAACAACATTTCTAATCTCTTTTCTTTAACAAAACTACGTTCAAAACGCAGACTCGTTTATTAAAAGCACGTCTATCTACTTCTTTATCATTATTTTAGCTGTTCAACTTAAACGCCCGGATAATACGGGTAGGTAGGGAACATAGACAGTGTAGGGAACGGTGACGTCATCGACCCTGGCAAGGCAGCCGACAGAGCTGATCCGTACCCTGCCGGCAAGGCCGTCGGCAACGCAGTCGGTAACGTGTTATAAGTTGATAGCATAGGACTTGTATTCGCGTAAGAGAAAATAGGAGCTGAAGAACCATAAGAAAAGACTGGTAAGGATAAGGCAGGCTGCATTTGCTGAGGTAAGTACGGCCTCTTTGCTGGCGACGCCTCTGTCTGCTGAAACGCTCGTTCGTACGACCGTTTGGTTGGCAGCATTGACTGCTGTTGCAACATCTGCGACATCTGCGACATCTGTGACATCTGGGAGATTTGAGACATCTGAGACATCTGGGACATTTGCGGAAGTTGGTAGGCCTGTGCCGTCGGCTGTTGGGATCGGACGGCCGCGTAGGTTGGTAGCATTGGGAGCAAAGGGGGGCGGAGGGAGGCGAGGAGGAGGTTCTCGTGTTGTCGCGCGAGGAGGCTCTGTTGCGCGATGTGGTGCGCGAGCAGGCGCGGCGCGGGCGCGGGCGGGGGGGACACCAACGTACCGGGGGAGAGCACCTTGGGCGACGTGGCTGGCGTCACGCCTCCAGTCAGCACCAGGTTCATGTCGTCGCCCGAGCACTGGAACACCTGGATTGAGCAGCATGATTAAGTTACAAATACTTACAATGGTTCAGTCACGGGCACAAATCTAAATAGGCTTAGCAAAGTTCAAAAGCGATTTTCTCGTGGAATAAACTTTGAGATAAGACCAATTTCATAATAGTTTTGGTTCCAACGTTTTTATTTGTAAAACATAGGTGGGTGTAAAAACAGGTGTTGTAAATAAAATATGTATACTTAGATACACTATGTTACGCCGTTGACGGCGCGTACAAATATCAAAAAAGTAGTATCTAAAATTACACATATACAACTTCTTAGCGCAGAAGGCATATTATTCAGTTAATGAATATCTAGACGATAATGCTAATATTATGCAGATAAATATGTGTAATAAGAGTTAGAGGTAGTTAAATCCTGTGATTATATATTATATTTGTCACCCTCTAAATGACTAAAATGAGGTATAATAAAATGTAGAAGTGTGTAATTTAGTTTTTTACAATTTTTGTAGGTACACAGAATTGTAATCTTTGTTTTATTTTAGGATAAGTTTTATGTCATCATTTAGCAGCGTGGATAGATTTTGTCACTAATTTTATTAAATTTAATTTTGCTGCATATGTGTGTTTTAAAATCAATTAAATCGTGTTTGTCTGTAATAATATGCTCCCAGAATACTATGCTCGTAAAAAATAATTACAATTAATACAGTAGAAGAAAATCACTTTTAAAAGTTGTTATGTGTATACATATTAGTGCTCCACTGTACAAGAATCTTTTGGCGCATGCTCAAACCCGGAAATGCCGCCATCTTGTTTTTTTTTTTTGTTACCTCAGAACTCCGTGAGTTTTGATGATATGCTAGAAAGGGGGTGACTACCGAGATGACGACTAATAGAGAAGTATGGAAGAAAGGGACACGTTGCGCCGACCACAAATTAATTGGAATAACGACTTCAGAAAAAATAACTCTGCTGAACCTCCCGATATCTATTATCTTCAATTTCCCAAGTTAATTGCATTTTAATTTAAAATGCCGATAAGAAACTGCAAAACTGTGGATAATTAAACAAAGAACCAGTTGTGCAATTTTAAAACGATGAAATTGTCTGTCTGAAATGACTTTTGAAGAAAACCGATAGGCGATCAATAACTCATTTAACAGAAGTGAAAAAGTGCGATGAAATTCGTCTACAAAGTTACCCAAAGTAGACTAAAGCCCTTTCATAATTATTTTACTTCTGATTTTGCATCACTATCAAAATCACATTGATCTTTATTCTCGTTGTACTAAGGTTGCTGCTGTACTTAATGCGGAAATTAGGACCACACTAAAACCAGTTTGGTCCTAATGTTCGCATGTAATAAAGTCACAGTTTAGCAAGATATTTCTTTTTACCTAAAGTCATTGCAATGTAATTCTAATGTCATTGCTATAAAGTTTATATTAGAATGATTGATGAGAATTGTAAAAAAAACTCACGGCATAATTCAAATTTATACTTTATTACAATGAGGTAAGAGTTACATCATAATGACTTACTAAAAAAAATATCGTGAATGTTCTTTATCTATTAGTCAGCAAAGTTAATAAAGTGTTACCTCAATATATCGCTGCTTCTTGCCAAAGGTCATGTAGCGATGGTGCTTTTGCTGAGCGGCGAGGAACGCGCTCGCTTCACTGTCCATCTGGATAAAGGCTTCGCCACTGGGGTGACCCTGTTAATGCATGTAGACGGATGTTAATGGAAAGATTTTACACTCGAACATAAACCATCTACTTATTGCAAAACAAGATGTATCTTCAGGTCAGCCAGGTTTAAACAATGAAACCATTTTTAAATTTCGAACTTTGCGAACGATAAAGCTCTTAATGCAAAACTGACAACTTAGTACTGGACTAAGTTGTAGGTGAGTTTTGTATAAAGAACTGTATTTCAATTTACGGTTACGTTCTTATTACAAAAACTGGCTCGATAGTTTAAACCATGTCAAAAGGAAAACTTGTTAACACCGATACATTTTGTAGTTGATTTGCTAGCTCTGAAGCACTATTCTTTAAGTAGACCATCAGGCTGTAAATTACATATAGATTAGAGAATACACTGAAAGCAAGAAAGAAAGCAAATACTGTAAGAAATAATTTGGGGGAAATCGTGACAATATGCGAGACAGAGCCTGCGGTGCAGCATAAAAAAGACTTATAAGTTAAAGCAAAATAAGATATAAAATAAAAACCCAATACAAGTTTTAAATCTTTACATAGGTAAATATAATACAATAGGAAACACTGGAGTTAAGCCTAGATACCAACATCAGAAAAATAACCACTAACCTGAGCGTTATATACCATGTGGACTCCTTGGACCACTATGTTTTTGGCAAACTCGTCTAAGAATGTCAGTATGTGCTCCACCTGCAAATAGATCAATTACAAAATGAGATCCTTGTCATAAAAACTTCGCAGGGGCTTTCAGTGAAAGCCCCTGCGAAGTTCAAATTTTCTTACGTTTTTTTGCAATTTGCAGGGCAGTACCTATGTTGGTTGATCAAAATATGGTTTGCGACAGTAACAAATACGTATTTACAAAATTATAATCATTAAAATCACTAATATAACTCTCCAAGTTTATTTTACCCTATTGAATGACTGATTCATGAAATCGTGACATTTTATGTTAATTCTGGCTTAGAGAGTAGTATTTGTGAGTTTAATGATTTCAGTTTTGTAAAATACACATTTTTACGGTCGCGAATCTATTTTGATCAACATACCATCCGACACTGACCTGCAAATTTCAAAAAACGTAAGAAAATTTGAATTTCATGGTTTACCTAAAGCTTATCCCCCTCAAACAAAAGAATAATGTTCTTCCCTATTCCTGGTATTAAAGTGACGAGTTATTTTCTAACCAATAGTAAATTGGTAATGAAAATAAATTTTCTTCTAGAATACTGAAGGGCATTTTAGCTGCAATTTCTTCAGATAAACCTATTATGTTAATGTATAAAGATTAAGCTACGAATTGGATTACGATATTTAAAGTACCATGGGAGAAACGAACATCTGTACACCGTAAGGACTATTATTGCTTGCAGCGCTCGGCCGCTATAGTTACGCTTGCTAACAGATGTGGTCATCGTGTGCACGGGATTTTGTTTTCAAACTGGTCAGATGTAAGTTTCCTCGACAGTACATATATCCCCAGTAACTGCAGCTAAAAGAAGAAGGGTTCCGACTAAACAGTAAGCCAATGTCTCCACGGACGTAAAAGTATCGCGCACTGGATTTTCAACTCTCTGTGTTGAACCGAGCATTGAGAATCCAACAGAGTGCATTCCAGCGTGACGAAAAAACTATTGGATCTTCAACTCTCGGCGCTAAGCAGAGCATTGAAAATCCAGTGCGCGAAAATAAATCGCCGCGATATTTTTACGTCCGTTCGACCGTCAGCTTAAAGAAAAGAGCGGTTTCTGCTGATCAATGGTTCACTTACTTGAGCCTCATAGGGCAGACCCCTTAGCCGGACGCAGTCCTTAGCAGTTCCTGAGGTAATGACATGCTGCGGCACCAAGGCTACGGGCAGCAGACCTTCAGCAGGAGGTGGCGCGGTTGATGGTGTGCTCGACTGGCTTGTGCGCGTCTCCAAGGACCGGTTTAGGACCTGGGAGAGAAATTATCTGGTTAGGATAAGTTAGTAAGACTGTCAGTAACACCAAGGCGTTGTGGGCTTCCTTGAGGAGCTGGGGTGGATTGAGTGACCGTATCTACATCGCCACGTTGGAACGCATCACACTGACGTCGACTAGCATATACAGGGTGTAAGGGACAGCCCTCCGCAAACTAACAGGGTGCATTCAGCTCCTTATTTTGAATCATATTCCACCGGAAATATTCTCAGGAAAATTTTCATTTTTTTTATCACCCATCACCAGATCGATCTTGGCAAGCGTTGCTTAACCTTGAAAATCGACCCTTGCGGCTGTTTATTATTTAGCCACGTTTTTGTTACTGCTTTAACTAATACCTAGCTGATAGGTAGAGATTCTATAGTGTTATTCCATCTGTTTTGTCTGGACGTATTTTCTTTTCTAAAGTTATGGTTCCTGAAAGAACATCAGCACCCTAATTGCTTAACACACTACCAATCACAATCTGAATGATTTTGAAGCATATTGCTAATCCATTGCTTCATAAGTTCGAAAAATGTGTCTGCTCAACAACGTAAATAACGCAATGAATGTTGTTGAACTGTCAGAATGAAACCGATTCCTATTGTGTGTTACGCAATTAGGGTACAAGGCGGATAATGAATAATTTTCATCATTTTGGTTTTATCTGTTATTTCAACTTAACTGAAAATACCTATGAGATCAATATGTTGGGTTTCAAAGAATGTCGTGTTTCAAGTCACAATTTGCTGAAAACGGTTTATTAGATAGGTAGGTACGTACATTTTGTTATATGAGTATATCGTCTACAGAAATCGATATTTATTTAACAGTAGTTAACTATTTTTCGCTGAATCTGAATTACAACTACTGATATGGCATTTACAGAATAAATAATATCACATATCAATTATTATGTTATGATGTGAGTATTGCAAAAATACAAGTAAGTATTTGTGATGTGATGACTTAGGAAAAGATCAATTTTATTTATACGACGAAGTATCATATTATATTGCAATTAATAATATTATAATTGTGTTGTTGGCATAAAAAAGTTACTTGTAGGTACAGTCCGCAGAAAAAGTGCAATAACACTGTCCCGTTTATCCATCATTAAAATTAACACGAAATCTTCTTAAATTCTATCTTAGTGCGAGTTAGTGGCAATGGAAGTCAATTATCTGAGATTCTGAATTCAAATAATACAACATGTATCAGAAAGGTGTAGTCATGGTCTTATTTAAGGGCGTGTAATAATAATCCTAGTAGGTATTGAAGTTTTGTATGGGACAGGACAGTTGATAATTGATATTTTATCCGCAACTACGATGTTGGGCCTATGGATATAAAGCAGTTTGAAGGTCTGTACCACACCCTTAAATTATATGACCACATCTTTCTGATATTGCAGAGAAATAAAAAGCGATATAAAAATATATATATATATATAAAGAAAATGCACGTGTATGACGTAAGGCCTTGTGCAAGGCGTGTCAAATCGTTGCATGTGCATCAAACGATTGACGGCCACTTAAACCTAGGTACTTACCAGCAATCTCTAGGGCAGACTACAGACAGAAATATTAGTCAAAAAAATGTTTTGGAATCTCTTTCACACAGTAAAAAGCAATTAAGTTGCCTAAACTTTTTGGCTCCCGATTTCTAGGCAGAAAACCAACAAATTGCAGAAAACAATCAGCCGTTCTGGGGCACAACCACCACCTCTTAAAGCAGTATTATTTTAATGTTACTTCAGTATGAGAAAGAGATGGAGCTATACAGGACGTCTAGCTCCATCTCTTTCCCACACTCAAGTAAGATTACAATAATACTGCGTTAAGAGGTGGTGGTCTAGCTCCAGCACATTTGTTAATAAGTATTAAATCGACAAATTGTATGGGGCAGCTGATTTCAGGGATGGTTCCATGATAAATTGTTCATAACGATTATTAATGACTCTTAAAGGGGGTTAGGGTAAACAAAAACTATGTAGGTAGGCTTGTGAAACATAAGCTCTTTTTCCAACGGCTATAGTCGAATTCACAATCAGTACCTAAGTACCTAGTCCTATATTACAAGACAATTCCCTAGGCATTATCTTGTATACAGGGTTATTTTAAATTGGCTAGCTAAACTCCGCAGACGCGATGTTTATCGATATATTTTTTTTTAAATCTTTTTTTTTAATTAGGGGGTTTTTGTCCAATAAGGATATGTCAAAAACCCCTAATTTACAAAAAAAGTATAATAACCTTATCGGTAATTATATTTTCGAGCCGTTTGGGGTTGAAATCCTCGGGCCGTGGGGTTCGAGCGCTCATGGTTTGTTTAACGAAATCTCCAAACGGCTAGTTGACACTTCCCGTGATCCAAGGGCCGGCTTTTACCTTGGCCAGAGGCTAAGCATTGCCATACAACGTGGCAATGCCGCCAGTCTCTTGGGTACATTATCAGTCGACAGCGATGCGGAGGAATTTTTCGACGCCATATTTTAGTTTGTGAATAGTTTTAGTTAAGTTAAAAAAAAGAAACATGATAAAACAAAAAAAAAATATTTGATGAGTTTTTTGTGGAGTCATCGACCGCAGTTACTGTAGTAACTTGAAATATCAGTTTAAAAAGTCAGTTTTTTGTTGCGTAAACTTCACAGATGTGGTAACGATATCTAAACACGACAAAACATAAGAAAACAGTTTTTCTCAACCCATACTTCAAGCATACAACACTAACAGCGGTTGTTGACCCCCCAAAATAAAACATCAAATCTTTTATTTTTTATTTTATCATGTTTAGATATCGATACCCATCGCGTCTGCGGAGTTTAGCTAGCCAATTTAAAACATTCCTGTATATTATCATAGTCCCAAAGCCCAGCGGGGCAATTGCGTAACACATTATCAATAGGAATCGGTTTCAGTTTGACAGTTCAACAACATTCATTGCGTTATTTGTGTGTTGAGCAGGCAAATTTTTTGAGCTTATGAAGCAATGGATTAGCAATTTGCTTCAAAATGATTCAGATTCCGATTGATAATGTGTTACGCAATTAGGGTGCCGGTTTCTGAATTTAAACTTATCAAATCTTATGCGAAGTGGTTTGGTCGACTGCTGGTTTTATACTTCGTGACAACAAGTTTACTGACCAAGCTTTCAGAAACCAGGGATTAGGTCCAACACCAATTCGCTGTCACCACAACCTTGTCAAGATATTAAGGCCATCAAAGAAGGCAAGGTCTTTTTCGGAAGCCTGCAATAAACAGCGAAAAACCTTGGCATCATCATCAGTAATGTTCCAAATCGTCGCGTTTAACATAAAACCACAATTTATGTACAATTGTTTGCGGCTACGACTGTTCTCAGCGATTACATTATTACGTTTGCTGTAGATAAAATAACGGATCGGTAAGACTTGTCGTCAATATTTTTATAGCGAGCATGGAGTGCAATTTCTAGGTAAATGCCCACCTCTTAAAGCAGTATTATTGTAATCTTACTTCAGTGTGGGAATGAGATGGAGCTAGACGTCCTGTATAGCTCCATCTCTTTCTCACACTGAGGTGGTGTTTGGTCCCAAGTAGGAATTTGTTTTGAACTGTGTCTGTTACTTCATGGTCGACATTATACTCAAATACTTAACTAAATCTATACATTAATATATTAAAAAGAGGTAAAGGTAAGGAGATGTTTCAAAATGGGCCCAGAATATGTAGGTACAATACCTCGAAAAATCGAGAAAAATCCGTGGAATTCGGGAAAAATACTGATAAATTGCATGAATGCATATTTCTCTTGTAATAATTTGATATTTATCAATTATTTTATCGACTTTCAATATGGCGTCTCGCCAATTTAGGTAATCTGTGGTTAAAAACCAATGACAGTATACCATAGATCGACCATTGATCATAGATCGTGAACCGTCTACTGTCACTTCAGTCGCTTTCGTTGTCGATCGTGTTCTGATGTTCTGTTCTCTAGAGTTATTTTTAACAACCTGGCTTTCGTTTATCGCTACATTGTTTTTGTCTGAGTTAATATTTCGACTATTGAATGTTTGTATTCTGTACGTTTATGCTATAAGTAAAAATCTTGGCATATCGCAGGTCAACCTATGAGGTTGTTGTCTGCTTAACTGGACTATACTTTATGTACAGACGCCAGTACATCAAGCTACTACAATCTGTCAGATTTCTTTAATAGATTTTCGACTTTACAATTAGATCTAAAATAATATTGCAAACGACTAAAAGTACGACAATGTTATGATTCTCTTTGACAATGTAATATGACAGAAGTAAACATGTCAAACGTCAATAATCAATCAACATGACAACTTACCGCCATGATGGGTTTTTGTTGTGTGTTGCAATTTTAATTATACATTCTTGTACTTTACTACCAAACAAAGCCAATTAAAAGTAATTGGATGATTGGAAACTGTTTGAATTGTGTTTCCCCATTTTTTAGTAGGGTGTACCAATACATGGCCGGGGCTCCATACATTTTGAAACATCTCCTTTGTGAGTTTGTATAAAGGGTGACTGGTAATTAGTGGCCGATACTTAAACACATGATTGTACTCATGATAACAAACAACTTTTACTATGGGACCAAACCTGAAATCGTGAAAAAAAAATCAGCTGGTCCCTACATTTTGACGAATTATGCGAGCATAAATGTAGGGACCAGCTGATTTTTTTTTCACGATTTCAGGTTTGGTCCCATAGTAAAAGTTGTTTGTTATCATGAGTACAATCATGTGTTTAAGTATCGGTCACTAATTACCAGTCACGCTATATAGAGGGTACTTAATTCTCGGAACTACTGACCTGATTACAAAAATTCTTTTATGTTACAACAAGAAATTTCACGCAGAAGAAGTCGCGGACAGAAGCTAGTGAATCATAAAACAAAAATCTCAAGCCGAAGTGTTACGCAACTAGTGCGTTATGGCGGAAGATTGTGCGATTGTACCTACCTAAGTAACAATAGCACAATGTAGCACGATGGCGGCTCCCAATAAATAGCAACACGACTAAATTCTTGATAACATTATATTTACGCTCACTGAAAGTGAACAAAGCAAATCTTGGGCTGAATAATTTAATTTTCTTCAGTAAAAGTGACCTGCATCTACTTGACTGTAAACTTGAACTTTCATCCCAAAGATGGCGTGTTCCAGAGGAGTCACGCAACATACAAATTAAATGCGTGTACACTTAGGTATATTTATATGTAAATTAGTAGTATGTATGTCGCATAAGATGGTTATAGCCGTCATTTAGTCATATTGATGACTTTAATAATTATAATTCTGTAAATATTTGTTAGATATTTATTTGTGTTAGATATTTGTTGTAGGTCTTTGTGCTTCAATGTGTGTATTTGCGTCAAAGGTTTATCAGTGTTTGTTTATATAGCGAACGATTTGAAGGAGCTTCCTAGCTTGTTTGTGTCATTTCTCATTATCAAACGATGCTTCTAATGTGGGAGATGAATGTGGTTATTTTTGTCATGAAATGTTTGCAATCTGCTTGTCGTGTGGTCAGTGAATAAGTTTTAGATCTATCAGGGGCGTAGCCATCATACAACCCGATTCCTATCGGCTTCCCTACGGAACAACCACTCTTCATAATGTCTACGATTGCCAAATTAAATGGTACACCTGTATGTATAACTGTATATCACATCACATTAATAATTAGATTTAATGCCAGTTTAATACATCATAAGATTAAAAACCTACAGATTTTTGTCTGAGTTTATGAGAACTGAACAATTTTTTCTTCGGCTTCCCTCTAATGATAATTGAAGCTGCGCCACTGGTGGCTATATGTACTACTAGCTTCTGCTCGCGACTTCGTCCGCATGAAATTTGTAGTTTTAACATAAAATATATTCTATGACGCTCGGCAACAATGTAGCTTCCCATTAGTGAAATAATCATCGGAATCGGATCAGGAGTTCCGAAGATTACCCCCTAAATACAAACTCACTACTTTTACCTCTTTATAATTATTAGTAGGTATAGAAGAAACAAGCAATTACTGCTAAGTTCAGCAGATATTCATGAACGATTCGATGATCTACTCACTTTATTATTGAAAGGTTCTCAAACTTTATTATTGAATCAGGTAGGTACACAGCAAGTTTTTTAGTCAATTTCAAATAATAAATTGAACCGTTTTTAATTTACTAATTTCCTTTTTTGAGCCAGAGTTGAATATTTCTAAGTATAAATGATTGAATACGGCTTAAAAGATTTGCCAGGATATTTCGAACAGCGCTCAAACAATTCACCACGCTGCGCTCTCAAAAACGTTTCAGTAATATGCTGACAAAAGACACGTGACCAAGAATACCGTAAAGCAAAATCTTCGCTTCACTTGGAAAGAAGGCTTAAACTCAAAAATATCTTAATTCTCCTTACCTGTTGGACTTCAGCTGTGGTAGATCGGAACAGCTCAATATATCTGGCACCAATAGACTTGCGGTGTCGAGACAATGCCTTAGGTGAGTCATCTTCTTTAGCAAAGAGAACGAATGCGTCCCCTGTAGCTCTGCCGTCGGCTCGCCTGACGAATAGCACGCCTTCTGCTCCATCCAGAACTAGGACTGGGTTGTCGCCCGTTGAGAAGAAATCCAGCTGGAAATTAAGACTGTTTTTAGTATACTGCATGTTATTGAATGGAACACTTGAATTATTGGTTGCATTGCTGAAGAGTCTGGGCAGCAGGAGCGCAGCCTTCATACAACCCAATTCCTATCGGCTTCCCTTCGGAACAACCACTCTTCTTAGTGTCTACTATTGCCAAATAATATGGAACACCTGTGTGTGTAACTGTGTATCACATCACATTACATATATTTAATACCAGTTTTAATACACCATAAGACTAAAAATATTACAAAAATGCCTACAATTTTTTGTCTAAACAAAGAATTCCGATATAACATCAGTGTCAAAATAAGCCGGCCCTCGCAGCAGTCCGCAGCACCGCTTCAGAGGTAACTATGGAAGCCGAACTACAGCGAGTTATGACAGGGCTTTAACTTTTGAGGTTATCTAGAGTTTATGAGAACTGAACCATTTTTTCTTCGGCTTCCCTCTAACGATAATTGTAGCTGCGCCACTGCTGGGCAGGCCGTAGAAGATACCAAAGAACTAGTTAACTACTTCGGGTTATAAATCTATGGGGGGACCCAGGAAGGTCTACATTTGTGTGTTTGTTTAATACCTCTGATCTTGTTGTCCTTTGAGTAAACCACCTACGCTAGGTAAATCAAAGAATGGAACTACTTAACGGGAGTGTTATTTTCAAGCTTATTTACTTACATGGATACATAAGGATTGCAGGTACTAAGGGATAAGGGATAAGGAGGGGGGAGAGGGGAGGGGGAATAAGGGGTAGGTAGGGATAAGTGGTAAAGTTTGCTGATAAAATTATCAAAAATAGCTGGATTTTAATTACTACGGCTCATTTGTTAAGAAAGAGCTAGCTAGCAAATGTCATTACCTACATCTAGTTCAAGTTAATAATATGATTACAGCAAAGGTTAAAAGTAAGTTATGATGCTGTTTAATAACTAATCTCTACAACTAACCCAGAGGTTATGGCGTATCGTAGCAGTTGACAACATATTATCAATTTGACGTCTTCTGATTAGCTGGCAATAGTATTGCGAAGTGAGATCGTAATGACTGTATTTAGGGGATTGCGATTTAGATATACAGGGTGTAAGGGACAGCCCTCCGCAGACTTTGATTGAGACAGAGGTGGGGTGGCTTCAGCATATCATACTAAGATGACCGGTACATGAAATTATTTCAGGAACGTTATGGGAATCCAATAAACCTGATTTGTTTTATTACCTCACACGCAATGTATCGTTACCGTGGCAAAACGCGCGTAGCGAACGGCAGCGCAGCGAGCCTTCGGCCGCCGAGTATTTCAACATCCATTGCTAATTTTTTGAGTTTAGCTGTTTTATTCACATAAATGGAGTGCTGCGTACAGATAATTCAATTTTACATTTAAATAAACGAATAGTAACTGAAAATACGAGAAAAAAAATGTAAATTTTCCTGAGAATATTTCCGGTGGAATATGATTCAAAATAAGGAGCTGAATGCACCCTGTTGGTTTGCGGAGGGCTGTCCATTACACCCTGTATAATTGTATATAACTTGCTATGAATGGAAAATATATCCAAATCCGAATATCCGTAGTTGCCTGTTCTTTAGTTTCCGTTCCTTACAACTATGCTGCAATACAATGTAGGTTGGTACAGACGAGATGGAGAGCCATATGCCAAGCGTATAATAATTATTTACGGTCCGGATTTTTTGGATCCAAAAGTGTCATCTAAGCAGTCAATCTATTCATGGATTCACCCTTGAAATAAGACAGATTATTTCACTCATCTTCACTTGTAAGATAAATGATAAAAGGTCCAATTTTTAGTCCTTCGATCCGAAAATACCAATATGTACTCACAACTTGTTGCGGCGTCGCATCGTAAGGTAATCCCCTCATTCGCACGATGACTTGCGCCCCACGCGAGAGGAACGCGGCCGCCTCGCAAGTGGCGCCCCCTGCTACTGACAGAAAGTCTTCGCCGCTTGCACGGTACACCTGGATAAGAGACAAAGACGTTTAGATTCGAAGCCTTTGGAAAAAAGTTTCTCAACTAGCAAGAAGATTTTGGTTCACCTGAGAACTGCAGATCAAAAGATCTTGTCAACTGCAACTTTCCGAATTTGTGTGAATCTTTTATAACATGAAGGGTTAGACAAGAAGCCCTGCTTATATGCTTAAGGTGGATTCGCTACGGTAACCGCGATATTCAAATTTTCTTGCGTTTTTTGCTGACTTCCGATATCATGACATTTTAGAGCATATATCTAACTTACAGAGATGTATTGATGATTCTTATGGTTATAATTATGTAAATACATATTTGTTACGGTCGCGAATCATATTTTGATCAACATACAACCTGACACTGACCTGCAAATTGCAAGAAAAAACGTAAGAAAATCTCAATTTCGCGGGCTACCTTTGCGCATTCACCTTAATTAGTCCCTGCTTGTGTCAATAATATGTATTAGCCGCCTATAGTGGTTCTAAAGGCAAGAGGCCTTAGCCTCACACTCATTAAGAGAAAAGAAATGAGCTCCGCACTTGTTTGCTTGTTTGCGTTTTCGTAACTGGACTTCTTAGATTGCTTATATTATTTGGTCTATAAAACCCCAAAGCTTATAATATTTATACAATGTGTAATTTTAATCACTGTTAATCTCTTAAGGGGTCATTGTACTCATAATTAAGAACAACTTTTACTATGGGACCAAACCTGAAATCGTGAAAAAAATCATATATATCACCTGATTTTTTTCGCGATTTCGGGTTTGGTCCCATAGTAAAAGTTGTTCCTAATGATGGGTATAATGACCCCTTAAGAGGTTAACAGTGATTAAAATTACACCTTGTATTATAAATTAATGTATGCTTACCTCAATGTACCGCGATCCAATATGGTGCTTGTGTCGTTTAAGCGCCATGTCTCTGTGCTCCTGTGACACAAACCGCACCAGCGCCTCGCCGTTGCGTCTACCTTGAGGCGACAAGCACAGGGCTACACCACCCCTGTAGGATACAACATTAGGTTAGGATAATGTTCTCTTGTGATAAAGAGATTATGTACAACAAATCGCTAAATACGAAACCGCTTATCGTATTTAAAATATCAACACAACAACATAGAATGATGTTATAAATACGTTTAGAGTTAAATGCGTTTAGTGATTTTTAATGTAAGTGGGCCTATGAGAGGTTAAGTATGTGATTGTGTGGATGTTATCTGCATTTTTGGATTAGTCTTGACGAGAAGTTGGGCCCGTTAACAGCTTTCTCAAAGATCCTGTACAAATCTTTAACATTGCAGGGTGTTATTGCTCAGGTAAATGAGCAGAAACTGGTAACAGTTGCAAGGTAGGACACATGTAAAGAATAGGGCTATAAAATTGCTGTGTGGGATAGATTGGATGCGGAGAATCAAGTGTTGTTGCGCAGCTTGGGACAGGCCTATGTCCAGTAGTGAAATGCGATAGGCTGAATTGATTTAATTTATTCAGGGTGGTATTAACTCTCGTTTGTATTTTTGTAGTATTCAATCATCATATTAACACTGTTTTCGTTACTCACTTGGCAACATTGAGTCCTCGGAAGAATTTGGCAATATCCTGATCTGATGACTGCCAAGGTAGACCCCGCGCACGTACTATGCAGTTACCGTCTATTTCATCGTCCTTTGAGCTGTAACAATACAAAATATCACGTTAGTCATTTGTCTCAACATTTTAGGGTAAAAATGTGTCGTAGATTAATGCGTTCTATTTGTGTTTGGGTTAGTGCTCCATGTTTTGACACCCTTAAGCTAATCGCACATTCCAGCCACAATGGGCCACAGGGCATCGCATTCCAATATAAAAGTGTAGTGTGCGATGGTCCAAACATATTGGAAAAAAGTGACGTCAGAGAATTTTTGCTGCGGTACTGCCGCCCAAATGTGCGTCAGCCTTCACTGTGGTTTGAGTATACCATTACCTATTATGTGAAAATCTTCTACGTCAAATGAGTGTGAGAAACAATCTACAATGTTCAAAACGAACCTCTTTGTAAACAGAAACAATGAATTTGACAAGATCGTGAGAAAATATCACCTTATTTGGCATTTCAAATTATGGTTTCATCATGATGTTTCAAGACTGGTATGATTATTTGCAAAGTGCGCATTAAATTTAAAGAAATCATGAAAATTTATATTCATCTGCATCGTCTGCCTAGCTTTTTCCCGACTATGTTAGGGTTGGCTTCCAGTCTAACCGGATGCAGCTGAATACGAGTATTAATTATTATTATTAATTTAAATAATTGATCGCCAATCTTTATTTATTTATTTATTTGGTTAAAATAGGTACGCCAACAGTATATACAAGGTGTAACATAAATAACGTACAACCTTTTAAGGGGTCATTGTACTCATCACTATGAACAACTTTTACTATGGGACCAAACGTGAAATCGTGAAAAAAATATCAGATGTTTCCTACATTTTGGCGAATCATGCGAGCATAAATATAGAGAACAGCTGATTTTTTTTAAATGTATACAAGGTGTAACATAAATAACGAGGTTGTGCGTTATTTATGTTACACCTTGTATACATTTTATATTAATATTTATAAAAGTAAGTATTCACTATAATTACTAAGAGTACTAGAACGTTATCAGTCTTATAATGGATACAGTTTAGAAATAACAGGCAATAGGTTTAAAAAATAAAACAATGACATTTTGATATAGAAATTATACGCTGATTTATATTTCAATGGTTTTTCAACGGAATATTAGTTTTTAATAAAAAGTTTATGTAATGTGGTTTTGACATTTGTTGTGACGGTGGTACAAAACAAAATAATGGTCCTAAGGCACTTGTTCAACTGCCGACGAGGAAGCGGCTAGGTATCGAAGTAACGACTATTTTCTCGCTGAAGAAACGTACAAAAGATTGTAGGCCCCGTGTCAGTAAAAGAGATACATAAAATCAATACAGGGTGGATTTTGAGAGGGGGCAGTAAGGGCAGAAATCGCAAAAAACTTTTTCCATACGAGTCTGAACGTTCTAAACTATCAAAGGACATTTTTCTTCAAATTACAGAAATTACAAGCAACAAACTATCTAAATTCTGTTCTCAAAGTAAATGAAATTATAACGCGTTTTCGTTCAAAATCCGAAGTTGAAAAGTTTTTGGTCATTTTCGGCCAGTTTTTATTGTAGCGGCCATTCTATCCATAATAAAACATTAAAAAGTTGGGAGTCTCATTTCCTACGAAATGTATGGGAAAAGTTTTTTACGATTTCCGACTTTTCTAGTACTCAAACATAAGTTGGTCCGATACAGTTTTTTGATCTTTATTTAAAAAAAGTATTTGTGAAAATGGCCCATTTTCCTAATAACTGTAAATTATTTGCAAAATCTAAAAAAAAAAAATAAGGACAGTCTCCTAAGACCGTTTTCCTGTAGCTACAACGGCTAAGGTAAAATCCACCCTGTCAGTATATGATAGTTGATTCTGTTCACACCACCCCGGCGAGAACTCTGTCCAACAAACAACTCGTTTTCAGTTGCTAGCTCTACTCGCTTCTCGCTAATCGCCGGCGCGGGCGGTGGAAGTGCCTATAGGCGAACATTCTGCCGCCGGTAACTTTCATATTCTGCAGCGGGATGAGGATACGGGTCTTCCCGAACGTACAATTTATGGAAATTGTCACGATCACCACCAGTTACCCAGATAGATTTGTGGATGCAGTTTGTTATTTTTAGCAGACCACCAGAGGGGACACTAAAGTTGACCGTCCACTGCTTCGCGGGACGTGCACGGAAAGGTTCATTTGTTTCCAGCCGCGCATGCGTGCGTAGCGTGGCCGTGGTCGCATACAAATGGAAGCAGTACACATGTCACATGCGTAGCGGCCGCAGGGGAGCGGTACCTTGGTGCTTTAAAACGGTGGTCTCTGTCAGTATTCCTTGCCAAGACGCTTTTTGATATATATTAGCCAGTTTATAAAATTCTGAGAACCCTAGAATGTTCGTAAAACAAGAATAGTGTTGTTTGTCCTAAATCTTACTCGTCCGTGCGTAGCAACAATATTTTAATAAAATAGTAACGAAACAATGGTTTCCAGAAGCTATAATTATGCGCCAGTTCGCATGACGTGCGCTGCCCAGAATGCATCGTAAAAATCACTGCTCAGGTCATCATTATTATTTTATGATTTATTCTTGTTAATAATGTTATTATTTTTTATGGGTGAGCTAAAATGTGGGATTCGTGTCCAATTACGAATGGATCACCTCATTACTGGCAATTATTTTTGTTAAATACAACTTGTAGGTATTTTTCAGCGTAATGCAGGAATTCTAAGAAACTTGGGTATGTATGAATGGCTAGGAATAAAGAGGTAAGAAAATCAAAGAAACAATGGATTGATTGTGTGAAAGATAATATTATATAGCTGGAAAGGGGATGAATAGCTGATAGAGATTTAATGATGGTGGAGCATGCTGCGCTGATAAATAACGGGAGTGTTAAGACTGCTTGTTTAAGGGCCGATTTTTGAATCCTCATAGCTATCTAGCGTATTAAAATATTTGACTGTTTATCAGGCGAATAAATATTTTAAATTTTTCAATCATATAATAACTGAAGAATAGCTAGTTACGTGTGGTCTTTGCTAACTAACTTCACACTATCTATGTGCAAGTAAGATGCACAGATACCGTGTACAACGTGTTAGACAAGAATAGAAACAAAACGTATGTTTGACATTATGACGAGATTTTGATGTTTATACCAACCAAACAAAAACATAAGTAATCTTTGCAGAATTTGTCGCTTGTTTTTTTTTGTTTTGTTCTTTTGTGGCGTATTAATGGATCAAATCAAGAAACGTGAGCGTACTCCAAACTTCAATAGTTCAAGAGCTAGACCACCACTTCTTAAAGCAGTATTATTGTAATCTTATTTCAGTGTGGGAAAGAGACGGAGCTAGACGTCCTGTATAGCTCCATCTCTTTCTTACACTGAAGTAACATTAAAATAATACTGCTTTAAGAGGTGGTGGTTGGCCCCCTGAAGTACGCTTACTGAGAGAATTCGTGACCAATTATCGGTCAGTACTTGAAAATAAAAAAATCCAATGCCGTGATCAACAGTGAAAAAGACGCTGCTTGGAGTAAAATTGCAAACACTTTCAATGCTGCATCGAGTGAATCTGATGTAGGTACGTAACGGCCAACTCATTAAAATTAAAGTAGGGAACCTAAAAAAAGGAACAAAGAAAAAGATGACTCTCCCCAGACAGGAACAGGATAGAACAGATGGCGGACAATATAACCCCAAAAAAAAACGTCAAAACATTATTTATTCCCTAGAATCCCTAACTGAGGCTTGAAGAGACAGTTAACTTTATTCCTCAGTTATTGGATATCTGACTATTGAAAAAGCCAGAATCATGCTACTTGTCTATGGAATAAACGCTATTCGATTCTTTATCCGAGAGTTGAAAATTCAGCCCCTGATCCTGATTGCAGTCATCATAAGTATACACCACATTTATTTATAACTCTCGGCTCATACAAAGCAAGCATACATTTCTGAAAATCGTGTAAGGAAAAGGATTTTTCAACGTCAACGTATTACAAAACTGAAGCCCAATTATCGTAACTAAAAACGTTCAAAATCTAGTCGCAATCTCATCTCAGCGACAATCAAATGTCAAAAATGAAACTGACTGTGAATTTTAAAATTACGAGAATTTCCCCGCTGATAATCCTATCCGTTTAAAGACCAACCTAACTGTTTGGTTAAAATACAATCTTGCATTCGGTTTTTAGTCTAACTATAGTCATTAATTTGTTTTTAACAGTAGATACGTCGAGATCTATCATGGAACGTGAAACGCAGGAGCTGTAAATACTCTTTCACAGTGCCTACGTGACATTGGTGCAATTATAGAGGCTCGTCCATAAAGCCACAAATCAAAAGATGATTTATCAGAAGCCAGAGCAGCTGCCATATGACCTACACAACGCAATGGAATATACCTAAGGTTATCTAATAAAACCTAAGCAAATTATAATACTACAACTACTTATATCAATTCTCCCTTTCCTAAAGAGATCGGAATATTTATACTATCAATGAATGATAGTCATGCACTTGACCCTCAAGACCGTAATTATATCACAAATACATAATGTTTTCTAGTTTAATATTGTGAGTTTATTTCTTTATCTAGTCAATCCATCTGCCTGGGATCTGGGATATATTCTACAAATTTACAAAGGATATTGCCATGCATGAAATTTTGCATGTCACTATGCTAGCTCCATATTTTCCGGTTTTTTATACTGACTATACTATACACTCCTACCGCATACTTCATGGTATGGTCGTCATTATCTGCCTAGCCTTTTGCCAACTATATTTGGGTCGGCTTCCAGTCTAACCGGGTGCAGAACTAGGATACCAGTATTTTACATGAAGCGGCTGCCTATCTGAAGTCCACAACGCAGTTTTATTGGGTAACACGATACCCATTGTTAAGACTGGTTGTCAGACTTTTGCGCTTCTGACTACCCCCCGCAACGACCGTTAAAGATCTACGAATGACAGCCGGGACCAACGGCTTAGCGTGATTTCCGAGGCACGGAGGGATCTCGGTAACCCCATCCACGAATCGACCGCGGCAAGCATAGCTTTACCTTCGATCGACCCGTGCGGCTGTTATTATTTAGCCACGAGACTTTCCTTATCTAGTATTGATTTGAAAAACCACAGGAAAGTCAACGGAGGCAATTTGAAATGATAATAGTTTCTTGATTGGAATCAAGATAGTCATAATCTGTTGGTTTAATGACATCATAATACTAACTTTACATCACGCCTGTATTCCCCGAAGAGTTAAGCAGAGGTGTACCTATAGTAAAACCCACATTTGCGCAGTTATTTTAAGTCCCAAGATCTTCCCATGTAATAGGGGGCGAGCCTACTGCCATCAACCGGGCACAAATCCAGACTCCGGGCTGCTACTGAGAAATTCCAGATGGAAAAACCCAATAACACATTGCCCGACCTGGGAATTGAACCCGGGACCTCATGCTCAGCAGTAACGCTTGCGACCACTAGACCAACGAGGCAGTATCTGACATTATTCTTTAAATTTAACGTTTAAGCAGCATTGCCATTATCAACTTGTTGGGTACTTGCTTATTGGTATGTTATGTTTCGGATTATTCAGAATGATTTAATTGTCATTTTAACATACTATTGTAAAGAATTAAGTTCTTCTAACTAATCAGACAGCGGTGCTGCTGGCGAGTTTGTTGCGCCACTTCTTCTCCCCAGCTAAAGCACTAAGAAGAGATGAAGGGCGAGCGATTTGGGGGACTGTCTTATGTAATTTAAACGTTCTAAAGTGCTGATTTTCACCCTAATTAGAATAAATAACTTTTTTTTAACTTCACTTTCATTCTTTCTTGAATTACCTATTTCGTGATTTTTACGATTCGATTTCAAATAAACATGGCTCCTGCGCCTAAAACTCAACATGCTTTATTGAAATAATCGTCTTTCCCCACAATTTCCTTCCCTCTGCTCAATATCTTGAATCTTCGAATATTATAACAAACAACACTATCTTCACAATATTTCTATTATTTTATCTGTGTGACTTTTAAATTATAATATACCGATAGAGTAAAACAGTAGCTATGTGCTGATATAACATATTAAAGTAATTATAATTATTTATGTCATTTGTTTTATCAATATTTTTACAATCCTTGGACTCAAATGTGATATCAGAACATATCATATTACTTGTAGGTTATGAAATATTCCATTTGATATTGGAATGAGAAATTGCAATCAGCTGTTGATGATTTTGTAACAATAGCTTTGAGTATGAATTACATAAGAATAGGGGAAGACCAAATAAACGATGGATGGACTGTGTGAAAGATGATAAGGTTAGAAACGGGTTAAATACTGAGATGACGGCTAATAGAGATTATAATATGGAAAAAGACAAAGATGGAGGGATGAGCTTGACTCCTACCGGAAAGTCTGACCTGCCATGGCAGACGACAGGCGTGTGTGGAAAAGATAAAGGGTGGCCTTTGACCAGCAGTGGCACATTACGGGCTAAATAGATAGAAAGATGGAAATTGGGATAAGCGCAGGAGGATGCTGATGAAGCAGTAGTGTAATGCTGTACCTACCTTTACCAATTCTTCGTTAGTGATGAAATTTTATAGGATGATACCAAAATAAAAGATTAACCTTATAATGAATAGACAACTTCTGTTTTAAATCCATACTGGCAAAAAAATTAATCATATTTAAAACAAAGACCTTGACTTTAGTTAATTAGAGGTTAATTATTGATTGCCTGTCCAATACTATTCTCATGGCGAAGTAGACAAAAAGTGCAAATCCAAAATTCAACAGTTACAGAGGGTAGGAGAAAACACTAATGCGAAAACATTCAAACACTCTCAAGAGAAGACTGTCTTCACCATACACAAGTTAAATATACATGGGACAATCGTAAAAGTAAAGTCATTTATTATAATAATACATGTAATATCTTCGTGTAACGAGTCCATGCAGACAATGTCCATTATGGCTAAGAACTGAATCAAAACATCTTGAACAATGATGTTACGACACCGACATGACATTTGATTTGACCATTTCATAAAGGGTATTGAGGATGTCGACAGTTTTTTGTATTTTGCAACAGAATATTCCATGGAGTAGACATTGAGGCCTAGGAGACTGTATAATCTTGGTCTGTCTGTTCTACTCGTAAAAGAGATGAAAATGTAAACTAATGGTTCAGAAAACGTCCATGTGGATGCCAATTTGTAGTGCCACTTATAAATTGAGTAAGTAGTTAAGTAATTAAACCGGAAATTCTAATTTTAAATCACTCAAAGATGTGTTTCGTTCGACATTTATTTGATTAATATTTCAATTACAATTTAATAATGTTATTGAAACAATACCGGTTGAGAAAAGTGGTGAGATATAAAGGGGAAACTTTCTAAATACAGACGAATGTGTTACTAAATCCGTTTAGTGTAAGAATTTAACCTGATCAGGGTTTGTTTACACTTAGGTACCAACAGATACTCCTGAGAAGAATTTGCCTCGTGCTATGCAGCCACACAGATGAGTTCATCTTATTTATGTATGAGACCTGTATAAAGGCTTCAACATTCAGTTGTTGTATTAAAAAAGAATAAAGAAGGGAAATTCTTTATAATATGTATGTAGATGGCACGACGATCCTGAGAAGAATTTGCTAAGCTATTATCCATTATTTATAATTGAATGGATCCTTTGTGTGACCTCACATTATCTTCCCATATTGGCGACTCCGTGACAAAACTTCCATGAGATGAGGTGACACTGTGACGTCGTCACTAGTCGCAGGGCGCGTTGACTAATTTAGATATTTTTACAACTTGACAAAACATCGAGATTTCTTTAAGTAAGTAACACACATAAACCTTTCGGAATAAATATTTAAAAAAATATGGTGAAAACCGCGTCCAAACCCGTTGCGTATTATGAAGAACCACGCGGTTACATAGACACGAAAAGATTTATAGATACAGAACACTGTGACAAAAGTAAGATGATGTGTCACTGTGATATCGTCACTATGGTAAGTGTTGACTAATTTAGATATTATTTTTTCGTAGGTAACTAAGTATGTGGAAATGTTGACAATCATGTTCAGAACACAAATGGAATGAAAACGTCAATATTTTGTAAATTTTTGCCATTCGTCTGTTTTGCCAAGTTAGACTGCTTATCAGTTAGAAATGATTTTACAACAAGTAATCGTTGCATAGCAATGTATTAGTAGATAATAAATAAGATTTATCTAATAAACCTTGACTAGTCTAATTAATTTAGATTAAGTAGTTGTATCGCAATCAATAATTATCGTTTAGAAATGTTTTCACGCTCGTTACACATTTTAGCTTCTGTCTTCTGTGTTATAAATTATAATCTTTAGACAATCAATCATCAAGATTTTTAAAGTATTTTCGAGAAAAATCCGAACATATATTATGTACTTGGTCGTACGTCTGTTTATCAGCTACTTTGTAGTTGTAAATAAGAGAAAAATCGAAGAACTAAAGGGAAACAATTCTTGTGATTACGCTTAAATCGAAATGTGTGTGTTGTTGTCCCATTATTCTTCAATTTCACGTCACAAAGTCGGCATTCACACTGTCAACATCGCTCCATATAAGTACAGACAGTGACCTGCATAACCCGACCCCTCTTCTCCTCTTCTTCTTTGTAAGAGGGGTTAGGTAATGCAGAGGTACCGATCATACCAGCCGATCTATTCTCTCTCACCTTACATCACCTAAGTTATCACGATGAGATTTTTACAAAATAGACGAAGATTTGGTTCTAAACAAGACACATAATGCTAAAATATCAACTTAGCTAGTCTTTGAAACAAATGCAGCGGATCTTGTAACATAGTGTGAATTTTGTCGTTTGTTTATAGCTTCCAAAGACTTCATTTCCTTTTTGCAATACCTGTATGTTTGGCTGAAGCGATGAGTCACTACGTTCGCAGAAAGATAAGGAGCTAACTCACTACTAGTTTTCATTTCAAATATAAATCGACGTGGAACGGTTTGCTGTACAAGTAGATTGTAACGCGCTGTTTGCAATATTATTGATCCGAGACGAGCAGGTTTTAGATACGCGGGGAGAAATTCACTTTTGAACACATAATGTGAAGTAAGGCGTACAGCAGTGTTACAGCTCTACCTACCCCTTCAAGAAATGGTGTAACGGTTATCTTATAGGTAAAACAATGAATGATAATGCCAACAACCACTATTATCGAAGATAGCATCTACTATAATGATTTAGATATAAAAGCGGTATCAAGATAAAAGGCATTTGAGATAATTAGACATATTGCCGCCTCCTAAAGTAAGTTTAAATACAAAATAAGATAGTGATTAAGCAGTAGAATCAAAATAAGACAGAAAACCAAACAGATTCACATAAAATTCGTAGCAATATTATTTTAGTGTGGATGTACTATCTATTGTAGTTCCCCAAGGGAACATACTGTGCCCTGTACTGTACTGTTTATTACCAAGGCACTTAATAAGTAACAACAGTTGTCTTCTTAACAATGCTCTCTCTATAATATAACATCACGTCTATAATCCGAAGAGATAGGCAGAGACCTATACAGTTAAATATCGCTACACTACTGATAAAATAACCATTTGATGGCAATTATTGGATTGCCAAACAAACGGGCATATATCCAGATTCGTGAATTTTACTGATTGCTAAGGATAAAACCAAACATCATTTTGCACGACCCGGGGTTTGCACCCAGGAACTCATGCTCAACTGTCGCGCTCCCGAAGTTGCGACCATTAATTAGATATACACCAACGGGGCAGCAACGGATGTATGTTACTAAAGCAAAAACTATAACAGTGTTTTTTATTGGTGTCACTTTAGTCTACAATTACCGCGAATTCAGCAAAGTAAACTACATGTATAAAAGTGTTAGGTTAATACAAATCAAAAGTGCTTATTTAGCCATTTAGCTGTACCTGTTGTCGCAGTAGCTTGGCTAACTGTTAATTCTGACTACTCAAGGCATTTGTTGAGAATTTCCGATCCGCACCATGTTTGTTTGGCGTTGCGAAACTTGACGAGTAAAGGATAGCGCACATTTTAGACTTTAGCCGTGACGTAGAATTACTTGAACGATTATTTTGAGTCAGCAATATTTTGAATTGTCACCATTCAGAAGGAATCTACACCGTCTTGTTGTTACATCAATTAGTTTCATAATGACAGACACCTCTGGAGGATAGTTTTTTTTTTAATAGGTTTTATTTACTGCCACATTGTTAATTGCCCGGATTTGAAACCACACGCGCATGCATGAGGCCACTGGGCCTTAACCATATGTACTATCGAGGAAACTTAGATCTGACCAATTTGAAAACAAAATCCCGTGCACACGATGACAACATCTGTTAGCAAGCGTTACTATAGCGGCCGAGCGCTGCAAGCAAGAATAGTTCTTACAGTGTATAGCTGTTCGTTTCTCCCATGGTACTTTCCCAGGTTATCTTGAACATTACGATCATCGGTGGAAGAAACCTGGACTTACACAATTTGTAACGGTGAATCTTTAGTTTTACTTCAAGTTTTCCGCTTTTTTAACATCGAGTAAATCATTATCATCTGCCGTCCCGCCCCGCCCATCTTGAGCAAGCGTGGTGATCAATGCTCATGCCTTCTCTGCAGTGGGTCAGTAATAGGTTGATATTATTATTATTACGTCTTTGACATTTCTAATATTATTATTATCTTTACGTATCTATGGACCATGGAGTCCCGGTCCTTTGGAAGGCGTACGAGGAACCGAAGTCAACTCGCAGAGGCCCCTCCGACGATTATCCCTGTATGCACTATGCAAGTGCACACAAGGACAATCCCCGGTTGGTGTAGGACTATTGCAGGATATGGAAACAAAGATATTATTATTATTATTTTACTACGATTTAGAAAAATATGTTGACTGCGTTACGAATCACACAGATAAAAAATAAATAAGTAATGGTTATTTATACAGTTATTTTAAAAACATTGGTTTTAATAACAACTACTACTTACCTACTTAAATCGATAGACAGGTCAATTTAAAATTTTAATCAATCAATCTGCCTAGCCTTTTCCCAACTATGTTGGGGTCGGCTTCCAGTCTAATCGGATGCAGCTGAATACCAGTATTTTACATGGAGCGACTGCCAATCTGACCTCCACAACCCAGTAACTGGGTAATACAACACTACGAATAATAACACGATACTGGGGAATACCCCTTAGTAAGACTGGTTGTCAGACTTTCGGGCTTCTGACGACCCGTAACGACTGTCAAAGATCTACGAATGACAGCCGGGACCAACGGCTTAACGTGCTTTCCGAGGCACGGAGGAGTGTCGGTATGTAAAGATGGTCACCCATCCACGGACAACCCCGGCAAGCGTAGCTTAACCTGATGGATCGACCCGTGCGGCTGTTATTACTTAGCCACGAGCTCCTCCAATTTAAAATTTTAATATTGGATATAAATAGAAATTGTTAGTATAATTTAGACTTTCTCTCGAATTCCATTTGCAATGAACACGATAATTTCGACTCCTCATCTATATTTTAAATCCATATACAGGGTTTATTGACTCACGACCCCGTGAAAGGGTTGTAGGACACGTTATGCCCCATAAGAATAACCTAATAAATAATAACCCTGTATAATTGTCTAGGCCGATTTTTCAATCCTCAGTTAAATCGTCGATTAGCTATTTGGCGTATAAAATTATCTGGCTGTTTATCAGGCGAACAAATATTTTAATTTTTTCAAATAACTGAAGAATAATTAGTTATCTGTGGTTTTTGCTAACGAACTTCACACTATCTATGTGCAAGCGAGATGCACAGATACGATACCGTGTACAACGTGTTAGACAAGAATAGAAACAAAACGTATGTTTGACATTATGACGAGATTTTGATGTTTATCCCAACCAAACAAACAAAAACATCAATAATCTTTGCCGAATTTGTCGCTTGTTTTTCGATTTTTAGTGGCGTTTTAATGGATCAAATGAAGAAACGTGAGCGTACTACAAACTACAATAGTTCAGAAGTACGCTTACTGACAGAATTAGTGACCAACTATCGGTCAGTAATTGAAAATAAAAATAAAAACCAATGCTGTGACCAACAGATAAAAAGATGCTGCTTGAAGTTAAATTGTAAACACTTTCAATGCATCGAGTGAATCTGCTGTACGTAACGGCCAAAACCAACGACCATACAGCCCAAACTTTCAAATTAAAGTACGAGAGCCTAAAAAAATAAAACAAAGAAAAAGATGACTCTCCCGGCTCCCCACATAGGATTGTATAGAACAGATGGCGAACAATATAACCCCAAACATAAAAAAAAAACGTCAAAGCATTATTTATTCCCTAGAATAAGGTACTAACTGAAGCTTGAAGGCACAGTCAGGCCTCCGTCACTCCATGTACTTGCGCGCTATAAGTGCCTACCGCCCAGCCGAGCGGTCTCGGTCCGCCGGCGGATCAAATTCAGTGCGGTTTTCGCAAGCGAAGCGCGTGCACGCCGTTCAATTTTAATAGTGCTGTTCGTTCGTACGCGTATTACGATGACGAAACAAACTTTAAAAAAGAGAACCGACTTCAAAACACTAAACCGTAAGAAATAATTTCTTCTTTGATGTCGGTGCTTTTTCGATTCGTAATTACCAGCTGTTAGCACTAACATAAAAAAAAAAACAAATTATTTCTTACGGCTTAGTGCTTTATTTGAAGTCGGTTCTCTTTTTTTAAGGCTTTTTTTTTTCATTTCTAGTGAACATCTCCGAAGATCATCATCAAACTAAGAAGTATTATACTTATTTTAAAACGTTCTCCTAAATGTAACAAATCCTTTTCTGAAAACCGCATCGATATCGGTTTAGCCAAACGCGAGATTATCGCGCACAAACATACATACCTACAAACCATACAAGTCAAACTTCTCAGTTTGGCCTGTATGTTTGATCACCTCCTTTTTTTTAAGTTGGTTAAATATTTTATAAATGATAAAATTTTTAACTGCCACATAAAAGTCAGAACATATTCACAGTTCTCAATAACATAGATAAAAAGTTATGTTAATTTAATTTTATCGAAGAGGCAGCCCTGCGATTACTGTGGAATCGTGCGGTGCGAAGCAATCACTGCTGTACGCTTGAGCATTTAGGCGCATTTTAGCATACAGTGGTTGTTGACGCGAGGGAGTAGGCAATTATCGTAATAGGTATTGGAAATTTTCTACTGAGTGAAGTATCTGTTACGTAGTAACTATTCAGTAATCTGTGGCACAGTTAACTGTATTCCTCAGTATCGTCAGACACTGGCTATCTGACTAAGCAGTCAGATAGGAAACACCGAAGCCGAATTCATCTAGTTTTAAAACAATTCATTTTTGACGTGTGAAAGTGTTTGTAGGAACCTACTTACAGAAATAAAATATGCGCCAGGGTAGCCCGCGAAATTCAAATTTTCCTACGTTTTTTGCAATTTGCAGGTCAGCATTAGGTTGTATGTTGATTAAAATATGATTCGCGACCATAACAAATATGTATTTACAGAATTATAATAATTAAAGTCATCAATACAACTCTTTACGACCAAATAACTCTATTGAATAACTATTTCATGAAATCTTAACATTTCAAGATTAAACCAACTTAAGGAATTATATTACTGTTTCTAATGATTATAATTCTGTAAATACATATTTGTTACGGTCGCGAATCATACTTTAATCAACATACACCCAGACACTGAGCTGCCAATTACAAAAATCGTAAGAAAACTTGAATTTCGCGGGCTACCTTAGCGCTTCCCCCTTAAACATTTCTTTCTAAAACAATCTGCGTTTATCCGCAAAATCGTCACCATGCGCCCTGTGTTAGCGACCGCGGCTCACGTTTCACGCACCGGAACGCCTGCGCACTATAATAAATCTTACAAATGTGTTCCGTAGAGGTTGTAACTTGAGCCCTATCGAATGAGTTTTTATTTCACCAAAAAAGCAGGGACGAATTGTGAAGAGGTGCAAAAAATTATCGAGATTAGAATAGAATGTTTGATAGCTTAGCATTAGCACCCTATAATGTTCCAACAGCTGGGAGTAAGGTCCTCCTCTATGTGAGAGGGAGTAATCCACCACGCGGGCCCAGTGCGGGTGTGGTCTTTGAATGTTTGGTTCTAAGACCCGGCGGTTTCCTCAGAATATTTTCCTTCACCGCCCTGCAACCCTATCTTGTGGTGATTTGTGACTTATGGGAAGAACGACTGCGTTATAGTTACCGAATTGTAGTCAGTAGGTACTTAATAGAATATTTTAGATCTATGAAACCTTATGACGGGATCTTGCCTGGTGTGCATCCTGCAATTTCCGAAGTCGGTGGCAAAAACCTAAAATACGGATTCAAAGACACCGACTGCCGAAATTAAGATTATTTTTCACTTTGTAGTGTTTTTTTTGGAAGTCGGTTGTTGGATTTTTTTTTTTTAATAGTTTTTCCAACTACCACCTATGTTGATATCCGCTTCCAGTCTAACCGAATGTAGCTGAACGCATACACGTCTTTAGCGATGTATTTACTTTGAGCGACTAGTTAACTGACCTCCACAACCCAGTTACTGGGTAATACGATTCTTACCCCCTTAGTAAGACAGGTTGTCAGGCCTTCGGGCTTCTGACTACCCGTAACGCTCCGTTACAAAGTCGATGACTTTGGTTTGATTCCAAGGTGGGGGATACCTAT
This sequence comes from Fissipunctia ypsillon, assembly GCA_947568875.1. Lineage (NCBI taxonomy): Eukaryota > Metazoa > Arthropoda > Insecta > Lepidoptera > Noctuidae > Fissipunctia > Fissipunctia ypsillon. The sequence continues at coordinate 11,936,460 of OX387663.1, read as the reverse complement.
TCCAAGTTGCATTTTTCAATAATTTTTTTTTTAATTTTAATTTCATTTACATGATTCTGGCCTAGCACATTATCCGCATCCGAAGAAATACTGGCAGGAAACGTAATAGGAAATTATCTTACTAAATAATATGTAATTTTTACAAGTATTTTTATAGTTATTGTATGTCACTGATAAAGTGTTAATCCCAAAGACATAGTGCAATACTAGGGGGTGGAACTTCTATTTGTCTGGCCCCTGTGCCTCTTCCAGAATAAATCCTGGATCCGCCCTGGGTGGCTGTTTTATGCCAAGATCCCCAAGGAACCTTTGACCTATAACCGTCTTCGTAAGTGTTTGCACTCTATTAACCTTTCAGAGGTCAAGTCATAAAGTTTATGTTCAATATCTTGAATAGTTACTGTTTTAAGAAAGGTGTTAATGTTTCTATTATTTCCAATAAAGTCATTGTTGTCCAACATTTCTAAACATCTAGAAATGTGTTTCTTAGAACGCGTAAACAAGTAAAATTGTAAGAAAGCACTTAAACAAACCTTGACGATACAATAAAATAGAGAATTATTGGTTGTAAATAATGCTAAAGTATCTATCAAAGAATTATTTATCGATAACTAAGAAGAAAGGGCTATAAACGCAATAGAAACAGGCCTAGATACAGCTCTGGGTCAAAAATTTGCTAACTAACAAATCAAATTATCCTAGCTCCAAAACTTCAAATATTAGACCCTAACGAAACACCAACATGAATGGGCTGCAAAGCAAACTAATTATCGTAAAGCTATCAACGCTCACCTTGTTATCTTAAGTTGCTGCCGAAGACCGATAAAAGCGTAAGAGTCCCGAAAGCGTACCACTTTATCATATAACAAACACTTGACAATCCTGTGCTGTTGCTTATCGCAATTTTTTATTACACTACCACGGGTAAGGAGTCGACGCGTTCCAAAACATAAAATTTCAAGATAAGACGGTGTTGTTTGTTTGACGGGCGATCAAGACGTCCACTCCGCGCGTCGGTCGGGGACGGAATGCGTTAACGTGACGCCGTGCGATGTGCGACACTTCACATGCGCTCGAGTTGATATGCCTGTACTATGAAACTTGGGAGTGTGTTGATCTTCTAAGTTCTTTTGTTATCGATTGATTCCAATTCTTCTAATTATTGTTCTCCAGTAATAACAAGGTGCAATTTATTCAGACTTAACACAATCAGACAAAGATGATGAAACTAACAAGAATTATGTTTCTCCTAGCAGGGATGCAAGCTTGATAGCAGAAAACGTATTAAAACTAAAGATAGGCCGAGACCCTGAAGTGAACAGACCTTGGCAGATTTAACGACCAAAATATAGAAGCTGTTTCTTTGGCATAGCAACATTAGCAATGACATGAGTGCCCTACTAGGTACCTACTTGTGCATGAACTGACTAGCCTTTTCCCAACTATGTTTGGGGGTAACACGATACCAGATAATGAGTGCACTTATTCAAATTAAAACCAATGGACATGATGGGAATTGTATAAATTATATCCAAGAACTTACATTATCAAATAGATAAGGACACTCATAGCGAAGTGCATTAAATATTTACAAGGGGTGATAAGTAGTTGATAATGATATAACCGTGTGACCTATGGGGGAGGGGGGACATAAGATACTTACAGAAAAAGGGATAGAGATAGAGGAATGATTCACACATATGAAATCATGGGTTTACAAATAGAAAAGTTTAATTTTTCAGGTATTCATAAAACAGTGAAGAACTAACCAACTAACAACAACATGAAACCAACTAATTTAACAAAGCATGCTAAGGTAACTGTCGAGGCATTTGGAGGCGCAGGAAAAGAAGAAATCAAGCTAATATGAGATCTATGACACAGATTACAAACCTTTGCAGAATAAGATTACAACAGTATAAAAATTATTTTAGAAAATAATCTGACATGAGGATATCAATAAAAACCGGTGACAATTTTTAAATATTAAAAGCTATAGGTATAATAATTAAACCTAAGATAAACCCCAAAAATGGTCAAAAGTCGCATTGAATGACCCACATTAACAAAACCTAAGTGACATATCAAAATCGAATTGAGAACCTTACTATAGTAACCCACTAACGAATCATAAATTAATCGATCATATTAAGAAAGATAATGACATTGACAGGAGTGCATTCAGTCGAGTACAACTCCAAGGTCTTTGAAAGTTATTTTTGAACTTCAAAATCACGACTCCTAATAACAAAGCGTGAATTACAAAAACAAACTCAATGATTAACGCTGTACTGATATTTTAGTAATATGGTTAGAGATACATACATCCCGGAAATTGATTGATGTGCTGCTGGGGAGTAGGTTGGCTATTAGTTCTTTTTTCCAGCTAAAGCACTTGGAAGTGGTGAAGGACGGGCGTGTTGGGGGACCGTTTTATATAATTTTGACGTTCAAAAAGTGCTGTTTCTCAGCCTAGTTTGAATAAATAACTGTTGATTTTGATTTTTTGATTGATGGAAACGGTTATTCAATGGGGGCGTCATATTAAACGTCATGAAAATATTGACTACTTAAGTTAGTAAGTAGGTAATATTGGAACCCGAAAAGAAATACAGATCAGCTAGAAGAATGACTGAAAGAAGTGTGAGCTTCGGATGGAGAGGTGGCGTATCAAGCTGTAGGTCATGATGATGCAATTAATTCAAAACAATGGAATATGGAATTATTGTTAGGTAAGTAATCTTGGTACCAACACTAGTGCTTGAGGACTAGCAAAACATACATAATTCGGAAACATTTTAATGGATTGTCTTGGTGAATTCTTATCAACGTGTTCAGTTTTTTTCCCTTTACCCAATGTTAAACACATATTTCTTCCCATTAAAAAGAGTAGGAACTTACGAACAAAAATCTATCAATCTGCAGCCTTATCCCAACTTCGTTAGGGGCAGCTTCCAGTCTAATTGGGTGCAGCTGTATTTCACATGGAGCTACTGCCTACCTGACCTCCACAACCCAGTTACTAGGTAACACGATACCCCTTGGTAAAACTGGTTGTCCAGACTTTTGGGCTAGGTACCTACAAATATAGAACAATAATAACAATTTCTCGCTAATAGCATTTCATGGTGTTAAAAGCCAATATATATATATAACTTTCAAATTAAATAAAGAAAAAACATACTACGTGCTACATGGCAGCAGGTGTACCATAAATACTAAACTGACATAGACACTAGAATGGCAGGAGTAATGAAAGCATTTATTAATGAAACAAGACAGTTTTTGTTTTTTGTTTTTTATGGCTTGTAAGGAAAACAGGTGGGTGGGGTGACTGAATAACTGTTAGTCGGAGGTTGATAAAAGTATGCTTATAAATTGCTTTTAACGTTTTTGTAGTGACATTTGACAGGCTGATAGTTAATCTATGGCTTTAAATATTGCTATTATTGAATACGGGTCTTATAGATCGTGTAAACGTAGAAAATAAAGAACTAATAAAAAAAAACAAGACTGTAGAGGATTTCGATAAAATCAGCCAGTATAGTAGAAAAGAATCTAAAGAAATGAATGAAAATGTTAATTTCAACAGAATTACAAAATTAAAGGGAAGTGGATATGCTTATCTATTTATTAACAGAATAACGTAAGTAAAATTCTCTTAAAGGTAAATATTTAACGAACAGACGCTATTTTAAGCGAATAAAGAGAACATATTAAAGTACAAGTACATATTAAGAAAGGTGGAAAATGCAAAAATAATGTAAGTCGTTATTTGACATAAGAAGTCAACAGTCGCCACGAAAATGACAAGAATACAGAATTGACGACTCAACCAACATAAAGCAAAGAACGAAAAGAGAACCATTCAGCACACTAATTGAGCACACAGTAGGAATCGGTTTCATTTTGACAGTTCAACAACATTCATTGTCTTATTTAAGTTGCTGAGCTGACAAATTTTTCGAACAAATGAAGCAATGGATTAGCAATATGCTTCAAAATCATTCAGATTCGGATTGATAGTGTGCTCCGTAGGTACGCAATTAGGGTGCAGATCTTGAATATTGTACTTAATAATTATCATAAATAATCATTTGTACGGAAAATTAAAAGATTGACAAGACCGATGTAGGTAACCGAGAAATCAAAGAAAGAATCCAGTCGATCGATCAAAAACGTAGTCAGTACATTGGTACAGGTGTGTTTAGTTTACACAGCGCTTTCAGTCAGGACAGTGTAGTGTCGAGTAGCAAGTACTGTGCAATAGTGCACGTGCACCCGTTTTTGTTGATACGCTGGTTTTATGTGCTCCTTGCTGGTGTTGCGAATGCGATAGTTTTGAACAAAATAAGTGTTTCTGTTTTTATGCACCTAGTTGGAATGAGGATTTATTTTACAGCTAGGCTCGATATTTTTGTTTTTTGTTTCCGAAAATCCTATTGTAACATTATAAGTAGATATGTACACCCGCGAACGTTCCCGCTTGCCCACTTTTCGCCCTTATTACTTAAATAGTAAGGTTGAAAAGTGGTCGACCGGGAACGTTCGCCTACGTACCTAGGTAGAAATAGGAAGTAATTAAGAGATTGATCTCTCCATGTACAGTCGAATTTGATATACAGGCAAAATATTCATCTTTGTAAATACACTGCCAATATACAGGGCATTTTTTTAATCACTATCCAAATTTTCGCAGGGTGTTCTACCCATGAATATAAACAACTTCTACTATGGGACCAACTCTGAAATCACGAAGAAAAAACCAGCTGATTCATACGAAAGTTCAATACCTACTCGACCAAAATGTATGAAACAGCAGATTTTTTTCGTGATTTCAGAGTTGGTCCCATAGTGAAAGTTGTTCGTATTCATGGTCAGAACACCCTGCGAAAATTTGGATAGTGATTAAAAAAATGCCCTGTATATATTATTTTTTGTGTGCCTTTTAGACTTTAAATCGTCGAAGGTTAAGTAAAAGAACTGACTACTTACACTCACAACATTATCCAAAAAGTAGTTGCAAGGTATAGTACGCGTCAAACTTTATGACGGCTCTGAAGTGCGGTACTCGTTGCGCAGTACCTCACCCCTCACCCCCGGTGACACGTGAATTTGTTACTGCGCAGTGACTCGCCTCATGTTCCGAGCCGGCATAAAGTTTGCATCGGCCTCTAGCTGCTTGTATACCAAATAGCTTGTTTGCCTGTACCTATGTATAGCCTAAAGCAGAGGTTCCCAGACTTTTTTTTCTCATAGACCACTTTCAAAGTTTAGCTGGTTCCGGCGGACCAGCTAAATTTTGAAAATGTGAAGATTAGATCTAACTATGGAAATTTGCGTTGGCTGCGTTGACCCCTGGGGGTCCACCAGGACCACTTTGGGAACTAAGGGCCTAAAATAATCATAATTATTTTTCTAAAGACATTCTCCTGTCCTTATCCCCATTTATTTGGGGTCGGCGCAACATGTCTACGTCTTCCATACTTCTCTATTAGTCGTTGTGTCTTTCTCGCCATATCACACAGTCCATCCGCCGTTTCTTTGGCGATCATTTTCTTCAAGATGTCAGAGAGTATAAATCTAAGTCTCATAACAAAACCCATTCATGGAAGACCAAACCGTATTTCTCGTCGTGAACTACATCACTTCTTCATTATGTCATTGTTCAGGAACATTTATTAACACAATGGACCCCTGCCCTGGAATCTACTAATAGAATATAATAGAATAGAATATTTTTTATTATGTATACCATGGGAATTACATATATAAATGTAGATAATTTTACCTATATGACAGAACGCGCGGTCCTATCGCTAAGAGCGATATTTTAAAGACAACCTTTGGATGAATCTAGGAAGGAGACAATACTGCAGATAATCTGTGGTGTACCAGTTACATATGCATAAATAATATACTTATACAATAATAATCATGAAACAAGAGCAAATAACTGTAAATAATAATCAATCTGCCTAGCCTATTCCCAACTATTTTGGGGTCGGCTTCCAGTCAAACCAGATGCAGCTGAATACCAGCCAGTATTTTACATGGAGCGAATGCCTGTCTGACCTCCACAACTGGGTAAGACTGGTTGTCACATTTATGGGCTGACAACCCGTAAAGACTGTTAAAGATCTCCAAATGACAGCCGTGACCAACGACTTAGCGTGCTTTGAGGAAATAATGATGAAGGAAAAGGAAGTATTTTTTTAATACTAGACTTTCTTTACCTAGGTACCATCGCGGACATTTGCGGGGAACCACTTTTCAACCTTTAGTAATAAGGTCGAAAAGTGGGTTACCGCAAATGTCCGCGATGGTACATATTTTCTTATCAATAGAAAAAGTGATTTAATCAAACCACGTTATGTCGTAATTACTAGCCAGGTAGTATAAGTAGCTGATAAGTGATTAGTGATTAAGCAACAGGCGAGGAGGAAAAGTTTTACCTATCTTGCTTTGAAAACTATGATTAATTTGTTTTTATTGTAGCTGTGCCCCGCGACTTCGTTCGCGTGGAAGTCGTAAGATACACAATATACTAAAAAAATAGCCACATTTTAATAAAACTCCCTCGTCGGTTTTCGCTTATCGTTCGTTCTGACTTTTATTTATTTTTGCTCGGTTCCTAAGGGTCGTAGCGTGATGTTAAATAGCCTATAACCATCGTCGAGAATTAGGCTACAAAATGGAAAAAGAATTTTTCAAATCCAACTGGTAGTTCCAGAGTTGTTATTTTTGATCACAATTTTATTTTTTTTGCGCGGAACCCTAATTATTTTTCTAAAATAAAAGCCTAAGTGACTCCTTATAATATAAGTTATCTGCCAGTGAAAGTCCCGTTACAATCGGTCCCGCTGTTTCGGAGATTAGCCGAAACAAACCGACAGAGAGACAGACAATAATTTTAAAAACTGTTTTTTTGTTATCAGTACCGTATACACTTCCCTAATACATTTAGTAAAAAGCTGTTATTTTGACATTATAAACAAACTTCAATATTATATATTAATTATATTTTTTTTTTCTTTGTTTATTAACAAAACAAAATATAAACAGAAACATCACAAAAACCTCAATAGGTTTGTCCGGATGTTGAAAAGATCAGTGAGTCGCGTGATCTGTTTTTTGATAAAATACAGATAAATTATAATATAGGTAATGAGTTAATGACCCAGTGGTTAAAGGCCTCGACCATAGATATAAGTTTTTATATTTCTACTATGGCCTCGCCACTGATGCATGAGGTTGTGAGTGCAAATCCGGGCAAGTACCAATGTGACTTTTTCAATTCGTATATAGCCTTAGTTCCCAAAGAGGTCCAGGTGGACCCCCAGGGGTCAACGCAGCCAACGCAAATTTCTATAGTTAGATCTAATCTTCACATTTTTTGTCGAGTTTTGGGGAATATGGTAGAAATGTAGCTGCAGGGGGTCCAGGTCCACCGGAACCAGCTAAATTTTGGAAGTGCTCTATGAGAAAAAAGCCTGGGAACCTCTGGTGTATAGTTTTTGAGTTTATCTAGGACATTATTGGCATCGGTGAAGGAAGACATCGTGAGGTAACCTTGACTTACAGTTAATCTATACTAATATTATAAAGCTGATGAGTTTGTTTGTTTGTTTGGTTGAACGCGCTAATCTCAGGAACTCCTGGTTCGAATTGAAAAATTCTTTTAAATTGAGATTCTCATTTATTGAGAAAGGCTATGGGCTAATATCATCACGCTACGACCAATAAGAGCGGAGTATCAATGAGAGATGTTGCAAAAACGGGGGAAATTTATTCCTTTTGCGATCTTCCGTTGCGTGCGCTGCGTAAACGGTTAAAGTTACGCAAAAATCATGTATGACGGGATTGTTCCTCTTAAAAAGTTCTAAAAACAAGTCCGCGATAGCATATGTCTATCTTTTAAGGTTGGCTCACTATAACATTTTTAATGGTAATCAAATTTGTTATAAAATAATGCATTACTTGCGAAGGTGTTTTCATAAACATGGTATTAATCCGTATCCAAATAAATAGTTTCATCATCAAGGTTAATTAAGTACATGTAAATTCCTTTTTGAATTATTCAATTCGGACCTTTCGTTTAGAAATTACGACGGGTATAAAAATGCTTAAGGTAAGAAAAATGCGCTTTTTTATTGTCTGTTTGAACGCGCTAATATCTGTCACTACCACTCGGATTTGAAAAATTCTTTTTGCATTATAAAGTCCAATTTTTGAGGAAGGCTATAGGGTATGTAATATTACGCTAGGACCCTTAGAAGCCGAGCAAAAACAAGGAAACCGAAGTAACAGCGCGGGCAGGCGATGCGATGCGACGGGGTGGGTCAGAGGAATAAGAAATTTTACGCGGACGAAATCGCGGGCGGAAGCTAGTATATTAATAAGTCGGAAATCGCCAACCCGTCTTGAGCAAGCGTGGTGATAAATACTCGTGCCTTGTCTATATGAGAAGAGGCCTTTGTCCTGCAGTGGGACAATAATAGCCTATCATGGATAGGCTGGTATTATTATTATTAATTAAAGTCAGGTCTTATAAAGAAAAGAAAAAGGGAAAGAAAATAAGATAAAGAGGAATAAACGTTGTCTATGACAATGAAATGAGTTTAGGTAACGACATTATTTATTATTAAATAGCTACGCCGCACGGTCTCACCCGCATAAGTCTCGATTCCGTTGGAATATCGGGATAAAAGCATCATACAAGGTGTAACGGAGAATTGACATTCCTTTAAACCACGTAAAGATAATCGTGTTGTTTACCCGTATACAAAAAATCAATCAAATCCAATGAATACTTTAGCCACAGGAATTTATTTTTCATTTTCATATTTTTCAACACGATGTAGATCTGAGTCCGTAATAATAGGTAAACATTGCCGCCGCCGCGCCCCGCACCCCGCACCGCACCGTTGGTCTGTGACTTTTCGTACAGCGTGTTTACTTTTTGTGCAGTTGATTCTGCTATTTATTTTGTTTGAAAACTGCATTTTTTTAATCTTCGTGTTTTAAAATGTTTCGATGGACTAGTACTGTGCTCGATTTCATTTAATGTCGTACGTCCAGATACACGTTGTATATCCTAACCCAGGTCATGGTCTACCTATGTGTTAAATTTCATGCAAATCCGTTCAGCCGTTTTAGCGTGAAAGCCTAACAAACAAACAAACTCACTTTCGCATTTATAATAATATTAGTTTCTGAAAAAGGGGGTGTTTTAATGTTCATCCTTTAGAAGCACGCACACATTAGCTGAAAATGAGCAATCATGAGCCATGGACCCCAGAACTACAGTTTATTGTAAACATACGTGAAATAAAAGTAAACACTGAATGGACTTTAGTAAGGCCGTATAAAGTGACAGGCAACGATGACACGGCAAAGTATTTAGTACACGCCGATACTCGGACTTTGATTCACCTATTACTCATTATAAAGTCTTAGGGATATGTGTAGGTAAGTAGTAGGTACATCTTCCCTATGTTCGAGTCAACTTATAGTGCACCCAAATGCGGCTAAATATGAGTATTTTACACAGAGTGACCATCATTCTGATCTCAAGGCAAACTCGGGCTACGACTGCTAATCAGCAACTAGCAGTTGTTCTGCTGTATCTGTCATTTTTATGGTGTTCATAATAGAGAGATTTTATCTATCTATCTGTTGAAGTGTTTAGGATGATGTTGTTTTCAATAACGATGACTGGTCAAATCCTGTTAGAAGGTATCTCATCCATCATGCGTACGTACCAGTGGTGCAAATACAATCATCATTAGAGGAGAGGGAAGCCGAAGAAAAAATTGTTCAGTTCTCATAAACTCAGACAAAAAACTGTAGGTTTTAATCTTATGATTTATGATGTATTAAACTGGTATTAAATATAATTATGTAATGTGATGTGATACACAGTTACACACACAGGTGTACCATATTATTTGGCAATAGTAGACATTAAGAAGAATGGTTGTTCCGAAGGGAAGCCGATAGGAGTCGGGTTGTATGACGGTTTCGCCCCTGGTACGTACTCAAGGTCTCTAAACATCACTTCCAAAAGAACTTTTTAGCTTTAGAGTTTTTATTGGTAACTTAGATGAGGTTCAAAGTGAATATTACAGAAAATCAAGAGATGAATTATGAAATTGAATATAAAATATTTACCCCTTTACACTGGGTCAAATTAAATTAGCTAGCGAAACTACGCAGACGTGATGAGTATCGTATTGATATCTTAGTATGATAAAAGCCAAAAAAGTATGATATATGATTTTTCTTAAATGGGGTCACCAACCTCTGTTCTTGAAGTTCAGAAACCCAGTTTTTTTTTTGTTTTATCCTGTTTGATACCCATTACGTATGTGATGTTTACACCACAACTAATGTTAATGAACTGATACTTCAAAAAAAATGTAATTATCAAATCGTTTTTTTTTCGTTTCATCATGTTTATATATCGATAGTTCGATTTTCGATATCCATCACGTCTGGCGGAGTTTCGCTAGCTAATTGAATTTGACCCTGTATAATTCATTAACAACTCCTAGTTAAAATGGTGTTGTCACACTTAATCACTAAGGAAACGACAAGGACAGATATTGTTTTTAAGGTCATAGAGTATTATGCAAACTATTTCCTGTAGTGCTCTACGGGATGATCAGTAGCTGACCCATTTTATCAATAATTGATAACCTACAAGCACCTACATCTGTTATTTATTTATGGTTTACTTATAACTGGATTGATTTATTAATCCATCCTAATATTATATAATTCCTCTGCTTAACCTTCTGCTTATTAATTTCTTAGTTGTTCATCGTCTTAAGATCTCTCTGCCTAGATCCGCTTATGAACTGATAACCACATGGACTTTTGGATCTAGTGCGGATTGACTGACCTCTGACCTTGCCTAATTTGTAATAGGAAGTCGTGTTAGACATTTTAGCTCTTATCACAGTAAGTATTAAACAGATGTTAAAAATTGGGAGTCTTTCTGGGATGGTCACATTTCCATCAAAAGCCAAAAAGCCAGTTATGAAGTTTTTTTTTTACCTATTCAAAGCACCTACCTCATTTCCTTGCAAGAAGTCACAGTACAGTACAGCTATTTTCACTACATAAGTAGGTACACAAAAAAGCGCTTATCAGGAATAAACTTAAATACGAAAAAATTATAAATTGGCTCCAGACAATATCTCGAAGTACTTTTTCTGTCTTGCCAAAAAAGAGCTGATGCAAAAGGTAAACACGTGTACCCTCATCAGGATAAAGAGAATGATGTGTTAAATGACGATGATCACATACATAATCAGCCTCTAATGTTCCCACTGCTGGCATACAGGCCTCCTCTCTGTGAGAGGGAGTGGCTGTAATCCACCACGCGGGCCCAGTGCGGGTTGGTAGATGTCACATGTCTTCGAATTTTTGGTTCTAGGACATGCCAGTTTCCTTACGATGTTTTCCTTCACCGTTTTGAGAGCAGTGGTGATTAAATTATTTACACAAAGAAAAGCGCCTGCCTAGATTCGAAGCCATGGACTCGTAAGCCGGGGCTGTTACCACTGGGCCACCACTGCTCCCTTGACCAGATGAACGTAAGCAAAGCAAAAGGAGTATGTAAGGATCGTATAGCAGGTGGCGTTCTGTAGTTCTGCTTACCCTCGAAGAAGGGAAGAAGGCGTGAGAAGTCGTGGACATAAATCCAGACTTTAGTACAAATACTAAACCGTCCGTCTATCTGAATCGTGTTATCTTAAAGTGCAGCATACCTAGCTTAAAGTTCATCTGCTATCAGTCGACCGTTTGTCCTCTAGCAAACTTGCCGATCAGCGGCATTTAGGAGATACAAATACACGATTCACTCATGCTTTTCAATTTTGAATGAAGCAACCAAATTGTAGTCAACCGAACTTGCTTTCAACGCGACGTGCTTACGGACGGAAAAATATCGCGGCGTTTTTTTTCGCGTACTGGATTTTCAACGCCCTGCTTAGCGCCGAGAGTTGCAAATCTAACAGTGTTTTTTCGACGCGCTGGATTTCCCACTCTGTTGAATTCTTAATGCTCGGCTCAACACTGAGAGTTGAAAATCCAGTGCGCGACCAAATCCCGCCGCGATATTTTTACGTCCATGCGAACGTCTGTTAATTTACCTGCTCTGAGGGCCTAGGCAAGTGGCAATTGCTTTCAAAGCGTTTCGTTTTTTTTAAAACGACTTTCAACAGGATATGAATATAATTTTGTGTTTTCCAGCATTGTTATCGCTGACAGAATGTCTTGTTACTTGGGAAGGTGGTTTTCTTCGTTTCCCTTGCCATTCTCCCCTGTCATTATGTGTTATTTAGGTACTCCCTTTTCATTCATAATATAATAACAATCAGAAGCCCAATTCCCGTAACTAAAAACTTTCAAAATCTAGTGGCAATCTTATATTTCAGCGACAATCAAATGTCAAAAATGTAGGAAAATTATCGGTATTTTTGACATAATTGAGACTGATTGTGAGATCAGACAGTGAATGTTCTTAAAATTACGAGAATTGCCCTCTGATATATATTTCTATAGTCCTGCCGTCGCGAGAATGCATCCCTGACACCTGTCAGTTGGACCATTTCTAGTTACAATAAGGATCAAATTCGCAAAACACATATTCGTTAGTATGCAACTGACAGGTGGCAAGCACTCTCCCGACGGCCGGGCTGTAAGTGTACCAATGTGGTTGGACCGTCTATAATCCCCTTTACAATATTAAACAGCTGAACACGCCTGTAGTTTCTCTCCAGATAGATAAGGTAGGATGGGTCGAAATCTAATGTCTAAGGTCGATTCAATCGAAGTATCGGCTTTCATGCCGTGGATACGAGTCCAATGTTGCGAAGTTTATAATGAATTCATGAGTCCATGTTTCAACAGTGAATTTCATCATCAGACTAGCCATTTCCTAACTATGTCGGCTTCCAGTCTAACCGAACGCAGCTATTCAGATAGGCGCGACTGTCTATCTGACCTCCACAACCCAATAACGGGGTAACACGATAGGTACGCCTTGGTAAGTCTGATTGTCAGACTTCCGGGCTTCTGATTACTCGTAACGACTGTCACAGATCCACGAGCGACATCCGGGGGCAACGTCGTCACGTGCTTTCCGAGGCACTGAGTTACAACAGTGAGTTTGTTTAAGATAAATATTCCGCTTAGCCAAGAAGCGCATCTTGTGTACTGTAAGTTGATCTTACCTACTCGTCATAATTGCTCAAAAATTCAGTGATTGTTTAATGAAGCGGTGACACCAAAATTGACGAGTTTAATCCAAGATTTGCGCTGAAGAAGCTAATATTACTCTAAATTGTTTCCGTTTTTATTTTTATTTTATTTATTTATTTATTTATTTAAACTTTACACACTTAAAAAAGTACAAAGGCGGACTTAATGCCTTAGGCATTCTCTACCAGTCAACCAAGGGTGGTGAAGAGATTAGATGGCAGGTGCTCTGTTAGAAATGGAACAATTTGTACATAAATAAGTCATAAACTTATAATACACATACATACATATTTACTATAATATATACCTATAATATATTATATACAAATTCAAGAGAGAGAGAGGTTTTGAGATGACTCTACGCTATTTATTTTGAAAATAACTTCGCAATCTCCGCTTAAATGCATACCGACTGGTGGCCGTCCTGATGTCAAGAGGTAGCGCATTCCAAAGAAGAATGGACTGAATATGAAAGGAAGAATGAACAAAGTCAGAAGTATGAGAAGGACAGAGTAGGAGAAGATTGTTAGAAGAACGAAGATTCTTAGCGTGTGAAGAACATAGATATTGGAAGTGAGACACTAGATAAGAAGGAGGAGTGGGAGAGTTAAGAAGGGAGAAAAGCGTGGTCAAAGCACGCAAATTTCATCTCTGGCGAATGGGCATCCATTTGAGCTCAGACCTGTAGCTCGACACATGGTCATATTTTCTGAGGTTGAATATGAACCGGATACAATTGTTAAGCAGTCTGTCAAGCTTATCCAGCAACACCGCATTCAAGTCAAAGTAGCACACGTCACCATAGTCAATGATAGGGAAAATCAAAGTCTAGCATAGTTTTCGTCTTAGCGGGCAAAAAGTTTCGAGAGTACCGTTGACCCTTTGACTAACATTAGAGACCTGGCGCTGCCAGCTAAGCGTCGAGTCAAGATGCAAACCGAGATCTTTCACAGTAGGGGTAATGGGTATGACGGTACCATTGAAAATGAGAGGAGGAAGAGAGCTAAGCGTCACCCTACCCATCATGCGCGAGCTTCCAATTACAATGGCCTGACACTTTGAGGGGTTCACTGATACCCCAAAACTATCAGACCACTTTTTGATTGCATCCAAGTCTCGGTTTACATCTGCTACAGCATCCAATAAACTTTCCACCCGTGCAGCTGTATACAATTGAAGATCATCGGCATAAAGATGATACGAACACCGAAGACAGTGAGTTATAAAATTAATGAAGATGGAGAATAACAATGGAGAAAGAATACCGCCTTGTGGAACACCAGCATCCAGGTCACGCCAACTCGAAGAGCTCTCATCAACGCGAACCGACTGCCGGCGTCCCCGAAGATAAGAAGAGAACCATTCCAGAACCTCGGACGAAACCATGAGATGAGAGGGCATAGCAAGGAGAATATCGTGGCTGACAGCGTTAAAGGCATTGGAGAAATCAATTAAAACCAAAACAGTAACCTTAGTATCCTCCATCGCTTCTCTAACGTCACCAGTCACTTTAAGGAGAGCGGAAGCTGTACTATGCCCAGGCCTGAATCCAGACTGAAACGAGCTAACAAGGTTGTTCCGGTGAACAAACCCCGCAAACTGTTTGTGAACGCAGGCCTCAAGCACTTTAGACAGGAATGGGAGAATGGAAATGGGTCGAAAGTGAGTGGGCAGGGAGGGGTTTGAAACTTTAGGAAGCGGGCGGACATAGGCCATACGCCACAGGGATGGGAATTGTCCGGAATCAAGAGAAAAGTTTATGATGTGGGTAATCGGAGGAAGTAGGGTATCGAGGATCCAAACGACCATACTACGACTGATGCCGTCATCCCCCACAGCCTTGGATTTTATGCACAGGATGGTCTTTTTAATTTCGTCCAAGGTGACCGGAGAGAAGTGAAGTGGTTAATGGTTGGTTTTATTGTGTGTATAGTGTAGTGTGTGCCTTAACCTGGGTCAAATACATGTATTTTCTTTCATAGTGTCAATCGGTAGTGAGCTGGAGAATGAGCGAAATTACTAATTAAAATCACTTTAGTCGCTGTCATCATAATCAGCCTTCTCCTCTCTGCGAGAGGGAGTGGGCCGTAATCTAACACGCGGGCCCAGTGCGGGTTGGTAGATGTCACACGTCTTCGAACTTTTGATTCTAGAACATGGCGGTTTCCTCACGATGTTTTCCTTCACCGTTTTGATAGCAGTGCTGATGAAATTATTTACACAAAGTAAAGCACCTGTCTGGATTCGAACCAACGATCTTCACCTACCTACCTATTCGTAAGTCGGGGCCCCCACAACTGCTCTCCGTTAGTCGCCGTCAAAGTTGTAATAAAGAGGATAAATAATGTCCTCGACGTATGTAGATAGAAGGAATGAAACTCAAAAGTAACATAACGGGAATCGACGTAGAGACAATGATTCTATTATGTATCACCGTGAAGGTTATGGTGACTTTTCTATCATAAATCCAATTTTAGGAAACTACAATAAAACTCCTATTTATGAAATAGGTTACTTACCTAAGTGGGCAAGTAGGTAATAATTGATTAGGTCTCAGCTTTATTTTATTTTGTTACTAACAGCGCCCCGCGTTTTCACCCGCATAAGTATCGATCCCGTGGGGATATCGGGATAAAAAGTATCCTACGGATTAATCCAGGTTATAACCTATCTGTCTGACAAATTTCATCTAAATCCGTTCAGTAGTTTTTGCGTGAAAGAGTAATAAACATCCATCCATCCATCCTCACAAACTTTCGCGTTTATAATACATATTAGTAGGATTCTATGCATGTTAACAGGTGGGAAAATGATTGGTAAGGTTTATAGAAATCTGAACTAAGAATGTAAACAATACTAGTGTATTAGTTTTACGATCAGGTGACTTGTAGTATTTTTCCTTATCACTATCCAAGTCAGCACACCGTCTGCTGAGTTGATGACAATATTAGAATATACAAAGCACACTTGTCTGTTAATTATTATGTATACCTAATACCTACGTAATTCAATTACATTACAAATACTAATAGTGACAATATGGCTCTTAAATAGAGTTATATATACCTACCTAAATAATTGAGAATAATAAACACTCTGTATGATAGGGTACATGTCTAAGTACCTATTAAAGAGTGTTTATTATCCTCAATTTAAAAATGGGTAAATATAGGGTGACTGGTAATTAGTGACCGATACTTAAACACATGATTGTACTCATGATAACAAACAACTTTTACTATGGGACCAAACCTGAAATCGTGGAAAAAAAATCTGCTGCTCCCTACATTTATGCTCGCATAATTCGTCAAAATGTAGGGACCAGCTGATTTTTTTTCACGATTTCAGGTTTGGTCCCATAGTAAAAGTTGTTTGTTATCATGAGTACAATCATGTGTTTAAGTATCGGTCACTAATTACCAGTCACGCTATATAAGGGTCTGCCTGAACAGTACTACCTACCTACCTGATATAATCATGGTCTCTACAATTTTTATGGTTTAACTTCATTATTCCTCATAACGAATTAAAAATAGTTCACTTACTGGGAAATTAATATTTAATTATTTAGTTAAAACGCCTGAAACTCCTATTATGAGAAATTTAAATGAGCAACACATTGCAGCGCACGTTTATAAGGCGCCCGAAGCAGGAGCTTGCGCATTGCGTTGTCGACTCGAATAATCGAGACAAGTACTCTCTCTTTATGAAATACAGTTCAATTTGTCGAAATGCATTTGTTTGTAATTGAAGAATACCTAGATAATTAGAGGTTCTTTGGTATATTACTGTAAGCTTACGGAAGTGTATGTACGCCAAGTTACACGAAATACCATACCTACTTAAATTATTTCAAACTAGGCGTCCGCCC
This sequence comes from Fissipunctia ypsillon, assembly GCA_947568875.1. Classification (NCBI taxonomy): domain Eukaryota; kingdom Metazoa; phylum Arthropoda; class Insecta; order Lepidoptera; family Noctuidae; genus Fissipunctia; species Fissipunctia ypsillon. The sequence continues at coordinate 11,919,317 of OX387663.1, read as the reverse complement.
GTGGCTTCGGCCGCGTGGTATGTCGATAAAAAGTAGCCTATGCCCTTCCCAAGGGTTCAAAGTATCCCCATACCAAATTTCATCAAAATCGGTTCAGCTGTTTAGCCGTGAAAGCGTAACACACAAACTTAGAAAAAATCGAATCTTTACTCTGTATAATAATTAGTTTAGATTAAGATAATTATAATGTGACACTTACCAAATACCAGTCTCTAGAACTAAGTCCACAGTCTCTGGTAACTCTAACCGGAAACCTGGAAAATAAAACAAATATATTTATTACCGACTAACACACAGCATGTTTCAGAAAAGTGTATCGTCTGGGGCAATTGATATTTTTTTCGCGATTACGATGTTGGTCGTGATTTCCCCATGGCACCATCATGGGCTGTTCAGTTTGATGGTCAGTACCACCCTTACGTTGTCGAGGAGACGAATTTGTCAAACTTATGAAGCAAAGGATTAGGGATTTCTTTCAAAATCCTTCGGATTGTGAAAAAAAGAGTGTTACGCAATTGTTTCTTAAGTAATTGTCAAAGACATAAGTCTTAGCCATGAAATATCCTGCCTTACAAATAATATGTGTGTTTAGAAAAATAATTTGCGCTACAACTTCTTTTTTATGACTTTTTCGAAAGAACTAGAACTATTTTGAAGTCAACTTTATTTACCCAAGCATAACATTGATATTTCTTTAAGATGAATTAACATCAATTTAAAAACAAGGATTTGAATATGGAATAGTTTATGGTCGTGAGAATCGTCTGAAAGCGGGAAGCATAAGACCGGCCTCTAAAGATGGTGTGTCGATCTTTGAGGAGGCCTATATCCAGCTGTGGACGTCTTTAGGAAGACGAAACAGAGAAAGAAAATAAGTACGTTTATTTACAGTAAACATGACGCAATGAAAGAACAAAAGCACAAAAAAGAACAAGTTGGGGGGAAAATATGCGTCACATCCACGCAAAACAGCCATCGACCAGCGATCGATAATGCGAGCCACAGCGCTGCATGGTTTTCAGCGACAGCCGGCGCGGCGTTGACGTGATGACGTCAACCGATGTAGCTGCCAATGTGATACAAATAAATAACGGTTGATATTTACTTAGGTACGTAATTATTTGGTATAAGAAAGCATGAACCAATAAAGGAGTTTTCTTACCATCAGTGATTATCCTCTGTATGATGCTGGCCATGTCCTTCACCTCGGCTGCGTAGAAGTTATCACCGCTGTACGGACTTATACCTAAATCTGTACACAATATGGTTAAGGTTTCATCATTGACAAATGAAGGTATTTTCAGATACTTTAATGAAGAAATAGAATTGCCATTACGTCAACTCAGGGATATTAATTCAAATTCTACTTAAATTCAATAATCATTAATTCTAATTTTTATTAAATTTCTACTTTTATATCTGTAATATTTATGGTTTACATAATAAAGAGTATTCTATCTATCTACTAAATTGTTTAGCAAAATCACACAATCAATGATTATCTAGAGGACAATTTATAATTTATTGCCATTTATTTTTTACACGATACCCCTTGGTAAGACTGGTTGTCACACTTTCGAGCTTTTAACTACCCGTAATGACTGTCAAAGATCTGCGAATGACAGCCGGAACCAACGGCTTAACGTGCTTTCCGATCGAGGCACGGTGTGGGTCTCGATATGTAATGGATGATCACCCATCCACGAACCAACGCGGCAAGCGTAGCTTAACCTTCGATCGACCCGTGCGGCTTTTATGTTTTAGCCACGAGCCCCTCAAAACTCATTCTCAATTCAGATTTCTATATATCCACTGGGTCTAGAATTTGTCTGCAAGCAGCAGAGGCCTATTTATGAGGTAGTGGAGGCATGGTGAATATGGCACTAACTTATGAGTTTGGAATGTAACCTAGATAGGACCCATTTTAAATGCTAGTTACTGTACTCAGTACCACCTGGTGAAGGAAAACCCTCGATCTTGTCATACAATCTACTTAATAAAAATCTTAATTCATTCATTCATTCACTGACAGACAACGCACAAGCTAAACCGTTGGGTTTAGAACAATGACAAGTTCCTTTTATATCAAAAGAACACTAAGGAAGGATTTTTGAATATTGATCCCTTAAAGGGGTTATAAGTTGGTCTGTTAAGGAGGTTAATTAGGGGATGATAGCTTGGAGGGAAGTCCCTCATATTTGCGGATGGGAACTCCCATCGAGCATACGGCTTGTAGAAACCTATGTGATATCCATTAACCCGCACTGGGCCCGCGTGGTGGAAGACGGCCCACTTCCAGAGTCCCATTGGGAACATTATAGCCTGATTAAATTCTAAAATTCCATTAAAAAGGATACAGTTGAGCATATCCAGCAGCGACGCAGGATGGTCAGGCGGCGGCGGCGGCGGGGGCACGGTGCGCGCACCCGCGACGGCACGCAGCGTGTACGCACGCACATACTCCTTGCGAAGATCGTGGAAGCGCGCGTAGGTGGTCGGTAGTGTGAGCTCCTTGCTGCAGGCTTCGGGGTGCAGACATTGTCTGTGGAGGAAAAGAGGAGATGGTTACATAATGATCTTTTGATGATGGATAGTAGATAGGCTTTGCCCTGCAGTGGGAAAATCCAGGCTAGTAATAAATGTAATAATGGGTCCCGCATGACGGGAACCTCGTGAAAGCCGAAAAAGATAAGTAAATCAAGTATCTTGACTTGTCTCGCGAGGTTATCGACACGTGGGATGTAGACTTACGGCCGAACCCAAAAACCTATTTTCAGTAAAATACAGATCGCTATTGATGGTAGACATTGTAATTAGTAGTAGTTGGTAGTAAGTTGTCCTTATGTCAGGCCGGTAAGATACCATAGGTTTTTTCTATCTCCAGTATGCCAAAACTGGTGATAGATAGGTTCGGCCGTTAGCGATCATTGTGCTGTTAGTCGTGACAGTCAATGGCTTATTACTAGCAGCCCGCGAGTTTAAAAAAAAATACAAAGAACAGACTTCGTCTGGGACAGGTTTAACTTAATAGGTTCCGGGTGGTCTGGGATATCACCCCCTTCAGGCTTTACACCCATCTACCAAACATCCTGTATAATTGTATGCACGAAAAATTTGCACGCTAATAATGTTAAGCAAAAACATGTATGCTCTGTATTTAATCTTTGTACCTTGTTTTTATGCAAATAAATGTTATTCTATTCTGTTCTAATAACCTTAGGCAGCTGGATCAAGGGCTTGATTCAGAAGGCGAAGGCTTCTACACACGGCACGTACCTATTGTTAGGAGGTTCCTCTCTCAGGAGCCCTGACCGTCGCGTCGGTAGCTTGGACCCTGTTCCCGTTACTGGTGGGCTATTATTTTTTATAATTTAATTTTTTTTTTTTTATTTAAAATGTAAGTAAACAATAAGTAGGGCAAAACTTGGCTAATTCGTGATATGCAGCTATTCGGTGATAGATAATTGTGTTTTATTACCAAGTTACTACTGACTTGATAAATGTACATTTTTTAATCATTATAGTATTTGCCACATTTTTAGATATAAGTTAGCAAAACTTATTTTGTCTACTATATCACAGTAAATTTAAAAAATAGTCTGATCAATGAATCGAATTTTACAAGTAAAAAACAAAACTATCACCGATTACCCAAGTTTTGCCCTAGTTGCGTAGCACAACATATGAAATATAATAATTTTGATGGTTTTTCTACATTGTTCTCGCATACCTACTTAGAAAGGTTCAAAATGAATAATGTCCAATATTTCGATTTAAAAGAGTGTCCGTGGAGTTTCTTGCCCGTTCTTCTCCATAGGAACCTACTACGCTTTGGAACGGGCAACTAGATTCATCTTTCTGACTGACTGACCCCTTGACAATTCAAAAGTGCCAGTAATTGTTTTATTCTATTATCCTACTTAATCTACCTATACTAATATTATAAAGCTGAAGAGTTTGTTTGTTTGGTTGAACGCGCTAATCTCAGGAACTACTGGTTCGAATTGAAAAAATCTTTTAGTGTTGGATAGTTCGTTTATCGAGGACGGCATATATAGGCTACATAACATCACGCTACGAGCAATAGGAGCGGAGCATCAATGAAAAATGTTGCAAAAACGGGGAAAATTTATTCCTTTTGCGAGCTTCCGTTGCGTGCGCTGCGTAAACGGTTAAAGTTACGCAAAAATCGTGTATGACGGGATTGTTTCTCTTAAAAAGTTCTAAAAAAAAGTCCACGATAGCATATATCTATCTTTTAAGGTTGGCTCACTATAACATTTTTAATGGTAATCGACTTTGTTATAAAATAATGCATTACTTGCGAAGGTGTTTTCATACACATGGTATTAATCCTTATCCAAATAAATAGTTTCATCATCAAGGTTGATTAATTACATATAAATTTCTTTTTGAATTATCCAATTCGGACCTTTCGTTTAGAAATTCCCAAAAGGGGGTGCCCTTAGCGAGTAGTCGCTTAGTTTTAATTATATGCCCTGGCTGAAGGCCTTAATTTATTGAGGCATCCACAGGAAAGCCCGGTTAAGCAGTCGACAACCTCCTATAGGTTGAACTGCGAGATGCCATTCTCCAAAAACAAAGCTAAAAATTCATGAAAGATTTTTGTAAAACCCGTGAGGGGTTTATTTAGCATCTAACAGTAGTATCTTTAAACCTCCTTCTTGTCTCGCGTGATGAGAATTTTATAATAGGTAGAGGTACCTTACGTCTAAAATTACATTCGTTTCATAGGGGACTAAGTAGGGGTGATTGTTGCCTATAGGTGAGCCTCCTACACCTCCAATATCATCAAAATCTACCTAGCCTTGTCCCAACTATGTTGGGGTCGGCTTCCAGTGAAACCGGATGCAACTGAATACCAATATTTTACATGGAGCGACGGCCTATCTGACCTCCACAACCCAGTTACTGGGTAATACGATACCCTTGGTAAGACTGGTTGTCAGACTTTCGGGCTTCTGACGATCCGTAACGACTGTCAAAGATACACGAATGACAGCCGGGACCAACGGCTTAATGTGCTTTCCGAGACGGGGTCTTGATATGTAAAGATGGTCACCTATCCACGGACCAACCGCGGCAAGCGTACCTTAACCTGATCGATCGACACGTGCGGCTGTTATTTCTTAGCCACAAGCTCTCCAATATAATGTAGAATAATAAATCTCTTAAAGAGAAATGTCAGAATACTTAACAATCACGTCTGCATTACCTGAAGGATTAGGCAGAGGAGACAGATGTGTACCATCGGAGAAATGAACATAATATATATACACCTTAAGGACTATTCTTGCTTGCAGCGCTCGGCCGCTATAGTAACGCTTGCTAACAGATGTGGTCATCGTGTGCATGGGATTTTGCGTTCAAATTGGTCACAGTTTGCTCGATAATACAGACACCAGCACATCAAGCTACCCGAAACTGTCAAATGTTCCCAATCAAACTTGAACCTAATGCTTTAGCGTTAAAGTTGAAAATCTATTAAAGAAATTTGACAGGTTGTAGCAGCTTGATGTGCTGCCGTCCATACTTAGTACACCTGCGTACCACCGGCTATGTATAGGTCCCACTCCCATAATAATATGGGCAGGCTATTGCCATCAACCGGGCAAAAATCTAGACAACGCGCTGCTACTGAGAAATTTCTGGTGGAAAAAACCACCAAACACTTTGCTGCATTCAGACCAACGATGTAGATAGGATAAGTCACAAGAAGAACTCAAACTCAAAGCATTTATTTCAATTAAACCAATTACAGGCACTTTTGAATCGTCAAAGAGTCGGTCAGTTAGTCAGAAAGTTGAAGCTAGTTGCCCATTCGAAAACGTAATCTCTATGGAGAACAATGTGAGATATGATGACAATGTGATGTGTGTTATGTGAGAACAATGTAAAAAAAATAAGATTAAAAATCAGCCCAGGCACTGGTATCAACCGACGGCGCCTGTTCACGAACATGACGCGTGGATCAGCACTAGCCAGCTCAACCATTTTGGAATGTGGAAAGCTATGGAGGAGCCTTTTGCCCAGCAATGGGACAATACAGGTTCGTCATCTGGCTTTTCCCAACTATGTTAGGGAGCCGTCCCTTTACAGTCTTATCGGATGTAGTTCATCATCATTCTCCTGCCCTTATCCCAATTTACTTGGGGTCGACGCAACACGTCTTGTTCTTCCATACTTCTCTATTAGTCATCATCTCGGTAGTCACCTCCTTCCTAGCCATATGATCTTTCACACAGTCCATCCATTGTTTCTTTGGTCTTCCCCTACTCATACAGCCATCCACATTCATACATACGGATGCAGCTGAATATCAGTATTTTACATGGAGCAACTGCCTATCTGACCTCCACAATAACACGATATAACAACAACACAGGCTGTTTAAAAATAAATACGTCACAGCAAACAAAATAACAAAACCCCATAGAAAAAAATATCAAAGCCATATTGTTTTCTGTTCAAAATAATCACAATTTACCATCAATACTATTTTTTCCATATTGATGTTACTGATAGTGATTATTATCATAGATTATTTCGTATAATTATGCTGAAGCAACACTCCTGACCCCTGAACGGTGTACGAAAATCGTTTTGTTCTGTTTGGGGAAACTAAATAATGTATGAGTACTTTGGTGTGTGTACGTTGTTGTGAACGACACGGGAAGTTTTAAAGTTATATCAAAATTCGTTAGTTTCGAAGATTTCAAGTCTAAGTATCTGCTGGTACTGCTTCCGTTTTAAGACCTGTTCTATTCTGTAAGAATTTTACCGTGAAAATTTAGATGAAGTGGGCTTGAAGTGAGCTGTCATTTCACCTGATGACTGATGGATTAACATTATTGACAGCTCACTTCACCTACGTTTACTCGGTGAGATTTTTACATCCTAATAGATCGGCTGGGCAATCATTCAGCTTCGCTAGCGAGGTTGGTTGCTAAAGGTTCAAGTGAATCAGAAATGAAAACTACCTGTCATACAGACTTCAAAAATCAACTTCTGGTTTATAATCTAAATTAAACGAAGAACAATCTGGACAGAATACATATAAATTGACCATTGACCACGTCAATTTTCGGAGAATCTGCTAAAACCTTATTTATCCATTGACTTAAAAGTTGAAAAAGCTTTTGTCGCTAGCGCTACTAAAATTGTTGCTTTTCAAAAAGATTCTCAAACATACGTACGTATACCATAAGGCCTATAACTAAAAAATATCTGTTATATTTGTTAGGCAAAGGCGTATAGTACAATGATCTCGTTGGTCTAGTGGTCGCAAGCGCTACTGCTGAGCATGAGGGCCTGGGTTCGATTCCCAGGTCGGACAAAGTGTTATTGGTTTTTTCCATCAGGATTTTTTTAGTAACAGCTCGGAGTCTGAATTTGTACCTGGTTGATGGCAATAGGCTCGCCCTCTATTACATGGGACTTAAAGAATAACTGGCGAACTCTGCCTGATCCTTCGGGGAAAACAGGAGTGTTGTGACGTATGATTCATGGCTTTATAAATCACGTATCGTCCTAAAATCGTGATGAATGAAAGTGTATAATGAAAACAGTGCATTCTACAGTTCTAATTATGTTTACCGGATGTGGACAGATTGGTATCGAGTTAGGACGCTTTCAAATATTTTTTTGTCGTAAAGAACTTTATGTACATAACATCACGCCTGTTAGTCCCCGAAGTGTTAGGCAGATGTGTACCTTAGCATATACACCCACATTTCGCGAGTTATGTTTAACTCCCACTTAATAGGGGGCGAGCCTAATTGCCATCAACCGGGCACATATCCAGACTCCGGGCTGCTACTGAGAAATTCCCGATAGAAAAACCCAATAACACTTTGCCTGACCTGGAAAACGAACGCAGGGCCTCATGCTCAGCAGTAGCGCTTGCGACCACTAGACCACACTCGCTGCTCGTTGCTCGCCAACTCGTTTCAGATGCTAGCTCTACTCGCTTATCGTGCGGTACCGGCATAGGACAGGTGCCTTGTTAGATACGTATGTATCAATGTATTATGACACATTTCCCATATGGCAGGGACCGAAAACCTTTATAAATTACGGTCATACGTATCGAAGAATTTCAGTTACCTCTAAGACTAAGGTTACCACTATCCGGGTAACCAAGAAGAAACATGTTACCTCTGTTTAGGGTACCGTTAATACCGGTTACCTAAACATAACCTTGATTACAAGAAAGAAACAAAATATCGCCAGCCAGCCAGGGCCGTGATTGGTCGGTGTTCGCCGGCGCGTGGATCGACTCGACTCTGACACAAACAGCGATGCGCGCCCTTTGACTAATGCCGACGGGCTTGTGTAAGATAGAGGTAATTTTTATTTCGGATACCGGTATTAATACTGGTTGTATTGACTTTAAGAATTAAGGTAACCTTTAAAATACCTGTAAAAAATCTTGTAACCGAATACTCCGTATTGATCATACCGGTTTCGGTTCTCCACAATATTATCTGCATATTATAGTAGAAATAAAGCCAACATACCTTAAAGGAGGTTGTCCGTCTGTCACAAGCCTGAAGAGAGGTGAGTGAGGGTCCACCTGCAGCGATCTCACGAACTCGTCGAACTGAAATGTACAGAGAATATTGTGAATAAAAGATTTAGGTATAGCATATATAGAAGAAAAAAACCGGCCAAGTGTGTGTCGGACCACGCACAATGAAGGGTTCCGTAGTTGGGATGAATTTATCCCAAGAACAAACTTAACATTGTAGTTGAAAAATATGTTCCCCCATACATTCCAACTGCAAATGTATATGTTTGTACGCACAATATTGAGTGATTTACCATGTTATTTTAAGACCATAGACTTCTTATAGGATTTTCTGTAATATACAGGTTGTAAGGGAGAGCCCTCCGCAAACTAACAGGGTGCATTCAGCTCCTTATTTTGAATCATATTCCACCGGAAATATTCTCAGGATTTTTTTTTTCTCGTATTTTCAGTTACTACCTATTCCTTTATCTATATATACAGGGTGTCCGGTAATTAATGGATAACCTTGCGATAGCATATAATAGACCCTATGGCATTCTAAAAAAAATACAAAAAAAATGTATATCCCAAGTAAGTAAGTACCTAAGATATAATTTTTTTAGAAAAAAATTCTGTGTAATTTCTAGTCACATTATTTATTGCCTCTCTGTCGGCGGCATAGTCAACGTACAATATTATAACAATAGATAACCGATGGAATTCATTCATTTGTGGTTGTGGTGATGAAAAATGTAAAAAAAGTTAGTATTCTTTTTCAAAAAAATCTTAGTTATTACTTGGGATATATTTTATTTTTTATTTTTTTTAGAACAGCCATAAGGTCTGTTATATGCGATTTCAAGGTTATCCATTCTTTACCGGACACCCTGTATAAAAGGAGAAACTGACTGACTTGACTGACTGACTGACTGACATATCAACGCACAGCCGAAACTACTGGGACTAAGAACGTGAAATTTTGCACACGGCTTCCTTTTATAACGTAGGGGAGCACTAAGAAGGGGTTTTTGGAAATTCGACCTTTAAGGGGGTGAAAAGGGGGGATTTCGTTTATATGAAAAATCTTATTCCTTGAGTTAATAAACTTGAAAGTTGGCACGAGTACTTATCTAAGTAAATCATGAACTTTGTAATTTGTTGTTTTTCTAAACTACCCCCAAGAGTAGGGTTGGGGGGTGTCAAAGTTTGTATGGAATTTTAACGCGCAGTCCGATTAATTCGAAACTCAGTATTTATACTTGAGACCAAAAATAAAGAATAACCTGTATCAGGGTTTTTCGAAATCTACCCCTGATGGGGTGAAAAGGGGTAGTCAATTTTACAGGGGAGGATTTTACTGCGTGGCTTGATTAACCCGAAAATTGGTATAAACAATCTTTGAGTCAAGTTTTGGAAGTATTCTAAACATTTTTTTTAAATTCCACCTCTGTGGGGGTGAAAAGAGGGGATACAGTTTATATGAAAAATCTTATTCATTTTGTTAATAAACTTGAAACTTGGCAGGAATATTTGCCTAAATAAGCGATAAAGTTTCTGACTATGAGTTTTTCAAAACTACCCTCAAAGGAGAGTTTAAGGGTATTAAAGTTTATATGGAAGAATTTTAACGCGCCGTCTGATTAACTCGAAACTCGGTATTTGTACGAGTACTTGATACCAAAAATAAAGCGTATCAGGGTTTTTCGAAAATCTGCCCCTAACGGGGTGAAAAGGGGTAGTCAATTTTACAGGGTAGGATTTTACTGTGTGGCTTGATTAACTCAAAAGTTGATATAAGAAATCTTTGATTTCAGTTATGGAAAAATCCAAAACGATTTTTCGAAATTCCACCCATGTGGGGGTGAAAAGAGGGGATACAGATTATATGAAAAATCTTATTCCTTTGGTTAATACACTTGAAACATGGCAATATTTGCCTCAGGAAATAATAAAAATTGTCACTCTTAGTTTTTTAAAACAAGTAAGGAACACTAAGGCCGTAAGAACAGTAAGGAACAGTAAGGAAAAATTTTAACGCGCTGTCATATTAACTCGAAACTCGGTACTAATACTTTTTCGGAAGTCAGTGTCTTTGGATCTGTATTTTAGGTTTTTGCCACTGACTTCCGAAACTAAAGTTATTTTTCACTTTGTAGTGTTTGTTTTGGAAGTCGGTTGTTTTTATTGTTCACTTTTTAGTGGGTCTGTTTGTAATCTGTCTGAGTTACAATAGCCTAATGATAACTGCTCACCACCTTTTACAAAATATTGCTTTTCCCGGTCCAGGGACGTTAATTGTTGAGGAGTTCTCTTGGTACTTCACCAACAGCTCCACTTCACCATATGCATTGTGACGAGCTTCTATTGCTTAGCAATAATTTTAAAGTAATGGAATCGCAACCCGTGAAATACTTATTATTGAGTTGTTCCGGTGGCCATCTTACCATCTGTGGTCTTCGTCATCAATTCCACTTCACCAAATGTTGCTTTCCGAGAGCAATTGCACAAGCTACTATAAAAAATACCAAAATCGCTATAGGTGTGCCTATATTGAAGAGTTCCCTCGATTTCTCCAGGATCCCATCATCAGATCCTAACCTGATGACAATGGGACTACCTGGAAAGTATACCCTTTCAAACAAAAAAAGAATTTTCCAAATCAGTCCAGCCGTCTTCGAGTAATCGGGGAACCATAAAAAAAAAATATTCCGAAGAACTGAGAACCTCCTCCTTTATTGAAGTCGGTTAAAAATAATTTATAGCCAGAGTGCATCTCATGACATTTCCAATAAGCCCCAACACGGCTAGGATACATTGTTTTATTACTGATCTGAGTTCAATGGTACCATTTTCATCAGAAGCATTTATTTAAATTTGCTTCTTCATAGTGGTTTAACTATCTTAATCGAGATATATATCTTATCGCCATCCGTGAAATACTTATCATTGATGAGTTCCTGTAGCCATCTATGGTCTTCTACGTCAGTTCCACTTCACCAAATCATACTTTCTGAATGCAAATGCTTGATTTGTTGACGAAAATACCAAAATCACTATGTGTTTGCCTATAATGTTTGCGGACTTCCCTCAATCCCTCACGGATCCTGTCATCAGAACTGGATTTGGATAAAAAAAATTAGTTTTCAAATCGGTTTATAAATGACGGAGTAACGGTAACAAACATTAAAAAAAAACCATACAACCGAAGTGATAACCTCCTCGATTTTATTGAAGTCGGTTAAAAATAGTAACGAAGTCAGAACTGTGCATTGCATATATTTGAAAAGAAGTGATTGAACGAGTCTGTTGCGCACACTACAGTTTTTTGAATTTTTGTCCGTTTGTTGTTTGTCGGGATGTATGTATGTTCCGGATTGGCGCAAAAACGGTTGATTGAATTTAGAGGAAATTTGGCATACAGATGTTTTAGAACCAGGATTAACACGTAGGGTAGGTACTAATTTGTTATATTCCGACATACACGCGGGCGAAGCCGCGGGCAAAAGCTAGTTTCAATATAAAATTACATTCTCTGTACGCAGCACTCCATTTATGTAAATAATACAACTAAAATTTAGCGCCGCCATATTCTCGAGAACATATCTTCTTCTTCACCTGCTGATATCTGGAAGTTCCTTGGTACTCTTGGTATCGGCAAACCACGTCATGTGGATTTTCCTAATACAATTGGCCTTGATGATATCAACCGTCACTTCACAACCACTTGTCATTTGGATTCCCAAATGTTGTCCCAGACGGTCAATTTCATTACTGGCTTAGCTAGTCCCATCATAGAACCATTTCACTTCTCTCCGGTCACCTTGGACGAAATTAAAAAGACCATCCTGTCCATAAAATCCAAGGCTGTGGGGGATGACGGCATCAGTCGTAGTATGGTCGTTTGGATCCTCGATACCCTACTTCCTCCAATTACCCACATCATAAACTTTTCTCTTGATTCCGGACAATTCCCATCCCTGTGGCGTATGGCCTATGTCCGCCCGCTTCCTAAAGTTTCAAACCCCTCCCTGCCCACTCACTTTCGACCCATTTCCATTCTCCCATTCCTGTCTAAAGTGCTTGAGGCCTGCGTTCACAAACAGTTTGCGGGGTTTGTTCACCGGAACAACCTTGTTAGCTCGTTTCAGTCTGGATTCAGGCCTGGGCATAGTACAGCTTCCGCTCTCCTTAAAGTGACTGGTGACGTTAGAGAAGCGATGGAGGATACTAAGGTTACTGTTTTGGTTTTAATTGATTTCTCCAATGCCTTTAACGCTGTCAGCCACGATATTCTCCTTGCTATGCCCTCTCATCTCATGGTTTCGTCCGAGGTTCTGGAATGGTTCTCTTCTTATCTTCGGGGACGCCGGCAGTCGGTTCGCGTTGATGAGAGCTCTTCGAGTTGGCGTGACCTGGATGCTGGTGTTCCACAAGGCGGTATTCTTTCTCCATTGTTATTCTCCATCTTCATTAATTTTATAACTCACTGTCTTCGGTGTTCGTATCATCTTTATGCCGATGATCTTCAATTGTATACAGCTGCGCGGGTGGAAAGTTTATTGGATGCTGTAGCAGATGTAAACCGAGACTTAGATGCAATCAAAAAGTGGTCTGATAGTTTTGGGGTATCAGTGAACCCCTCAAAGTGTCAGGCCATTGTAATTGGAAGCTCGCGCATGATGGGTAGGGTGACGCTTAGCTCTCTTCCTCCTCTCATTTTCAATGGTACCGTCATACCCATTACCCCTACTGTGAAAGATCTCGGTTTGCATCTTGACTCGACGCTTAGCTGGCAGCGCCAGGTCTCTAATGTTAGTCAAAGGGTCAACGGTACTCTCGAAACTTTTTGCCCGCTAAGACGAAAACTATGCTTGTGCAGACTTTGATTTTCCCTATCATTGACTATGGTGACGTGTGCTACTTTGACTTGAATGCGGTGTTGCTGGATAAGCTTGACAGACTGCTTAACAATTGTATCCGGTTCATATTCAACCTCAGAAAATATGACCATGTGTCGAGCTACAGGTCTGAGCTCAAATGGATGCCCATTCGCCAGAGATGAAATTTGCGTGCTTTGACCACGCTTTTCTCCCTTCTTAACTCTCCCACTCCTCCTTCTTATCTAGTGTCTCACTTCCAATATCTATGTTCTTCACACGCTAAGAATCTTCGTTCTTCTAACAATCTTCTCCTACTCTGTCCTTCTCATACTTCTGACTTTGTTCATTCTTCCTTTCATATTCAGTCCATTCTTCTTTGGAATGCGCTACCTCTTGACATCAGGATGGCCACCAGTCGGTATGCATTTAAGCGGAGATTGCGGAGTTATTTTCTAAATAAATAGCGTAGTCATCTCAAAACCTCTCTCTCTTGAATTTGTATATAATATATATATACATATATAATATAGGTATATATTATAGTAAATATGTATGTATGAGTATTATAAGTTTATGACTTATTTATGTACAAATTGTTCCATTTCTAACAGAGCACCTGCCATCTAATCTCTTCACCACCCTTGGTTGACTGGTAGAGAATGCCTAAGGCATTAAGTCCGCCTTTGTACTTTTTTAAGTGTGAAAAGTTTAAATAAATAAATAAATAAAATTTAAAAAAATCAGCAATGGATGTTGAAATACTCGGCGGCCGAAGGCTCGCTGCGCTGCCGTTCGCTACGCGCGTTTTGCCACGGTAACGATACATTGCGTGTGAGGTAATAAAACAAATCAGGTTTATCGGATTCCCATAACGTTCCTGAAATAATTTCAAGTACCGGTCATCTTAGTATGATATACTGAACTCACCCCATCAGTCTGCGCAGGGCTATCCCTTACACCCTGTATAAATGTAGAATTATTCTCTGTTCTCTGTACTTTTTTGTCTAAATTTTAGGCTCAGCTGTTTCGGAGTTATGGTCAGTTTTCATCAATTTTCTTAAATATATTTGCAATCCTCATAACAAGCCCTTTCATTTGGTAATATGTCACAGGTTGCAATCGCCTTTCTTTTAAATTTTCTGATTTTTCCTCCAAAAGTGAACCCCATATTCAAAATTCATTTATTTACTTATACGTTTGTGTTTGGGTCACAGAAATTCATATATGTGTACCAAATTTCAACTTAATCGGTCTAGTAGATTCGGAGCAAATCGGCTGTGATGACAGATGGACAGACAGACAGACACATGAGTGATACTACAAGGGTTCCGTTTTTTCATTCGGACGCACAGAACCATAAAAAGAGGGTGCGTGTTTATGACCACACGATAGAAGTGAAAACTTAGGACTGGAGCCGAGTATACGCGATTCAGCGCCGAATATACGCGATTCAGTGCCGAGTATACGCGATTCTGTGTCACCGACCGACTGGAGCCGAGTATACCCGATTCAGTGCCGAGTATACGCGATTAAGTGTCACCGACCGACTGGAACCGAGTATACCCGATTCCTTGACAATTCAAAAGTGCCTGTAAATGATTTAATTGAAATAAATGCTCTGAGTTTGAGTTCAGCGTCACTGACCCGAGCGTGGCGGTTTTTTTTCGTTTCCCGAGTTTCGTTCACTGTTCAGAAAGAGCTTCTAAAGAGATTCTAGAGAGTTCCTAAAGAAGTTTTCACTTCAAAAAGAAAATGAAAGTCGGTGGAAATCGAAAATTCACATCAGCTTCGAATGCAATAATTATTCAATTTCTATACAAAGCGCAACATAATTATGTAGTTTCTCTTGCTAGATAACAATTTGAAAATAAGTTCTTTTTTATTTTTAGGCGTATCTATCCTGCGTACATAGGTGTAGGTACCCAGTGAAAAATAAAATTATTAAAAAAGCAAGTTTTCATTAAAGTGAAAGCGCCAGGGTTTTTTTTTTTTGTGGATGGGAAATCATCAAATGACTTCTCCCGCTCTGGGCGGAGCGGGAGGGCGTGTCAGACTTAGCGCGCGAAATTCAAATTTTCTTACGTTTTTTGCCATTTGCAGGTCAGTATTAGGTTGTATGTTGATTAAAATATGATTCACGACCGTAATAAATATGTATTTACAGAATTATAATCATTAAAGTCATAAATACAACTCTCTAAGACCAAGTAATTCTATTGAATGAGTATTTCATGAAATCTTAACATTTCAGGATTATACCAACTTAAGGAATTTTATTACTGATTCTAATATTATAATTCTGTAAATACACATTTGTTACGGTCGCGTCTCGTACTCTAATCAACATACACCCAGACTTAGCTGCAAATTGCAAAAATCGTAAGAAAATTTGAATTTCGCGGCTACCTTAGCGCTTCCCCCTTAAGACCAAAGTCAAATTATGCAAAACGTCTATCCAAAAATCATGATACCAACCAAACACATAATCTTAAATTAAAAAAACATTCCAATTTATTTACCCTTTTAAAACTCGAAATAGCCTACCAATTATATATAGGCTTAAATATAACCTTGGTTATGATGGCAGACATAATATTGGCAAAACGGGCGAATCAATGTTTATTCTGTCATTTTTTATGAATACATTTGTCCTAAAAAATGTTGACGGCCTCACGGTGCAACTTTTAAGGTGACTACAGATTGGGCAGCTAATAATTCAGCCGACGACGTTCACACGGACGTAAAAGTATCGCGGCGGTTTTTTATCGCGCACTGGATTTTCAACTCTCGATGTTGAGCCGAGCAGTGAGAATCCAACAGAGTGCATTCCAGCGCGTTGAAAAAACGTTAAAAAACCATAATAATCTCAAGTCAATCCCAAACAAGAGAACCAGCACCACAAATTGGGTAACACACCTTCTTTCACAATCCGAAGGATTTTGAAAGAATTTCCTAATCCATTGCTCCATATGTTTGAAAAATTCATCTGCTCGACAACGTAAATAACGCAATGAATGTTGTTGAACTGTCAAAATGAAACCGATTCCTACTGTAAGTGTGTTACGCAATTGCCCCGTTGATTTTTCGATCGACATTTTAACTCAATGGATTAGCAATATGCTACAAAATTATTCAGATTATTACATTGCATGCTGCATCGTCTGACGTCATCACGTCAACGCCGGCTGTCGCTGAAAACCAGCGCTGAGCTTTGTCTCGCGTAGGGTCGCAGCATTATGCTGAGCGATGGCCGTTTTCCGTGGATGTGACGGATATTTTCCCCCAACTTGTTTCTTTTTTGTGTTTGTGTTTTTTCTTTGCGTCATGTTTACCAAAAATAAACGTATTGATGGATACATTGTAAATCATGACGCCTCTTTCCGTACGGTGTGAACAAGACTTAAGGCCTATTCGATATGTAATTTGTTGTTATTCGTTATTATCTAACTTATTTTCATCAATTATAATATTTTTTCCCGCGGACAAAGGTTTTATGTTTAATCATAGATAATGAGTTAATAACCGGCATGATCGAGGTTTGTACAGGAATTGCCTTGTTTTTACCTAATTGATTTGTGTATATTTGATACAATCGTATAGTTTTATAAGAATAGCTCATAATGGTTTACAAAAAAAATTGTTGTTAAGGTGCATGCACAATGGTAGCCCGCAAAATTAAAAACTTACGTTTTTTACAATTTGCAGGTCAATGTCAAGTTGTATGTTGATCTGAATATGATTCGCGACCGTAAAACATATGTATTTACAGAATTATAATAATTAGACATCATGTAACTCTTTAAGACCAGGTAATTCTATTGAATGACTATTTCATGAAATCTTGACAATTAGGATTATACAAACTTATGGAGTTGTATTACTGATTTTGATGATTATAATTCTGTAAATGCATATTTGTTACGGTCGCGAATAATACTTTAATCAACATACAACTTAATACTGACTTGCAAATTTGCAATAATACATAAGAAAGTTTGAATTTCGCGGGCTACCTGGCGCTTCACCCTTAATACATCTCTCCAAGTTAGAATTGGCCTCAGATGTCATGGTTTCATAGGTTAATTTGAACATAGAGAGATGTATCGATGATTTTGACAATTAAATAGTCATCTGTGTAACTTTATTAAGATCAATATGCTTACGTGTGGTCCTAAAGAAAGCACGTGGTGCATTAAAAAATGAAAAAAACAAAACTTTGAAATTAATTTCAGTCCTTTAACTACTAGGATACTGTTCGCGACTTCGACCGTGTGAAATTTCTTGTCTTAACATAAAATATATCCTATGATATAGAATTTTCGGAATCGGATCAGTAGTTCCGAATATTACCTCCTACATACAAACACATATTTTTTATTTCTGAATGGGCCTGTTCTTGACCTCGATATCCCCTTTAACTCTTTATTATGTTATCAAGTACTTGCACTTCCCGCGCGGCTTCATCCGCGTGGATTTGGTACTTTTTATAGTACCTACCCCGTTAGGGGTAGGTTTTCAAAAAATCCTGATACACGTTATTTATTTATTAAAACTTCATGCACAAGTAAAAAAGAATACAGTCCAAAGGCAGACTTAATGCCTGAGGCATTTTCTACCAGTCAACCTTAGGGTGATGCAGAAAGAAAACATGGCAGGTGCAACTTAAGGGATAAATAACACGAAAATAACTATAAAATACTAGAATAAATACATAGATATATATATACATACATACTTATAAACGGAATAAACTTCGTCAGGAAAAATAACGAATGATAGAGGAGAAAACGAATCCTGCAAATCAGCGCTGGGATGTTTCTGCCAACTTCTTCCGTTATATGATCACGAGCCTTCACTACAAATGACAACCGATTGGTTACCGTCCTGATGTTCAGAAGGAGTGCATTCCAAAGAAAGACTGCCTGGACAAAGAAAGAAGAGTGAATGAAACCAGAGCGGTGAGAAGGACACCGTAGAAGACGATTGTTAGTGGAACGAAGATTTTTACTATGGTCAGAGCATAAATACTGAATATGGGGAGTCAGATATGAAGTCTCAAGTGGGTTTGTCGAGAATAGAAAATAGACAGAGCCTTCACCTCTCTGCGCTGACGAATGGGCAACAATCTTAAAAGCAATCGGTGCGCAGATACATGGTCATATTTACGAAGATTGAAAACGAATCGAGTGCAATTAACAATTATTCAGAAGGCGGTCAAGTTATTCTTTATGTTCGGTCTTTTAAGTATAAATACTGATTAGTAAGTTTCAAGTTAATCGGACTGCGCGTTAAAATTCTTCCATACAAAACTTTGACACCCCCCAATCCCCTTTAGGAGGTAGTTTAGAAAAACAAAAAATTACAAACTTTATAATTTACTAAGATAAGTATTCGTGCCAAGTTTCAAGTATATTAACTCAAGAAATAAGATTTTTCACACAAAAAATCCCCCCTTTTCACCACCTTAAAGGTCGAATTTCCAAAAATCCTTCCTTAGTGGATGCTTACAACATAAAAGGCATCAGCTGCCAACATTTCAAGTTTGTAGCCGCAGCGGTTTAAGCTCTGCTTTGATGAATCAGTGGGACAAGTAATTATAATATATGTATAGATAGATACACAGACACCAATTATTATCTGTAGAGATACAAAATCAATGTAACGCACAAAACACAATCTAACAATCACACACACACACAGCAACAATCTTTAAAACCCAGTAGCCACTAATTGGCTTAGTGTTTTTGGCGGTGCAGTCAGTGACAAGCATGGCCGGGCATCGAACCCAGGATAGTACTGTTAGGAACTGGTTCCCGGTACCTGTCGTATCTGAGAAGTAAACACCGATGCATTTCCGTGTGCGTGTTGCCATTGCAAGTTATTTTTTTCTGTCTGGTAAATTTTCGTTTTGGTCTTTTGAGAACGAGATTTTGAATTGAAGTTTTAAAGGTTTTGGATTAAAGGACCAAATATTGTGAAACTTTAAAGGTGCCTTTTGGATTTGAATATAAAGGAAAAACCTATTAAAACTAAGTACGCAAGAAACTGGATAACCAAAATATTTTTTTACAAAAATTTACCACTCTGGACAATTTTTTAACCAATGTTAATAACAAGAGAGATTGGAACATATCCATCTTACCTAAAGATTTGGATTGTATGCTTGCTGTCTATTATAAAGTTTTAATAATTTTATTCAGCATTAAAATTATTTATGTAACATCTTATACATTTTTTTTGGGTCAGAAATCTTCAAAATGACTTCTCCCGCTCTGAACGGAGCGGGAAGGCGTGTCAGACTTTTACTGACTAAAACCCACCCGTGGTCCTTCAGTTGTCTGTGCCAGGGGCCACGGTAACTCTTTCAAACATCCCGCGACCCTGGCAGAACAACTTATACCTAATTAATTAATAAAAATAACAATAAGTGTATTAAAGTTGAAAACCAAAAGAAATAAGATAATAAGTACCTCTATGTTATGAATAAAGTGACATTTCGGCTACTCATGTTCATTATTTTTGCGGAAGCCATGACAGTTTCCACTGTCAAGACTCCGAACGACAACGCCCTAAATCATGTACGATAACCGGATTTCTCTACTTCACTTAAATTTTCACTTTAAACACACAAGAGACTTGATAGGACTTACGCAAATATTCGTAAATCTTTAGCTTTTACCTTGGTAAACATATGTTTAGGTAAGTTAACTGATTGTGACATACGAAGTTAGAAATACATGAGTAGGAGATGCATGATGCATGAGAGACCATCTTGAAACAAACACGAAATAAAAGATCGGTAAGGAGACACACTATAAAATGCGACAGCAAAATTTGTGTGAAAGAAAAACATTTGTATGTTACCATTGAAGAGATTGTTAATGTTAATCCCCTTAGCTGATTTCAATCAAGTCATAAATTAAATGCAAAAATTAACGGGCGGTCTGAAGAAAGCGAAGTACTAGAAGTGTATTAAGTAAGTGAAATTATGCAAAGGCATCACTGAATAAATTATATGGAACCCTAAGTTCATAAGGGCAGATATTGGAGCACTTCGGGAAAAGGAGAGGAAACATGATTGGTTAATTAGACATTTTATATTACCAAGGAAGAAAGGGAAAGAGGCAATGAGCGCGTAAAGAAGACGACCGAGAAGAACGGACATGAAACAACTAAAAGCAACATAAAAAATCAAAAGCAAAACAAATAGTAGGGACAAGAATTATTATCATTGGATACAGTAGGATAGACTTTACCAACAAATACCCAACTACCCAGCACATAATTATTTAAAGACTTTTTTGACGGAACCCTCAATATTACAAGTTTACTTTCAACAATTTAAAATGGTAGTCGACCACATTATTGGAAATTAGCAATTCAAACTGGCAAGAATGATGTCATCTATATATTTAAATTAGACATAAAGATTCATTTACATCTTGATTAACGTGCAGAATGTCGTTAAAGATACAATGATCTCTTGAGGTGATGGAAAAAAATTTATAGGTAGAAAGTTTTGTGAGATATTGAGATGAAACAGCGAAGCGCTTTTTCTCTGGCAAAAGCCGTGGTTAAAATATTGTTCAGTAATCAGGGGGTCCCGAAGCCCGTCAACGAAGATACGGGCCCGTCCGAAAGTAGTTAATCCGTCAAAACAAGTGTAAAATTAAAATTTTCGGACGGGCAAAAACACATCGGGCGTAGGGACCACTGTAAAATCGTGTTGTCATTCATTCTTAGTTCGGAAACCGAACTAATCTTATGTCCGTAAGTGATACGGAGTAGGAAACGCCCGTAACTTCGGCCGAAACCACGGACTTAGGGAGTAGATCCCCAAGTTAGGGTAGGGATGAATGCCCTGAGGGCTTGGTCACGTGGCAATCGCTTTCAAAGCGATCCGTATTCCTACAAAGACTTTCAACAGTTTCATTTTTACTTTTCCAACATCGTAATCGCTGATAAAATAGAATGTCAGTTTGTCTAGAATCTCTGGGCGCTTTAGACGTACTTCGTCACTCGAGGTGTCTCTGTGGTGACACGCTAAGGGTCCCCGAAACGAATAATTGCAATTGTCAATTTTTACGTGGTTGATACACATTGATCGTCTACCACATGCAATTGAAGCGGTTGATAATATAACTACAATACAATAGAAATTAATGGCGATCGTTTCGGGGACACCTAAGCCGTCGGTTCGGGCTGTCATACAAGTAGATCTTTGACAGTCGTTACGGTTAGTCAGAAGCCCGAAAGTCTGACAACCAGTCTTTCCAGAGGGTATCGTGTGTCAGTAAATGGCTTGTGAATGCCAGAGAGGCTCTGTGTAAAATACTGAAGGCCAATTCTCGTAGTTAAAAAACGTTAAATTTCAAGTCGCAATCGCATCTCGGCGACAATCAATGTCAAAAACTTGACAAAAATATAGGGAAATTAGAGGTGTTTATGACAGATTGAGACTGAGATTAGAATGCGATTGTTTGCGATTTCCTGTATTTTGAAAAATACAGGAATTGCCCCCCTGGTTTTCGTTATAAGTAATAGGGAATAGGCTAGGCAGGTGATGAAGCGAAGTTATCGAGGAGTTTCTTCTAAAAAGAAAGGTGATAAAAGGAATGCTACAATTATTATTGAAGTAGGTACTAAATCTATATTTTTAAACAGTCATAAAGAACGGAGTTTAGTAAACACTTAACAATTTTGTCTGACCCCGCTACCGACTCTCAATATTTACTTTTCATCCATACTATAAACAAATAAATCAAGTTTGCTGCCATATCTAGATTCTTAGGACCGGTTTTAAGCGGTTTTTACTGGTTTAGGATTAAGTCAGGTCCAAGCCTAATGATTATATGAATTCTTCGACTCGACACGTAAACTCAAGTACTTAGTGCCTATAAAGTGCTAGTGGACAGTTTAGCTTAGTAAATAAAAATAATGAATCCAAAAGAAGAACCTGAAGATTGAGTTGCATAGTGTTTCAAACGACAATTGTACTACAACACGAGTTATCACAAAATCGAAAAAAAAATACAAAGTCAATAATGAATCTACCATGGGTCTGCTCTGCTGTCTCATGTGCAAATTGAAACTACCGGGGGTGATCACCTAAACGGAGGTAAAAATCCCACACTCCTCGGTCTTATCCCCAAAGCCCGGGCGCCTTTTCAAGGTTTCGCCCGAAAAAAAAACGGATGGAAAGGAAATACAAATTAACTGAATAATGTTCTTAGAGATTGGAGAGCTTATCTACATCTATTCTATACTAAAAAATAAAATTGAAGTGCCTGTTTGTAATGTCAAAATAACAGCTTTTTACTAAATGCATATGAAAGTATATACGGTACTTATAACGAAAAAGCAATTTTTAAAATTTTTGTCTGTCTGTCTGTTTGTATGTTCCGGCTGATCTCCGAAACGACTGGACAAATTTTGACGGGACAGTCACTGTCAGATAGCTGATGTTAAGGAGTAACTTAGGCTACTTTTATTTTAGAAAAATAATTAGGGTTCCGCGCAAAAAAATATTAAAACCCATGAAATTGTAAACATAATCCGATTCAAATTGAGAAGTATTGACATCCACGCGGGCGAAGCCGCGGGCAACAGCTAGTTTTATTAATAAGTTCGATCTCAGCGTTCTACAATCTTAAATTATTTGTCAATGTGTCTTCTCTAGAAGTCCATTATAGTCGACATCATTAGCGATAACTCTAAAACAAAATAACTACGTAACAAAATTCCTTTTCCCACCAAAAACCCTCAAAAACGACAACTCCCAGCGCGAATAACCTCAAAATCGTCAGTTTCCGCCTTACCTATAGTACAGTTACAAAACTGGTTGTTCAAAATGAAGGGAGAGATATACTTGAAAATGTGGATCGCCACGGATATACATACTACAGAATAGTACAGAAGGTCGGGTCAACACGACGAGCGAAAACAGGCACTCGCGTACATGGATGCGTATGGTCTGTTCCAAAAGCATTTGATTCAAATATAGACATGGTTTAGAAACGTATCTATGGATAGGTATGCCAATTTTAGTGCCACATACAAATTGAGTGCATAGGTTTAAAACCGAAATTCTAATTTTAAATTTGAAACATTCTAACTTAGACAGATGAACGTGTTTTTCCTCAGATTTCTTCAATTCCCTTTAGTGAGCGATTGAGTAAGAATATAATCTGAACAGGGTTTGCTTACATTTTCATTAGATACTTTTGAAACAGAAAGCACGTACTCTATGGTATAATGGTGGCGGTGGAATAAAACCAACGTTGGATGACAGATAGGGGGGGGGGGGTTGTTCACTTTACGTCAAACACATGACAGACTTTAGCAAACAAAGTTAGACTGAGGTTAAGCCTATTAGTGGTCCTAGGGATGGACTGCGGGGCTATCCTATCCCTTCACCTCCTAGCTAGGCTATTCCTGAGGGCGACGGGGCCTCCGCTCACCACTGTGCCTTCTAAGTAGCGAGTGCTCGTTCCTCCGTTCCTCCATGTATTTCCGTTTATATAGTCGGTTTGACAGATCAGTGAGTGTCTTCATGATCTCATGCTTGTATGTGGTTGTAACCTTTGTTGACGTCACGGACACTTCACACGTCGAATGTTAGATCTGTAGGTACTGTTGCTGTTATCGTCTTATCGATGATTGATCTTGTTTGTGTTGCAATCTACTGGTATTGCGTAGTGTTGTGCACACAATCCGGTAGATGGCGTAAGGCGTCGTGTTATAATGGTAATTAGATCTTAGGTACGGTTCTTAGATCTCAAATCTCAACCAGCCAGTCGCGAGTGTGCTTGTATTCGCTGTACTTGAACGTGAAGCTTGTCAGTATATGCACGGAGCTAACCTTCTGTGATATTCTGTGTTCGTTCGTACTTCCTCAGATTCGGCGAAGCGAATATTTTTGATCGAATAATCAATGGTTTTTGACATGACTGACGCTTGTTCTTGAAGATATTAAGGTCTTGTGTGTGCCTGATTTTTGAAAGATTTATTGACTTCTTTTTACGAAGTTTATTACGTACGATATTTGAATGGCAATTAACCTCGTTTTTTTATGGAATTGTGAATGGGACTTGTGAATGGGACGTGCATACAAAACGATAAGAATAATCAGAAAAATAAAACAAAATAGATCCACATTATAATCACGAGCTCAAAACAGAAATAGTCGGCAGCTACACGTCATGACTGTGACAAGGAGGCTTCCACTCAGCATGATGCTGTGCTATGAGGGACCCACAGCACAGCGCCGATTTTCAGTGGTCACTCGAAAAACACGTACGCAAAACGCAAATCAACTCAGGCTTAGTGTGTGACTCAGTAGCAGTCCGGAGTCTGGATGTGCCCGGTTGATGGCAACCGGCTCGCCCAATTTTAAAGCTACTCTACCTTTATAAAATAGATGGCGCTTAACACTTAGTTCATAATTAGGTGATAGTGAAAACTAAGATCTCTTGACGCGAGCACAGATACTTTTATTTTTCTGTACCGAAAGGGTGCCAACGTGACAACTATTACTAAGGCTCCGCTGTCCGTCCGTCTGTCACAGGGCTGTATCTTTTGAACCGTAATAGGTACTTAGACACTTGAAATTTTCACAGAGTGTGTATGTAGGTACTACTTCATATAACAACAAATTATCTTCATGCCCTTGTCCCATGTTACTTGGTGTCGGCGCAACACGTTTTCTCTTTCCATTTTCCCCCGTCAAAAGTCACGCTATCATTCACTCCCTTCTCTTTCATATCATTCCTCACACAATCCATCCATCTTTTCTTTGGCCTTCCTCTCCCTCTCCATCCATCAACATTTATATTCATCACTCTTTTAGTCACATGCGTTTCCTCCCTCCTCTTCACATGCCCATACCAAACCAAACGATTTCCTTTCAACTTTTTTGTCACTGGCGTCAATTTCAAACTTCCCCTTATCATCATTTTCATATAACAACAAATATAATAAAAATAAAATAAAGTTGAAAAATAAAGATGGACCATATTATGTAAGTAGTGTTAAATATTGTACCTTGGTACGGAACCCATCGTGTGCGAGTTCGACTCGCACTTGGCCGCTTTTTGTTACACTATAACACAAAAATAAAACTCATAATAATATGTCACCAAGGGCCTTGGGCGGACATTATAGGAGAATGTATACTTTATTGAAAATACCAGTTTCTGAACACGTTTCACCAACCCGACGAACAGGTGACGAATTGATAGGTACGTGGAGATACAGTCCCAGGCCGTAATATAACACATAAAGCTTTAGAAAGAGACAGTCTGACAGTCACACAGGTATGAGTGACAGAGACCACGCTCTTCAAAGTCGAACTTTTTCTTGTACTACCCAGCATATCTATTCACAACCATTCGATACGCTTCCGTGCCGAATCGAACATCAGTAAACGTCATCGAAGGAACACAAATCTGAAATCCATACATTTTGACAGTTTAAATCAAATAGACGACAGTTATTCATCCGACAGCTATTTGCTGTCGGGGACTAGGCAAATCAGCACCCTAATTGCGTAACACACTATCAATCAGAATCTGAATCATTTTGAAGCAAATTGCTAATCCATACATACATATCTACATACACATAAACTCACGCCTTCTTCCCTTGGGGGTAGGCAGAAACTACAGAACGCCACCTGCTACGATCCTTACATACTCCTTTTGCCTCGTTTACATTCATACATCTGGTCATACACGCACGCCGGTTGCGAGTACTACGCACCTGACCTTTCTGAAGAACATCACCAATAAGGTCACTATATGTCTTCCTAGGGCGTCCCCTTCCGGCGTTTCCACTCACATCTGCCGTGTAAATACCTTTTGTTAGTCGACTTTCATTCATCCTCTCAACATGACCAAATTGCTTCGTAAGTTCGAAAAATTTGTCTGCTCAAACGTAAATAACGCCATGAATGTTGTTGAACTGTCAAAATTAAACCGATTCCGATTGATAATTAATGTGTTACGCAATTGCCCCGCAGTAATCGAAAATGTGTCATTTTCGACTCGAAAGCCTGTAGAATGGTTGTGAATAGCTATGCAGGTGACGAATTTGGTAATAGGTAAAGTTACAAGGCGATAATAAGAATTTATAATCCACTAGCAGCGGCCCGCGGTTTCACCCGCATAAATCTCGAATCGGGATAAAAAGTATCCTATGTGTTAATCCAGGTTATAAACTATCTCTGTGCCAAGTTTTATCCAAATCTATTTAGGAGTTTTTGCGTGAAAGAGTAACAAACAAACATCCATCCTCACAAACTTTCACGTTTATAATATTAGTAGGATAGTAGGAAGGATGACAGAGACGACGCCGCCGTCTCTCTCATCATAAGCCGTACTTTTTCTAAAAACCACTACGATATTGTGCCATTTTGACAGACGGATAGGTACCTACTGTACGCAAAAATGTTTTATCGATAAAAAAAACTGTTGATCTTACACTTTGTCATTAAGTGTAGTTGACATCATCTCTATTGATCAATTCGTTTTAGTGTAATGTGTAAAAAGGTTGTTGTTTGTTTAAACAGTATTGACCTTGAAATATTTTGTATGTATGGCTTGAGAAGTCACGTGTTGATTAAAAGGTTAGACTTTTTCAGCATTCTATGTATAAATCACTAGCTTCCGCCCGCGACTTCGTCCGCGTGAAATTTCTTATTCCCCCGACCCAGCCACCCCCCGTCGCATCGCATCGCCTGCCCGCGCTGTTACTTCCAATTAAAATTGACCATGGGTTAGGGTATCATAAAAAAACTAAGTATGTTTTGGTAAGTGATCAATAGCCAAATAAAGACTGCCTTTTGAAGCGAAGTAACATCTAGCAAGGGGTCAGTAAATCCTGCTATTGGCGACGATGAAGATATAACACATAAATGCAACAAAATCAACTTATAAAACACAGAAACAATTGCACTTGCTTCACACAAACATAACCGGCGAAAGGTGTAGTATAGGTACACTTCTGCCCAACCTTTCGCGGAATACAGGCGTGATGTTATGTCATGTTATAAACATCCGCATAAAACAGTCATAATCCCTTTTTACCACGAATCAATCATGCAACCATTTGTGGTTTTAAAACGAAAAACATCAATCGGAACAGAAATATTCCTAAGACACATTACAAGTGACCAATTAAGTGAGTGAGCAATTAACACGACACATCCTAGTGATTATTCGGTGTTGCTATCTATCCATTTAAGTGTACTGAGATCAAAGTACGTACTTATTATTGAACATTAGCTTCTGCCCACTACCTGGAAGTCGTAAGATACATAATAATACCAATAAAATAGCCAAATTTTTATAAAACTCCCTCGGCCCCGACCCACCGCGACGCATCGCATCGCGCGCCCCACCCGTTCGTTCTTCCTGGGTCGTAGCATGGTTAGAATTGGGCTGTCAAATGCAAAAAGATTTTTTTAAATCCGACTGGTAGTTTCAGAGATTAGCGCGTTCAAACAAGCAAGCTTTTCTGTTTTATTATAACAGTACTAACTAGCTGTGGCCGCGACTTCGTTCGCGTGGTTGTCGGAAAACAACTTCCTTATTTATGTAAATCGGATTTTGTACACAATTTCGTGTTTTTTTTTTTTTGCGCGGAACCCTAATTTTTTTTTTCTAAAATAAAAGTAGCCTAAGTTACTCCTTCAAACATCAGCTATGCCAGTGAAAGTCCCGTCCAAATCGGTCCAGCCGTTTCGGAGATTAGCCGGAACAAACAAACAGACAGACAGAAAAACAGACAAAAAATTTAAAAATTGTTTTTTTTTTTGTTATAAGTCCTACCGTATTATATCATATGAATTTAGTAAAAACTTATACATATTTTGACATTACATACAGACACTTCAATTTTATTTATTTGTATAGATGTATGTAGCTTACCGACCCGATTTACGACTTGACACAAAATCGAGATTTCTGTGTTGTAAGTAGGTACATTCTCTAAATGACGATGAAAACCGCATCAAAATAAGTAAGAAGAATAACGCGGTCACACAGACACGAAAAGCGAGATAATAAATAAATAATCTTTATTTTTCAAAAACTTTGAGTACATGTTAATTTAAATACCACACCATGAGTGACGGATAGGAATATTACAGCGGACAGCGGAGCAAACCCCAGTTCCTTGCTAAGAATTAACCTGTGTTACAGACACTAGAGGCCGCTTTGCCACCTCACTAGAAACATTACTTCAAACGTCTGTAGTATAAAAATTGTTGAGTAACTGGATTCCCAATTTAGGCATGCCTGTATATAGGGAATCCATATAAAATTAAGTACTAAAAACAAATATATGAATGTGCCACATTCACTACAGATAGAATACTGTCATAAGTCAGGGTTGGGTCTAAAGCTTGCTTTGGAAACCGATTCATTGAATCTCTGAGAGTGCCTCGTTGGCCCAGTGCTCGCGAGCGTGATCCTGGCTCAATACCCAGCGGGGCAATTGCGTAAGACACTCACAGTAGGAATCGGTTTAATCTTGACTGTTCAACAACATTCAAATTGTGTTCTTTACATTGTTGAGCAGACAGAAGTTTCGGACATTATGAAAGGATGAGCTTCAAAATCATTCAGATTGTTATTGATGATGTGTTACGCAATTAAGGCCTGCGCAAACGTAGACACTTTATGTTACCGACACGGCACACCATTACAGGACATTGTAGTTGCTGTGTCCTGTAGCGGCGATCGGACACAGTCGCCGGTTGCTACTCCTGATCACTGGTAACCGTAGTTGCTGTGTCCGGTGGCGTGATTGTTGTGGTGAGATTGTTTTCGGCTCGCCCCGCCCGCGCCCCTGCGCCATCCTCTCGGTGTGCGTGGCTTCTATCGCACACAGGATACGGACACCGATTGCACATCGTCCGTTTGCGCAGCTCAGTACAATAAATTTGTTAATATTGCTTGTGTCTTCAACTGACGACTTTTAGTTTCCAGTTACCGACACCGAACACTTTTTGATCGGCAACGAGTATGTGTTAAGTGGAAGCAACTGGACCAAAAAAATGTTCACGTCTGCGCAGGGAGTGGCTGATTTCATACTGGTTATACAAGGTGTAACATAATTAACGCACAACCTCTTAAGGGGTCATTGTACTCATCATTATGAACAACTTTTACTATGGGATCAAACCTAAAATCGCGAAATAAATCAGCTATTCCCTACATTTATGTTCGCATAACTCGTCAAAATGTAGGGAACAGCTGATTTCAGGTTTGGTCCCATAGTAAAAGTCCTTAAGAGGTTGTGCGTTATTATTTATGTTACATCTTGTATAGAAATCAAATATTCATTGGTAGCTTGTATCGGACACAAGACACAAAAGTGTCCACGTTTGCGCAGCGCCTGAGGTGCAGGTCGGGCATTTCATTACCATCCTGCTCTCATCCCAATCTATTTAGGGTCCAGGCAGCATGTCTTCTTCTTCCATACGTCTCTATTAGCCGACATCTGTGAAGCCACCTCCTTTCTAACCATATCATCTTTCGAACAATCCATCCATGGTTTATTAATTGGCCTTCCCCTACTCATAAAGTCATCCACTTTCATACTCGAAAGTCAAAACTTTCCTCGCAATATGTTCCTCATTCCTCCGTATTCCGGGCATATTGTGTATTTGAGTTTTTACAACAGGAAATTCATCACTGGTGAAATGCGGGTGTTATTTTGATCCTCTGCCTACCCCTTCGTGGAATACAGTCGTCGTGTTATGATAGTAATTGAGTACTAGTAGTAAATCAAATTGAGTGTAACTGCGTCCAAAGTCCATGCTGTCATAAGTCAGGGTTAAAATCATGCTTAAGAAACTTTATAGTGTCTATTACTTTTATTAGCACAGTTTGAACGGACAAACATTTTGCTTATTTTGTAACTACTTCGGGTAAAAAGTTGTCTTTAATCAAAGTCGAAGGTAAAACCTTATTAATACTGGACAAGAACTGACTTTCAAAAATCAAAAGATTTATTAAATATGCTTGATTTAAATAAATAAAATGTTACGCATGAAACTGAATTTGCTTCAAGAGTAAGTCCTATAACATAAAACACCCATTTTGGTACAGTATACCTGTTTTTATATTGTTATATTAAAGCGGTGGATTTTTTTGATTACCTACTGTAAATATCCAACGTTTCAGTTGTTCTTGGTGAGAATTGTTATATATCACACAACATAACAGCCTTACGGGTCGATCGATCACGTTAATCTACACTTGCCGCGGTTGGTCCGTGGATGGGTAACCATCTTTACATACCAAGACCCCTCCGTGCCCCAGAAAGCACATTAAGCCGTTGGTCCCGGCTGTCATTCAGATAGGCAGTCGCTCCATGTAAAATTCTGGTATTCAGCTGCATCCGATTAGACTGGAAAAGGCCAAGCAAATGATGACTGTTCAAATACTTTCACCTATCTACATATATTGGATGTTTTAAAATTTCTACTGAGAATGAACGATTGGACTCATCCTTGAAGGATTGACTGGTGGAGGACTCAAGACAGTACCCTGTGGCATTCCTAGGGTCATTGCTTTATTTTTTTTGCATATAACTATTTGTAGATTAGTATGAAGGTATTGGTGTGGGCAGAGATGAGCATAAAATATTTGTCATTAGCGCTAACCTAATAATTTTTCAGTTCCTCACTGTTTTGCCTATAGACACTGCTAGTATCCCATTCTAAAGTCCACTAAAGACACGTGTCACGCAAATTCCCTCAACCGTGACACAGCAGCTTTTTATCATAACATCTTATACCCAGTCACTGCCGTTTATCTGACCTCTACGACCTCCAGGGACAAAGTCGTAGAGCAGGTACAACCTGTCATTACATCTATGTACCTATCTACGTATAATTGTGACCTTTGGTTTGAGACTATTTTTGTCCTGTGTAGCTGTGAATGGTGCTGTATCATGCCTGATTGGTAGATGTTTTACAGGCTG
Organism: Fissipunctia ypsillon; assembly: GCA_947568875.1. Classification (NCBI taxonomy): domain Eukaryota; kingdom Metazoa; phylum Arthropoda; class Insecta; order Lepidoptera; family Noctuidae; genus Fissipunctia; species Fissipunctia ypsillon. The sequence continues at coordinate 11,887,913 of OX387663.1, read as the reverse complement.
TGATATAGATTTGTAATGTTTTTTGATTTATCAAATGTCTTCGTGAAATGACATGAAGAATATATTATAGATGACGGTACGGTATAGTTATAATAATTAAACGAATATAATGATTATGACAAAACGAAAACATGACTATATTAATGGGGAAGAGGCTAAGGAATTTATTGGTCAGAGAATTCGATCCCCGGACTGTCATTAAGAATTATATAATACAAAAGTGTTAGTGACACTGCTTCTTGAATTTCAGGTCAAAAATGGCAGTCACCAAGTTACAGTGATGGAATATTCTATGTGACACTCTATGAATAATATTTAGCAGTACAAAACTACGAACTAAACTAAACGTTTCACTCTAAGTAGCACAAAGATCAAGTGATGCTAATTTAACAAGTTTTAACACACATAAACAAAAAAATCTTAATGACAATCTTGTGGTGGTCATAATTTTTTTAAAGTATCATTCATTGTGGGTGTTACAACCGCGAACTACTTTTTATGAAGATGTCTATAGGCCATTCCATTAACAAACTTCGTATAAAAACTAGTGAATCGGGTCTCGACTTTCACTGTTCAGAATATCAAAGATTATTAATTTTAGTAAGCAACAAAGCCCAGATGCGCCTTTGGTATGAAAAGATCTCTATCGTGGTTGAGATTTCTGAAAGATTCTAGCAGGTTCCAAAACTTCTAAAAATCTTCCTGTATACAACGTTTTAGAATATACTATGTCAATTTAAATTGTATGAGTTGGGATTTAGGATTAATTCTGATTGGGTTAGGATTTAGTCTGCCAGGAAACCTCTATACCGAATGCCTCCAAAAACTAAATGCAGTTAAACTAAATTTGGAGAAGCTTCCTTACAAAGTGACTACTGTTAAAAGATTTCAAAATCGTGGTAATCCGCGAACAATCTTTGGCTCTATTCAATAGATAGTTTATGACCATGTCGTACTATGCTAAATACAACTTACGACATGGTCATAAACTTAATTATGTACGCTAATCTGTCCCACTAAGATTACATTACAATTACAACACACCTTCTGTTCAACACCATTTTGATCCAACGTCCTTCGTCTGTCAAAGGCACAGATTATAAAAACATTATGATCTGTGGTCAAAGGCATACGTTTCCTTACATCACTCGTCTTTATCAAGGGAAGCTGTAACATGGAAGTAATCAGCCTCTGACGTAAGCCTTTTTTCTCTTTCGACGGCGCTAAGCTCATGGTAAAAACGTATTTACATTAACGTGATTTATGACTACATTCAGCTTGCATAATGTCCGACCTTTGTTACTTGTCTCCGTCTCGTGTACGGAGTTGGTTGCGTGCGAAACTGAGATTCTCGAATGGCCTAGAGAGGTCTAAAATTCACGTGTATAGTTTTTGAGGTCGATCTCTACTTTCGGAATTATCATCATCATTTAAATAGCTGTCCACTGCTGGATGTTGGCCTCTCCAATAGTGATACTGAGCTTTATGTTCGACTACTCAATCCGTCTGTTACGAGCCATCCTGCGAAGACAGTTACTCCACTTAGCCTGAGGGTCCAAAGTTTGCAGAAATTTAGGAAAACGACCACCTCTTTTCTTCTACCAGAAATCTTATGCTTATTTTAAAACCTTCCCCGAAATCAGTTCCTAGTTTGAGTTGAATAAATCCTTTTTTGTTCTTCCAAATTGTATCCTGGCATGCGTCATAGGCCTAATTATGACGCAAGCGATGAAGCTGGCAATTATGAAGGACGAATTTCAAGTTTTGTATAAGATTTATATGTTTGGGTAAAAAGGTTACAATAATGAGGTATCCGCCTTATTGGACCTTTGAGCCTTGACCGCTCACATCCAAGATTTTTCGGCAAAAGGGTAGCCGCTACCCAACTTTTTCTGCCCGAGAACTTTTCAATTTTGGATCGAGGTGAGTGGTTTATTTTGTGGTAAGTTCATCAACAGCCTGCCCTTTGGCAATATTTTTTTTTGCTACAAAAAAAAAACCAAAATTTTAAAATTTCAAAAAGAACACTGTCAAGCATTAAAATCAAATTGGTGCCCAAAGAGGTGATTCTATACCTTTTTGTGAACACAAAAACAAATGAAAGAAACTCATTTCCATACAAAACATGAATAAATTCACACATCGTTGACCAACGACATTTTGAACGAAGCTCGTTAAATTAAAATAACCTTTTCTTACAGCTTATGTAAATATTATACTTAATTTATGAAACAATCTCTTACATTAAGCTCCCGAGTTCCTGAGTACATACTTACATATATATTTTGTTTTGCAACCTGTAAAGGATTTATATGTGCAATTGTGCATTTTACATAAACTTCCGTGGTAATATTATTTTGTCATTTGTTTTATTACTTTTGGAATGGAAGGACAAAGGTAGAATTTATTATCATATTGATTGCCTCATTGGTCCAGGCAGTAGATAAACATGTTCGTTATGTCTTATAGTAACTTCTTCAAGGAGTTCATGGTGCTCTGTATCATTAGATGAAATAATACGTTACAAGGTAGTCAGAAGCCAACACACAACAACAACAACAACAACACACACAACAACTAGTCACAACAACTAGTCTTACCAAGGGGTATCGTATTACCCAGTAACTGGGTTGTGAAGGTTAGATAGGCAGTCGCTCCCTGTAAAATACTGGTGTTCAGCTGCATCTGGTTAGACTGGAAGTCGACCCCAACATAGTTGGGAAAAGGCAAGGCGGATGATGAACACCTATACAGGGTTATGCGCGTCCTTTTTAGACTACGTAGCTACTGAATGTACAGCACTTTTATCATTAATTCTCACTTAAATTAGCATTACTTAAAACATGAATTTGGGATAGGGTTATACATATTCTGCACTTCGCATTCAGGTAATTGTTAGCCCAAGCACGGGCGTAAAAATATCGCAGCGGGATTTTATCGTGCTCTGGATTTTCAACTCTCGGCATTGAGCCGAGCATTGAGAATCCAAAAGAGGGCCACTTAGCGCGTCAAAAAAACACTGTTGGATTTCCAACTCTCGGCGTAAAGCAGTGCGTTGAAAATCGCAAAAAAAAAATCGCCCGTGCAAACCTAGACTTATAGGAAAGCTATAATACCAACCCGCACTGGGCCTGCGTGTTGGATTACGGCCCACTCCCTCTCACAGACAGTGGAAACATTATAGGCTGATTATGTTAAACCATAATAAAGGCTCCTGCAAACAGTCGCGGCACGCGACGCGACAAAAAGGCACCGCTCGTCGCGCGGCACGCGGTGCCTTTGTATCGCGTACTCGCGTCGCGTGTGACGCCTGTTTGAAGGAGCCTTTAAAAGCGTAGGTTTTGTGCTATAAATATATTCAGATAGCATAACTCGTGTTGGTGATCAAGCAGTATAAATCAAGTTGGGTAGGTAAATAGTTAAACCCGAAGAAGTGGCACGCAGTGTAACATGCGCGCCTTTAAGAGAAGACGTGCGAGGCTATTGCAATACGTGGGATCGGCCGCACTATGTGATAGGCCCGCTGGGTATGGCGGGCTGATACCAGCCGGGGGTGCGGTGGTGTACAAGTAGGTATATCCCGGGCCTAAAACTCAAGTTGAAGGAACAGTAGGGTTGTAATCGGTAGGAGACATAACCCTATTTTCTCACCTAGATGGAGGGTATCCATAATTCTCCATGGAAAAAAAGGTAAATGGATAAAATATTCACCTGTTGTACTATAACTTCTAACGGTTGTCCAGTTTGTAATTCTTCCGAAGGCCTCCTCGTAGGCCTCACCGCATATTCTCTTTCTCCAATTATCTGAAACAACAGCAAAAGAAAACAATTAATTCATGCCTTTTAAGGCTAAATGAGTCCCAAAACTCCCAAAGAAGGTAATTTTGACGCATTTCGGCTGCACGCAAAATCACTTTCTGTCCTCAAAAACTCCTGCCTTATTTTTTTTTTATGATTACAAAAATTGAAGATTTTCTTTAGTGAATTAAGTATGAGGGCCAAAACACGATTGACACTGACACAATTTGACTCGAAAAAAAAAATCACGGTTTCCTCATTTGCATTTCTTATGATAAAAAATTGTTTATTCGATTTTAATTAATTTAACGCCTATTTATCTATAGGTACGCGTTTTTGTAATGCTTTTTATCTTATGATATTGTATTAAATACCTGTAATATGACTATGTATGTACTATATTATTTAGTGACAGTAAACTCAAGTAAGTAGGTACACTCGTTGTTCCGAAGGGAAGCCGGTAGGAATGGGGTTGTATGAAGCCGTCGCCACTGGTACTCTTGGTTACCACAAGTAAAACGCGCGTCACTTCCTAATGCAAAAATACTGTACGTTTACGTCACGCGTTCGTCCTAGGGCCTCTGTTTTTCTATTGGCAGATAGGCTCAAAAGAGTGCAGCAGAACTCGTCACGTTATGCCAATTACAGACATTGTTCAATCAAAAATTGGGGGAAGCTGGTGGGCATCAGGCTGAAATTAACTTAATTAGATTTAAGCAATTTTTCTGATCCCATATTTCCTATCCTTTCGTGACCATTTAGGTGGGCAAATACATAGAAGAGATTTAATAGCAATGTCACTAAAACCCAACCTGTCCTACAGCGAGAGTGCACGACCTAGGTACAGAAGATTATGGGGAAGACCGGGACGAGTCTCACACAGACCGGGGAAGCATGGCACAGAAAGAATAATGCTTATACTCAGCAGTGGATGAAAGAAGGCTGCCAATGATGATGATGTAGCGGCATCTATGTACCATGGGAGAAATATACACCGTAAGGACTTGCAGCGCTCGGCCGCTAACATCGCTATCGCTTGCTAACAGATGTGGTCATCGAATGTAGTGCACGGGATGTTATTTAAAATTGGTCAGATGTAAATTTTCTCGATAGTACATCACTACATGCGAACTACGCATCATACTGACGTCACGCAAAATCCTGCATCGCGCAATCAGAGTTTACCGCGCGACTAGCATATATGTATAAAACGTCCCGACATCAATCGTCGGGCAGTCCTAGCCCGATCACCATGTATGGCAAGCCGATCCCTTGGGAGAAGCAAGCCAAATACCTTGGCGTGATCTTAGATCAACACCTGACCTTTAGAGAGCACATCAAGACGGCGCGTTCGCGTGCCGCTTGCGCTCTCGGCAGGCTTCATTTCATCCTGACCGCGCGTAGCAAACTATCTCTTAAGTGCAAGCTGCGCATCTACACCGCAGTCATCCGTCCCATCATGACGTATGCTTGTGTTGTATTTGCGCACGCTAAGCCACACTTGCTCCATAGGATGCAGACCCTACAGAACCGTTTCCTCAGAAAGGTCACGGGGGCACCCTATTATGTACGCAACGAGTCTCTTCACGTTGATCTAAAAATCCCAACCGTCCAGCAGTTCATGAAACGCCTCGCCAAGCGTTTCTTCGAATCTGCCTCCAAACACCCGAATCCCCTGATTGCGGCGGCCGCCCGCTACACACCGTCGCGCATAAGTCGCATCCGCCGTCCTAGGCACGCCCTAACCGTCCCGGATGACGCCATAACTCTCCTCCAGGAGAGTAATCCCGCCACCAGCACGATCCGGAAACTCAAATCGAGACCGCCGTGCTTCCGCCCTCGCCGCCGAGGGCCACCGCGACGCCCCCGTCCATACCCACCCCGACCCTTGCTCGAGCCAGCCCGCGCAGCTGAGCCCGTAATTCTAAATTTGCCCCCAAATAATCCAATCCAGCATGTCCCATTGCTGTCCTCTCCCAGCGACGCCCTAAGCCGAGGTCCGTACCCCACAGGGGGTGCCCTTAGCGTGTAGTCGCTTAGTTTTTTAGTCTTAGTTTTAAGCCTGGCTGGAGGCCTTAATTTATTGAGGCATCCACAGGAAAGCCCGGTTAAGCAGTCGACAACCTCCTATAGGTTGAACTGCGAGATGCCATTCCCCAAAAACAAAAACAATCGTCGGGCAGTATAATCCGATCCAGCATGTCCCATTGCTGTCCTCTCCCAGCGACGCCCTAAGCCGAGGTCCGTACCCCACAGGGGGTGCCCTTAGCGTGTAGTCGCTTAGTTTTTGTCCTAGTTTTTAAGCCTGGCTGGAGGCCTTAATTTATTGAGGCATCCACAGGAAAGCCCGGTTAAGCAGTCGACAACCACCTATAGGTTGAACTGCGAGATGCCATTCCCCAAAAACAAAAACAATCGTCGGGCAGTAGCCCACCAGACACAAAACCCGTCTGGTCGGAGGATCGAGCGAACTTTACACTCTGTTCCTCATGCCTCTATAAAGATGATGAAGATGATATCCCTGAAACTGTGGTGTTGATAGACTGAAATGACAATATTTCTCTCATTGCCGCCTTATAGTTGCCAAAACCTAATAATATCATTGTTAAAGCGAAAGGAATCTTGCAAGTGCGACGATTATTGGCCCAGTAACTGCCCCGTTTTGCGGTGAAGCTAACATATACCACAAACATTAAAAAGCCTATCGCCTCCAACGACCTGCGATGTGTTAACCTAAGCCATCCCAGTTTGTCTTGTCCCACATTATACCGCAAACGCATTGCGTGTTTTTCTTTTTTCAAATTCGTTTAAGTGGTTAAGTCAAAAGCAACAGTCATAAGTTAAGGGTTACCAGCATATAAAATAGAATAAAACTACTGTCGATGTAACAGGCAGAAAAAAGGAGGGATTAATATACTGCTGACACCAGGTGGGCTTCTGGTTAAGCGCGAGAATGTATGAATAAGCAGCAGTAATTTAAAAGTTAGGTAGTTAGTTTTATTAGACTAATACCGTTTTTACTAACACTCGACACTAAAGCACAGTTAAGTGAATACCTCATCACGCAATTGGATTTTCAACGCTTGGCACAGCATCGAAAGTTGATAATCCAACAACGCGTTTTTATTTAGACATCCATTTAGGTGTCGCCCAATGGTGGCCCAGTGATAACGGCCGCGACTTACGAGTTGTATGAGGCGATTATCATAATCAGCCTATAATGTTCCCACTGCTGGGACACAGGCCTCCTCTCTGTAATCCACCACGCGGGCAAAGTGCGGGTTGGTAGATATCACATGTCTTCGAATTTTTTCTTCTAGGACATGCTGATTTCCTCACGATGCTTTCCTTCACCGTTTAAAGACCAGTATGCATGCATGTGCTAGTGAAAACAAGCATGACTGGTCTAAGCATTTTTGGAGCTACAGCTAGACAGCTGAATCTATTTTTCCGAACTTTCGTCTGTTTTAAAAAGAAGTGTAGGTAATACTGAAGCTACATATAAAGAGCTGAATTTAGAAGAACGCACAATGTCTTCGAGCCTATTATGTCACATACGTATCAAGTAAGTATAGGTTATGTGTTTGTGGTGACTGTGTTTTTGTTATGTGGCAAATGCAAGTAAAGACTATAATTAAAATATCTCCAAGAAATGGTTAGAACCTATCGTCTTCCATCAACATATTACTGTAATTAACTCGGCCTCTTGCGTAGAAAGGAATTTTTTTGTCATTCTGTCAATGAGCTACTTAAGTATTGCTTATTTCATTAAGGTTTCTGGAAATAATTAAGGCGTTGATGAGAACGGCAGCAAGCAAATGTTTTGGAGATTATTGCAATAGGAATGACATTCGTAGGTACCTACTGGGCATTTTGGAGTGTCTCTTTCAAATGTCTTTTTGAACATCTCTTAATTTCTTAGGTAATTCAACTGTCATTTACATGTTTTTAATGATAGCGCAGAAACCTTGAGATCTCTAAATTCATTCAATTAATTTTAATTGGGTATCCTTGATTTATTTCCAATTTATAAAAATTATATCAACAAATTGCGTTTAGAATAAATCAACACTGTCTTTAACACCTTCATATGCCGTACCCAGACGATGACAAAAACATCAAAGTAGGCAACTTAAATAATTGACATGTCGCATGATTTTTTACGTTTGGTAACCCTGTATAGTCGGCCATGTTTTAAGTTGCGTAGCGTAGTTGGCACAAAATTGTTCAATTTACACGTACTGTTGATGATCAGCGGTTTGGGTTTGTTATGAAAGCCCAGTCTTACTCGTAACCGGTTAGTAGGTTATACACAAAAAACTGTGAGAACAACCATAACGTTGATAGGTAATCGAAAAGTTATTTTAGGTTATGTATGAGATTGGTAAATAATTTTTGTTTTAAAGCTGGTGATTTACACAAATTACATCTAGATGATTGTTTTTTTTTACACGTCTTTTATGAAATATTGAAAGACGTTCAAATTAATTAGGTACCTAAGTTCAATTTTATTAATATTATTTATTATTTATTTGATTATGTTCGAGGCTCTTATTTTGTCTCAAACTGCCTAATTGTTCACTATTTAGTTTTTAGCTTTAGAGGACTGAGGTGAATTTTAACCTATGTTTGACAGCTGTTGTGGACTGTCAAGACATAACAGACACCATTTAGGAGACTGGTGAAGCCTTTCAAAGCTCTGAAAGACGAACAAAAGTCCTTAAATGTAGGTATGCTTAATTTCTAGATAACCTAAGAGTAGTACGTACAGTAAAAATACCATATTTTGTCATCATTAGTCAGTGTGGGTACAGAAAAATACAGATAATGGTGCGACCAACCACATTGCGCCAACCTTCAATCGCCGTGCAATGAATGACATGCACAATTTTGGTAAATGACAACCCGTTCCCAAGCTTTGTAATAAGAGGATTGTTTCGCAAAAAATTTACAAAAAATATGTTTTTAATTGTGTTTTGAGCAAATTATAATTTATAAATGCAGCTACTTTAAAAAGCGGTCAACTGCGAGACGGACTCGCACACAAACGGTTCCGTACAAGGAAAAAAACACGTAAGTATCTACTATGGGGCCACCTTTAAATGTTAGCTTTATTTTTTTTTATAATTTGTTATAATAGCCATAGTAGTACAGTACCTACACACTGTGATTTCAAGTGTCTCTATATTACGGTTCAAAATAATTATACAGTCCTGTGACCGAGGGTCCCGTTGTTACCCTTTGGTTACGGAACCCTAAAAATGACCCATGCAAGCAATTTAAAGTGATATTGTCTTAATGATTTACCGAGTTATGGGCAAGCCAGATATTTCTCGAACAAAATAGGTAATGTGCCTCTACCTGTAAAGGCTCCTGCAAACAGGTGCAAAACGCGACGCGACACAAAACTGCACCGCGTGTTGTGCGACGAGCGGTACCTTTGTGTTGCGTCGCGTCTCGCGCCTGTTTACAGGAGCCTTAACTGTCACGGAAGGTTATAAGGTTAAAAATACAATTATGATTTGATTGTAGGTACACTTAAGTGTCGTTTACATAATTGTTGTCTACATTATGTATGAATGAGGCGCCAAGTGGCGATATTATGTACCTATCTAACCAATCAATCTGCCTAGCCTTTTTCCAATTATGTTGGGGTCGGCTTCCAGTCTAACCGGCTGCAGCTGAACACCAGTATTTTACATGGAACGACTGCCTATCTAACCTCCACAACCCAGTTACTGGGTAACACGATACCCCTTGGTAAGACTGGTTGTCAGACTTTTTTAGGCTTCCGACTACCCGTAACGACTGTCAAGTGTCTACGAATGACAGCCGAGACCAACGGCTTAACGGATAGTCACCCATCTACGAAGCGACAGCGGCAAGCGTTGCTTAACTTTCGATCGACCCGTACCTACGGCTATTATTATTTAGCCACGGGCCAAAGGTAATATAATATAATAACAAATAAAAATGCCACATCTAGTATTTTGTAGTTCATTGTTTCACCAATGCGCAACGACGCAATTCCCGCAAAATCCAACCCACCAGTTCTAATTTCAAACTGTGTCGGGACACTCGGCCAATCAGAGCGCGATACGATTAGGCATGAATGCGATTAACCAATCAGATTGCAGTGATTGTGAACGTTAATATGGCCGTTTTGGATTATCTACGAGGTGCTAAACAGTGGATCGGATACATAGATACAATTTAAATCAGGAGACAACGAAGAACGTTTATGCTAATTGATTACGTTATAATTACATAATTATTCAAATTAGTCTATTTTTACGTTTTTTGGTAGACTAGAAACGGATCTAATATTAGGTACCTACCTACTGCTTTTTGTATTTACTTAATTCATCATAACGGGTAGATAATATTTCCATACTTCTTGAAGTTTCCACTAAATAGTAGTTTAATAGGTAATAAATAATAATTATAATGGATTTTACGTAAGAATTTACATAAATCTACAAACAACGTTAAACAATTGTTTTGTTTAATTTTTTATCATCCTCCTCCGCGAATTATCACAAAAATTAAACAACATGAATTTCATTGTGTAAAAATCCTAGCTGGTATGTTTGTGAGCAATTTTTTCTACATTGTATGTAAACGTAGGTCGCGACACGCATTGCGCATGCGTGGGTCAAATGTCACAACTACAATGGCGGGAACCGGGGTTGCCAGTCGATATAACAGTATACGAACGGATGTCTGCATGCAATGCATGCTCATTTTTGAATGGCAATTTAAATAATGATAGCGTTTTGGGAATTAATTTCTGAGTGGTATTAACAGGTATGTTCTTTTTAAGCAGAGGTGTAGGTACTTGTACTACACCCACACACACACACCCCCACCCACATTTCGCCAGTTATATTCGAGTCCCATGTAAGAGGGCGAGCCTATTGCCATCAACCCGGCACAAATCCAGACTCCGGGCTGCTACTGAGAAATTCCAGATAGGAAAAACACAATAACCGACCCGGGAAGATGCTCAGTAGTACCTACAGCTTGCGACCACTAGACCAACGAGGCAGACGAGGCAATTATACCACGTGTAACAGGAGGATTGACATTCCTTTAAACCACGTAAAGAGAATCATGTTTTTTACCCGTATACAAAAAATCAATCAAATCCAATGAATACTTTAGCCACAGGAAATTATTTTTCATTTTCATATTTTTCAACATGATGTAGATCTGAGTCCGTAATAATAGGTAAACATTGCCGCCGCCGCGTCCCGCACCCCGCACCGCACCGTTAGTCAGTGACTTTTCGTAGATAAAGCGTGTTTACGTTTTATGCAGTTGATTCTGCTATTTATTTTGTTTGAAAACTGCAATTTTTAAATTTTCTATTATCTACTAATCTTCGTGTTTTAAAATGTTTCGATGGACTAGTACTGTGCTCGTTTTCATTTAATGTCGTACGTCCAGATACACGTTGTATATTGTTAGGCTTGGCACTTAGACTGTTTTTTCGTAAAAATATTTATTTCTGATTTTTTGGCACATACCTAAACCCTTTAGATTTTCAAACTTTCAATTGCCCCGCAGTACCTAGGTAGGTATTTCCGAGTGTGATGATGAGTGTCATAGGATATATTTTATATTAAAACAAGCAATTTCACGCGGACGAAAACGCGGACAGAAGCTAGTAAGTACCTATTATAAATGCGAAAGGTTCTCTGCCTGCCGGTCTGTCTGTCTGTCTGCTACCTTTTCTCGCCTAAACCACAGAACCGATCGTTATGAAATTTAACAGATAGGTAGCCTGGGTCCTGGAGGACATAGTAGACTACTTTTCACACTGCAATGGATATTTTTATTAAAAAAATACATTACGGGTACTGTCGGAAACCCAAAACATCTGCCAACCAGTCTTACCAAAGGGGTATCGTGTTACCCAGTCTGTAGCTGGGTTGTAGAGGTCAGATAGGCAGTCGCTCCATGTAAAATATACTGCTGCATCCAGTTAGACTAGAAGCCGACCCCAACATAGTTGGGAAAAGGCTAGGTAGATTGATTGGCACGGTGAGTCGTGGGCAACGCGTTTATAAAAGTTGGCGAAAATTAAAAATTGGTTACAAAAATATTTCCCGCGGCTTCGCCCGCGCGCGTGGATGTCAAGACTTCCCTATTTGAATCGAATTTTGTTCACAATTTCATGGGTTTTATTTTTGCGCAGAACCCTAATTCTTTTTCTAAAATAAAAGTAACCTAAGTTACTCCTTATAATATCAGCAATCTGGCCTAACTGCCAGTGGACGTCCCGCCAAAATCTGTCCAGCCGTTTCGGACACTAGTCGGAACAAACAGACAAACAAAAATTTTAGATATTGTTTTTTTTTGTTATAGACCGGTACCGTATATACTTTCGTAATGCTGTTATTTTGACATTACAAACAGACCAATTTTATTTATTTGTATGTAGTTTAGTATGTATGTAGTAGTATGGATGAATAGATTGGAGGCAATAGGCCTTGTACCAAAACTGTCTAGGTATTTAATATTATTTTGATCTTGTATCATTTCATTGTATATCTTAATAAACCCGTACCTACATTTTTCTTTTAGATCTAAAGATAGCTAGCAAAAATAATTAACAAATCTCCGCAAATTTTGTAACCTTGAATTCAAGCAAGATTTATGCAAGCAGCGTGGGATCTATTGTCAGAAATTGACAAAAAAACTCCTTAGGTAGGTACCTGTCCCACCCCGTGTCAGTAAAAGAGATACATTATGTAGGTGTTACATATTAATAGTTGATCCCTGACTGTTCACACCACAGAACAGATAAAAGAGGTTTTATTTGTTCTATGGTTCACCTTTCAAAGAGAGTACTCGCTTGCCGTGCAGAACACTCGCTGAGAGACACTCTTGGTACATAGCGAGTAATCGCTTGTCGCCGTCGCGCACTCGCTGCTCGTCAACTCGTTTTTAGTTGCTAGCTCTACTCGCTTCTCGGGAATTGTCGCCTTACGAGGTAGATTTTGTTTTACATTTTATAATGAATTAATTCATTATGAATGCACATGTCAAAATGGATCAGACTTGCAATAATTCGCAAACAAGTGCTGATCGAAGTTTTAACATAGAGGTGTCAATTATGATGCAGTCATATGCAAATCATTGTCACATGATCCAAATGTTACAAGCTTAAAAAATGACCTAGGTGTCATTGGTTTTTTGAGTTCTCGAATAAACACTAAAACTGCAAGAGCAAGTATTAATAGGGTCGTATCTATTATTGTATTTTCCCAGTAGTATTTATTGAGTCTGATCAGTTATTGCTTTTCCATTTTAGTACCTAAATGAACTTCGCAATCAGGGACCGAAACCGGTATGAGCAATACAGGTATTTTTTTCGGTTACAACCGTTATAATATACAGGTATTTTAAGGTTACCTCAATTCTGAAAAAATGAATTCCACCAGTATTAATACCGGTAACCGAAGTAAAAATTACTTCTATCTTACACGTGCCCGCCCGTGCAAAGGCGTGCATTTGTCAAAGGCGCGCATCGCTATATGTGTGCCAGAGTCGAGTCGACCCGTCGGCGAACGCCGACCAATCACGGCTCTGGCTGGCTGGCGATATTCCATTTCTTTCTCATAATCTAGTCATTTTTAGGTAACCGTTATTTAAATGGTAACCGAAATAGAGGGTAACATGCTTTAACGATCGTGGCTAAGTAATAACAGCCGCACGGGTCGATCTATCAGGTTAAGCTACGCTTGCCGGGGTTGGTTCGTGGATGGGTGACCATCTTTACATACCCAGACTCCTCCGTGCCTCGGAAAGCACGTTAAGCCGTTGGTCCCGGCTGTCATTCGTGGATCTTTGACAGTCGTTACGGGTCGTCAGAAGCCCGAAAGTCTGACAACCAGTCTTACCAAAGGGTATCGTATTACCCAGTTACTGGGTTGTGGAGGTCAGATAGGCAGTCGCTCTATGTAAAATACTGGTATTCAGCTGCGTCCGGTTAGACTGAAAGCCGACCCCAACATAGTTGGGATAAGGCTAGGCAGATGATGATGCTTTTAGCGATAATACCGCCCATTGTGTCACCTTATGTGTAAAATTTCTATATGTATATCTGTAATTTTATGGTGTACTTAATAAAGAGTATTATTCTATCTATCTATCTATCTAACATGTTTTTTCTTCTTGGTTACCCAGTTATCGGTAACGTAGTCTTAGAGGTAACCAAAATTCTTCGATACCTGAACCGTAATTTATAAAGGTTTTCGGTCCCTGCGGGCGGCCATTGCATTACGCCCATCCCGAATCCCCACAGCATACCCAGAAGTTCCCAATTTCTGAAAGGCTAATTAATCAACAGTTTGTCAAAATTAATCTCATAGCAAGGGATTTTATTGACTGAAGTTACTTCAATCAGCCAATCACGGCGGTTGACATGTATTGCTTAGCAAATAATATGTATACGTAGGTACATGCCACAGTATTATTATGAACTTCGTTAGTTTATAATCTATCGGTTTTTTATTTCTGTTAGATTATAAACTATCGAATAATTGTAAACTGCAACAAACCATTTACAATTTAACGCATTATTTTTCGATAGTTTATATCCTATCCATGGGACACCGACAAATTGTGAACTGGTATCAGCTGTTTTTTATATGTCTATGGTATCAAACTTGCTTGCGACGTAACGCACCTTGCGCTAACTTGGAAGTAGCGCTCGCCGGCCGCTGCCGCGACACCAGTCGCTTCGCTCGCTCGGCTCGCGCGCGGTTGGTCACAGTTCTAACCTAATCCATTTCAAATACATGACTGACTTTGATTTCGACTTTGACATCACCCAGTTCACAATTTTTCGACAGTTTATAATCTAACGGAAATAATACCGATAGATAGATAGAATACTCTTTATTATGTACACCATAAAAATTACAGACTAACAGACAGACAGACTGACAGACAGATGATAAACTAACGGTTCTCACAATCTTACGGTGAGATACATTATGTTGATTGGCCTTTTAGGCACCGGGTGTTAGTCACTATAATTTCGGGAGCAACCAACCAGCCTTTTTTAACCAGTCCGCCAGAATACTCTTCAAAATTAAGCAAGATAGTTTTAATCACACAACTAAAAAATCCTAAACTATTTTTTATAACATCTACATAGCTAAAACATATTTAATTACCACAATATTATGATCATTACTACTAACCCCGGTACCAGGACAGCATAGCACACTACAATTAGATTGTATCGCTCCACTATCATTACGGAGTGTCAAGGCTCGCACTCGTCCCCTAGTCATGCCATGTCACCCTGGTAGGTACCTACTTATAATTATGCAGCATTACTTTAATACTAAGTGTGCTATCTATTACAACGAACTGCCTTCGTCCGTGACTTTGCTTGCTCTTCTGGTTATATTAAAAGTGACTTAATTATTACAAATTGCCTTTTTATTAAGATTTTTCTTTTGTTTCAGTTCCGAGATATTTCCTAATGAAGCTAACCCTCGTACCAGCCTTTAATGAAAGGATTACTTAATTAATTAACTAGCAATGAATCGATCAAATCCATGACATTTCATTTTGGTTCTATGCACCATTTTACATTTAGTTTTTATGTGTGTGTGTGTGTGTGTGGTATATTCTCATATTATTTTGTTTTATTTAAAATAGATATGTGAATTGTTTTTGATTTTATGTATTTTATTTTCTCCTCTACTCTTACGCATGGTGAACACATCTCTTTTATCTAGAAGAGATTTCTTTAGAAATAAGCACTAATTTTATATAAATTTATTTTTTTGTTCTTTTCTACTTGTCTGTTCATACAATGTGTGTACATAAATAGTTAAATAAATAAAATACAAATAAGTATAAACCAATCATAACGATGTCGACATTTCAACTATTAGGCACCTAATAGTTACCTAACTATACCTAATTCTCGATTCGTAATCAGAAAATAATAATTTCGCGTGCTACCCTAGCGCGTTTGCCGTCATTAATAAATGTTGCCTATTAAAATAACTGCATAAATATTGCGCGATTGCTAAACGAAAGTATATTTTAATAATTACTGTGGTATCTACCTAAATAAGTTCTAAATTATTTTCATTGCCATGATAGGTATTAACTAGGCTGCTAAATCGCTATAATATTTCATATTTAAATTAAGTGTCAGAATAAAATATTTTAAACTAATAGGACCTATGCATAATAAATTCGTTTTTTTATTTATAAAAATAATGTCGATATTATAGTTGCTGACTTTACCTCGAGTTTGCTCTCAATCTTACATGTAGGTGCCTAGGTAGGTAATGGGAAATGGGAATAGAAGGCATACTTAAAACTCAGAGGGCAGAGCAGGCATAGGATATAGCCCAAAGCCATTGCTTGGCTTGACCATTATCATGTCAAGCTAATGAACTAAATCCTAATTAACTAATGTACTAAAGTCCTAAACGATTCCACTTACTATCCAGCTCGTTTTACCCCACTGTCTCACACAAGTAATAGGGAATATTACGCAAAGCTGTGACAGCAGATGGTGCCACATGGACATGAAGTAAACAAAGCAAACTGTCAAATCGAGCGCCAACATTTTTCGGCGTTTTTTAATATTACCTATTTCAGCTTTATTTCATCCTTTTTACTATAATTGTGGGTTAAATACATCCCTATAAGAATTTCAAACATATTTGTTTTTGTGATATTGAACTACTTTACATTCAAGTAAATAGAACTAAAATATTGTATTTTTAAATTAGATTAATACTCTGACCTGTAAAATATCCTTTATTCTTATAGTCTTCAGCTCTAAAATGATCAGAACACAACCTTTAATGTTTTGTGACTGTAAAATGCTTGCAAACAACGTAGCAATTTACCACTGCTTGCAAAGTTATCCGTTTTTAGTGAATTAATGACCTTCATTCCTGCATATACACTGATTCACTGACTGATGAATTATTACTATATATTAAAGAATATTCCTGTCGAACGGATATCACTAAAATAATCATAATAGATATCAGTAGCTTATAACCATAACGTATTTTTCATTAACTATCCAGAGATATTTTTTTTTATAACCATAGATGAAAAAGGAGGCCTAAACATGAAGTTTGTTTTTCTATTTACGATATTTATTTAATTATTTTTTCACCTTATAACTATCATTACAGGTTGCATTACCTACCTAATGCGATAATACGGTGTCATAAAATTAATTTATTATTAAAATTATTTATAATTTAAAATTAAGAACCTTTTTAACATAACCTTTTTGTTAGCTAGTCTTACTACAGACGGACGCCATGTTGTTCTGTTTACTAAGCATTGCAGGTGCGACCTATGTAGCGAGATAAATTGTCAGTAAGGTCCCTATTGATGGCGAATTAGGATCTCGGCTCGTTACTAGACAAAAAAAACCTATTGGAATGGGTAAATGAGCGAAAAATTACAAGCTTTGAGGCCACTTCTTCCTGAAAGCGTCTCGAAGCTTATCAAAGAATTCGCAATTAAAATCTTAGACAGCTAATACATTTAATAGGTGGTCAATTCAGTGCTTTTTCTTGTACCTACTTACAAGCAATTTAAGTGTAACTACCCAATCGTGTAGGTCATCATATTTTTAGGGTTCCGTACCTCAAAAAGAAAAACGGAACCCCTAGATGATCACTTCGTTGTCCGTCTGTCCGTCCTTCTATTTGTCTGTCAAGACCCTTTTTCCCAGGAACGCATTGAAGTATTACGTTGAAATTAATATCAAATATTTATGTAGGTAGGTCTACGGTCCCTTAGAGCTCTAAAAAAACCAAGCTTCTAAGTCAACACAATAAAAAATACGGATATTTATGCGCCATATTTTGATACTCGCAAATAAATCAAAACCTATAGGGTACTTCCCGCTGACCCAGAATCGTGAAATTTGGCAAGAAGCAAGGTCTCATAGCACAAGTAAAGGAAAAAGTCCGAAAGTCGTTAATTAGTAGTTTTATCACATTAAACTATACTTGTTGCGATTACGAAATTACTTACATTTGCCAACTACCAACCTATATCGATGTATGGGAGAACATGATTTTCAACTACAATGTCAAGTTTATTTTTGGGATAAATTCATACCAACTACGGAACCCATCATTGTGCGTGGTCCGACACGTACTTGGCCGGTTTTTTTGCTAATTAATTAATCCGTCTAAAAATGGTCGATAATTTTAGCTTACAAGTCTAAGGGGCATTTCCGGCATGATTATATTAATATTATTAATATAATTGACGTTTTATATTATAGGTTTTTGTAGGTAAGCACCTAGGTATAGATAAGTTGCAACTAAGGCTGCTTACAAAAAAGTCAGTTATAACCTTACTTAATTTAATTTAAAATAACGAGGGTTCAGATACGAGGTTTTCAATAAATCTTTTAGAAAATATCAAAAAAAAGGTTGGAAGGATTCCCCAAGCCAAACTATGAAAACAAGGAAACAGGGTAAAGATGAGTAAAAACAGCAATTTGGAATAATAATTAAGTACAGTCTCTAGTCTCTGGCATACGAGTTAATCATACCTACTATTCGACTTGAGTCGCTGATTGGGCTAATGGAATGCTAATTTGTAACAGCACCAAAACAGCACACGCTGTCCCTATATTCAAATAAAGAACATCATATAAAAAACCAGAACTGCCACCATAATCCACATTAAAAATTATAACGGTCAAATAAAGATGCCAGTATTTCGGCCAGTATCTCACTTTACGTTCTCAAAACCAACCGATCCGCCTTGATACGGCGATTCGTCTCTTGACATATTTAAAACCACACTGTCATGTAGAAGCTTTGGCCTTCTGTAACAGGTTATACCTTTGATATGGGACTTCTTTTGGCCACACTAAAGGGCTTTTTCGAATTCTGCAAACTTTTAAAATGTTTCTAGTCATTATCAATCCGAAATGTCTTACCTTGCTACGAATTTCAGAAGTACCTTCGGGGTAGAACAAGTGTACAAACAAGCTGTGAATGTGTGCGTGAAGACTAGTAGCGTCAGCACACACACACACTTCTGACTGCGCCATTGTCGCGGACGGTACCGAGAGCTCCTGCGCTTACACACACATTCACAGCGTGTTGGTACTCGTATACTTAGTAACCACAAGTAAAGCGCGCGACAAGACATTTAAATTTTATTAACCGTACCTATATGTATTCAAATCACAATTACTCTCATTCTTTGACAGTTGTATGAAATGCCTATACTTAAACACGGCAAATTGACGTAAGGTGTAAATTAGCTTAACAATTAATTTTCCTGACTGCATCTATTATTTGTAGTCAATATTTGCATTGATTATTATTAGGTATAGCCGGTCAGTAAAAAAAATATTGCCGCCGGGGAAAGGATTAGCAAGTCAGCAAGGCACGTGCTTTGCCTTAGTGCTCATACACACGAGCGGAACGCGTCAACGGCAGAGGCAACTGCAGCCGCCGCCACCGACACGTCTATGCCGTCGACAACGTGCCGCTCCTGTATTTGAGCACCATACTCAATCAAACGGCACGTTTTCGACGGCTGCAAATGCCTCTGCCGTTGACGCGTGTCACTCGTGTGTATGAGCACTTAGATACACGTGTTCCCGTCAGTGTCTTGCACTTATAGTTTGACAGTGGTGCGATAGTGACAGGAGTAACGCTTAGCCAAAGTACGAGATTAGTAAAGTTCAATAGATGTCAGCCTAAGTCCCAATCGTAATTTTGAAGTGAAAGCTTATTTACGCGCGTTGAGCACTTTTTGGTAGGGGAAAATCTTACGAGTTCGCGATATGCGACATGTTCCAACGAGTTCAACGACTCAATGCTAGAGGGCGCTGTAACCAAATCACTCTATTTAACACGCTAATGTTTTAGACATAGATGTCATTTTTGCATGCAACTGTTAGTTCTGTCGACAGTCCCCATGACTGCTTATTTTTTTTTTACAAAATTCTTGACCATACCTATTAGGTCAGATCTTATCACAGTTTTCGTCAAAACCTAGTAACGTTTTAGCCAAACATTGGTAACGTTAAATGTAAGTATTTAATGTCGTAAACTGAAGGTGATAATTAATTAATAGGACGTTTTCATTAAGGTTTGTCATAACCATGGTTTGATAATGACGTGTTTTATGTTGGGCGGGGCGGTCTAAGAATAGCATAAGTTAAGTTGTCTATGTCGTAATAGGCGAGTTAATGTTTATTTTACTAATGTCACCTTTGGACTAAGCTTGTATTTGAGAACCCAAGTTTTTAATTATATCGTGGCTTTCATTGCACTCCTCCTCTTGTATAAATAACTAGCTTCTGCCCGCGACTTCCTCCGCGTGAAATTTCTATTTCCCCCGTCCCACTCCGTCGCATCGCATCGCATCGCCCGCCCGCGCTATCACTTCGTTGTCGCTTAGCGTTATTTCCGACTTTTTTTATTTTTACTCGTCTCCTGAAGGTCGTAGCGTGATGTTAAATAGCCTATAGCCTTCCTCAAGAATTGGGCTATCGAATGCAAAAAGTATTTTTCAAATCCGACTGTTAGTTCCAGAGATTAACGCGTTCAAACATACAAACAAAAAAAGTCTTCAGCTTTATTATTAGTGTAGATATAGAATTATAGATAAATGAAATTAAATCAGTCTTGCAGCTAGTTCAACCGTCTATTCAATAGCTTGATCTTCAGCTAGCTAAACAGTTCAGTAGTGGACAAGGTATAATATTAAAATTGTCACACTTTAAAATCATGCCAGGAGTCGTGACTCAGAACACGACGGTGCTTGCAACGAAAAAAAAAAATATTAATACTACGTGCCGAAAATTTACCCGATCTTTGAAAACCTTGGGTTCTTAGCTGGGTATAATCATATTGTAGTCTCTTAAAAACAGTCAATCAAATCATTTGTCATAGGGTTTGAAAAGTTTCTAGACGCTTTCAGATTAAGAAACCGAGAGTTCAAAATATTTTCTACTCAAGTTATTTGATGGCCAACCAGGCCCGCGTGGTGGATTACTCCCTCACTTCTCACTCACAGAGAGGAGGCCCGACTCCCAGCCAGTGAGAACAAGATATTTAAGGGTGGCTTACTCAACAGCAACACTGCTTTCCGCGATAACTATACCTGCGAAAATAAAAAATTGTTTTAATGTAAATTCTTGACAATTACCTACAATGACTTTCAGGTAGACCTAGACCTCTGCCTATAACCTTTCGAGGAATACAGACGTGATTATAAAGTCACACGTGGTCATAGAAAAGAAGGAGAAGCGCGATGACACAGCACTGGTAATTTATTGCAAAATATGAAGTACTTAATTATCTATTTATTTACAAAAAAATCTATTGATTAGACTAAAAAATTAAAAACGCTTAGAATAATCTGACAAAAAATCAGAATGATTGCGTGAATAAATATGGTTTTTAATAGTTAAAAGAAACTTTTAGAGGTACTTAATCATCTTCGTGATTTTTTTCTATCGTATCAAATTAGTTGTATTAGGTTTCCAACACACTATCTAACATTTTGAAGCATATCGTATACAAGGTGGAACAGAACGATTGACATTCCTTTAAACCACGTAAAGAGAATCATGTTCTTTACCCGTATACAAAAAATCAATCAAATCCAATGAATACTTTAGCCACAGGAAATTATTTTTCATTTTCTTATTTTTCAACATGATGTAGATCTGAGTCCGTAATAATAGATAAACATTGCCGCCGTTGCGTCCCGCACCCCGCACCGCATCGTTGGTCAGTGACTTTTCGTAGATAAAGCGTGTTTACTTTTTATGCAGTTGATTCTGCTATTTATTTTGTTTGAAAACTGCATTTTTTTAATTTTCCATTATCTACTAATCTTCATGTTTTAAAATGTTTCGATGGACTAGTGCTGTGCTCGTTTTCATTTAATGTCGTACGTCCAGACACACGTTGTATTTTCTGATTCTGTTTACTGCAGTGGATTATAAAACTTGTGTTTAGCTCATGTTGTCCCCTTAACGTAGTACATACATACCTACTACGCAACATAAAGGATCTATATTGAAGGTTTTATTTAGATACCTTACATAAAAGCTACAAAAACATACATTTGCAAGCACTAGAACTATTGATATTCCATCATCGCTGTAACCACTTGGTGTCGCATGTCGTAGGGATCCAAGTATTTGTTCAATTGGTAGTGTTGTTAGACACGGACTCGTGGAGGTCCGTGTTGACGGTTGTCGCTAAGTGAAGGCGTCATTGTTTGTTTATTGATTTTTAATGGCTATTTATAAGGTTTCTTACGACTATAGTAGGTGCTACTAGGTTATTTATAGGAGTTGATGTTAGGAGTATTGCGGAAATGAATTCGTCAAACATTGATAAATGTATCAACATCCTGTAAAGTACTACACGAATCTTTTGGCGACTGAATGACATTTAATCAATCAATCAGTCTTTATTTGTGAACACGGCTATTACAATAAAGGTCTTATGTTTTTGTTGAGCTCTGTGTCCTACCAATGAAATTGGTGTACAAATATATTAGTTGTTTTAGTATTTAAGTGTGAATAAATACTGACTGCCTCGTTGGTCTAGTGGTCGCAAGCGCTACTGCTGAGCATGAGGTCCTGGGCTCGATTCCCAGGTCGGGCAAAGTGTTATTGGGTTTTTCTATCTGGAATTTCTCAGTAGCAGCCCGGAGTCTGGATTTGTGCCCGATTGATGGCAATAGGCTCGCCCCCTATTACATGGGACTTAAACATAACTGGCGAAATGTGGGTGCACTATAGGTACACCTCTGCCTAACCCTTCGGGGAAACAAGGCGTGATGTTATGTTATGTTAAGTGTGAATAAATAATTAATCAATTGTAATTTATTTATTTACAAGGGGGCGTTGTTAGTTATCATTTAATTTTGTGGAATTGTCACGGAAACTGTATTGAAAAAAACAAGATGGGCTAAAAAGGTTTGGATATGAAGATGGCGACAGGGGTAGACCACAATATCTCTTTTCTTTTTCTTTTTTTTTTAAGTTCTGTGGGGAATCTAAACTTGAGTACACAAAGTGAAGGGCAGCCGGGGTGGTATGGTTAAACTTGGGACCAGCTTATGACCAACAACTGTGGACTGCGATATAATTCAGGGCCAAGAGTGCCAAGACCTCTTCTCATAAAGATAAGGGAAGGTGACTGAAATCTACATATTATGGTATTGCCGTTTGGTCATAGAATACTTTTATTTAAATACTAGCAGCGCCCCACGGTTTCCCTCGCATAAGTCTCGATTCCGTAGGGATATCGGGATAAAAAGTATTATATGTGTTAATCCAGGTTATAAACTATCTGTGTGCCAAATTTCATCCAAATCCGTTCAGAAGTTTTTGCGTGAAAGAGTAACAAATATCCATCCATCCATCCTCACAAACTTTTCGCAATTATAATATTATTAGTAGGATAATGATTTTAGAAGTTTTACATTTACTTAAATTTCGAGAATACTGTCTCCTTGGTCTGGTGGTCGCAAGCGCTACCACTGAGCATGAGGTCCTGGGAACGATTCCTGGGTCGGGCAGTGTTATTGGGTTTTCTTATCAGGTATTACTCAGTAGCAGCTCGGAGTCTGAATTTATGCCCAGTTGATGGCAATAGGCTCGCCCCCTATTACATGGGACTAAAACATAACTGGCGAAATGTGGGTGTTCTATAGGTACACCTCTGCCTAACCCTTCGGGAAATATAGGCATGTTGTTATGTTATGTTATAATACAAAAAGAAACGGAAGAGAAATTAAGTTGAAGTAACAAGAAACTTCCAATTAGCCAGCCAATTACTGAAGTTATCAAGTTGCAGTAGACTTATGAGACATAACTTGCAATAACAAAAGAATAACTTATTAACTTAAAGATAATGGTAGGTTATAAAATAAAGCCTTCATTTTCTATTTCCTATTTGATCTTACACCCCTAACCCTTGTGGCCTGTAATTTAAATTAAACGACTTAACGTTAATGACTGTTACAAAATACAAAGGTTTTCTCACGCAAAGGGAATAATAATAATACCAGCCTATTATTGTCCCACTGGCCAAAGACCTCTTCTCATACAGAGAAGGCACGAGCATCGATCACCACGCTTGCTAAAGACGGGTTGGCGATCCCGGACTTAAAAAGCAAAGAAAAAAAACTACAAAATTGATATAGGGTTGACGTCAAGTTCTGCACTGCACTTCATTGCGGCGCTAGTAGCAAAGACAACTGTCAAAATTATGTCAAATTTAATACTTTTGAGTC
The DNA here is from genome assembly GCA_947568875.1 of Fissipunctia ypsillon. Taxonomy (NCBI): domain Eukaryota; kingdom Metazoa; phylum Arthropoda; class Insecta; order Lepidoptera; family Noctuidae; genus Fissipunctia; species Fissipunctia ypsillon. Next base: position 11,863,805 of record OX387663.1, on the reverse strand, counting down.
TAGTTCCATATTTCGCCACTCGTAAACAAACATTGGCCACGGTTTCATTTGAAAATCGAACATCATGCGGCCAGCCAGTGACGTAGAAAAAGTCAATAAATTAAATCCTGTTCAGAACTATTTTTTTAAACGAGTTTTTGATAAAAACATGGACTTGTTCGAATTGATTATAAAATATCAATGCAAGTAAAAGAATACGCAAGTGGGTATGTTTCAGTGGCGTAGCTACAATTATCATTAGAGGGAAGCCGAAGAAAACATTGTTCAGACACTCAGACAAAAAACTGCAGGTTTATAATCTTATGAGTATTAAACTGGTACTTATTAAATATAATTATGTAATGTAATGTGATACACAGTTACACACACAGGTGTACCGTATGCTTGGCAATAGTAGATATTAAGAAGAGTGGTTGTTCCGAAGGGAAGCCGATTGGAATCGGGTTGTATGAAGGCTACGCCCCTGATGTGTTTACGCAAGAGACAGGTTGTTTTGGTCGGTTAAAAAAGTAGTTATTGTAGTAATTGTGAGGGAAAAACATGAAGATTGACGTCATAGAGTCGTCGACGACTTTTTGTTTCATTTTGTCTAATGTTTATTTTTACACGGATGGAAACAGCCAAGAAAATACCTACCTAACATAAGTTACTCAACATCTGCCGATGTATGTACCTATTCTGTAAAAATCTCACCCCGTGAATACATACAATATTTACATGGGTGAAGTGAGCTTAAAATGAGCTGTCATTTTATCTGATGCTAGGGATTCAGCTCACTTCAATCTCACTTCGCCCAAGTTTTCACCGTGAGATTTTTATAGAATAGACCAGCTGAAGTAATTTGAAGCAACTTTTATAACGAATAGAAAACTTTGGAGATCAAACGTACAACTGTTTCAGCTGGATTATCTATAATTGGATGTAACCTGCATAAGGTTAAGTATAATCAGCCTATAATGTTCCCACTGCTGGGATACAGGCCTCCTCTGTAAGAGGGAGTGGGCCGTAATCCACCACGCGGGCCCAGTACGGGTTGGTAGATGACAACATGACATGATGAACATGTGACATGTGTGTGTCGAAACATTGTGGAGAAAACCTCACGTTGTTTTCCTTCACCGTCTTGAGAGCAGTGGTGATGAAATATTTTACACAAAGTAAAGCGCCTGTCTGGGTTCGAACCTATGATCTACAACTCGTAAGTTGCGGTATAAGATCACCACTGCTCTTGTAACCCGAATGTAACCCAATTCCCCTTCTAAATCCAGACAAACCTAGACTTTATTATGTTAAGAACAAGAGACCACACCAAACTCAAATCCTCACAATCATCATTATTATCGTTTGATTCAGTTCTTTATCGAAAGTTCTGAATCAGGGTCACGTGAAGGCACAATAACACAGAGGTACTACCAACAGTCATCTAACCTTATAATGTCCCAATTACTGTAAAATACTTTTGGCTATTTCATATTAGTTATTATTTTTTTGCTGACCGGATATAATTAGCGTGACCCGTACGTAAACCTTGGATATTTGTTGTAATAATTTAATATGTCAATATTGCCAGGATATATAAATTTAATTATAATTTAATGTGGCAACACTATTCACATACCACCTATTTTTAATGTCTCTATTTAAGAGGGCTATCACATTTTGTCACCTCTCTCGCTCACACGGGACCAAATTTTTAAGAATGTTAAATGAAAATATACTTTTTTGAAAAATGTGATCAATGGGCTCCCTACTAAATAATATTAATTTAATAGGTAATTATTAAAAACACATTTTTATTGTAGCATTTATTTAAATCGTCTCAAAAACAGATCATAATACTTATTGAGCTAAGTTTATTAGATAACACAATAGAAATGTGTTTTTAATAATTACCTATTAAATTAATATTATTTAGTAGGGAGCCCATTGATCACATTTTTCAAAAAATCATCTTTTCATTTAACATTCTTAAAAAATTGATCCTGTGTAAGCGAGAGGGGTGATAAAATGTGACAACGCTCTTAATGCATCCTGTGTAGAATACGTCATTAATAATATAAAAAATATAAAAATACAGACCTATTATGAAATAAACTTAGTGAAAATACTTTCAATTATTTACAGATTTAAAAATGCGAAATCTAAATCCTTGAAAATTTAGCTACCTACGTCTACACACATATACTTCATCCCTTGAGACTTTATCCCATGGGGGTAGGCAGAAACTACAGAACGCCTCCTGCTACGATCCTTACATAGGTACTCCTTATATTTCGTTTACGTTCATACATCCGCCGGTTGGGGTTACTCTAAGTATCTAAATCTAAGTACATAATAAACCTTTTCATCCAAGTTAGTTCTGCATTGATAACTAAATGTGGGCGTCCAAGCAAAAAGGGTCCAGTAGTGGGGTATTGAGTTAAGACCAGATTCGTTATCTAGAATAGTCAATTGATAAAATAAGGATTAAATAAATATTCAAAAACTGGCACATTTTTTTTATCAGACATTTGAGGTTGAAACTGAAAAAACTTGATTTGAGAAAAAGCATTTTCAAAGTTTGATTGTTGGTACAACTTAGTACATTTTCTGATGTTTCTAAAAGTCATTTACTATATGAACTTGTAGATAATTGAGCATTAATTAAAAATCAATTAAAATCGAGAAATGCAATTTTTTCACCCAACTTTACAAAACAGCGTATATCTCGGAAATTAAATGCCAAGAACCCTTTTTGCTTGGATGCTTACAAGTAATTACCTAGTACGAACTATAAATGTAAATCCAAAAACAATCTCACTATTTTCGGTAAAAAAACTTAGGCTTTTTTTTTTTTTTTGGATGGGAAATCATCAAATGACTTCTCCCGCTCTGGGCGGAGTGGGAGGGCGTGTCAGACTTTTACTGACTAAAACCCTAAATAAATAAACTAAATAATTAAATAAAGGGGTGTGTGTTTTATGTTTTATGTTTTTGATGACCAGTAAGTAATGTGATTTAATTTTAATTTTAATCAATTATTTTTTTAATTTCTTTGTAGTTATGGGTATTTGTTTGTATTGAAATTGTGTACCTAATAATAAGTATAAGACTATTGTTACTCGATTTATTCAATAATAAAACGACATAACCTACAAACCTATAAAACCTAGTGCCACAAAAAAATTAAGAACTTTCTTCATTACAAGAAAAGCGGATACTTTTAAGTAGTTACAGTTCGAAATAATAATTATTTTGTTATCTGCAAGTCATTGTGAGGACTCATTTTCCTCAAGAATAATGTTTGACATACGCTGATATATTGCATCATCAGTAGGTACACCAAGTATTATGAACCCTTAAGGGGTGGTACCTAATTATAATCGATCAGTTTTTAATGTAAAGTCATAAGAGCTTCGTACGATCTACGTGAGCCATCCAGAAGTAAATTGTGTGAAAAGAAGAATCCACCACCTTCGACTTCGTTAAACCCCGGGAGCATTTACCTCCCGGGCGTGATCTGCAGTGGTCTGTATGGAAAGCTCTCAATCGATTGCGTACCCAGGTAGGCCGCTGCAGACACAATCTGTCGAAGTGGGGGATTACTGACCCTCCCAACACCTAGTGTGAGTGCTGCGCTTCTGATCAGACCATGCCCCACCTGTCTGGAGTGTCCTAAGTGCCCGTTCATCTGCACCTCGGATGATCTAAAGCATGCCACTGATGAAAACAACGTGGCCACCTACTCGGCTCAAACAATATAACAACAACGAAGTGTATCATTGACACGAAAAGAATGTGATTTTCCATCGAATCGAATTCCCTAATAAGTGTAAATACATCTTGATATTCTAAGCGAAGACTTCCTCCGATTTTAAATTAGGAAACACTTCAAGAAGGCGTTTTACATACATTTCCTTCAGAGATGCTATCAAAGACAAAACAAAATACGATCAGTAAGTAAATCTATCAAAGTGTGGAATAGGAATCCGGTAATGCAGTCTATTGTCTAAACATGGATAGTAAAAAAATAATGCAGGTGATGAGGAGACGCACCGATTTTTCTTTTAATAATGGTGACTGCTTAAGTAACGTACTTTATCAAATCCTGTCCAAAAGACCCTAAAATAATAAATCTTCATGCCAAGATTACCAGGTATTCGTAGGTAAACTGAAGCGCGGGATGATAAAAGAAACGAAGCCCAAAAATTTTGATAGGAAACTAAGTTTGATAGACGCTTGAGTAATCTTCGGTACTTATGCACTTGTGTCTAATTAACGCTTTCTTTTCAAGGACACTAAACAAGGCACAATAGAAGTTTCATTGATATGACGTCTATAGCCGTTTAGTGTCCTTGAAAGCGTTAAGGTCACTAAAGCCCGTCCAGCGGGGTTAAGCTTCAGAACGTCTCACAATTTTTGTTTAAAATTAGCCCGACGGCGGCACCCTTGGTGTGTAGGCACCTTTACAGACTAAAGATTGTTAATAATTACAACGTTACACGATGCGTTAGAGCAATCAGCCACTATTAAGTATATACAATGAATAATAATGATTCTGATCTTTAATCCCTTGCATGTGGCGCTAAAGTTGATGATGTGGCTCGATTTATAGAAGATAGGGAAGCTCAATTATGTGGGTAACTTTGTTCTCAGAATCTGCGAGATAACTACTTACACGGTACAGCCCGATGCAGACTTTATGGCGGAGCGGCTCGGAACATGAGGCTAGGCGCTGCGCAGTAGCAAATTCATGTGTCAGCGGGGGTGAGGGGTGGGGTACTGCGCAGCGAGTAGCGCACTTCAGAACCGCCGTAATATCGAGCTTTTTCAGTAAGAACATTGTAAGCGACAGTCTGCACACTTTTTACATGAAACGGTTTGTTCTTTGTTTTTCATTTACGATGATAATTTCTTACAACATTATAGTCGTGTAAATTTGAAATAAAATTTAAGAGTAAGTACTTAATCGTAACAAGATGTAAAACTGTCTAATTAAGAGGTTACGAAGAAAAAATAGGTTTGTGATTTTTGGCGCTTACGATGTTTTTCCTGAAAAGGCTCGATATATTGACGCGTACTGTATCCTATCATCATTTAGGATGAGGTACTGTAATCATGGTGGTCTTTGCAAGTTTCTTTTGCAGGCTACGCTTCACCTACAACGTTTCCCGCCGTTCGTAGTGACAGCTGACATTAGTGACAGCTACCTCACTACTTGTGTCTAAGAGTGTTTACAGTTAGCTACATACTAGCCCCCGCCTTTCCCAATAAATTTACTAGTGGTCAATGTGCACATGCATGTAAATTATCTTTTTCCACCGTATCTCTATTTATTTAGCTATGATTTCAGCGTTTACTTCCTTTACTGAAAAATCATCTTTCTTATCTTCCTTCATCCAATCTATTTCCGAATGTCGAATACAAATAAATAGGGACATAAACATAAGGTTTTCGCTAACCCAAAGATACACAAGGAAGTCTAAAACCATCGAAAAGTATCACTTGCTTGTTTAAAAAATACGGAAGTACGAGTAACATAGACAAATTAAATGCCGATCTTCGAAGTAATTCCCCTTCTTACGTATTTAACTATTTTACCTTGACATAACCTTAAAATGTTTGCGTACTTTAAAATCCTGAATAATTATCTATTTCTAAATGATTTCTAAAGAATCAACACAAATGCAACGTGTATTTTAGTGTCAAACGTCAACCATTTTGAAGGTTGGAACTGTCAAAAGGTACCTAGTAAATACATAATGAATGAATACATTATTTTTCTACATAAATGTGCAATCGTTTTGAAATCTTGTAGAAAAGTCTTTTGTAGGTATAACCAGTATTGTTATTGCATAAAGATGCAATCAATGACGTATTGTCAATATTCTAATGATTTCATAGAAGAAAATAATTTCTAAAAAACATTCAAAGGTAGCATAAGTAAAAGGTATAGAGCACGGAGGGTAGAGGTAACTCTAGACTGGTATACACGTCAAACTTTATGGCGGCTGTGAAGTGCGCTACTCGCTGCGCAGTATCGCACCCCTCACCCCCGCTGACTAAAGTTTGAATCGAGCTGTAACTCCTAGAATAGACCAGCGGGAATTTTCCGCTTGTCAGATATGTTAATGAACTAAAAGTTACCTTCAGATTTTCATCAGGCGATTTTTTTTTTTTGTAAAAATCTACCAAAGGTTATCTTTAAAAGATCATTTTTAGCGATAAGACCTTGTGTCACCATAAGTAAAATTTCTACATTTATACCTGTAATTCGCATGGTGTAAAATAATAAATACCTAGTACCTATTTTATTCTACCTTATTGCTACCATATTCTATAATAATCAGCTTTTTGGAAACCACAGGAGGAAATTAAACTGTTTGGTCTATCTTGGACAATCGACCTTCGTCAAACTTCATATGTTTCTCTAAGAAAACTCCCATCTTTTTTCACCCGGATCTGTCACAATGACATTTCAATTCAGTACTGACAACATTACCTAACAATCGCACCATAATAATAACTCGCTAAGCAGTCGTTTCACAAGATAAACGTTTAGTAGATTGTCTCATAAAAATAATAGTAATATGAACAGCTTGTCATTGTTGTAATAACACTACATTGACGGTAATAATGTTGAATGCTAGAATGGCTAGTTTTGTGTCATTGTCTTAATTTTACCTCGAAATAAACGTTGATTTGATAATTGTTTTCTGTTCTTTTAGGTACGATTACCAAAGCGAGTTAAGGTTTTAATTCTCATTGAATTGCTGGCGATTGTTCCGGCCTTACCAGGGCGAACGTATTTCCATTTGTGGGCCACTAATTCAAGTCTACCAACCAACTAACATATTGAGTATCAAGCGTTTGATGCGACTGCGCTACGGTTGCACGGACGGTTGTATTTTTCACGGTCGCGTGTCGTCGCAAACGCAGTGCGACGCCGTCCTGCCGTCGTCGTGCGGACGACTCCCGCTACGCACCGCTCGCTCCGGCGCCGCCGCCGCCGAGCCCCGATACTCAATAAGTTGGCAAACCTTTCAAACAACAGTGTTGCCAACATAAAATTGCTGCTTGTAAAACAGGGCAATATTTCGAAGGTAGCCATTATCCACAGGTTATGAGCACGGCAGCCAGGTCTGTAATTAAACATCATTTGTAGCTATAATCATGTTGTATTATGTAATTGTGAGACTATGGTCCATGGAGCGTAGCGGAAACCCTTTTTATTAGCAATGCCCGAGATACACGAGGCTAGTTTCTCAAGCCAGGATAGCAAGCTAGTAACTCTGGCTACGTGTATACAGAACTAGCTTCATTTCTAGGCTAGTAAGCTAGTGAGAAAGCTAGTAAGCTAGCGTCTCAATCTAGGATAGTTTAAGGCGAAAGCTCCAGGTAGCCCGGAAATTCAAATTTTCTTACGTTTTTTGCAATTTGCAAGTCAGTATTGGGTTGAATGTTGATCAAAATATTGTTCGCGACCGTAAAAAAGTATGTATTTACAGAATTATAATAATTAAAGTCATCAATACAACTCTTTAAGACCAGATATTTCTATTGAATGACTATTTCATGAAATCTTGACAATTAGGATTATACAAACTTATGGAGTTGTATTACTGGTTTTGATGATTATAATTCTATAAATGCATATCTAAAAGAAAGTTTGAATTTCGCGGGCTACCTGGCGCTGCCCCTTAATAGGATGGGGTTATATTTTTTGAGCCAGTAGCACCTCCTTCACTGATTTTAGTGTACTGGCTTGTGTATAGCTTCATGTGGCCGGCGAATATAGTGTGCAATGACTACGCGTTTTGTTTTTTGACCGCAACCACGTATACTTACTGGTTTAAAATTATCTGGCATCATGGAAGCAGCTCTAAGCATGTGCTAAGCGAGGATAATATACCGAGGTTCTAGCTGGCTACCCTAGCTTTGAAAAACTAGCCTCGTGTATCTCGGGCATAACTCCTTTCAAAATAGATAACACACGAATGGGTTTTTCTAACAGAGCCGTTGAATTTTACTTTTTAATTAGGTAGGTAACCGTCTTTCCTATTGATTTTATCTATTCTAAGCCCGGAGTTTCTTTGAAAGATAAGAATCAGAATGAAATTTACCGGAAGAGAACTGCAGTTACCGACATAGCTTGCAGAGTTAGCAAGCTGAAGAGTTGAAACACATAGATGTCCCATCCATGTGTTTCGAAGAACCGATAGCCGTTGGAGCAGAGGAGTCCTTGAGCGGAAGGAAATCCTGAATCGGCAAGAATAGCAGGAGACGCAGCTTGAGAGACCGACGATCTTAAGAAAGCGACTGGATGCGGATTGCCGAAAGCCAGGTGTTGTGTCACAACTTGGGAGAGATCTAAGTATATCTAGCAATGGACTGCGAAATGATAAGTTCAACCATCTTTACTGCAAAGCTTTCATAGCAATCAAAAAGGAATTCACTGTAGATTTAGTATCGAATTCGCGCAAATCCGCGACGTGGGTTAACAACATTAGAATTATATTATAGTATTACAGATTATTATACAGTCTAAAATTATCACAGTTTAAGTAATAAGTGTTAAGACGTGTAAACCAAACGTACTAACTTTATAAAACAAAAGAATTGCTAGAAAAATTAATTACTAACCTGAGCTAATGAACTTATACTTAATAAAGAAAATCAAGAAAAGAAATGCCTAACCTTTACCAAATACTTTTAATATTTATATACAAACCCTAAATACAAATTAAGATAAGTATACCGAAAATCAAGGAAAAAAATGCCTAACCTATAACAAATTACAATATTTATTTACAAACCCTAAATAAAAATTAAGATAAGTAAATACCCAAAAATCAAGGAAAGAACCGCCTAACTTATACCAAATACTTACAATATTTATTTACAAAATTTTAGAGAAAATTAAGGAAAATAACCTAACCTACAAACCCTAAAATATAAATAAATGAAATATGCAAACAGTCAGTATTCAAGTCAATCGCAATAATCGAATGCAACTATTCGCCTATACTCTCCAGGATACGTGCGTTCGCTACGAATAACTGAATCCTTATGGCCGCGGCGCGTTGTTTTTGTTTTTGGGGAATGGCATCTCGCAGTTCAACTTATAGGAAATTGTCGACTGCTTAACCGGGCTTTCCTGTGGATGCCTCAATAAATTAAGGCCTCCAGCCAGGCTTAAAACTAAACTAAAAGCTAAGCGACTGCACGCTAAGGGCACCCCCTGTGGGGTACGGACCTCGGCTTAGGGCGTCGCTGGGAGAGGACAGCAATGGGACATGCTGGACCGGATTAATGGCCGCGGCGCGGCTCTCAACGCGCTTTATATAGCCACGGACGCGCAGGCGCGAGGTGTGTACGTACTCTGATAGAATACCTTACTTTTTTTTTTTTTGTGGATGGGAAATCATCAAATGACTTCTCCCGCTCTGGGCGGAGCGGGAGGGCGTGTCAGACTTTTACTGACTAAAACCCACCCGTGTTCCTTCTGTTGCCTGTGCCACGGTAACTCTTTCGAACATCCCGCGACCCTAGCTGGCATCGGCCCTAGCGGACCCCGTCAATAGTGCTGACATCTCTTTGAGGCGTGCGTGGAACACAACGCGCCGTCGACTCAGGCCTGGTCCTTACCGGACGGCGAGCTACCCATTGCTCGCCGTCCGCAAGCCCGCGCCTACGGTGGCCGGGAATCGGCTGCCAATTCCCGACAGAATACCTTACTTAACAAATGTTCGCCGTGAATCTTTAAATTGACATAACTTTTTTATTTATGAACCGATTGACATGAAATAAACACTAAATGTTAAGTGAAGCTTACTACAATATATTAGTGAAAACCGCATCTAAATCGAATAAGCCGTTTCTGATATTAGCGTGCACAAACACACAGACAAACAGACAAACAGATAAAAAAAAATTTAATTACAATTTCGGGTTCGGCATCGATATAATAACAACCCCGGCTACTTTTTTTTTATATATTTCCATTGTACAGACACCACTTTTCTACAATTTTATTATATGTAATAGATCTATTACATATAATAAAATTGTAGAAAAGTGTAAGTATACAGAGTAGGTTGTCTGGTGTGATCACACCAGACAACCTACTCTGTATAAATATCATAAAAACTTAGTTGAAGTGAGCTGTCAATTCCAGCTGATGCTAGGGATTGACACTATTGACAGCTCACTTCACATACGTTTTCACGGTGAGATTTTAACACGTTTACAGAATACCGGCTGTATTTCCAGAAGGGTTTAGCAGAGGTGTATAGTAGGTACTTACACCCACATTTCGCCAGTTATGGTTAACTCCCAGTATATTTTAATTACCTATCACAAAATAATAACTGTTATTAACTTTGTTGATAAAAAAACAAGATGTCTAAGGTAATTAAGCTAGGATATTGATATCAAGACAACATAATGACTCCTTTAATTAATAAACTTTTCTCCGTTAATTCTCTAGCAACAGGGCAACAATAAATTGTCAGTAAAAAAAATTATGAATTAATCGGCTGTCAGTCTTGCAAGAGCTAATTATTTATTGCTCTGCAATCACTATTGTTTTGTGGAAGTCATTCTAGATTTTCTTGATGGTGGAACATGTTTTAATGTCGACAGCTAGGAAGCGGATGGTGGATTATTGACGGACGTAGTGACGTCATCAGTCCGCCATATTGTTACATATTTTCCACGATCTAGACTTATAAAGGGAGATTAGTCTTGGTGTATTAGATGCGTAATAATACCTTGGTATTATATCACGTGGAAGTTGGAATTATGTTGCTGTCTCTGTCACATTCACGGGAAGAACCTCAATCAATCAACTGTCGCAATCCACTGCTGGACATAGGCTGCGGCACAACTGTCTGTCCCAGCCACATATTTTAGGTCGTCGGTCCATCTAGCGGGGAGGCGTCTCACACTACGCTAGCCATACGCGGTCTCCACCCAGGACTCGTCTGCTCCACCAGCCATCGGCCCTTCGACAAACATGGCCAGCCCACTGCCACATGTCGGTAACTATCTTTGTTAGTTTTTCGACGACAACAGCATTCACAAGTGGGCAATGTAAATTGGTTATCAAAACCTGCACCGCAATTGCGTAACACACTATCAATCACAATCTGATTGATTTTGAAGCAAATTGCTAATCCATTGCTTTATAATTATGTTCGAAAAATGTGTCTGCTCAACAACGCCTAAATAACGCAATGAATGTTCTTGAACTGTCAAAATGAAACTGATTCCTACTGCAAGTGAGACTTAAAATTAATATAAATCACAAATCGCCAACCCGTCTCGAGCAAGCGTGGTGATCAATGCTCGTGCCTTCTCTGTATGAGAAGAGGCCTTTACCCCGCAGTGGGACAGTAAGAGGCTGGTATTATTATTATTACTATAACTACTTAATAAAGCTCTGTCCTCCATTATGTTAATAAGAGTTGCCCTTTTAAGTGTATATTCAGGTCCGTACAAGTGCTTGTAAATAATTAAATAGTAAACACATTAGCTGATCGTGGGCAAAGAGCAGGAGCAGCGGTCATTGCCATAAACGTGCCGAACTGACGCTGGAATAATTGCTAGTAAATTGTGTGTATTCCAGGTCATAATAAGCTAAGCATATTGTTTCGACAGTCGTTACGGGTCGTCAGAAGCCCGAAAGTCTGACAACCAGTCTTAACAAGGGGTATCGTATTATCCAGTAACTGGATTGTGGAGCTCAGATAGGCAGTCGCTCCATGTAAAATACTGGTATTCAGCTGCATCCGATTAGACTGGAAGCTGACCCCAACATAGTGGGGAAAAGGCTAGGTAGGTGATGAATAGGCTAAGCATATTTTTTTATGGTATAAGTAAAGTATTTTAGTTTGAACTAGCCGCGTTGCATCGCCCGCCCGCCGCGTTCTTTGTTCACAATTTCATGGGTTTTTTTGCGCGAAACCCTAATTATTTTTCTAAAATAAAAGCAGCCTATACTACTCCTTATAATACCAGCTATCTACCAGTGAAAGTCCCGTCAAAATCGGTTCAGCCATTTCCGAGATTAGCCGGAACAAATAGACAGACAGACAAAAATTAAAAATAAAAGATTTTTTGTTATAAGTACCGTTTATACCTTTGCCTGTTATCCATTTATAATTTAATTAATTTTTGATCCGTTTCGGGTGCCACCACAAATATGTATTTAGTAAAATGCTGTTATTTTGACATTACAAACAGACACTTTAAGGGGGAAGCGCTCCAGCCGGGGTTGCGGGATGTTCGAAAGAGTTACCGTGGCCCCGGCACAGGCAACTGAAGGAACACGGGTGGGTTTTAGTCAGTAAAAGTCTGACACGCCCTCCCGCTACGCCCAGAGCGGGAGAAGTCATTTGATGATTTCCCATCCACAAAAAAAAAAAAAAAAATTGGGGAAGCGCTAAGGTAGCCCGCGAAATTCAATTTTCTTACGATTTTTGCAATTTGTAGCTCAGTGTCTGGGTTATATTGATCAAAGTATGATTCGCGACCGTAACAAATATGTATTTACAGAATTATAATCATTAGAATCAGTAATACAATTCTTTCAAGTTAGTATAAGCCTGAAATGTTAAGATTTCATGAAATAGTCATTCAATAGAATTACTTGGGCTTAGAGAGTTGTATTGATGACTTAAATGATTATAATTCTGTAAATACATATTTGTTACGGTCGCGAATCATATTTTAATCAACATACAACCTAATACTGACCTGCAAATAGCAAAAAACGTAAGAAAATTTGAATTTCGCGGGCTACCCTGGCACTTTCGCCTTAATTTTATTTATTTGTAGTACAGATGAGTAATTACCACAGAGTAACTACAAGCATATTAGGCGTTCACTGTTTGGAGAGGCTTATGATGTTATATTTATAGTATTGCGCGGTTATTACGCTGTGTGTATTTATTGAAAGTCGTATGTGGATTTAAATCTGGAGGAGCTCGTGGCTAAGTAATAACAGCCGCATGGGTCGATCCATCAGGTTAAGCTACGCTTGCCGGGGTTGGTCCGTGGATGGGTGACCATCTTTACATACCGAGACTCCTCAGTGCCTCGGAAAGCACGTTAAGCCGTTGGTCCCGGCTGTCATTCGTGGATCTTTGACAGTCGTTACGGGTCGTCAGAAGCCCGAAAGTCTGACAACCAGTCTTACCAAGGGGTATCGTATTACCCAGTAACTGGGTTGTGGAGGTCAGATAGGCAGTCGCTCCATGTAAAATACTGGTATTCAGCTGCATCCGGTTAGACTGGAAGCCGACCCCAATATAGTTGGGAAAAGGCTAGGTAGATGATGATGTGGATTTAAATCTGAACAATAAAGATTTAATTTAATTATGATACTGGGCCGGGTGGAAGAAAAGCGCGCCCGAGTCTGAGCACCGGCAAGATGGTCAGATGCGATCAAGAAGACTGTTGGAGGCAGCAAGTATCGAGCATCGACACTGCAGAAGACTGCATAGCTTGGAGACGCGTCGTATGTGGTCGCGATCCTCAGCAGCGTCGAGGGAACGACGAAGAAGAATTACGAGTACAGGCAAACTGCAAAATAGTTATCTATTTGCCTATGTTTGAGGCCCTTGATCTAGGTACACCTTTTAGAGAGAATTTAAATGTTATTAATTTAAGTTTATCATTCTAACAAGCATAAAAAATTTCCTTTATGTAGGTAACTACGTTTTCGTGGTTGATTTTCCTGAGGCTGGCTTTACTTTCTTTCAAAAAAGACTTGCTCGCAAGTGGGTGGGATCATGTGGACAGTCATAATTCTTTTCCGACGCGTTAAATGGCGCAAGACGGCATAATTCTTTTTTTTTCGCGGAGCTTCGTGCCCTGTCACAATAAGAGCGCGATTGTTAGCCGGTGAAGCAAATTTCGGTTGACTTATGATCGTTTGCTCGTAAATGTGGCGCGCCTGCCCCGCCCACAAGGGCCTTTTAACCTCTTATATCTGTTCTGTGGTCATAATCATCACCCTGCTCCAGCGGAGGTTTCAGGGTCTGTCTCTATCCGTTGTGATTCTAAGCCAGCACAGCCTCGTAGAAATCAGAAGCACCTATATAATTTAGTTTCAGTCTGTCCATCCAGTTGTGAGACCTGCCGCGGGATATTTTTCCTAGCTTTTACGCATGGCAAGGCTAATTGGGACGGAACCAGTGGAAGTTTCTAGCATGCTACTGGAAAACGCATTCCATTTAAATATATCGTGTAAAACGCTACTTCCTCTCATTACAAACAAAAAACGTCGTGCAAACGGGGTCTTAACCAGCTAACTACGCGGTTAAATCATGACTCAATTCGCTAATCGTTGGATCGCGTGGACAAATGGCCAGTCCGGACAATTTACATAAGTAGGGCAAAACTTGGGTAATCGGTGATAGTTTTGTTTTTTACTTGTAAAATTCGATTCATTGATCAGACTATTTTTTAAATTTACTGTGATATAGTAGACAAAATAAGTTTTGCTAACTTATATCTAAAAATGTGGCAAATACTATAATGATTGAAAAATGTACATTTATCAAGTCAGTAGTAACTTGGTAATAAAACACAATTATCTATCACCGAATAGCTGCATATCACGAATTAGCCAAGTTTTGCCCTATAAAACAGATCGAGACAATCCTAGGTTTGAATCACGTAGATAATTTGCTTATCTCAAGCGGTAACGGGGAGTTCCTATAAGAAACGCATTGTTAAGGCTCCCGCAGACAAGCGCGACGTGATACTGGTAGAACAATTTCCATGAAGTTTTCATAGAAATTGTTCTACAAGAGTCGCGTCTTGCCTGTCTGCGGGAGCCTTTATTCTTAGGGCCAGCGCTTGTCTGGCGAGGCGCAGCGCAGCGCGGTCGTCACTGCCAAACAAATATCTAACTTGTAGCATATGGAACAAAGTTGAGAATCAATAAACTTCCATTAGCTCGAGAGCGCATCTAAGCGGAAAGAGGCGCGCAACTGAAATTATTTATTTTCGACTTTATTTTACTGCGCCAGATGCGGCTGTTATGATCCAAATAATTGAAAGAAAAAGAATTTAGAAGCGCCTTGCAATTGTAACTGCAAGCAACGCTACAAGGAAATGCGAAACTACAAAATGTAGTAACACGTCTCTGTGACACGTT
The DNA here is from genome assembly GCA_947568875.1 of Fissipunctia ypsillon. Lineage (NCBI taxonomy): Eukaryota > Metazoa > Arthropoda > Insecta > Lepidoptera > Noctuidae > Fissipunctia > Fissipunctia ypsillon. The sequence continues at coordinate 11,848,657 of OX387663.1, read as the reverse complement.
TTATCTAAGTGTCATTGTAAATAAGTCTTCACATAATTCTAGTGCATAACACGATTGTAAGTCATTACATCTAACGAGTAAGCAGCAGTACCTACCGAAGGGGCGTTTTCTGGCGCGTCTCGCGACGCGAATCGCGCGCGGCACAAAGGCACTGCACGTCGCGCCTGTTTGCAGAAGCCTTTACTGGTCCGTCACTTCCTATATCCGCCATCTTGAAACCTAGTTCTGTTGTCTGTTGTCTCCGATTCGATTTATAAACTGCCTGTCATTTGTTGTTGAAATCATAGACAAGTATGTATTCTTTTTAACAGATTTTCGATGTCTTATTACTAATAAATTAGGTAATAACTTATTTCATGATTGTTCTATAAGAAACAAATAAAACAATGGGCATGGTAGTGAAGGAATAATAATAATTTATTCTAGAACAATTTAAAAGGTCGTTCAAACAAAATAGCGTGTTTCTAACTGGTTTGTCGTTTTTATTGGCAAGTGCAAGGTATGTCTTTGTTGATTATAGACTTATTGATTAGACTAGATAAAGATCTAATTTTATACTTAATTGTTAGACCTAGTCACAACACAAACTAGTTAATTTCTTGTTCTTATAACTATGGTTAATGTAGTCCGTTGATGAAGTGGTTTACTGCGCAGTCACCCGCCCATTGTCATTGCGTCAGTAACTTGCACTTTGTTATATCAATTACAATCTTTGTTTACGGCCGAACCCAATAACCTATCTATCACCAGTTTCGGCATACTGCAGATAGAAACACGTATCTATCTATGGTTTTAACGTCCCAATAATCTATAAGAGATTATAGAATCTTACCGGCCTGACATAAGGACAGATAGAACTAGCGATCTGTCTTTTACTGAAAATAGGTATTTTTTTTTTTTTTAGGGAAAATAGGTTATTGGGTTCGGCCGTTAGTGTAGAATGCAATATCTACGTGCTTGCCTATTCTAAGTAACCAGATTCTGCTCGAGACTTCTGAAATTTCTTGTTTTAACATAAAATAACCCAACAAACTTTAAGAAGAGGTGCTTTAGACCATCGAACTGAATAACTTTTACCAAGGGACCAACTCTGAAATCGCGAAAAAAAAAACAGTTATCCGTGTCCCATACAGTTTAGAACAGTAGTGGATTATTAAACTTTAGCATGGTACACAGAGCTTCATATCAAGCTATTCATTTCCAGTTCATGCTGATCGCGCATTGTATAGGATTTCCGAACAATTTTTTATTTTCGCGATTTCAAAATGTGTCTTGGGAAGTTGGGATCTGTATTTTAGTTTTTTTTTTTTTGCCACCGACTTCCGAAATTAAAGTTATTTCATAAAATTCCTTTTGGTGGGTTCGGCGTCCGCAAAATTTCTAGTGTAAGCGTACCGGCGTTCCTGTCCTCAGTCCACAGCACCGAAAAGTTAACCGCAAAAATCTTAGGCCCTTCTCAGGTTGACTCTGAAGTGCCGTGTTTAACCGATACGGTGAACGCCTGGAAAATTGCCCGAGAACCCGTCTTCCCAGAGACAGTGGTATGAGCCGCTCTGCAGGTTGGTACGGAATAAACTCATTAATACGTCCACCAATACTGCTGAGCGTGCCCGCCTGCTGGCTGTGGGTGAATGGGAGTCGGGCCTCTGGCTTCAAGCGCTACCGTCACCCAACATGCCCAAAGAATCAGCATTGCCATCCAACGTGGTAATGCTGCCAGCGTTTTGGACACTTTTCCATTGACAGCGATGCGGACGAATTTTTTGATGCCCAATGAGCTCTTCCCCCTTTTTTATTTTTTATTGTGATTTTTAGTTTTAAGTATAAACTAGAATATTTGTTTATGTTTATATGTATATGTTTATACACTAGAATTTGACCAAGGTTATGAGATGTTTTCCCTTTGACGCCAGACCCGTAGCTCGTATCAACAAACCAGGCCGTCACACTTACACGTATTAGTCCATATCTTGAAAACTACTGAACCATGATGAAACGATTTTAATGAAACTTGCACTGTTCCCTAAGTTGAAGTAAATGTAAGCCAAAAAAAAAAAATGTCACAATCCGATTATCCGTTTCAGAGAAATGCGTGGACAAACATACATACACCTAAAAAAGAAATGTATATTTGTTTGGAAGCCTTAATAAATTATCATTATGTGAATATATTGCTGTTCCAATAATATTAACATACATACGTGTCGAATTGACAACCACATCCTTTTTATGTCGGTTAATAAAATACTACAAAAGTTTCCCAGGTAAAAAGTCTATTGACATGTCCTGTAGCCATTTATTATCCCTTCTAATTAAAATATTCTTCACGTTCTACAGAGAGGTGACAAGTCATTGATTGACATTCTGCAATAATTATGAAGATCTTATGGAAGACACTGTTGCATCAATGCATATTTAATGACAATACAACTATACAATTAATAGGCAGGATTATAATACAACATTACAAGATGATAACGAAAGCCATTTAATAAATGATATAGCACTAAGTGGGTAGGTACTACATCTTCGTACTTTAGAAGAATCAATTTAACCGATTCCTATACAAGGTGGAACAGGACGACTGGCATTCCTTTAAACCACGTAAAGAGAATCATGTTCTTTACCCGTATACAAAAAATCAATCAAATTCAATGAATACTTTAGCCACAGGAAATTATTTTTCATTTTCTTATTTTTCAACATGATGTAGATCTGAGTCCGTAATAATAGGTAAACATTGCCGCCGCCGCGCCCCGCACCCCGCACCGCACCGTTGGTCAGTGACTTTGCGTAGATAAAGCGTGTTTACTTTTTATGCGGTTGATTCTGTTATTTATTTTGTTTGAAAACTGCATTTTTTAAATTTTCCATTAACTACTGATCTTCGTGTTTTAAAATGTTTCGATGGACTAGTACTGTGCTCATTTTAATTTAATGTCGTACGTCCAGATACACGTTGTATAACGTACGGATCGTAGATTTACTTACAAATGGAAAAAAACGGATCGTAATTCGAAATTACTAAAAGTATTAAAAACTAAAACTCCATACACAGTAAATAGGGCAGTAAATGGTAGACACATAATTATGTGTTCGTGTGTGTTCGGATCGCGTGCCGAGCCGTGGAATCTAAGCTATGCATTATACTTGAACTATTAAGACTGTTATTATGAGTCCAGATAAATTAAAGACGTGCAGAAGTTCCATTTCCTTCAGCAATTATAAGAACTCGCACATCATCATCTGCCTATAGCCTTTTCAACTGCGTAATTTGTGGTTGGCTTTCAGTCTAACAGAATGGAGCTGATCTCCACAACCCAATTACTGGGTAACGCGATACGATAGATAGGGTGTCCCTATTGTATCGGGTACGTGCACTTGACACAAATAATTGCTAAACTTCAAGTGGCAGCGTGTGGAACGCATTGCATTCAGAACGGGTGGCTGATGGAGCTGTACCTATAGCAACAGCTTAATTGTGCAGTGTGGCCACCAACAAGGTGGACCGTCAAAGAACGTGGGAGCATTCTATTATATTCTTTTCTGTTCCTCTACATACGGGTCGTGCGTGACCGCTCGACGTGGTGAAACTTGGAAGAAGCCTATCGTTCTCGACTAAAATGGTGATGAATGGAATCGCTCTGATCCTCAATTTCGCCTTATGAACGGAGTTGGAAAAGTACGAGCTACCTTAACTGCACTCGATAGCACTAATACCGATGGTTAGTGAAAAGTGGTCTTTACAGCCAGACATTGTAGGTGCATATTGAGCCTGAAAGTACACCACTTGCCTGTACTATTGAACCTTTTGTATTTCCATTACAATGTATTAAAACTTTAAATCATAGACAAGCAAGCGCAACCAAACCAACCTGCTTTACGAAAACAACTAGAATTGCTAACTCATTTGAAAGTATGATGTTTCCTGAAGTTGTAATAGATATTGTAATTACTTTAACGCTACATAGTTGCTTAATCATCGCATTGGTGATTGAAAGAAAAGGTCTGGTAGACAGTGTAGTGCACTATTTAATAGATTTGTAACAAACACTGTCTCATACACAAAAGTGGTGAGGTAGCTCCAGCCAGGGTCGCGAGGTGTTCGAAAGAGTTACCGTGGTCCCGGCACAAGCAGCTGAAGGAACCCGGGTGTGTTTTAGTCAGTAAAAATCTGACACCCGCTCCACCCAGAGCGGGAGAAGTCATTTGACGAATTCCCACACAAAAAAAAAAGTAGTGAGGTAGCTGCTGTCATTAATGTCACTACTGTCAGTCACCACGAATGGCGGGAAAAGATGGAAAGTGAAGTGGACCTGCACAAGAAGCTTGGTGTGATAGTGCTATAATCAACATAAATACGGGATTAACAGGATTCTACAGATATAGCATTTGCTTTAAAGCATTAAAATAGCCTCCACGTGTGGTGAAGCTTGAATGTTTGACCGGGGTCCTGGCTCATGCGGTGGTAAAAATATTAGCCTAACAGCTAGGTGATCTGACTACCCATATTATAGTGCAGTGGGTGATCGGACGTAATTACCTAAAGCCACATAAGGGGGATCATGTTACTGAAACTTGCCTATTAGTTACCATTTTACTGTCTGTGCAAGAGTACCGTTTAAAATATTCCACCCGTGACTTTACTCAAGCTTTTCATCGTAATGAGCAATTGTTCGAATTAGAATAAAATAGCCCTTATAACACTATCGTATTGTGATGACATTAATCAACAAACATTAATGACAATAATTAATAATAATACAAAAAACAGCTGTTAAAACTCCACCATTTTGCACACCACTGTCAAAACACTGCCATGCATTCTTTTGACACATATATTATACAATATATAAAAATGTTCCACTTAATTTTTCACGAGGCTGGTTTTAGATAATCGAGTCATTTTGAAAATTAACCACCCGTGAAATACTTATCATTGAGGAGTTCCCGTGGCCATCTGTGGTCTTCTCCATCAGGTCCACTTCACCAAATGATACTTTCTGAATGCAAATGCTTGACTTGTTGATGAAAATATCAAAATCACTATGTGTTTGCCTATAATATTTGAGGAGTTCCCTCAAATCCTCATGGATCCTGTCATCAGAACTGGATTTTGATACAAATGGGACAAATCTGGAAGTATGTCCTTTAAAAAAAAAAGAATTTTCCAAATCGGTTTATAAATGACAAGAGTAGGTAGGTACTGAGGTAACAGAAATTAAAAAAAAAACATAACCGAATTGATAACCTCCTCCTGTTTTGAAGTCGGTTAAAAAGAAGTATACTAGAGGCACTGTATGACAGCTTGTGACGATTGCACGTTTTCATTTGAGGACTGATAAATGTTACACAAATGCTTACTCGTATATTCCATTGTTGTACGGGCCGCTGGAATTATAAGGTATCAAATTAATAAGGATAATATTTTTGTGTTCCCCGAAAAATACTGATCGTGCACCAAATATTCCTGAATGTTACACAAAATATTTAGTATGCATCCTAGTACCGTATACCCATTTACATATTTTAGGTTAGGTTAGGTTATATTTAGTATGCTTCCTAGTACCTGTGTTGAGTGAGCTGTGTTTGGTAAAGGTCCATTGGAATCATGCAGACCCATATTAAAAGAGCATAAATTATTATCACTGGCATGCTTATACATATTGGAAATGGGAGTGTTTGTAAAAAAACACCCTAACTTATTTAGTAAAGCCGATAGTGTAAACATATATAAAATAGGTAAACACTCAAGGGATCCAACCAGATTGGCGATGCCTAAGTGTAGAACAGCATTTTGCCATAAAAACGCCAGTCGAATGGCAATAAAAATATATAATAGGATACCTAAGATAATTAGAGAACTACCAACGAATCTATTTAATAAAAGACTCCGAACATGGCTTAATGAAAACTGCTTCTATTCTATTAATGAATTTATGAATTATAATACGAAGGGGAATTTATTACAGACATGAATAATGTAATTAAATTAACTTTGTCATTCCTGTATGCTTATCTTGAACATTGTAATTTTTATAGTTCTAACATTAGCAATTTTAGAGTTTGACATTTCTAATTTTCATAGTTTGACATTTGTATTTTAATTTCTTGACATTTTCCCATCGTGGCATATTTGAATTATTACAATTATTATTTAATTCATTACAATTATGGCACAATCTAAATTTGCATGCTGAGTTTAGTAGGCGGAATATTTGTATTGTATTATGAGATCTGTAAGCACCATATTTCATGCAAATAAACGATATTACTATATTACTATTACCGTATACCCATTTACATATTTTAGGTTAGGTTAGGTTTCATTTTTTATTAATAAAGCTACATTGGACATTAATTGGTGTTTGATTCAAATACATTTTTCAGTGCATTATCTGAAGTAAAACTAAAAAAATAAATGCTTGTTTTTAAAATTAGGTGTATTACTATTTTTACAAATTTGCAACAGTTGTTAAATAGATGCTCGTTATGACATATTTTATTGAACATATTTTGGTGCACATTCAGTATATTTGGTGGAACACAGGCAAAATTAGGTAAATGAAATGGGAATAAATTGAAGTACTTTTAAATACCATCCAATTAATAAGCTTTATTTTTTATAATTTGTAAGCTGCCACAGGTGCCATCATGCAGTGCCGCTGGTGTGGTCCTCCTGCTTAGTGGATATACAGCCTTAGGCACACGCCATACCACAGTTCATCTTTATACTGTGAGTGTGACCAGTGACCGCACTCCACTCCACTACTACCAAGGTCTTCTTCTCCGTCGTGTCGATGGCACGACAGTGTATTAAATATTTGTTGGTCAAAACTTCGCCACTTCCACGGCGTTATCGGTGGCAACACAGAGATCGCTATGGCTGCAGTTTTGGGGCACAGACGGCAGGATAAGATAGAGGTGGGACATAGGTGAATCCTTTGATTATACATATAATGTATGTCTAGATAATGTCGTGCTGCAAAAGAACTAAAACAAACAAGCCAACTTTGTTATACTGGCGTGCGTGACAGCTGACGTCTACACTCGCACCAGTCATTGTGGTTTTCTAGTGTGCAATTTGCGGCGAACAGTTAGATGCTACACTTCTGGACACATCTATTGGCCCACCTTGTATTTTCAGTTTCGTTTGGTCCTAGCTAAAATTTTATATTAGGTCGAGCAAAAAGTTTTTACGCAGTTTTGAACCTGGCACATTCACAATTTCATTCAATAGTCTTTTTTTGAATTTCGAACACAGAATTTAAAGAAACAAAAGACAATTTGGAGCCTGTTTGTTGATATCAAACAATCGAATACTAAGAAAACTTGGTTTTATTGGTTTACTTGGATTTAATTCTTGAAAAAGTGATTGATATCTTTGGTTTTGCAACAAACATTACTTATTCTTAACATTAAGGTGAGGTTCTATCAATAATCTATGGATACTTCACCTGAAGTCGCCGCCCAAGCTGTGGCACTTATTCAGGCCGGACACAGCCAAAGAAACGTGAGTGCTCAACTTAATTTAAGTCGATCTGCGGTCCGAAATGTTTATCGGAGGTACCTAGAGACTGGCGGCTTTGTTCGTCGCCAAGGAAGGCCACGATCTCGGGTCACAACTGAAAGGCAGCATCGATTCATCGTGACGACCAGCTTGAGAAATCGTCACCTTACCTCCATTGAGATACAAAACCAACTTCGCGACTTCCACGGAGTATCTGTGAGCGCTCGAACTGTTCGGAGAAGGTTAAAAGAACGCGATATGGTACCACACAAGCTAACGCGAGCCCACCGAACAGCGCGCCTTCATTTCGCACGCAGTCGTTTAAATTGGACACAGCAAGATTGGAGCCGTGTACTCTTTTCTAATGAGTCTAAAATTGTGTTACATGGCAATGATGGAAGGAAGAAGGTCTACCGACGTAAGGGAGAGCGTTTCGCACAATGCTGCTTTGAAGAGAGGGTTGCTTATGGCGGTGGCTCATGGACTGTCTGGGGCGGTATATCCGCGAGCGGCAAAACTCAACTTGAGGTTGTTACAGGACCACGGCTGCCAACATTAAATGCTGAAAGGTACATTCGTGAGTGATTAGAACCTCACGTGATACCATACGCGGACTATGTGGGCCCAAATTTCCTTTTTATGCATGATAATGCAAGAGCCCATGCGGCCGGCATCGTCAGGGAATATCTTCGGGATGTGAACATCACAGTTATGGACTGGCCAGCCAGAAGCCCAGACATGAACCCCATTGAGCACATGTGGGACGAGCTAAAAAGACGTGTTAGGGCTCGTCAGCCAGTTGCCCAGACGATGCAGGAGTTGAAAACTGCCATAGAAGAGGAATGGGAGATGATCCCTCAAAATTTCATAGAGCGGTTGATAAACTCTATGCCTAATCGTATGAGAGCTGTGGTAGATGCCCATGGAGGCAACACGCGTTATTAAATTAAACCTTTATTTGATAAAACATGTTTTTTATTCAAAAATAAATTGCCTTTAACAAGGCGCATATCCGACTTGTTAGGCGTAGCTCCATGTCGTATGGTATTCTGAATTCAAATTTAAAACAATACGATCGAAAAAGATGGTAAAATGTATCAGGTTTAAAACTGCATCAACAGTTTTTGTTCAATCTAGCAATCATATTTCGGTAGGGGCCATCGAAACCTAAACTCTAAGGTGGGCCAATAGATTTGTGTCCAGAAGTGTATTTTTTTCGACGAGTTCACGGCTCTGCTCTGTCTATCTTGACATATTTATATCTTTGGGTGAATCCTTACTTTATCTTATTATACTGTGGTGAATCAAAATAACTGATAAGATACCTCATTTACGTATGGTGTTTAATTTAACACTAGCTTTAAATTAATTGATTCCTAACCTACAAAATAAATTAATAATGTACGTGTACCTAATAGTAATTCAAACAGTCGACACCACACACACACAAACACACATTTGTTTACAAACATTCCATGTGTTTTTTATTCTGTGATATAAGGTTGCAGGCTTTTGATAGAACCTTCGTTCTGTTCAAACATTATAAATTAAGGCGACGATAACCGACTTTTAATGACGTCTAAACGAGTAATGATTTGGAAAAAATTAATATGTCAATAATTTAGATTATGTACATTATTACATAGTGTAATTAATTTGTAAAGTTATGTCTAACGCGGATAAAAAACTGAGAATAACACAAAAACTATTAAGCTTTATTGTCATGAAACCCTCACCATTTTAAAGATAATTAAATTATTTATCTCTTAGTATACATGTTTTATTAAAACGCCTTTTATTTTATGTGTAATAAATAAATTAATAATGCGTCTAACTTGGGACAGCGCACCTCGATGGATGGGCGAGTCCTATTACTGGGTGGACGTACGACGCGTTGCGTGAACTCAGCACAGAACACGCAAGCTATGCACTCAAGGCCACTGGCACTGCAGTGACAATTTAATTAACCAAATAAGGCTTTAATCAGTAGTTATGGTGATGTATCAATAGATTTGTTGTGTTTTAATCACTATTGGAGGCTGTTTCTAATAGACCCGTACGTCTAATAAAACAACCTCCGTTAATAATTATTATAATAGTCAGGGAAATTAATTATCAAGCAAATTCACACCCTACGTCCATTTGCCGCGATATAGCCATTTCTGACAGCTGTCAAACAATGACAGTTGTGATTTGAATACTGGTTGGTAGGTCTCGCGCACTCTTGGCAGTTTATAGCTTCGTAGTCACCCAACCCAGCTTTTGCAATTGAAATATGGAACAGGGGCGGTTATGTAACAATCATAGATAAAGAAAGAAGATTTCTATGGTAACAATAGATAAGTATGCCAAAAAGTGAATGTGACATTATGGTTTTAATTAATGCTCGTTTCTACCAAATTAAATTAAAAGGCAATGGTAGACCTTGATGGTGAACCAGTCATACCATACTCCATGTAAAATACTGGTATTGAGCTGCATCTGGTAAGACTGGAAGCCGACCCCAACACAGTTGGGAAAAGGCTCAGCAGAAGAGGTAGAAGAGAAAGGTGAACCTTGTTGTCTATCGGTAGATGTCATTTTCATTCTCCTTAATTTCAAAATCCGTACTCATTATTATTATCATAAAAATCTGTTTCCAATTCGATTTTAATAAAGGCAATCACTAAGACCTAAATGACATCTAGATACTTAAATCTAGCAACGGCTAAAACAATAGTATGACAACTGTATGTTTTCTCATAATTATGATTATTTTAGAACTGGCAACATTGATTACGTTGATTATCTTTACATTGTGTCACTTTCTCTTTTATTGCGATTTTGACATATATTTTTTTTAGGATTCCGCAACGTGTCTCAACTTTCATTAATAATTAAAGGCATCGGTAATAATATTGATGAATGTCTTGAGAGGGACTGAAACTTACCTATTTACTCAACTGGATTTGTAGATAGGCAAATGTAATTGTCACCGTTCAGGCGATTTACTATTTAACACGTACGAATACATTTTGTAAGTAAATATTTACTTTGAAAACTAATACATATGATACCTAATAGGTAGATACTTATAGTGACGTCAAGTCTACTTTAGTAGTCTAGACTTGATATTTAAAATCAGTCATACCTATATGAAGAATTTGTACTTAACAGGGTCCGTAAGTTTTAAAGTATGTCGTTACATTAATTAATCATCTAGCGTAAATGATCGTAACGTAAAGTGAGCTTACAAATTAGAATTCATTACGTTCTAAGATTGACATGCAGCGTCCAAGAAACCTGTTTTGTAAGTACACAGTAAAATCCTTCAATTGATAGCACTATTAATTCAGTAATTAATCAGTATGACGGCACACTATTTTACTCACAGAACCTTATAGCAAATTAAAATTACTTATGAAAGAACAAAAAGGTTTTCCGTAAAATGAAATACCTGCACCACAGACACCTGTTTTTTTTTATCGAATTGATCATCATCTTCCTGCCATGTCACGTGGGGTCGGCGCAACACGTTGCCTTCTTCTATTATCCCCTGTCAACTGTCACGCTAATCATTCACTCCCTTTCGTTGTTATTTTTTTATCTGCTTATCACACGCTTTTATAACTGAATTGGTCTATTCCAATTCAGATAAAAATACAAGGGGTTCTGTGATGGTTAATAAAGGAGATACTATGATCTAATGCTGACACTTAGTATAATAAAATGCATGGTAAAACGTTTCACACGCTTATTCGTACCGCGCGTCAAACGGAGTTTTGAACAAGGCAAAATAACTAAATTTTTGAACTAAACTTTATCAGAAATCAAAAATTATAATTGTGTACACTTTTGCACTATAACGTGATATCTGAGTTCTTTTCAAACAAAAATAGTAAATTGCAAAGTTTCTTGAGGATAATCAAACAAATTATTATGTGCAAGTACTTATTTACTTTTAGTGCCATTTATGAGCTCATAGTCAATAATTTGTTGTCACATCTAGAGTACGTACTAGAGGAAAATACTTAGGTATTACATCATATACCAACGAAATAAAAAGCCATTCATAAAATTATGACTTAGGATTATCAATACTTTTGAAACTTGAGTAGATAGAGAAATTAGGTACTTAATGTTTTTGCATGCCCCCATGTGACGGTAGAACATGGGAGGACCTTAAAAAAAAAACAATGTGTATTATTACCTCATGTTTGCAAACTAATAAATGATTTGATTTGACAGATTATTCTATTGTCTGGACCCTTATGTTGATATCAACTAGCACGGTAATAATTTCGTAAATGTCTACGCTTTCATATTTTTTGGAAACAGTGTCATCTTTACATTGACAAACCTAAACTATTTAGCGCCTAACGCCAGAAAAGCTAATTAAACTCTCCGAATCTCGGCGGCTTCGAATAATAACACAAACGTATGTTTTTGCTCAAACATTATATTTATAAATAAACAAATTACTAAAAACCGTACCAGTAGTAGAAAAACCCGCCCAAGTGCGAGTCGGACTCGCATACGAAGGTTTCCGTACGACCGTACAATACTGCCGCGCTAAAGAAACGCAGTAAGGAAGGATTTTTGGAAAATTGAGTTATTATGATACGAGGATTCCGAATCTAACTCAATTTTCCAAAAATCCTTCCTTACTGTGTTTATTTAACACAACATATTTTAAAAACATATTTCATTTAAAAAAAACACGTTTCTTAAATGGGTCGCCTTTAATAAATTAACTGTATTTTATTATTTGTTATTATAGCGCGGTAATAGAAACTTGGTCGTGCCTTAGCGGATCTGTTTTTAGGGTTCCGTTTGGCATCCTTCGGGTACGGAACCCTAAAAACAGATCCGCTAAGGCACGACCATTAGGAGGTTTTAGCGCGAAAAAGACCAAGTTTTATGTGTTTTTGCACTTCTATAAAAACTTAGGCAATTAGGTACCTAAATCTTTTTAGTGATACTACGAATAGATTCTGATAATCCCTTTTCTTTTTTTAGATTGTTGTAATCAACGATCAAGTTTGAACACGCAGGTTTTTAAAGTAGATAAAAAGATACGCGAATGAGATTGCCAATCGCTCCAGGTGAAGCTCTAAAGCCCTTTAAGGTTTTTGGTAGTCTCCTGACGTTCATAAGTGCCTTAATGGCCTACTTGAAATGAATACTTGACTTTGGCTTTAAAACTTTCGTGGCTCCACGCGAAACTCTTGTTTTAGGGCTATTTTCTAGGAGTAGGTATATGGAAAAATGTCGAACCTGTTTGAAAACTCGTCAACTACAAGTGACACTTGGATAAAACGTCTTCAAACAGCCACCGATTTGACATTAATTATCGTGTCACAATTAGAGACACCCGTGACACTCGGTGTTTACACTGAGTATACGGTGTATAGTGTCATAGTCTAAACTTAAGGCTTGTTGATATCCATCAGCAATTTATTAAGACCCACAAAAACAGTTGCCCAAAGCATTGAACAAATTAGGCACTACAGTCCGGCCGTGAAAATGCTTTCTTCTCACCTTTCACTTGAATACTAACGAATATGTGTTTTGCGAATTTGATCCATAATACAACTAGAAATTGTCCAACTGACAGCGTGAATCGAAGATAATAATGATACCATTGATATCGTATCAGATATCTTACGCATAGGTACTAGTGGGATTCATATTGATACGATAACAAGGCTTTCACGCAAAATAAACAAAATAATATCCACGGATGCGTTATACTCTGATTTTTTTCGTAATGGTAATATAAAACAGTTCATTTAAGGCTTTGAATTTAGAAGAAGCAACCAAATTAATAATTCTGTAAGTACACAAAATAAAATACCTAATTTCATACCTACAAACACTTTTACACGCAATAAATTATAAAACTAGACGAGTTCGGTGTTTCCTTTCCGACTACTCTTCTCTGAGGAGAAAGATCGAAACAAATTCAGAGGTCACATTGTTTTAAAGTCCAGACATAATCTTGTCAGAATAGTGTCGAAATCGAGTCCTACAGGCGACCTTTAGTTTCTGAACCTTTCAACCAACGTGAATCAATTTGGATGAACCGGCCTGTAATTTTGAAGTTAACTAAAAAATAATGAATAACTTTTAATTGACTGTACCTATGAACATTGATTTACGTGCTACATCCGTGTAGTTTTATGCGCCAGCGTCGATCGAACCCGTAAGTTGTTACTGCCTTGACCCAGTCTTCCGCTTGTCTAAAAAGACCTCGCAGCCAAAAAGCAGTAACTTATATTTTTCAATCTGTCTTCATATCATATCATAACATCACGCCCGATGGGTTAGGCAGAGGTTTAGGTACCTATATAATAGTACACCACTACAACCACGCACCAATTCCTAATTATAGGTAAAACAATATGGCGCCGCGCCGTCGAATGGCGCGAATCGCGAATCCTGACCACAATGTTTTTGCCACAGATTAGATATTCACGTGTTTCATCGAGACAACGTAATAATGTAGTTTCACGACTTTGTAATTCAATATATTCCTCAGTCATCCATCATAATATTGATATGTCATGTTATTATATTGCATTTGGTTGGTTATTTACATTTCATGTTTATAATTTTTATTGTGTATGTTTATGAACAACGAAATTGACCATAATCTGCCTCTTTTATGCTTTTTCAGTGTTGTGTGTGAAGACTTGTCAAACTCTTTACTTTGTTTTTTCGACCGTCTTTTTCTTATTCAATTTTCATTTGTCACTTTATGAGAGAGAAAACTATAGGAATGTTTAGTGAGGAGGAAGTCGGTGGAACTGAATTAGCATGACAAGGGGTATTGTGTTCCGGTGTTACCCAGTTACTGGGTTATGGTGGTCAGATAGGCAGTCACTCTTATGTAAAATACTGGTACGCAGCTGCATCCGGTTAAACTGGAAGCTGACCCCAACATAGTTGGCCAAAGGCTTGGCAGATAATGATGTATTTTAGCAGGCATGTACTACTATGACGTCAAAAACACAGACTCTACAGTATAATTTTTATCTTCTTACTTAAGTACTTAACTAATTACCATCGAAGGCGTATAGTTTACTATCTGTTCAGCTGTAAAGATATATTCTAGCTTATCGATGTCTTGTTGTTTGCCAACTAAACTGATTAGGATAGGTTATAAATTCTTGAATGTGTCAATATATATCTCATTAGATAACTAGGTACTTAAGTCAGCGAAGCAATTGCGTAACACACTTACAGTAGGAATAATAGGTTTTATTTTTACAGTTCAACAACATTGATTGCCTTATTTATCATACGTTGTTGAGCAGTCAAATTTTTCGAACATATGAAGCAATGGATTAGCAATAAGCTTTATAATCATTCAGATTGTGATTGATAGTGTGTTACGCAATTAGGGTGCTGGCTGGAAATATGTAAAAAAACTGTCTCGAATTATGGAAATAAAAGTATCAAAAAATTTAAAAACAACATCACGCCTATCTTCCCCGAAGTTCTTCAGAGAGGTGTACACCTAATTCGCCAGTTATGTTTTTAAGTCCCATGTAACATGGGGCGAGCCTATTGCCATCAATCGGGCACAAATCAGACTCCGGGCTGCTACTGAGAAATTCCTGATGGAAAAACCCAATAACACTTTGCTCGACCTAGGAATCGAATCCAGGATCTCATGCTCAGCAGTAGCGCTTGCGACTACTAGACTAACGATCTACAAATTAAATACAATAATATTTTATTTACCTAACAATTAACATTATGATTCCCGGAAACAGCATCAGAATCGATACTAGAAGCAATTATTTTAATTCACCAAAACGAAAAAATGATAGGTAGGTAGTCAAATTATTTAAAAATGACTTCCTTTAAAATTATTACAAAAAATATAGGTATACCTTTGAATGGTTTGAAGTTCACAATATTCACATAATAATATTATGGGTCGTCGAATGCAATCATGGAGCGAAAAGATATTTATCTGAATATCAAAATTATTTAAATGCCCCTCATTCATAAATATTATAATTTATTTATTAAGTACCTACTTAGTCGTGCATGCTTTTTGAAAAAGAACATTATTTCAAGATGTTGGTAACAATGGGAATTTGGCATTTTCAAAAAAGGAATGGCGCTTGGTTACACGGATGTTGCCAGGTAAGGTAATTATATTATATTAAATCTAATATCATTTTTTTAGGTATGTAAGGAGGACTAATAATCTTGTGATTACAGACTAAAATTAAATCCGATAGCAAAAAAGACTGTTTCATTCTTCAGAGAGCTTCCATTTTGACCTAAAGGTGTGTCCAAACATTGAGCGGCAAGAACGCGGCAGCAACACGCGGCGTTCGCAGGACACATTTCTGCCGCACTCTAGTTAGAACTAAACCAACGAATGTTTGCGCGGCAGTACTGCGCGGCACATCCGAGACACGCCGCGCACTTCAGTTGGCATCAGAACTAAAATGAAGGCGGTTGCGTGTGTCGTAGCTCTGCTTATTATTCGAAAATTGCGAAGAAGGAATAAGAAAAAGCATATTAAAATAAGAAAATGCTGGATGAAACCACTTTATCAGCGGAGGTTACAGAATTGTGAATCAATAAATTACGAAATTAATTACCGAACACCACAGTTTTTAAGATTGTCCTTGGAGGAGTTTGAACATTTACACGCACTGGCGTAAAGCATTCACAACAAAAGAGAGATTGGCTATAACTTTGAGGTATTTGGCAACAGGAGACTCATATTCTAGCCTTCGATTGTCAAAACGTCAAATAAGAAAAAGATGTTTCAGATATGTTAAAAACTTTTATATGATTTCAATAATATATTGCCAGCTGATATAAGCTTGTAGTACCGAATCTCTATTTACTATAAGGTCGAGCAAAAACTAACCTGATCCAGTGGTATTGGTTGTTTTTCCCTATTTCTTTCACGTCTGTATGAGCTTAGAAGACTTTTCATTTTAGATTTTAATTCCTTCTTAGGAAGATCTAAATTGTTGGCTATTTCATCCCATACGCCTTCACGTTTGTTTTTATTATGGTATTCTTTTTGTCGAGGATCCATAACACATTAAAAGATCCATACATTTCAATCAAATGAATCGATGTTTCGCTGTCCATTTTTATACGCATCAGACATACGTCCAAACACAACTACTGACGAATGTTCACTGCAAATGTTTGTGCGCGGCAGGTTGACAGAAGCGTTCGCGCGCGACAGTCGTCCAATCACAGCGCGGCAGGCCGCGCGCGGCTGCCGCGCTCAAATGCCGCGCTATGTTTGGACACACCTTTAAGATTATAATCTGTTGATTAAGTATTGATAACGAGTTACTGAATTAATCTTAATCTGACGCAACATACTTGGTTATTGAAATCTTTTTAATTTTCACCCAAGCATTAAAATACTACAAATGGCCAATGATTCTGATACAAAATAAATTGTGCATTAGTGGCAGAGAGGAAACGCGGTCACGTTGTCGTTGGCGGTCAATCCATACTAACGTAGTATTCTCCCTGGTTAATGATAATGATACTGGGCCAAATGTTATTTTACGATACATATGTATATCTACTACTGCCATGTCTCTATGTTTTGTTTTTTACCGTAATTATTTTTATACTTTTAATTATTTAACAGAGCAGTGATGGCCTAGTGGTAACGACCGCGCCTTACCGAGTTGTAGTAGGTAGATCGTAGGTTCGAATGCTGAGAGGCGCTTTACTTTGTGTAAATTATTTCATCAGTTCACCACTAATCTCAAAACGTTGAAGGAAAATATCGTGAGGACACCGGCATGTCCTAGAACCAAAAATTCGAAGACATGTGACATCTACCAACCCGCACTGGACCCGCGTGGTGGATTACGGCCCACTCCCTCTCACCGAGAAGAGACCTGTGTCCCAGCAGTGGGAATATTATAAGCTGACTATCAAGCGCGTCGGCTTCATACAACCCCATTCCTACTGGCTTCCCTTCGGAACAACGAGTGTACTTGAGTTTACTATTACTAAATAATATAGTACATACCTATATAGTTATATTACACGTATTGAATACAATATCGTAAGATAAAAAGCATTACAAAAACGTTTATCTATAGATAAATAGGCGTTAAATTAAGAAAAGTAAAGGAATGACTTAATATTTTTAATGATGCTATATTGAGTTTATGAGAACTGAACAATTTTTTCTTCGGCTTCCCTCTAACGGAAGTTGTAGCTTCGCTACTGCTGACTATGCTTAAGCTTGTGCTAATTATTTGACTGTAGCTACTGCATTACGTAAGTATAATACTGGCCGAAATGAATCACTGTAGCCTGTAGAGTTTAAGTACAGAAAGGTTGAACTTTGCATTCATCATGACTACGAATTTAGAATCTATCTAGGTTATTAATGATAGTCGATCATGGACATTAATCTAATCATAGATACCTATATCTACTTAATACCTAAAATTCTGCGAAACCTTGCCCGAAATCTATACAAATAAATAAAATGTAACTGTTTTTAATGTCAAAATAACAGCTTTTTACTAAATGCACGGTACTTACATATAACATAAAAAACGAATTTTAAAATTTACGACTGTCTGTCTGTTTGTCCTGGCTAATTTCCGAAACATTTTGACGGGACTTTCACTGGCAGATAGCTGATGTTTAAGGAATATCCTATGCTACTTTTGTTTTAGAATAAGAATTAAGGTTCCGCGCAAAATAATTAAAACCCATAAAATGGTGAACAAAATCCGATTCAAATTGGGAACTAGGTACAACAGTAAGGGGCAACAGCTATTAAATTATACAAGATGTAACATAAATAACGCACAACCTCTTAAGGGATCATTGTACTCATCATTATGAACAAAGGACACCGGCAAAATTAGGCCCAGTAGCGGACACGAATGAAATATATACTAAAAAAAATCTTTAATTAAATAATTATTTACCGTCATTTTTAAACACCTTTTAACCATTGGATACTGAAAATCATAATAAAAAGAAGATGATAGCGGAAGCCATTTTGAATGAACTAAATGAAATTAGGAAATGCATGGGAAATGTAGAAGTCATTGACTGGGTTGCCAGGGGTAAAATATATAATATTTTATGCAGAGATAGCAGAAGTCATGATTTCTCATTATTTAATTATTATTATCAATAATAGATCCATTTTGAAAGTCAAAGTATATCTGTTGATGCATTACACAAATATTTTTGTTAACTTCAACGTTTTTGGTTCATAATAATAATGGTTTTTGGGTTTGTGTTGATTTCGATGGTGGATCAAAATGCTAGAAGCCAAATTAAATATAAGTGTCAACTCAAGAAACGTCTAATGAGCTGAATAAAGATCAATCAAATAATCAATCTCATTCACACATGAGACTCCCGCTTGGACTCTTGCGTACTTGTGATTTACTCGACTGTTTTCTTTTGTGATTTACCTTGTTTTGTTTGACCTGGCTATTCTTTTTGGACTCTGGAACTGCTTAAACGATTGACCCGGCTGTGTTATAATTGGATTTTGTTGTGTAAAATGGAAGGTCTGAGATGTTTGAATTGTGGTCTAATGATCACCACCAATCGAAGGCACTCTCCGGCTAATGCCGAAACAGTTCGACAAACTATATCGCAATGGATTGCTCCACGCACAGTGAGTATTAAATTGTATATTTTTAACTATGACTTGTGCCTTATTTTGTTATAA
Organism: Fissipunctia ypsillon; assembly: GCA_947568875.1. Lineage (NCBI taxonomy): Eukaryota > Metazoa > Arthropoda > Insecta > Lepidoptera > Noctuidae > Fissipunctia > Fissipunctia ypsillon. Next base: position 11,829,446 of record OX387663.1, on the reverse strand, counting down.
ACGCACATAACAATTTGGGAGCCTTCATGCTGACTACAGATCAATTAATTTTCAGATGACTGCCAGTGATCATGTTTGTGATAGCTGCTGGACCTTGGCCAGCAACGTAAACACTCAACATCGACACCTATGCGTCAGTTGTGGCCGCTCCCTACTGAGAATTCGTTTTCATGTGTTAAATATGGATAGTGAGCGTGCATATGACATTTATAGACTTGTAAATGAAAACATACAGAGAAGACTTGGACGTCAGGTTAGTGAAATCATTTATTTATATAAATTGGTTACATTACAGCAAGTCATTTAGCTAAAGCTATGTATGACCTATTTTTTTTATATTTGTGATGATTGATGTATAGTACATCTCTGTGCTAACTATAACACTATCAAAAACCTTGTGTGTGATTACAAGCGAGAAGATATCAACCTTTCAAAATGATTTTTAATTTAATTTTAAGTTTAACATGATAAATGATGTTTATTCAGTAAATTGGTTATTCGTAATTACACAATTGAAAGTCAATGTGTTACCGCCAAGAAACACCGTACTGTAAAAACCTTATACCTATTTATATTTTTGTTTCAGGCAAGGATTGGCCATGATAATATTTGTCATCCATGTTGGCAGCGGGCTGATCGTTTGCGGAATAGACAATTATCTGTTGCTTCCACAAGTACCTCTCAATCTACTTCTATATCAATTAATATTGACAATACTGAGACGGAATCAACACCAGCAGTTGATGAAACACCAGCAGTAAATGTAATACCTGCAGTGGATGAAACGGCAGCAGTAGATGAAAGCCAAAATATAGGCCAAGTGCAGCTTCCATCCTATTTGCGTGCACCTGATACCCAGCGACATTGTGTTTTCCAAGGTTGTATAAATTCACAGAGACGGGTAATTCCCACCTCTATTAGAAAACGCGTTTTGTGTGATTATAATTACTATATACCTGCTAACTGTCGTGTATGTAACGAACATATGTCTGCAGCACCATGGCATAATTTATCAGAAGCGGAAAATGCAATAAATTCTTTTAAGCCGAACCATCTTGAAGAAATCATAGCATGGTTTCAGTCTAGCCAAACATCTGTTTTAGATTTTCAGAACATTGATGGATTAAATGATGATCACCTTCATTATTGGATCGGGTTGTCTAGAGATCAATTTAATCTTATTCTTGCTGAAGTTCCCCGTATCAATGATATGATTAGAGGGCAAATAGCACTTCTAGCTTATTTAATTAAAATGAGGACAGGGGACTCAGATGAGCGCTTGTCCCAACTATTTAATATTCCAAGAAGAACACTTGAGGTTATGATGAGTAAGGTTAGGGAATTACTTAAACAGGATTTTGTTCCTCGACACTTAGGACTAAGTCACATATCCCGCCAGGAGGTTGCTAATCGCAATTTAATTATACCAAATGGGCTATTTGGTACTGCGGATTATAGTACGGCTATTGCAATTTTTGATGGGACATATGTGTACATACAAAAAAGTAGCAATTATAAGTATCAAAAACAAACTTACTCACTTCATAAATACAGAAACCTTATTAAACCATTTCTCCTTGTATGTACAGATGGTTATATTATTGATGTACTTGGGCCATATCCTGCAACTACATCAGATGCAGACATTATGCGAAATGAGTTTGCAGATGGGCAGCCTTTAAAAAATTACTTTGCAAGTGGGGACACCTTTATATTAGATAGAGGGTTTCGGGATGCAGTTCCCTTATTAGGACAATGTCATTTCAATGTGTCCATGCCAGCATCTCTTGAAAGTGGTCAACATCAATTAACTACATTACAAGCTAATAAGTCTCGGGCCACCACAATTTGTAGGTGGGTAGTTGAAATTGTGAACGGTCGATTTAAAAGAGATTATAAGCTTTTCCGCCAAGATTTTTTTAATGTTGCTTCAAAACATGTAATGACGGACTTTACCATAGCTGCAGCTATAATAAATACTTTTCATCCACTTCTAACAGACAGAGCGAATGCTCAAACAATATTAAATATAATTCAAAATAAAATGTACACTGATAATTCTCTGGCTACTTATGTAACTAGTCATGATTTAAATAGGAGGCGAGCTCAATTCGAAAGAATTAATGTTAATAATCATAATGTTAATGATTTTCCAAGGCTGGACTTTGAACAACTTATTTTAATATCATTAGGGCCTTATCAAATCAAACAAGCCAGATCATATTATGGTGAACATATACGAAGTGGAGGACAATATGAAATTGAAATATACAGAGAAAGCAACAGCAATTTACGAGACTTAATTTCACAAAATGAAAATAAATGGTTGCTCAGAGGGAGAATCCAAAGTCGGCATGTTAGCAGAAGAGTGTACTTTGTTTACATTCTAATAAATAATAATCTTAGCGGGCGTGACGCTATAGAGCAATATTGTTGCAACTGTTTGGTGGGCAGACGCACTGTAGGGTGCTGTGCTCATGTCATGTCTATTATATGGTACTTGTCATGGGCTCGGCATGAGCCAAACATACCAGCTCAATTTTTAGATGATTTATTAATTATTTATGAAAATGAATAAAAAAGAGCTTTATGGGTAGTATATTCTTTGATTCTAATGAAAAGTGGTTTCTTTTTCTCAATTACCTTAAATATTTTTACTTTTATAACCTGAAAAATGTTTTTTGTTATGTCACTAATATCTCAGTATTCCCATGGTCAATATTGATATTGATGTTTTTATAGTAAATAATGTTTATGACCAGTCATTTTAGCATTTGTATTATTATTGTCTGTTGAGTTGAAAAAGTGGGCCTGACGAAGTATGGGCGTTTGCCAGTGTCCTTTTACTATGGGACCAAATCTGAAATCGCGAAAAAAAAATCAGCTGTTCTCTACATTTTGACGAGTTATGCGAAGATAAATAAATGTAGGGAGTAGTTGATTTTTTTCGAACGAAATCTTTTTATAAACATGGTGCCTAAAATATACATATATTTTAGAAAGCTCCAGAACAGAAAGCTCCACCATGGTCACCGATTACTATGTCCGTTTCCTTCAATGGTCGACTTCTTCCTTTACTTTAAATATTTATTTTACGTAAGAGGACAATTTTTTTGTAACAGGTGCTACTAGACCTAGTTATTTTAGGTACATAAATATTAAATTGCCATTTTACCAAGAAACCAGCAATCAGCGAGGGTCTGTTGTGTCACCTAACTTTTTTATCCATAATTTAAAGTGCCATAACTTTTTTTGTCCTAATCATCATTTGTCCGAATGATAATTTACCCGAACTTAATATCACATAATATCACATGCCATAAAATTGAAATCCCTAAATATAATATGTCCTAAATCAGTTTGTCATAAATATTACAATCAATAATATACAAAAGACATAAAATCGTTTCCAATAAAAGTTATAAGTCCTAAATTCAACGGCGTTCCTATTCCAAATAAAAAGAGAAAAATAATTGACAAAACAGCAAGAATTGAAAACATTTAAAAAAAACAATCAGAATATGCCAAATGTGATTTTTTGAAGGCAATCGCAGCTAATATAAAATTAGCTTAGAATCTGTCTACGAATTAAAATTAGTCATTTTAATTAAGACTACTCAATAAAGCAGTTGATTGTGAACATGTGGTTTTTGTAAGCAAGCAAGCACGCAGCATGCAACATGCAAGCAAGCACGCAGAATGCAGCATGCAAGCAAACATGCAGCATGCAAGCAAACATGCAGCATGCAAGCAAGCATGCAAGCAAGCATGCAAGCAAGCATGCAAGCAAGCATGCAACATGCAGCAGGCATGGTTTCTGTCACGGCTCCGGCGGTCCCACGCGAGTTTAAATTACACTCTAGGGGTAGAGCAGACAAGACTGCGTGGAGTCGGATTTACAGCGATTCGTTTCTGCGAACCTAATTTTTAGCTAATGTTTTAGAACTAAAAAAAATATTATAAATGAACATTCGGAATAATACACATTATTTAACACAATACTTAGGACATATGACTTTAGGTCATGTAAAATTAGGGGATTCAATTATTATAGTACTCGATATTATGACAGAATACTTTTAGAACTAAAGATAATTATGTTAAACAAAATTTCGGGATTTTGAACATTATGGTTACTGAAGTTTATAGCAAACGTGTTATGGATAATGATTTTCGGACAAACAATTTTAGGAGAAGAAAGGGAGTACCATCAGCGAGACATGAGTTTTTTTTTTAAATTTATTCTCTAAACACGATAATTTATAACATGCTATACAAATAAATAGATAGTTTTTTGTCGATTTCAAATTACCGTGCCTTATGTCATAAACGCGAAGGTCAAGTATCTTCCTTTCATTAAATTCAAGAAAAGCCTACGACACCCTCTTCTACGCAAAAATACACTACTAGGTCACGTAACGCAGCCTCATCAGTAGCTGGATTTCAAAAAAGAACCTTGATACGTCGTCAATGGATCGAAAATCTGTAACTGCATTTAAGGCTCTGCATAGTAAGATACCGCAAGTAGTGCCGCAAGGACCGACACTTTGTCCTATATTGTTTGGTATAAAAAAACTACATATTCACAGTCGTTCTGTAAACTTTTTATGTAGATCTATGTTTAACAGTGGAAGCCATTAAGATTGATACTTTCTAGAATTTCACATTATCGTGAATATTATGCTAAATATTAATATTATCTAAGTTTATGCCGATTAGAATGTTAGACAATAAAAAAAATATGTGAAACTAAACGTAAGTACTATTAGAGAGTCTTGTGCAAGAGCTCGTCCTAAATCTTTCAAAAGTCGGTTTCAATATCTCACGTCCACACAGATTTTGACAGTCGATTTGTCGCTACCGATGTCAAATGTGGACGTGAAATTTTGGCTAAACTCACTGTGTGTGTACCTAGCATAACTAAAGCTCATTATGGAAAATTTATTCTATGGAGTACTTAACACCACGATTTCACATGAGTATCAGCAGTAAACAGAAATATTTCACGAACCTGCCATCATATTTAGCGGACATTATAACAGTGAAATTATGCTATCACAGATCAGATGAGAGTGCGCTAGCGTTATCTATACACACATGTACTGGTTATCTGCTATTGACAACACGTTTTTAAGCTTTAACACCTTCGTTTTGATAGTGTTTGGAATTGTGAGCATGAGCCATCAATCTGATGTCAAAAATCACAATGTAATGTTTTAGGTAACGTAATTTTAGGTCAGGAATTATCCCACAGGAACCTACCGGGATCAAAAGTATCTTATGTCCTAGCAAATGAATTAGAATTGTGCTGGATCCATGAATTGATTTGAGGGAGAGAAAGTAATTAAATACCTCCATATTTTCGGAAATCAAACGGGTACACTACTTGTCATTCATACAAATATTTTAACGGCTATTGACAGTGATTTTATTTCCCCTAGCCATTAAGGAATCCGTGCGTGACGGTATCCGCGGTTTTATCAACTTTAAATTTCCACATGGGCTCCCTATTTGCGTAACACACTTGCAGTTGGAATTGCTTTGAGTATATTGCTTCCGAGATTAACTGTCAATATGGTGGTGCGAAATTCTGACCAGAATCTGAACTTATAATATTGCGTACGGTTCTACACATAATAGTATCTAAACTAAAGCTTTTTTTGAATTCAGGGTTCATCTGACTTTGTACACATGATACTTTTTAGTATTTCTTATACCTTATGCCAGGTAAAGTCATCAGAGCAGAACTGCGGGACAATTGCGTAACACACAGTAGGAATTGGTTTCATTTTGACAGTTCAACAACATTCATTCATTTACGTTGTTGAGCAGACAAATTTTTCGAATATTATGAAGCAATGGATTAGCAATATAGCAAACAAAAAAATCACCATCCTACCTCTAAGATTTCTCCGCCTCCGTTCGTTAGGAGTGGCTCCTTCAATTCAAACTGCTCATAATCTAATAGCGTCACGCATCATGATCACAAAGACTAGGCTGTAATTAAAATCATCTCATTAAATTGTACTCAGCTTTATTAACTGACTTTAAAACGAGGTTTAAAATTATTTGACGTTTATTTCATTTGGCTCTATTATTTTGCTTTGCGTCGTTTTTAGTCTAGTGTTACTTGCTCCGAAATATGGGTTGTCTTTGGTATGTTTTTTTTAAATTATGAGTGCGACTTCTTTTTTCATATATTTTCTTCGTTGTAATTTTAAGAGCAAAGACTAAAGAACGTGACCCATAATAAAGACCCTGCATGAATTGAATTTCAAAACATTACCTATTTATAATTTTATCCAGCTAGTAGCATCGCTTCCTTTTTTTTTCTTTAAGTTTTTTCATTTATATTTAGGATAATAAAATAATTATGACAAACTGTCTTAAAATTAAATTAACATTTAGGAAAATATTTGTGGGTCGAGTCAAAAATCACTTTCGCATTTAAAATTATGATGATTAACTATAAAATTCTATATTATTAATAAGTTATTTGAAAATAGAAAATAAAGCGAGCCGTGTTCGTCACTAGCCAGTGACTAGCGCGAGTAAATAAGCAGAGTGCAGTGTTTATACATAAGTCGTGTTTAACTGTACTCGGCGCTTTGTTTCTAGGGTCTCGCAATGAAAAGCATACAGTGCATCGGCTGGGTTACTTACTTGCAGTGTATTCTTACACAGAAAACGGCTAAGTATATTTAGTCTGTACGAACATCGTTATGTCCATGGATGTTAGTTGACTAGCTTATAGGTACGTATTTATTATGTTTTATTGTTAAACCGTTGAACGAAGTGTTTTGTTAACCTTCTACAATAAAATTGTACCTATTTATTTAATTTTTACTACTACACACACCTCTAGCAACTTTTGCAAACAGTTTCCTTACAAACTTGCAAAAGACTCACAGCTTATTATGATAGTATGAGTTCCTGGTATCCGATGGTATCTGCCACAATCGGGCATCATGATTGCCAGTGCAGATAGGCCAGATAAAGTAAGAACGGGACGACAGTACAGTTATAATAAACGAGGCATATTTTTTACACGGAACTCTCTTTTTGGATACACACAAGTTCGTAAATCGAGATAGTCTTTGGGACGTTCTTTATTCGAATTCGACTCAAAGACTGTTAGGCAAAGCAATGACAACGGCTTTGGACGATACAGTTTTTTAAAATTATTTCTTGTTTTGCAAGAAGACATTGCAAAAGTGCCTATTTTGGGCCAATATTATTGCTGACTGTCAATCTCACGCGAATTTCGATAAACTCGAAAAAATAGGCAACTGCGTGGCCATTATCATGAACACAAATAATTTTGTTATAACATAACATAATATAACATCACGCCTGTATTCCCCGAAGGGATAGGCAGAGGTGTACCTATAGTACACTCACATTTCGCCGGACCTATTGCCATCAACCGGGCACAAATCCAGACTCCGGGCTACTACTGAGAAATTCCAGATGGAAATCCCAATAACACTTTGCCCGACCCTGGAATCGAACCCAGGACCTCATGTTCAGCAGTGGCGCTTGCGTCCACAAGATCAACGAGGTAGTTACCTAACCATGTTATGTGCCATGTATTTAAGCTTCTATGGCAATCGAAAATTAATACCTACTCATGTAAAACATTATCTATTGGTCTTTGGTTAGTATTGCCATGCTAATAAGCACCTAGTCTCTGGCCCGCGGACAGATGACGAACCTTGTGGCTTGCAATCTTATAGAAAATAAATGACGTATTCCACGTTCCTTCAGAAAGTAAATTAACGTATACAGGGTGGCGATTAGGTTATCACATTAATTGAGACCACGTATTCAGTACATGATTCTGGACCCCGCTGCGTTGAAATTTTTCGTCGGTTATTAAAAAAAAAAATTGCTGCTCCATAGATTTTGACCTCGTAGGTAGGCAAAAATGTATGGAGTCTATGGAGCAGCAAATTTTGTTTTTTAATAACAGACGAAAAATTTTAACGTAGCGGGGTCCAGAATCATGTACTGAATACGTGGTTTCAATTAATGTGATAACCTAATCGCCACCCTGTATAGATGTTCAGTTAAAAATGATGTCTATGGTGTCCCACTGAAGGACAAAAACCCTTTCTACCTCATCATCATCTGCCTAGCCTTTTTCCAATTATGTTGGGGTCGGCTTCCAGTCTAACCGGATGCAGCTGAATACCAGTATTTTACACGGAGCGACTGACTATCTGTCATCCACGTCGAAGTTACTGGGTAACACGATACCCCTTGGTAAGTCTGGTTGTCACTCTTCTACGTTCTAATTCTTCTTATTAAATCAGCCGTTTATTTCAGCCAGTAACTTATCGATATGAAGAGAATTTATTTCAAACATTTACATACATTATTAGGTTATAGTACCAACTTGCAGAACAGTCATACAGTCGCGTAAAACCCATTACCCTCCTTTTGGTTGCCAAAGTCGGGTAAGTAGTGTGGGTCACTTTCAAACCTTACGTGGTGTGTAGTCTTGTAAACATGTTTATTACATGAATTAATGGCAATATCAGCTGGTGATTATAGGTCCATTATTATTCACACCAAAATTATGCATTGCTGGAGTTTTTGTTACACCATTAAGCTATAGGTAACGAATAGCCGAATTTGAATTTAAATAACAACATCACGCCAGTAATCCCCAAATGTTAGGCAGAGGTGTACCCATAGATATAATGTGGGTGTACCTGTAGTACACCCACAGTTCGCCAGTTATGTTGAATAAAGTTTTGCGATATGTAAGTACCTCTAAAATTAAGTAGGTAATTAAAAATAAAAGAATCTATACAAATAAATAAAATTGCAGTGTCTGTTTGTAATGTGAAAATAACAACTTTTTACTAAATGCATATGAAATAATATACTTAGGGTACTTATAACAAAAAACCAACTTTAAAATTTTTTTGCCTGTTTATCTGTTCCGGCTAATCTCCGAAACGGCTGGACCGATTTTGACGGGACTTTAGCTGGCAGATAGCTGATGTTATAAGGAGTAACTTAGGCTAGTATTATTTTAGAAAAATAATTAGGATTCCGCGCAAAAAAATTAAAACCTTTGAAATTGTGAACAAAAATAGGGCTGGCGGGCGATGCAACGCGGCGGGTCGGGGGACGAGGGTGGCAGTTAATTTAGTATTACGTGTCATACACATCTTACGACTTCCACGCGTACGAAGTTGCGGAGCACAGCTAGTTAGTGGTGGACGGCCCATTGTGTCATCCTTTTTTTTTTTGGATGGGAAATCATCAAATGACTTCTCCCGCTCTGGGCGGAGCGGGAGGGCGTGTCAGACTTTTACTGACTAAAACCCACCCGTGTTCCTTCAGTTGCCTGTGCCGGGGCCACGGTAACTCTTTCGAACATCCCGCAACCCTAGCTGGCATCGGCCCTAGCGGACCCCGTCAATAGTGCTGACATCTCTCTGAGGCCTGTCACCCTATGTGTAAAATTTCTACATACATTTATATCTGTCATTTTTATGGTGTACAATAAAGAGTATTCTATTCTATTCTAGTTTTAAATAAATTATCTAGGCGTTTCCAGGTTTGTAGCAATAGGTATAATTTTTAATTCTTATTTTTCTATTGTTTGCAGTAAGCATCCCACTAAGTTAATATTTTTGTGATGTGCTGCCTGTGCTGTCAGCTGTGCCAAATACTGTACACCACTCGATTAGTCTTGATCGTTGATTAAAGTTTCGTTAATTATTTTAAAACATAATGATGTGGAGATTTGCTATTTAAATGATTTAGATTAGGTTTTTTTTTTAAACTAAAACATTCAAGGTTATTTAAGTTTTTTTGTTAATTGCAATCTGACAGTGCCGCGTGGCTTTGGGCTACATATAGAAAATCACGTCATTTTCCGTGGGAGTCAAGAAGCTACTCGAAAGGATTATACAAGCGGAATCATCATTGAAATTAAAGGTGAACTAATAAGGAATATTATAATAATAAAATCAGCTTGTGTGACTTCAGGGCAAAGGCCTCATCTCATTATAAAAAAGAACGACATTGGTGCCACCCATTTTAACTACGTTTTAGAAATTCAGCTGTTTATTTGCGTAACAAACTCGCAATTATTGCAATGCTTTTCATTTTGACAATTCTACAACATTCATTGCGTTACTTAAGTTGTGGAGGAGATGAATTGTTCTAACATATCAAGCAATGGATTAGGAATTTCCTTCAAAACCCTTCGGATTGTGATAGAAAGTTTGTTACGCATTGGGATACTGGTTTCACCATGACGTTTTGCTTCACCGAAAGCAAATTAATGTTGTTTCATCAGCCTAATCTTCCTCTTACTCATGCTATTATCACGACAATTTATTAAATGTTGTTGGCCCAAAACGCAGCGGTGCGTCGTCAGAGGTCACTTTGACTGCATTACAAAAATAAAGAAACTCATAAATTAAGATTGGATGAATTTTTCTACAATAGCAAATTTAACTTAGTTTTTATTTCATTACTTAAGTAGGGCAAAACTTGGGTAATCGGTGATAGTTTTGTTTTTTACTTGTAAAATTCGATTTATTGATCAGACTGTTTTTTAAATTTACTGTGATATAGTAGACAAAATAAGTTTTGCTAACTTATATCTAAAAATGTGGCAAATACTATAATGATTGAAAAATGTACATTTATCAAGTCAGTAGTAACTTGGTAATAAAACACATATTATCACCGAATAGCTGCATATCACGAATTAGCCAAGTTTTGCCCTACTCAGACTTTTACAATTCATATGTATAGAGTTTATCTTGGACATTACTGACATTGGTGAAGGAAAAACATCGTGAGGAAACCTGGACTTATAGTTCATATGTCTGAAATCGCCAACCCATATTGAGCAAGCGTGGTGATCAATGTTCGTGCCTTCTCTGTATGAGAAGAGGCCTTTACCCCGCAGTGGGACAGTAATAGGCTGGTATTATTATACTTAACTGGGTACGTCTGTCATTGACTTGAATTTGCCCTGGCGACTGAGAGTATGTCATGCTCACTCAAATGTCTCGCTGGTGGTGGCGTGTGTGTTGGATCATTAAGTTCCCTTCAAAATGGTTGAGCTGAATGGTGCTAATCCATGCGTCATGTTCGCGAATGGGCGCCGTCAGTAGGGACTGGTCATCTCTTAGCTGCCATAGCTTAATTTTTGAATCGTTTTTGGTTTTTACCTTTTTGTTGCGAACGCTTTTAACGTGCACGTCTTTCTACATTGTTCTCACATACATGAATGATGTAACCATTATTTTGTAACAATATTTTGATTTAAAAGAGTGTCCGTGGAGTTTCTTGCCCGTGCTTCTCCATAGAGATCTACGCTTTGGAATGGGCAACTAGCTTCAACTTTCTGACTAACTGACCGACTCTTTGACAATTCAAAAGTGCCTGTAATTGGTTTATTTGAAATAAATGCTTTGAGTTTGAGTTTATTGTTTAGAACTTTAGACCTTTCGTAATTGTACTCTTTGGAGGTCTAAATTCAGAACTGAATCTGGCCCTTGATTATAATTTAGTTAGTTACATTGAATTTTAATTAATGTTTCGCTGTTATTTTAAACATGGCAGTTGATTACGACACAAGATGACGGAAGACCAGAGTTTGTGAAGATAATTAATTCTAATGGACCTGGAATTAAAATAATTGAATGTAAATAAATGTAATGTAATGTGTGTGTGTGTGTGTTGTTGCATGAGAATCAATTTGGATTTGAGATTCGTATAGCTATTCACAACTATCCGATACGCTTCCATGCCGAATCTAAAATTTACCAATGTTATCGAAGGAGTCCTCTCACAAATCCGAAACCCTAAAAAATATTGACAGTTTAAACCAAATAGACGACCACTATTCTTCCGACGGCTATTTGCTGTCGGGGACTAGGCAAATCAGGTAACCGAAAATGTGTCATTTTCGACTCGGAAGCATGTCGAATGGTTATGGATAGCTATCCTGCACCCTAATTGCGTAACACACTATCCATCGGAATCTGAATCATTTTGAAGCAAATTGCTAATCCATTGCTTCGTAAGTTCGAAAAATTTGTCTGCTCAAACGTAAATAACGCAATGAATGTTGTTGGACTGTCAAAATGAAACCGATTCCGATTGATAATGTGTTACGCAATTGCCCCGCTGTTCAGTTTTATTTTATAATTTGTTAATATTGCTAGTTTTATTTTTAACCGAGCTAGAATATTATCATAATCCTCAATCAAGTTACTTTTAATGGTGTCTACATTTTGACTTTCCTATTTATTTGACTGTAAGTCGATAAATAAAAAACGTAGATCGTTAATCTAACCTATCACTCTATGTGTAAGTAAGCCCAAAAATAAATCATTACAAATTCATAATATATGTATTATTCAAATAAAATACTGGTGTCTTTATCGCACACCATCAAATTATAACGCTAGAAAAGGACAAAACAAATTAAATATTCAACACGGTATTTGAAATTTAAAGAATAAGGGAATATTCATGTTGGACAAACGTGATCACAATACTTCAATCTATTTCGTGTGTTAAATAGTAATAATTAGTATTTAATAGAAATTCTATACGTCAATGGTCTTTGACGTGAAATTAGTAATTCAGTGAAGGAAAAATCCTTCGATTTCTAATTGTATGACAGTTTTATTAAAATTTTCTTTACGTGGGTCGCATTTGAGTAAAATAATACCTTGTGAAAGTGTCGTAAGCAGGTGTCAAAGGTGGTATTGGGGTGGCTTAGAATTAACAAACGATGAGAAACTGAGGTTTGACGAAATCTTTGCTTTGTGAGTAGTGATGCTGCAATTGCACGATCAGATATCATTTATACAGTCTGTGGTGTACAGTGTAGGTATGACAAAAATAATATATATTCCCGGACTCCTAAATCGAGCCACCGTGCATTCCATGTCAGGTATTAAGGCATAAAACATCAAAATAATTATGAGTCAAAGAGAGCTAAGAGCTTTTATGCAGTTTTGATGCCGACATACTCGCCATCGTTTTGGTGTCGTTATTGAGTGTACGACTATTTCAAAGGTTTTAAAAAAGTGCAGGGTGGCTTGATGTACGAGTCCAGCACCCTAATTGCGTAACACACTATCAAGCACAATCTAAATGATTTTGAATCAAATTGCTAATCCATTGTTTCGTATGTTCGAAAAATTTGTCTGCTCAACAACGTAAATAACGCAATGAATTTTGTTGAACTGTCAAAATGAAACCTATTCCTACTGTGTGTTACGCAATAGGGAACCTTACTGACAATTTATCCCGCTAGAGGGCGCACTTGCAATGCCTGGTAAACAGAAAAACATGGCGTCCATCTGTGGAGTCTATGGTGGTAAGACTAGGTAGCTGACAAAAAGGTTATAGTAAAAAGGATAAAGTTCTTACTAATTTTAAATTTTAAATAATTTTACTATTAGATTCGTTTTAAAAGACCGTACTATCGCATTAAGTAATGCAACCTGTAATGATAGTTAGAAGGGGAATAAATAATTAATTAAATAACGTAAAAACAAACTTCATGTTTAGGCCTCCTCTTTCATCTATGGTTATAAAAAAAAATCTACGGTTAGATGAATGTTGAACGAATGAGATGAATGAGAAATCCGGTGTGTTTACAAGTACACAATCTACTGATATATTATTTTAGTGATATCCGTTCGTCAGGAATATTCTGTAATAAATAGTAATAATGCATCAGTCAGTGAATCAGTTTTGTGCCATTAGAGTAGTATATGCAGGAACGAAGGTGTTCATTAATTCAGTAGAAACGGATAATTTCGCAAGCAGTGGTAAATTGCTACGTTGCAAGCATTTTACAGTCACGAAACATTAAAGGTTGTGTTTTGATCATTTTAGAGCTGAAGACTTATAAGAATGAAGGATACTTTACAAGTCAGAGTATTAACCTAATGTAAAATTACAATATTTTTAGTGCTATTTACTTGAGTGTACTATAAGTACTCCTCTGCCTAACCCTTCGGAGAAACAAGACGTGATGTTTTGTTATATACTTGAATGATACGTTAAAAGTTTATTGTAAAGTAGTTCAATATCACAAAAACAAAAATGTTTGAAATTCTTATATGTGTCGCAGGGATATGATAAAAACAGGGCAGGGGTATGTGACAAATCCCACTAAAGAAATGACAAAAATAACTTTTCTGTGGTATTTTAAAGGTTTATTTTGTAAGATTACCTACATAATTATAATAATCAGGTGTACTACAATGCAATATTGATCTCAAAAATCACCACTAGAACATAATTATTTGAAAAAAGACAAACAAAAATTTATTAAAAAATAGAAAAACGTAACGTATGATATGCCTATTTGTATAAATATTCACTTATTAAAAAACGTAGAAAAGTGGCAACGTGAATTACACAGAACATTATTTTTCTTACAGGCACATTTATTCGGCGAGCGCGACGTAAACAAGAACTGGACATGTTTTATTAACATTTCACTGAATCAATTTAGGGATTTGTTCAAATCACCAGATTTGCTTAGGGAAATGATAAAATCGTGTTGTTATTTTAACATCCTCCGTGATTTGATCAAATCCCTGTTTTTATCATATCCCTCCGACATATGCATGTTTTTAACCTTTTGGTATTAGTTTTACCTATAATTATAGTAACAAGGATGAAATCAAGCCGAAATACTGTTGAAAAACGCTGAAAAATGTTGCCGCGTGCGTTTGACATTTACTTTGTTTACTCTCGCGTCAAAGTGGCGCCATCTATTTTCTCAGCTTTGCGTAATAAATATTACCCCGCAGATCATGAGAGGACCATGTAGATTGGTGGACCTTCTTAGTTATTTATAGCCCGGGGGGGGGGGGGGGCAATTTTCGTATTTTTAAGAACGGTCGCATTCTAATCAGCATCAGCATATTCAGCATCTCAGTCTCAATGTGTCAAAAAAACCTTTAATTTCCCAACATTTTTGACATTGATTGTCGCTGAGATGAGATTGCGACTTGAATTTGAACGTTTTTAAGTACGTGAATTGGCCTTCTGGTTTTTAATTTCAGTATTTTTGATAGATAGAATTTTTATAAGCGAAAATAATTTCTTAATTAAATGCATCATTACGACGACGACGCTATGTGAAATGCAAATGACGTCACCGAATCTATTTAAATAGAAACACTTTTTCATTTTAATTGCAAATTAAATACATTAATCTAGATTATTCTAGACTCACATCAAACTAAAAGTATCAGTGGCGCAGCTACAATCTTCATTAGAGGGTAGCCGAAGACAAAATTGTTCAGTTGTCATAAACTCAAAACAAAAAATTGCAGGCATTTTTGTAATATTTTTAATCTGATGACTGTATTAAACTGGTATTAAATATAATTGTGTAATGTGATGTGATACACAGTTACAAATACAGGTGTACCATATTATTTGGCAATAGTAGACATTAAGAAGAGTGGTGGTTCCGAAAAGAAGCCGACAGGAATCGGGTTGTATGAAGGCTACACCCCTGAAAAGTATTATTATACGTTTTTAACCCTGTTAGTTATTAAATAGTAAATAGTAATTGATACATTATACGAACAGGGGTAACACACTTTCTTTTGAAGGATATTCCTAATCCACTGCTTCATAGTTTTCAAAAATTCGTCTGCTTATCAACGCAAATAAAACAAAGCACGTGGCTGGACAGAATTAAAGGCATTGCGATCAATTGCCTTTTATGGTGTGTTACACAAGTACCCCGCCGTTTAACTTATTTGTCAATTTACATAATTCACAGACAATCGCTACCGATATCTGTATGTTTGGCTAGTTTTTTTTTTTCTGACAGATAGTGCCTATTGGGCTAACCTAACAAAAGCCCTGAATATTTATGTATTAGTCCAAAAGTTACTTAATGATCTAAGCCACAAGATTTTAACACTTTAAGTAAAGAAACACTACTTCCTGGTTACTATACTTATAATACTTATAATAACTTAACTTATAATAGTTTCTATGTCTACACATAGAAACTATTATAAGTTCACAATGGTAATATAAATCAGAATAACTATTGTTGTTGTCAACCCTCCGTCCTCCGTTGACAATGAGTTAGCATTCTCCTAACCTTTGATAAAGAAGGAACTTTATTAAAATTATAATTTTTAATGGCCGATTGTTTACCGAAGTGACATATCGGAAGAAAAGTATCAAGTATGGTTGGTCCTTGATTTTTTGCAAACAGCATGTGTAGCATGACCATAGTAACGGGTTTTGTCGACGGAAGAATTATAGACAAAATGACAGATGGTAGAAAGATTTCTAACGCCTAAGCATGGCGATGGGCCATTTTGTCTATTCTTCCGTCGACAAAACCCGTTTCTATGGTGGTCATGCTACGCGTGCTGGACGGACATTTTTTTTAAAACTTTTTTGTAATGTCAAACAATATAGAAAACTACAGTCATCTCACAGTTATTTTACCTCTGACAGCAGCAACCTAAAAGCAACCTTATTGTAGCGTAAATAAAGATCACTGTGATTTTGACAGACTTGACATTGGCAGCAATCCAACAGCAACCTTATAATAATGATTTTAGAGACCACTATGATTTTGACAGTGATATAGTATTAGAGGTAAAATGACAGTGAAAGGACTTTTTACAGGAGAACTGAGAAAATGTCATGGAATTAGAAAATGTACTATCCAGCTATTTACTTCCATATTTGAATCGGATTTTATTTACAATTTCATGGGATTTAATTTTTTACGTGGAACCCTAATTCTTCTTCTAAAAACGCAATAACATCAGCTATTTGCCAGTGAAAGTCCCGTCAAAATCGGCCCAGCCGTTTCAGAGATTAGCCGGAATAAACAGACAAAAATTTTAAAAATAGTTTTTTTTTTTTTTGTTTTACATATTTACCTACCGTATTTACTTTCATGTGCATTTAGTTAAAAGCTGTTATTGTGACATTACAAACAGACACTTAACATTTTTATTTACTTGTAACTACATGAAAAAAATAAGTAGGTACAATACCTATTAGGGCGAAATCGACCAAACTTTTTTCCAGTATAAGTCTAATCCAGCGAATAATTTTTTTTTAATTTTTGACAGATTTTCCCGATACAAAAACTGTCAGACGCCAATTTTATTCCGCGGATAAAAGTTATGTGACTCGTTAAATCAGCTCGTAATCTACGTATTTTGCATGTCTTTTTCCTACCTTACTAAACTCATCCCAATTCCTTATCCAAAATAGGCTTTGAAATCGACATTAGGAAGCGCTATTTCCCATCATTTTCCTCATAGATGACGTGAGTTTCCGCACAAACCGCGTTAATCTTGCTAGAGTAAGAAGTCAATCAAGCGTCAGTAACGTGACATAGGAATTCTTGGACCTTGCTCTGACAGGCTGTGCCTATGTAACTTGACAGGTTGTCCCGTTTACTTGTAGAGTTGTAGTATGCACTTATAACTACAAATTGCCGTTCTTTAAGACAGCTCCGACGGAATGTCAGTAACTCTAGACTGTATCAGTCTCTTGAGTAATCGTGTGAGTTTCCTATGCTGAGATTGTGTGTGTGGTTGTAGCCGTCATAATAGTTCTATCCCTAAGGGCCGATTTGACCAAATTCAGATATTCTTTATCCGTGGAATAAAATTGACATCAGGACCACCACCTCTTAAAGCAGTATTATTGTAATCTTTCTCACACTGAAGTAACATTAAAATAATACTGCTTTGATGTAGTGGTTGGCCTGTAATGGTTGTTTATATGGAGTAACTGCCAAAAGTTCAAAATTTATACGGAGGTTAAGGCTTATACTAGGAATAAAATTTTGGTCTAATTCACCCTGGGATATAGCGGTCCATAACTGTCGGAGTGCCCTAATTTTGTTACTGCGACTAATTTCGACGTAGCACTCGCCGGCCGCTGCCGCGGCACCGCTCGCTTCGCTCGCTCGGCTCGCCCGTTAGTTCACAGTTCTAACCTAACCCAACCTATTTGTTCGGAGTGCCCTAATAGCTATACAGGGTGTATCAGAATGGTGTGATCAAATTTAAGGGTGTGATGCAGACCATCAAACTGAACAACTTTCTCCATGGGACCCAACATCGTAATCGAGAAAAAATAATCAGTTGTTCCATATATTTGGGTCGAGTAGGTATTGAAGTCTAGTACGGGACAGCTGAAATTTTTTTCTCAATTACGATGTTGGTCTCATGGAGAAAGTAAATTAAATTACACCCTGTATTACTAGATCGTGCTCGTATCATAGTTATATTCCTAGTAAGATAGTTATGAACGGCTTTCATATAACTATATGACGGTTACAACCATCTTACTGCGACATATACAGGATAATTTTAAAAGGAGTGCGAATATTTCAGGAGGTAATCAGGTGCATAAAACTGGACAACTTTCCCCAAGGAACATAGGCCGAAATTTTAAAATTGAAAATCGACTTTTCATACAAAGTGACTGGTCACGTGACTTATGTTTGTATGAGAAGTTGAATTTTATTTTTAAGATTTCGACCTATGTTCCTTGGGAAAAGTTGTTCAGTTTTATGCACCTGATTACCTGCTAAAATATCCGCACTCCTTTTAAACGTATCCTGTATACGCATTTTTTTTTTTCTCTACATTGTATGTTTCTTTTTCTTTTGCTCGCTTCAGTTTCGTGTGCTGGTCTATTTCTATATCTATTCATATTATAAATGAGAGTCGCGTTTAGAATTTATTCCGGAAGGTTTATGTGTAAATATTATATTACCCTTACATATACCTACTAAGTATAGAAATCTCAATGTTTTGTCAGGCGTAAAAACTGGAGAAACAGGGGCGGGTCGCTTGTCCAGAATAAATACTTTACCGTCATTAAAACTTTTGTTTTTCAAATAATATTTGTATAGCTAACCAGTCTTCAGTGGTGCTATTCTGTAAAGATCCCACCGTGAGAATTTAGGTGAAGTGAGCGTGATGTGAACTGTCATCCCACCTTACTAGGGATTGACAGCTCACTTAAAACTCACTTCACGTAAGTGTTCACGGTGTGATGTTTACAGAATAGGTCGGCCTGTACTTACTTTGGAATTGCGTGGGCCGGGCGCGGGCGCAAGCATGAGCCTAACACGTGGGTGACGTGGGCCCTTCGAGTGAATGTAATCGAAAGGCACTTCCGGGTCGGTGTTTAAAAAGAGAATTCAATTTTTTTTTCTCTGGGATCGGCACTAACTTTATGTGAACTAAATAAATAATTATTTGAAATCTTGTAGTAACTAATGTTTGTTTACCAGTTAATCTATACTAATATTATAAAGAGGTAAAATGTGTGTTGTATATAGGGGGTAATCTCTGGAACTGCCAGTCGGATTTGAAAAAATCTTTTTATATTGATAGCCCAATTCTTGAGGAAGGTTATAGAGCTGAGCAAAATGAAAAAAAGTCAGAAAGAACGCTAAGCGAAAACGAAGTAATAGAACGGGCGGGCGATGCGATGAGTCGGGGTGACTCGAGGGACAAGAAACACGCGGACGAAGTTGCGGGAGAAGCTAGTGGTTTCATATGTAGACCTCTTGGTATTGAATGAAATAAACATTCTATGTAGGTGCCGTGTTTCTGAAAAACTGAATAAAATACACTTATGAAGCTCATGCAGTGAACCAGCTATGATGGTAGCGATGCAGACTAATTTCAAGATGGAAATGGCTAACGAATTATACACGCACGTGGCGTTGTGGAGTTTCTGCCATTCTCACGGGATACAGGTGTGGTCTTCTTTACGAGTAGGTGGCAAAGGTAAAAATAATAATATATTATGTTAAATGAGTTGGGCGCAGTAGATGGCCACGCCAATCGCGGCATCAGTGGAGTTTTGAATTGCTGATAATACAGGGCAATTTTTTTATCACTACCCAAATTTTCACAGGATGTTCTACCCATGAATATGAACAACTTTTACTATGGGACCAACTCTGAAATCACAAAAAAAAATTCTGCTGTTTCATAAAAAAGTTCAATACCTACTCGACCAAAATGTATGAAACAGCAGATTTTTTTTTCGTGATTTCAGAGTTGGTGCCATAATAAAAGTTGTTCATATGCATGGGTAGAACATCCTGTGAAAATTTGGGTAGTGATAAAAAAATGTCCTGTATAGACACTGAACACATGTGACATGACCGCATTCGCACTGGGTGTCGATTGGGTGGGGGTCAATAATCCCCCATTTCGCTAGATTGTGCTCACAGCTACCTAGTTTGACAACGTTCAAAAGTTCCATCGTTTTTCGGAAAACCGAAATATATATAGCGAATAAAATGTGACTATCGACCAATAGAAATTGATTTATATTCTCACCTAAATTATTCGATTGACGCACTAATTCCATTTGACCAGTCACATTTAATTCGGCAAAGTTCGGTTTTTCCGAAAATAAACGATGGGACCTTTGAACCTTGTCAAACTTTACTTGGGTCCGCAGTCGATTGATTGCTTTCCATAAGTGTGGTTATAACGTATGCCGTCAAGAGAAATTATTTAACCTAGTTTTGTCAGTATTGTCAGAAACTGGACGGCACATTTCCATTTGTTGTAACAGGTGATTGCGAATACATTACTTACCTAACAAATTAAATTCGGTTTACATTTATTTAAAAAAGGAATTCCAAAAGAAATTATTACCTAACCTTCTTAAGAAGATACTACACTAATATGCATTCGGTGGTCGTTATGGACATCTATCGCTGAAAACTGTTGCTTACTCCTTCTAAAAAAGCTAATTTTAAATTATCATAATAAGCCAAACCAAGCGTATCGTTGATTATTATTATTAACCTATTGCTATGTACGGCCCCGTAGATATCGAAGCTGAGAATTGGGCCCCCCACTCCCAATGACCGTTCAAAGGGAAGGGAAATGTACCTACCCAAACTACATTTATTGCGTCTTTTGCATACTGGATCTCTTTCAAAGAAGTTAAAGATAAGGTTAAGGTGTAAAATAGTAGGTAACGAACTCGATTCCGATTGTCTTAAACTTTTAATAAAACAAGAAATTATCAACAACACAAATGATAAAAACAAAAAATCTAATCAAACGAGTGAGGATTGTGACAATTGTTTTTATCTGTATTTTATCTTTGTTAGTGATAACTCTACTGTTTATTACTAAGTACAGACGAATTGGAATAAATACGAATGTTACAGGCCCATGTTATGAAATCTTCGGAAGCACAAGCGATGTATAACAAGAATTAAATATAGAAATAGCAAAAGCAATGGACGACAGCGCGGCTGGCTCAAAAGAAGATGACGGGGCGAACTAGGGCGAACTCGACTAATTTCTAGAAATTGGCCCCAAAAAGCAATAGGTAGATTCTAGAGGGAAATATGGAAGGAGGGAAGGGGGGAAGCCTTTGCCCTGTTGTGAGACACTACAGGCTAATGATCAAACACCGAATGATGATAACGAAACTGAAGAGTTCTCATGTAAAATATTGACAGAAAATGAAAATCGGCTTCGGCTTAGAATACAATAAAAATAATATTGTAAAAGACTGAAGACAGAAACGATGTTCATATAGGTGTTAAAACAAGGTAACAAACGTAAAAAACAAGAAATAAATGGATTCAGCAATTTGTAAAATCGTGCTCATGTGTGTAGACAATCTGAACAAGTCAAACATTATAGAAGAGTTGTGTCGGCCCAGGTTTCTGAAAGGCTTTTGCTTTTCAATTTAATTTGTTGACAAATCTCATGTCAAATGATTTGATTTGCTGTTTTTGCTTTCTGGCCTTTTCTCACAGTTGGGCGTAGTAACTAAGCAAGGCTACCGCGACCTAACGGGTCAGGTTAGGTTGGAACTGTAACCAACAACACGCGAGCCGAATTGGTCGCAGTTAGGTACTTGGTTATTTAGTATTTTTAGGACCCCAAAATAGGAGTTATTAAAGGTTCACAGAAAAACGCGCAATCGTTATAAATTAGCGTTCAATAATATTTTTCTTAGAAAAACAACAGAGCACCTGCCATCTAATCTCTTCACCACCCTTGGTTGACTGGTAGAGAATGCCTAAGGCATTAAGTCCGCCTTTGTACTTTTTTTAAGTGTGAAAAGATTATAAAAAAAAAACCATAATAGGAATTATTCAATTAAATACATGCCTTAATTTTTGTGTTGATCACCCTTTCAGAGATAAGTGTTAATTATCAAGTCACTGAATAAAAAAATTGCTCACATAGTGATAACATAATTATAACCATTCATAGACACTTATGTGCCCAACTTACATTTTATTTGCTCAGCACGAATCCTGATAAACTTGTTTCTGGTTTGACGCGGTTTTTTGACGTTTTTATAGGGAATTCCTTGGTTTTTATCGATTTGTGCTTAGATCTACACTAAACTGGATGGTAACTTGTTTTTGTTGCCATCTTTTAATATAGCGAATTTTCCAAATCATTAAGTTTAATAACGAGTTCTCTAATGTCCTTAGAATCCTGTATATTTGAGAAAAAGTTACATGTATTGGCGATATCTTTATTGCCATGGTGCAAACCCATCGTTTCCCATGCCTGAGATGATTCTTTGAGGCTATTGAACGATTAGGCTTGGGTAATCTTGGCAATCTAGCACCGTCTAAATATTGAAATTCTTTATGATTCCAGTAATTTTGTGAAAAAACACACGAGCCCAATATTGCTCCTTGCGGTACTCCTGTGTTTAAACGTACTTCAATTCATTGTGTGAATGATTTCAATTACGGAAACCTCAGGTAAGATACTTACAGAGAAAAAGAACACAAAAAAATACTAGGAAATCTCGTCGAGTCTTCAGTTCTCGCCGTCGCTAATCTGTTTTTGCTTTCCGTGTTAATGCCATTACAAAAGACAGGCATATTTTTTTTCACTTTTGGAGAAATTAAAAGTTAACTTAAAAGTGAATAGTTTTGCTCATTATCTATGAGTAAACAGCATGATATACACAATTTGTTGTCAAGAACAACACGGAAAGTGGAACAGTGACTTTCCAGATTTGATCATAATGAGTTTGAATATAGACGTAGGTACACGTTATTGTCGATAAGTATCTGTATCAACAAAAGGTTTACCTAATCTGTTATACAATTTACGCCGCTCCTATACTGATATCAAGTAGTATTTGTAACACATTCATTGGTATCTCCTGTGTTACTATCGTTTGTACCGTGATTGTCATTTTGTCAAAATTGAAGGTTCAAGGACCTTCTTTTTTTGAATAAGTTTGTTCGCTTACCTGATTCGTCAGCACATCTATAACAACATATGCGAGATACACGACCTCTTCCTCGTCCGAGCCCAGCGCTGCGCCGCCGAGGCCCGCAGTGCGCACGTGCAGAGCGCACACCCAGCCCCCGCTGATCATCGCGCCATGCACTGCCACACCACCTCACAACAACACCCTCCTCGAACAACACAACCAATAACACTCCCGGTCCAACAACTCGTCAACAACAGTCCAAGTCACACAAACACTTTCTAACGGGACAAGTGGGCGAACCACCAAAAATTCACGTATACTCCGCTGTATGTTCGTTCACTTTTTAGAAACCTCACGGTTACTCAACATGAAACAAGAACTAGCGTGCGGCGCGGGCGGCGTTTTACCGCTAGCCGTCTACGTAAGCTGTTTCCGCTGTAGGTGAAAATCTAGAATTAACTCACATCACATAGCCACACCAAATCAAAAGAGTCCAGCCGCTAACTCTATGGAAAGAACAAGCTTTTGAACGGTGTCGTTGAACGTTCCTAATTTGAATACCGTGTTCGACCACAGGTTTTAAAGTTTTCACTTCGCGCGCTTTAATAACACTAAAGTACTTATTACGCGTAACTGTTTAACTTTAACTTTGTTACACCTATGTAGAATATATTTATTTGATATAAAAATGTAAAGACAGCTCGGGACGAGCGTGTCTGTCGGATCGTTGGATCGACTGCCGCTCGCTCGCTCGCTTGCCCCCCTGTTGACACTGCGCAGGTAGCGCCAGGTGAGCGACGCGACGTTGCCAAACCGACCATTATCAATGATGATGAGATAGCTGCTGCTTCTACCACGTCATTTCAAAATTCACGCACCGTTGCCAACGTAATAAAATGCTGTTTATACTCGAAACATTATCGAAAAGTTGCATTTTAGAGCGTCTATGGAATGTGCGGATTAGCAAGTATCGAGATTGTGCGGTCGCTGTCGAATGAGAACGGAGTACTTTATAATTTTTTTGAAAATCTTTCTAGACAGTTTGCCGTGTGAGTTTGGCAGGATACATTCCGTGCACAACACGGCGACCTCGTTACCGTAATGTTAGAGAAAGTGTAAATAGTAGTTGTGTTATGCGATTGTGTTAATAAAGTTTACATAAATACGGTGTACGCGGCAAGGTCGAGGATTAAGCAATTAATAAAATTATTATTTTGTACGTACCTATTGCTTCTTTTTTGTTTTGAATAGACTCTTACGCGCTACGTTATTCAATTTAATCGTAAGTTTAAAAATCTGTGCATGATTTCAATTCAAGAAAATCACAGGTAGGTAGGTAATTTGATTCATATCGATTATTTTATTTTCTGGAATCCAATATGGCGGATGGTAATTAAATAGACGTTTAATATGCCTAACGATTGGAAGTCACTGCAGGTCAATCGATAGTCGACTCATTAAAATGCGTTTAGCTTTATTTTAAATAAATTGTTTTTGATCGGTGACCACTGAAGTTAGAACTCGTGGATTGTTGATCTATCGAACTATTTTATATAGTTTTATTTTACTCTGTTACCTACACAAAATACGTATTGGCAAAAGGACTTGCAAGTGTGGGGCCTATTTTTCTGGTCTGCTATGCCGAAAGCGCCAGGGAGCCCGCGAAATTAAAATTTTCTTACGTTTTTTGCAATTTGCAAGTCAGTATTAGCCCTCTTGTACACACACGGTTTTTCGCCGTGAAAATTTACGGTTAATTCGCCGTGTGTGTACAAGAGGCCTTAGATTGTATGTTGATCAAAACATGATTCGCGACCGTAAAAAGTATATTTACAGAATTATAATAATTAAAGTCATGAATACAACTCTTTATTGGTAATTCTATTGAATGACTCATGAAATCTTGACAATTACTTAGGATTATACAAACTTATGGAGTTGTATTACTGATTTTGATGATTATAATTCTCTATATGCATATTTGTTACGGTCGCGAATGATACCTGCTTTAATCAACATACAACTTAATACAGATTTGAAAATTGCAAAAAAACATAAGAAAGTTTGCATTTCGCGGGCTACCTGGCGCTTTCTCCCTTAAATGTGCTAATTGCCATTAGCAAAAAAAATATAAAATTGATTGAAACTTGAATCAATTATTCTCCTGCCCTTATCCCAATTTACTTGGTGTCGGCACAACATGTCTTGTTCTTCCATATTTCTCTATTAGTAGTCATCTCGGTAGTTACCCCCTTTCTAGCCATATCATCTTTCACACATTAAGTACATCCATCGTTTCTTTGGTTTTCCCCTACTCATAAACCATCCACATTCATACTCAAAACTTTCCTCACGACATTTTCACTTTTGATATGCCTTATGTATAATTAATAATTATCTGGTAAATGTATACTACGTGTAACGTGTACTCATTATTGTGAACAACTTTTACTATGGGACCAAACCTGAAATCGCGAAAAAAAAATCAGCTGTTCAGTACATTTTATGTTCGCATATCTCGTCAAAATGTAGGGAACAGCTGATTTTTTTTTCGCGATACGTAAAGAGTAGGTACCTAAGTACTTCATCTTACATCTATTGAAGCCTCAGTCATGCATGACCATGAGGTTGTCTGTCAAAGACAATTAATTTGGCGAAGGGCAGTATTCCAGACGAGGACAACAGAAGAAGATAGCGTTATTACAAAAACTATGCGTTAGAGAGAGAGAGAGAGAAAGAAGACTTATGGCAAACGGCAACTTGTCAAAATATGTCAACGTTGAAAAAAAAATTGTTACCTGTAGAATAATGTGTAAGTAGTTACTATTTCAAAAGAGGAAGATGAAGTTTTTTCGACGTTCGCACGGACGTACAATTATCGCGGCGGGAATTTATCGCGCACTGGATTTTTAACTCTCGGTGTGGAGCCGAGCATTGAGAATCCAACAGAGTGCATTCCAGCGCGTCGAAAAAATACATTGTTAGATTTTCAACTCTCGGGGCTAAGTAGAGCGTTGAAAATGCAGTGCGCGATAAATTCCCGCGTGATTATAATGTGGATCTATTTTGTTTTATTTTTCTGATTATTCTTATCGTTTTGTATGCACGTGTTTCTGTGACAAATAAACCTATTTTTCTTTTCTTTCTTTCAAAACAAAATCGCTGCGATATTTTTACCTACATAGGTTCTAAAGCCTTAATAATATATTGTGTCAAGAATACAAGACATATTTTTTTTGAATTATTGGTCTGTCGTTACATTTCCGTTTTATATTTTTGGAACGAATACCTTACGCCAGATAAGCGTGGAATAAAAGTCATTAACCCCACTTGTACTAAAAAGTCTCGAAACTTAAATGCGAACAAAAAAAAACATGCCACGTGCACGCGTCAAGGACGCCTCGTACCGCGATACGTTTGTTTTGATCGTGTTAGACATTTTTTCGTTTCGTTTTGAAATATTGGAATACATTGGTAGAAGGCGTCAACGACTTTTATTTTTTTCTTATCTGGCGGGGACTATAGGCAAATGAGAGCTAGACCGAAAAAAGTGTAATATTTTGAACGTTACGACACTTGCTATAGGTAGGTACTAGGTACCTCCTTACCTACTATGATTCTTTTTTTTTTCATTTAGTTAATCTCAAACGTTGTTATTTTTTTTAAATTAAAGTATCTACTAATATCGATTTAGGCCGGCCATACAGTCGGAATTCCGAATGCAAAGCGGCAAATTCATTCATAATCTAATAATAATACTAAATTACTACTAGACTTTACTAGATTATGAATGGATTTGCTGCTTTCGAAACGAAATTCCGAATGTGTGTGGCCGGCCTTAGGCTGCGTTGCCACCAGAAATGAGCGAGGATGCGTAGCGAGGGATGTGTGTGATTGATAACATCGCTTCATTTTCATAGCTTGAGCTAAGTTAATGTTGTAATTGGTTAGTTTTACGCACATTCGCTGCTACGCATCCTCGCACATCTCTTATAGCACATACACAAATAGGTACCTACCGACAGATTCACTACCTATCTACACAGTAGGTAGGCAGGATACCTATTCGCTGTAGGCATAGGTTAAACCCAAGAGATTTTAATGGGCCGTTGTCAATGATATTATAAAGATACGCTACGTTCATACTGAGCGGCGTTCAGATATCATTGCGTTGTTATTACAAATGTACTTACATATAGGTGTACAGTAGTTTTCAACTACGACTGCGATAGATAATACGGACCGTATGATACAGAAAGAGATAGCTATCTGTAGTGTGTTGCGCTTGAAGTACACTAGTGAATCATAGAGTATGCGGATTTGCCGAGCGAAATTACGACAATTGTCTGAATTTGTCTGCAACAATTTACACGCGCTAGTGCGATATCACATTAATCGCCAAGCAAATTTGATATATATGTTTCATTTGGGCCATTTGGTATATACATAGTATATGTTCTGGTATATATGTACACAATATTTTTTTTTAATTATATGCATATTTTGGAAATTATAAAAGATTTTTTGTTTGCGGTCACCGGTGGCCGTCGCGGCGTGCAGATTGAATTTTGCTTCACAGCGCCGCGCGGATCATTTCGCCGGTCACCTGTCTCTTTCGCATCCCTTTCTCTGATTGGCCTGATTGATCTGGTGACCGGCGACGAACAGAGCTCAATCGAAAATCGGTCCATCTTGCCGGGCACCGGTGACCGTCGCGGCCCAAATGGAATAGAATAGTGCCGGTCACCGGTGACCCCCATGGCAGTTAATGTGATATCTACCTCTTTATTTATATGTATAATATAATTGGTCGTTGTGATGTAACATAACATCACGCCTTGTTTTCCCGAAGGGATGGGCAGAGGTCTACTTATAGTACCTACATTTCGCCGTCCCTGCTTAAGTTGCTACTGAGAAATTCCTGATTGAAAAAGCCCAATAATACTGCCCGACCTGGGAATCGAACCCACTACCCCATGCTCAGCAGTAGCGCTTGCGACCACTAGACCAACGAGGCAGCTGTATTTAGGTACTTCATCATTAGATCATCATCATCTGCCTAGCCTTTTCCCAACTATGTTGGGGTCGGCTTCCAGTCTAACCGGATGCAGCTGAATACCAGTATTTTACATGGGGCGACTGCCTATCTGACCTCCACAACCCAGTAACTGAGTAATACGATACCCCTTGGTAAAACTGGTTGTTAGACTTTCGGGCTTCTGCCGACCCGTAACGACTGTCAAAGATCTACGAATGACAGCCGGGACCAACGGCTTAATGTGCTTTCCGAGGCACGGAGGAGTTTCGGTATGTAAAGATGGTCACCCATCCACGGACAACCCCGGCAAGCTTAACCTGATGGATCGACCCGTGCGGCTGTTATTACTTAGCCACGAGCTCCTCCTACTTCATCATTAGATAATTATTATTAATTATTATTTAACAACACAAGATTGTCTTAGTAATTAGCATTATTTTTCCATGCATAATATTCCCCCGACCCGTTGGAGCCGAGTTCAAAGTCACGTATTATTAGTTCTCAACCGACAATTTAGTTTTATTTTAATATTTTTTTTTTATATTCAAAGGCAACAGCGAAGGTGGCACAAAGACTTCCATGTGCTATAAAAAAAAATGTTTTGCTGTTGCAAAGGTGGTACCACGGTGGTATGCTTGGATGGTGTGCGTATCCGATTTGAGAAGTCACATTTCAGGAATTTAAAAACCGAATTCAAACTTTTTCTATTCAAGTTTGAATTCTTTTTTCAAATTTCTGCAATTAATGGTATTAATGGGTAAGTACCTCAGTGGCGTGCCTAAGGATGAAAATTAGGGCAAGCCGACGATTTTTTACTATTAAAAAAAACGGGCAACTGAGGGATTTTCTCATGTTGTTCATGGTTGTTAGTAGTACGAAAACCTTTAAAATACGAAGAGTACATTTTTTTTTATTGATAGACTTACGTTTGTTGTTGTAAATTATGATTTTATTAAGGCAAGCCCGGCTTTTTGGCTTCTATGGAGCTACCGCCACTGAAGTACCTAAGTACTTAGGTATGCCTAAAATAAAGGTACACATACATAACATAACACCACGCCTATATTCTCCCAGGGTTAGGCAGAGGTACACCTATAGTAGGTACACCCACAAACAGGGGGCGAGACTATTGCTATCAACCGGCCACACATCCAGACTCCGGGCTGCTACTGAGAAATTCCAGATAGAAAAACCAAAAAGAAAAAAAGTCTAGTATTTTCATTGATGTATAATTTCCAATTATTTTCCCTGAAGACAGAAAATTAAAAATTACTTACGATCTGCTGCTGTAGTTACACCCACAACAGAGTTGTCAGGGAATTTCATGATTTTCTTTCGCAGCGTATGAAGTGTCAGACAATCCTTAGCATAGGTCGTGGTAGATACTGACAGAGCACTAAGAAATTCCCGAATGCTAAAAAATCTAAAGTAGCGACTAAATACCTAAGTAGCTATCTACTTACTTATTTTAAAGGTGACAGAAGGACATTTATAGTGACCTTGTTGCTGTTCTTCAGAAAGGTCTGGTGCGTAGTATTCGCAACCGGCGTGCGTGTACGACCAGATGTATGGATGTAAACGAAGCAAAAGTAGTATGTAAGGATCGTATCAGGTGGTGTTCTGTAGTTTCTGCCTACCCCCATGGGAAGAAGGCCTGAGTTTATGTAAATATGTAACGTAAGAACGGGTTAATGTAAAACCGTGCAACCATTTTTGAAATGAAAAATATCCGACATTGGAGAACAATAATTTAGTATTTTTAAGGCCATATCACAATAAAGTATACATTACGTGAGTTTCTCATAGTTATTTGCGGAAGATGTTGCCATTAAGCTTATTATAAAATATATAAATATCTTTATTCGTCAATCAAAATGAAGGACGTTGCGGTTGGCCGTTGCTCACAGTTTCTCTAAAAAACAGCAAAATGTTGTTATGTAAAGCAGGAAATATGTTCGTAAAGACAACGTTTTACAGAGTTTTTAACCGGTAGGTGGGTTAGTTTTAAAAGACGACTGACAAAAAGTATTTCCAAGGCAGATGTGGTGAGTGGAAACGCCGGGAGACGCTGCGAGGACACGCCCTACTAGAAGGACATTAGCGACCCTAATGGTGATGTTCCTCAGATAGGTCAGGTGCATAGTACTCGAAGTGAGCTGTCAATAGTGTCAATCCCTAACATCATATAGAATGACACATAGATATAAGAAAGAAAGAATGACAGCTCACTTCAAGCCGAATTCACCTAAGTTTAAGGGTGAGATTTTTACCGAATAAATCGCAGAAGAAGTATATAAGGATCGTACTTAGCAGGTGGCGTTCTGCTGATGGTGTAGTTTCTGCCTACACCCATGGGAAGAAGGCGTGAGTTTATGTACCTACCTATATATCTGTGTAAACCCAAGGCTAGCTCAGACAGATCTTTACATTTGTATGGATTCAAGGCCTGGATTGACTGCCTCGTTGGTCTAGTGGTCGTAGACGCTACTCCTGAGCATGTCCTGGGTTCGATTCCAGGGTCGGACAAAGTGTTATTGGGTTTTCCATCTGGAATTTTTCAGTAGCAGCCTGGAGTCTGGATTTGTTTGGTTTGGTTGATGGCAATAGGCTTAACTGGCGAAATGTGGGTGTACTTATAGGTACGCCTCTGCTTAATAAATAATAGCCAATAGGGTATCTAAATGCGTCACATAAATGTCTTTAATTTTGACATCCATTGCTGCGTTCAACAACGTAACGAACGCAATGAACGTGGCTGAAATGTCAAAATGAAAGGCATTGCTATCGATTGCCATGTTAAGTGTAGCAGTGTTGCAGCTACAATTATCATTAGAGGGAAGCCGAAGAAAAAATGTTCATTTCTCATAAACTCGGACAAAAAAATTTTAGGCATTTTTGTAATATTTCTAATCTTATGATGACTGTATTAAACTGGTATTAAATATATATAATGTGATGTGATACACAGTCACACACAGGTGTACATTATTTGGCAATAGGTACTTAGTAGATATTAAGAAGAGTGGTGGTTCCGAAGGGAAGCCGATAGGAATCGGGTTGTATGAAGGCTTCGCCACTGATGTGTAGCACAATTACCCTGCAGGTTGTCGATCGGCTGGATGTGAGAAGCATAGGTCTTGACAGGACTGACCGGTCGCTGTGGCGGTCATTGATAATGCTAGAGCCTATGACGAAAGACGTCTTCTGCAGGACATACGCCTGTATGTCCTACAGAAGACGTCTTTCTGCTGAGTAGGAATAGTGATGATCTTTATTCAGATCCAATAAGTAATAGCCTAAGAACGAGTCACTGTTGAGGACTCACCAGATCGCACAAAGAACTCTATAAGCACCTAATGATACATTACATGAGGTGCACATTGATCGCTTACCGCAGCGCTTCAACGGCGGCGGTCTGTGAGGCAAGCATCTGACGGAAGTCGCGGTGTGCCACTGCGGCCGCACACTGCTGAGCTCCTCACAAAATTACTTGTAAAACCACGAAAAGAGATGTCTCAAAAATGCCGTTCAAATCTCAAGAAACCATAGATTGGTGATGGATCCCTCAAAAATCAATTTACCCACCATCAAAAACTCCTTACATCATCTCATCTAGGATGCAGCCATAAATCATCCACAATTCGGCGAGGAAGCAGCGCTTGCGCCGCCCTCGCAACCGATTGGCGGGCTCATTATAAAAACAAGATGGACGCCCGCTCCGGTTACCGCCACATGTGACGTTTGTAAACAAAATCCCGTCGACGAATGTGACCTATTTATAACCTTATGTAATCAACTGCCGAGTTACGCCCAGATTTGTTTACAGTCAACCTCGCGTCAGTAGTAAAACTTGCACTACGAAAATCACCCTTACTGTAATGACATAAAGGCGCTGTCAGTATCAAATTGTTACCTACCACTGATGGGCTGTTGACTGTACTCTAATGCTTGAAATTTTTGGCAGAGGTGAGTATTCACATTTCGTCAGTTTGACGTCCGTTTCGTTTCGTCGTTTACGTCCCTTGTGGCTGCGAACCATCAACTGGGCATTAATCCAGACTCCGGTAGATACTGAGAAATTCGTATTGGAAAAACCCAATACGGTTTGCCCGACCTTGAAATCAAATCCAGAACTACATGCGCAGGAGTTGCACTTGCAACCACTAGGCCAACGAAGCGGTCTCAGCCAGTTTTATCTTATCCCAGCGTTGTACTTACCCCAACATACCTACCCTAGATTATTAAACCACCAACCCACAAAATAAAAGTGCTGCCTCTGTCTGCTATGCCATGTGCTATATCGGCCGCCTCTATCTTTGATCTGACGCTCTCACTCTGCCAGTGGTATCCGTGGCGTGCAATGGTAATAGGCTAGTTAATAGTTTTTATGAAACTGATTAAAAATATTCCTTGTGCTTTATTTTCCCTAAAACATGAATAAAAAAGTTTAAAAAAAAATGTTTATTTATCTAATATTTCATCAAAAAAACATTCAAAAAAACATTAACCACAACAATACTATAGTACAAATAAATAAAACTGAAATGTCTGTTTGTAATGTCAAAATAACAGCTTTTTACTAAATGCATAACGAAAGTATAGTACACGATACTTATAACGAAAAAGCAATTTTTAAAATTGTTATCTGTCTGTCTGTGATGGATGGGTGACCATCTTTACATACCGAGATTCCTCCGTGCCTCGGAAAGCACGCCGTTAGTCCCGGCTGTCATTCGTGTAACTTTAACAGTCGTTACGGGTCGTCAGAAGCCCGAGTCTAGCAACCAGTCTTATCAAGGGGTATCGTATTACCCAGTAGCTGGGTTGTGGAGGTCAGATAGGCAGTTGCTCTATGTAAAATACTGGTATTCAGCTGCATCCGGTTAGACTGGAAGCCGACCCCAATATAGTTGGGAAAAGGCTAGGCAGATTTATTGTTGTCTGTCTGTCTGTTTGTTCCGGCTAATCTCCTAAACAACTATACCGATTTTGATGGGACTTTCACTGGCAGATAGCTGATATTATAAGGAGTAACTCAGGGTACTTTTATTTTTGAAAAATAATTGGGATTCCGCGCAAAAAAATTAAACACCATAAAATTCGAAACGGCTGGACCGATTTTGACGGGACTTTCATTGGCAGATAGCTGATGGATGTTTTAAGGAGTAACTTAGGGTACATTTATTTTAGGAAAATAGGGTCCGCACAAAAAAATTGAAACCCAAGAAATTGTGAACAAAATCCGATTCAAATAGGGAAGTATTGATATCCACGCGGGCGAAGCCGCGGGCTACAACTAGTTCATTAATAAAACTAAATTTAATTTTCATAGTCAAAACGGGGCACACTGTAATGGCGATGGTGGCTCGAGTGACGTCATAATATATTTACTAAATTGTCGTCAAATCTGTGACATCTATGACAGATTGTCTGTTGTCAAACCACTAACAACATATTCAGTGCTGTGCTGCGCTTTTGCGCTTTTGTGAGCGCTGTGCTGTGAGTCCCTCATAGCACAGCATCATGCTGAGTGGAAGCCTTCTTGTAACAGTCATGACGTGTAGCTGCCGACTATTTCTGTTTTGAGCTCGTGATTATAATGTGGAACTATTTTGTTTTTCTAATTATTCTTATCTTTTTTCATTTTTCTTTCTTTCAGTGTTTCCACTCTCTGCTCTTGCATTTCTGTGATGGATATCGATCCAAATAGGTAATTGATTATTTATTATCTAAAAAAAATAGTTAAATAATCGATTATTACTCGTTGAATCAAATCGATTAACACATTAACTGCCATGGGGGTCACCGGTGACCGGCACTATTCTATTCCATTTGGGCCGCGACGGTCACCGGTGCCCGGCAAGATGGACCGATTTTCGCAAGCAAAATTCAATCTGCACGCCGCGACGGCCACCGGTGACCGCAAACAAAAAATCTTTTATAATTTCCAAAATATGCATATAATTAAAAAAAAATATTGTGTACATATATACCAGAACATATACTATGTATATACCAAATGGCCCAAATGAAACATATATATCAAATTTGCTTGGCGATTAATGTGTTAATAGCGATTTCAAAATAAAGAAGTGATGACAGTACGTGGTCTAAATATAGGTATAAAACGCAAGTAAAAGGGATAGCTCGTTTTTCAAAACGCATCTGACGTTTTCGTTCTGATATTATATTTCTTAAAATCATACATTTTAATCGTATTTTTCCTGACTATTCCATAAATACACATGCGAATGATATTTACATTTTCTGAAATATCCCCTAAAATAGAGGAAAATATCTTGAGGTGGACCCTGAAACAATGTTATTTTGTCAAAGTGACATTATGATTATGACTTTTGACTATGAAAAAATTATTTAGATACTTAGGTACATATTAAAGTTGACACTACGAAAATACAAAATAATTATCATTGGTCTAATAGTCGCAAGTCACAAGGGCAGCTCCCGGACGTGGGTCCTGCGTTCGATGTGAAAGTGTTCCTGTATTTTAGTCCCAGATCTGGACTGCACTGTTACCTACTTGGGACTAACTACTTAAGTTATTTTACTGGCGAAAAGTGGATTATCTAAACCAGCGGTTCTCAAAGTTGACGGGACCGCGAGTCCGCGACCCACCGAACAAAAATTTCCAAATGCGGGACTCACCTCTTGGCTGTCATTGAGAAAAAAGGGGCATAAAACTATATGAATGAAGGACTGTTCAAATAAGCAAAAACCCGCCAAATGCATGTCGGACCACGCAAAATGAAGGGTTCCGTAGTTGGGATAAGTTTATCCCAAGAACAAACTTAACATTGTAGTTGACAAACATGTTCTCTCACATATTCCAACTACAAACGTAAGTTGGTCGACTATTACTCGTAAACTTGTAAAGCCTACTTAGCTGTGATAGTTTTCCTTTTAACTTCGTTGTATATACTACTACCGTGAATTTTTTCGCATATCCAAAACTCACCGTTTAGCTGGCAGGGGGAGAACACTTGACTCTAACAAAAATTGCATTTTAAAGCTTAATATTTCAGAAACGGATCCCTTAGTCGCAAAATTGTTCGCAATTCCGCAATATTTTTAAAAAACCTTTCCAACAACAGAAACATCCCTACTTTTTGTGTACAGGCTACTACTACTTTGCCGGCGTGATTAATATGCATATCCATGCCAAATTATAGCTTTCTAGGACAAAGATTCTCTGAGTTAAGCTGCGGACGGACGGACGGATGGACATGGCGAAACTATAAGGGTTCCTAGTTGTCTACGGAACCCTAAAAACATTCAAATACAAGGAGTTCTATTTCAGTGAGAATGATGTATTTGTTTCCTATTTTTTGTCATTAGTACCTATAGCTTTAGCGTTAACTTCAATTTTAGTTACTTTTAATCGCGATGAATTTGAGACGTCCAATTTATTTCGGTAGTTTTAATATATAGCTGAAAATCAATTTTTCAAGGCCCACCCAGTATTCGCTTGCGACCCACCAGTGTGTCGCAAACTCGCAACCCATACTTTGAGTAATGCTGTTCTAAACACTTTGTTCACTCCTTGAACCTTGTTTTCAAACATAAACATCTCGTAAACAATGAACATGCTGTAATCATTGAGGGACAAGGACAGAGTCACTAAATTCCTTACAAATGAAAAGGACAGCATAACATTGTTATTGCAATATGTAATGACATGGCACGTTTTTTGTTACGATACAATACACCTGCAGCCTGTACGTTACTTTGATAGATAGCTTAAGCTAGTAAGTACTTATTAGTGTACCTTCTAGGCAGAGTATATTTTATTAGTACCTAGTTTTAAGAAAAGAGGGGCTCGTGGCTCAATAATAAAAGCCGCAAATGGCAACGCTTCATCCATTACCATTACACACGCTTCTATCCATTACACATCGGGACCCCGCCGTGCCTCGGAAAGCACGTTAAGGGGGAAGCGTCAAGGTAGCCCGGGAAATTCAAATTTTATTACGTTTTTTGCAATTTGCAAGTCAGTATTAAGTTGTACGTTGATTAAAGTATCATTCGCGACCGTAACAAATATGCATTTACAGAATTATAAGTATAATCACCAAAATCAGTAATACAACTCCATAAGTTTGTATAATCCTAATCGTCAAGATTTCATGAGTCATTCAATAGAATTACCTGGTCTTAAAGAGTTGTATTGATGACTTTAATTATTATAATTATGTAAATACATACTTTTTGCTGTCGCGAATCATATCTTGATCAACATACAACCTAATACTGACCTGCAAATTGCAAAAAACGCAAGAAAATTTGAATTTCGCGGGCTACCTTGACGCTTCCCCCTTAAGCCGTTGGTCCCGGCTGTCATTAATTGTACAACTTTGACAGTCCGGGTAATCCGAATGTCTGGCAACCAGTTTTACCAATGGGTATCGTATTACCCAGTAACTGGATTGTGGAGGTCCAATAGACAGTCGCCCCGTGTAAAATAAGTACTGGTATTCAGCTGCGTCCGGTTAGAGGCAGATTGATTGATTTTAAAAAGAGAGAGAAAAGAGGTTTTTACTTAACTCATGTACACAATTTTATTATTTTGTAAGCTTCATAGAACCATCATTATAAATAAACCTAGATAGAGAACCATCAGTTGAAAAATACCGCTAAAAGTGCTCAGCTCTAAAATATTCCACGTTGATACTGCATGGTTTATCATTATAAGATCTAGGTATTTGTATGCTTCAAATAAAAAAGTATTGAGTAAACGATTGACGTCATGGGGAACTCGAAGTGAGAAACATGGAAAATAAAGTTGTTCCATTCCAAAAATAGTGACTGGAAATTACCCAGCAGCCTAATTGCATAATAAACTTTAAATCACAATCCGAGGGTTTGAAGGAAAGTCCTAATCCAATGCTTCATAGGTTTGAAAAATTCGTCTGCACATCAACGTAAATAACGCAATGGACGTGGCAGAACTGTCACAATGAAAGTTATTGCCATCGATTTCCATTGTAGGTATACATATGTGTTACGCAATAACCCTGCTGGTCTTAGTTTCATCTGCCTAGCCTTTTCCCAACTATGTTGGGGTCGGCTTCCAGTCTAACCGGATGCAGCTGAATACCAGTATTTCACATGGAGCGACTGCCTATCTGATCTCCACAACGCAGTTACTGGGTAATACGATACCCCTTGGTAAGACTGGTTATCAGACTTTCGGCCTTCTGACAACCCGTAACGGATGTCAAAGATCCACGAGTGACAGCCGGGACCAACGGCTTAACGTGCTTTCCGAGATATGCGACGGTTCTCGGTACGTAAAGATGGTCACCCATCCACGGACCAACCCCGGCAAGCGTAGCTTAACCTGATCGATCGACCCGTGCGGCTGTTATTACTTTATGTTATTACTTAGCCACGAGCCCCTCTGGTCTTAGTTCGTAAGTACCTAAGTATGTGTTCACTTTTTAATAAACATAAACTCTCGCCTTCTTCCCATGGAGGTAGGCAGAAACTACAGAATGCCTCCTGGCTACGATTTTTACATACTCCTTTTGCTTCGTTTACGTTCATACATCAAGAGCGACAATTCCCGTAATTTTAAGAACGTCCACAGTCTGATCTCAGTCTCAATATGTAGAAAATACCAATAATTTCTCTACATTTTTGACAACTTTTTGACATTTGACTGTCGCCGAGATGAAATTGCGACTAGATTTTGAACGTTTTTAATTACGCGATTACGGGACCGACTGCCTCGTTGGTCTAGTGCCCGCAAGCGCACTGCTGAGCATGAGGTCCTGGGTTCGATTCCCAGTTTGGGCAGTGTTATTGGGTTTTTCTATCTTGTATTTCTCAGTAGCAGCCCGGAGTCTGGATTTGTGCCCGGTTGATGGCGATAGGCTCGCCCCCTATTACATGGGACTTAAACATAACTGGCAAAATGTAGGTGTATACTATAGGTACACCTCTGCCTAACCCTTCGGGAAAACAAGACGTGATGTTATGTTATGATGTTATTAATTACGGGAATTGGGCTTCTGGGGCCGTTTATGAAGTATAAATGCCATTACGATTCCACACCGAAAAAAGGATGGTGCTAGCGGTCATGTATAGCTCCATCTCTCTCTTGCACTGGAATCATGATGGCATTAAAACGTCATAATACGGCACCTGTGATGCTATTCTGTAAAGATCCCACCGTGAAAATTTAGGTGAAGTGAGCGTGATGTGAACTGTCATCCCACCTTACTCTACTAGTGATTGAGCTCACTTCACCTAAGTGCCCACGGTGTGATGTTTACAGAATAGATCGGCAGGTCATCACGCACGCCGGTTGCGAGTACTACGGTCCTGACATTTCTAACGGACATCATCAATAAGGTCACTATAATATTATAACTATGTCCTTCTAGGGCGTCCCCTCCCGGCGTTTCCACTCACCTCTGCCTTGTAAAAAGTTAAAATAAAAATTAAACCACCTAGCTTGTAGCTTAACCTGCGTCATGCTGGCTGAGATATGCAACTATTTATAACTGAACATTCGCACCCCACGTCATTCACCCGTCGTTACCCAAGATAGGCTGACAGCATTAATTAATACTAGGAAAACCCAGTACATAATCCAGCAAAGCTTGAGAAAGAAAAACTCCTTGCGATAAGACCACCCATCTAGGCACCAAACTTAAGTATTTAGCACAATAAGGTTTTGTAGTAAATACATGAGGGAGAGACACAGTGTTGGGTGAAGCGCTGCTCTCCTAGCTAGATCACAATTTTGGAAGTTGAATTTTTCAAATCGAAGAAGGCGTGAGTTTGTGTATGTATGATATTCGTAATTACTATCATACGAATTTTTAGTAAGTATGTACATAAAACAACCTGCTAATCAAAGTGACCATTGTCTTAGCGAAGTGAAAACTTATGACTGGAGGCCTGGAGCCAAATATACGCGATCCAGCAATGATATTAGAAAGGAAAGATACGTTTCGTTCATACTGAGCGGAATTCAGATAGCGTTGCGTTGTTATTAGGTGTATAGTAGAGAGATAGCTATCTGTAGTGTGTTGCGCTTGACACGCTTCGTTTCGCTCGCTGCTTTTAGCCGACTAAATCAAATTACAACAATTGTCTGAATTTGTCTACAACAATTTGCGTGCGTTAGTGCGATATCTACCTCTTTTGTATAATATCATTGTGATTCAGAGTAACCGATTGACTGGAGCCGAGTGTACCCGATTCAGCGTCACCGACCCGAGCGTGACGGTTCAGGGGGTCTACTCCCTAAGTCTGTCAACGAAGACACGGGCGCGTCCGAAAGTAGTTCATCCGTCAAAACAAGTGTAAAATTAAAATTTTCGGACGGGCAAGAACACATCGGGCGTAGGGACAACTGTAAAATCGTGTTGTCATTCATTCTTAGTTCGGAAACCGAACTAATCTTATGTCCTTTAGTGATACGGAGTAGGAAACGCCCGTAAAGAGATGTTTCAAAATAGGCCCAGAATATGTACAATACCTCGAAAAATCGAGAAAAATCCGTGGAGTTCGGGAAAAATACTGATAAATTGCATAAATGCATATTTCTCTTGTAATAATTTGATATTTATCAATTATTTTATCGACTTTCAATATGGCGTCTCGCCAATTTAGGTACTCTGTGGTTAAAAACCAATGACAGTAATCCATAGATCGACCATTGATCATAGATCGTGAATTGTCTATTGTCACTTCAGAGTCGCTTTCGTTGTCGATCATGTTCTGATGTTCTGTTCTCTCGAGTTATTTTTAACAACCTGGCTTTCGTTTTTTGGATTTTGTGATTTTGTTTTTGATAGTTGAATCAAAAGATCGCTACATTGTTTTTGTCTGAGTTAATATTTCGACTATTGAATGTTTGTATTCTGTACGTTTATGCTATAAGTAAAAATCTTGGCATATCACAGGTCAACCTATGAGGTCG
Organism: Fissipunctia ypsillon; assembly: GCA_947568875.1. Classification (NCBI taxonomy): domain Eukaryota; kingdom Metazoa; phylum Arthropoda; class Insecta; order Lepidoptera; family Noctuidae; genus Fissipunctia; species Fissipunctia ypsillon. The sequence goes on along the minus strand of OX387663.1, from coordinate 11,789,193 downwards.
TCGTCTGCTTAACTGGACTATACTTTATGTACAGACGCCAGTACATCAAGCTACTACAATCTGTCAGATTTCTTTAATAGATTAGATAGACTTTACAATTAGATCTAAAATAATATTGCAAAAGACTAAAAGTACGACAATGTTATGATTCTCTTTGACAATGTAATATGACAGAAGTAAACATGTCAAACGTCAATAATCAATCAACATGACAACTTACCGCCATGATGGGTTTTTGTTGTGTGTTGCAATTTCAATTGTACATTCTTGTACTTTACTACCAAACAAAGCCAATTAAAAGTAATTGGATGATTGGAAACTGTTTTAATTGTGTTTGCTCATTTTTTAGTAGGGTGTACCAATACATGGCCGGGGCTTCATACATTTTGAAACATCTCCTTTCGGCCGAAACTACGGACTTCGTGAAAGAGCGCAAAGCGCACATAAAGAAGTTTTCACTTAAAAAAAAAAACTTTTTTATGTAAGTAGGTACCTCGTATCACGACTTTTTTTTTATTTTATTTTTTATTTTTTTTTTGGATGGGAAATCATCAAATGACTTCTCCCGCTCTGGGCGGAGCGGGAGGGCGTGTCAGACTTTTACTGACTAAAACCCACCCGTGTTCCTTCTGTTGCCTGTGCCGGGGCCACGGTAACTCTTTCGAACATCCCGCAACCCAACCCTAACTCGTATCACGACTACGATGAACTTTTTCCACCATCCTCTGTTGCCCTTTACTTCCGTAGGTATCACATTAGTACGTGAGCTGCATTTGATAAAAACTATGCATTTCGGTGATGCATGACCTAACCGGTCGGCCGCCCTTCCTAGATTGATACGCCTCAGGAAATCTACCACGAAACAAAACCACGCAAAAACTAACATAACTTTTTTGCATCCATTACGTTGCTGTCACGGGAATTTCCCCAAGCATTAATAGAAAAACTGCAATGGAAAATTACAACGGGGTTTCGTTGTGTCGTGTTCGCACGTCTTACCGTTTATGGTAGAGTTTTTGCTGTAATAAAGTATTGCAGTATTGGAAGTCGCGTTCCATAGCACATTGCTGGGTAGTTAGCCGCCATTTTGCTATTAGAAGCATTTCCCGCCAAATGCGTGGTCCTGTGACGGGATGCGCTTTTTTTTTAAATAAAACTTGAATAGTGCAATGGAATGGACTGCACATGTACCTAATACTTTGTTTTTGTATGATTGATTCAATGATGGATCAATATTGACGGGCAATTTATAACGATAACGTAAGTTTTGTTAGAAAAAAAGAAAGAAAAATATTTTATTCGGCTCATGCACAGGCTGTAGAAAAGGAGCATTTAGAACTAAAAAATTAACATTAAGTACTTTTTTAATTGACAAAACAAAACAAAAGATATGTGCGTGCGAGGGCAAAAAGGCTCCCAATATCCTAAAATCTCAGCATAATGCTGCGATATTTAAAAAGTTAAGGTTAACTCAACTTCCTAGGACTACTCGATACTCTAACTACTTCTTGTGCACAAAAGCAAGCAGCAAATTGGTAACAACCTTACCTACCTTGTAAAAGAAATATTCTTTAGAAACTTTTTCTGCATAAATAGTCTGTAGTATAGCGCCCATAGTGACAGTAGGCGTTCCCCAAGGGTCCATACTTGGCCCCATATTGTCTTGATGAATAACAACCATCTTCTGTGAGGAAAGGAATAAAGGATAAATGATAAAGGATTTTATTTCTGTAAGTAGGTTTATACAAACACTTTTACACGTCAAACATTTTTTTTTTTCAATCAATCCGAATTGATTTTCTTACCGTTAAAAAGAAAGGAAATGTGTTTATTTGACACCTGTCATATGTATCAACCCAACACTCAATATAAAACACCAAAGAAGAAACAAACTGAATATAAAATAAGAAAAAAAATAATATTGTGTGCCTTACGGCTGCGCCAAATAGGCCCAATGCCCAGCAAAATGCCAAACAACTAGTGAGCTGAGCATTTTTTATGAGTTAAGTGGTAAAAACCTAATAAATAAATGTTTAAAAATCTTTATTGCAGACCACAATGATCTATAAAAAACACAATTTAAAAATAATAAATTAAACATAAAAAATACAGTAAAATGGCACAATACAGTCTAGGGTTGAGTAATACACACACATGTATACATAAACTCAGGCTTTTCTTCTCTGGACAATAAAATAATACATTTACGCGGCTATTTCTAACCACCGTTTGTAAGTCTTCCTATGCTAGCATACGCATATTAATTAAGTACATCCTATCAACAAGTTCCTTATCTACATATAGGTAGGTACTGTTTTTACACGTGGTACCAACCCTGGACCTCATCTATACAAATAAATAAAATTGAAATGTCTGTTTGTAACGTCAAACTAACAACTTTTTACTAAATATATATGAAAGTATATACGGTACTTATAACAAAAAAAAAGCAATTTTTAAAATTTTTGTCTGTGTTTTTTCCGGCTAATCTCCGAAACGACTGGACTGATTTTGACGGGACTTTCACTGGCAGATAGCTGATATTACGGGGGGTAACTTAGGCTACTTTTATTTTAGAAAAATAATTAGTTCCGCGCAAAAAAAAAAAAAACCCACGAAAAATCGCCCGGGCGGGTGATGCCACGCGGCGGGTCGGGGGACGAGGGAGTGTTATTAAAATGTGGCTGTTATTTTAGTATTATTGTGTGTCTTACGACTTCCACGCGAACGAAGTCGCGGGGCACAGCCTTAGTCGTTAGTCTATGCCCTGGACGTAGACATGAATGACGCATTCTGCTTCTCTGAATGGGATTGAGTAGTTAAGGTAAGGAAAAGTTAAACCTCCTTTGACGAAGCCTCAAATAATTTGGCAGTAATAAATTAAATGGCTTGTATGAAAAGCAACAAACAAATCAATAAACATGGTCATGTAAACATGTTAACTGTACTTAATTGGAGGAGAAAGTTGTTTATGTCAGATACTATCGTAAAACCCTCAATTTCTCAGTAACAATCAATGCGAATAAACACGCGGCGTGTTTATTCGCTTTGGTTTCGGTTTAAACGCCTGTATGTAAACTAATAATAATAAAGCTGAAGAGTTTGTTTGTATATTTGAACGCGCTAATCTCTGGAACCGCCAGTCGGATTTGAAAAAATCTTTTTGTATTTGATAGCCCAATTCTCGAGGAAGGCTGTAGGCTATTTAACATCACTCTACGACCCTTAGGAGCCGAGCAAAAAGAAAAAAGTCAGAAAGAACGCTAAGCGAAAATGAAGCAATAGCGCGGACGGGCGATGCGATACGACCATAAAAATATAAAATATCTATGGGTACGACGGGGGACGGGGGAACAAGAAATTTCACGCGAACGAAGTCGCGGGCAGAAGATAGTGAGATAATAAATAAAGAAATCGGCCTGTGCTGCATAATGCTAAGGTAGCTCGCGAAATTAAAATTTTCTTACGATTTTTGCAATTTGCAAGTCACTGTCAGTGTTAGGTCGTATTTTGATCAAAACATGATTCGCGACCACAACAAATATGTATTTACAGAATGATGATAATCATTAGAATTATCAACACAACTCTCTCAGGAGCTAGACCACCACCTCTTAAAGCAGTATTATTGTAATCTTACTTCAGTGTGGGAAAGAGATGGAGCTAGACGTTCTGTATAGCTCCATTTCATTCTCACACTAAAGTAACATTAAAATAATACTGCTTTAAGAGGTGGTGGTTGGCCCCCTGTTAGAATATTAGCTTCAAATGTCATGATTTTATGAAATAGTCATTCAATAGGGTAATTTAACTAAGGGCGGATTTTACCAATTAAACTGAACGCGAACAACACATCTAAATCGCGTTCAAGAGCTGCCAGTGTCATTATTATTTTCGAATATTGACACTGACAGTTCTAGAACGCAGCTTAGATGTGCTGATCGCGTTCAGCCGATCTATTCTGTAAACATCACACCGTGAGCACTTAGGTGAAGTGAGTTTGAAGTGAGCTCAATCCCTAGTAGAGTAAGGTGGGATGACAGTTCACATCACGCTCACTTCACCTAAATTTTCACGGTGGGACTTTCCAGAATAGCACCACAGTTTCATTGGTGAAATTGGAACTTGGAGAGTGTTATTGATAATTCTCTTGATTATAATCTATCTTCTATATCTATAGATATCGATGTGCGCGCGTGTGTAGCGATCGGACTACCCGTGCGAAGCCGGGGCGGGTCGTTAGTTTGGTAACCACGCTGCTTTTTTATTGGCTAGGGAGCTGCCACGATAGTGTTGTGCTCATCATTATGAACAACTTTTACTATGGAACAAAAAAAAATCAGCCGTTCTCTACATTTTGACGAGTTACGCGAACACAAATCTAGGGAACAAATAATTCTTATTTCGCGATTTCAGGTTTGGTCCCGTAGTAAAAGTTGTCCATAATGATGAGTACAACACTATCGTGGCAGCTCCCTTCCCTAGCTAGTAAAAGGCAGCGTGTATACATATTTGTTACGGTCGCGAATCATATTTTGATCAACATAAAAACTGAAACAGCACCCTAAACTCCGTACATAATACACTATCAATCACAATCTAAATGATTTTGAAGCAAAATACAAATAATCCATTGCTTCATATGTTCGAAAAATGTGTCTGCTCAACAACGTAAATAACGCAATGAATGTTATTGAACTGTCAAAATGAAACCGATTCCTACTGTAAGTGTGTTACGCAATTGCCCCGCTGACCTGCAAATTGCAAAAAACGTAAGAAAATTGGAATTTCACGGGCTACCCTGACGCTTTCACCTTATTAATGCCCGGTTTCTGAGGTTTTTAAACGGAGTTTATCCATTCGATGGTTCGATATCGTGTTTCTGAGTATAAGGAAGAAGTTAGCTTAAAAGTCGAGTGAATGTAATCAAGGGTTTATCTGAAGACCTCAAAAACCGAGCATAAGGAAGGAATTTGCATTAAATAGATAATTTTGTCGAATCAAAGAGTTTATCTGTGGATCTCAGAAACCGCCCGCATATAAATAAAATAATTTGTACTGAACCATCCATCGCCGCGTCCAGCAGAGCACAAGTCATATTGGAAAACTGACAAAGGTCACGTGATATATTTTTATGACTTCCTATTTCTTCCATTGCAAAAATATAATATCTATATATTTTTGTCCTTTGCATTGTCTCGCTAGTGTTTCGCAATACTCCAGATGATAGATAACTACTTATAGATGTTTTAACCCTAGATCACTAAACATTAGTCTCACAGGCTACACGACTCTGACGCATTCGCTGTTTATGTATGTTCCCGTTACCGCCGTTTGAGGAGGGATATAAAAGCTAGTATCAAAGATATTTTAAAAATTGAAGATGCTACTCCTAGTACCTCTCAAGCGCAACAAAATAAGCGCAAAATATGTTCTTTTTGTCCTTACAAAAAACACAGGATGACTAAATATGTTTGCAGCCGCTGCAAGACGGCGATTTGCGGGGAACATACGGTTCCAGTGTGTGCCGACTGCCAAGAATAATTTTTTTTAACCTTTTGTTTTATTATGTGGTAATTTAAAAGACATTCCATATTTTAAGTAGACTTTTTCTAAATAAATACTCTAGTTTTGATAAATATTGCGGTTTTATTTTGTTAGTTTGTAGGACTAATGTTTAGTGACAGAGTTTGAAAAAAAAAAGTTTAGTGATCTAGGGTTAATAGCAGTTCAAGCAATAACTTATTAAATTATGGTAGTGACGGCATTGTTATAATAAATAGAATTGATTAATTATGGATATTTATGAGAAAGAGGAAATTAATAAATAGATTTATTTGTCACAGATACACGTGGACACGTGCATAGATAAAGTTAAGATACCTAGCTTGAATAGAATAATAAAAATAGAATAGATCTGTACCTACTCAGGAGCACAGAACATAAATAGTCGGCAGCTGCAGGTTGCCGGATGTTCGAAGGAGTTACCGTGGCGAGGCAACTGAAGGAACACGGGTGGGTTTTCGTCAGTAAAAGTCTGACACGCCCTCCCGCTCCGCCCAGAGCGGGAGAAGTCATTTGATGATTTCCCATACAAAAAAAAAAAAAAAGCTACAGGCATTTAACTTTTTCAGAACTTGGGTCAAGTCAGGCAGTGTGGAAAATGATGATGATTCTTACTTTGCCGCCAAAAGTAACTGCCCCCCCCCTTTTTTAGTATTGTAGTATGTACAAAATAATCAAAGTTACAGTTTCAAAAAAAAAAAAAAAAAATAAGTTTAAAAAAATTTAGAATTCATTTATTATATGAATTGATAGAGTCACATTGGTACTTGCCCGATTTCGAACTGTATGAGAGTGGCAGCCACAACTTCGTGTATGATCATAATGGGTCTGTGACTAAGATTTTTCAACCTAGTTACCTAGGATAGGCTGAAGAGTCTTTACAGGTTTTCCTTTACATAAAAAGCATTTTTTTATTTATTTTATCGGTTCCTTTTAATATCTGGTGTGTACTTTGAAAAAATGTGTAACAAAGTACCTAGTTAGAACAATAAAATAATTAGTAAATTATTTTAATTATTTTCAACTAAAAATAGGCTTAACAAAATTTATCTATATCTTTCGTCAATATTTCATGTCTCTGTCCTATCACTACAGATTGGAACGTTTTTTGAAATTATTTAAAATAGCCAATAAAAGCGCAGCTTTCTCTCTTACCCCGCACCCTTGTCTCATTTGCCGAACTCGATTCGATCTGTGTTTGGAGCGCAGTATCGTGTTCCGTATCCTGTATGAGATACCAGAATTCTTTTTTTAATTTTTGATCTTCATAGATCCTTGACAGTCATAAGTCAGAAAGTCTGACAACAAGCCTTAATCAGGAGTATCGTGTTACCCGTAATTGGGTTGTATTGTAAGGTCACATAAACAGTCGCTCCACGTAAAATACTGGTAGTTAGGTACTAGTACATAAATTAAACTGCATCCGGTAAGACTAGAAGCCGACCCCTTGGTTGAACAGTTGGAAAATGATAGGTAAGTGGATGATGAATTTATTTTTGATCCCTTCAAACTCTTCTGAGGATCTTAAGTTCAATTTTTCTCCTTTCCTATCGGCACTAGCTGCTCTATGAGAATAGATCTTGCCGTAGTCGGATAACCAGCCCGTCAGCAAGAGGGTACACTACGACCGATGAATCATGGCTGCCTGGCTGGTCCGAACTTTGCGCAACAAGTTCGGTGAGCCTATGTTCAGACCGGCCATGATTCTTCGGCTGTACTTTAATGGGGGGGGGGGGGCAACCAGCTCACTGACCAAGCGTGCTCAGGGTGCTACGGACTTATTAATTAAGTGGAAATATCATGACTCATGGGTCATTGGCTGACTAATGACTGGCTATCCGAACGCGGCAATCATCATCAGCCTACAGCAGTCCACTGCTGGACATAGACGTCTCCTATTCCACGCCATTCAACTCGATTTTCTTCAACTCTGATCCAGCTGCTACCAGCCATCCTGCAAAGACCGTCGCTCCACCTAGCTTGAAGGTGTCCTACTTTACGTTTGCCGATTCGCGGTCTCCACTCAAGAACACTTCTACCCCAACGATCATCGGTTCTACGGCTAATATGGCCGGCCCATTGCCACTTCAGCTTGCTTATTCTGTGAGCTATGTCGACAACTTTGTTCTCTGCCGGATCACCTCGTTCCGGATTTGATCCCTCAGAGATCACGACAACACGGCAATGCAGAAGAATAATCGAAGGAGCAGTCAAAATAAATAAAATTATGTTTCTAGCTAACTACACTTTAACTCCTCAGGCACACACACTTTCACACGCTGTATTCTTAGCTATGTAAGTATAGATATTAAATTGTAAATCCTTAATTGGCTGTAGGATTAGTTAAAATAGTTTAGGTTAAGATTGTAAAGAGCTGTGGATTTTGTAATAAATAAATAAATAAACTAGCTAGCGGTTTTTGGCCATTTTAAAGAGGTGGTTATTTGGCGAAGAATTTGCAATTTGCAACCTTTTGAAACACGAGAATATTTAAGCAGCATTACCTACCTAGCATAGTAGCATCATAAAATGAAGAATTAAGTACGTAAAAACTGTATTTTTGAAAGTATTTTTCAAACTAAGTGTCAACAGATAAGTACATTATAAATTACACAAAAAACATTAAATTACTTAGGTAGGTACTAATGTACTTACCTGCCTGTTTATGATAATGCTATGAAAAATGTCGCTAGATAAAAAGAAGCAAAGAGAACTTGCTCATTTTTGCTATTCACACTAAATTCAGTTGTAGAAAAAAATGCAATGAGTAGATACGTAAGTACTTAACTATGATTATTTTAAACCCAAATATTATTTAAGGGGATATTTTTTGCAGGACGCATCAATATTTAAAAGTTTTTAGCAATAAGACATCGAGTTATACGTATCTCTATTCTCTGCTATAGTTCTCTTATATTTATAAATTACACATCCCTTGCTGATTTCGGCTACGGTGACTATTTTTGTTTCCGACGACTATAGCTAACGGGCGTGTGCCGATGTGGCTAATGATACGCACCTAGTATCTGTATGTAGTCTGAGGGCTAATGCAACCTGTCTTGACAGTAATTAACCGTATGAGCCCCATCGTCCCCGAATCGGCGCCACCCGCGGATGAGCAACATTCAGTAACAAGTTGATGTTAGATGTTTGACATGTGATGTTATATGCTTTTCCTATTCTTTTTCCTACACTCTCTGTAAGTTAGAGCAGGAAAGGTATACTCTAGACTGCAATATTTCGCATTATCCACCGTCCCCGAATCGGCGCCGCGCTTGTCTAGACTACACTTTATTGAGTGCAACATTCCGTAACAAATTGTTGTTAGATGTTTGATGCCTTTCCTATTCCTTTTCCTACACTCGCGTACTCGGTGTAAATTAGAACAGGAAAGGTATACTCTAGACTGCAATATTTCGCATTACCCACCGTCGCCGAATTGGCGCCGCGCTTGTCTAGACTAGACTTTATTGAATGCAACATTCCGTAACTAATTGTTGTTAGATGTTTGATGCCTTTCCTATTCCTTTTCCTACACTCGGTGTAAATTAGAACAGGGAAGGTATACTCTAGAATGCAATATTTCGCATTAATTCCGACCCGAATAACGCCGACTCAATGAGTCAACGTGACAGACGCACGTGTTTTGACGTCGCCGAGAGGTGGCACGTGCACAGTGCGGACTGCGGGCACGTTAGAAGAGGAGGCTATTGTGGTAATGGTACTGCATGTTGGAGGGTGGTTGACTCTTGAGGTGATCTCATCTGCTGTCAAGATCTCTCTTATTTTAATACTTTAATTAGAAATAAGTACTAATAAGTTTAACGGCGCAGAATAACCTTTCCCTAGTGGTCATCGTATTCAGGCCCGCCGTATGGGTGTGTACGATGTGTGCACAGCACACGGCCGGCACGTCCAGGGGGCGGCAAATCGAGCGATCATTCATATAATGATCAAAGTCATAATAGCTAGAAAAGTCACCGCAGGGAGAGAAAAGAGCGGCCAACGCACGATTATACTATCTTTATTAATAGGCGCCATCTGCTGTCGTCCATCGGCGGACGTTCGGTAGATCGAGAACACAAAATGCTTTGCAAAAAAATTATGGAAATCAATAATCGCGCATTTTATGTCCCATGCTTGGCTCATAGTCTCAATTTGGTAATGATGCAGCAAATATTACACACGAAACTGTAAATTTTTTCACTATAATTCAAGAAATTTACGTTTTTTTTTCATCATCTACAAAAAGGTGGTCAATAATTTGTAAACATTTACCGGATTTTTAAAAGCATCAAGTGCCACCCGATGGCCTAACAAAATCGATGCAGTCAAGCCATTACGGTTCACCTCCGCAAAATATTTGATGCTTTGCTAGAAATATCTTATAATTCGTCGGAATGAGATTGTACATTATACTACGACTCAAAAATCTCATTCGCTCGGTTGTAATTTGGTTGGTTCAATATTATAAACGAAATTAATGCTTTGAGTAAAATTATGCAATGAATACACAACTCTGCATATTTTTTTAAAATAAGTTTATTGATAATTTCACAGAATATCGTACAGATGAACACTTTGAAAGGGTGTTAGAAGAAGCTACGAATGTAGCTCACGAACTCGGTGTAGAAACAGATTTCCCACCAATAAACACAATTCGTTCAAAAAGAAACCAAAACAATTTGAATATGAATACCTATATTGATGAAGTTTTACTAGACCCCAAAAGCAAATACAAAGTAGACGTTTTTTCAGAATACACTTAGACAATAATTTCATTAAAAGGTAGATTTGAGGAGTTAAAAGCATTTACTGACGTATTTGGCTTTGTCAGCAATCATTGATTTAATTACTCCAAAGATGAATTAATGAAACATTATAAATATTTAGAACTAAAGCTTCAAGACCAGTCAAATGGTGAAAAAGACAATGACGGTATTGATTTGTTTAACGAAATTAATGCTTCAAAGTTGCATTTTCCATAAAATCAGTCTAATGATCCACAAATACTTTTACAATATCTGTTTACATAATAATATGACTATTTTCAACATTTCCCAACACGGCAATATCTTTAAGAATATTACATACATTGTCGAGTTCCATTTCCTGCTTTTATGCTCGCAAGATCTGCTAAGTATTATTAATTTTGTAGTATCCAAGCTGTCTAAGATTTCGTGTTCTATTGAAACTGTTGCTAAGTTATTTAGATTTTGCTGGTGCATTGTTGATCATATAGTTTCCATAATTTTCAATTTAGAGAAAGACCATTTACCATCACGAAACGAAATCATAGACAGCTTGGGTACTACAAAATTTATAGCAGATTTTGCGAACATAAAAACAAGAAAGGGAACTCCATTTCTGTAATGTAAACCACCATACGCATTAAGGCTCCTGCAAACAGGCGCGAAAAGCGACACGAATCGCGCCTGTTTGAAGGAACTTTAACACTTGATGAAAAGAAAGAAAAAGAAATAAGAATTAAGGTTTTTTTCTTAATAAAGTCACATAACATCACGCCTTGTTTCCCCGAACGGTTAGACAGAGGTGTACCTATAGTACACCCAAATTTCGCCAGTTTTGTTTAAGTCGCATGTTATAGGGGGCGAGTGTAGTTTTATGTAAAGTAGTTTTTTTTCCCACCCTCATAAGACAAAACTAAAGAGTCTTCCTAGCAACATCACCCTAGTAGTCGTAGTCGTAGTTAAACTGGGGCGGCATACACGGTACTGCACACGGGCGTTCAAACAGCAAGCGGTGGCTCATTAGTGGTTTAGAAGCTTCAATATTATCTGGATTGTGTCGGAATATAGCAGTGCAGTCGTGGACGTGGTACGATAGCGGCTTCCCATTTAATTATACTCTTTGGGCTCCACTGCCGATCTCTCTCATCAGAAGACTGCCACCAACAAGCCGTCACGCAACCATCGATGCGACGCACAGTGGTCTGCAAATTAAGTTCCATATTCATAGAAACGGTTGAACCTAGTGACACCTTTTGGCATCAGCAGAATTCAGCAGGACATGAGCTCCCACACAAAACTGCGATTTCGCACCACATCGCAGTTTTGCGTGGGAGCCCCAAAAGGTTAGCCCTTAGGCTGTCACACAAAACCGCGATGCAACGCGAATTTGTAGTTTTGTGTGGGAGCCCTTGACCTGCTGAATTCTGCTGACGCCAAAAGGTGTCATTGGGTTCTAAGGGTTATAGTAAGGAATTAAAAAAAAAACTCTAATGTCTCTGGTATACCTCCCTTTTTGTAATATTAACGCATGCATGGTATTAATAGATCCACGCGTGAGAAAAAAAAATGTGTTTTTTTCTAGGTATGGGAGAAATCACAAGTAGGTACATTTTTTTTAAACTAAATGGAACTGCCGATCGATTCTGTCTCTCACCGTAAAAATTTAGGTGATGTGATGAGCTGAGAGTGAGCTGTCAATAGTGTCAATCCCCTAGCATCAGGTGAAGTGACAGCTCACTTCAAGCTCACTTCACCTACGTTTTCACAGTGATATTTTTACAGAATAGATCGGCTGAAGGGCTGGTGCTCACACGAGCTATTGTACTATACACGGCAATCACTTTACGCGTAGCAAATTTTTGAATTTTTAAATTTTCGATATGTGATTTTTAAATCTTTGACGTGGTTAAATTAAGTTGCCGATCGATTTATCTAAACTTTCGTTAGCTTGCTAATGACCTTTATGATGACAATAATTAAAAACGATATTGATTATTTTAATGTTTACTACTGGTGTACTGTATCTAAGATGTATAAATAAAAATTCTAATACTAATAAAATTATAAACGTTTTTTTACAAAATGTAACTCATTTGTTAATCACCGTGATTATGCTTGAGTTATAATTAGGTATGATATGAGCATATTGAGCATTAACCAGTTAAGGCTCCTGCAAACAGGCGCGACACGCAACGTGACACAAAAGCACCGCTTGTCGCGCGACGAGCGGTGCCTTTGTGTCGCGCGCGATTCGCGTCGCCGGTCGCCCCTGTGTGCAGGAGCCTTTAAGCTCTAGCGGGGCCCTAGTCACGATAAAATTCTATTGTCTGCAATATACCTCTTGTTAGAGAGTAGTATATTCTTTGGTAATATACGTACTCAATTAGAGAATAGCGAACGTTAATGAGGGTAGTTGTATAAACATAGGACGTAACTATGAGCTTAATTTTGTCAGTAGCCCTCAGGACTTGTGCGCGCTAACTTGTTAGGTACGTTATATTTGTTATTGTGATACGATCGAAGTTTAAGGTAAAGTTTAAGGTAGGTACTGTAGAGGTTTAATGCCGGTGGCAACCTCACGTGGGACAGGCCGCTAGGTATTTGCCTATAGAAACATTCGAATGCCAAGTGAAAAACAGAATAGGTTTCAACTATGAGATATAGACAAATTGTTTTATATTGAGTCAGAGTGCTAGCTTTACGGTTGACAATGTAACGTGCTTTCCCATAAGCCAATAAATAGTAATAGCAGTGCTTCTGTGTGTCTCATTCATTCATATATCCACCAACACACCTCGGAGTCGAGACCACATACACAGAAGTAGTGGTCTGCCCTAGTATCGTGGCAGATCATTACATTTGGTGGAGGCGCCTAAGGGAACGCGCCATATTACAAATCGTGTGTGTTTCAGATTACTACATAAGCGATACGGCGAGACCTCTCGCATAAAAGCCAAGCGGTGTAATTTTCATGACGGAATGAAGACATTTTGAGGCACAGAGAGAAGTGCCCCCATGCGAAGTTGAGTGGTTTTTTTTTAAATTAATGGGTGTTGATCGAGCGTGATGACGCTAGCTCTAGATGTACTGTATTACTCGGGCTACAATCAATACCTCGAGTAATTTATTGAGGACTTCAGAAGTCTGGCCATTTATAGGGGATGGCGAGAAAAAGATTGGGCGCTAATTTTCGGAGTACAAATTGGAGGGCACCGCTAAAGCATGTTATAAATGTATCTATCGCGAGGGCATGAGTTTTGGTGATATATGTGACGCGTTCAGAGCAGAACTCGGGTGCAAATGTCACAGAGGGATTGTTCTTGGTAGTGTGCCAGAGGAAACAATCACACTAGAGCCGTCGGAAGAAGCCGAACAGGAGAATTTTATAATGCCAATTGTTGATGCACCTCTAATTTCTAGCGGAAGTATAGAAGACCCACTAGATGTTGGCAACGATGATGACGATGATGACGACGAGCCAAGCTGCATAGAGAGCAACCCCGTCCACGATGAGCAGCTGGAGTCGGCTCAAGCGATTCAGAAAGAACACGAGGAAGATATGGAAATATCGGGTCAGTTCAGTCCTTGGTTTAAGCCTAATGACCATGTTCCAGAACAGCGGAGCGAGTGTGTTGATCATGACGTCCAATTCGTAAAAAATTACGTCGCCGAGAAGCAAGTTTTCGGGTTTAATTCAGATAAAAAAATCTCCGAGATAATGAATGATGAGCTTTCGTCACTGTCCAGGGACGGATTTAATGCATTAAACATTTATAGCAAAATAGATGGGGATGACATCGAGACATGCGTACTGGATGCGGGTAAAAGAAAAGATAATCTCATTCGTATCCGACGACAAAATAGTATTGTTCTTAGTGTCCCCGTACGACGCATGCGTGCTAGGCGCAGTTCATCCAAAACATCAACAAAGAAAAAGAGCTTATTTGTTAAGAATACCAAAAAGAAAAACTTTGTTCTTAAACAAAATGATTTTAAAAGGAGGCCTAGGAATACAAATAAAAATTTTATAAAGAAGTTTTCTAATAAGGTACAAATTTTTGAAATTAAATAAGCCACCTTTTAAATTATTTATAGATACTTTTATTAATAAGAATGAATGGAAACTTTTTCTTTTTATGTCATTTAATTTTTTGTTTTATTTATTTATTGTCATGTCAATGTAATTTAGATGTAAACATCATTTATATTAGCTCATTATTTTAGTTTGGTGAATGTTATATTATACTAATGCATTGTTTTTGTGTGACGTTTCATATGTACGAGACACATCGGATGCGGCAGGGAGAGCCTCTGAGAGGCCACGCCTCTCAGCCCTCCTCCGAGCTTGAGGGAGAGCTTCATCTGCGCGCTTCGTCTTCTATGTTTAATATTCGCGCGGCGCAGAATAGGATGGTCATCCTCCAGATTTATTAAGGCGTATTAGAAGAGAGAAATAGTTATTTGAAACTGTGGTTACAGTCTTGAACGGGGGGGGGGGGGGATAAGCAGTCTTGAGTTGAAACCGACCTTGCTGACGGGACATAGTCCTTGCGAGGTGTGTCAGGTTGACACAACTGGTCCAACTGACGATTGTGGACCCACAGTTTGGTCAGGATTGTCTGACAGTCAATGGAGCTTAGTGACTTCGCGATATTTTGAGATTTTTCCCTCTGGAGTGTGGCCATGAGTTAGGACTTCGTATGAACTATTGCTTCTTAAGCTTTTACCCTTCCTCACGCTCATCAACGTCCGGTGTGGTTAAACTTTAGGTTGATTAGTTTAAATTTTCTTCCTTAAGCCCTCTCTGGGCAGATGTGAAGTTGTCACGTCACTTTACTTGCAAGTAAAGTGACGTGACAACTTCACATCTGCCCTTCATCTTCGCATCTGCGGAAAAGGCCGACATAGTCTCCTAATATGCATATTAGGAGACTATGTCGGCCTTTTCCGCCAGTTTTGGCCAATGAGCCTGGAATGATTGAGCGTCTTTGATTCTGGGTGTGCGCAGTGACGCACTTTAATGTTTAACTTTTAACTGCCTCTAATCATAGCGGCGGACCTTCGCGCTTCGTCCCTTTTACGTCCAGCCTTCCCTTGCAAGGGATAGATCTCACATTGTAAGTTATAAGTCTGACGTTAGGTTCTTTTTCTGTCAGGGTTAGGTAGGTCACCACACTAGTTAGGTGTTCGAGTGTCGCGAATAAAAGTATCCCTGAGACATGGGCTGCGCCGATCCTTTTATTCGAGGGTGGGCGTAGCTCATGTAGAGGTTTAATGCCGGTGGCAACCTCACGTGGGACAGGCCGCTAGGTATTTGCCTATGGA
Organism: Fissipunctia ypsillon; assembly: GCA_947568875.1. Taxonomy (NCBI): domain Eukaryota; kingdom Metazoa; phylum Arthropoda; class Insecta; order Lepidoptera; family Noctuidae; genus Fissipunctia; species Fissipunctia ypsillon. Next base: position 11,773,552 of record OX387663.1, on the reverse strand, counting down.
AACATTCGAACGCCAAGTGAAAAATAGAATAGGTTTGAACTATGATACATATAGTCAAATTGTTTTATAATGAGTCAGAGTGCTGTGCTAGCTTTACGGTTGACAATGTAACGTGCTTTCCCATAAGTCAATAAATAGTAATAGCAGTGCTTCTGTGTGTCTCATTCATATATCCACCAACACACCTCGGAGTCGAGACCACATACACAGAAGTACCTAGTCGTCTGCCCTAGTATCGTGGCAGATCATTACAGTACCAATTTGGACATTTTCATGTTTTTGGCAAACTAACAGTTATTTTTCACAGCCTAGTGTGTTATTAGAAGTTTTTAAGAGTACTGTTGATTTTTCAGAAAATTAAAAGAAGGAATTGAACGAATATTCTAAATTTAAAAAATTTGCTACGTGCAAAGCGGCACCCAATGGTGCATGAATTGTACGTCATCTTGATTGCCGTATAAGGTACAATAACTCGTGTTCGAGCACCATGCACCAGCCCTTCAGTTCCATTCAGTTTCAAAAAAATGTACCTAAGTGTTTTCTCCAATACAAAAAAAAATCTTTTTTTCTCACGCGTGGAGCTACAAATACCATCCATACGTTAATATATAATATTATTACGTAAAGATACATTAAAGTTTTTTTTTTAATTAATACTTTATGTTTCTATGAGTATGAAGCTCGATTTTCAGACCACTGTGCGCTCCGCTAGACTGTCACCAGCCAGTGTCACTCATATCCAACCTTTTAGGTGATTGCAGTAACTTCGTAACAGAACTAGACGGCGCCTCTTGCTGAGCCGTCTGACTGATTAAGGAGGGTTATATATAGGATTCATTTAGGATTACTGATGCGTGATAATAAGAAAAAAAATTGTCTATGTATATATAGAAAGACTCGGTCCGGGTACCTACAAAAAAATCTACGGTTTTCGCAACTTGGGAAAGACCTGTCCAGCGTTGAACATACCTTTTTTTTTTTTTTTTGTTTCGGGGTGGAAAATCCTCATGGATGTCCTCCGCCCTGGGGCGGGCGGAGGGGTCTGTCAGACTCTTACTGACTAAAAACCACCCCGGTGTTCCATCTCACACCTACGCCGAGGGTCGCGGGAACTTACGATCGTTCCGCAACCCCCGGCTGGTGCCGGCCCGCCACGGCAGGCCTCTCCTCGTGTCGAAGGGGGGAGTGAGGTGTTTGACTCCCCCCGCGACGTCTAAGAGGGGCGCGCGTGGAACACTACGCGCCGCCACCTCGGGTCCGATGTATGGGGGGCGACGGACGTCCCCGAGTCCGTCGCCCCTGGACCCATTTAGGGGGGCTGGAAGAGGGCGTTGTCCGCCCTCCGCCGACGCCCAGTGCGCCTGCTGCGGGCTGGGTGAGAGGATGTGATCTCCCTCTCCCTTTCCGCAGCCTCCTTCTGAGAGATGACTGTCTTGCAGAAGGAAACCACCGCGTCCCAGGACTCCTCGCTACCGACCATCGAATTAACGACAGCCGGCAGCGACAGGTCACTGCCTACTCTAGAGATGAGGGCATGGCGCGGCTCCTCCCAAGCGGCACACTCTGCCAGCGTATGCCGCGCCGTGTCCTCCCGACAGTTGACGCAGTGGTGACACCGGGCGTCTGGCTCCCTGTTTATGCGACACAGGTACTTCCCGAAGCAACCATGCCCCGAGAGCACCTGCGTCACCCGAAACGACAAGGAGCCGTGCCTCCTCCCGAGCCAAAGGTCGAGCACCGGCCGGACCGCCTCGATGGTGCCGAGGCCGGCGGAGCGTTGAACATACCTAGGCCAAGTTGATTGATTGAAATTTTTGGTCCTTAGACCACAGATTGTCTATGTCTAGTGCCGAACACTGAAGAGGATCACGATTACAATCATCATGATACACAGGCAGACATACCTACATAGACAGGCAAAGGTGGATTCAATGCATTTTGTTATTATGTATTGTTTGTAGTAGATAATTCTAAGGTAGTAGAATTATAATGTATGTATATATTCTTTACATAATTTTAATGAAACCGTCGCGTAGACTGCAAGGCCAAGAAATATTATTTTGGCAAGGCGCGAATTTTACAATTCAATGTTGCCACTACATGTTTATTCAATGTTATGTCAAAATAAAATTAAAATCCTCGACAAAGTTTTATTATTACAATAAAATATTATAATCAATACCTATATTGTTTTTTCAGAGTAACAAAAAACGAGTAACAAGTTACAACCCATGTTTAAATTATTTTAGTTGAGGTAAACCGTATGTTCAACCATGAACAAGCAACAGCATCGCAGCATCAGCGTTAAGAGTGACATGCATTCATTCTACGCGCCAGCAACACCGGCGCGCCGTCAGCGCTGCGAAGTGACCTACTGAAATCTTCGCTTCATCGGCTCGATACACATACAACACACATGTAAATAGCTATCAATGTGTATTTACCACAAAATTTGTATATAATTAAGTTAATTATCGTAATAAACTAGTCATCAAGCTGGAGTCGAGTCTGATTCATCTCCTATAACTCCTCTCACTGTGGCCAAGACACCTTTAGCCATCATCGGTCCTATGAGTCTGTGGGATCGGCAGTGAGAAAACCATTTCCTGTGTACATTGCACGACGTACACAAACCCCTATTCCTACCCAACCTCCGTCTGTTACCGTAGGTCTCCTTGTAACAGACTTCCCTCACGTAAACCAACGTAACCTACGTTTGGTATGGTTTGTATGGTAGGCTAGGGCTGTAGGGTAACTATAATAGGGTGCTAGGTAATTTCTATAGGGCTAGGTTTGTAGTCAGTAGGGTCTTAGGTAGATAGTAGGTACCAGGCTCAATTGTCTCGAACGTAGTCACACTGTACGCATTTGGAATATCGGCCGTACTAAGCTGTAAGTCCCGGTGCGTACATTTTGGTCCTTCGAGCCGGATATAAGTAGTAATAGTAGTAGTAATGAACCTATACATGCGATACAAACAAATACCGCGACAATCGTAAAAAATAACAAAACAAATCAACCAGGACGACGTCATAAAACATTCAAATGGCTCACATTGCTTTTCATCATTTTACAACTATTGGGTTCAGCAAAATCGACTACAACAACATACTCTTTAAAAAAGATACCACCAGGATTTTATGTTGAACAAATAGGAACAGCAAGCATTGACAGAGGAATATTTAGGATAGAAATAAATTATGGAAAGCAACACCTACAGCAAGACTTTGTCAAAATAAAAACAATGACGTCACAATTTAGTCAACTATGTACAAATGCAGAGAAAAGAACAGATTCCGCATTTTGCAAGCAATTACACCACCATTTGTTAGAAGAACAATCAAAATTTGAACGGACGAAAGAATATTTGACAGAAGTAAACCAAAGTAGGAAGAAAAGGGGCATATTGGGACAGTTACTGACGTCGATCTTCGGAGTGAATGATGAGGCATACCGAGATATAGATTCATTAAATTTAAACCAAAAAAAATTAATTGAAGCTGCCAACCATCAAACCAAATTCATGATATCAACAATCTCACAAGTCAACAAAACTGAAGAAAGAATAAAACAGAAACTTATAGGGTTTCAAACTAAACTAAACCAAGTTATAGATTACATGGAGTCTTTCGACCATTGGTTCAGTACAGTCGACCACAACAGTATAAACATACGTATTATGCATACTTACCAATTAGCATATAACTGCATGGAAGAAATCATGGATTATTATAACGGAATATTGGAAATATACTTAACCAAGGCAACAGTATATAGTGTATTAACACCAAAGAACGTCAGTGACCTGATATCATCAGCAAACAAAAAGTTACCGTCTAATTTAAAAATCGTTCAACAACAGATACTGGACACCAAGATAACTGAAAACAATACTCATATAAAAGTATACTCCTATTTCCCTATACAAGAGATAACTAAATATACTTTAATGTATATTACACCAGTCCCAAAGATAAACTCAGATAAGTCTGTCCAAAATCTAGAAATACCTAAAGCTTACATAGGGTTAGATTACAACAACGAACTATATTTTGACTTGAACTACGAGGAGTTCAAACGATGTTTAGAATGGACTAACCATTTTATTTGCTATCCTGGGGCCGTGAAAAACATGCAATTAAATGAAAATTGCATTGTAAATCAACTATTCAAAAACCAGACACATACAAAATGTCCTACCAAAACGTTTCAATTTCCCAATGAAATAATATGGAAACAACTTCACATGCCAAACACTTGGTTATTCATTGTAAGAGATCGGGTTACGACTTCAATACTGTGTGATGGACAAAGAGAAGAACTTGAGCTCCAAAATGTTGGTGTAATACGGATCGCAGATAACTGCGTTATTAAAACAACAAATAACATATTAACTGCCAAAAGAATTGTTTCAGTACCGATTGTAACATCATACTCAAAACAAATAGATTTTCCCATTAATACGCACATGGTGACTAAATCCATGCTAAACATAACCAAAGAAGAAGTCATAGATAACTCAATAGAGATCTTTCAGCATTTAATTAACAAAGAAAATGCTTTACAAACCGAATTAGATAGTACTGTATGGAGTCAAATTAGTTCTCACACATACTTAACAACTGCAATATCGTGTATAATCATGTTTTTAATATTTTTGTTTTTAGTTTTCTACGGCCCAACAATACTGAGATGGATGGGAGCCACAGTGCAGCACAAGACCAGAAGAACAAGTACCGAGCCAGCTAAGCAACCAGCAAGAGAACCAAACCCACCCGCTGTCAACGAGACATCTACCCAACGAACAACAGGACCTATATACACTTTACCACATCCTGTTGAGTTATACCAACTGGAGTCCCGGTGCTGAGGGGTGGCAGAATGTTCAACCATGAACAAGCAACAGCATCGCAGCATCAGCGTTAAGAGTGACATGCATTCATTCTACGCGCCAGCAACACCGGCGCGCCGTCAGCGCTGCGAAGTGACCTACTGAAATCTTCGCTTCATCGGCTCGATACACATACAACACACATGTAAATAGCTATCAATGTGTATTTACCACAAAATTTGTATATAATTAAGTTAATTATCGTAATAAACTAGTCATCAAGCTGGAGTCGAGTCTGATTCATCTCCTATAACTCCTCTCACTGTGGCCAAGACACCTTTAGCCATCATCGGTCCTATGAGTCTGTGGGATCGGCAGTGAGAAAACCATTTCCTGTGTACATTGCACGACGTACACAAACCCCTATTCCTACCCAACCTCCGTCTGTTACCGTAGGTCTCCTTGTAACAGACTTCCCTCACGTAAACCAACGTAACCTACGTTTGGTATGGTTTGTATGGTAGGCTAGGGCTGTAGGGTAACTATAATAGGGTGCTAGGTAATTTCTATAGGGCTAGGTTTGTAGTCAGTAGGGTCTTAGGTAGATAGTAGGTACCAGGCTCAATTGTCTCGAACGTAGTCACACTGTACGCATTTGGAATAACGGCCGTACTAAGCTGTAAGTCCCGGTGCGTACACTGTAAAACAGCACCATGTCATGAACGATTTAAAAGATTCCAATAATTTATTTGTTTTGAGAGGATTATGCATATATGAATTAGAAATAATTATTATTACACATGCTGATAATAATTATTAAACCGAAATTCGCACTTTTGCGGAATTTTTTTTAAGAAAATAATAATAGTGAAACAGGCAACATCGCCACATGACAGGTGTTTACGCGCCAAACAACAATGGTTGCTAGTTAACGTTTCGTAAAAGTTTTTTGACGCACGTTTTTTGTTACAATTGACGTGTTTTCTGATCTAAAAACCGCCGTAACTGTTAATCTCACATTCATTTACCGAAATTGCATTACAATATGTAGTATCACTGTCGTAAAGTTGGCTAAAAGATAATTGAGTAGTGAGGCTGGGTCATCGAAACGCTGAGAGTGCAGTGTCCGATTTCATGTTTTATTGTTAATTAAGGTCAGTATTTCAGTCGTAGGAATGGCCGCGATGACTCCTAGACGTTCCTCGCGTCTTCCTCATACTCACACGCCAAAGATGTCAGAGAGAAAGAAAGGGTTATTTCAATGCGAGGAGATGCCGTCGCGGGAGTCCTTGACGACGCATCGGAAGCTGCCGGTGGTTGATAGTGAGAGTGACAGCGAGGACTGCGACCTGGGCATCATCAGCACGTTGGATTCAAGCTCTGGAGACGAAAACGACCAGAATGTTCCCAAGACGCCAGAAAGAAGCCTTTGGCGTAAGTCTTTACTTATCCTTCTAATTCTACATTTAAATCCATGTTTTGTATGTAAACAACGACATATAGTAAGAGTTTAATAACAGATAAACATGTAGAAATATGTAGTAAGTACCTTTCCAATGGGTGTGAGAGGTCAAAGGGCCTTGAATTCAACTTTAGAGCACGTACAAGATAACCTTGCAGTTATTTTACCTGTTCCTGTAATTGTTGTTTTGTATGCAAGCTTTAATTTCTTTAAAAACAGTTCTAGTCATGTGAATTACTGATTTTGTATATAAGTGGTTATGAATGACTAAACTAGCTTATTTGTATTAAAAAACTGTTGTTAAATTCATGTAACAACATGTACCATTCAAAACACAGAATGAGCAGTTTGTAAAATGTATTTAGTTAAATCTGAAAGAAACTTGCATATTTCATCATACATTTTTTAATACAGCATGTTAACAGAAACAAAATATATTTAGATATCTTTGTCTTCATTTAAAAAAATAAACAAAGTACTTGTTGGCAACATTTGCAAAAAATATACACCTATCTATACTACTGGCCACTCCAAGGAATACTCTAAAGGAAAATATAATTCTCACAGTAGTAATCGGAATGGTAATCTTATTAAGTATTGCATCATTGTAGTACTCTGCAGACTCCTCATGCTGTGACCCTTTTATGAGCATTTTACAGCACACGAGGGGTTCTTCTCCTTTTTGAGTCAATGGCAAAGGTAAAAATGTTGTAGATATTATGTTAGATGAGTTGGGCCCAGTAGGCTGCTTTGGGGACATAGGTGGAAGGTATTCTACCTGTCTCCTCTTACACCTGTCATATTGGAGGTGAAGATTTGATTGAAGAGCGGAAATAAAACTCCAACTTGCAGTTAATTCTTATTATAATTTTCACATAGGTGTTATAGTTAAAAGTTAGGTACACTCTCTATCACATGTCTAATTAAACTTGTAGGGACAAAATAAATAAATGAACTAATACAATATAAAACAATGAAACAAGAAATACACAATACTTATATACAATATTGTAGCCCAAAACCCTATTCTCAGATTAGCTATAGGATACATAACAGAGACAGTAATCGCTAGATTTACAAACATGGTGGTTTTTTTTGTATCTTGTCCACCTCTGTAAACCTCTGCCCAACCCTTTGAGGAAACAAGATGTGATGTTATGTTGTGTTATATATATTTAAGATAGCTCATGTATCCATCATCATTATCACGCTTATGTGTGTGTGTTCTTTCTAAACTCTAATTATACTTCCCTCCATTCTGCCCTCTTATCTCAGGGCAATACTGATATGCTATCATAGCAGATGTGCCCTCTAAATAAACTAGACCAAGAACTAATTTTGGACACTATAAACTACTGATAAGCTTATAATAGTGTCAGGCTGATAAGTCATCCTATGCTCAGTCTGGCCAGATCACTTCCATTATCAATTTCTAAAAGTTTGGTGTATATTTCCTTCTGTTTTTAAATAAAGCTCATTGATATTATTTCAACATTGTAGAATAGAATGCTATTAATTATGTATACTATACAAATTACAGATATAAATGTAGAATGTATCAGGATAATCTTCATTGAGAGTCAACTGTAAAGGAAGTCATTGTTCAGTTTATAACTATGAAAGTTTACAATAAAACTGAGAATTTCATACACTGATGTCCAAAAGTTTTTACCACTTATGTACTAAAATAGTTAAATCTATACAAATAAATAAAATTAAAGTGTCTGTTTGTAATTTCAAGATAACAGCTTTTTACTAAATGCATATGAAAGTAGATACAATGTGTCTGTACACAGTGTGACGAAAATTAAGGGTGAGGTACAGACCATCAAACTGAACAACTTTCTCCCGGGGACCAACATCGTAATCGCAAAAAAAATATCAGTCGTCTCATACATTTGTTCGAGTAGGTATTGAAGTTTTGTATGGGACGACTGATTTTTTTTTTACGATTACGATGTTGGTCCCCGGGTAAAAGTTGTTCAGTTTGATGGTCTGTACCTTCCGTTTAAGTTTTGCTATTCCGAAACCGGACACCCTATATATGGTACTTAGAACAAAAACACAATTTTAAAAATGTTTGTCCATCGGTCTGGCTGTTTGTTCTAGCTAATCTCCGAAATGGCTGGACCGATTTTGACGGGACTTTCACTGGCAGTTAGCTAATGATACGGGGAGTAACTTATGCTACATTTTTTTTTAAGAAAAAGAATTAGGGTTCCGCGCAAAAATATTAAAACCCATGAAATTGTGAACAAATAGCACGGCCGGGCTATGCTACGCGGCGGGTCGGGGGACGAGGGAATTTTATTAAAATGTGGCTGTTATTTTAGTATTTTGTGTATCTTACGATTTCCACGCGAACGAAGTCGCGGGGCACAGCTAGTTGTAAATATAACTGTGGATATAATGTGTGTAGTACTTGGAGCTTACCAAAAAAAAAAATGACTTAAGTATGTAAATTTACCAGCATGCTGATTTGGTATCATATAATATACATAACATCACGCCTTGTTTCCCCGAAGGGTTAGGCAGAGGTGTACACCCACAGCTATATAATATGTAATTACATCCTATCCAATTTCAAATCTTTGGGTAATTTTTTCTTATTAATATGCAATTTAGGCTGGTTTCAAAATTATTATTCAGGTCAAAAGGTTTATTTAAAGACATGAGGTATATTCATATTGTGACTTCACAACCATTCTAGAGTACCTATTTTAGACTACATTCTTCGGAGCCCAAGTCTTTGGTTAAATATTCATTGAAATTTCATTTTTTTTCCATTTATTTACTGACAATTAAGTTGTTTCCTGCAAAAATCAGAAAATGCAAGTAAATAAAACAACAATACATGACTTCATAACTTCAGTATATGTCATATTATGTCAGTTAACAAAAAAAAAACTACAAACTCAGTTTCTAATTCTACAGCATTCATTATTAATATAACTACCTTATTTTACATATTATGTTACCACAAAGCACAACCAAGCATTGTGTGTTAATTTCAGCATATTAATATTCATTATACTAACTTCCTATGATTTAATTTGTACAATTCAACTTTAATCCAAGAAAATCTATTTTACAGATGATACTAGAAGTCAAACACGGAAACTTCTAAAAGAGTGCAACGATTTGAAGAACTTCATCAAGTCCCCGTTCACATTGAAAAAATATCAGACAAGATACTGTCCAGATTCAAAATGTACTGGTTCAGTATCTACTCCAGCCACTCCGCACCTCAACAACCATCCTGGGACCCCATCGTCCACTCACTCATGTACAAGTGTCCACACAACTTCGTCTACCTCAAGCCGGGCCCGCAAAAGTCTGGCCAGTCTCATCGCAGACACGGAAAGCTGCAGCAGCTCCTTAAAAGACCTGAACTTTGACACCGATTCTGGTACGGACTCAAAAGAGAATACCCCTACGAAATCTTTAAGACGGTCAAATAGGAGGCATAAGTTGACTCCTAAATTCCACAGTTTCAAAGGAGTGTTATTAGAACAGAAGAAAAATGTTTCACCTATAAAAAATGCTATTGTTTGCTTGACAAAGATGGATATGAGTAGTATTATATCTCCTACACAAATGCTTAAGACTCCTCATACGACATACGTGGGTGCTTCGCCCCCTAAGTTGGGGCACAACCGTCGTTCTATTGTCGAAATTTGCGAAAGTCCAGAATCTAACTGTGACAGTGAGAAAAGTCAGAAGAGACTCCGAAATGACAGTCTAACTGATTATGGTCCAGTTAATAAGTACCCGAGACTGGAAAACGCGCCCAAAGCTCGCCTTTCATTATTCAACAGTGATAGACTTAAGGAAATACTTTCCACTAAGTCTTTCTATGGTAAATCCAACCCTGACTTGAACACAAGCGTCTCTGCGAAGATCTCCAACGCTATTGAAGCTACAACTACCAACAGACGTATGAGACATTCCCATTCTCACAGACGCAAGCGAAAGCCTGGTCAGATTAATCTGGGAGTGAGGCATAGGATTAAGAAGCCTAAACATTATAAGAATAAGGCTGTCATTGCTGTGAAGCACAATAATTCGTCGACCAATGACTCGGTTTTGAATAGCACTGTGGTGTCCACTGTTACCATGACTGACGCGTCGATGCTTAGTCAGAATTCTTCACAGGAACTTGGAAATGGTAAGTGATTTTATGATTAAATTACTAGTCTAAACGGCGAAAAGGCGATTTTAATTTCGGAGTTTTAGCGCAGTCGCGTGTCAGTTGTTTTAATAATTCAGCAGACGTTCGCACGGATGTAAAAACATCGCGCACTGGGTTTTCAACTCGCGGTGTTGAGGCGCGAATCCAACAGTGCATTCTAGCGTGTCGAAAAAACACAGTTGGATTTCAACTTTCGGTGCTAAGCAGAGCATTGAAAATCCACTGCGCGAAAAAACATCGGCGCGATATTTTTACGTCCGTGTGAACTTCGACTAAGAAGTCACACCAGTTTGTACGGTCAGCCACAAAAGTCGATTAACACTTCAGTTTTTTTATCACAATTTATGTTCAAAAGAATTAAAAAAATGGACAGTAATTGTTAAATTCCGATGGTAAAAACTCTTAGCTATTACATGAAATACTGAAAAGTAGTGTACTAATAATTGAGGGTCTATTGATTTCACATGTAAAAGTAACAGTGTTAATCTACTTCTGTTGCTGACCGTACCCCTCCACACAAGTTAGTTGGCACAATCGGTGCAAGCGAATGTCGTCTCGCCTCTCGCGCAGGACTCGCCACAGTTTGACCAGCACTAATAAAATTGAATATTGAATCAGCTAATGTTTAAGACGGCCACAAGTGGTTGCATCACGAGCGTAGTAACGCTTCAGCAGTCGCTGAGAGTGGGACTTGGGTTCGATCCCCAGGTTGGGCAAACAGTTAGGTATTAAGCTTTTCTAATAAGAATCGCTGAGTAGCAGTCTGGAGTCTGGATTTGTGCCTGGATAGTGGCAAAGTCCGCCCCCGCCCCCATATCATTCATACTAAATAGGTCTTTACACCTATGTAATTGGTGATTCTATAACCGGCATTTTCAGATTTAATTATCTGTGGATTGGCGCGCAATTCGAAATTCAAATAAATTTTATTCGAAAGCCGTGTTTAATTTAATTTCAAATTCAGTCACTTGTTTTTAGATAGTTTTTTGTTTTTGTGAAATTGTGGTAGTTTTTGGCGCCATGGATAAACTGAAAATTCGTACAATTTTCGAATATGAGTTCCTACGTGGAAATACCGCTGCGTAAACAACACGAAACATTAACGACGTGTACGGGCCTAACACTGCTTGCATAAACACGATCCATTATTGGTTCAATCGTTTTAAATCTGGAAATTTTGAATTGAAGAACGAGCCTCGCGGTGCCGGTAACTATAGGGAATATTACGCAAAGCTGAGACAGCAGATGGTGCCACATAAACACGAAGTAAACAAAGCAAACTGTCAAATCGAGCGGCAACATTTTTCGTCGTTTTTCAAAATAATATCAGCTTTATCTCATCCTTGTTGCTATAATTGTAGGTTAAAATAATACTAAAAGGTTGCATGCTCATAAGAATTTCAAATATATTTGTTTTTGTGATTAAACTTTTAACATTATATTCAAGTAAATAGCACTAAAATAATGTGTTTTTACATTAGGTTAATCTAACCTGTAAAATATCCTTCATTCTTATAGTCTTCAGCTCTAAAATGTTCAGAAAACAGCCTTTTATGTTTTATGACTGTAAAATGCTTGCAACGTAGCAATTTACCACTGCTTGCGACGTTAACCGTTTTAGTGAATTTAATGGATACCTTCGTTCCTGCTGACTACCTAATGGCACAACACTCATTCACTGACTGATGCATTGGTACTATCTATTACAGAATATTCCTGACGAACGGATATGACTAAAATACTATATCAGTAGATTGTAAACACACCGGATTTCTAATTAACAGTCATCTAACAATAGATATTTTTTTTATAACCATAGATGAAAAAGGAGGCCTAAACATGAAGTTTGTTTTTCTGTTTACTTTTACTGTTACTGTTTTTTTGTTGCCAATTAATTTTTAAGCTAGCTGTCGCCTGACTTCGTCTAGTTGTATGCGTATTATTTGATCATTTTTAAAGAAAAATGTCTTTCTTTCTCCAACTAGGCTACCTATCTGTCATTGTTTCGATTGTCGATTGGGTCAGTGGTTTAGGCGTGAAAACGTGACAGACAGACAGAGTCACTATCGCATTTATAATATTAGTATGGATACAAGAATTTTGTACACGGATCACTTAAATAAAAAATCCTTCTTCAAAACTAAAAATAAGTTAAACATAATCGGAAAAAAAATTAGAAGATTATCCATTTTCAAAGCTAGAATTCTACAAAAACTACAGCATTAACTAGCTATTTTAAAAAAATGTGCCGGTCATCTATACAAATAAATAAAATTAAAGTGTCTGTTTGTAAAGTCAAAATAACAGCTTTTTACTAAATGCATTTGAAAGTATACATACGATACTTACAACGTAAAAGCTATTTAAAAAAATGTTGTCGGTCTGTCTGTCTGTTTGTTCCGGCTAATCTTCGAAACGGCTGAACTGATTTTGACGGGACTTTCACTGGCAGATAGCTGATGTTATAAGGAGTAACTTAGGCTATTTTTATTTTAGATAAAATAATTAGGGTTCCGCGCAAAATAATAAAACCCATGAAATTGTGAACAAAATCCGATTTAAATAGGGAAGTATTGACGTCCACGCGGGCGAAGCCACGGGCAACAGCTCGTGTTAAATCTAAAAATATGCAGTCTTTTAAGCACTTTTTATTGAATGATTGATTGATCATTAGTGCTTATTGGAGTATAATATTATTTTATCATCAATCTTATATCCTGATTTTTAACATACCTGTTGATAATTAATGTATTTTGCACTTTTGGAAACTAATCTTTTGAAGTAAAGTCAAGCATTACTACATGTAAATTGCAATAAATCATCGTTCACCTTCGAATTCGGAAATGTATTTACAGCCGTAAAACTACTAGATTCACTAGCTGTTGTTCGTGACTTCGCGTTTTTTTTTTCTTTTTGCTCGGCTCCTAAGGGTCATAGCGTATGTTAAATAGCCTATAACCTTCTTCAAGAATTGGGCTATCAATAATGCAAAAATAATTTTTCAAATCCTACTGGCAGTTTCATAGGTTAGCGGGCTTAAACAAACTCTTTAGCTTTATTAGGTATATTAGTAAGTTATTGGTCGATTATACACGCTGCTTTTTTATTGGCTAGGAGCTGCCAACAACTTTTACTAAGGGACCAAACCTGAAATCGCGATAAAAAAATTCCTTACATTTATGTTCGCATAACACGTCAAAATGTAGGGAACAGCGGAATTTATTTTCGTGATTTCAGGCTCTCAAAACGGTGAAGTAAACCGGCATGGTCCTAGAACCAAAAATTCTAAGACATGTGACATCTACCAACCCGCACTGGGCACGCGTGGTGGATTACGGCCCACTGCCTCTCACAGATAGGAGGCCTGTGTCCCAGCAGTGGGAACATTATAGGCTAGGCTGATTATGCTATGCCATGGCAGTGGTCTCGAACCTACCGATTTTTCGGTATTTCTACCGATATGGGCTCTCGTTATAAATTAGTCTGTCAGTTTTTTTTTTCAATAAATAAACGAATTTGATTGAATATTGTATTTTTTTGTCAAATACCGATTTGGGGTACAAATATACCGATTTTAGCTGGCAACTCTACCGATCTCGCTCTATGACGTTCGAGACCACTGTGCCATGGCCAAACCTGCAGCAGCTATCCAGGCGTGATAATCTTAAGTAACATATTGTATATTTTTTACAGATAAAGCCGACCCTTTCGGCAAAGAAAAACAAACAATAGAAGACTTACTCAGCCATTGGGAAGAAGAAGAAATTCCCGAATCCGAACGATTTCTCTCAAAACCAGTGCAAGAACTACCATGCTTCAACAGCACCGTTATAGAAGAGACCAACCAAATATTCCAGCCAGTGACCGCTGTGCCAGTTACTATGGCAACACTATCACAGGATACCGAAGCAATTATTGTGGAGCTGGGTTGCCAGAAGCTCGACATGACGATGCCACAGAATGTGGCAAGTCTACCACCAACTGTGACCACTCTACCACCAACGGTAGCATCACCATTGACGACGTTGCCACCAGTGGTGGTGGCATCACCACAGCCTCTGACAACATTGCCACCGCCGGTAACGAATGACGTAATCATGGCAGATATTGACGGGCATGTAGAAAATCATGGCGAATTGCCTAAGAGTGGACAGTTTTTGCCCGTGGAAGGAGGGTATATACTTGTGGAAGAGAATGCGGCTCCAGGTAAATTATTTTTATATTTATTATTACCCATTCGTCAACTTGAAAACTATAGCGAACAGGTGGGAGAGCCCCATACTGGGACATTGGATACGCCTACATACCACTGCGGAGTAGAAATCTGTCATAATGCTCGGTTAGTGACAGACAGACAGAGTTACTTTTGAATTTGTATGGATTATTTATTACTAGCTGTTGCCCGCGGCTTCGACTGCGATCAAGGATGAAAACTAACCGATGTCCTTCTCCAGGCATGGTCTACACATGTGCCAAATTTCATCTCAATCCGTTCAGCCGTTTCGGCGTGATACACACAAGCGGGCCGGCATTGTCGGTTCGGCAGAACAAAGCCGACCCGAAGCAATTACTGCACTTGTTCACATCTACATATATTCGGTTTTACCGCCCAGCGGTGCAGCTTAATGTATGATTAATGAATACCCGCTTATGTGTGTGCCTCAAACATACAAAATGTTGCATTTTTGCAGTGCAAACTTTATCTTAAAATAATTTTTAGAAGAATCGTCTTTCAACATATTACACATCTGCCTTTGTGCATGTTCACAACTAAAACATTACGTAAAAGCGCGTTTGCGGCATGAAATTAAATAACTTCTTGTGCTTAGGTCCCAAGTAAGAATATCCCCAACACATAAAAACTTATAATTTCAATATACAGGTGGTTACTAAACTAAATTCACTGGATGCCAGACCCCTAGTCGCCTATTATTATTATTTAGGGGTCAATATAAGCAGCTGTTATGTTATTATTCTATTAAGTTCAAATGAACCAGTTTCTCACGTCGAGGGGTCTATCTGTAAAATTGTAATGATCGTTTTAAATTAACGTAGTAACATCTTTAAGTACGTAGGGATAGGTAAAGGGATACTTCTTATTGGACGTAATTTTTTAAATGACAAGAATTGGTGCCATTTTATTCGTGAAAACGCAAAGCGCGACTCTCTTCCTGTATTTGTTTCTCTTTGCGCTAGCTCGTCATAATATTGAACTACCAACAGCAAAAAAAAACTAACCGCCTCATTTGTCAAGTTTGTAAGTTTAGTAGCAGGATCCTGAGTTCGATTCTCGGGCTATTTCAAATTTTCTATTAATATAAAACACTAGTTTGCCCGCGACTTCGTCCGCGTTAAATTTCTTGTTTTAACATAAATATGTATATATATATTTTTATTAATCAATAAACATTTGTTGAACCCTTAAACCCATATCCTATGACACTCGGTAATACTGTAGCTTCCCATTACTTAAAGAAAGAATCGTTTCGAAATCGGATCAGCAGTTCCGAAGATTACCCCCTACTTACAAACTCACAAATTTTATTTTTTTATAATATTAGTATATGTTTATGTACTAACCTAACCATCTATTAGAGTTGTGTTAAGTTGTTGAGTGTGAGTCAATAATCAGTGCTTAGATAGATAGATAGAATATATTTTATTATTGTTAAACAGCTTGCTTGTTATGGAATTTTGACTTGCCATAAGTTTAAAGTAGTGCGAGGCGATTTTAGTATCAGCTTTTTACAGCTGAGGTTGTTTGGGCAAAATTCACCTTACATGTACACTTCTCATATAATATTGTTAAATGTTATGTTTCCAGCTCAAGAAGAGCTGCCTGACCTGGACGAGATCGAGCGCGAGCTGAAGATGTTAGACGAGCAAATACTCAAGATGGCGGAGTCTAACAACATTAATGCCGAAGCTGTGCTCGCTTCTACTGAGACTGCTGTTAATAATAGTAAGTAAATAGAAACTACCTACACGAAAATTATCAACATAACGTAACATCACGCCTGTATTCCCCGAAGGGTTAGGCAGTGGTGCACCTATAGTACACCACATTTCAGCCAGTTATGCTTAAATCCCATGTAATCAGGGTTGAGCCTATTGCCATCACCATCATCTGTCTAGCCTTTTTTCAACTATGTTGGGGTCAGCTTCCAGTCTAACCGGATGCAGCTGAATACTAGTATTTTACATGGAGCTACTGCCTATCTAACCTCTACAACCCAGGGTACACTGGGTAATACAATACCCCTTGGTAAGACTGGTTGTCAGACTTTCGGGCTTCTGACGGCCCGTAACGAATGTCAAGGATCTATGAATGACAGCCGGGACCAACTTTCAAGGCACGGAGGGGTCTTAGTGTGTAAAGATGGTCACCCATTCACGGGCCAACCACGGCAAGCGTAGCTTAACCTGATAGATCGACCCGTGCGGCTATTATTACTTAGCCACAAGCCCCCCATAGCAAGCCTTTTGCCATCAACCGGGCACAAATCCAGACTCCGGGCGGCTACTGAGTAATTCCAAATGGAAAAACCCAATAACAGTTTACCCGACCTGGGAATCGAACTCAGGACAGAACCTCATGCTCAGCAGTGGCGCTTGCGTCCACAAGACCAACGAAGAATTTTAGGCTGATAATCGTTGTTCCTCAATTAAGGTAAGGATTGGCTGCCCCATAATATTTGAGACAAGTTACAAAGTACGAAAATGGATAGGCTCGTTGATTTAGTGATCGAAGGCGCGTTTGCTCAACTTGTGATCCTGGGTTCGATCTCCTGGTCAGGCGAAGTGTTACGACTGCCCAGTAACACTTCACTCAGTATCAGCAGTAGTCGGAGTTTCAAGCCGGTTAATTTATACTTCTAAACTAATATTATAAAGAGGCAAAATTTAACCTTTTGGTAATACGTGCATAATTTTATCATTATTCAAATTATATTGCCAAAGGACTTGACACTTTATCACATCATAATATTTCAAAAAAACTCCAAACACAATAAGCATTATTTCTTCAAACAACAACATGATATGAATCGTGGCAGTAGCTCAAATTACCTCCTACTTTAGAAGATCATTGTCTCCATGTAATATTTCTGACCTTGCCTGAAACAATGGTACAATGTGAATATTTTCACAAAAGATTTAAATAATATTATAGTTTTGTAACTTCATTTTTAGCTTAATTAGATCTTGGTAAAGTTGAAATGATAATATACTGGAATAATTAGGTAAAAACATATTTGGGTGTCCTAATGAAGCTTGATTTAGCTTTGTAGCTTCCGTCCGAAAAATATTTAAAATAAATAATTATCTCCCCTTTTGAGAACATTAATAATTAACATTGCGCTTCAAAGATGTTAGGCAGAGGTGTATAGTAACTACACCCACATTTCGCCATTCACAAATCCCATGCAGTAGGAGGCGAGCTTATTGGTATGTTCTATGTTAGAGATTTGGTTTCTGCACTTAGTCCTTTAAGTGGACCATTGTGCGTGGCCCATGGCGGCCGTCGGTGGTTATTCCAACCAGCCCACCTCCCTCCAGAAGTTGATTACGTCTCCTGGTCTGTTCAGAATATCTGTAAAAGATCTGGGTGCCCCGAGGGTTTCTGTTCTAATCTGAGTGATTGCCAATAACTGGATACAAATCCAGATTCTGGGCTGTTACTGAGAAATTCCTATTGGAAAACCCAATAACACTTTGCCCGACCTGGGGTTCGAACCCAGGACACCACGCTCAGCTTTCGCATTGGCGACCTCTAGACCAAAAAGACGGCCCACTAATTGATTTACATTTTGATCTCCTAGTTAAGCTTCACATTTAAGTCAATTTTTAAAAAAGTTTGCTTACCAAGGTGACCATCATCTTTACACACTAAGACCCCTCCGTGCCTTGGAAAGCACGTCAAGCTGTTGTTCCCGGCTGTCATTCGTGGATCCTTGACAGTCGTTACGGGTCGTCAGAAGCCCGAAAGTCTGACAACCACCAAGGGGTGTCGTATTACCCAGTAACTGGGTTGTGGAGGTCAGATAGGCATTCGCTCTGTGTCAAATATTCAGCTACATTCGGTTTGACTGGAAGCAGCCTATCTTTTAAGGCTTAAATAGACAACGAAGAGTTGAATTATTCATATTTTCGAAGTCCGTTTTCATGTATGTAATTATGTTTTGTTATTTCAGATGTTCCCACCACATCGTCGAAGGATGAAACACATAAAATGTTTCCCATCTTCGAAAAACCTAACCCTGGTGTAGCAGTCCCTGGTAACACAAAAGGTAATTGTTATTCTATTCAATTATTATTTTTAGCTACAATAATTACCTATCGCAGTTAGTACCTGAATGAAAGGGGCACAGGAGCGTGGGGATTGGCACAAGCAAAGAGAGCCCTATGCAAGAAGTTGGGTTGTTTATGATCATGACATTACATTTTTAAATCGGGGTCCTCCATGTGTCCAGCATTATAATTACTGGACTCTTGCTCGAAGTGCGCAAAGTGAACATAAGTACAGGCTCTTTTAAATGTAACACACCACAGTTAGGAAAATGACATAAGGGTCGGAGGATTATCTTGTATGGTCATGCGTCTGTAAAAATATTAGCCGGCCAGCCAGATAGTGGGGCTGGGCCTATATTATGAAGTATTAATGCCATCATGATTTCAGTCCGAAAAAGGATGGTGCTATCGGTCATGTATAGGGCCGTCTCTCTTTCACGCTGGAGTTATGATGGCATTAAAACGTCGTAATACGGTACCTGACCACTGCTCAGGTCGCGCGCACCGGTCGTACATTTAACCAGGGACCGAAACCGGTATGATTAATACAGGTATTTTTTCGGTTACAACCTTCATTTTTCTACAGGTACTTTTAAAGGTTACCTTAATTCTTAAATCGAATACAACCGGTATACATACCTGTATCCGAAATAAAAATTACCTCTATCTTACACGTGCCCGTCGGCATTAGTCAAAGGGCGCGCATCGCTGTGTATGTGTGTCAAAGAGTCGAGTCGATCCGCGCGCCGGCGAACACCGACCAATCACGGCCCTGGCTGGCTGGCGATAATCAGTTTCTTTCTTACGAGAAAAGGTCGAAGGTTCAAGGTCATTTTTAGGTAACTTGTATTAAAACGGTAACCTAAATAGAGGTAACACGTTTCTTCTTCTTGTTTACCCAAATAGCGGTAACCTTAGTCGTAGATGTAACCCTAGTTCTTCAATACTGGTACCGTAATTTATAAAGGTTTTCGATCCCTTCATTTAATTAATCTCTTATCGTATACTTTAAGGGGTTACAGAAAAGAGTAGCAAGCGCTCGTTGATTAAGACGGGCAACGACCAGTACGTGATAGATGCTGGACAGAAGAAGTTCGGAGCCACGCAGTGTACTGAGTGCGGCGCTATTTATCAGGTAAAAACTTCTATCAACTTCAACTACCGTACCGTACCGTGGAATAGAACCAACAATGATCGATTTGATAAGAGGTACACTTAGGCCTGTACGGCTGTATTATAGAACCTCAATCAAGACTCAAGAATAGGGATGATGAAAATTTTTTTTGTCTGTCAAGTAGATTATTAAAAAATATCGGGGATGTATTTTTTCTTTTTTACGTGATCAAAAGATTACGGCGATACATTGAGTTAAAATGTGGCATGACGTCACGCCTTGCTAGATTTTATACTTAGTTGTGACATAACGAGCCCCCACTCCCCAACTTTAATGCGTTTTATCTAAGTCATTTTTAATTAATATGATAAAGCAAAAAATACGTGTCTAATATTTTTTTTATTATCTGACTACCAATCTACTAGTTTTAAGTAACACTTGAGTTTTGAGTGAGGTTTACAGAACCTTACTCTAGACCCAAGAATACGGGCCTTAGAATAAAAAAAACAAATTGCAGCTATAATAGGTATCATATTTATAACACAAGTTCCTTTAATTTGCAGATCGGCGATCCACAAGACGAACACGATCACTTGGTGCATCACAATGCTACAGATGTACTGAAATTCAACGTAAGCATTCCAAGCTTATTTATTTATTTAACTTTATGTAACTAAAAATGTGTACACAGAGGATGCCTCAGAGGCATTCTCTTCCAGTCATCCATCCTTAGCTTTAAAAAGGCCTTTACCTTATTCTTCTCTAATTAAAGATAGATAGAAATAGTCTTTATGTACACCGTAACAAATTACAAAAAGAACTTCTATACATATTGTAAATTAAAGTTGCTTTTCGTGTCATGACCGCGACAGAAACGGACGATTGTACTGTAGTAGAAAATTGTGGGAGTTTCTTAATTTTTTTGAGCAACAAACAGTAGTTGAATTTAACTTTTAATACTTTTCTTGGCTATATCACTGCCTTTTATTGATTTAGTGAAAAAAAAATATTACGTGCATATTCCTTAGATTACTTTCTTATTGTAAGTTTAATATCCCTTCAGTATTATTATACTGAGGAAAACGATTAACGAAAACGAAAACAGGATCGCTATCATATGATTTCTATTTGTTTAAATATGAAAAAAAAAAACATTAAAAAAAAATCTCCACGAATTCCAGGGCTTCAAAGATGAGTGCGTAGTGGACCAGTCTGGAAACTCGCGCTGTATCCGCGTGCGAGGCGGCGAGACTGGCTGGAAAAAGGTGGAACAACTCCTCAGCAGAGTCGTGCACCCACACCTCGGCTACGGCAACGATCTGCCTAAGGAACTGATACATACTTATACGGTAAGTTATGGGTTAATAATTATAGAGAATGCTAGGAAGACTTTACATGTTAAATGATATCAGAATAACTATTGTATAGAATCAAGTTTTTCTAACTAAACAGACAGCTGTGCGGGGAGTTTGTTGCGCCACTTCTTCCCAGCTAAAGCACTAGGAAGTGGTGAAGGGCGGGCGTTTTGGAGGACTGTCTTATGTAATTTTTGACGTCGTGACGAAACTTACCATGCAGCTGTCATGTTACCTCTCCACCACCTTGGTTAACCGAGTCACCCGACGAGGCAGATGAAACTGAAGATTGGTTCTATCTACCAGGGGCGAAGCCTACATACAACCCAATTCTTCGGACCAACCACTCTTCTTAATGTCTACTATTGCCAAATAATATGGTACACCTGTGTGTGTAACTGTGTATCACATCACATTACATAATTATATTTAAATACCAGTTTAATACATCTTAAGATTAAAAACTTACAGGTTTTTGTCTGAGTTTATGAGAACTGAACAATTTTTTCTTCGGCTTCCCTCTAATGATAATTGTAGCTGCGCCACTGCTATCTATATCTTGTTTTAGATCCAGATCATAAAAGTTGGTTTTCTATAACATTTCAGGCGTACCTATACGTGGAAAAGAAGCAGATAATGGGGTGTCTGATCGTGGAGCTCAAAGTACGAGCTTACAAGCTGATCCCTGGTGACCCGGACTGCTGCAGTGTAGAAGATTATCCTGTCAAGTGAGTATCACAAACATAATATCGCACCTATTTTAACCGAAGGGTTGGCAGAGGTGGATACGTGTCATAAGTACAACCATATAATTGAGTACCACAAAAAAAAGAAAAATCTAAATCTTCCGAACAGCTCTGAAGTGTGTGGAAGATCTGGGCCCCGTTTCGTAGTTGACACCAACAAAATACTTAATGAATTTTGTAATATTCAACTAACATCTGTTATGGCGCACAATAACTGGTTGGTCAGATACAACACGAGTTAAACATTTACTCTACCTAGCTTGTTACTCAGTGAGGTGGCTACTACTCTCGGGTCACCTACTGTACCTACTACTTATAAAACTGGCTGGCTTATAAAAACGATAGGCTCCTAGTAAATGGTCACTTGCAGACTGCATATCCTTCGCGTAGTCATTAAGATATCTCTTTTCCACTTTCAGATGTGGCGTATCCCGAATATGGACGCACATAAACCACCGTCGACGCGGCATCGCGGCTCGCTTGCTGGCGTGCGCACGAGCCTCCTTCCTTTACGGCGAAGCCCTACGAGTGTCCGACATCGCCTTCAGCGCACCAACGGCCGCTGGCAAGGCCTTCGCCACCAAATACTGCGGGACACCCAACTTCTATGTGTATTTGGACTGAATACGATACTTTAGTACTGGAAAATTACAAACTAAGTTTGAAAAAAAAGGGTTTTCTAGGAATGAAAAGACACTTTAGTGCCCAAAAATAAGTACTTTAGTGTGTAAAAAGGGTTTTTTCTGTGTTCAATTAGTGTTTGCGGACTCTCGTTTGTGTAAATATGAAATGAAGCGTTTTCCAAAATGTTGCTCATGACGTAGGATTAAAGTTTGGCTATTTGTGGCGTAAGTTTTGTTTTTGATACGCTTTTGTTTCGAATGTATGCGTATCGTAGTATCGAGCGTGTGTCGTTGTCTAAGATTTTAGCGTAGGTAAAGGCAATGGTTTTGCCAAAAAACTACACCATTTTGCTGCAAGTAGTCGTCCTATACAAACGCTCCAAATAATGTGTGTCATTCAAGAATTAAGTGCGAAAAACAATAACCTACCTCAGCGTGAAATGTGAAACTGCAGTGCATTTGTGACTTTTCCAATTAATATTAGTTTGTGTGTGTTAAACTTTTAACTTATAAGACTTGATAAGCACCTGGTTTTTTTTTTGTAAGTCTCAGTTTTTGGCTCAAAGTTGTTGATTAGCCTATCAAAAATTGGGTGTGTAATTACTGCCTGTATGTGAATATGCATTGGATGCATGCTACCTAGATTTAAAACATGGTGTTTTATGAACTTGAGTTATTTTTGAGACTGCTTGAGTTGACAGAAAGTTGAATTTAAGATAAGAATTATTATGATAGGTTATAGCATATTGTCTTAAAATAATATTTTAATTAAGGTGACGCTAACAATGCATTCAGGAATTAGCCCACATTCGCGCGGATGTAAAAACATTGCAGCGGGATTTTATCGCGCACTGGATTTTCAACTCTCGGTGTTGAGCCGAACATTGAGAATCCAACAGAGCGCATCCAAGCGCGTTAAAAAATGTACTGTTGGATTCTCGACTCTCGGCGCTAAGCAGTGCGTTGAAAATCCAGTGCGCGAAAAAAAGTCGCCGTGGGGAAAAATCGCCCGCGCAACCTGGGATTACTGTATTCCGTATTTTTGGAAAACTTTTATTTGTAACAAAACTGCCTTTTTGATAAATATTTTACTTATCGCATGTGAAAATAATGATGTTTTATTTAAAATTTTTGAAATATTTTATTGTTGTACGATATTATTTTTGATACTACACATTTTCTTGATTGAAAAAAATGTATGAAAAATTATTCATAGTGATTACTTTGGGACCAATTACTATCTGTATTTTTAACTTAGACAATTTTCAGTAACCTTCAGAGTTACTGACTAGTTAGGTAAAAGGGCATGCTAAAGCTTGGTTCCTATAAATAAACAAAAACGAATCGTTTTGCTTACCAATGGTAACATTTTTAACTGCCAAACTGGGCATATAAATAGATTTTTTACCTGTGATAGCTAATTCCATATGGGAGGGTCTACTATGCAAAGCTATGAGGTCTTTGCTTCATTATTGGTAAAGTCTTAATTTTAACCAATAACGGTCCGTAAATTATAGGAATCGGCCATTAGCTGTTCTTAGTAAATATTTTGCGTGATTTTAGAAATGGGTATTTGCACCCATTTTTTTTGTGGGACTGACTTATTTAAAATAAAACGCAACTCTCTTTTAAGAAACAATAGAAAGTAGAAAGAAAACTATAAATAGAAAGAGATGGAGTGATTAGAACTAAAGTTTTGTATGTTTTTTTAACAAGATTTTTGTATTGTTTCCACTAGTTACGAAGACCAGCCTCATTCTTTTTTATTCAAACCCTTCTAATTTTATAAGCTACTAGCTTCTGCCCGCGACTTCATCAGCGTGAAATTTCTTGTTTGAACAAAATATATCCTATGACACTCGACAATACCATCCCATTAGTGAAAGAATTTTCGGAATTGCATCCGTAGTTCCGAGGATTACCTCCCTACATTATACTCACAAATACCTTTTAATAAATAGTATATAAGAGACGACCATATTTTTTTTTAGTTAAGTCAGATCCCAAAAGTCAGGGTCTCTATTTTATTTAAATGTCGAAACAAAAGTAATTTTCCTAAGAAGTAACATTGTACAATGTTTACAATGAGTACAGTAATATTAAATAACAATGGTAGTAAGATTGATTACTTAATTCATTGATAGCAGCAGAAAAGCTAGTAATAAGTTAGAAAATTAGGAATGTTTTAACTAAAATGGATTAAAGACGGTGCCAATGTTGTCTTCAATTTTAGTTTAATGTGCCTCAAGTTAGGATAAGTTTATGTTTAAGTAATTTTAAACTTTTTTAAGTCTTTTATAGCATTTTTTCTCGATTGATTCAGTTCAAATTGTGGCTATTTGAAAGCTTATTTTTGAATATTTTTTTGACATTCTATTTTTTGATATGGCTACAATACGACCGATGAATCATGGCTGCTCTGAAATAGGCTCTCCGAACTTTCGCGCATGTTCTCTCACTCGCTGTGATTGAGAGCCTCGCCTCATGTCTCCATTTGGTTCGCCTCATTTTACCGCTTTGTTCCTAAAAAATGTTATTGCGCAGCATTCTGCGCAAAGTTCGGACCGGCCATGATTCATCGGCCGTATTGTTATTGTGAGTGGTGCGGCTTACTAAGACAATGCTTATGTCAGGCCATTTTTATAGTATTTTGGAGCATCTGATATTATCAGTATTTATTTAGCAAACAGTAGCCATCGAAATTGAATTCAATACAAGAAAATATCTTAATTCCGATAAATCCTTAGCTAGAATAGAGTTGATTTAACCACGACGTTGCGATTTATCGTTACATTTTATTGCATTCGGAAGATTGTCAAAATAGTCTGATTTTCACGATAGTTACTATTTCTTTGCATCTTAGACCGTAGATTATACCTAAAACATAGAACGCTTATTTTAAAATAATCCACAGTATCCTAAAACATACATACCTCAAGATAATTTTGTTAAAAATACGGTATTTTACGCTTTTTAACTATTGTCGTAATATCAGGTCAGTACGCTTATTCATATTTATAGTTAAAATTAGTTAGAATAATGTTGTTAGCGCCCCGATTGGGCAGACTTGCAAAAGGACTTAATACTCTTAATTTTATGTGAAATTGTGTCATCGAACGTTGCCCGTTTTTAAGCTTAGCGCAGGCGCCTTTCGATATTTATGTATGTTATTTGCATTAAAAACAATAGACAATTATTATTATGGTGAAAAATTAGTGCGCAAACAAGTTGGAATTACAGGGCACAAGAGTTGACAGAAGACATTTCATCTTTGTCTCTGTGATGGCAACGCACCCACAGAGTACTTTTATATATAGACGCACTTGCACTGCCTGTGTGTATAGGTGGGTGGTGGTGACCACTTACACAAGGTGTAATTTCAATCACTGTTAACCTCTTAAGGGGTCATTGTACTCATTATGACCAACTTTTACTATGGGACCAAACATGAAATCGCGAAAAAAAAAACAGGTTTTCCCTACATTTTGACCGAGTTATGCGAACATAAATGTAGGGAAAAGCTGATTTTTTTCGCGATTACAGGTTTGGTTCCATAATAAGTTGTTCATAATGATGAGTACAATGACCCCTTAACCCTTAATTGGGCATGCCGTGTGTGGGTTCTACTCGGTTTTATAAACCTAGTGGGAATTTTTTATTTAGGTATCAGATTAAATTTTTTTTTATTTATTATTTTAATAAAAAAACAACGTGGGAAATATACTCCTACTGCAAGTGTAGGGCTAAATGAAATGAGCTCTATGTGGGAAATAATCTACATGTTGGAGAGTGCTGGTCTAGAATGATAATTCTCAAAGCATGGAGCAGCACATAAGGATACCAAACATATGGAACAAGAATATTTTGTCCTCTGCTCTTTTGCTCGGGTGCTACAGAATTTACACCTTCTATATTTACTAATGCGTGGCATATGGGCAAAGACACATTCTTTGTTCATATAATAATTGATATATTGTGGGATTCATGTAACTTTTGACGGCTTACAGACTCTTAAAATGATGTGGGAAGCATTCTCCTTTAGTCCAATTAAGGGTTAAGAGATTAACGCTGATTAAAGTGCAATATATGTAATTATTTCCTTCCTCAAAACTGCGCTGAGCTTAATAATTTTAAATTGTATACTTCAAGTGTCATTGAATACTAGTCTCTCTATTAATTTATATTATGATCTGAATAATATGTCAGCATTCTTTTTTAGTGTGGAAATGTTCTCACAGTTTTTTTTTTTAACTATAGCTACAATACGACCGATGAATCATGGCCGGTCTGAACATAGGCTCTCCGTTCTCTCACTCACGATCGCCTCATGTCGCAATTTCGTTCCTAAAAAATGTTATTGCGCAAACTTCAGACCGGCCATGATTCATTGGCCGTATTGCAATGCTTTTAAAATATTTTCTTCAACTTTTCCGACATTTTATTTGCTAAGGGGCAAGCCCAAAGATGTCTCGTACCTTATGTATTGCCATAGACGTGTAAATAATATTTATTTATAATTTTGTTTCGCTATGTTTCTGCTCTAGTTTTGACAAAATTCTCGTTACTATTCGAAGTGCTTTTTTTAAATTACACAGAAAGTGTGAATTTTGGTTTTAATAATATTAAAATTGATTTTTATTAAACTGCTGTTTTATTTCAAAGTAGATAGTTTTTTCATCCATCTTACAGCATTATTCTTTAGTATGAAGTTCGATTACCGTCCAGGTTCAGAACACAAAAGCCTGCTCCATTGTGTAGAGGTAAGGGGAATGTTTTAACCTGCATTGAGGACTGCCTGGAGAGGACTACCATTGGCTTAGGCATTTACAGATGTTGAAATGGAACTTCCTTGGTACCTAACAAATTATCTGGCATTAACGCCTCTGTCTAAGTATGCAAGGATCGTAACCAGTGGCGTTCTGTAGTTTCTGCCTACTCCCATGGGAAGGCGAGAGTGTGTGTACCTATGCCTACCACTTCGAGGAATTCTGACGTGATGCTATGTTAGGACCTCGCTGGCCTCTGCATCTGGACGCTAGCTCGGCTGGACATAGGTTCAACAGTGGGCTGCGATACGCGTATTTCACTTTCCGTGTTCAGTAGGTACACCAAAACCGTGTGTTTAGGAATCGACTAAACTAGTCCTGTTTTGTAAAACAGTTGTCTACAGAGACCTTACCCGTGAGCTTTTGTCTAACGGAAGTTGCGGCCTTAAAATGGCTAACGTGAAGAATCTCATGTTTTTCACAAATAGGTACCTCAAAAACTAGACGTCCTAGGTCAATGTAACTTTTATCCTCTCCTGGGTTGCGGCGGGATGCTAAAAATTTTCGAGTTCGCTTCGCTCGCTCCTCGCATTGCAGTTTCTCTTATTTATTTATTTAACAGTTTATGTACACACATACAGCCTTGGCCAAAAGTATTGAGCACCCATGATATCTTTCAGTTTTATGCGGAGTATCAAATAGAAATAAAACAAAACGTTTTATATGGGTTTATTTTACTATTTATTAATAGAAAATTAATATTTTGTGGGTCCACCCTTTGCCTTAATTACGGCAGAAATTCTTTTTGGTAAAGAGTTAACAAGTTTTTTACAGTCGTCAACAGTAATCGAGTTCCATTCTAGGTGCAGGCAGCGTTTTAAATCTTCTTTGTTGTTAATTGTGTGGCGCCTAACCCTGCGCTTTAATAAACCCCATAAATGTTCTATGGGGTTCAGATCTGGAGACTGAGCTGGCCAGTCAAGCAGTTCCGTGTTATTTTCCCGAAACCATCTCATAGTGCGTGCAGATTTGTGGCATGGCGCGTTATCCTGCTGGAATTTGACACCATCCATATTCGTGTCGCCAAAAAGTTTCGTGAATGAAGGCAGTAATGCAGTTTCTAGTATATTTATGTACTTAGTAGAGTCCATGCGACCCTCACACACGAACAATTCGCCAACTCCAGAATCGGTCATGCAACCCCAGACCATTATGCTGCCTCCACCGTGTTTAACGGTTGGGATCACACACTCTGGCTTAAATTCTTCGCCCACACGGCGACGCACAAAGGTCACACCAGGTGTACCAAAAATCTGCAATAAAGAGAAAAATATTGAGTTCCGTAAAACTAAAATAAATTCAATTATGCGTTTGGTTTTTAAAACATTTTATAAAATTGTATCAGGGCATTAAATTGACTTACTCACCTCAAAGTTTGATTCGTCTGACCAAACAACATTTGACCAATCTTCAGCGGTGAAAGTTCGGTGTTTTAAAGCCCATTTCAATCGAGCTTTTTTGTTGTTATCGGAGAGCCATGGCTTCTTCCTAGCTTTACAGCCTTTCAGACCAGCTTCTTGAAGTCTTCTGCGAGTAGTTCGAGCAGAAATTGGCTTCTTAATTTGTTCCGACAACTCAGCAGCGAGCTCTGAAGATGTTTTTTTCCTATTTCTTAACGACTCTCTCAGTAACTGACGATCTTGACGGTCTGTGGTGATGCGTTTGCGCCCGGTTCTCGGTCTATTTTCATGTGATCTGGTAGTAGAGAATCGCTGAATAGCATATTGCACGGATCGGCGCGAACATTTCACAGTTTTAGAAATCTCTACTTGTGATTTCCCTTGCTCATACAGAAGCTGTATCTGCACACGTTTTTCTAAAGAAAGTTCGTTTTGTTTTGGCATATTGCAACGATAACACTTAAAACTTCTGAAATAAAATACAAAAGGCGCACTAGATCACTGGATGTGTTCACAACGAGCGATAGTAGCAGATAGTAGCGAACTGATTAATAAACACAAAAATTGAAAAAGACAAATTTTGTTGGACCTAGGTGTTGTGTTGCTAGCTGCGGGTGAGTCATTATTTTTAAACCTCTGTAGATGCCGATTAAATAATCCATAAACAATAGATTTGGTTTACTCCCATACTTTCCGTGAACGAGCGAAATTTGTAAGGTGCTCAATACTTTTGGCCAAGGCTGTATAAACAGCCAAGAAGAAAGTAACAGTAAAATACGTAGGTACAAAAGTGATGCTTATTTCTATAGAAATCTCTTCCAGCATACCTGCGATAGAAAAGTAGGTAGATAAAGATATGTAGCCATTTAATTTCTTCAGCTTTTCTGCAGAAGTCGACAATGAAACTCTTATTTCTGTTTTAAATTGTCAAAAGAAATCTAACCTCTCCAAGGCCGGGGTGCTGAAATAGTTCACTTTTAATTCTTAACTTTCTTGCATAAGTAGACAAAGTAACTCCTATTACTGTATGAATACTCAAAAGGAATAATCTATCTGAGCTGCTAAACCTCAAGAGCCTAGTGGCCCTGGGTCTCTACATCCGGCCTGTATGTACCGCGCTAGAAAAGCGTGGTGATTTTACGCAAACCTTGTCTGCTGAACACGAAAAGGGAAATACCTACGCGATACTGCTGTAGTTCGATGAGGGGCGTTTTGCCATGGGTCTGCAGACTATTCCGATTCGGGAATCGAACCCGGAAACCAATTACATGCCCTTCCTATACCATAGAGTTCGCATTTGATAATATTATAGTAACAGTCCTATCACAGTAACATTTTTAATCCCTTTTTCCAACTTTTTAGTGCCTGTTTTCAGTAGTACCTTTGACAGCAATCCACCACATTATTACAAGGTGAATAAAGATCACTTTGATTTTGACAGTGATGCAACATCAGAGGAATAATATGTGCCACTATAGATGATACGTGACGTTCACACACCACGTAGAATGAAATATTGAACTATATAAAACAGATATGTTATGTTATTATAAATATATTTTATAATTCCACCAATCGTAGACGACTATAGCGCATCGTCTGCGCAGGCTCCCCACTACCGACGCTAGTCAAGTCTCATCTTTCGTGGCGCGTATTGTAACAACTGTGAAAGGACTAGGAATAATAATAAATTATACTTATATTTTTGTCGTTACGTCTACTCCTGCGGTGATTGCATCCAACGTTGTGGGCCAACTGACTTGATTGCCCCGTTGGTCTAGTGGCCGCAAGCGCCACTCCGAGCGTAAGGTCCTGGCTTCGATTTTTCCATCTGGAATTTCTTAGTAGCAGCCCGGAGTCTAAGATTTATGCCCGGTTGATGGCAATAGGCTCACCTCCTAATACATGGGACTTAAACTGGCGATATGTAAGCCCGCTACACCTCTGTCTAACCCTTCGGGGATTACAGGCGTGATGTTACGTTGCTTGTGTAGCGGGTTCTAACAGTGCAACGGCTGATCGAAATCAAGATCTTCCCTATGGCCAGTTCGCCGTCTGTTGGGCTATTGGCACTAGTAAAACTATGATAAGCAGTCATTTTTGCAGATGACTGGACGAGGATTTTATTGGCATGTCAGAGAAGTACTGAGAGAGGGATTCATGAAAGTGTTAGATTTTTCATGTGTTAACCTCAAGTTTACAACGTTCTATTTTTGTGTCATCATCATTTCGTGCCCTTTTCCCAATTCATTTGGGTTGAAAACGTCTTTTTCTTCCATACTTCTATATTAGTCGTCATCTCAGTAGTTACCGCCTTCCTAGCCACAACATCTTTCACAGTTTCATCCATCTTTTCTTTAGTCTTCCCCTACTTAAGAGTACCGGACTCCACCAAAGCGGAGACGAGAGGAGAGATGTGTTTTAAACAACCAGTATCGTTATTCACGCATCTCATCAGCTTCAGTGGATACCACTGAGCATAGATGTATCATATTTAAAAAACACAATATTTATATCCAGCAGAATACCAGCGTCAGGTATATTGCCTGGCACATGCTGAGCTGGACTCCCATTCGGTGCAACTTAGAGACACGCATCGCACAAGGATTTTTCTTATATATTTTTTTCTTTTTTAAAGCTGTAGGTAGTTCTGCACTCCCACCGAGGATTGCAATAACCTGCCATAACCAATATTACTTCAATGTGTTGTCGTTTTCTTTTTAATGTTCATATTTGCTTGTGTAACTATTATTTTGCGCTGTGTCTTCTATTGTTGTTGTACTGAGTAAATGTTTATCTATCTATCTAAATTATATGGATTGATGAAAAATGCGTGTGAATTAGTATTTAGTATGTACATTTGTCATTCACTATACACAATAGAGACGTCATGTAAAGGATGTACCGGGTAGTGACAAATGAAATACGACCATTTTAAAACAACATTTATTTTTACATATATTAAGTCGGATTCAAAATGCCTGAAACATACTGATTTTTGTACACATCAGTTATAGATTATTATTAATTTCGTGGACAGTAAATTATATATTTCTCTTTGCACGAATCTGTGGAGACATAAAACTTATAAGCGTTTGTTATTTAATAATCACCTCGCAGTACACACTACTATACACATAAATATTAAAAATTTCATTTTTATCTTTAGGAATTTCATTAATTAGGTATATTTTTTTAAATTAAATTTGTTAAAAATATAGATTTTCAGTATATCATTAAACGTAGGTATTAAGATTAAATACACCATGATCCGCAGTCCGTGTGAACGAACACAATGTTAAGTGCTGATCTCAAATACCGATTCCTAAACAATGTGTGAGTTTGAGCTATGCTATAAAATATCTATTAAAAAAATTAACTACCCAAAATTGAGAGAAAAATACGTTTTTTTATTATTTTATATTTGTGCTACAATGGAAAGAAATCTATGAGCACTAATTAAATGCCTTCATTCATCAGAGAGTTTTGCGAAGAGGTAAAGGTATAACATTACCAAAAATATTTGCAGCCGAGCGCTGCCCTTTGTGTAAACAAAACAGTACTCGACACGCCCTCACATACATTGTGCGCAAGTACAATCACTTATCACTACTATGAAGATATATTAAAAAAGGAGGAATCTTTCAATACTATTTGGTTATTGGCAACGGACGTTACGACAGTACTAGTCACGGATAGGACCCGAGCACGCGAAACAAAGTATTAACCCTATCTCGACATCGTTTGCGCCCAACACGATTATATGAAACATATGTAAATGAAATATGCCCGAGAGCAAAGACCGAACTGAAAGCCTACCTCTCCGACATAGCACGACACTGGCAGTATTTCATCTAAATATTGAAAAACATAGAAAATTATGTTCTAAGCTACCTTTATACAAGATACAATGACTCACATGTTATTGCGTTCACTTAAATCGTAAAGGGATGAGGGTAGGACAGCAATATACAATGTTTACATACTTGTATTACGTTCACATTTCTTAGGGGATCACTCCGCACTGCCTTGTGTCAGACACCTAACGTCCGACACCTCATCTAAGACCGATGTTACTCCTCTATCCGCAAGTTTTAAAAACAACTTGTCATATTATCACCTAGTCTTTAGTTTAAAAACACCTAGTTCAAAAACTCATTTAAATGGACGAAGTACCCCTAAAAATGCGCTACCGCCATATATACAATTTGTGAGAAAAGATTAGCTTTGGATGACCCGACTACAGAAGAACTGCACTGCATTCATATAAAAAATTCGAACTAAATTGTTTACGTATAAATTTTCAAGTCTTTGTAGTTTAAACAACCGAAAACATTGTGAGCTTAAAACTGGCATTTATTACAAATTAATATGTTTATTATTAGTCAACTAAATAGCTATAGTCAACAACTTAAGCGCAACTAGAATAATAATGAAATTTGTTTTTAAAGTTCAATGTGCTTTTCTATGAAATCGTGATTTTTCTCTAAGTCGTGTTCTTTTATATCAAAAGCTTAGCCGGGCGCTGCTTTTACGAGTGCTAGAGTTCACATAACTAGATAATAAAAAGGAAAATTATATACGAAACTGGCGAAATGTAAGTGTACCTCTGCCCAACCCTTCGGGGAAACAAGGGGTGATGCTATGTTTATGTTATGAAAATGAAAACACTTATTTTTTTTTTAAAGTTGTTCAACGGATTTAGTTTTATTAAAGATTTTTTTTAAATAACTTGGCCATTGTTAGATATTTTTTCTTTTATACATATTATAAATTGAATTCACTTTACGTGCCTGTCTGTCTGACCGCGTTATTCTTCAAAACTACGTAACGGATTTTAATGCGGTTTTCAACATCATTTAGAGATTTTTTTCCGGAAGATTTATGCGTATAATGCAATAAATAATATTTAACTTAGTTTGTTTTTTGAAGTCGCAAAAACCGTGCGGAGCTGAGGCGTGTCGCTAGTCATTTTTATAAAATATAAAAACAAGCCATTAGTTTACAAACGGCAAAAACCAACTTTTATCACCAACCTTTTTAACCATCTCTTTCCTGTAAGCATTTTCTTACACTGCGATTCAAATATCCCATTAGCCAGTTTCTTCAGAAATTACCTCATTAATTTGTATGTCTTAACTAATTTTCCTTTATCCTGTATGTCCATAATTCTTGATTTCAAAAAAAAAAAAAAAAAAGTGGGTGTACAATACATACACCTCTGTACAACCCTTGATTGACGCGGAAACAAGGCGTGATGTTATGTTATGTGTGTGTTCTTGCCTACCTAGCTAGCTAGTTATATAAACTCGCACATAGCTCCCGGCCTACAGTTGAAGTCGGTTCAAACTAAACGTGTGCATCCTTAAGATCTCGAAATGACAGTATGTTCCTTTTACTGAGCGAAGACTTTCACAACTTTTAGTTACCTCCATCGGTTAAAAGTTAATGGTCAAATAAAATATAACAAATATAGGCTGATGTGAGTGGAAACGCCGGGAGGGGACGCCCTGGAAGGACATATAGTGATCTTATTGGTGATGTTCTTCAGAAAGGTCAGGTGCGTAGTACTCGCAACCGGCGTGCGTGTAGGACCAGATGTATGAATGTAAACGAAGCAAAGTGGAGTATGTAAGGATCGTAGCAAGTGGCGTTCTGCAGTTTCTGCCTACCCCCATGGGTAGAAGGCGTGAGTTTATATATTATATGACTGTATCACCAATTTTGGAAAATATTATTTGAATTTTAGTAGTCTCCTAAATTCTTTTATGAATTCTGCAAGACTTAAAAGGATTCAAAATACTAGATGTATGTCTCATTGTAGTCGGACAAATCAAGCTAAAAAATCTTTGTAAATGTCATTCGGTGATCCAAGATAGTTTGAGAATTTAATTTGAAAAGTCTTAAATAAAAGGGGGAGGTCGAGCTTTCGACAAAAAGTTAAGAGAATGACGAGATGAGATGTTCGATCAAAAAATCATAAAAGTCGCGACTCAGTCCGAACAGATCCGACTACCACGTAGCACTGCAAGACAGAAAGTACCCCGAACTTTAGCAGCCTACAATATTATATTATACCTTTTTTTGTTACTTTTTGTTACTTTTGCATTCCACTTTATTTTGCGTTACGCTAGTACTTACTTAAATAGCTACCAAATAGTACTTTTTTTTTTAAATTACATATATATTAAGAATGCCATGTTAATTTTTAATTACACAATGATTCTATAGTGATGCGTTAGTAGGGAGGTCGCCTTATTGCACGATTGCACGAACGCGGGTAACATTGGTGGAAAAATCCTTTTTTACTAACCAGATATTTGAAATCTCTGTGTTTTTGGAGAAAAATGCCTTTAAGTCCAGGAAGTTGTGTAAACTAGGCTATAATCAAAATGATAGATTTATAATTATGTAATAATCCAATGCAGCCGCGCTCGTCCGACATAATCAAAGTCGTATATAATTGACAGGCAGTCAAAACCTGTGGTAACCCCCATACAACATTATGAATTAACATATACTTTCATTTAATATTTTAAATGTACGTTATATTCTCTTCTACTTACATTTAAAGTGAAACTTATATAACACAAAAAAGAAAAAAAATACAATTTCAATATAGTTATATTTAAAAAAAAATAACGATAGTGTTACGATTAGAAAGCAAAAAATAGCGAATTTTTGTTACTTTACATACGATACGAAGGAAGGAATTATTCAGTTTTTTTAGTATGGTAACATAGGATATGGTGTTTCCGCTGGCAACACTACATTATGGCACATAACACAAACTCCAGCTTAACTTTCTTATATTAAGGACCATTTTCTAATAAATTATATATTAACAATTTAATTATTTTGACGCTTAAGGTATTTTAAATTATTTCACATTACAATAATGAAAGAAATTGCTTTAAAAAGTAACCAAGTGCACTAAAAGTAACTTAAAACAAAACAGTGAACACTTGGTTAATATGTTACAATCAACAGTTGGGCGACAGTGGCGCAACAATCCATCGCAACTACTATGAAAATCGCGTTGTTATTTTACAATGTTTCAGTGGAATGAATGCAGTACGAAAGTTGCCGTCAAACTTTTAGCCATTAAAGCGTACCACTTACCAGTTGCCCAACCGTTCACCAACAATACCTTAAACGGTAAATAAAATTCACTAAATCAAAAATATATTAAGATTCATAACGATAGAATAGATCATTTTGTATTTTAAAAATATTTCTTAAAATAGCACAATGTGTAAGTACATAAACCAATTTTAATTCTTTTTATATAAATAATAATGATAATTATATTTAGTAAATTAATGTTAGGATAGGTTAATTTTAATTAATCTTTGTA
Source organism: Fissipunctia ypsillon (assembly GCA_947568875.1). Classification (NCBI taxonomy): domain Eukaryota; kingdom Metazoa; phylum Arthropoda; class Insecta; order Lepidoptera; family Noctuidae; genus Fissipunctia; species Fissipunctia ypsillon. Next base: position 11,737,357 of record OX387663.1, on the reverse strand, counting down.
CTTAAGGCTAAAATTGTGTCCATCTTATAACAAAAAAAAAATAGTATGTAATAATCTTTGAAAATATTTTTTTAACTCAAATACTGCTATAATGATATTCAGCCGGCCGCATTAAATACGTCGGATCTTTGGACCTTACGTTCCTACAAGCTCAACATTACAAAAAAAAAAAAATATTAAAAACTAAGTTAAAATCTACGAAAGCACTTTTATTTGTTACATTTTAGTCAAAAATTGTGCTATGAACGAGTTAGACAAAACGAAATAATATTTAAAAAACCTAGAGACAATATTGGAAGACGTACATTTGATAAACAATTAAAAATAAAACGATTTTAAACTATTTTGTATAAACTAAATTAAGGTTCACTCATGTGTTAGGTTCGGTCGCATTTTTATTGTGATTTCAATGTACATTTTATGAATATACCATGGTTTTAAATTCCTTAACTCAGGGTTTTAAACTCATTCTCTTTATCCACTTACATCTAAAATCATTTCAGTTATAAAATACATGCATTCAACTTTGATAGTATGTACAAAAGATACTATGCCCAGTATATTTCTCCATAAGTGACAAAAAAAACTAACACATTAGTAACCACCACAAAAAATTACTTCAAAGGAAAAAAATTAAATTAAAAACTTCTGTAATCAAAAATATACAGATATTTAAATATTCTTCATTAATTTGATCTAGAAAAAAACATGGCTATACTTTCATTATATAATTTTATAACAAAATTATAATTTTTATTCAGGTTTATTTTTTAAATAAATAAAATAAAAATTTGGCCTAATTTGAGCATAAAATGATTGCGCTCGGTAATTTTTGGTTAAGGTAAGTGGACTACACATTTATAAAATCAATTAAACATGTGGTTGGAAGCAAATTGTCATTGTTATATAGAGTTTTGTTAAGGCCAGTTCACATTTATTCTCTTATTTCCACTTAAAAAATCATTATCACTCTGTTTTATTTTTTGCAAAAAATATCTTAAGCCTGCTTCAAATTACAAAAGAAAGAAAAAAACAAAAATAGGTTTATTTGTCACAGAAACACGTGCATACAAAAGATAACAGTAATGAGAAAAATAAAACAAAATACATCCACTTTATAATCACGAGCACAAAACAGAAATTGTCTGCAGCTGCACGTCATGACTGACAAGAAAGCTTCCACTCAGCATGATGCTGTGCTATGAGGGACCCACAGCACAGCGCTGATTTTCAGTGGTCACCCGAAAAGACGTGTTTGAGCCTTCATTTCAATGCAATAGAAAGATAGAGCTATACGGGACGAACAGCACTATCCCCTCGCAACGAAACAACGGCTTTAACACTACACAATACGGCCCATTTTGCTGTGCATAGTCCACACCTTGTTCAGTTAAGCTTAAAACCTAGAAAGCTTGTGTACTCGAAAGTGAAGTGAATACTATTTATTGAACTAGCCTCAAGGCGTTGCTAAACATCGATGATCCTTAATATAAAACCGTTTAGATCAGCTGTGGAGCGGCGCGGACGACGACGGTAACGTGTGTGTGGTCTATAACAGATAACTTTTTTTGTTTGGTAACGATCATACTGTGTGCTAACGATATTTTTTTTTTTGAGGTGAAGTTTGTATTACCTAAACCTTTTTCTATAAAATCTACAGCAATATTTCTAAGAATATTCTAGAAATTATTATTTGTAATATTTTCTTGATTTTTCTCAGAAATATGCGTATAGCGGTTTCCCCTTTTATGATATTTATCGGGTCGGTATCGCACCGTCATCATGTCGCCACCGCCTCCACCCGGGTCGCTCGCACCTTCACACGAACCAGTCTAATCTAGATAGACCAAAATCTAGATTTTCATACTAACTTCAAATCGACTAAAAATACACCCAAAGTTCCTTTCACATCACTAAATAGTCTGTTTTGGCGATTATCAATACATGTTGCAAACAACGCTCACGGAAAGTTAGTCGATTCTCTGTTCCCAAACAATTTTAGTCGATTAAGACATTTAATAAAATGTTCTCGACTACATTCTGTCCTAACCCAGCACTTACTGTGCATATCGCAATGATTTTAATGTATAAGTTACAATTAAAAATAAACGTTTTTAAAATCAACAATCTATCAATTTATAGTAGAATCTTGAAGCAAATAATTATAATAATAAGAATTAAGAACAACTTATAAGTACCATTTTTGTGTCAACTGAATTAAATATAGGTAAATAGACCGATTGATTAATCGATTCATTATAAACATAACTGGCGAATATTCGAAAACTCCACGTTTCTAATCGAGCAGTGGAATTTAGTCGAATCGCGTCACAACCCAATAGACCCGACAACGTCACAGCACTACGTGTTCGAATTTGGAACGTAGTGATGTGCGTTCACAAAATCGACTAAGGTGACAACTTACTAAAGATGAACTAAATAATGTACTTTATAATAATGCCACTAGATCCATTGTACTTTAGTGATTTTTTGTCACACTATAATGTAACAAGAAAAAAGATTTTTAGAATAGAATTAGATACTTCATTGCATATGGCTTCTCACAAGTACTTATGGAAACAAATGGCATTATTCTACAGACTACAGACAATTCATGAAGAAATTCACAATAATGTTGTATTTTTTATACATATTTAGTAAATTCTCACATAAAATCGACTAAAGTTGCCAGCTTTTTGGGAACTCTGACGTTCGGAAACACCATGGGAGCATCGCTAGCCGCGATATATCGATAAACGCTTCGTAATCGATTCAAAATCGCTTAGAAAATAATCGCCACTGAGAAGAGTCTTGCGTTTCGTTCTGTTTTTGCGCCAAAATTACTCAATTTTCGAGGAACAAGTTAAAACCGTTTTACTCGATAATATTCGAGATTTCGAGTGAATTCGATTTTTAAATTAAAAAAAAAAAACATTGCTAGTAATACGGGGTGACTTTGAAAACATGCGACAAAGTTTAAGGGGGAGTTCTACCCAACAATATGAACAACTTTTACTATGGGACCAACTTAGAATTCGCAAAAAAAATTGGACCTTCTTACACCACAAAGGGTCCAATCGGGTGTGTACTTTTATACGGGAAGGTCGAATTTTTTTTGCGAATTCGAAGTTGGTCCCATAGTAAAAGTTGTTCATATTGATGGGTACAACACCCCCGTAAATTTTGTCGCATGTTTTCAAAGTCAGCCTGTATAAGTTAGTTGCGTACTTGCGTATCATTTCTTCACAAAATATGGCAATTATTTCTAGCAACTACGTCATCGAATCACGGAAACATTTCGTCAGTCACGATGTAATGATAGAATCGTCACGAAGCGCTATCATAACGGCGGCAGGTAACGAGGGGACTCACGGCTGTACGTTGTAAGTATTGCTGATCGGGACATTTGCGTTGCAGGCCTAACGAGCCTTCGCATGAACTTTATCTGGAAAAGAAACGTTAATGATACATTTTTATAAGGAAAAATTCGCTTTCGATCGTGATTTTGGCCTCATTTTGGGCATCAGCGCCCTAGAAAATAATAATTATACAGGCTGTAAGGGACAGCCCTCCGCAGACTGATGGGGTGAATTCAATATAATACCAAGATGGCCGGGTACACGAAATTATTTCAGGAACGTTATGGGAATCCAATAAACCTGATTTCTTTTATTACCTCACACGCAATGTATCGTTACCGTGGCAAAACGCGCGTAGCGAACGGCAGCGCAACGAGCCTTCGGCCGCCGAGTATTTCAACATCAATTGCGGATTTTTTTTTAAATTTTAGCTGTTTTATTTATATAAATGGGGTGCTGCGTACAGAGAATGTAATTTTACATTGAAATAAAGGAATAAATAGGAACTGAAAATACGATAAAAAAATATGAAAATTTTCCTGAGAATATTTCCGGTGGATTATCATTCAAAATAAGGAGCTGAATGCACCCTGTTAGTTGGCGGAGGGCTGTCCGTTACACCCTGTATAGCTACCATCTTGAATTTGACAACCGACCTCTTTGGGTCACTCGATGGTAACCATCCATTTCATACGAGACCCTTTCGTGCTTCGGAAAGCACGTTAAGCCGTATGGAAGTTCGCCATGTTTGCAGATCGGAAATCCACGGCACACGGTTTGTAAATACTACTATCCTACAAATATTATAAATGTGAAAGTTTGTATGTTTGGATGTTTAGATGTGCGGATGTTTGTTACTCGAATCACGCAAAAATGGCTGAACGGATTTGTATGAAATTTGGCACACAGACGTTTATATAACCTGGATACTTTTTTTTTATCTCGGTACGTTCCTGTCGGATAATTTCCGACCTTGATGCGGGAAGCCGCTAGCAAAAGTTAGTAAATAACAGTCGCGCAGCTACAAGTATCATTAGAGGGAAGCCGAAGAAAAAATTGTTCAGTTCTCATAAACGCAGACAAAACACTGTAGGTTTTTAATCTTAAGATGTATTAAACTGGTATTTAAATATAATTATGTAATGTGATGTGATACACAGTTACACACACAGGTGTACCATATTATTTGGCAATAGTAGACGTTAAGAAGAGCGGTTGTTCCGAAGGGAGGCCGATAGGAATCGGGTTGTATGAAGGCTACGTCCCTGGTAGATAAATAGATGCTGAGATTACCTATTCGCTCTAGCGTCGGTTAGAGTAGCTCGTACTGTCGGAGGTGCATGCGTTGTATGATGTCGCGACAGTCGTTGAACACGCGCTTGATGTTCTCGGTGTCGACGGCGCACGTGAAGTGTGGGTAGCAGTAGTGCTTGCCGTCGCCGCTTGCTGTGCTTATGCGCTGGAACACACAACAACGTTTATGAGATACTATCGACAAACGCCAGGCCTTTTCCAATTATGAAACAATTTTGCTTGCAAGCTGCAATTTTATTGTACTTATGACAAAAGTAAAACAAAGGACCATAGGGGCAGGGTTTCTTCAATTAATCAGTGTATACAAAAAGCAACTTTAATGTGTAAAGGCGTCCGTTTTGTTGATAGTACATTATTTAATCATTTGCGATCGGCAGAACATGTCTCCGTTTGTTCCATGCATATCTAATAGCCGTCCCTTTCCGGCCATTTCTTTAGTTTTCCCCTACTTAACAGTAATATGATTCAAAGTAAAAATGATTAAATTCGTTGTTACAGGTCTACTAAATATAAGGTTCCATTGCTGTTGTTTGACCGATACCGCTGTACCGCAGGGGGCGGGACGCCGTGAGCGTTGACGAAAGAGCGGCCTACACTGCCCCCCCCCCCCCCCCCCCGTGAGCAAGCACATACCTAATGCTGCGGTACCACGGCCCGCTTTCTCTCATAGGCCAGATCGCACCAGGCCGTGGGAACCGTCGAATCCGATGAGGCCTGCGGTAGGCTGTGGTCGGAATCCTCGGCACGGGCTGTGACAGGCCTTGACAGGCGAAGCAACGCCTAGCGCGGCCTGTCAGTTAATGGGCCGTGGGACCGCGGCTTAAGGCGTGGTACAGCAGTATCGGTCAAACTAAAGACGATTCAATCTGTCACGCAACTGATCACCGCCATCTTTATGCATTCCAGACTTGTTGCCATTCCCTGGACAAAGCTACAATGTCTCATGTGCTGTAACTACACTAGCACCTATAGGCGTCCTTCAAATCGAAACAGCAGCGTTGCTTCATAATCAGCCTATAATGTTTCCACTGCTGGGACACAGGCATCCTCTCGGTGAGAGGAAGTGGGCCGTAATCCACCACGCGGGCCCAGTGCGGGTTGGTAGATGTTACATGTCATTTTTGGTTCTAGGACATGTCGGTTTCCTCACGATGTTTTCCTTCACCGTTTTTGAGAGCAGTGGTGATGAAATAATTTACACAAAGTAAAGCGCCTGCCTGGGTTCGAACCTACGACCTACAACTCGTAAGTGTGGCAGCACAAATATGTATGTTGGTATTCCCCGGCAACTTTCTTCACAAAGAGCTTACTACTATTGAAACCATGTCGCATACTCACAAGAAACTCGTCTCTGATGAAGTACTTGGCTCTAGCGACGTCGGGATGGTCCCGTGTATCGGGCGCGGCGTCGGGCGGAGTGCTGTAGCGCGAGAACTCGCCGAAGTACTCTTCGAGGCGCGACTTGCCAGCCAACACCTTCTCGGCGAGCAAGTCCTGTTTGTTGAGGAAGAGGATCACGGATATCGTGCGCAGCCATCTGTAATATGGAATGATGAAGGTTAAAACATAAAAAAATTAAATCATAATTTATAACACTACAGTTTAGGTTATGACTATTGATCCTGATATACAACGTGTACCTGGATGTACGACATTAAATGAAAACGAGCACAGTACTAATCCATCGAAACATTTTAAAACACGAAGATTAGTAGTTAATTTTCCTGTGGCTAAAGTATTCATTGGATTTGATTGATTTTTTGTATACGGATAAAGAACACGATTCTCTTTACGTGGTTTAAAGGAATGTCTATCCTCCTGTTACACCTTGTATAAAAAAAAAATTAAAAAAATACGGCTCGACTCGAGAACCTCTTCCTTTTTTTTTTCGTAGGTTAAAAATACTAGTATTCAGCTGCATCCGGTTAGACTGGAAGCCAGCCCCAACATAGTTGGGAGAAGGCTAGGTATATTTAAAATATTTTATTTCACATAAGCCTACATGGCCTCTTATGAAACGTCAGAAGCTAGGCGCACGGGTCCAATTGGTCGTTTCTTATGGAGAAGAGCCGGCAAGAAACTCCACGGTTACTCTTTTAAAAATAATTGGCTTTTACAATGTTTTCAAAGTACAGTGTTAACAGGTATGGGCCGCATGGAAGAACAATGTAGGCCTGTCAACAAGTACCAGGTATAGTACTATGGCGGCTGTGAAGTGCGCTACTCGCTGCGCAGTACCGCACCCCTCACCCCCGCCGACACCTGAATTTGTTACTGCGCAGCGACTCGCCTCATGTTCGCCTCATGTTCCGAGCCGCCATAACGTTTGAATCGGGTTGTACATAACAAAATAGAAAATGGTCAACAAATTGAAGCATCTAATGGCAGATGATGATACCTATTGTTCCATATGCTCTTGAAGAGGTCAAGCGACTCCCGCAGCCGGTTCTGCGTGGGATCCTCGCGCAGTACCATGTTGTAGGAGGAGCAGGCCGTCACGAAGATGATGGCTGTGACGTCGTTGAAGCACTGAATCCACTTGCGTCGCTCGTCGCGTTGCCCGCCTACGTCGAACATGCTAGAAAGGGAAAATAGTCATTAGATTTTACAACTAATCTTAATACTTTTAGAACAATAAAGTAGAATCTAAATGCCTGACTGTACGATATACACCAAAATACTTTGGGCGTCTTGTTGCATCCATTATTAAACGAATGATGAGCATTCTGGCCGGCCCCTTGTATGGGCTACCTAAGTCATACCAGGTCAATCAAGGACAAATCCAAGATTTATCTTTGGGAGGGGCCCAAGGGCCAGGCAAGTAGGAGTGTCCCCCCTAGTATTGCACTATGTCTTAGGGATTAATTCTTTACAAATGACATATAATAATATAAAATACTTGTAATAAAATTTTAATGAAAAAAATTACATGTTTAATAATGTTAATTTTCTATTGCTTCCTGCTGGGTAGGGGGGGGGGGGGGGGGTTTGCATGGCCCCTTGCCCCGCCCCCCTGTATCCGCCCTAGGTGTCAATAATCAATCTGCCTAGCCTTTTCCCAACTATTTTGGGGTCAGCTTCCAGTCTAAACGGATGCAGCTGAATACCAGTATTTTACATGGAGTGACTGCCTATCTGATCTCCACAATCAAGGTACTTGGTAACACGATACTCCTTGGAAAGCTAAGTCATACCACGTGAAGGTCTAATTATAAGCTTATTTTTTTACTATGGCTAAGGTACCAGAGAAGTGAGAAATATGCACTTTAAGTACCCAAAAATGCAAGTATTTTCATCGTATTATTTCATGCCAGCCCTGCCTATACAAATCAAAGTAATACCACGTGAAAGGTCTACTTGTGAGCTTATTTTTTTACTGTAGCAACATTCTTCTAAGGCCCCGAAGAAGTGAGATACATGCAATTTAAAAGTGCGAAGGTACACGTAACTTAAAAACACAACCGGTGAAAAGTGAGTATACGGAATACCTCCCACGGCGAATTCAAGCGTGACATATTGTTGTTTTTACATAACATAACATCACGCCAGGGCCGTAGTCTTCATACAACCCGATTCCTATCGGCTTCCCTTCGGATCAACCACTCTTCTTAGTGTCTACTATTGCCAAATAATATCGTACACCTGTGTGTGTAACTGTGTATCACATCATATTACATAATTATATTTAAATATCAGTTTCACATCATAAGCAGAGATCGGATATTCGGATGCATATTTACCTAAAGTTGAGATGTTGGCTAATATGGAATGCACTTTGGTATCGATCGTAAAAATTTCGCGATTCAGGAATTTATAAATTTAGTACTTTTTGACTATAGAATCGACACGCACTACCCTTCCTCTTACACCCTACATACACATACATATATTTGCATCGGGGGTTAAAAATGTATTTAAAGCATAAGAAAAGTTATGTGATCCCCGTGTCTCGGTAGTTTTTAAATAAATAATATCACATGTTTAAGAAGTCGTTTCTATACCATATATCCGATTAATTGTGCATTCCCAGATTTTCTGGAATCCCGGGATTTATACGAAGAAAAATAAAATTAAGAAGCCGCTTCCATAATTTAATAGCGAAAAATTAACTTTAGGTAAATATGCATCCGATTATCTGATCTCTAATCATAAGATTAAAAACCTATAGTTTTTTTGTCTGAGTTTATGAGAACTGAACAATTTTTTCTTCGGCTTCCCTCTAATGATAATTGTAGCTGCGCCCCTGTCACGCCTGTATTCCCCGTTGGGTTAGGCAAAGGTGTGTCTATAGTACACCTACATTTCGCCAGTTATGTTGAAGTTCCATGGGGGGCGACTGATTTTGTTTTATTGTTATTGTGTTAATAGCTTGAACAAAGCATAAGGGTCACACGTACCACAACCAGACCACAATGACAACACGTGAACGGGCGCTAATTTGTATGAAAATGAACAGTTTATTCACACGGACTACAATTGACCGTTAAAATCAACCGTGTGGGCGATACCGACGACATCAAGGCCACGTCGCAGCCACAACGCAACCACGCACTAGCGGCCGTTCACAAACGCGGCAAAACAACGATCTATTTGTCTGCAAACACTAGCCACAAGTAACCACATCGCAACTGCAAAAAGCTGCAGCGACACTATTCACACGTGACCACTGCTTGCCCACATTTTGTCGCTGCGATGTGGTGTGGTGGTGGTAAGTGTGAACGGGCCCTTAACGTTGCTAGAATGTATTGTGATAAAATAAATCCATGGCAACAATTATTTTGATACCTTTTATCCTAAAACAGTTGTTACTGATTGTTTAAACCTTCCTTACTTATTTTAAATCCCTTTTATTGTATTCTAAAGATGATAAAGAACAATATCTCACTCTAAAAATAAGCCGCTTTATGGGGACTTAAAGTGCAAAAATCTCACCTCTCCAGTACTTTAGGGATTATGTCACTTAGACAAAAACATAGGCCTTTCATATGGTATACATTAGCGTTCAAATAAACCTGCCCATCATTCTTTGTTGAAACTTCACAGATTATCAAAAACTTCAGGTCAGGCGGCACAGGACGTTGACCCCGTGATCAGCTGTAGTTACATTAAAATTATAATTAAGAGAAAATCTTTTTATTTTTGTTAGATAATAAGCCCTAGGCCCTAGACAAGAGAGAACTGGAAATAGAGTATAGGCTTGTGCCGTGCAGTGGGAAGGTATAGGCTCATAATAATAAATTATTATTATTATTTCTGTTAGATACTGGCTGTAACCATCAAATCTGTGAAGTTTCACCAATTAATTCAAAAAGGCCCTGTATAAAATGTATGTTACTCACTGGAAATTGACTTTATCGACGACGAACTGCGTCTCGAAGATGCCCGAGGTGAGTACTCGGCAGCGCAGGATGTCCTGCTCCGTCGGCGTGTAGTTCGGCTGCTTTATTATGTGCACCTGGTCCAGGAAACTGGAACGAAGAGATACCACAGTATTAATAACAAATATTTCCTACGGTTTCAGATGTTTTATTTGTTCCGCATTCAGCTTTTTTGACGAGTGAAATAATACAAATATTTTTTTGAGTACACCGTCATATTCGTCGGCGGTATCATCGCACTTTGCCTCATGATTGCTACTTTGCTCTGCCCGGCTTCCATTTAGTAAAACAGACGACAATCTTTAGTGGCGCTCCATCGTCGTGTGGTGCGGTACCGCACGACATTGAAACGCACCGATTTTTTTTTTTGTATGTCACCTCGCAGGTCTGCCTAGTAGGTTGTCTGTCGCTTAACCGGGCCATCCTGTGGATGACTTAATAAATTAAGGCCTCCAATCAGGACATAAGACATAAACCTTATAAACTAAGCACTGCACTGGCTTTTGGCTGCTTTGTATGTGTGTGTATGTCATGTGCGTTTTGTTTGTGCAGAATAAATATTTTTTTCTACACATAACATCACGCCTTGTTTCCCCGAAGGGTTAGGCAGAGGTGTACCTAATAGTACACCCACATTTCGCCAGTTATGTTTAAGCCCCATGTAATAGGGGGCGAGCCTATTGCCATCTACCGGGCACAAATCCAGACTCCGGGCTGCTACTGAGAAATTCCAGATAGGAAAACCCAATAACACTTTGCCCGACCTGGGAATCGAACCCAGGACCTCATGCTTAGCAGTAGCGCTTGCGACCACTAACGAGGCAGTCAAATATATTAGGCAAGCAAATAGCGAGCAGTTAAATATATTTTCTTTCTTTCTTTAAGTGACTACACGCTAAGGGCTTCTCAGCTGAGGGAGTCGCTCGCGGAGGGCAGCAAGGGACAGATTGGATCGGATCTTAAAGGCACCGTGTGGCATTGGCATACCACTGTATTTATATATTATGTAGGACGACGCAGCGGCACCACTTAGTGTACTGCCCTGTAAGGTTATTACGAACGCATGCGCAGCGGGTACTTACTACTTGGCACAGTCGATGAGCTGGTACTCGTTGCTGCGCTCGTAGGTGCGCTGCACGCCCAGGTCCTTCCAGAGCGCTTCTGTGTGCTCGTAGAATTCCATTGGGTAGTCGAAGTCGGGCTGAGACGCTACGTCCTGGAATGTGGCACACAACGTTATTTTAATGTATGAACGGCAAAAATCGTGGCTAGTTCGGCCAAATAGGATCGCACATATAATTTGCCCGTAGGGAGGTAAAACGCAAAAAACGAAGTAAGAACGCGGATAGATTCACACATGATTCAAAAGCTTTCTCAAATTACGAGGGCGAGAGTTCTAATGTAAGGGATTTTTTAAGAAACGTGCAAGGCGACCATTTCTATGTCTGTGGTCATTTGCATATTTGAACTCTGATTAGATATTTCATCATACCGATACCAATCTTCTTTCTAGCGCACTAAAGTTTTGGTTTCCTAGTAAAGCGGTCCCGTTATACAGGGTGTCTGGTTTCGGAATAGTAAAACTTAAAGGGGAGGTAAAGACCATCAAACTGAACAACTTTTTCCCGGGGACCAACATCGTAATCGTGAAAAAAAAATCAGTCATCACATACAAAACTTCAATACCTACTCGAACAAATGTATGAGACGACTGATATTTTTTTTGCGATTACGATGTTGGTCCCCGGGAGAAAGTTGTTCAGTTTGATGGTCTGTACCTCACCCTTAATTTTCGTCACACTGTGTACAGACACATTGTATAATAGCGGTCGTCATGAAAACCTGTCATTTTGACCAGAATTTGACATTAAGGGAGAAAGCGCAAACTTTCTTATGTTTTTTGCAATTTGCAAGTCGGTATTAAGTTGTACATTGATTAAAGTATCATTCGCGACCGTAACAAATATGCATTTACAGAATTATAATCATCAAAATCAGTAATACAACTCCATAAGTTTGTATAATCCTAATTGTCAAGATTTCACGAAATAGTCATTCAATAGAATTATCAGGTCTTAAAGAGTTGTTTTGATGGCTTTTATTATTTTGTTTTTTTTTTATTTTATTTTTTTTTATCTTTCTTTCTCTCTCTTTGCCGTTGCCATCATTTTCATGACAGCCGTCACTGCGGCAGCGGCAGTGAATGGCGGCCACCGCTCTTTTAGGAAACCGGAGCTTAAATGACTGTCAAGAATACGTTTTAAAGCTGTGTAATGAGTAACGTAAGGTATTTTCTGATCTATCGTCAAGTTTTCATAGAAATTTGGGAGTCGTTTTCGGATACAGTAAAGGGCCGTTCACGGGGGCTGTCTTGTACCTACGATATTTTTCGGTAACAAGTTGGGATCATACATCAACATCCCACTGTTCATGCGGTTGATAACAAATGTAGTAAGAAACTGCCCTGTGGTCTCAAAATTATACAGTAAAATATCGTACTTATAATCGCCGTTTGAATGAATGAACGAAAGCATTTATTTGTTAAACACAAGTACAAACGGACGAACGCCGGTGAACGGGGCCTTACCACTTTACACAATAACTGGGTATAAACAAATCAAACCTGTATATAATCGACGCGCGCCTTATTCTCAGGCTTTTCAAGCGGTATGGGCGGCGTTAGGGTGCTCATAGCGCCCGTGATTGTCTGAAACATGATATTACTAAAATTATTATCATTACTACATAACATACGCGTCTACCAGCATGAAGTATTACTTGTTAATTAGCCATTTAGCGACAAACTTCTCAAGCCGGCTGGAAAAGGATGGATAAGAGTGACTGAGGATGGAATTCGATTGCATGCAAATGCAGATTACTATTTGAAGCAGAGTACTCTTATGATGAATCCGTGCTGATCAGCCGTCGACGGATTATAACCATAAGGCCGTACAATCTAGTTCGGCTGTAAAACATTTGTGTATGGTCCGAAGTACTAGGTACGTTAAGTTTGATGCTGTCACGACTGCTGCACATTCAGGCGGGCCGTGCCGACGCATTGCAAAAATCCTCCCATATCACTTTTGTACATTTTGCACATTAGGTACAGACGGGCACATGCGCTTTTCAAAATTGCGATGTACTGCGCCCCGCCGCGGCTGTACCTAATGTGCGTTTAGTTTTAAGATGTATTACGACAAACAGACTTTAAAAAGTCCGTCTTAAATTCAAGTCTTTTTTGCGAATTCTGGAGAGAACCCCTAAATTCTTTCATTCTTTCTTTAGGGAACTCACAAGTATCGCATCTCTTATGTTCTTCTTGATGTCCTCGATCTTCTCGCGGCGTTCCTTGTCGGAGAAGCCGTTCACGTGCAGGATGCGCATCTGTTTCACTATGGTCGACTTCCCGGACTCGCCCGCGCCCAGTAGGAGGAGCCGGTGCGTCGCGCGATATAGCTGGAATGAGAAAATGGAGGTCATTAGGAACCAGGTAAATAATTATTCATTCGACACAAAATTGAAGTTTAAGAGAGTTATTATTAATCGATACTGTCCCATTGCTTGTTAAAGGCCTCATTCCGTTCCACATTTTTCCGGAGACGGACTGGGAAAGGCCAAGAGTTACTTTACGTTTAATTTCTAGTGATTGCCAAACAAAGGATGTCATGGAAGGCTCCTGCATCTCTATTGGAAGCAATGCCTTTTGTGTCCACTTTAAGCACGTCCTGGAAAGCACTTTCTCCGAAGCTAAAGTATTTTGCTAGCTTTGAACAAGATGACACGAGGTAGAACATATTTTCCGAAGGGGTACAGACAACACCCCTTGTGTACAGTAGGTACTTTCACATTTTGCCAGTTATATTGTAAGTACCATGTACGTGTAAACGCGCGGATGGCCGTGTGCGGCCAGCCGAGTCGTGATCGTAGTCAGGTCATGTTGAATGTGTCTAGCCTAATTGGGTGTGTCTATTACCATTAATCTGACGACTGCCGAAGTCAATTGTGCTATTGAGAATTTCCTAACCGAAAACTCCAGGACCGCAGTCTCAGCAAAGAAGACTGCTTCGTTGGACTTGCAACCACAAGTCTATATAGGCAGGAGGAACAGAGTGTCATGTTCACTCACCCTCTACAGAAAAGGTACGATCCTCCGACCAGACGGGTGTTGTGTCTGGTGGGCAACTGCCCGACGGTTGATGTCGGGATGCCGTATATATGCCAGTCGCGCGGTAAACCCTGCTTGCGCGATGCAGGATTTGTGTGACGTCAGGTCTTTGATGCGTAGTTCGCAAGTGGCGTTGTAGATGCCGCCACAAGTCCAACGAGGCAGTCTTCTTGGCTGATTCTCAGTAGCACAGTTGACCTCGGGCAGTGGTCAGATTATGGTAATAGACACATCCAATTAGGCAGTATTCTATGATTTCGTGATGATATAGATATAAATATGTATATCTATTTACTCATCACGCCTTGTTTCCCCGAAGGGTTAGGCAGGGCAAGGCGTGTTGATTTATATATATTTGCTCACCTGTTTATCCTTCTGCAGCTGCTTGGTGATGGCATCGCTGCGTCGTTTCTGTTTCTTGGCGTCATCTTCACTGCTCTTGCCGCCTGGCGAGCCGAAGCATCCCATTGCCGACCACGCCGCCCACCTGAAGCAATGTTAATAAAAATGTCAAAACGTTGTAGAGTTGTTAACATAAAAAATACGCCACACTAACACCAGTCTTGCTAAAAAAAAAGCGTATATTAAGTATGTATGTAAATTTTTCTTCATTCACCATTAAATTAATAATTTTACAGAACACAGTACACAGAACCCTAGACCATGACGCCACTTGCGACCCATCAAATGTTCGCCTACTAGAGGCCGTTTGCATGTGAGCGCTCAACGATTTTCATGATTATATTTATTGTCGTTTCGAGAGTATTTTGCTTATGAACCTACGGGGTTCATATGGCATTTGAGAAATTAAACAGTGGACAAAACTTTTCTTGGATCATTATCAAATTAATAATCATGAATATGTTGTCATTTGTTATTTGTCTGACTTTATCCTGGCAGTGTATAGAAGAAGGTCACCCACCACCGCCTCCTGCTACGAAGGCAATGAGTGGTTCAAAAATGTGTACAAAAGTTCCTGGATCCTGTGTATTTATCATGTTTAGGAGAGGGAAGAACCATATACAGACCTACAGTCCCTTACAGGTATGAGACAAAGATTGGATATGCTTTATGTATGTATGTATTTATTGTATACATTTGTAAATGGTACACTACTACCTGCACACCGCCCATTGCGTCACCCGATGTAAAATTTCTACATTTAAGTATATCTTGAATCCATATGGTGTACATAAAATATATTTAGCAGTAAGATGGTTGAAGCCCTGATATAGTTATATCCCCAGAAATATAGCCATATACCGTAATATAGTTATATGAAAGCGGTTCAAACTGTCGGAGTGCCCTAATTTTATTACTGCGACCAATTTCAAATTAGCCCTCGCCGGCTGCTACCGCGGCACCGCTCGCTTCGCTCGCTCGGCTCGCGCGTAGTTGCTCACGGTACTAACCTAACCTTATTTGGTCGGAGTGCCCTAATAGTTATATTACTAGATCGTGCTCGGATCATAGTTATTTTCTTAGTAAGATAGTTATGAACCGCTTTCATTTAACTATATTATGGTATATAGCTATATCCCTAGGGATATAACTATATCATGGCTACAACCATCTTACTGCTACAACAAACAACAAGAAAGAGTTCTATTCTATGAGCCAATAAACAGCAGTGATGTGTACGCTATCATATGAAATACCACAATGCATTCACAAATCTCCTAGCATTATTGTACGTACCTTCAATACTTTTACCGAAACCGTTTCGACAGATTGAAAGCCTCGATATTTCGAGGCCGAATCGTATCGGCATTGGCACTATACTCAGATTAAGCTCTTTCAAGCACATTTTCATTCGGATACACCGAGTTACTATGACTGAATGCACTACGAAATACACACACACACAAAACACACAAACAACAACACTAACACAGTCAACACTAGTAACAAATGTGACGATACTTAAGAGTGCAGTACCAGTTATTTCATATAATTCGATGCCATCAACCATCAAACTGCTTGAAAGGAGATCTTGTTTTAAACAGTGTAGTTACTGTTGTAGGGATTTTTTAAAACCTGTTAGTATATTTTTGGAATCGTCTCCTCAAGCCCTTTATTTTGATACCCTACATGATATGGAATCATTAAAGTCATCAATACAACTTCTAAGACAAGTAATCCTATTGAATGACTATTTCATGAAATGAAATCTTGACATTCGATGATTATACTAACTTAAAGAGTTGTATTAGTGATTCTAATTACTATAATTGGACCGATTTCAGCAAAAATGATCCAACCCACCATTGTCGGGGTTGTGGGTTGGATCATTTTTGCTTAAATCGGTCCAATTCAATAAGTACATATTTGTTACGGTCGAGAATCATAATTAATCAACATACACCCAGACACTGTGCTGCAAATTGCAAAAATCGTAAGAAAATTTTAATTTCGCGGGCTACTCTTAGCGCTTCCTCGATGGAAACGTATACTTTGGCTAAATCTTGCAAGCTAATTTTGAGCAACTTCTCCATATCCTATCATGTTGAAACTTGGTATAAATAATCATTCAGTTCCGATGACAATATATTCCTGGGAAGAGTTGAACCGATTCTGCAGCCATGACCGTCTCCAAGGAAACGGAAATCATAGACTGATACTAGTCATGATTTTATAAAATAAATAAATCCTAATTAATTACATTTGACCTAGCTTCAAGAATAATCTAGAACCTAGGGTTTCTATAGGTTTCATTAATAAGCAGTAAAGCTAAATGAGTACTAAATAATTTCGCCGCGTATCGATGTAGCGTCTAAAATATTAGTCGTGTAATCGTGTTCCTATTTCGGAACGCGCTGAGCACATAAGTGCCACGGACGATTCTAGAGGCTAGAAATGAGCGAATGTTTCTAGAAATGAATAGGAATTGTGTTTATTTATTTAAATGGTATATTTTATCATAATACTACCTTCGGGCCGCGACTTCGTCCGCGTGAAATTTCTTGTTTTAACACAAAAGTTATGCGTGGTCAATGTGGTCAAACAAAAAATACACGCGTCGACTTGAGCACCTCCTCCTTTTTTTTCGTCGGTTAAAAATATATTATAAGCCACCCGGCAATACTGAAGCTTTCCCATTAGTGAAAGAATTTTCGGAATCGGATCTGTAGTTCCGAAGATTACCCCCTACATACAAACTCACAATTTCCACCTCTTTATAATATTATTATTATAGAATTCATGTGAATCAGATGCCTTACTGATTTAATGTGGATGTCAAAGTATACAAAAGTTATGACCAGTCTTATGTAGTAACCCAGTGACTGAGTTGTGGAGTCGCTCCAGGTAAAATACTTGTATTCAGCTGCATCCGGTTAGACTGGAAGCCGACCCCAACATAGTTGGGAAAAGGCAAGGCCATAGATTATTTTTTATATTTTTGTGGGCTAGGCACACAGATAACTATAACATTATCAATCAGTTGAACTTGACGCAATTTCCTTATGAAGCTGATAGTAATTTTAACCGACTTTTTAAAAAAGGAGGAGGTTCTTAATTCGTCTGTATCTGTATATACACTGGACTGGACTCCTAAATCAACGTCGTACATTTTTATGTATATACTTAGGCCTAAAATATCAAAATAATGATAAGTCAGAGAAAATGATATTATGCAGTTTTGAAGCTGACAATACTGGCCTTCTAATCATTTCGGTATCATCATTGTTCCAAATTTTAACCCACAAATTTGAAAAAGAGAAGAAATTCGGAGTTTGATCGCTCATAGAAGCAACATGCTTTGATTGGAGCATCTATATCATAGGTCAATAGTTATTTCGTTATTTGTTTTGTTTTGCATAAAAAGAGTATCGAAATATCGTATCACTTCCTCAGTCTGGGCCTAGTAGGCGAAACATAAGTGCAGAACTTCTTGTAAGTCGTTCTGCCGTTCAAGGAATTTGCCATCGATACCTGGAGACTGGCGGCTTCGTGCGCCGTCCAGGAGGACCACAAAACCGGGTCACAACAGTACGACAAGACCGGTTTATCTTTACCAGCCTGCGTAAGCGTAATCGCCACCAGACCTTAGTACAGATCCAAGAAAAGCTTCGAGAGTTTCATGGACTGACTGTTTGCGCTCGAACTGGTAGAAGGAGACTCGAAGAACGTGGTCTGAAACCTCATAAGCCAGCCAATGGTCTCAAACTGACACGAGCTCACAGAATGGCGCACCATGAACAGGTTTCACGCGAACATTTGCATTGGGCTCAACGTCAATAGAGCCAGGTTCTTTTTACTGATGAAACAAAGATTATGCTGTATGGCAATGACGGACGCAGGAAAGTCTACCTAAGACATGGAGATCGTTTTCAGCAATGTTGCATTGAAGAGAAGATGAGTTATGGCGGTGGGTTATGCACAGTCTGGGGATGGAATTTCCACCGAAGGAAGAACTGGCCTCGTGGTTGTGACGGGACCATGCTTGTCACCATGTTTGTAAGTGTGTTGCAATTACCCCGCAGGTCGTGTGTTTCCCAACACAAAGCATCGTTTACATGAAAAGCATTTACCTACTCGCCTCGAACAGGCGATTATCGAGATGAGTTTTAATAGCTGACGCAAGTAAAGTAAAGCTGTCGTCAACAAGCTTATCTGGCCCAGAAGCCGTCACCGGGTCAGATGGGCTTGCTGCACTACACGACACCCAAATCTCGAAAGATGAGAATTGCCTCGCCGTCCAGAATTGACAGTATACAAAAAATTATACTTCCGAGTTGTCCAAATCGCCTGGCGAGTCTCGCATGGACATTTTCGCCTCTTGACACTGACGGTTGAGTAGCTCTCCTCATGTAAACGAGGCTTAAAGGTTCTCGATTGCGTCCACGATGCGTAACCGAGGCGTGGGCGACCCTCCCCAGATGAGTTGTTTCTTTTTTTGCAAATAAATATTTTTATGTTGCTATGTTAAAATTTTCAGGTCAAGTTCGTCGGTATCTTATAAAGTTTTATGGAGGGATTAACCGGGAACTAGTTAAGAAAACCCTCCAAATTTTTTATAGGTCATTTGAAGAGAAGACTATAAGGCGTCGTCCTAATACAACGCGACTACGCGATCATCGCGCGAGTAAGCGATGCGACCATCGCGTAGTCGCGTGATAACAAAAACTGTGTGTACTAATAGAACGTGATCATCGCGCAAATTAACGACGCGGCACGTCGGGTCCTGCCCTGCCGCTCACCCCACTCCCCAACGACGCGACGCGATTATCGCGCGAATTCAATTAGAACACCTATTCGACATCTATATGTGTGATCGCGCGTTCAGATGACTAAAATTCGCGCGAACTTGTGATGAGCGCGCAGTCGCGTTGTATTAGGACGACGCCTTTACTTTATTCCCGTTTTTACTAGCACTAGGTGACACCTGAATGAATGCTTAAATAAAAGCGCGTTGTTGATTTTCAGCGCTCGGCTCAGCGCCAAGAGTTGAAAATCCAACAGTGCAATAATATATTTAGGCGTTCATTCAGGTGTTTCCTTAGAGAAAACGGGCTTTCGCCGGGAGGCGGTATAGAAGCCTTTTTGGCCTCGCAAGGGTCTTTTTTTGTTTTCACTATTTTATTAGTTAAAAATGTTCCTTTTTAGAATTCCGTACCTCAAAAGGAAAAACGGAACCCTTATAGGATCATTTCGTTGTCCGTCTGTCTATCTGTCAGTCTGTCAATACCCTTTTTCTCAGGAACGCGTGGAGGTATCACGTTGAAATTAATATCAAATACGTAGGTCTACCGTTACGGTCCCTTGGAGCTCTAAAAAAAAATAAGCTTCTAAGTCAACGCAATAAAAAAATACGGCCACACTTTGACACTCGCAAATAAATCAAAACCTATAGGGTACTTCCCGTTGACCCAGAATCATGAAATTTGACAAGAAGCAAGGTCTAGCAGCACAAATAAAGGACAAAGTCCGAAAATAGTCTGTTAATTTGTAGTTTTATCACATAAAATATAGTTTTTTTTTTAGATTACAAACTTATATTTGCAATTGGAGAGTTGACCGTACGTATATCGATGTATGAGAGAACATTTTTTCAACTAGAATGTTTAAATGTTTGTTTTTGGGATACATTCATCCCAACTACGGAGTCCTTGTGCGTGGTCTGACACGCACTTGGCCGGTTTTTTTTTGTTTTTATTTGTATTTTCTGTGCAAGCCCCAAATAAACTATTTTTCTTTCATCTGAAGTCTTAGTTAGGACTCCAAATTCATCCCCAGCCCTTATCCTGCTTGTGGTCGATGCATCATGTCTGCCGTCATCATAGTGATTAGTTAGTTGTAATTTGTGACCCCCTTTTGACTATTAAAGTTCTATATCATCCCTCCTTTTTTGAAGTCACCAAATTATTAAATACAAGTAATAATATGTTTGTTGATAAATGATATCATTTAGGTGCTTCTGGTGTTAAAAACATCAATCTTCTACAGTAAGATCCGTATGGTTTTCAATAATATTAAAAAATGTCACTTAGTTCTAAAAACTCCACAAAATCATAAATAAAATATTGTTATTCAATGTTAAGATTGTACCTCCACCACTCAGTAAAGATTAATTAAGCAAACATCACAACATTTAATCAACAAGAAAAGCCCATAATATTTCCTAGAGACCTACATTTTCCCTTCGTGTTGCTATCAATAAAAATGAGGGAATTAGGTGACTTCTAATTCATGGTCTGAGCCTAAATCTAAAAATAACTCCTGTGTAATTCCGAGTCAAGGCTACAGGAAAACTATTTGTGTATACGTTTAAGGCTAACAGTATTATTGGGGTTACAGACACAGAAACATCACGCCTTGTTTCCCCGAAAGGTTGGACAGAGGTGTACCATTAGTACACGTACACCCACATTTCCCCAGTTATGTTTAAGTCCTATGTAATAGGGGGCGAGCCTATTGCCATCAACCGGGTACAAATCCAGATTCCAGGCTGAAAACCCAATAAAACTTTGCCGACCCCATTCGAACCCAGGACCTCATGCCCAACAGTAGCGCTTGCGACCACCAGACCAACGAGACAGAGTATTTTAAGGGTTATTAAAAGAGAAACCAGCAAAAAAAACTAGTGAGATGTGGGTTGTACTAGGTATACAACTTTGCCTACCCCTTGAGGCACATAGGCGCGATTTTAGTTTTACCCGACTGCCCCAGAAGGAGGGTATTTAATGTTTTTATGTGATTCGATGGCAAACTAGCCAGCGGCCCTTTAATGCTAAGTGTCCGGACATCTACTATACCAGAGGTATCGCAAATGCGTGGTCATCCCTGAGTCATGTGCCTTGGGGCCAACCACCACCCCTTTTTTATGTTGTCCCACTGCTTTTCCAGTTTTCCATATGCTGTGCCTTTTCCGGCCAATCGGTCAAGAACGAGTCCAAATCGTCACCTCTTAAGGCTGCAGTTCGCGGCGAATTATTCGCGCAACTTTGTATTTTTTTTTTTTACAAAAAATAATAAAATAACGTGAAATATTATTATTGCACATAAATAACCATAATTTAAGTAATAGCTAGTTATTTTTTTTAAGTTCATCTAGATGGATTATGTTAGGTAAATCGAGCGTTAAATACAGCCCTTTCGCGCCAACAACATTTCAAATTATGTTTGTGTGCTTACATTATGGCAATAAAGAATTAATTTACAAAATCTGTTCAGTGCATAATTAGCTCAACATTCTCGTCTTTAAAATGTACACGTCCTGCATAGCCCCATCTCTTTCTCACACTGAAGTAAGAGTAAAATGACACTACTTTAATCTTCAACTGTCATGTTAAGAGACACAATTAAACAATTGTTACCGACCACTGGGCGGTCGATCGACAGTTGAGGAGTTAAGAGGTGGGAGTTGGACCCACGTTATGACACCGGCACCATACTCTTCAAACCGGCAATGCTGCTCGGTTTTAGAAATAGTTATGGTGGTAACTTAGTGTAGTAGTATGTTATGTGAATTAATAAGCAGTTGTTTAATACA
The DNA here is from genome assembly GCA_947568875.1 of Fissipunctia ypsillon. Classification (NCBI taxonomy): domain Eukaryota; kingdom Metazoa; phylum Arthropoda; class Insecta; order Lepidoptera; family Noctuidae; genus Fissipunctia; species Fissipunctia ypsillon. Next base: position 11,715,148 of record OX387663.1, on the reverse strand, counting down.
ATAATTCAAATGGTTCTTACCCCTGGTTTCTGGAAGTCTGATCGATTCCCTGATCACTAATTCTGCTGAAATAACGAAAGATAAACAAATAAGATGAGATTCGACAAGATTTAAACGGCTTTCATGAACCGAGGGTAAGTTTTTTCGCCCTACAAGCACAGGCCTCTCCGAAGGCCAGGTCATGGTAGTGCATAGCTCTCAGCAATGGGATTTTTAATCAGTATTGTATAATAAGAGAAAGAGTAAGATACCCTGTGGCCCCGTACACATGGCGATGATCAGTAAGTACGATATATTACGGTAAAAGTTGGGATCACACGTCAACATTCCACTGTTCAATTGGTTGAAAACAAATGCAGTATGAATCTGGAATGAGATCGGAATTAATACAATAAAATATCGTACAGGAGCTAGACCACCACCTCTTAAAGCACTATTATTTTAATGTTACTTCAGTGTGGGAAAGAGATGGAGCTAGACGTCCTGTATAGCTCCATCTCCATCATTAAAATAATACTGCTTTAAGAGGTGGTGGTTGGCCCCCAGATCATCGCCTTGTGAACGGGGCCTGTCCTAACATCAACTCATAGTCGCCCTTTACGATGAAACCTGGAGGTTTCATCCACTCTTATAGCAGGTTAATATTTGGCACATACTGTCGAAAAGCCGGGTGTTATGTGAAGTGCCAAGCGATTTTGAATCGTGTGCGGTGCATCTAATACGGTCACATTGACCTGTCCTGCGCTTAAATTGCCCTGCAAACGATTATGGTACGGGCCTTGGATGAAGAAGTATTTTCTTTAGAAACTATATCTAGGAATCTCGGGACAGTCACAGTGATTATAAAATAAAATGATTAGCGTTTGCGAACGGATGTCGGAAATTATCCCACGGGAACGTACTAACGAGATAACGAGATAAAGAAATATATCCTATGTCCTAACCCAGGTCATGGTCTATCCGTATGCCCTATTTTCTTTAGAAAGAATATCTGGGAATCTCGGACAGTCACAGTGATTATAAAATGATTAGCGATTGCGAACGGATGTCGGAAATTATCCCACGGGAACGTACTAACGAGATAACGAGATAAAGAAATATATCCTATGTCCTAACCCAGGTCATGGTCTATCCGTATGCCCTATTTTCTTTAGAAAGAATATCTGGGAATCTCGGACAGTCACAGTGATTATAAAATGATTAGCGATTGCGAACGGATGTCGGAAATTATCCCACGGGAACGTACTAATGAAATGAAGAAGTCTATACTATGTCCTAACCCAGGTCATGGTCTATCCGTATGCCCTATTTTCTTTAAAAAGAATATCTAGGAATCTCGAGACAGTCACAGTGATTATAAAATAAAATGACTAGCGATTGCGAACGGATGTCGGAAATTATCCCACGGGAACGTCCTAACGAGATAAAGAAGTCTATACTATGTCCTAACTCAGGTCATGGTCTATATCTGTATGCCCCCATTTCATCCAAACCCGTTCAGCCGTTTAGGCGTCAAAGGATAACAAACCCTCAGACAAATAACGAGATACAGTCGCATTTATAATATTATTTATTTATTTATTTATTTAATACTTCATGCACAGAAAAGTACAGAGGCGGACTTAATGCCATAGGCATTTTCTACCAGTCAACCTTTGGGTGATGCAGAGACAAACAGTGGTAGGTGCAGTTATAAGAAATTGTGGAATACATATATATAGGTAATATTAGTATAGGTATGGAGGAGAACTATGGAGTAGGGGCTTGTGGCTAAGTAATAACAGCATCACGGGTCGATCGATCAGGTTTAGCTTCGCTTGCCGTGGTTGGTCTGTGGATGGGTGACCATCTTTACGTACTAAGACCCCCGCCGTGGCCGCCGTGCCTCGGAAAGCACGTTAAGCCGTTGGTTCCGGCTGTCATTCGTGGATCTTTGACAGTAGTTACGGGTCGTCAAAGTCCGAAAGTCCGACAACCAGTCTTACCAAGGGGTATCGTATTACCCAGTAATTGGATTGTGGAGGTCAGATAGGCAGTCGCTCCATGTAAAATACTAGTATTCAGCTGCATCTGGTTAGACTGGAAGCCGACCCCAACATAGTTGGGAAAAGGCTTGGTAGATGATGAGTATGGAAATAGATTCGAAACCTTCCTCAAAGTACCTAAGAAAACACCAACTTCATTTAACAACGATTAATTTTAAAAGCAACAACAATTCGCTACAGCCCAGCAATAAGCAGTCATGGAAAAATCGTTCGGAACATTCGGCCTTACATGTCCATCGCTTGGATCATTCATGCGGCCAATTGTCCGGCTGTAATGCTGCAAATATGCTAATACGTCATTATGTCCCAACGGCTTTGTCGTCGCGTGTGCGACTATGCTAAACGATTTTGGTAACCGATTTGATCTCTTAATATTAGGTGGAGTTATGTGTGTACTGGATGGGCTGTATTAGACGTGGTTGAGTGACCTCGTTGATGTGGTGGTGTTAGGAAGGCACTATAGACTAGAGCTTAATGTAAGAATGTAGACTTTGTAATATTGGACGTGAAAATGTGATTAATTTAAGTTATCAGCACAGATTGTCCAGGGGGGTGGATCAATCAGGTTAAGCTACGCTTACCGAGGTTGGTCTTTGGATGGGTGACCATCTTTACATACCTAGACCCCTCTGTGCCTCGGAAAGCATGTTAAGCCGTTGATCCCGGCAGTCATTCATGGATCTTTGACAGTCGTTACGGGTCTTCAGAAGCCCGAAAGTCTGACAACCAGTCTTACCAAGGGGTATCGTATTATTACCCAGTAACTGGATTGTAGAGGTCAGATAATCAGTCGCTCCATGTAAATTACTGGTATTCAGCTGCGTCCGGTTAGACTAGAAGCCGACCCCAACATAGTTGGGAAAAGGTTAGGCAGATGATGATCAAAAATTGTACGTACGAGTATACAGTGCTATGCGCGGGGTACGAACGCAATTTGGGAATGTTTTATGTTCAGCAACGCATTATTATTGATAGACTTTTTTATCATCATCATCATCACCATTCTCCTGCCCTTATCCCAATTTACTTGAGGTCGGCGCAACACGTCTTTTTCTTCCATTCTTCTCTATTAGTCGTCATCTCGGTAGTCAGCCCCTTATTAGGCATATCATCTTCCACACAGTCCATCCATCGTTTCTTTGGTCTTCCCCTACGCTTATAGCCATCCACATTCATACTCAGATTTTTTATGGGGTTACAAAAAACATTCTAATATGTTTTTACTAATAATCACAAAGTTGATAACCAATGTAAAAGTAAGAAAGGTTTAATTGAGCTTGAGTGCATTAAAACTGTGTCAAAAATTCGTTTTAAGAATCGCATGCATCGGGCAAAGGTCGAAAGCGAAGAAATAAAAAAAACCGCTGGTAGACCTGCAAATGATGCTCTATAGTCTCTCCTCCTAAATCATTAGCAATGCTTAACTCCATAATAAATTAACACACATACAGTTCAACAAGCCCACTCTAGCTTTTCAGTCCTAATTAAAAGTCAGCGTGAACCACAGCCCCCTTAATTAAGTTTCCAATCCTGACTATCAGCGTACTAATACAACAAGGCTCAAATTTGGTAGCATTTGCAAACCAAATGCAAGGTGAGTGCGCGCGATTTATTTTATGTAGGGCATGCCATTATGTGCTAATATGGTATATAATAATGTGGTGATAAAAAATTGAAGTATTTTTGATTTTACTGTTGAATTAATTTAGATTAAATTACTGTGTTAATTAGACAAGTTCTTAATTATAGCAAGTTTTTCTTGGAAACAGGTCTAGTATTTATTTGAAATACAAGTAAAACATGGGCTAGGACGACCTGGGTTCCTGAACGAGAATACATGTAAAACATGGGCTAGGACCCGGTTTCCTGAACGAAAATCATCGATGCGTCAAAATTAATTAAACGCAAGTCAAGTGATGCAATTGGCTGTTGGTAAATCCATTCAAGCATTACAGCAGTTTAAGCACGCTAGACAATTTGCTAGGGTCCTCGAAACGATCAATTGCAATTGTCAGTTTTTATGTGACTGATAAACATTGATGCGCAAATTGATCGTCTACCAAATGCAATTGAAACGATTGACAATATTAGTACAATAGAAATTGATGGCAATTGAGGCATCAGTGTTGCCCGTTAATAAATTCAGGAAAACAATGTTTGCCTGGCTTTTAGACAACAGTTTCTATTTATTTAATGAATTTTAAAATTATATGTTATTTATTACATTACATTTTATCAATACTTTGTGTGTGTACCTATATTAACTTTTTTTAAAGCATTTAACATTATATAATTATTAAATTTTGACATTTTATTCATAAATAATAATTTTAAAAAATGTACCTACTTATAAAACTTGACATTGTGTAAAAAATTACCTGTTTTAATTTCAAACTAATTTATAATTATACAGGGTCAAATTTAATTAGCTAGCGAAACTCCGCAGACGTATCGATACCTAAACACGGTAAAACAAAAAAAAAAACTGATTTTCTCAAATCACCTCGAGTAACAACACAAATATGCATTAACACAATTATAATCATCAAAATCAGTAATACAACTTCATAAGTTTGTATAATCCTAATTGTCAAGATTTCATGAAATAGTCATTCAATAGAATTACCTGGTCTTAAAGAGTTACATTGATGACTTTAATTATTATAATTCTGTAAATACATACTTTCTACGGTCGCGAACAATATTTTGATCAACATACAACCTAATACTGACTTGCAAATTGCAAAAAAACGTAAGAAAATTTGAATTTCCCGGGCTACCTGGCGCTTTCGCCTTAAGATCTCAATGTCCCATATACACAGAAAAAAATAAATCTAAATATGTATCGTTTCGGGGACCCCAGCTTTTTGTGTTGATTTTCGTTCGCCCGGTTTTAACCGGGCGTAAGTCAACTCAAAGTCTGTCAATGCCATGAAATGACCAAGCCATTCCAAAGACTTATTTCAACCAAAATAGTAAAATTTTTAGTCAATAACTAAACTATTAGGTTCATGCAAGCAATCGGTGTTTTAACTTTTCATAACGAATGGTGGAGGAGCCGAGCTAAAGTTTAAAAGCTTCTGCAAACAGGCGCGACACGCTACGCGAATCGCGCACGACACAAAGGCACCGCTCGTCGCGCGATACGCGGTGCCTTTGAGTCGCGTCGCGTGTCGCGCCTGTTTGCAGGAGCCTTAATGCAACACCGCATTAAAGTAGATCGCAATAACCACAAACTGCGATCACTCGACACAAGTGCGTGCCTACACTGCCTACTCAATGCCTATACACCCCAAAAAACGCCATCTTCAGTCACCTCCTTACATAACCACAGATAAAATCACCAGAGAAGGTCAAGAACATTGCAACATCTCCACAATAAAACAATAAACAATAGGAGCGTTTACAAACGCCCACCGAAGCCGTATCAATGGCGGTTCTATTTCTGTACAGGATAATAAATCGGTTCAAGCATGACAGAGGATATTTGGAGATGAACAATTACCTTGACATCTTTTCTACTTTGAGGTTTTGGCCAGACGAATTTCCGGTGTCTGAGCGATAATTTTAGATAGTTATGGCAACGAGGGACTTAATTATTTTAAGTTAATAGATCTCTAGTTGCTTGGAGAACAACGAGTCAACCGTCAAACTCTAGCAAATCTGTAGGCACCTTAAGCAAGACAATTTATTTATACAACATGTCCCGGAAATAACGCACAACCTCTTAAGGGGTCATTGTACTCATCGTTATGAACAACTTTTACTATGGTATCAAACCTGAAATCGCGAAAACAAATCAGCTGTTCCCTACATTTATGTTCGCATAACTCGTCAAAATGTACGGAACAGCTGATTTTTCTTTCATAGGGGTAAGCAGAAACTACAGAACGCCACCTGCTACGATCCTTACATGCTCCTTTTGCTTGGTTTACGTTCATACAAAAAATAATGTAACATAAACATAACATCACGCCTTTGTTTCCCCGAGGGGTTGGGCAGAGGTGTACCTGTAGTACACCCACATTTCACCGTTATGTTTAAGTCCCATGTAATAGGGGGCGAGCCATCAACCGGGCACAAATCCAGACTCCGGGCTGCTACTGAGAAATTCCAGATGAACTGAACTTTAAAAATAATGTAGGTACATTTAAATATTTTGTTAACCAATTAAACCACATTTCCTTTTTAAGGAAATTTCTCGCCCACTGGTCGACACTTATTTATTTATTTAATACTTCATGCACAGAAAAGTACAGAAGCGGACTTAATGCCATAGGCATTTTCTACCAGTCAACCTTTGGGTGATGCAGAGACAAACAGTGGTAGGTGCAATTATGAGAAATTGTGGAATACATATTTATTTAAATATAAAGATACACATATACCTATTACAAACTATAAATATAATAATATATACCTAATTATATATAAATAAGCGCAAATAAATATATACATAAATACACGAATATACTAAAACAAATAAGACAAACAATGGGAAAACGTTAACGCTGTGATGATACTGCCAGCTTCTTACGAATGTGCTCGCGAACTTTTATTTTAAAGGATAATCGGTTGCCATCCTGATTTCCAGGGGGAGCGCATTCCACAGAGAGATAGACTGAACGAAGAAGGAAGAGTGAATAAAGTCTGTGCGATGAGAGGGACATTGAAGAAGGCGATTATTTGATGAACGTAGATTTTTATTGTGGTTGGCACAAATGTACTGAAAGTGGGGGGCAAGATAACGACACTTCACGTGACCACAGGGCTGGCTCGTTCTTTGGCCAGAGAATTAGCATTGCCATTCAACGTGGCAATGCTGCCAGTTTTCTGGACTCGTTTCCGGATGACAGCGATGCGGACGAGTAACTACGACCGCCTAGGAGTCGTTTTGTTTTTGTACGAGTATTATTTATTTGTATAGTTAATGATTGTATATTGTATTTAAGATTTATGTATATTCCTGATAGAAATATTATGTAAAAAGTACATGAGACGTTTATTTTTATTAAAAAAAAAATTTAGAAACCACAATAAGATAAGAGGGTTTTTCTTTATTTTTACTGAAATGTCCACGTGAGGAAATGTTTTCTTAACATTCGTATGGTAATGTAATTCTTCAATTCCTTAATAAATTCATACTCAAACGTCGCCAATGTTATATTTGACCTTATTCGTTGACGTATGAAGTATGTAAAGATCTCAGCCGGTGCCGTCCATTACTTCTATAGTTTCTGCCTACCCACACCCACCATGGAAAGAAGGCGTGAGTATGTATGTAATTATTATTATATGTATGTAATTAACGAACTATTTCTTAACACTTGAGACATTCATTCATCACAGAAATATGTGTAGAAGCAGATGTATTCCTTAATAACTCTTCAATTGACAACCTCATTCACACATCCTTACTCCAAGAATCTTCTACAATCCCATACCTTCAGGAAACCACTTAAAAATCATCCCAAAAACCTAACCCAAAGGTGTCAACTCAACAATTACATAAGTGTAACTTAACATAAGAAATGTATAAGTAACTGATTTAAATTCCTTGTTGCTGACGACCGACAATGGTGACTGTGACGAAACTGTTTCGAGAGATATGAGAACAGCATTCTTTATACGGGAAAGTCGTTTTAACGTGTCCGGTCACGTTGTTTTTGGTATTTGGGATATAAGATGGTGTTGCAATGTGATGGGATGGGAGAAGGGAAGAATAGAAATGTATGGGTAACTTAGCTATGGAACTTGGTAAACATTAGGCAGAAATACTGCGTTGTTAATTATCAAGAAATATCTGCACTAGATTATTGCACAGAGGGGGACTTAACTGCCATCATAAGCATAAAGGGTGCAACTCCATCTCGGCCAGAAGTAAAAAAGGCGCATCACATCTTGAAACAGATCTCCAACTTACGCCATTTTTACTTACGACCAAAGTTAATGCAACAGCCGTTTCCTGACACTCGACCTTTGGGTGATGCCGAGACAAAACATGGTTTCACAAGATGTTTACCATTTTCAGTTACATGTAAGCAATGCTTAGGTACGTTACCAGAAGCACTATAAAGCCGAACCCAAACCCTATTTTAAAAGGGAAAAATTCTATTGAACAATGCTTTTACTAAGAATCTTTTCAGAGTTTTAGGCCCAAAATAGAACAAAATTACTTTGTACACTTGGAGGAGCTTACAAAAGTTTCCAAAGTTTCTAATAAACGCTGTGCAAAGCCTTAACTCTGTATAAAAGGCTTAAGTACTAATATTAAAACTCAAGTCCATTTCTATAAATACCAAATGGGTCGTTGATATTGACCACACCATCCAAAAATAGTAGACCCTATAGTTATTTTTAAACGTTGGCATATCACACATGGACTTCTTAACCCGTAGGTATTGATTTTCATCATCTGCGTTTTCCCAACTACGAAAGGGTTGGCTTACAGTCTAACCGGATGCAGCTGAATACCAGTATTTTACATGGAGCGACTGCCTATCTGACCTCCACAACCCAGTAACTGGGTAATACGATACCCCTTAGTAAGACTGGTTGTCAGACTTTCGGGCTTCTGACTTCCCGTAACGACTGTCAAATATCTATGAATGACAGCCGAGACCAACGGTTTAGCCACAAATCCCTCGTATTGATTTTAAAGGGCATAAAAAGGTGTGTGAGTAAATATTAAATAAGAGGACGAATATGGCAACCCGGTTGATTCCCAGGGGTGTCGTTAAAAGCGATTGAGAATTAGTCCAGACGAAGCGGTTAATAAGTGAAATGGTGCGGGCGAAAATGCTGGGCTGTTATTTATGTCAATATTGTTTTATGAACATTTATGATGTATTTGAATGGGGTAGTAAGCAATTTAGACCAGACGAGCTTTAGTCTATATGCCTAAAGTCATATCATCACGCCTTGTTTCCCCGATGGGTCAGGCAGAGGTGTACCCATCCCATAGTAGGTACACCCACATTTCGCCAGTTATTTGTAACGGGGGCGATCCTATTGCCATCAACCGGGCACAAATCCTGACTCCGAGCTGATAGTGAGAAATTCTTAATAGAAAAACCCAATAAACACTGCCCGACCCGGGAATTGAACCCAGGACCTCATGATCAGCAGTAGCGCTTGCGACCACTAGACCAACGAGACAGTCGTGCTTGAGTGCCTTAATAAATCATTTCCTATCCCATTTTGTTTTGTCCTTGACCGTAGGGAGGTATTTAAGGAAAAGTGTTAGTCAGTGTTGTAGTGCGAAAAAGGGACGGCGCTATACGTCCTGCTGGCTCCATCTCTTTTTAGCACCAGCTATACGGCCTGTTCAAATCTTTTCCTCATAACATAACATCACGCCTGTATTCCCCGAAAGGTTAAGCAGAGGCGTAACTAAGTACACCCACATTTCGCCAGTTATCTTTAAGTCCCATGTAAAAAAAAAATAAAAGGAAATCGAAATAATCATAATAATATAATGTAAATCTTATCCTCCATTCATCAAATATCTACCAGACGTCGACTGGTAGTTATTGTTTTAAACAATGGGAGTACATTAAAAGGGACTCCATGAGAGGCGATAGCTACGAGGTCTGGAGTTCCCAGCACCCCAATTGCGTAACACACACAACAACAAATTGCTAATCCATTGCTTCATATATTCTAAAAAATTGTCTACTCAACAACGTAAATAACGCAATGATTGTTGTTGAACTGTCAAAATGAAACCGATTCCTACTGTACGTGTGTTACGCAATTGCCCCGCTGGTCTGTGTAAGGCGGCGGGCACGAAACCAGCGGCGAGGAGCGGTGGCCGAGCGGGCGATGGTGACGGTAAAAAATTGTTCCGCCGCCACCGCCCCGCTCCTGCTAACAACCTTTTTGACTGACACTTCACTTGTCGCATGCCCTTATCTTTAAACACAATAATATGAGCTCTAATAATTTGTGCCATCATGAGTGAAGATACAATGCTAAAAATGCCGGCAAAAATTCTCGCCTTTGCTTCTAAAGCCTCCACATAAGTTTACTCGCGCGAGTTGGGTTGAAAGTGAATCGCTGCATCTGAACATACAACATCCTACATCTTATGGTGCTTCCTGAAGAGCGGTGACAAAAACCACATGCAATTAAAATAAAACAACGAAATATAAGGTGTAATATAAGTGTGCAAGCACAGTAAGGAGACTCTTAGTGAAGCCATTTTTTGTACAGGAGGCACCTTCTTAAATTAAGTTTAATATAATAAACCAACTTTTCTTCTTTCTTTTTAAATAGTCAATAATTCGACAATACTATACTGTTACATTTTTGTTTAGTATAGTTTGTGATTTACATAATTTAAGAAGTAACTTTGATATAAAGAACTAATAATTTATTTTTGTATTTATCTCTGGAGGCTTATTATTAGCAATTTAAGTTTATATTTTGTTATTATGATGTCATTAGTCTGTAAGCTTTCCTAAAATGTAAAAAATAAATAAATAAAATAAAGTAATTTAAATAACAGCCAGCCTCTTGAGCGGTCATTGTACTCATCATTATGAACAACTTTTACTATGAGACCAAACCTGAAATCGCGAAAAAAAATCAGCTGATCCCTACATTTATGTTTGCATAACTAATTAAAATGTAGGGAACAGATGATTATTCTTTTTGGCGATTTCTGGTTTGGGTCCCATAGTAAAAGTTGTTCATAATGATGAGTACCCCTCGAGAGCTAGGCAATTATTTAAAATACACCTTATATGTCAACCAAAAAACTGGTTGATCCAATCCAGCCTCTCCCTTGCTGCCCTCCCCCAGCGACGCCCTAAGCCGAGGTGCCCTTAGCGTACAGTCGTTTAGTTAATAAGCTTTATGCCCCGGCTGGAGGCCTTAATTAATAAAGGCATCCACAGAATAGCCCAGTTAAGCAGCCGACAACCTCCTATGAGTATGTTGTCCTGCGAGATGCCATTCACAAAAAATAATAGCAGGTTGTTCATAAAACTAGGAAATCAATCCAAATCAAATTACTTAAAAGTACAACAGTCGCAGGGTCAAGAAGGTATTAAACTGGTCAACAGCATGTCAAATTGGACCTTAAAAACATGAGGTTTTTGCCCCACAAACTCAATACTGAGTCAGTGAACCGATCAGATGGAAAAACTGTGAATCCATCTATTATTAGATTGTACTTGCAAAGTTTTTTTGTTTGTATTATGGACACGAATGTTTATGTTTATTGTAAACTAGCTTCTGCCCGCGACTTCGTCCGCCCCCGCTATTACTTCGTTTTCTCTTAGCGTTCTTTGACTTTTTTTCTTTTTGCTCGGCTCCTGAGGTACGTAACGTGATGATAAATAGCCTTATAGCCCTTACAGCCTTCCTCAAGAATTGTACTATCAAATGCTAGAATTTTTCATTTCCGACTCGTAGTTCCAGAGATTAGCGCGGTCAAACAAACAAACTCTTCAGCTTTATTGTTAGTATACATAAATAAATATAGATATTATAGATAAGGAGTTTGTATGTTTGGAATGATAGTTAATATAAGTCTGAAATCGCCAACCCGTCTTGAACAAGCGTGATGGATGATCAATGCTCGAGAAGCTACAGGGCAAAGGGCTCTTCTCTGTATGAGACCTATGGGACCTGCAGTGAGAAAATAATAAGCTGGTAGTAAGCTGGTATATACTATTGTATATTACGAGTTTGTATGGTTGGTTATTTAGCAAAGTGACTTCTTTACATTTTCACAGAGGATTTAGCCAGTGCTTTACCAAATGAACGTACAGTTTACACAGGAGGTCAATAATGTGTAATGGGTGAATTCTAGCCGTATCGTCTTTCACACAGTGCATCCATCGTTTATTTGGCATTTCCCTATACATATGTATACTTATAACCAACTATATGGACACTCTTGTTCTGCAATCGCCCCACTCAAAAATTCCCTTTTCGCCCCAACATTTTATTCCCCTTTGGTCCCGTTTTTTTTTAATCAACTGCTCAATCATGGCTAATTCAATCATCATAAATTATTCTATTCTATTCTATGACTAATTTAATCATGCTTAAATTAGTCATGACTAATTTAGTTATGACTAAATTAATCATGACTGAAAATTTTATTCATATGACATGTTTGAGTACCGAGTTGTTATGAATGAAGAACAATTTGAATTATCTAAAAAAATGATAAGACTATATTTCAACTTATCTTTTATTATCAACAACTTTTATTTTTAATTCGTGTTGGTCACTATTCAAATAAAAACTGATTTTAACATCATCATCATCTGCCTAGCCTTTTCCCCACTATATTGGGGTCGGCTTCCAGTCTAACCGGATGCAGCTGAATACCAGTATTTTACATGGAGCGACTGCCTATCTGACCTCCACAACCCAGTTACTGGGTAATACGATACCCCTTGGTAAGACTGATTGTCAGACTTTCGGGCTTCTGACGACCCGTAACGACTGTCAAAGATCCACGAATGACAGCCGGGACCAACGGTTTAACGTGCTTTCCGAGGTTTAACTGATTTTAACATGTAAACCTGTAATTTTATTTTGCCAGTCCTAGAATATCCACCTTATAGAAGATTTTACAATAAGAAATTATTAATTTAGCAGAATACGATGCGAGACAAGTCAGTGTCTTATTTTGCGGGGGTAGTCAAAAATTCCAATCATAAATAATTAATCATGATTACTTGACTAAGATTAAAACTAATCAATAATTAGTCACCAACAAGTATTCAATAATTATTCATCAATCATTAGTCAGACTAAATTTTGAGATTTTTGAGAATTTTGAGAATTTTGAGACTCCTCCGTGCCTCGGAAAGCACGTTAAGCCGTTGGTCCCGGCTGTCATTCGTGGATCTTTGACAGTCGTTACGGGTCGTCAGAAGCCCGAAAGTCTGACAACCAGTCTTACCAAGGGGTATCGTATTACTCAGTTACTGGGTTGTGGAGGTCAGATAGGCAGTCGCTCCATGTAAAATACTGGTATTCAGCTGCGTCCGGTTAGACTGGAAGCCGACCCCAACATAGTTGGGAAAAGGCTAGGCAGATGATGATTAGTCAGACTAAATTTTGCCCAACACTGCATAAAAACGACTTGAAGAAAAAGCTTACGGGGTTTCCCTTGATGACGCAAGTACACGGGGCCACACAAGTTATTGCTTTCGCTTATTTCATCAAAGTTTGTAAACATGATAAGCAGGTATTAAAGTTACCAAGTCGCTGTTTGAAATGATCATGAATCAGAATCATACAGTATAGTGTAGTTATGCTCGTGGCTAAATAATAACAGCTGCACGGGTCGATTGAAGGTTAAGCTAAGCTTCCGCGGTCGGCTCGTGGATGGGTGACCATCCATTCCATATCGAGACCTCTCCGTCTCCGTGCCTCGGAAAGCACGTTAAGTCGTTGGTCCCGGCTGTCATTCGTAGGTCTTTGACAGTCGTTACGGGTAGACAGAAGCCCAAAAGTTTAACAACGAGTCTTGCCAAAGTATTGCCCAGTAACTGAGTTGTAGAGGTCAGATAGGCAGTCGCTCCATGTAAAATACTGGTCTGTTGGTTCCGGCTAATCTCCGAAACGGCTTGACCGATTTTGAAGGGACTTGGCAGGTAACTGATGTTATAAGGAGTAACTTAGGCTACTTTTATTGTAGAAAAATAATTAAGGTTCCGCGCAAAAAAGTTAAAACCCATGAAATTGTAAACAAAATCCGAATCAAATGGGGAAGTACTTATTGACATCCACGCGAGCGAAGCCGCGGGAAACAGCTAGGCTAATAATAAACGACGAAATAATTTGATACGACAACGTTGTAAACAATACAACAAAACAAGCAGAGCATGTTTACAATAGCTCTGGGTTTCACTGTCCCACTCAATTTTATATGAGGGAATGCTTTACGAATGAAAACTGGTAATACTGGGTAATACCAACATTTGAGCATCGAACATAACATCACAAATAAATGAGTCACCTGTGGGTAGTTAATGAAATCCGGAGTAAGTATGCGAAGGTCAAGAAGCTGCAACATATTGGTAAAATCAATGGGTTCGATGGTTGGGAGCACTTTTAGCGCAACTACAGGGACCTAAACGCAAGTGTTATATGCCTAAAATTATACAAGATGGAACAGGACCATTGACATTCCTTTAAACCACGTAAAGAGAATCATGTTCTTTACCCGTATACAAAAAATCAATCAAATCCAATGAATACTTTAGCCACAGGAAATTATCTTTCATTTTCTTATTTTTCAACATGATTTAGATCTGAGTCCGTAATAATAATAGATAAACATTGTAAGGTCAAGAACCTGTGCCAAACATATGATTCTATTCTCTGCGTTTGTATTGTTCTCCGACTAATATGCCTGCGCCTACCTACCTGCGCCCCGCACCGCCGCCGCCGCGCCCCGCACCGCACCGTTGGTCAGTGACTTTTCGCAGATAAAGCGTGTTTACTTTTTATGCAGTTGATTCTGCTATTTATTTTGTTTGAAAACTGCATTTTTCAACTACTAATCTTCGTGTTTTAAAATGTTTCGATGGATTAGTACCTACTGTGCACGTTTTCATTTAATGTCGTACGTCCAGATATATGCTATACGATCCACTACAGTAAACAAAATCAGAAAAGTATATGATATTCTTCAGGATATATTATGCTAGTTAGTGTGTTGAAAACATAATAAAACTAATTTCCTATAATAGAAAAATCACGAGGATACCTCTAAAATGTGTTTAAACGATTAAAAACTATACTTACTAATATCCCTACAAGTAATAATTCTGATTTTTTGTCAGATTATTCTACAAGCAACATATTAACGTAATAGTGTTTTAATTTTTTTTGATCAATACATTTTTTTGTAAATAGATAATTGCTTCATATCTACTTGTATATACTTACGAATAAATAAAATTGATCAGTGTTTGTAATGTCAAAATAACAACTTGTAACAAAAAGGCATTTTTTAACATGTTTGTCTATCTGTCTGTTTGTTCCGGCTAATCTCCGAAACGGCTGGACCGATTTTGACGGGACTTGCACTGGCGGATAGCTGATGTTACTGGAAGTCACTTAGGTTACTTTAATTTTAGAACTGTGATTAGGGTTCCGCGCAAAAAAAAAAAAAAAACATGAAATTGTGAACAAAAAGTCGGATTTGAAAAATTCTTTTTGCATTTGGTAGCCCAATTCTCGAGGATAGTTATAGGCTATTTAACATCACGCTACGACCCTTAGGAGCCGAGCGAAAAGAAAAAAGTCAGAAATAGCACTAAACCAAAACGAAGTAATAGCGCGGGCGGGCGATGCAACGCGGCGGGACGGGGGACGAGGGAGTTTTATTAAAATGTGACTGTTATTTTAGTATATTGTGTATCGTACGACTTCCACGCGAACGAAGTCGCGGGGTACAGCTAGTAAGTTAATAAAACCGGTCAGAAAACGTAAAGTGTGACAAAAAACTGCGCGTCAATTACTCGAAACTATGCAACTCGTACTTACTGCCATTATCGCTAGCGCGGCAGAGTTGTCGTCCTTTCCCCTAGATGGTGTTGGGATCGAATTAGATCGCGCTATGGTTTGATTACACGCATTTGTTGACTCCGACGAAGTCACTATATAGTATATACACACACGTACAAGTCAAGCCCAGTGTAGGTACCTAGGTTCAATGACGACCATTCGTAATTTTTGAAAAAACTGTCCCACGTAAAACGTGTTGACAGTTTTAGAATGCCCTGTGATAATAATAACACAAAAATGAATAAAACCTTTGATCTACGTAGTAGGTGACAGGTGGTCCAAAAGTGACGTCACAGAAAAAAAATTGATTCCTCGTATCCAGGGATATGCGAAAATAACCTGTGTAAGTATGTTCCGCGATTCTTGATAGTTTTCAAGTAATTTTTTTTAATTCTTGAAAACCTTATGGGAACCTCTTTAAAAAAATATACGAGTACCTACACGGTACGTACCTATTGTTTTCTTTCTAAGTTGTGCACCGCAACTTTGACCATATTCAGTAGGTAGGTGAGATACAGGGATGTCCTCGCGCACATGTGGGAGTGGCGCGAGGAGGCAAAAGGCCGGGGCGTAACTCCGCTGCCGCGAGAAATTGCGGCACGGCAGACAGAGCTCCGGCAGGATCTCATGGCGGCATAGAGAGCACGATTGGCGCAACCCAGCGCTGGGCACGCCACAATTGCGGCGATAAGTCCCCTCTTTGAGGAGTGGCTGGAGAGGCGCCACGGCGTCCTCACCTTCCGCCTGACGCAGGTCCTAACCGGACACGGGTGCTTCGGGATGTACCCATTCCGGATAAGGCGGGAGGAAACGCCCGGGTGTCACCACTGTGTGGATCGCCCGGAGGACACGGTGGAGCATACGGTGCAGGTCTGCCCGGCTTGGGCGGGGCACCGCCGTGTCCTCGCGGAAGCGATCGGCGGCGGCGATCTCTCGCGTCCAGCCCTGGTCCAAGCCATGGTACGGAGCGAGAGTACATGGAAAGCCATCACCTCCTTCTGCGAAGCAGTAATGCTCGCGAAGGAGGAGGCGGGACGCGTGAGGAAGAGGCAAGCTTTGCGCCCTCACGCCCCTAGTCGCCGCAGGAGACACCCTGGTCGTCGGGAATTGGCAGCCGATTCCCGGCCACCGTAGGCGCGGGCTTGCGGACGGCGAGCAATGGGTAGCTCGACGTCCGGTAAGGACCAGGCCCGAGTCGACGGCGCGTTGTGTTCCACGCGCGCCTCAAAGAGATGTCAGCCGCATTGAAGGGGTCCGCTAGGACAGATGCCAGCCAGGGTGGCGGGATGTTCGAAAGAGTTACCGTGGACCCGGCACAAGCAACAGAAGGAACACGGGTGGGTTTTAGTCAGTAAAAGTCTGACACGCCCTCCCGCTCCGCCCAGAGCGGGAGAAGTCATTTGATGATTTCCCATCCACAAAAAAAAAATGTGAGATACAGGGATGATGAAAATTAATTTATTTTAAACTCAAAAAATATTGTTTGCAAATAGTGCAAATAATATTATGAAAAGTGTGAAAGCTTAAAAAATATCATATCATTATTTACTCCTGTAAAATTGCCATCTATATATACCTACTAATATTATAAAGAGGAAGAGTTTGTTTCTTTGTTTGTTTGGTTGAACGTGCTAATCTTAGGAACTACTGGTTCGAATTGAAAAATTCTTTTAGTGTTGGATAGCCAGCCTATTTATCGAGGAAGGCTATAAATAACATCAGGCTACGACCAATAGGAGCGGAACATCAATGAAAAATGTTGCAAAAACTGGGATTTTTTTTTCCTTTTGAGAGCTTCCGTTGCGTGCGCTGTGTAAAACGGTTAAAGTTACGCAAAAATCATGTACGACGGAAATGTTCCTCTTAAAAAGTTCTAAAAAAGTCCGCGATGGCATATTTATGTCTATCTTTTAAGGTTAGCTCACTATAACTTTTTTAATGGTAATCAAATTTGTTATAAAATAATGCATTATTTGCGAAGGTATTTTCATAAACATGGTATTAATCCTTATTCAAACAAATAATCAAGGTTGATTAAGTACATGTAGATTCCTTTTTAAATTATTTGAATCCGACGTTTAGTTTAGAAATTACGACGGGTATAAAAATGCAAAATGCGCTTAGTCTATTAGTTACCTACATATTTTTTTTTATTGACTGTTTGAGCTAATCTCTGGCAATACCAGTCGGATTTGAAAAATTCTGTTTGCATTTTATGGTCCAATTCTTGAAGAAGGCTTTAAGGTATGTAACATTACGCTAGGACCTTTAGAAGCCGAGCAAAAAGAAAAAAAGTAAGAACGAGCGCTAAGCGAAAACGAAGTAACAGCACGGGCAGGCGATGCGATGCGACGGGGTGGGTTGGGGGAAAAAAATTTCACGCGGACGAAGTCGCGGGCGGAAGCTAGTGTGTAAGATAAGTTCATTCAATATATTTAAATAACGACTACCCGACATTAGATAAAATTATGGCATTTTATGAAGCTGATGGAGATATTCCAAATTTCAAACGTACTTACACTTCATAAAATTCTACATGAGATTGGATTCGACTTTAACCAACGGGATAGTAGATCATTGTTAGTAGAGAGAGACGACATTGTTTTATGGCGGCGTAAATATCTCAGACAAATGAAAGAATACAGACAAGCAAATAAAACCATATACTTTCTTGACGAAACGTGGGTACACGCTGGACATGTTAAATCAAAAGCATGGTTGGATACAACTGTAAAAAATAAGAGACATGCTTTTCTAGAAGGTTTATCTACCGGTCCAAAAGCTCCTACAGGAAAAGGTAAAAGGCTGATCGTTTTGCATATTGGCAGCAACAAAGGATTTGTGGAAGATGGTCTTTTACTTTTGAATCTAATTCAACTAAAGATTATCATGAGGAGATGGATGGCGAAAAGTTTTTTGAGTGGGTCAAACGGATTATTCCTAAACTAGAACCCAGGAAGTGTTGTTGTCACGGACAACGCTTCCGTCAAACTTGAGAAAATACCGACAACCGGTTGGAATAAACAGCAAATACTAGACTGGCTGCTAAGCAAAGGGATATCCTTGGACATGAGTTATTTAAAAAAGGAATTAGGTACTACTGAAAGTGGCCGAAATCGGCCCCCAATATAATAAATATTTAATAGATGAAACTGTAGTAATGGTATTGAAATTCTCCGACTGCCACCGTACCATTACAAATTCAATCCTACTGAATTGGTGTGTGCCCAAATAAAAAATAAAAAAATATGACGCAATAACTTTAATAGATTCTAATCGATGGATGAAATGCTGCGACCACGTGATACAAGAAGAAAATCATATGTGGAATTTGGATGACGTCATGGAGTACGCAGAAAAAAATTCTTTCATAATAAATACAAATGAAGATTCTAGTGACACTGATTAAAAAATATTACTATGACTTTAGTTTTAATTTAAGACTATTAATTTGATTTTTATCCATTAAACTCAATCTTTTGAAATATAAATTGTTTGAATTTTTACTCCATTGTGAAAACACCTTTACCCTGTAGTTGCACTGATGACTCACTATTTTCTTAACGCGAACGGACTATAAATTCATACGAAAGCTTATACGGTATTTATAACAAAAAAAAAAACAATTTTTAAAAAAAAATCTGTCAGTCTGTTTGTTCCGGCTAATCTCCGAAACGGCTAGACCATTTTAACGTAAATTTTACAGGCAGATAGCTGATGTTATAAGGAGTAACTTAAGCTACTTTTATTGTAGAAAAATAATTAGGGTTCCGCGCAAAAAAAATAAAACCGATGAAATTGTGAACAAAAATAATAACTCTGTATGGAACTATCTGTCGGCTTTGAACAAATCTTTTGCATTTGCTAGCCCAATTTTGAGGATGGCTATAGGCTATTTGACATCACGCTATGACTCTTAGGAGCCGAGCGAAAAGAAGAAAAAAATACACGAACGCTGAGCGAAAACGAAGTAATAGCTCGGGCGGGCGGTTATTAAATTTTGGCTGTTATTTTAGTATATTATGTACCTATCTTACGCCTTCCACGCAAACGAAGTCGCAGGCCACAGTTAGTTTTGCAATAAATTACCAGCGTTGTGTCATCGCGCTTCTCTTTCTTTTCTATGCAGTCCGACAGGGACCGCGCTTTTAAGTTCTAGACAAGGAAATTAGAAATCATATAGCAGTGCTCCGAGAAAAACATGGAAGGAACTTGGCAATTTTTGATACAACACAACATCACGCCTTGTTTCCCTGAAGAGTTGGGCCGAGGTGTACCCACATTTCGCCAGTCACGTTTATGCCCCTTGTAATAGGGGGCGAGCCTATTGCCATCAAGCGGGCACAAATCCAGACTATTAGAAAACCGTCAAATTGAGAATCACCTCCATTACAAAATCAGAAAAAAAAATGACAAGACAAACATTGAAGCGCCATCATGGTTATCAACGCCACAATTCCAGCTAACAGGCTTATTACAACTAATTACAGTGCAAAATTAACCCATCTATATATAGCATTGTTGGACATCTTCTCACGGTAACCATTATAGATTTTTTAGGGTTCCGTACCTAATGGACCCCCACGGGACCCTACTACTAAGGCTCCGCTGTCCGTCCGTCCGTCTGTCACAGGGCTGTATCTTTTGAACCGTAATAGGTAGACACTTGAAATTTTCACAGTGTGTACTACTATGACCGCTTTAATAAAAAATAAAGTTAAATTAAAAATTAAAGGCTTTTGCTCGTTACTAAAGTATTAAAAAAAAAAATGTAGCGTTATATTGTACGGTGGTACGGAAACCTTCGTGGGCGAGTCCGACTCGCACTTGGCCGCTTGTTTTTTCTTCAAGTTAATCAGTTTACTTCAATGGGATGATACTGTAATGCTTTTAATTACCTCGACACGAGCAGGCTAGCTCCTTGATTGGATTAAAAGATCTCAGAGGTCCCATGGCAGTGAGGATTTGTTTCAAAGGGATTTGTGTCTTTCCATGGTATGGGGAGATGCTTAAGCTGTGTTTATGGGAAGCTGTTGCATTTTAGGGTTATAGGAAACAGTAACTTTAGGAGCCTGCCTCGTTGGTCTAGTGGTCGCAAGCGCTACTGCTGAGCATGTCCTGGGTTCGATTCCCGGGTCGGGCAGTGTTATTGGATTTTTACATCTAGAATTTCTCAGTAGCAGACCGGAGTCTAGTTTTGTGCCCGGTTGATGGTAATAGGCCCGCCCCATATTACATGGGACTTGAAACATAACTGGCGAAATGTGGGTGTACAATAGGTGTACCTCTGCCTAACCCTTCGGGGAATACAGGCGTAATGTTATGTAACTTTAGGAGCTTATAGACATTAGAAAGAAAAAAACCTTGCTGTCTGGCTTATATTTTGACCATATAGCAGTGGCGCAGCTACAATTATCATTTGAGGGAAGCGAAGAAAAAATTGTTCAATCCTCATAAACTCGGACAAAAAACTGTAGGTTTCTAATCTTATGATGTATTAAACTGGCATTAAATATAATTATGTAATGTGATATGATGTGATACACAGTTACACAGACACGTGTGCCATATCATTTGGCAATAAGAAGAGTGGTTGCTCCTAAGGGAAGCCGATAGGAATCGGGTTGTATGAAGGCTACGCCCCCGCCATATAGCATCACGAGCTATTCGTTCGTGTCGATACAAGACGATATTACCACATTGTGATAGGTAAGTAAAACAAAAAAAAAAGTCGGGAGGTGTTGTGTGACACCCGCCCGGCTGGAACGAAGTTCCTGTCGAGCCATCTAATAAGGTCTCAACTGTCAAGTGTCTTTTGACACTTGAAACTGACGGCATAACGCTTTTTCGTTACGTCACAATTTCTGCCAGTTTACTACTACCACAAGCCGCGTTAAAGGCGAAAGCGCCAGGGTAGCCCGCGAAATTCCAATTTTCTTACGTTTTTTGCAATTTGCAGGTCAGAATTATGTTGTATGTTGATTAAAATATGATTCGCGATCGTAACAACGATGTACGAGTATTTACAGAATTATAATAATTAAAGTTATCAATACAACTCTCTAAGACAAAGTAATTCTGTTGAATGACTATTTTATGAAATCTTAACATTTCAGGGTTATACTAACTTAAGGGGGAAGCGCCAGGTAGCCCGCAAAATTCAAACTTTCTTGTGTTTTTTGCAATTTGCAAGTCAGTATTAAGTTGTATGTTGATTAAAGTATCAATCGCGACCGTAACAAATATGCATTTACAGATTTATAATCATCAAAATCAGTAACTACAACTCCATAAAGTTTCTATAATCCTAATTGTCAAGATTTTACGAAATAGTCATTCAATAGAATTACCTGGTCTTAAAGAGTTGTATTGACGACTTTGACAATTATAATTCTGGAAATACGTACTTTTTATGGTCGCGAATCATACTTTAATCAACGTACACCTAGGCACAGCTGCAAATTGCAAAAATCGTAAGAAAATTTGAATTTCGCGGGTTACTTTAGCGCCTCCCCCTTAAAGAACTTCCGTTTCAATATGTGTGCTGATATCGAATGGACACGATAAAAAAACTTTGACATTGTGTGTAATAATTCCCATTTTGGGGTCCTAAATACTAAATAGCCAAGTTACTGCGACCAACTCAGCTCGCGCGTGGTTGGCCACAGTTCCAACCTTACCTAACCCGATTACATAAAAAAGTGTGCATCATCAGAAGCGTAAAAAAAATTTTAAGAGGTTCAGTTAAATATTTCCCTTTATCTGATGTAATTTTCTCTAAGTTTTCCTCTAAAAGTACACGCTGATTGTACCCATGGAAAAATCTATTTTGGATTTACATGTCTTGTATCACAGCAGCGCAATCAATATGAATCATCAACAGATTAGATGTTTATCGGATTGCCTGATACATCGTTCTCCTGAGAAAAGTTTGCCGCATGATGATGACGATGTCAATAGTCGAGACTCGACCGTCAGTGATACCATCACGCCTTGTTTCCCCGAAGGGTTAGGCAGAGGTGTACCTATAGTACACCCACATTTCGCCAGTTATGTTTAAATCCCATGTAATAGGGGGCGAACCTATTGCCATCAACCGGGCACAAATCCAGACTCCGGGCTGCTACTGAGAAATTCCAGATAGAAAAACCCAATTACACTTTGCCCGACCCGGGAATCGAATCTAGGACCTCAGGCTCAGCAGTAGCGTTTGCGGCCACTAGGCCAGCGAGACAGTGGTCAGAATTTATTAAAAAAGTAAATTGAGCTAAAATTCTCTCACAGAGAGGAGGGCTGTGTCCCAGCAGTGGGAACATTATAGGCTGATTATGTATGTTATGTATGAGCTAAAATTTAAAAAAATACATACATACAGATAATAAATGAGTTGCTCAAGCAGCCAAAAACCGTGTCTGGCTGTGAGTGAGGTCTTAAAAGACCTCACTCATATAGACGACATGACTGTATTAATTCTGATATAAGGTCACAGCTGTTTGGAATGTAAGCCTACCCCAAAATACTCAGTTTCAATTGTTTGGAAAATGCGTAATCAATAATGAAACACAATAATACTCCATTATAGATTGTAGCTGTCATTCGTAGATCTTTGATCGTCTTTCAGAAATCTGACAATCAGTATTGCCAAGAGGTATCGTGTTACCCAGTAACTGGGGTGTGGAGGTCAGATAGGCAGTCGCTCCATGTAAAATACTGGTATCCAGCTGCATCCAGTTAGACTGGAAGCCGACCCCAAAATAGTTGGGAAAAGGGTAGGCAGATTGATTGATTAATACTCCATTATAGAAACGAAAAAGATACAAATTTTATTCATCTCTCCTCTCTCATACTAGGATTTTTTTTTATCACTACCCAAATTTTCACAGGGAGAGTTCTATGATTATGAAGAACCTTCACTATGGGACCAACTCGAACTCTGAAATCACGAAAAAAGAATCAGCTGTTTCATACAAAACTTCAATACCTACCAAAGTGGCGCAGCTACAATAATCATTAGAGGGAAGCCGAAGAAAAAATTGTTTAGTTCTCATGAGAAACGAACAATTTAAAAAAAATCAATAGATTTTTGTCTGAGTTTATGAACTCAGACCAAAGTCTATAGGTTTTTAACCTTCTAATGTATTAAACTGGTATTAAACATAATTATGTAATGAGATGTGACACACAGTTACACACACAGGTGTACCATATTATTTGACAATAGTAGACATTAAGAAGAGTGGTTGTTCCGAAGGGAAGCGGATAGGAATCGTGTTGTATGAAGGCTACGCCTCTGATACCTACTCGACTAAAATGTGTGAAACAGCAGATTTTTTTTGTGATTTCAGATTTGGTCCCATAGTGAAAGTTGTTCATATTCATGGGTAGAACACCCTGTAAAAATTTGGGTAGTGATAAAAAAATTGCCCAGTAACTGCGGCTGTGGAGGTGACAGCCGCAGAGGGTGACGGAGTACCTTGCCGGGGGAGCGAGCAGAACTGCGCAAACACAATCAATGGTAGCAGTTGCATGGTAGATAACTGAAAGTGCCGCACACTTCGAATATCAAGTAAAGGGACACTTTCTGGGCTTTTTATTACCTGCCTCGTTGGTCTAGTGGTCGCAAGCGCTGCTGCTGAGCATGAGGTCCTGGTTCGATTCCCAAGTCGGGCAGTGTCATTGGGTTTTACCAACAAGAATTTCTCAGTAGCAGCCCAGAGTCTGGATTTGTGCCCGATCTATGGCAATAGGCTCGCCCCTATTACATGGGGCTTAAAGATAACTGACGAAATGTGGGTGTAGGTACAATTGGTGCACCTCTGCATAACCCTTTGGGGAATACAGGCGTGATGTTATGTATGTTATAATTTGCTAGGCAGTAATAAACACTTCTGCGACCACTTCAGGGAATAAAATGTGATGTTATGTCACTACCAAAGATAAATCAATACAGAGATATAAATCAAGGATCTGCTCTGACCGTACTATCGCGCGAGAAGTGTCCCTCCTAACCTGAGCGACGTCGCACACTCCGATTCAGTTGCTCATTCGTCACAGTTCGTGACACATCGGACTAACTTTCTTCAGCTGTACTAAAATGCCCTCTTGTGCCTTAAAGAAATGTACCAATAATTCAAAAAAATCAAATAAAGCTAAAGCTATTGCTCTCCATGTGTAAGTACATTTTATTCAACTTAATTACGATTTCGAAAATATATATTTTGACGGATGATTAGATATAACATAAATTACGTCCCCGTATATCAATGAACGATATTGTAGGGGTTGTACCGTGGCCCCGGCACAGGCAACAGAAGGAACACGGGTGGGTTTTAGTCAGTAAAAGTCTGACACGCCCTCCCGCTCCGCCCAGAGCGGGAGAAGACATTTGATGATTTCCCATCCACAAAAAAAAAAAAAAGGGTTGGTCCTAAAAAAACAGATGTGTGTATTGTGTGATGACCATATGATACTCTTCTAGCGCGGCATGGGCACATCTTTCGATAGAAATCATTGATTCGATACAATTAGACTAGCCACCTGCAATTGGCCGTAGCTTCCCCCTAGTTGCAATCCTACCACACCATGGTTCTATTTATAGTGTGTAAAAATACCCCAGTGTCTATACGTGACTAGGAAAAACCCCTTACGTATTTGACGTAGAATGTGTGTTATGATGGTAATTATGACGTGGTTTTCGAACGATATTTAGGAATCGACGTTATCTGTAAGAACCGGTTGATGTGGCGACGCTTGGCGGAGGCTTATTTCCAGCATTGGACATCTGTCGGCGGAAATGCTGATGATAGCTGTCAAGCTGGGAAGCAACGGCTGGAACAAAATCTTGCCACAGTTGCGATTCACAAAAATGTGTTCTAGACCTAAGTTATTATATCTCTAAAACCAGTAAACAAATCTAACACAAGACTTTCCGGAAAGCTGAACAGTCACATCTGTAAACTGCCGAATTCCATGTTAGCTCTTGTGGTGACAGATCACATAAGATTTAAGGGCAGATTGGAATTAAAATAATAGTTTCTGGACATCGAGAGTTGATCGTAGAAATATACCGTCCGAATCCGAATGTCTCTACGCACACTCATTTTCTGGAACAGGTATACAAGGAGCGAAAAAGAGAAAGCTATAAAGGACGCAAATCCCTGTTTCGCATAGGAACAATGACGACTTTAGCCGGTCCCCAGGTCTTTAGACAAACTGACAGATTGTAGAAAGATTTCGAACGTCTAAGCATGGCGATGTGTCATTTTGTCTATTCTTCCGTCAACAATACCCGGCACGCGTAGCAACACGTGCTGGTCTTAAGGCACTCCCTCACCGGGACCATTCGCCTGTAGTGTAACATCCAAGATTCAACTGTAACGGCTATGACTTTGTCAGACTTTCGGGCTTCTGACGACCCGTAACGACTTTCAAAGATACACGAATGACAGCCAAGACCAACGGCTTAACGTGCTTTCCGAGGCACGGAGGGGTCTTGATATGTAAAGATGGTCACCCATCCACGGACCAACCGCGGCAAGCGTAGCTTAACCTGATCGATCGACCCGTGCTGCTGTTATTTCTTAGCCACAAGCCCAACTGCTAGGTAGTGCAGAGAGATAATTGAAACCAACAGGATAGGTTAATACATATAATTAAATATCTAGAAGTATCACGGCATGTTCGGGGGGAAAGGCTACATTACAGGCGAATGCTCCCGATGAGGGAGCGCCTTTAGAAAAACCGTTATCTATTCCAATTTCAAGAGAACAGTATTCCAAATCGTTCGGATACCGTTCGGAACGGTTCGGCTGTCAGAAACAGGAGGCGATCGTAATATCGGTCAGTTAGAAAGGTGAGCATGTAAACAAGCGAACGTAACTTTCTCTGTAAGTTCGTGTGACACATTACGAGCAAAGCTGAGCTATGTGCTAATGACTTTGACAATGGAATGTGTTAACAGTCGCTTTTTGATTTAAAAAGTTTCGAAGAAATTTATCCACCAGTTGGCATGTTCAATTCATCATGTACTTTCGGAGTTTATCTTGGACATGGCTGACATCAGTGAAGGAAAACACCGCGAGGAAACCTGAACTTATCTACAAGGTGTAATTTTAAACAGTGTTAATCTCTTAAGGGGTCATTGTACTCATCATTATGAACAACTTTTACTATGAGACCAAACCTGAAATCGCGAAAAAAAATCAGCTACATAGGTACATTTATGTCCGCATAACTCGTCAAAATGTACGGAACAGCTGATTTTTTTTCGCGATTTCGGGTTTGGTCCCATAGTAAAAGTTGTTCATAATGATGAGTAAAATGACCCCTTGAGAGGTTAACAGTGATTAAAATTACACCTTGTATACAAATAAATAAAACTGAAGTGTCAGTTTGTAATGTCAATATAACTGCTTTTTACTAAATGCAGATAAAAGTATATGAAGGGCACAGGGGAAAAACATGCAATGTCACAAAGACAATGAACTGAGAAATTGCTAAATTAATCTTTTGATCCTTGAAAAAAGGTACAATAAAGTTTCAAATAGAAGGAAAGTATATTTATTTATAAAGAAAATATATTTGTTTCTGTTGTGTAGTAAAAAAAAACCTTTTCATTCTTATGTTTATTGAGTTAGCACAGGAAAACAGATCAAAGTCAGAAAATACAGGAAAATAATATGCAATGTCCATGAAATATTTATTGTTTAAGTATCATTATATTTTATCTGAGAGAAGTATTGCTTAGCTTTTGGTCCACAAAACTTTGACAGGGCCTGGATATCCATAAATTTTGCCTTTGAAACTGGAAGGCTGTCTTCATAGGATTGATCTGGCAGTACAAACTCACCAGCACTATGAGAGTCATTATGGGATTTCAACTTTTTTTTAGGTGCCATGAGAATAGATGACGTCCAAGAGGAATTGTAATGTTCTCTGTGAAAAATCAATCTTTGATGATCCTTTTCAACCCTGATTTCTCTTATGAGTCGAGATAAAAAAGGACATGTCTTCTTATACATTGGGGATAGAAAGGTTGTCAATTTTCTGACAAGCGGTTGATCAACTTCAATCACATGAAAGGGGCATGGCTTCTGTCTAGCTTCACGAATCACTTTTACCCACTCATCAGGCGTTTCACAACGTGATTTCTGGTTTATGCAACCCATATTTCTGTCACATTCTAAATATGAGCGCCCGCGAATGGGAAATATGATTTTAATCACACATCCAAGCGTTTTGCACAGTATACAACATAGTACGAGTTGGACATTGCTTGTTATTGCACTGTATCAATATTTTACTATGAATATTGCTCCGTGACTATGCATGTTACTGCAAAGTGTGTTTTGGCGTTTCGTTCTACCAAATTTATACTTCACAATGGCATTGCCAGTTCAAAAAACATAAAAATGTGACATAGCATATTTTTCCCCTGTACCCTTCATATATGGGACATAAAACAAAAAAACTATTTTTAAAATTTTTGTCTGTCCGTCTGTCTGTTTGCTCCGGCTAATCTCACTACACTACGTTTACACAATAAAAACTACTGTTTGTTTGTATTCTACTTTTAGTAAAGCTTCATCTCGGAAA
Source organism: Fissipunctia ypsillon (assembly GCA_947568875.1). Taxonomy (NCBI): domain Eukaryota; kingdom Metazoa; phylum Arthropoda; class Insecta; order Lepidoptera; family Noctuidae; genus Fissipunctia; species Fissipunctia ypsillon. The sequence continues at coordinate 11,686,964 of OX387663.1, read as the reverse complement.
CTGCTCGGGTACAGTTCCAGTGCAAATTCCGTCTATGTTTAGGCTATCAAACTAACGTCTTTAACGTTAACGCCCTTTAACGTTATTTGAGTGAAATACATAATTACTTAAAGCTCAAAAGTCTGACAACCAGTCTTACCAAGGGGTATCGTGTTACCCAGTAACTGGTTTGTGGAGGTCAGATAGGCAGTCGCTCCATGTAAAATATTGGTATCCAGCTGTATCCGGTTAGACTGGAAGACGACCCCAGCATAGTTGGGAAAAGGCAAGGCAGATAGATTTGACATAATTAATTTTAAGTTTAGAGATAATAATGGCAAGCGACACAGCGACAGGCCCAGTCGGAGATGGGGGGATAAGTAACGGGGTAATTGCGCAACACACCCACAATCCCAATGCCATTAATTATTACAATTCATCAATATACATTGCGTTATTTACGTAGCCACGCAGACGAACTTTTTAACACAAGAAGCAATGGAAAATGAATTTCCTTCAAAAACCATCGGACTGTGATGTGAAAAGTGTGTTACGCAACTGGGGTGCTGGACTCCTTTGATAAAGACCTCTCCAAAGGTCCTTAGTAGCACTACATAGATAGAAAGAGGAAGGAGAGTTGGGACGACGTTGACCTGGCCTTAGGGAAAATATTGGCTTACATCACGCATTTGTTTCCTCGAAGGGTTAGGTAGAGGTGTATCAAGTCGCATGTAATAGGAGGCGAGCCTATTGCATCAACCGGGCACAAATCCAGACTTCGAGCTGCTACTGAGAAATTCCTTATGGATAAACCCAATGACACTGCTCGATCTGGGAATTGAACCCAGGACTTCATGCTCAGCTGTAGCGCTTGCGACCACTAGACCAACGAGGGAGTAACAATAATGTATATTCAATTTGCCAATTCGCAAATGATTAACATGAAGAAACTTTGCACGATAGTGCATAAAATTCTTAACTATCTTTCAAGATGGACAATTTCGTCGAAGGCTTAGCAGCATACCCTTCAGGATGTCAATCATCAGTTTAGTTACTGATTCGGTACGCACAATTGTCATCCTTATCATAATCTGCATAGCCTTTCCCCAAATATGTTGGGGTCGGCTACCGGTCGAACCGGATGCAGCTGAATACCAGTATTTTACATAGAGCGACTGCCTATCCGACCTCCACAACCCAGTTACTGGGTAATACGATACGCAGAACTGTCATTGTTATAAAAATATATTTACCTGTTAAAGTATTTATAGCCACAAGATAACAATCAATTGAGGATTTTCTCGCTTATCAATATAATACATAATTGCCAGTATCATACATTTCTATTTGTGAGACGCCGGTGTTATTTTTGGAATTATTATTTCCCCTTGTATTATGTATTTATCTGATAAGGTTATGTTCTATACGTACGTCATTGTTTGTGTAGGCGAGATCAGTTTGTGCATTTCTCATTATACCAAGCGGTTTATGAAAACAAGAACTGTTGATGTGTTTAGAGCCTCAAAGGACTAAAATTGCATCGCACAAAATGAGAAGTATCCATGAGGAATACCATACCTACTATAAAATAGACAACTTAGGGCCACATACAAAACGGTGAAGAAAAAATTGGGGAAAAACGTAGGCACTTAAAAATGTAAGTCTTAAATCGCCAAAACGCATTGAGCAAGCGTGATGATCAATGCTCGCCCCTTCTCTGTTTGAGAAGAGGCATTTGCCCTGAGGCCCTGCTGCCATAAGCTACGATTCACATATTTCCGTTGAAGTCACAAGCTAGAGCAGTGGCCGAATGGCCTCTACACGTGCACACTTCACGACCACCTCTGGCTACATTTCTCCAAAGGGAAATACACCACAAATGGCCTATGACCGTCAAAAAGTGTTAAGAGCGTTGTCACATTTTGCACCTCTCTCGCTCACACAGAACCAAATTTTTAAGAATGTTAAATGAAAAAATGCTTTTATGAAAAATGTAATCAATGGGCGGTCTACAAAATAATATTAATTTAATAGGTAATTATTAAAAACACATTTTTATTGCGGCATTTATTTATATTATCTCAAAAACAGATCATAATACTTAATTACATATGTTTATTAGATAACACAATAGAAATGTGTTTTTTGATAACTACCTATTAAATTAATATTATTTTGTAGACCGCCCATTGATTACATTTTTCATAAAAGCATTTTTTCATTTAACATTCTTAAAAATTTGGTTCTGTGTGAGCGAGAGAGGTGCAAAATGTGACAACGCTCTTAAGCAGAGTACCGACTGAAACAAAACATCTTACAACAACATTTGGCATAAATCCACCTCGATAAACAGTGTTTAAATTGCAGCATACAGTGCTTGATAGGCTGCCAACCTATCAGCCGAATGTAAGTAAAATTATTACGCACAAAAACTACTTCCCACGTAAGACTTAAGTATAGTTGTAATGTGCGTATTAATTAACACTGGAAAAAGTTGAAAGATTATGTCCTAATATTAGACTCTCGCACAGCCTGAACCGATGAAGCCAGGACTTGAAAATAAGTTGCATTTGCAAATGAAAAGATGTACTAAAGAAGTTTTAAAAAATCAACCCTTGTAGTGAACATGACTTCCACTTGGTGAAGAGCAAGCTGCTCGAGTTTCATGGAGGGAGACTGTTTCTAGACCTCACATTAGGTAGTGGGATAGACTGGATGCGGAAGGCGGGGAGCAGGGTGTTGTGGTGCAACTTGGATGAGGCCTATGTTCAGCAGTGAAGTGCGATATGCCGAGGTGATTGATTGATCTTCCAAAGGGGATGAAAGCTTGCTTTCTAGCTTGCTAGCTTGCTTGGGAAGGCAACCTTACCAATCTTTGTCAAGCGCGTGATGTGATGGTGTGCAATTCAGCATTATGTTGTTTATTTACAATTCACTCCTCACTAAATAATACTATTCAGTAATACTGGATAGTATGATTTAGTGAGAGTGTAGTGTAGTTGTATTTTTGTCTCCCTGTTGTGTATTAACACAACAGATACGGACACAAAAAATACGCGATTAAAAATTGAGATTTAACGCGCAAAACCAATACCTATTAAATTATTTTATGATAAATTATTTTATTTCTGTAAGTACGTTTGTACAAACACTTTTACACGTCAATTACATTTTAATAACTAGATGGGGCCGGCGTTTCCTATCTGACTACTCTGAGAAGAAAGGCCGAAACAAACTCAGAGGTCACAGTCTCTTTTAAAGTCCAGACATAATCTTGGTCAGATCATGTGAAGACCATGTAGGTTGGTGTCTGAAATGGTCTTTTGAGGAAAGAACCACACAGATTGAGTGGACCTGTCCAGTCAGTGCAAGCATCTGTCTTAACACTGCTAAATGTTCTGTTCTAATATTCTCGAAAGCGCTCAATTATACCTTCATCATATATTTTAGGTGATCAAGTACTACCTAAAACAAATTGCATTCGAGATCTGGGAGTATATCACGATTCTAAGCTTACGTTCGAATTTCATGTCGATGCCATAGTCACTAAAGCCTCTAAAGCACTAGGTTTCATAATGCGGCTATCCAAGTGCTTCACTCAAGCCAAAACTTTAAAAATTCTTTACTGTACTTTTGTTAGAAGCCACTTGGAATACGCATCTGAAATCTGGAATCCATGTTATCACAAGTACATTGATCGTATAGAGAGTATCCAGAAAAGGTTCATTAAGTTTTTGTGTTATCATCAGAAAGTGCCTTACCGGTCTGAAGATTATCTCAACCTCTGTAAGAGGTATCATATATTACCCCTAATTAATCGGCGAGCAATCTCTGACTGTATTTCATTATTTAAGATTTTCAATAATTCTATTAATAACCCCGATATTCTATCCAAATTTTATTTTAACGTTCCCGGAAGATCGAAGCGATGGAACGCACCGTTGCGTGTTCCATTTACCTCTACGAATTATAGGCAAAATTCATTTATAGTGCGTGCAAGTAGAAACTTTAATGACATGAATGTGTAAACAGCATGATTTTGATCCTTTCATAACAGGTGTGTCCTCGGCCAGAAAGTGCCTCAGCCTTAGCTTTTTTAATTAAAAAATTGCAAGTTTAAGTTTTTACTCATGTACTGAATATAAAATGTGAATTTAGTTTAAGCTTGAATGTTATATTGTTTTTTCTCTCTTTTTTTTGGTAGCTGTGTTGTGTTGTTCACGCTCTTTCTTTCCAATCTGTTTTTAGAAGTGATGAATTTTAATTGGCTGTCAGTCTCACATACTATTTTTTATTCTGTTTGTTTTAGCTGTAAGTCATCCATAGTTAATAAATAATATACATACATAAACTCACGCCATCTTCCCATGGGAGTAAGCAGATACTACAGAACGCCACTTGCTACTAATTTGGGCAAACTATTTTTGTTTTAAATACCTAATTACCGATTAAAATTCCTATTGACACACACTAGGAAATTGTTAGGGTTAATAAATAATATTAGGAAAAAAATAAGGATAAATGTCCTGTTCGCAAAACGGGCTATCTACAACGATTATTTAGGGAAACTATAGTGAATAGCGTCATTCATAGGTCTGTGAGGTCACTAACACGTCCAGTTTGCGTCTATGAACGAAAATGACGACAACCATGGACGTTTGAAGGGGAAATTGACGTAATAACTCCTGAATGAAAAGTGTTTTATCTAGACACATGGCAATGTGTCAGTTACGAGCGGAAAAAGCGAACGGTAAGGTTGGATTAGCCACCCGGACTCTTGAATTCTGGATTTATGCCCATCATAATCTGCCTAGCCTTTTCCCAACTACGTTGGGGTCGGCTTCCAGTCTAACCGGATGCAGACGAATACCTACCAGTATTTAACATGGAGCGACTGTCAATCTGACATCCACAACTCAGTTACTGGGTAACACGATACTTCTTGGTAAGACTTTCGTGCTTCTGACGACCCGTAACGACTGTCAAAGATCCACGAATGACTGCCGGGACCAAAACGGCTTAACGCACATTCCGACTTCCGGGCACAGAGGGGTCTCGGTATGTAAAGGTGGTCACCCATCCACGGACCGACGTCGGGAAGCGTACCTTGACCTGATCGATCGACCCGTGCGGCTGTTATTGCTTAGCTACGAGCTCCTGGCCTCCTATTAAATGGAATATATTACATGGCGAATATGTGTGTACAATAAACCTCTGCATATTCCATCTGCGAATACGGGCGGTTTATATTTATTAACCCTTTAACCGCCTACGACGGATTAATCCGACAAATATTTTCGTGTCCATTTCGCCAGGGTCGTATATTTTAACCTTTTAACCGCCCGACTTCATATCAGTTGTCGTGCCCCCAGCGCCGGGCAACTTGAATCATTACGATATTTGGTCGTAAATATACGACCCTGGCGAAATGGACACGAAAATATTTGTCGGATTAATCCGTCGTAGGCGGTTAAAGGGTTAAATGTAAAAACCACAATAAAATTAGCAGATGGAAACAGTATGCGGTATATTTGGTGGTAGTCAGGTAGATAATGCTGCCTGATTCCATGGGATTCCCCTTGGTGGTCTTTTTGATGCGGGGAATCACAGAAAAGTTTAGCTCACAACTACTACGTACTTTTTCTTTGAAAAAAAAAAAAAACACATACTTAACATCACGCCTGTATTCCCCGAAGGGTTAGGCAGAGGTGCACCTATAGTACACCCATATTTCGCCAGTTATGTTTAAGTCCCATGTAATAGTGGCGAGACTATTGCCATCAACGCGCAAACAAAAGCCCAGCAATAGTCAGCGAAAGGTTGAGTTGATGTATGACTTTATATAATTATGACTATGGTGTACGGTGGTGACATGACATTATGAGAGACAAAAGTAATTTTTACATTAAGGCGAAAGCGCCAGGGTAGTCCGCGAAATTCAAATTTTCTTACGTTTTCTGCAATTTGCAGATCAGAATTAGGTTGTATGTTGATTAAAATATGATTCGCGATCGTAACAACGATGTATCGTCAAAAAATCGTCAGAAAACCGGCGGGGCAATTGCGTAACACACTTACAGTAGGAATCGGTTTCATTTTGACAGTTCAACAACATTCATTGCGTTATTTACGTTGTTGAGCAGACACATTTTTCGAACATATGAAGCTATGGATTAGCAATTTGCTTCAACATCATTCAGATTATGATTAATAGTGTGTTACGCAATTGCGTAACACAACACTACAAGTCTGAAATCACCAACTCATAGCAAGCGTGGTGATCAATGCTCGTCGTGCCTTCTCTGTATGAGAAGACGCCTTTGCCCTGCAGTGGGTCAATAATAGGCTGGTATTATTACAATAATAATATCACGGTCCGTTTTAGGACTTTTCCTTCAAATAGGCGTAGTGGTTTACTTCTTCATAGGCAGTGGCAAAATAAAATAGCCAGTCAGCAGTTTGGTAGCGCGGCTAAGTTTTGTTCTGCCCAGGATACGCGGGGCGAACGTTTCTAGTACCTAGGTATGCCACAGGGATCACAGATTACATTCATTGGTGGTCGGTTTTAAACGTACTGTTGCGGTCCGTTTGGTAAACGATTACTATTACTAACAACCAAGACTTTTTTTTTAAAAGAAACCTGACTATTTTTTTTAAACTAATAAACCAATATGTAAAAAAATAAAATAAAAATAATAATATTGTGTAAATTTCTACTTTATATCTGTAATATTTATTGTGTGCATAATAAAGAACATTCTATCTATCTTTAGAATGAACAAAAATAACACAGTACGTAATTAATAAAATTAATGCAAAAAATTAAAATTTTTACTTTGAACATCTGAGGCGGGTATCACACCTCCGCCGCGAAACCATAGCAAGGAAGCCGCAGTAGTTCAATTCAACTCAGATAAAACAGATAAAAGATAAAAGAACAGATAAAAGTCTTTTGTGATTGAACTGACTCGCATGGTGTTCCGCTACTCGAATCGCGACTCGAGTAGGAACATCATGCGGTTTCGCGGCGGACCTGCAGAGGTGTGATACCCGCCGGAAGTCTGGACTAATAAAGTTGGTGCAAGCTAAAAGTCAAAATTTTTATTTTAATATTTTAGACTAACTTTTAGTTATACAAGTTACTGGGGGTCTACTCCCCAAGTCCGTCAACGAAGATACGGGCCCGTCCGAAAGTAGTTAATCCGTCAAAACCAGTGTAAAATTAAAATTTTCGGACGGGCAAAAACACATCGGGCGTACGGACAACTGTAAAATCGTGTTGTCATTCATTCTTAATTCGGAAACCGACCTAATTTTATGCCTGTAAGTGATACGGAGTGGGAAACTTCAGGCGAAACTACGGACTTCGTGCTTAGGGTGTAGACCTCCAAAAATACATTTAGATTTCGCCAAAATGTGTACATAAATAGTAAAATAAATAAATAAGATATGTTGAGTTTCATGGCATTGGGGGATAAGCCTATCGCTAAGAATCGATCACACATCTAGACCCCAGACTAGTACTAAAATTAACTATAGTAGGTATTAGTATATAAGTATATTAATTTACTACATTCTCTTTAGTCATGTATGTGCAAAGCAGTGGTGGCCCAGTGGTGACGGCCCCGACTTACGAGTATAGGTCATAGGTTCGAAACTTCGAACCCAAGCAAGCACTTTCATCATCTGCCTAGCCTTTTCCCAACTATATTGGGGTCGGCTTCCTGTCAAACCGAGTGCAGCTGAATACCAGTATTTTACATGGAGCGACTGCCTATCTGACCTCCACAACCCAGTTACTGGGTAATACGATCCCCCTTGGTAAGACTGGTTGTCAGACTTTCGGGCTTCTGCCGACCCGTAACGACTGTCATCGACACGAATGCCATCCAAGACCAACGGCTTAACGTGCTTTCCGAGGCACGGAGGGGTCTTAATATGTAAAGATGGTCACCCATCCACGGACCAACCGCGGCAAGCGTAACTTAACCTGATCGATCGACCCGTGCAGCTGTTATTTCTTAGCCACAAGCCCCAAGCAAGCGCTTTATTTTGTGTAATTTATGCCATCACCACTGCTCTCAAACCGGTGAAGGAAAACATCGTGAGGAAAACGGCATGTCCTAGAACCAAAAATTCGAAGACATGTGACATCTACCAACCCGCACTGGATCCGCGTGGTAGATTCCGTCCCACTCCCTCTCACAGAGAAGAGAAGAGGCCTGTGTCCCAACCGTGAGAACGTTATTACGTTATTAAATGTGCATCTGCTCTAAGCGCGACCTTGCAGTATGACCTGCCTTCGGTAGAGGACAAAAGTAGTCAGAAAATCCCGATAAAATGCTCGGGAATAAATACAAACATTACATCACTCGTTCACTCCTGTATTCCTCGAAGGCTTAGGTTAGGAGGTGAATAGTAGTGTACATTTCGATAAAAACGTTTAAGTCCCATGCAATAAGGGGTGAGCCTAGGGGACCCCATTCAAAAGTCTGACAAATTCGTGGCGGAAAAGCCCAATAAGACTTTGCCCGACCCTAGGGATCGAACTATTGAACCCAGGACCCTACCTTTAACAGACGCGCTTGCGGCCACTAGACCTATAACATAACATCGTATTACATCAAGCCTGTATTCCCCGAAAGGTTAAGCAGAGGTGTACCTATAGTACACCCACATTTCGCCAGTTATGTTTAAGTCCCATGTAATAAGGGGCGAGCCTATTGCCATCAACCGGGCACCAAAAAAACCCAATAACACTTTGACCTCATGCTCAGCAGTAGCGCTTGCGACCACTATACCAACGATAAAGCCATAAATACCCATAAAAATATGAATTTTAGTAACGAAAGTCATTATAACATACTTTTTAACAAGTTTGTAGATTAGCTGGAGTGAAAAGAATGACTGGATACTTTGTATGTTGTTGTATTGATACGATTCTAAAAGCTATCTGATAGTGTAATTGTATTTTGATATTATCTGAGTGAAATGTCTTGTTTTTGCATGGGCTAGCCCCAAATTAGAAATGGAAAAAAATCAGCAGTTTTGTTTTTTTTTTATTTGAAAGGATGTACTTCCAGATTGGTCCCGTATAATTTTGGTCAAGTTCTGATGAGTTGTTTTTGAGTTAACTTCGCTATACGTATTTTTACCACTTAGTATATATTGATGATATTATAATAATTTCTTGTCACTGTTATTTACACTGCAAGTAATGGTACTTATACGACTTTGTGTGGGGTAGGTACCACAACTGAAAAGTGAAAAATTCAAACTTTTTTGCAAAAAAATAACAACAGACTTCCAAAAAAAACACTACAAAGTGAAAAATAACTTTAATTTCAGAAGTCGGTGGCAAAAAACTAAAATACAGATCCAAAGACACCAACTTCCGAAATTAAAGTTATTTTTCACTTTGTAATTTTTTCTTTTTTGGAAGTCGGTTGTTTTTTTGCAATAAAGTTTTTTGTTTATAAATCATTGGTTGGTTACAATTATTACTAAAAAAATTGTGTATGTATAATTAGATTTAATGAGAATACTTTCTCATTAAATCAATCATTATTTCAATTTATTTGTGGTCGGCACAATAAATCTTTTACTTCCATACTTCTCTATTAGCCGCGATCTCGATAATCACCCCCTTCCTAGCCATATCATCTTTCACACAGCCCATCCATCGTTTCTTAGGTTTTCCCCTACTTTTATACCCCTCCAAATTCATACTCAAAACTCTCCTCAAGACATTTCCTCATTAATAGTGTGTTTGTCAATGTCATAATTTGGAAGAAGGTTTTATATTTTTTGTGGTCTGAGACGATTTCCTTTTTTATTGTAAATAGATTTATGAACTACATGGATATCAGGCATATTTAGGCTTATCAGGTCTAAGTACCTAATTATAACTATACCTACTGCCCAGTAGGTATCTCTAAAAGTCAAAATTGTTACAGACCATTCACTATATCTTGTCCCTTGCCGTCATGTTGTAACCATTGCTTTTACGCGTTGTTACATACCGGCAAGCAATAATGCCAACATAACCCTGAACGGGCGAAGTGTTATTCGATTCCCTGGACGGGCGAAGTGTTATTCTCAGTAGCATCCCAGAGTCTGGATTTGAGCCCCCATTGATGGCAATCGGCACACATCGCCTATTACATCTGGTGAAATGTAGATGTATTGTAGGTACACCTCTGCTTTGGGGAAACAAGGCGTGATATTATGTGTATGTGTATTTCTCTAGTAAGTATGGATTTAGAGTATTTTAGTTTTTTTTTTACTTAATCAGGTAGTCATTTTATAGTCTGGTTTTTTGTTAAAAATCCGGCCAAGTGCGTGTCCGACCACACACAATGAAGGGTTCCGTAGTTAGAATGAAGAAAGAAGAGACAGAATTACTCCAAGGACAAACTTAACATTGTAGTTGAAAAACATGTTCTCCCATACATTCCAACTGCAAATCTAAAAATATCTATTTTTTTATAAAAAATTAATCGCATCTTATTATCTTAGGAAAATGTTTACTTACTAATATAAACAAGCGCCTAGAATGTTTGTGTGATAATGTTTTTATTTATGCATTCGGTTGACATTACAGGCCTACAGTTTAATTGATGGAAAATTCCTTCTTTATGCATCTGCATACTGCTAGGGCTGGTTTGAATGATGCAGAAAATATTACCATTATGAACTTACCATTTAGGTACTGGCAACACAAATGTGCCAATGCTCTGAAAGTTATAGTATTTCAAATAAGTCTCATAATCTTCTAGTTATAATATTTGGCATGTTGACTTTAGAACAACTGGCTACAAGAGTAGGGGAAGACCAAAGAAACAATGGATGAAATGTGTGAAAGATAATATGGCTGGAGGGATTGACAACCGAGATGACTAATAGAAAAGTAGGGAAGAAAAAGACATGTTGCACTGACCCCAAATAAACTGGGATAAGAGCAGAAGAATGATGATGACTTTAAAATAGCTAGTCCCATGTTAAAAATATAAAACCGATAGCCAAGCTGACTGGCTAAGGTTCAGAACAAAACATAGTCACTCTAAAATCTAAAAAGGTTTATGCAACAGAAGGGCAGTGATAATCAACACTGCAACTAAAAATATATTTAAAAAAACAAACAGCACTGTTCTTTATTTAAATTTCAATTGAAAGAATTTATTAATAAAAATGCACAATGGTATGCTACAGAAATATTTTGGCATAAGCAATGTCAATTTAGTTGACATTAAATATAGGTACCTATAATAATTGCATGTAATGTTTACATTACACTGGGGACCTTGGCTTTTAGTAAGTACTTACTTGGATACATTTTTCTATAGGCTTTCAAAACATTCGAGTTCTAAAAACGAAAATAAAATGGGACATCCCTATTCTGCCAACTAAATTGTGATATGGTAGTTGTTCATTATCAAATAAATAATTACTTCATAACATTTCCAAATTAATTAGTAGTAATTTATAATTATTAATTTAAATCCATTTTTGTTCATTATCAATATTTATTAGCCAGAACAAAATGTATTGAACTATACTAAATTATTAATGTTTATGGCCATTGTATTTGTGTTACTCATAAGTTACAAGCTTTATAATTGCCTTCGCCCAATCATTTGAGCCACTTTCCAGTCTAGCCAATGCAATTAAATTCGGTTTAAGTAAACAATGCTGTCCCATAAAAAACGTTTTTTTTTAAAGTAGGGCTTGCACATCCCTTCTTTAGAAAATTCACTTTTTTGTCTAGATTTAGACCCTTAGTTCCCAAAGTGTTCCAGGGGTCAACGCAGCCAATGCAAATTTCCATAGTTAGATCTTCTAATTCTAATCTTCACATTTTTTGTCGTGTTTTGGGAATATGGTAGAAATGTAGCTGCAAGGGGTCCACTGGAACCAGCTAAATTTTTAAATTGGTCTATGAGAAAAAAAGTCTGGGAACCTCTGGTTTAGACCCTTCAACATTTAAACTTCTAAATTCTATTGTATGGCATCAGTATAGATATCAAACACTATTATTGATCATTGTTTTAATTTCTTATTATAACAATAATCACAAGGGCTTTTATTACCGTCTTTTAAAATACTCTGATTTTAAATTTAGAATAGGTTATTGTTCTGCCTAATAGTCAGTTACAAAATGACACTCGGATAATTTGACATTCATATTACTGACTTTGATTGTACCGGCTCATAGTTATTAATCATTGTCAATGTAAATGTTATAATTTAATAAATGCTACACTAGATATTTAAGCTATTGTAATTGGTTTTTCTGCTAGCTTAAAGACAGAGTTTAGGAGGAAAAATAAGCATTGAAGTTGCGGAAAAATTGTGGAAGGCTGGGAATTTCTTTAAAATTTTACTATGACTAAACTAGCATTGTGACTTTTTGAGGAAACTTAGTGTTGAAATTAGGGAAAATTGTGACAGTGACTACTTGTTCACTCAAAATTGGCACTAAACTATGCTATTGTTTATCTTTCTGTCTAGATAATACAAATAACTATCTGAGTGCTACAGAATGAATGAATGACATTAGATAGATCACTTGACTGCCAAGGAGTTGGAGGACCAAGACTTTTAGGTGTAGGACCTTTTTGGTTGGACAATAGACAAGGAGGACTTACCAGCAGGTGGGTGTGGCGTTGTCCACCGTGTCTTGATTGGGCTGCGAAGGAGACTCGGCTCCCCGCGCGCCGCCCGCCACAGAAGAAGCCGTGGTGTCGCTCTGCCCCCTCACTGCGACCGCATCATCACGTCACCACGTCCACAACACGCACTGCTATTATCTCGACCTCACTGACACTAGTTGCATCTCAACCTGAAAATCACCACACCACAAACTCGTATCACAGTCTCGTAGCAAGTTCCTAGCAACCGCGGCCACCAGAACACCACAGACGTGCACTCACACTGCCCCGGATTCGGACTCAAACCAACTCCGAGCACTGAGATCACGCCCTGATATCACCACACACGATTTATCCCACTAAAAAATGGCAACCTTTCCCACTAATAACCGAGTCGACTCACTACTTCACCATGGAATACTGTAATATTTATAAACTTTCACAAGTTAATTATAGATCAGACGTTACTATTAACGTTTGAACATAAGTAAAAGCTGAGAAAATAATATTTATAAATAGCTTCGGATTATTTTGATACAAATCTATATCGGTGTATCACTCAATACACACCCCTGATTCGGGCGGACTGGATCCTCTTCTTTCTCTTTAAGATACGTTTAACATATGAAAATTAGCACGGATTAGTTAATATTACTACAATTATATGACCTACACCCTGATAACTACAAAGACATTTTGTAGCAATGACAGCGATCCCTATCGGCTTCACAGAACCTATAGAAAAAAATCAACATGTCGCCTCCTGTGATATTGCAAGGTGTTTTATCATTGAAACTTCAGTCAAAATCGAGATAAAGGGGCGTGGTCATCGAGAATCGAGAAGATTTTCCATCCATGAAAGACAGAGATAAACAATGTCAAGTTGAGCATTTTTGCAAAAAAGATACCCAATCTTTTAGGTTATCATATGTACGTTTTAAATGTTGATTCTTGTAGAATAATTTTTAAGGAAAACACTGGTCAAATAAAATATGGTCATTAAAATTTATTTTATTCGACTAAAAATAAATCCATCCTTTTCTGTAATTTCCTCATTAGTATTAAATTGGTACAGTTTAGTTTTAATCTTCTACAAAACTCTGTTGAATTACTAAAATACGATTACAGAATAGTTACTTTATTCTGTAATCACATTATATGAATTTAAAAAAATCTTTTTAAAATGTTCTGTTACACCGAGCGACGTGTTTTCTGCCTTCTGGAAAATATTACCTTTCTGGTAAATATTGCATTTTCTCGTCGCATCACTAAGTATTCCTCTCCCTCCTCTTTTGTCTATGCCAGGAATGAATGAGTTACTTTTTTGAATGACAAGACGTGACAGCTGATTGAATGAAACAAACAAATGTAAGTTAAGTCGTTCAAACTTCAAAGTTGAAATGGCGCGATTTATTTGTGGACGAATTTATTAGTCCAGGACAGTTTTTGTATTGAAATAAATATTTTTAAAGTGATACACCAAACAAATCAATAAAATGGCATCGAATAACAAAACTTTGCATCTGATAGCGTCCAAACTTGGACTTGGCGAGGAAGATAAAGTTCTAAAGTAAGTAAACAAAAACATGTTCAGTGAAAGATCCCAATTTAAGAATGATTAAAAAGCTAATGAAATTATTATACTGCTACTCAAACCCATTTCTAATCTAATGAAACAAAAAAGCATGAACTATTCAGTTTACAGACAGTATACATTGTTCTTTTTAGGTTGTTGTGGACTTGTGGTTCTTACCAATCCTGTTCATGGACTGTACACATTTTTGGAGCCTGACTTCCACTCTGATAATGCTTCATCATTATGTTATTCTAATTGGTGTACAATAATGCACATATTATTCTATTATGTCTCTAATACTAACTCCTGTTACTTGTAATTTCAGTAAAGCAGCAGAGTTGGAGCGTCTGCTGCAGACAAAGAGTATGGCAGGCAGTAACATGAATGATACTAGCAAAGTTGTCATATGCTTGGACTTAGCTGCGTCTATGTTGGGGGCAGATTTAGATGTTGTAAGTATTATTACTGGCTAGAAAGGGGGTGACTACTAGGATGATGAATAAGGGGGATTCTGACAGTCAATTATATTGTGCAGTATCACCTATTACTCAATGTTATTGATTGTTGAGGGTAAATATTGAAGCTTGTTTGGGTGGATATAATATTGCACATTGTTGTTGTAGGTCATAGTATATAAAAGTTGGCGTAAATAACAAGTGTAGTTGGTGTGGGCAAAATAAGGCGATAGTTGTATTAACTAAAACCGATTTACCAAAACATGCTAGGGCCTAATAGAGAAGTATGGAAGAAGACATGTTGTGCCAACCCCAGATAAATTGGGATAAGGGCAGGAGAATGATGATGAGGTATTATTGCTCAGTCAGTACATCTATAGATATTTTTCATGTAACAGTTGTTGACAAACTGTTCCTTGTCATATTAAGCCAAACTGCTGTTGGTTTTGTTTTATGAAACAGGGTTCTGTTCTTAAATCATTATTAAATCATTTATAATGTTTTTATGGTACCATACCTCAAAAGGAAAAAACGGAACCCTTATAGGATCACTCATGTGTCTGTCTGTCTTTCACAACCATTTTCCTCCGAATCTAATGGACCGATAAAGTTGAAATTTTGTATATGGGGGTCACTTTTGGCGAGCAAGTAAAAAAAAAAGTTTTGCAAACTATACCGTGTGGCTTATCAAATAAAAGGTTCACAAATAGATTTTTTTTATAATTTTAAAATAAATAGTTTGAAAGTTGTATAAGAAAATAGACGAGAATTGACCATACCTCCCTTTATCTCCAAAACTACTGAGCCAAAAGTTTTGCAAAAAATGGAGAATATAGTTCTATATCTATAGATAACAGGAAAATGTATAAGAAGTCTATGGTCTTAAATAACACGGTAAATATCAATATTGTGTGTACAAACTTACATTTGCAGTTGGAATGTATGGGAAAACATGTTTTTCAACTACAATTTTAAGTTTGTTCATGGGATAATTCTGTCTCTTCTTTATTCATCCCAACTACGGAACCCTGCATTGTGCGTGGTCCAACACGCACTTGGCCGGTTTTTTTTACTACTTACATTAGTTTTTAAGTTTCATTGTAATGGATTTTAAATATACAATGTTTTTTTTATTTGCTCCATCTTTGTGAGGCAAGCCTGTCAATAAGAAACTTAGCAGTGATAGGTCTCGAGTTAAAGCCCAAGGCACGCACGTCTGACTTTTCGGATTCATGTGCGTAGGTATTGTCACATTATCACTTGCTTAAAAAGCGGTGAAGGAAAACATCGTGAGGAAACTGGCATGCCTGAAAGATATTTCTCGCCGGCATGTGAAGCCAAGTCTAGAGGCCCATGGGCGGCATTAAAACTCTGACACCAGGTTGGTCACTCACTAACCACACGAAAAAGAAAAATAAGAAACTTAAATGCCCTCACAATCCAGGCTAGCATTGGACTTCTATGAAGATCCAGAAACATGGCTCTAATTCTCTATTAATTAGGGTTAAGTTAGGGTTCAGCTCAGCATTTTGCCTGTTTGTAATGACAGGCAAGCCCTTTATTATTGTATATTATAAGTTATTTATGGTATTCAGGTTGTGGAAGTCAGATAGGCAGTTGCTCCATGTAAAATATTGGTATTCTTGCTGCATCTGGTTAGAATGGAAGTGGACCCCAACATAGTTGTGAAAAGGCTGGGCAGATGGTTATAGTATTCATCAGCCTTTTTCACAATAAACACTATAGATTTTCTGGATCTTACTCCATTTAAGTAGAGTTAACATCTTAACATCAATAACGCACATAATAATAATTGACGAAAAATTTATATGTGAATGATTACATGAATTCTGTGCTGAATTAATGTTAATAATTCTCGCGTCAATGTCCTTTACATCCTGCATAATTTTTCCCCTTTACATTTTACAAACCAAACCCTCAAATCTGTACTTCTAAATTACAGAAAACAGCAGTAAAATACTCTGGGCTCAAGCCCTCAGCGTATACGAACACTAAGAAGGTGGTGCAGAACCTGCTAGAATTGAACAATGACAAGCTGACCACAACAATGCTGTGCCTGACACTACAGTGCCCAGGAGTACAGGAGCTCGCTGATAGGATCCTTGAGGAGTACCAGCGGCAGGCTAAGATGGTGACTACTTTTTACTTTTTAATGTATACCATAAACCTACATAACAATATCATTATGCATTATGTCCCATTCTAATGTTTTTATACACTGTAACAGACAGCTTAAATGTAGGTACTGCAAACATCAATTTGTTTGCAAAGTATGATCCTTTGATGTTTCATTCACTGTTGACATTATTGGGAGGTCTGTGTACAGCAGTTTGTGATTTGACAAAGAATTATCAGCATAAGTTCCACATAATTAAAAAAAAAACAATAAAACAAAACAAACAAAAATTAAATAGGCTTCATAGTTAGCAAAGATTTCCGGTTCTCTGGGAATTGCTCTGAAAAATAATGAAAAACTATTCAAAAATCTTTAGATGTAAACATGATTTGCTATCTATCAATCAGCCAACATCCTATACAGGATTATTTGTAAAACACTAATAACCTCTTAAGGGGTCATTGTACTCATCGTTATGAACAACTTTTACTATGGGACCAAACATGAAATCGCCAAAAAAATCTGCTGTTCCCTACATTTATGTTCGCATAAGCCGACGTACGCACGGACGTAAAAATGTCGCGGCGATTTTTTTTCGTGCACTGGATTTTCAACGCTCTGCTTAGCGCCGAGAGTTGAAAATCCAACGTTGTGTTTTTTCAACGCGCTGGAATGCACTCTGTTGGATTCTCAATGCTCGACTCAACACCGAGAGTTGAAAATCCAGTGCGCGATATTTTTACGTCCGTACAAACGTCGGCTTACTCGTCAAAATGTAGGGAATAGCAGATTTTTTTTTTCGCGGTTTCAGGTTTGGTCCCATAGTAAAAGTTGTTCATAATGATGAGTACAATTACCCCTTAAGAGATTTTGTGTATGAATTCATAGATAGACCTTATACAAGGTGGAACAGGACGATTGACATTCCTTTAAACCACGTAAAGAGAACCATGTTCTGTACCCGTATACAAAAAATCAATCAAATCCAATGAATACTTTAACCACAGGAAATTATTTTTCATTTTCTTATTTTTCAACATGATGTATCTGAGTCCGCAATAAACATTGCCGCCGCCGCGCCCCGCACCCTGCACCGCACCGTTGGTCAGTGACTTTTCGTAGATAAAGCGTGTTTACTTTTTATGCAGTTGATTCTGCTATTTATTTTGTTTGAAAACTGTTATTTTTTTAATTATCCATTAACTACTAATCTTCGTGTTTTAAAATGTTTCAATGGACTAGTACTGTGCTCGTTTTAATTTAATGTCGTACGTACAGATCTACGTTGTATACAGCATTATCAGAACGGTGTGGTCATAATTAAGGGTGTGGTACAGACCATCAAACTGAACAACTTTCTCAATGGGACCAACAGCGTAATCGAAAAAATCAGCCGTCCCATATATTTGGGTCGAGTAGGTATTGAAGTCTTGTATTAGAATTTTTTTTCGCGATTACGATGTTGGTCCCATAGAGAAAGTGTTACTGCTAGCTGAACAGGACATTGTTACACATCTTTGTTTAATTTACTTCTATTTATTTTCAGGAAGTTGGCTTGAATCTCCCTCAGTATGTGTGTATGGCTGTATATCAAGCTTGCAGGTGAGTTACAAGTTAAAAGACATTATTTCTCATATGCCCGGTGCGTGATAACCAGTGATAGGAATAGGTAGTGCTAATTTGCCTAAACTTCGAGGAAGGAAGTAACATGGAGTAGATAATACCTCCTCTAAAATCCCGGAATAATTTTAATGACGTTTAAATCCCGGGATTTAAAAACCACGAATTATTTATTGGACTTTATTTATAGATAGATAGATAGAATACTCTTTACTATGTACACCATATAAATTACATATATAAATGTATGTGTGTGTGTGTAACCCTAAAAAATGTTATGATTTTTCAAATCAATAATTTGTAACTACAAATAAAGTCCGATAAAAATTCGTGGTTTTTAAATCCCGGGATTTAAACGTCATTAAAATTATTCCGGGATTTTAGAGGAGGTATTATCCACTCTATGTTACTTCCTTCCTCGAAGTTTAGGCAAATTAGCACTACCTATTCCTATCACTGGTGATAACTCTTGCCTGAGAGTGACAGTGCAACTTGCTTGAAGTTTAAACATCGTCATGTCTTCTTAAAATGCGCACTCCTATCCTTTTGTTAATAAATGCGGAGTAAAGTTGTTCCAAACTTAACCCTCGGCATGCCTGGAGGCAAAAAGTTACACGATATGCCTGGTGGGTCTGTCAGACCCGGATTTTTAACTTGTTATTTGTCTAATAAGTTTTGATAAATAAGTTATTATAATGTGTTAATCATTTTGCTAGGGGTATATATTAAAAATTAAAATAAAAAAAATATTACAAATCAAGAACTATTTAATTATTTTTCTAATTAAACTCAGGTACCGGTTTTTGACAAAAAACTAGATTTCGTTTCTCGTCATATATTAGACTTATAACATACTCTTGGAACTATACGCACTTACTATCCTACTACTATGAGTGAGTGCTCCGGACTGATGTAGAGGGTGGGGGGCGCCTAGCGATTCATAACAGCTAGCTATTGAGTGCGGTTAGGCGCGAAATTCAAATTTGAATGAAAAACAACGGTTTATGTGCAGAGGTGGGTCTGACAGACCCTACCAGGCATACCGAGGGTTAAAACTCGAAAAATATATTTACCAATCTGAAGCTAATACTGGTTGTAACTTTACTCCGCTTGTTTTATTATGGGGGCTAAAGCTTTAATGTAAGTAACATGATACATTGTATTATTGCATTTTATGAGAGAGAGATGGGAAAAGATCATCACTCACTGAACGGCTGAGGGAGGATATGGCCGTCCAGGTAGACCGCGGCGAAGGTGGTATGACGATCTAATCATGTTTGCGTGGCCAACATGGCCAGAGATCGCACAAAACAGAGAGGTTCGCTCTCCCCTTTTTCAGCCTTTTTCCTTCCAAATGCAGAGAGGTTTAGGCTAAAGAAGTAGGCTATAAAAATACTGTATTGTAATGTTAATATCACATTCTTGTTTTGTGGTGCGAGCTTGAAGTTGCATATAACAACATAATTTAAATTCCTAATTAAATAATTTTCAGAATCAACAAAGTAAAAGTACCAAAGAGTAAAATAATAGAGAAATCAAGACTGAAGCCTGCACAGTGGGCCAAACTAGACGCTGACTGCACCAAGTTCACTGATCAGCACTTTGCAGCCGCCAAGAAGAAAAGGGGACGTCTTCCTAAGAATGCTGTGGAAAATGGTAAATTTATCTTTTTTATCATTAAAATGCCAGCTACATGCACACAGACAATAATGTATCATGCACATTTACATTTAACTATACATGACATAAAACATAACATCACGCCTGTAATCCCCGAAGGGTTAGGCAGAGGTGTACCTATACTTGCATTTCGCCAGTTATGTTAAATCCCATGGGGTGGTCCTAGAATCTACTGCTGTCCTCGTAATTAATTAACGAGAAAAGTGCACTGTAGTGAAAAGATTAATCAGCTGGCAAGGTGACAGGAACCTGCTAAGGGTGCGCCCCATTGCTAATTGTAGTAAAATATCGTGCCTAAAACACAAGCCTCTCTGTCAGTCTGTTTGTCACTGAGCTTATAAGTTATAACTCAAGAAACACTAATCCGATTTATGTGATTTTGGTTTGAAATCATTGATATTATGTTATCTGGCCAGGTATTAGTATGTTTTTTTCACACGAGTGGAGCACAGCTAATCCTATATGAAACAAAAATGCACGTCATTCATTGAAGAGATTGTGTGAAATGAAAATCGTGGTACTATAAATTAACGTATAGCGCTCAAGGTTATTTTAGCGCGCGGCCAAAATTGGAACTAGTCGCCATCTTGTTTTTTAATTAATTTCAAATGACATTTTACAAAACAATTATTGCACAAATGTTTACCAACAGCGCCCCCCTGTCAACGTCATTCGAACGGCAAAATTTATAGCAGTGTATCCACGTAATTTTTTTTTTTTTTGTAAATAGTAAATTACGTAGGTACTAAATAAATGGGCATTTATTTTTCAATACATTAATGTTTTACATAACAACTTATACCTAATTAATTAATAAAATAACAAAATTATATCGTAACTTAACTAAAACTTATTCACAAACTAAAATATAGCGTCGAAAAATTCCTCCACATCGCTAACGTAGGTACTTAAAAAACATCTAGTAAATTCGACGTAGCTCCATGTAGGCAGCGTGGCCGAGTGGTCTAAGGCGCTGGTTTTAGGCACCAGTCCGAAAGGGCGTGGGTTCGAATCCCACCGCTGTCAAAACTTTTTTACTTCTATTTTAATGGCGTATTTCAACAAAATATTAATTTCTCGACCTATTCGCTAAATTAGAAGAAAAAAAAATCTCAAACATATTTTATTAAAAACATTTATTTTCGTAGTTGAGAATAAAGAAAACATGGATGTCGACTTACCTAAGCAAGAAGAGCCAGAACAAGATCAAATAGAGCCTTACGAAGACTGGAAGAAACGTATGCTAGAAGTGGCCTATAAGGAACTTAAGGAGTTACAAAAACTCGAGGCTAGGAAAAGTGTGACTCCTAGGAAATCTCCTAGAAAGACTCCACAGAAGTTTTCGCCATACAAAAGTCCTACAAAGATGAATGGTGTGAGACTGTTATTTCCTTTAGATTTATGATTTAAGTTATTTTTTATTTATATTGAATTTTAGTTTCTATTTTATTTTAATTATGGATTTGACATTTTTACTTTTGATAGGTACTTTTTCAATAATTAAAATGGATTTTGATTTTTTTTGCTGATTTTTTTTTTTTTTTTTTAATACAATATTTATAGCGCAATAGAACTAGCTTTTTGTTATGATTAAAAACAATATTTAACTCTTACTAAAATTGCAAATTGCATTTTTTTCTGGAAATTATTTTGATGCCAATTTTTTATTTTAATTTTTCTATTCAAAATCTAGAAATGCTTTCAAAACGAAAATACGCCATGAGCCTTCTTCACTGTAAAATGAAAAACAAAAAACCATTAGGCCATGAAACGTGTCATTTACAATGCGTAAAAGTTTGCATTATAATTAAATACTTCTAAAATACCTTTTCGTAACATCAACAGTAAAAACTATGGATGCAGACGGGAACCCCAGTTTGTTACTGAACTCTTCAGAAGAAGTCATGCAGTTCAATGACCCTAGCAGACCTTCACTTGCCTACCCAACATCCCTAGGATTCCTCTTCATCTTCACTACACTCCTAGTGGGCGTGATCGTAAGGGCTATAATGCTTTGGATCGGAATGTGTATTCCTTACCGAGTTATAATGTTTACGCTTGGAGGGTTCGCCGGATTTTGTGCCAACAGATTTCCCAGTATCAAGCCGATTGTTCATATATGTTTTATGGATGTAGATGTGTTGCTAATAACGTTCCTACCGCTGCTAATTTTTCGGACATCGTATAATGTTGACGCTCATTCGTTTTGGCGGAGCTTCTCACAAATATTATTGGTTGGAGTACCGGGAGCATTATTGACGGCATTAATGGTCGCGTTCATGGCGTTTTACCTGATCGAAACATCATGGGATTTCTCAACAGCACTGCTGTTTGGGATTGTTTGCTCGCCTATATATCCTTTGGAAGTCGTGAAGCAATTGAAATCGATGTCGAAAGGGAAATATATAAGTGTTCTCTTACTTGGAGAAGGATTATTAGGAGATGTGACGGTTATGATAGAGTTTACAGCAGTGTTTGGTTACATAGCCGCTGCGCTAACAGAAGCTTCACAAATAACGCTATTTTTAATCCGATATGCTGGAGGGGGTATCCTCTTAGGCATAGTGATGGGAAAGATCACAGATACATTACTATCGATAACTTACTACGATTTACTCTGTGCTGTGACTGTGACTTTGGCTGGGGCATACCTAACTTATTATATCGGTGAAAAGTTTTTATATGTCTCCGGCTTACTAGGGACAGTGATAACTGGGGTTTTGGTCAGTAATAAAAAGTCGACGATAGCTGGGGATGTGGAGCAGGTGGTGTCCCATTTCTGGATGATACTGGGCCATGCAGCGAATACACTGGTGTTCACAATGATTGGAGTGGTGATCTTTGAGAAAGTTAGTGATGTTATCAGTGTAAGACAAGTGTCGTTGATCTTCGTGACGTATACTACTGTTTATTGTTCGAGGTGAGTTCTTTTTTATGTGGTTGATTAGATTGAGGAAATGTGCAAGTATTGTGAGTTATATCTAACTGTTTCTTATCAAATACATGATAGGTACAGAGATATTAATAACAACCCACAGGCTACAGATGGTCTGAACGTCTTGCCTTTTTCGGTTTTATTAGTGACCTACTAACCTTTAGATCACAGGGTCAGGGTCATAGGGTGCAGCCGTTAGCCAGTCATCATCTGCCTAGCCTTTTCTCAAAAATGTTGGGATCGGCTTCCGGCTAACTGGATGCAGCTGAATACTAGTATTTTACATGGAGCGACTGCTTATCTGACCTCCACAACCCAGTTACTGGGTAATACGATACCCTTGGTAAGACTGGTTGTCGGACTTTCGGGCTTCTGACGACTCGTAACGACTGTCACAGATCCAATAATGACAGCCGGGATCAACGGCTTAACGTGCTTTACGAGACACGGAGGGGTTCTTGGTATGTAAAGATGGTCACCCATCCACGGAACAACCGCGGCAAGCGTAGCTTAACCTGATCGATCAACCCGTGCGGCTGTTATTACTTAGCCACAGGCCCCTCTGCAGCCGTTAGCTATATTTTGTCTACTGCCCACTTTGAGAATAATGAGCTATATTAGTGGAGAGTTAAACATTTTCTGGGTCTCTTACTGCTCCCCTTTTGGCCTGCAGCGCCCACAAGGGGGCGTTATCGCCCACTATGGGAAAGGCTGGTCTAGCACAAAAGGTTTTGACGACCTGACATTCTAATTTTATTTAAAGATTTTGTTCTAATTATCTTTCACAACTTTGGATTACAATAAATGGTACACGTCGTCCAAGGTTGATGGTGTACGCCGCAATGACACCGCTGCTGCGTCACATTGGGTATGGCATGACGTGGCAGCACTGTATGGCGTGTGTGTGGGGCGGGCTGAGGGGACCACTGTCTCTCTGCTTGGCGTTGATCGTGCTACAGACGCCTACTGTTTCGAATGCTGGAGAGGTAAGTATCGTCTTAATATTTTTGAAATGAAAACATCGGGTCGGGGAGCTCGAGGTCCTGGGTTGGATCCCCGAGTATTAGGTTTTTTTATGAGTAAATTCTCAATAGCAGCTGGGAGTCTGGATTTATTCCTGGTTAACGGTACAAGCACTGAGAGGCCTAGACAGCAGTGAGTAGATAAAGTTGGTCAGTGGATGATGATGTATTGAGTAATGGCGATGAATGGCAACAGCCAGGCCCTTAACTAAATGGACCTCAATAACAAAACTGGGCGAAAATGCTCAAACTTAAGATGGCACAGGCCCGATGTATTTATGACTTCACTCTCTTACAGATCTTCATAATCCAAACAGCAGGCCTAGTAATCCTCTCCCTCCTAATAAACGCAACCAGTATGACAAAAGTCCTGAAGATCCTAGGCCTGGCAGAGATCTCTCTCGCCAAGAAGGCGAACATGACGAACTGCGTCAAACGTATCATGATGACTCGCGACCGCTGCATCTCCATGCTGAAGATGGACAAGTTCCTCGCTGATGCTAACTGGGATCTGGTTTCTGGAGGTAGGTAGACCCTTTTCATGTACCATCGCGGGCATTTGCGATAAACCACTTTTCACCGCAAATGTCCGCGATGGTACCTTTTACCAGAACTTTTACTATGGGGCCAACCGGTAATTGCGAAAATATATACTGTTTTTTTTCGCGATTTCAGGTTTGCTCCCATAGTAAAAGTTGTTCATAACGATGAGTACAATGACCCCTTAAGAGGTTGTGCGTTAATTCCAGGATATGTTGTATAGCTGTTTTAGGCGGTTCCCTGAAGAAATTCCTGCTTATTTCGGCCGCCATGCAGCGTTGCTGTGTTCCAGTTGGAATGGTATGGCGGCCGGAATATTAGGGATGATACCTGAGTAAAAAAAAATATATTCTATTTAGTCCGTCAGCCAGATAGTAAAAAAAAAATAGACATGTAGTTTTTGCTTTATCATATTAATAAAAAAATACTTTTATAAAACGCATTAAAGTTGGGGAGTGGGGGCTCGCTACGTCACAACTAAGTATAAAGTCTAGCAAGGCGTGACGTCATGCCACATTTTAACCCAATGTATCGCCGTAATCTTTTGATTACTAAAAAAAAGAAAAAATACGTAACATACA
The DNA here is from genome assembly GCA_947568875.1 of Fissipunctia ypsillon. Lineage (NCBI taxonomy): Eukaryota > Metazoa > Arthropoda > Insecta > Lepidoptera > Noctuidae > Fissipunctia > Fissipunctia ypsillon. Next base: position 11,661,789 of record OX387663.1, on the reverse strand, counting down.
CATAACATCTAACATCACGCCTTGTTTCCCCGAAGGGTTGGGCAGAGGTGTACCTATAGTACACCCATACCCAATAAAATAAGCGTCCAATAATTTTTAAAAATTTAGTCACCAAGCAGCCCAGCAGCGTTGCTGTGTACCAGTTTGAATGGTTTGGCAGCCGGTATAGTTTGTTCCAGGCACATGAGACGTTTAATCTTTGTCTTTGAGACAGCAACCTTAAAACGATGATTAATATACTCTAACCTTTTAACCACCTGACTTCATATCAGTTGTCGTGCCCCCAGCCAGCAGGGTGCTCACAGTGAGTTATTACGGTATTTGTTCGTAAATATACGACCATGGCGAAATAGACACGAAAATATTTTGTTGGATTAATCCGGCGTAACCGGTTAAAGGGTTAAAAGTTATTTTAGTTTTCATTGTAGCCGATATTTAAAATTAATTAAAATATGGAAACGGGATGTTTGATTTGCTTGTCTTAAATCGACAAGACGCATTGAGCAAGCGTAGTAAACAATGCTTGTCCTTACTCCGTATGAGAAGAGGCCTTTTAACTGTAGTGAAAATGGGCCGCCTACATCCATGTAGAATTGCGGACTCATTTAACAGTGGGTCTGCTAAAACTCTGATTCAAATGAAAAATTCAAAACTAAAACAGATTTAATCTATACAAGATTAAATATCTTGTAGTTCTGTTTGTGCTAGTTCGTAGCTGTTGCCCGCGACTTCGCCCGCGTGGATGTTAATAATTCCCTATTTGAATTGGATTTTATTCACAATGTCAATTTCATAGGGAACCTTACTGACAATTTATCTCGCTAGAGGGCGCACCTACAACGCTTGGTAAACAGAACAACATGGCGTCTGTATGTGGTAAGACTAGTTACCAAAAAGGTTATAGTAAAAAGGTTCTTAATAATTTTAAACTGTACATAATTTTAATAATAAATTCATTCGATGAGACCGTACTATCGCATTAGGTAATGCAACCTGTAATGATAGTTATAAGGGGAATAAATAATTAAATAAATAACGTAAACAGAAAAACAAACTTCATGTTTAGGCCTCCTTTTTCTCGTCTAAGGTTATAAAAAAAAAAATCTATGGTTGGATTGTTAATGAGAAATCCGTGTGTCTATAATCTACTGATGTATTATTTTAGTGATATCCGTTCATCAGGAATATTCTTTAATAGATAGTAACAATGCATCAGTCAGTGAATCAGTGTTGTGCCATTAGGTAGTGTATGCAAGAATGAAGGTGTTCATTAATTCACTAAAAACGGATAACTTCGCAAGCAGTGGTAAATTTTCGATAGACCCTTTTTCTTAAAAAAAATATATCTTTTGAAACATTGCGAGTATTTCGTTGAAATAAAAACAGTGATAATGGCTAAGATCACATGGTGCTTAGCAAATAAAAAACACGGCATAAAAACAGTCTTAGAGTTACAAAAAATTTGTTTTAAGAAAAAGGGTCTGTCGTAGGTGACAAAAAATTAAACCATCAATATTAATAATACAAATATTTTTTTATTTTTTTTCCAATTTTTGTCGATAAATTATGGTCTAGTTTCACCCATTTTCGTTTGTGCACTTTATCCAGGGACACACTGTATATTACCCCGCAGATCATGTAAGGACCATGTAGATTGGTGGACCTTCTTAGTTATTTATAGCCCTGGGGGGCAATTCTCGTATTTTTAAGAGGATATCGCGCGCACAGTGGCGCCCTCGTCGTTTGTTTGATTATTTCTTTTATTTTAGAATGAAAATGCAGAAAATAAGCACGTTATGTTGCGCTCCACAAGACTATACGTTATTATTATTACAAACAGTAGTTTTACATTGTTAAGATTTATTATAATCTATAAAACGGAGCTTAGTGGCCACTATTTTCCGTTTTAAGGATTATAATAAAACTTAACAATGTATAACTACTGTTTGTAATAATAATAACGTATAGTCTTGTGGAGCGCAACATAACGTGCTTATTTTCTGCATTTTCATTCTAAAATTAAATTAAAAACCAAACAAACGATGAGGGCGCCACTGCGCACACGGTATCCTCTTAAGAACAGTCGCATTCTAATCTCAGTCTCAAAAAAAACAAATATGTTTGAAATTCTTATATGCATGTTTTTAGCCTTTTGGTATTATTTTAACCTACAGTTATAGTAACAAGGATGAAATAATATTGAAAAACGCCAAAAAATGTTGGCGCTCGCCTTTGACAGTTTGCTTTGTTTACTTCGTGTCCATGTGGCACCATCTGCTGTCACAGCTTTGCGTAATATTCCCTTTTTTGCACGGAACCCTAATTCTTTTTCCAAAATAAAGTAGCCTAACTTACTCCTTATAACATCAGCTATTTGCCAGTGAAAATCCCGTCAACATCGGTCCAGCCGTTTCGGAGATTAGTCGGACCAAACAGATATATAAAAATTTTACAAATTGTTTTTTGTTATAAGTGCCGTATATACTTTCATATGTATTTAGTAAAAAGCCGTTAATTTGACATTACAAACAGATACTTGAATTTTATTTATTTGTAACTAACTTCGAAATTCCTCTGTCCATTTCCACCAGGCACTACAATAAAGCATCCATACCAGCTTCAAATGTCAGGTCGCGACGAGGATAGCGACGACGACACCTACATGGGGTACCACTACTCCACCTGTCCGGACTGCGAGAGGGAGATACCCAACGAACCCACCAAGAAGGAGTTCGCGGAGATGACCAAGTACGCTCTGTTCAAAAGTATTTGATGAAAGTGTAAACAAATAAAATTGAAATTCAAAAATGGCTCTATGGTTTAAACCTGGGTCTAAAGATTTTACTTTGTAATAAGGCCGGTAAGGTCTTATATTTGATTGAAAAAATGAGACCATTCCATAACACAACTTCCCTTGAAAACATCCAACTCACGCCTTCTTCCCATGGGCGTAGTCAGAAACTATAGCATACTCCTTTTGCTTCATTTACGTTCATACATCTGGCCATACACGCACGCTGGTTGTGAGTACTACTACGCACCTGACCTTTTTGAAGAACATCGCCAATAATGTCCTTCCAGAGCGTCCCCTCTTCTGTTAGCCGCCTTTCATTCATCCTCACAACATGACCAAACTATCTCGGCATACTCTTTTCAATTGTTATCACTACAACTTCTTTTAAACCGCGGCATGATGTGATAAGGTAACGGGTCTTATCACATTACTAGCTTCTGCCCGCGACTTCGTCCGCGTGAAATATCGGCCCACCGCGTTGCATCCCATCGCCCGCCCGCGCTATTACTTCGTCTTCGCTTAGCGTTCTTTCTGATTTTTTTATTTTTGCTCGGCTCCTAAGGGTCGTAGCTTGATGTTAGTATAGCCTAGTACCTTCCTTAAGAATTGGGTTATCAAATGCAAAAAGAATATTTCAAATCCGACTAGCAGTTCCAGTAATTAGCGCGTTCAAACAGAAAAACAAATAAACTCTTCAGCTTTCTTATTAGTATACACAGGGTAGCAGGGATATCTACGCACAACCTGTTACCAAACCCCCAGCCCCCAGCTACCAGGACCCCCAGCGTTGAAATTTTTCGTTGCTTATGAAAAAAAAAATCTGCTGTTTCCTACAAAAGGGCAATAACCTACAGTCCTACGCGGTCAAAATGTATGGAAAAGCTTTTTTTTAATAGCCGAAGAAAAATTTCAACGCAGGACGGTCCAGAAGGCAAGCTTTGCACCCTCACGCCCCTTGTCGCCGCAGGAGACGCCCTGGGCGTCGGGAATTGGTAGCCGATTCCCGGCCACCGTAGGCGCGGGCTTGCGGACGGCGAGCAATGGGTAGCTCGCCGTCCGGTAAGGACCAAGCCCGAGTCGACGGCGCGTCGTGTTCCACGCGCGCCTCAAAGAGATGTCAGCACTATTGACGGGGTCCGCTAGGGCCGATGCCAGCTAGGGTTGCGGGATGTTCGAAAGAGTTACCGTGGCCCCGGCACAGGCAACAGAAGGAACACGGGTGGGTTTTAGTCAGTAAAAGTCTGACACGCCCTCCCGCTCCGCCCAGAGCGGGAGAAGTCATTTGATGATTTCCCATCCACAAAAAAAAAAAAAAAAGGACGGTCCAGAATCATGTACTTATAGAGGTATGAGGAACAGGGTGTAAAGTTCACTCATCCTCTATAGAAAAGGAAGGATCCTCCGACCAGACGGGTGTTGTCGTCTGGTGGGCAATTGCACGATGGTTGATGTCGGGATGTTGTATATGCCAGTCGCGTGGTAAACTCTGCTTGCGCGATGCAGGATTTGTGTGACGTCAGGACTTTGATGCGTAGTTCGCATGGGGCGTTGTAGATGCCGCCACATACTGAATCCATGGTAACGGGTTGAAAGCCGATGCCGCGATGTCCGTGCCACACTGTATAGATTCCTCAACCTATCATTCATAGATACACCACACATGCTTCGCAAGGAACGCATTTAATTTTCCATAGCATTTATTCTGCTTTCATGCCTCTTTGCTACACCCATCATTCACTTGCATACACTAACTCTAAAATATTCTTCACAAACCAGGGAAGCTAACCAGCGCGTGTTAAAAGCACTAAAGATATCCTACTGGCGTCAGTATGAACACGGTAAGATCAGTAAGGACGGCGTCAGGGTCCTGGTACAAGCAGTAGAAGTGGCGGCTGATTCTGATGACGGCAGGGTCAATCTGGACCAGCTGGGTGCTTTGTGGAAGCCTAAGGTAAGGTTCTATAGGTTTAGCTATACACTTACATATCATCACGCTTGTAATCCCCGAAGGTTTAGTCAGAGGTGCACCTATAGTACACGCACATTTCGCCGGTTACGTTTAAGTCACATGTAACTTGGTGAGCTTTTTGGCATATCAGATGGAGAAACCTAATAACACTTTACCCGACCCGGAAATCAAACCCAGGACGTCATGCTCAGCAGTAGCGCTTACGACCACTAGATCAACGAGGACCAGCAGTTCTCAGATATTTAGATCTTTTGTTTTTTACCAGAAAGTGGTAGTAGTGGCAGCCCCTGTCCAAAGGTGTGATGACTTGAATACAAGCGTAAACTGAGATAGCATAATCTCCCGTTCGCTTGGACGTTTTTTTTATCGCGCACTGTATTTTCAACTCTCGGTGTTGAGCGGAGAATTGAAAATCCAACAGACTGCCTCCCAGCGCGTCAAAAAAACACTGTTAGATTTTCAACTACCGGCGCTAAGACGTGCGTTGAAAATCCAGTGCACGATAAAAAATCGCCCGTACCCTACGAGGGCTAAACTCGAAGTTTCCTGTTCTTTGTTCTCTTTGTTCTTTGTTTGGGTGTTTGTTTAAAATGTGCGATTTCAAATATTACATTGAGGAAAAAATATGTCATCACCTAAACCAGGCTAAGAGGCACATATTGTGACACTCGCGCAATCTAACGACATATCATTCATCAAAATCGGTTCAGCCGTTTAGTAGTTACGAAGGAACATAGGGACGGATATGTATTACATACAGGTCAAACACATAACCCTCCTTTTTTGGCTTCGCCGCAGTCGGGTAATGATTCATATTCTTTATTGTATTCTATAACCAGCTTTCTCTCTCCCCAAAGGCGCACGCTGTATGGCTACGCCGCAAACTAGTTAACATGATGACACCCGAAGCGGCCAACGCACAAGTACCTCGACAGAGATGGCGGCAGCACTGCTACAGAATCGTCACCAACGTCTGGTTCGACGGCTTTATCTACTTCATGATACTATGCAACACGCCCGTCATACTGTGCGAGGTGGCACTACCGATACCCGTGTCCCAAACCGTCATGCTCACTATCAGGGCGCTCAACTTGTGAGTACAGCGCAGTTTATCTACTTCATGACACTATGCAACACGCCCGTCATACTGTGCGAGGTGGCACTACCGATACCCGTGTCCCAAACCGTCATGCTCACTATCAGGGCGCTCAACTTGTGAGTACAGCGCAGTTTATCTACTTCATGACACTATGCAACACACCCGTCATACTGTGCGAGGTGGCACTACCGATACCCGTGTCCCAAACCGTCATGCTCACTATCAGGGCGCTCACCTTGTGATTATACTGCTATACAAGGTCAAATTAAATTAGCTAGCGAAATTCCGCAGACGTGATATCTAAATACGTTAAAACGAAAAAAAAGTTTTATGTTCTTTTTTGGGATCAACGACCGCTGGTAGTCCCAACTTAAAAAAAAAAAAAAAAAACTTTAAAATTTTGAAATGATAGGTGGCCACCTCCGCTTCACCCCACTTGCCTTTTGGACCACTCAGTCTGGGATACCCTGCAAATCTATTTAGGGTCGGCGCAACATCTCTTTTTCTTCCATACTTCTCTATTAGTCGTCATCTCGGTAGTCACTCCCTTTCTAGCCATATGATCTTTCACACAGTTGATCCATCGTTTTTAGGTCCTCTCTCATAGCCATCCACAATCCACATTCATACTCATACACTCAATATTTCCCTCACGACGTTTTCCTCACTCTTCCGCATGTCATGCCCATACAAACGATGACACCGACTTCCACTGATAATATAAATTTCAGTTTCTTCTACACAATTTACGTAATGGAGATGATTATAAAGATGTGTGCGCTCGGATTCTGTGGCTACTTCAAGTCGCACTGGAACAAACTTGATTTCTTCATCATTCTTATGGCTACTAGTGGTAAGAAAAGAACAGCTTTAACGTGCGTTTCCACTGAAGCAGAGACGAGCGGAGCTAAGCGGAGATGTGCAGGAATCGTCCAATCACAGACGAGACGAGAGACGCGATGAGGATGTCAACTATTGTGATTAGTCGATTCCCGCACGTCTCCGCTTCAGTGGACACACACTCTTTTTTTTTTGTGGATGGGAAATCATCAAATGACTTCTCCCGCTCTGGGCGGAGCGGGAGGGCGTGTCAGAATTTTACTGACTAAAACCCACCCGTGTTCCTTCTGTTGCATGTGCCGGGGCCACGGTAACTCTTTCGAACATCCCGCAACCCTGGCTGGCATCGGCCTTACCGGACCCCTTCAATGGTGCTGACATCTCTTTGAGGCGCGCGTGGAACACAACGCGCCGTCGACTTGGGCCTTGTCCTTACCGGACGGCGAGCTACCCATTGCTCGCCGTCCGCAAGCCCGCGCCTACGGTGGCCGGGAATCGCCTGCCAATTCCCGACGCCCAGGGCGTCTCCTGCGGCGACTAGGGGCGTGAGGGCGCAAAGCTTGCCTCTCCCTCACGCGTCCCGCCTCCTCCTTTCCAAGCATTACTGCTTCGCAGAAGGAGGTAATGGCTTCCCATGTACTCTCGCTCTGTACCATGGCCTGGACCAGGGCCGGACGCGAGAGATCGCCGCCGCCGATCGCTTCCGCGAGGACTCGGCGGTGCTCCGCCCAAGCCGGGCAGACCTCCACCGTATGCTCCACCGTGTCCTCCGGGCGATCCACACAGTGGTGACACCCGGGCGGACACACACCCTTAACGTTCTGTTCATAAAATCACGCTTGTATTTCCAAAGGGGAAAGAAGATGGGTGGATATTTCGCCAGTTATACAGCGTGTATCAGAAAGGTGTGGCCGTATGGGTGTGGTACATACCATCAAACTGAACATTTTTGTCCATGGGACCAACATCGTAATCGAAAAAATAATCAGCCATCCCTGGGCCTGGTCCTGGGTTTGACTCCCATGTCAGGCAGTGTTATTGGGTTTTTCCATCAGGGTGCCAACCACCACCTCTTAAGCAGTGTCATTTTAATCTTACTTCAGTATGAGAAAGAGATAAAGCTATGCAGGACGTATACCTCCATCTCTTTCTCACTTTGAAGTAAGATTTAAATAATCCTGCTTATCAGGTAGTGGTTGGCCCCCAGTAATTTCTCAGTAGCAGCCCGGAGTCTGGATTTGTGCCCGGTTATGGCAATATGCTTGCCCCCTATTATATGGGACTTAAACATAACTGGCGAAATGTGGGTGTACTACAGATACACTTCTGCCTAAAGGCACGTTTACATTAATTAGGTCGGCTAGGCCGTTTTCTGCTGCAACCGTATTTGGTCAACGACTAGTGTAAACATGCATGCGGTTGGCCGTATTCGCTCGCAGCCTGTATTAAAACAGGTAAAACCGTAAGCGGTCGCCGAATTCGGTGAATCAACCTAATGTAAACAACCCAATCCGGTTAACCGATCCTGTTCAACCGAAAGCGGTCGCCTTATACGGTGGCCGACCTAATGTAAACGCGCTATAAACCCTTTGGCGAAAACAGGCGTGATATTTATGACTGTTATGTACTATCGAGGGAACTTACATCTGACCAATTTGAAACCAAATTCCCGTGTACACGATGACCACATCTGTTAGCAAGCGTTACTATAGTGGCCGTGCGCTGCAAGCAAGAATAGTCCTTACGGTGTATAGATGTTCGTTTCTCGCATGGTACTGATTTACATATTAGTGGGCGTGACTGTACCTCATCATCATGTATGCCTCTCTTTGCAGACTTAGTTCTAGACGTGTTAGATGCCCTAACTCCTTGGGATAAGTGGAATAGTCTCAACTCCAGCTTTATAACCGCGACTAAACTGTTGAGGATGCTTCGTTTTCTGCGATTGTGCAAGCTGGCCAGGTAAAACTATACTTTTCACATGTCTTAAAAGGAATTGCAATAGTGACAAAGTGCGTCGGCGACCATTAAGTTACACGGTGCAAGTTGCCTGTGGCATACTATAAAATTGAAGCAACAATTGACTTGCACGGTCTAAACCACACGTACAATTGTTGCACGATACGAGCAAGTTAGTTGCCGTCCAAAACTGTGGTGCTATTCTGTAAAGATCTCACCGTGAAAATTTAGGTGAAGTGAGCGTGATGTGAACTGTCATCCCACCTTACTCTACTAGGGATTGACAGCTCACTTCAAACTCACTTCACCTAAGTGTTCACGGCGTGATGTTTATGTACAGAATAGATCGGCTGGTATACATAGGTGTCAACAGCACTTACAATAAAATTGTACGTACAATAAAAACGCATTCTACTCTACAAGTACGAACGAATGAAACAAGTGGCGAGCCTACTACGCAATGACGTCGACGACGCTCGAGTTCCGGGGGGGGGGGGGGGGGAAATTCCGACAATTCCGACGGCGCGGTATGTTTGTGACTGCGCGCACAAAAATTGCCATATGGATTTTTGGTTTAGAATTATTTATTTGACGAGAATATCATCCATACCATAGAGTGAAACTACCCACAGACGAAATTATAGACCTTAATTATAGAATTTGTAACCGCGCGAGTCACCGGCGCCTTTTAGGCGCCGGTGGGGCTTGGCGGTTTGTCGGCGCGCGGCGCCTGAAAGGCGCCGGTGATACTCGAACGGTAAAAAATCTTGAGAAGACGTTCAATAAAATTTTAATGAAATACTTGAATCAATTATGCAAAGACGTGCAACCCTGTGTTAAGATGAGACAAAACTTGCATACAATAATTGCCTTACTGTAAGTCGCATGCAATTTTATTGAACGGCAAAACTTGAAATCTATTATTGTATGCCATTTTATGGAAATCGCACGCGTGTAAACACTTGCATGCAATTCTTGAATGACAATAATTGAAAGTGCTTTATTTCATGCGATTATTGCTCTGAACGTTCCAGAATCTTGCAACGTGTAAATGGAGCTTTACTTGTGGTGTAACTGAAATTGAGGACAGAAAGATACATTTTGCGAGGCCCTTGGAGCCTTTAGCTTTATGATTCCCCTGTCCTAGACAATCTTTAAATGCCCCGACTGGAGGCCTTAATTTATTAAGGCCTCCACAGGATAGCCCGGTTGAGCAGCCGACAACCACCTAGGTTGACCAGCGAGATGTTATTTAAAAAAAAATGCTTTTTTTTCTCTTCTGTCTTTGAATAAAATAAAATAATCTATACAAACCATGCGATTTAAACTAAAAACTACAATATTTTCTTTTTAAATGATTCAGTTACAGCTCGATTCAAACTTTATGGCGGCTCGGAACATGAGGCGAGTCGCTGCGCAGTAACAAATTCACGTGTCAGCGGGGGTGAGGGGTGCGGTACTGCGCAGCGAGTAGCGCACCACTCACCCCTCCACTTCACAGCCCACATAAATTTTGACGCGTACTATACTTATTAATACTTGCTGTTTGATACTATAGACAGAATCCCAGAGGCACCGGGCATTTTCCTTTAAAAAAGTATCCTATGTGTTTATAGGTTTCTGTCAGTAAAATAATTTATATTGCGATGAAGGTTTTTTGTTCCAGGGTATCAGTGCCCAAAGTAATGGCTTACATAGACCGCATGATTGATATACAACTAGCGTTTGGTTACGATGTTGGAAAGGTGAATGTATACAAACTACTTTCATTATTAGTATTTTAAGCACCTGTCTCATCGCCACAAGGAAGCGACTACCTAACAACGATTTTCTTGCTCAAGAAACGTACAATCGGTACAATAAAAGAGATCTATATTAATCAAAATCAAAAGTTATTTATTCAAACTGGGCTGAGAATCGGCACTTTTCGAACGTTTAAATTACATAAGACAGTCCCCCAAAACGCCCGCTCTTCACCACTTCCTAGTGCTTTAGCTGGGAAGAAGAAGTGGCGCAACAAACTCCCCAGCAGCACAGCTGTCTGTTTAGTTAGAAAAAACTTGATTCTATACAATAGGATAATAGTTGATCACTGACTGTTCACACCGCCAGTGAGTACTCGTTTGTCGCAGCGATACGAGCTATCAAAGAGAGTACTAGCTCAGCGACGCTCGCTTGGCAGGCAGAACACTCGCTGAGAAACTCACGCTTGGTACATACGCATACCAGCGAGTAATCGCTCGTCGCCGTAGCGAACTCGTTTTTAGTTGCTAGCTCTACTCGCTTCTTGTTAATCTCCGGTGATGGGACAGATGCCTAAACCCTTGAATATTTTTTTACTAATTATATATTAAACCTTATTCCCAGGGGATCTAATAAAAAAAAAATTTCTAGGGTTTCGTCACTGGAGCCCAAGAAGTATGCACTCTCCTGCCACAGTTGGTTGACAACAAGCAGATATACGACATGTTGACAACGAAACTGGATAGCGACAGGTAACTTAAACATTACATCACGCCTGTATTTCCCGAAGGGATAGGCAGAAGTGTATACACATTTCGCCAGCATACAACCTTAATCTTACCAACCAATCCTGTTTCCCAGTAACTGGGTTGTGGAGTGCCGATAGGCAGTCGCTCCATGTAAAATACTGGTATTCAGTGCATGCGGTTGGACTGGATGCCGACTCTTAAAAGTAAATATTACCAATAACACTTTGTGCAACCTTGGAATCAAACTCAGAACCTCACACTCAGCAGTATCGTTTGGGAGTCTTGCGACCACTAGACCAACAAAGCAGCCTAGTAAAAAAAAACATAACCCTCTTTTTGGTCTTCGCCGCAGTCGGGGAAAAACAAAAGAAAAACAAACTCAGCTGTCATGTTTGGTTATAGATTAGCTGTAACGCGACAATTAGGGTTACTCCAACGCGACAGACCTTGGACCGCTATCACGGTGAAGACCAGACAAGCCACCACATCCACACTCAATATCATGATCTTGGATGCTATGCAGCTGAAGGAAGAGGGTAACATCACATCACATTATTTTATTTATTTACTAGCGCCCCGCCCTTGCTTCGCCCGACTTTTACGACTTGACAAAATATGGATATTTGTTTATTATGTAGAAGTTTAATAGAAACGTATTTACATGTTGTGGCCAGATCTTAGAATTGTTCATTTCGTGAAGTTTTCGATCATTTCATGAAATGGCCAGCTAAAATTGGCCATATCGTTTAAACGTCAACGTTTAATGATATGTCAAACGACGTTTGGCCTTATCATTAATGTAGGGTATCTGTCGTGGTCCGATCGTAGAAATGGTCATATAGTGATCGAAAGTCGGGCGGATCGACGAAAGCAACCTATTTATCGACATTCCCAGCTGACCACTGGGCATATCGCAAAGTAGTCGCGTTACGCGCCGCTAGTGGCACCTCGACCAAATGGGTTAGGTTAGAACTGTGACCAACCGCGTTGCCGCGTTGCCAACCTACATCCAAGTTGGTCGCAGTTACTTGGCTATGTAGTATTTTTATGACCCTAAAATAGGAATTATTCGAGTAGGAATAGATGCACAACAAAAACAAAGCGACATCAACGCCTCTACCGGTGGATAATCTAACTATTTTACGATATGATCACTAATGTTTGGCCACATCATGAAGTAGCCGTGGGTTGAGCTGTTCATATCGTCAAACGTTGAGTATACAATGATCTGGCCAGACCACATCATGATGTGACCAGCGGTCGATGTTCTACTTCATGAAATGATCATTTCTAAGAGCTGGCTTCGTCATACAAATATGCCTTCCGGAATAAATTATCAAAATTATGGTGAAAACTGTATCATAATCCGTTGCGCAGTGTCATGCGCCCCTCGTCTGCGGTCGGTTCAATAATACTTGCCATGCCTTCATCCCTCATTTTCAGGTTTTCTGGACGAAATGGAGTACAGACTACTACTAAACGCGATTCAAGAGAAAATCCAACTGTGTCGTCATAAAGGCAGCTTAGTGGCGCCGTCATCTCCTGAGGTTATTTATTTCCTACTAGCTTCTACCCGCGACATCGCCTGCGTGAAATTTCTTGTTTTAACATAAAGTATATCCTATGACACTCGGCAATACTGTAGGTTCTCATCAGCGAAAGAATTTTTGGAATGGATCTGTAGTTCCGAAGATTACCCCCTACGTACAAACTCACAAATTTTACCTCTTTATATTATTGTAGTACGAGTATAGACTTAATATTACTATGTAAACTAATGTTATTTCGACGGCGAAGTGACAATACCTCCTAACTGACTCCTAACAAACATGCGAATAACGCATTTAAATTTGAAACGATAAGGCGTTATTCGCATGTTTGTTAGAAGTCAGTTAGGAGGTATTGGTACTTCGCCGTCGATTTGTAAACTGTGGGCCTAGCACGAACGCGCGAAATAGGCGTAACGCAAGTTCAATCGACTTTTTAATCGAAAATACAACTGTCCTATAGCATATTGGACAAGCAGAAAATAGTAGGTATCACCCATAGATATGAATAAAATCATCAAACGAAGTAAATAGTAAGTATATGCCAAAAAAGTATCTAATGTAAATTAATGTTACGTTTAAAATAAAAAAAAGTCATTTACTCAAACTAGGCTGAGAGTCAGCACTTTTTGAACGTCAAAATTATATAAGACACTCCCCTAAACCGCCCGCCCTTCACCACTTCCTAGTGCTTTAGCTGGGAAGAAGAAGTGGCGCAACAAACTGCCCAGCAGCACAGCTGTTCATTTACAATAGTAGGCAAAGTAATTAATATTACGAAACACAAAGCATTAAATTATTTTTTTGCCATATGATAGATAGCACACGCCAATATGTTTATTTCGCGAGTTCGTGCCAGGCCCATTGTTTGCATTTTGATGAATTCCTTCAATAATGCAGATGAGACTCTTGTGTTTATATTTGTAGACGCAACTCCGCGCTGTTTCGTGGCTGCAAGGCAATGAGAGGATAGCAGACTTCTTCCTTGAACACTCAGAGATTTTGAACTTCAATATCAACGATATTTTGATATCTAGAGGTACTGTGTTTTATGAAAGGACGTACACAAGTATTTAAAAAAAATGTTGGTCGTAATATATATAATTTTTTAATTTTCAAAAACCATAGCACTATGGTTTTACAAGGATCTTTTGTCACGTGACCAAAATTGGAACTAGCAACGCCATCTTGTTTTTAGGGTTCCATACTTTCGAATGAGAAAACGGAACCCTTATAGGATCACTCGTGTTTCTGTCTGTCCGTCCGTCTGTCACAGCCAATTTGCTCCAAATCCGATTAAGTTGTTTGGTGTGTACATAATATATGAATTACTGTGACCCGAACACGAACGTGCTACTTTTGGAAGGCAAATAAGAAAATTAAAAAAAAAAGTTTCGCAAACTGAACCGTGTGACATATCAAATGAAAGGACTTACTGTGAGGATTTCAAATATTTTTCTATTAAATAAAAAGTAGTTTTAAAGTTATTTAAAAAAGTAGATGATCATTTACCATCCCGTATCTCGGAACTACTGAAAAAAATACAGAAAATAATTCTATACTTATATTACAGGAAAATCTATAAGAAGTCTATAGTCTGTAAAACCTATTAGGAGTCTATGGTCTTAAAATAACGTGGTAAATCTCTCAATATTGTGCGTACAAACTTACATTTGCTGTTGGAATGTATGGGAGAACATGTTTTTCAACTAAAATGTTAATTTTGCTCTTGGAATAAATTCATCCCAACTACGGAATCATTCATTGTACGTGGTCCGACACACTCTTGGTTTTTTTTACAAAAATTAGTTTTCGCATCTGTGAAGTTTGGAATAAGGGCTAAATAATAAAAGCCGCATGGATCGATCAAAGGTTAAGCTACGCTTGCCGCGATCGGTTCATGGATGGGTGACCATCCTTTACATAGCGAGATCCCTCCGTGCTTCGGAAAGCACGTTAAACGTTAGTCTCGGCTGACATTTGTCTTTGACAGTCATTACGGGTAGTCAGAAGCACAATAGTCTGACAACCAGTTTTACCAAGGGGTTTCGTGTAACCCCGTAACTGGGTTGTGGAGTTCAGATAGACAGTCGTTACTTGTAAATTACTGCTATTCAGCTGCATCCGGTTAGACTGGAAGACCCCAGCATAGTTAGGAAAAGGCAAGGCAGATTGATCTGTGAAGTTTCGCCAGCTTTTTAATCAAGTACCTATTTCTGTGTATGCTAAGGCGACGAGCCCAAAGGCTTGTACATCCTAGTATCAGGGCTGCTGGAAGCGACCTACATCCCTCCGGACGATGACATCGACGAAGCGATACCCAACTACGAGTTCATGACCGACCTGAAGTTCGGGGAGCCCAGCCAAGATTATATCGTGTCGGGGAACGCTGTGGGGGTGTTGGGGGTAAGATGATTACT
The DNA here is from genome assembly GCA_947568875.1 of Fissipunctia ypsillon. NCBI lineage: Eukaryota > Metazoa > Arthropoda > Insecta > Lepidoptera > Noctuidae > Fissipunctia > Fissipunctia ypsillon. The sequence goes on along the minus strand of OX387663.1, from coordinate 11,646,669 downwards.
ATAGTTGTCGCGCTTTAGGGTGCGTTTCCACTGACGCGGAGCTGAGCGGAGACGTGCAGGAATCGTCCAATCACAAACGAGACGAGAGATGCGATGAGGATTTCAAATATTGTGATTGGTTGATTCACGCACATCTCCGCTCAGCTCCGCTCGTCTCCGCTTCAGTGGAAACGCACCCTTAGCGTGGCAATAGCGGTCAATGCACTTTCCCTAATATCTCTTCGTAGGAACCCAAACAATATACGTTGTATGATTTTCGTTATTGGAACAGATTGAAGATCACGATAGACTTTATTTCAGTTTTTGACATAAAAAATGCTAGAAAATATATGTAGGTGGGTCAATGACTGCTATTGTCATGCTAAAACGCGACAACTATAGAGTTCTTTATTTTGTCGACTTAAAATTTTGACTTACTTTAAGTCACTAAAATCTGCAGTTAAAAACAAGCACCATTAAAAATAAATAAAGGAAAAATCATTTAAAACAAGTTTTTATTAGTTGTTAATAAAAATAACTAAAAACTTAAAAGTAATTTTACTCCAATTGTAAATACTAGACTAATAGTTTTCAAATAAAAGCATGTTACAACCTCTGTTTTTTTTTTCTTGCTGTTAAAATGTAACACGATTTTATTTTAAAACTCGAAAACTACAAAAAATCGCGGAACATACATGGGGTATTTTCGAATACCTCTGGGTATGAGAAATTCAGACATTTTTTTTTGGACGTCACTATTTGGACCATCCTGTATACACATACAGCTGATCAGCTATTATTTTACAGCTCTTTTGAGCTTCTTTTAGAAATCGGAAGTTTAAAAAGTGTACTTTGAACTAAACCGACATTCATTAGCCGACTTCAAAACTTGGAGGTTATGAATTCGCCCATATAATATTTTGTTACAGTTTTTCCTGACATCTGACACTGCAGTATGATTGAACCATTTATTTCTTTACTTATTAGCACGATTTCTTGTTTATGTATTAAAATGTTGTTATTTACAAGTAGTATCAGCCGGCCCTCATCTACCATCAGACACCTAGACGCATTGCAGGTTACCATCCCTACCTAGTTTCTATCCCACCAATTCGCACTAAGCGTTTCCAAATGTCTTTTGTGATGCGCACAGCAAAGGAGTGGAACTCTCTGCCTGCGTCTGTGTTTCCGAACGCATACAACCCCGATCTCTTCGAAGTGAGAGTGAACAGGCTTCTTCTGGGTAAAGTCGCTCCATCGTCGACTTTGTCTCTGTCGCCTCTGACCTAGACTAGAGTCAAGAGCAAACCTATCTAAAGTAATTAAAAAAAATAAGTTTCCGTGTTGCAGGTGTTAACGAACCGTCCCTACAGCTACACAGTTCGCTGCGACTCGGCTGTGCAAGCGTACTACATCACGATGCCGATCATCAAGGAGGCTTTCAACCTAGCGCCGCATCCTATTATGGGGTAAGGTATTTACATCGCATTAGGTAGCTCTCGTTCGGGATGCCATCACCTTCTTCTGCAGTAGCAGTCATGCTCGCAAAGGAGAAGGCGGAACGCGTGAGGGAGAGGCAATCTTTGCGCCCTCACGCCCCTAGTCGCCGCAGGAGAAGCCCTGGGCGTCGGGAATTGACAGGCGATTCCCGGCCACCGTAGGTACAGGCTTGCGGACGGCGAGCAATGGGTAGCTCGCTGTCCGGTAAGGACCAGGTCCGGGTCGACGGCGCGTTGTGTTCTACGCGCGCCTCAAAGAGATGTCAGCACCATTGAAGGGGTCCGCTAGGGCCGATGCCAGCTAGGGTCGTGGGATGTTCGAAAGAGTTACCGTGGCCCTGGCACAGGCAACTGAATGAACATGGGTGGGCTTTAGTCAGTAAAAGTGACACGCCCTCCCGCTTCGCCCACAGCGGGAGAAGTCATTTGATGATTTCCCACCCCAAAAAAGGTAGTTGTAGTTGGTCTAATGGTCGCAAGCGCTACTGCTGAGCACGAGGTTCCGGGGCGATTCTCAGGCCGGGCAAAGTTGGGTTTTTCCATCAGTTTCTCAGTAGCAGCCGGAGTCTGGATTTGTGTCCAGTGGATGGTAATAGGCTCGCCCCCTATTACATGGGACTTTGCTAAAATGACGATTATGATGAAGTCACAGTTTCTCTGTAGTTGTAACTCTCGGTTTTTAGAAGCCATTTAACATAACTTCACGCTTGTAATCCCCGAAGGGTTAGGCAGAGGTGAACCTATAGTACACGCACATTTCACCAGTTGTGTGTAAGTTCCATGTAATAGGAGACGAGCCTATTGCCATCAACCGAACACAAATTCAGACTACGGGCTGCTTCTGAGAAATTCTAGATGGAAAAACCCAATAACACTTTGTCCGACCTAGAAATCGAACTCAGGACCTTATGCTCAGCAGTAGCGCTTACGACCACTAGTCCAACGAGGCAGTTGAGGCAGAGGTCTAAAACTCAGTGTGGAACGACCATAATGATCGTTTTCTTCTTTATAGCCTCGAATCATCCATGTGGCGTGAAATAGGGATCAAGCTATGTATGATGGTGCTACCCACAGTGCCGGCCTACCACGGCTGGCCAGTAGAGCGCCTCAGCATGAGGCTGGAACACGCCTTCGTGCCTTGTCTCAAGGCTTTCAAGGTAATATTGGAACTATCTAGTGTAGAAACAGCCCTGTGAGGCATTAGGTAGTACCACGGCTGGCCAGTCGAGCGCCTCAGCATGAGGCTCGAACACGCCTTCGTGCCTTGTCTCAAGGCTTTCAAGGTAATATTGGAACTATCTAGTGTAGAAACAGCCCTGTGAAGCATTAGGTAGTACCACGGCTGGCCAGTCGAGCGCCTCAGCATGAGGCTCGAATACGCCTTCGTGCCTTGTCTCAAGGCTTTCAAGGTAATATTGGAACTATCTAGTGTAGAAACAGCCCTGTGAGGCATTAGGTAGTACCACGGCTAGCCAGTCGAGCGCCTCAGCATGAGGCTCTTACATGCGTGCCTTGTCTCAAGGCAAAGAAAATGATTATTCTTGTGTGTCTTCATTAGCATCAGCTTTCGTAGAAAAATAAATAATCTTTTGTATACAATCCAAATTGGGCGTAACATAACATTGAACGAAATCCCAAACAAAAAAGAAAATTAAGACGAAACTTAACACTTGGCTTCAAACACTGGATTATTATTCCTTGATTTTAGAGGAGGTATTACCCACTCTATGTTACTTACTCCCTCGAAGTTTAGGTAAATACAGGGCATTTTTTTAATCACTATCCAAATTTTCGCAGGGTGTTCTACCCATGAATATGAACAACTTTTACTATGGGACCAACTCTGAAATCACGAAGAAAAAATCAGCTGATTCATACAAAAGTTCAATACCTACTCGACCAAAATGTATGAAACAGCAGATTTTTTTTCGGGCAGAAGTTAGTGGGCAATAGTTTAACAAAACATCATGTCTCCAGGTATTTGTGGTAAATGAGTTGATGGAAGATATCGTGCTGTTGGATGGAATCTGTCAAGACATGGCGACTAGAGAAGTGTTCCAGCCACCGGCATATATACCCAGGTAAATACACACAACATAAACCTACGCCTTGTTCCCATCGGGGTAGGCAGAAAAAAGAAATTAAAGGCACACCTGGCCGTCTGTGGATCTAAAAAACTTCACTGATGCCGCGATTGGCGTGACCACCTACTGGGCCCAACTCATTTAACCTTTTAACCGCCCGACTTCATATTAGTTGTCGTGCCCCCAGCGGGGCGCTCACAGTGAATTATTACGGTGTTTGGTCGTAGATATACGACCCTGGCGAAATGGCCACGAAAATATTCGTCGGATTAATCTGGCGTAAGCGGTTAAAAGTTTAGCATACTATGTAATATAAAGCATAATCAGCCTATAATGTTCCCACTGTTGGGGACACAGGCCTCCTCCCAGTGCGGGTTGGTACATGTCGCATGTCTTCGAATGTTTAGTTCTAGGACATGCCGGTTTCCTCACGATGTTTTCCTTCACCGTTTGGAGAGCAGTGGTGATGAAATTTTTTACACAAAGTAAAGCGCCTGCCAAGGTTCGAACCTACGACCTACAACTCGTAAGTCACCGCCGTTACCACGGGGCCACCACTGCTCATAACTAATGAACAACAATACACTGAACATATATGGGGGTGTTCCCGGCAGCCCTTGAAGAGAGGCTTCTAAAAGTTTCCTTTGGACCTCGTTTCACCGGCCACCCTGTATATTATACATTTATTTACCGTCAGCTCGAAGAGAGTAGAAGACTATAGGTACAGGGTGTAAGGGACAGCCCTCCGCAAACTGAAGGGGTGAATTCAGTATATCATACTAAGATGACCGGTACATGAAATTATTTCAGGAATGTTATGGGAATCCAATAAACCTGGTTTGTTTTATTACCGCACACGCAATGTATCGTTACCATGGCAAAACGCGCGTAGCGAACGGCAGCGCAGCGAGCCTTCGGCCGCCGAGTATTTCAACATCCATTGCTGATTTTTTTAATTATAGCTGTTTTATTTACATAAATGGAGTGCTGCGTACAGAGAATATAATTTTACATTGAAATAAAGGAATAGTAACTGAAAAAACGATTTAAAAAAAATGAAAATATTCCTGAGAATATTTCCGGTGGAATATGATTCAAAATAAGGAGCTGAATGCACCCTGTTCGTTTGCGGAGGGCTGTCCCTTACACCCTGTATTTAGTCTTCTAGTATTACTTTATTAAGTATGCTCCTTACTTCTAGAACCGCCCACCGCCTGATCTTCCCCAAGTCCTCACAGCTGATGGTGTCCGGCAACTGTCCCGAGACTAAGCTGATGATCGTGCCCGCAAAGGATACTGATGAGCTGGACATTATGGAAGATGAACTCGATGACCTGCAGTGTGAACTGGTACTTCATCATCATCCATACTAATATTATAAATGCGAAAGTAACTCTGTCTGTCTGTTACGTTTTGACGCCTTAACGGCTGAACGGCTTTAGATGAAATTTGGCACACATGTAGACCATGATCTGGGTTAGGACATAGTATACTTTTTTACCCTGGCAGTACGTTCTTGTAGGATAATTTCCCACATAGACGCGGGTGAAACCGCGAGCAAGAGATAGTATGCGTTTATTTTAATTCAGAATATGAGTTCAAGTAGAAGTTTTGGAACAACAAACTCATTGTCATACAAAACAACGTTCGAAGTCCATTGCAACCAAAACTTTTTTAGCACCTCTTCATTAATAACTAAGAAATACTTGTCGGAAAAAAAAATAGTCCTTTGATTTAAATTGAATAAAATAATCACGAATTTTTTTTAGATATGCGACGTTGCCAGCCTGCGTGGGATGAACGCTCTTATAATTTCAGTTATTTCAACATTTTATGTATCCTCCTTAGATCTCCAACGTGTCATCTCGATGCTTATATCACCGGGTGGCGCGTCGCTTCTCGGCCGAGTCCCGCGCGCCCTCCGCGCGGCGCGGCAGGAACAAGCGGCGCCGCGCGGGCAAGAGAGTCAACTACAGGGAGTCGGTGTGGGGCAAGCAGATCTGTTAGTTCTTACATCATTATTTTCGGACCACCAACCCAATGTCATACGCAACAAATTTCAAATTAATTGCAACCTTGTTACTGCAAATAGTCACTTAAAAATGAACTGTAGGTATATTGATTTTTTTTTGTTTCTGAATTGAGAATTTGAAACTGAGAACTTATCAAACTCTACTGTAGCATTACAAAATGCGATTCCTTCAATGACGCCTGCGATATTCAAAACTTCTTACGTTTTTTGGGAAGAAATTATAAATTTTGGGGGTTCAACCATCGTTATTTTAGTATACGCGTGGCTACGCTACGGTATCATCATGTGGGGACACAGTGTGGACGCGAATGATTTATTTATTGCACAAAAGAAATGTATGCGAATATTATTTCAAATAAAACCTCGAGATAGCTGCAAACCCCACTTTATAAAAGAAAAAATGCTAACTCTGCCCTCCATTTATATATTAGAAATAGCCACTTTTGTTAAAAGTAACCTAAAACTGTTTAATTTTGACAAGAATGAGCGTCGCAAAAACAAATTAATCCTACCAGCACCTAGACTACAAATGTACAAAAATAGCCCAGAATACCGAAGCATACAAATATACAATAAATTACCTGAAAATATACGGTCCACGGAAACAACATGTGTATTTAAAGCCAAGTTAAAGGCATTGCTGTTAAAAAAATGTTACTACAATCCAAGTATCCAAGAATTTATGGAAGATAAATTATTGTAAAAATAGACTTCAAATGTGTATCTGTGTGTTAATTATAATATTTTATGTATAGATATAGGTTGAATATAATATTTAATTGTGAAAGTTTAAACTGTGATAAGTAGTCACTGCATGTAATAAATATTATTAGTTTTAAGTTGTCTTGCTGCGCCCTAACAGGGTCATGTACCGACTCACTAGTTTAAGCCTAGCGTGTAACTATGGTTGTGTACATTGTGCATTAAATAAATAAATAAATAAATAAATAAATAAATAAATAATTAAATAAATAAAGTGACATTCGTATCGGTTTTAAATATTTACAAGGTGTTTCTTTTGATATCCCATAACTCTAGGGGGTCATTGTACTCAGCATTATGAACAACTTTTACTAAGGGACCAAACCTGAAATCGCGAAAAAAAATCGGCTGTTCCCTACATTTATGTTCGCATAACATGTAGGGATTTTTTTTGGGATTTCGGGTTTGTACCCATAGTAAAGGTTGTTCATAACCCCTACAGTTATGGGATATCTAAAGGAACACGTTGTATATTTAGTTCTATTATCTTACAGCCTACAGAGGGGCTCGTGACTAAATAATAACAGCCGCACGGGTCGATCAAAGGTTAAGCTTTGCTCATCGCAGTCGCTACGTGGATGGGTGACCATACATTACATATCGAGACCCCCTCCGTGCCTCGGAAAGCACGTTAAGTCGTTGGCCCCGGCTCTCATTCGTAGATCTTTGACAGTCGTTACGGGCCAAAGCCCAAGTCTGGCAACCAGTCTTACCAACGGGTATCGTGTAACCCAGTAACTGGGTGGTGGAGTTCAGATAAACAGTCGCTCCATGTAAAATACTGCTATTCAGCTGCATCAGGTTAGATTGGAAACCCCCAGCATAGTTGGGAGAAGGCTAGGCAGATTGATTGAATGCGTTCTGTTGTCTTACAGCGTCACAGATCCTGGGCGGTGCGAGCGAGAGAGAAATGGCGTCGAAGTATTACAAGCCTAGCATCACAGATATAGTGAGTAATAACATCACGCCTGTTTTAATGGGAGTACTACCTGTTCCTTAAGTATATGATGAACATATCAACAAATGGATCAGAAAACGCACCTGAATGCCAAATTGAGAGCTTTGATTTGATTGTTTGAATACTCAAACCCGAAATTCTAATTTTAAATCACCTAAAGCGTAGGTCACACTGGGAACAAAGCGAAACGAAGCTAAGTTCGTTTAGCTTTCTTCCGCGTCTTTCACCTTCACACCGCGTATTATGAACGGATGTATGAAAAGAGTTCGCTTCGTTCACAGTGCGGCCTGCGCTTTACAGATGTTTCTCATTTGACAATATTGAGGTTAATTTTATAACCTCAATTTTCGTCGATGATTTGTCAATTACATTTGTTTTTTTTTTTCTTGTTATTCGAACAATAATAATTATTGTAGAAAATGTCATTATAAAGTGGAAACCGTTGAACGTGTTACTAATTCCCTTTAGTGTGTTTATTTATTGCGTAAGGAATTAAAAATGTAACCTGAACGGAGTTATTTGCACTTCATCAGATATTTTGGAACAAACACTGCAGGAAGCCACGTGGCTCGGCCCTTAAAACTAATCAAATCATTTTTATTATTTTGTTACAGCCTGAAAAACTGGAACCTTCAAAACCAAAAGGTAACTAAGGTAACGGGCGTTAGATCTTAAACATCAGTCTACTTGATAAAAGTCTTAGTATTCATTCCTCACTGACAGACAACGCACAGCTTAAACCGCTGGAAGCATGTTGCACAAGATTTTCTTATATTAGGTCCTTACATATAATTATGAAATTAGCGTTTTGTCGTACTGACCACTTTGATCTGAAATATCTCCTCTTTGGTTAAGAATTCCAAATTCAAATTTATAAATTCATTTAGCTGGTACATTTGAGTTTTGTAAACAGTCATTCATTTGTTTTTTCCTCATTATTTTTTTCTTTGGCGTCGCTTATTACCGCACAATGGAAAACATGAAATATCGGTGATATTTACCGATATTTAATAAAAAATATACTTACTTCTAGACGAAGTATGTTTTTTTTTTAATTTAAGTGGAATGTTTAATATTTTACTGTCCACTTTATCCTAGCCACGCAGTAAATATACCAGCCGGTCTATTTTGTAAGTAGCTGTCATCCCATTGATGCTAGGGATTGACCAAGCATTACATTTACAATCATAATCGAGATTTTAATAATAATTCAGTACCCTCATTGCGTACCACTCTTTCAATAACAATCCAAGGAAAGGAATTTTGAAGAGAATTTCAAATCCATTGCTGAAAAATTCTTCTGCTTAAACAACGTAAATCTGAACTGTCAAAATTAAAGGGATTGCGGTTAATTGTCGTTTTATGTGTATTACGCAATTACTCCACAGGTCTCACCAGTGCAGTGGAACAACTTTGTGGGGCAGAGTCGTATACAAACATAAATGTATACATATACTCACGCATTCTTCTCATGGGGGTAGGTAGAAACTGCAAAATGGCAGATGGAATAATTGGCCATAATTTCGTTTATTCGCACAGAAGTGAAGAAAGTGCCGTCTAACATTCCAGCAATCTTAGAAATGGCGGCGCCAGCTCACGGCACGCCTACCTCGTCCGCACAGAATTCAGAAGAAGAGGTAAGTTGTCACCATAATTATTAGGCAAGACGTTATAAGGTCTATGTTTCCTATTTCCTTTACTACTATTAAACTAGTAGGTAGACTAGTAGGTTTTTACTATTGAAAAAGTTATAATTTATTTGAAGTAGTGGCGCAAACTGAACTTTATATCAGGGTATTAAAGTTGTTTTTCCAAAAACACATATCACACAGTGCATGCTGTGCTTTCCGGTAAAACACGGGAAGGACGCAAGATTAACTGTCGTCCTGGATAATTTCACGTGTTTTGTCATCTACACTTCAATCAATCAACCAACTCAGCCTATGGCAGTCCACTGCTGGACATTGCCTCTCCCAGGCTGCGCCACCACACCCTGTCCTCCGCCTTCCGCATCCAGTCTGTCCCAGCCATCTTCTTAAGGTCGTCGGTCCATCTAGCCGGGGGGCGCCCCACACTACGCTTGCGAGCGACCAAATCGACTCAACTCCTAATCATGCATTTAGATCAAATAGCAATAAGCAATTACTCGAAAACAACTAAAACGATTTTAATACTTATGCTAAAACTTTAGGCTTATTATTTTTGGTTTCATATAGGGGACAAAAACTTTTTGAAAAAAAAAAGCTGCATTGTATGCACGGGTTGTAAGGGTTGAGCCGGTTTGGTTGCCCGTGAGTGTATGTATATCTGTCGCAGTAAGACGGTTGCAGCCATGTTATACCGTAGGCGCGGGCTTGCGGACGGCGAGCAATGGGTAGCTCGCCGTCCGGTAAGGACCAGACCCGGGTCGACGGCGCGTTGTGTTCTACGCGCGCCTCAAAGAGATGTCAGCACTATTGACGGAGTCCGCTAGGGCCGATGCCAATTAGGGTCGCGAGATCTTCGAAAGAGTTACCGTGGCCCCGGCACAGGCAACTGAAGGAACACGGGTGGGTTTTAGTCACTAAAAGTCTGACACGCCCTCCCGCTCCGCCCAGAGCGGGAGAAGTCATTTGATGATTTCCCATCCAAAAAAAAAAGCCGTGACATAGTTATATCTCTAGGGATATAGCTACATACCGTACCTAATATTATATGAAGGTGGTTCAGTCTCGGAGTGCCCTAAATTCGGTATTGCGACCAATTTCGATGTAGCGCTCGCGGGCCGATGCCGCGGCACTCGCTTCGCTCGCTCGGCTCGCGCGTAATTGGTCACAGTTTTTACCTAACCTAACCTATAGGGTCGGAGTGCCCTAATAGCTATATTCCTAGATCGTGCTCGTATCACAGTTATATTCCTAGTAAGATAGTTATGAACCGCTTTTATTTAACTATATTACGGTTTAAATAAAGCCTTATTCCTAGGGATATAACTATAATCACGGCTACAATCTTACTGCGACATATCGCACCTTCAGAACAGTAGTGACGTATCTCAAAAAATAATTTTTTTGGGAAAACGAAAACAAAGTTTTGAAACTGCAAACTGATGATGATTTAAACTTTGAACTGATTTAATTAATTAATTTTGTATGAAAACCTATCAATTATTTGATTTATGTATTGAGTTAAGTTTATCTTTTGTGACATATGAGCAAAAAAAGATCGTAACTCGATTTCTTAGATTTTTGAGTTAAGTCACTACTATTCTGAAGGTGCGATATCTATACATAGGTGTGACCGCTTATACCAGTCGGCGGGTGCGGTGAATGTACAAGTATCTCCCGGGTCCCGACTCATGGTACTAGAAGGAACGGTGGGGTGTTATAAGCAGTGATAGGAATAGGTAGTGCTAATTTGCCTAAACTTCGAGGAAGGAAGTAACATGGAGTAGATAATAACTCCTCTAAAATCCCGGAATAATTTTAATGACGTTTAAATCCCGGGATTTAAAAACCACGAATTATTTATTGGACTGGTTATAAGTCTGTAGGAGTCCGACACAAACTTCCGTTCTTCCCAGACGGATGGTATCATGAGGATTTTACCCGCGGAAAAAAGAAAGATGTGGATATAAAGTATTTTGATGCGGTTTTCACTATCATTTTAGATTAGACTTTAGATACTTCGTTCTAGAAGGTTTTAAATGTCTGAATTACTCTGAAATTACGTTGTTTTGACATGTCGTCATAGCACCCGTGTGAAGTAGGGGCGAGTCGCTAGTTTGATTACAAACCAACAAAATGTGAACAAATATGTAGGTACTATACCTATTGTTTTGATAACCCTTTGGGTATTTTGTAAGAGGTATCATAATCAGTCCTTATCGGTCACAAACAATTGGATTAGTCCTATCAGATAGACTAAATTATATTGGGTACAAACTTACCCACTATCCATTCAACGCTGTTTTAACATGTTTCACAATTTCTTACGGTCTCCTAGAAGAGCGGTAGCCGCTAAACAACGGCCGCAGTGACGGCTGCCATGAAAATGATGGCAGTGGGGTTTACGGTGTCAAAAAAGGCTTTCTAGGAAAACGCACTAACTTCCTTTCATATTATAACGTTTCAGTGACGTCATTAGCCGGTAAATTGCAAACGCTATGTGACGGCCAGTGCCCTTCTAAGAAACCGTAGCTTTAGGGATCTTACGTGATTTCTTGTCTCTACTAGTTCTTTAAATTATAATCCCGGGTTTAACCGATTTTACGGATGCGTAAATCTATTTCACAAGCGAATTAACACCGGATTGCTGGCATCATAAGGTTTATAGTAGCAAGACGCGGGTCTCAAAACAGCAGACGCATACGGACCTTGCATGTTGGTGTTTATACGACAAGCAATAGGGTGTAAAGTCGCTCGTCCTCGTCCATAACGGCTAGGTTGGCTAACGTTTCACGTCTAACTCTAGCCAACCACAGCTGTTTTCCAAATTTTACTTTCGCAATAAAATTTAGCTTAATATTATTTATTTTACAGTTATACAATACTATGCTGTCAAAACTGAAAAGATCATCGACAAGCAGGAAAAATACTAAATAGCGAAAACTGACATATGTATTTTGAATTTTAAGGATTTTTATGAACTTTTGTATGCGTTTTGAACGTTTATTATTTATTTTGTACCTAGGTATTGCAATATAGTTCTTTATTAAGTTTGTGAGAACATTTCTTGCAATAAATAAATATTAATTTATTGAATTTGTGTTTTGTTTTAATATCCAAACATGACTGCCTCGTTGGTCTAAGGCCTCTGCCTCGAATTTTGCGGGCAGCGGGGCGGCAGCGGCGGCGGCGCGGGAGCGGCAGGATTTTATGCGTAAAATTAAATGGACCGGACCTCGAAAACAGCGGCGCGGCAGCAGGGCGGGAGCGGGCGACGAGCGGTGCACTCCAGTCAAGCGGTGACCGCCGCGCGTCTGCATTGATAGTGCTGCGCAATTTATTTTTGTGACGTATCGAAATGTCCTCGTACGTGCAGGAACAAATTATTCCAGCTATTTTTGATAGGACACCGATATGGAACAGCAGAGTAGTCAGATAGGAAACGCCGGCCTCATCTAGTTTAAAAAAAAAATGTTTGACATGTAAAAGTGTTTGTATAAACCTACTTACAGAAATAAAATCATTTATCATTTAGCAAAGATGTGAACCACAAAAATAGGAGGCTAATTAATCAGTTATGGTAAGAAATTATAAACGAACTAAATATTGAAGGCAAATATAAAAATGTTTTATTATGTTAATAAAATAACTAGTAATTAATGGGATTATCTACAAAATATTCTTGTTGGTCAAACATTTCGTATGCGAACAAAAACAAATATCTCGACGACACAACACTATGCCGCTATAGTGCCGCGCGATCTGCCCGCTGGTTTCGAGAACGGGTCTGCGTTGCCCGCGCCGAGGCAGAGGCCTTAGGCCTCTGCCTCGAATTTTGCGGGCAGCGGCGCGGCGGCGGCGGCGGCGCGGGAGCGGCAGGATTTTATGCGTAAAATTAAATGGACCGGACCTCGAAAACAGCGGCGCGGCAGCGGGGCGGGAGCGAGCGACGAGCGGTGCACTCCAGTCAAGCGGTGACCGCCGCGCGTCTGCATTGATAGTGCTGCGCAATTTATTTTTGTGACGTATCGAAATGTCCTCGGACGTGCAGGAACAAATTTTTTCAGCTATTTTTGATAGGACACCGATATGGAACAGCAAAGATGTGAACCACAAAAATAGGAGGCTAATTAATCAGTTATGGGAAGAAATTAAAAACGAACTAAATATTGAAGGAAAATATAAAAAATGTTTTATTATGTTAATAAAATAACTAGTAATTAATGGGATTATCTACAAAATATTCTTGTTGTTCAGACATTTCGTTCGCGAACAAAAACAAATATCTCGACGACACAACACTATGCCGCTATAGTGCCGCGCGATCTGCCCGCTGGTTTCGAGAACGGGTCTGCGTTGCCCGCGCCGCTCCCGCGCCGCCGCCGCCGCCGCGCCGCTGCCCGCAAAATTCGAGGCAGAGGCCTAATGGTCGCAAGCGCTACGGCTGAGCATGAGGTCCTGGGTTCGATTCCCGGGTCGGACAGTGTTATTGGGTTTTTCTATCTGGAATTTTTCAGTAGTAGCCCGGAGTCTGGATTTGTGCCCGGTTGATGGCAATAGCCCCCCCCCCCCCCTATTACATGGGATTTAAACATAAATGGCTGATTGTGGGTGTAGGATAGGTACCCTTCAGGGTAAAAAGGCGTGATGTTATGTTACTAATATAGAAACAAAATAGAAAAACCAAGAAATATAACCAAACAAACGCGGTGTCCTCGTAGAAACACAAATAGATTCACTGCAATAGGTAATCGTAACTATCAATGGACTAGCTTTTGCCCGCGGCTTCGCTCGCGTGGATGTCAGAAAATACCCCACGGCAATGTAGGTAGGTACTACTGGGATTAAAAGTACCCTATGTTCCGTAATACTCTACTGGTTTAAGCAGCGCACGCCAGAAAGCTCCCAGTTGGCATGATTTTTTCCGACATCTTTAATAATCATCATATTTCAACCAATTTATAAAAAACCTTAATGAATTATACACCTAAACCTTCCTCATGAATCATTACGTTCATTGGTGAAAACCGGAGGAAGCCGGAAGGTAGGCACCGGAACTCCGTGATAAAAAAATGTATCCTAGCTGTGTTTGGGCTTATTGGAATTGTCATGAGATGCACTGAATGATTTTTAACAGACTTCAAAAAGGAGGAAGTTATCAGTTAGTCGGAAAGTTTTTTTTATGTGTGTTTCCCGATTACTCGAAGACAGCTGGACCGATTTGGAAAATTCTTTTTTTGTTTAAAAGGTTATACTTTCCAGGTGGTCCCATTATCATCAAGTCAGGATCTGATGATGGGATCCTGGAGAAACCGAGGGAACTCTTCAAATATTATAGGCACACTTTTAGCGATTTGGGTATTTTTTATAGTAACTTGTGCATTTGCAATTTGCTCTCGAAAAGCACCATTTGCTGAAGGGGGCTTATGGGATGATTTTTCAAAAACGTGTACCATATAATTCTTTATTTCCTACCAAAAGCATTTTGAATTTTCATACCCCTAACTTATGAAATGCTGGGTTTCCCTTACTAATTTTCATCCCCTATATCACCCCCTGTAGGATTATTTTTGACAAAAAGTAGCTTATGTCCTTCCCCAGGATGTCATCTATCTCCTTACCAAATTTTATCGAAATCCGTTCAGTGGTTTTTTGGCGTGAAAAGGTAATATAGAGACAGACAGAGTTACTTTCGAATTTATAATATTAGTATGGATGAGGTCTATAGTCGATAGAGCTTGACAAATAAAAACACATGTTGGTTTTTATACAATTTATTTTAAAACTAATAAAATACAAAAGAAACATTACTTAAAAACTTGGCACAAATGCAAAACATTTGGACCAATGAATAAGGAATAAGAAAACTATAATTAAAATATTTTTTTTTGTTATTTTTTCATCTGCAATGCAATCGTGAACTTAATGTTTAGGAATGTGGAGAGATGCTTTTATTTATTCATTAATTTAACACTTTAATGGCTTAGCACCAAATAAGAATAATATAAACTGCACTATCTAATTTTATTTATTTATTATTTATATGATTTTATCCACTTTAATTATTGCTTGTGAGAACATCCCTGATAAAATTTAAATAAAAAACTATAAAACTTGAAAAACTTAATTGCAATTTTGTCGCAAACCAATATAATTAATTTTACTCCCTGTAATTATTTCAGGGCATTTTTTTAAATTTATCATTTGAAACTTATCCTTTGGCTCGCAAAATTCGTTTTACAAACATAGGTAAATAATTAAAAATATTAGCGAGACCTATAGTCACCAAAAAAGCTTTCAATAAAATAGTACAAAAAAACTGTAAATCAGAAAATTTGTGCAGCACTACTTGTGGACGTTTAAAATCTTTATAATTATTGAATACAACACTGTTTATCTATTACTGAATTACCTATACATAATTATACTATAATAATCTGCTCTTCATACTTCAAAATATTATATTCTAATGAAATGGTTTGTGCTCACACTTATTACAGTAGCATAGATAAAATCGATCTATATATGTAAAAAGTTGGCAGTATCAAAGCAGGCAGCCCAACTAATAGTATTAAGGGGAAGCGCTAAGGTAGCCCGCGAAATTAAAATTTTCTTACGATTTTTGCAATTTGCAGCTCAGTGTCTGGGTGTATGTTGATAAAAGTATGATACGCGACCGTAAAAGATATGTATTTACAGAATTATAAAATTAGAATCAGTAAAACAATTCCTTAGAGTTAGTATAATCCTGAAATGTTAAGATTTCATGAATTAATCATTCAATAAAATTATTTGGTCTTAGAGAGTTGTGTTGATGACTTTAATGATTATAATTCTGTAAATACATATTTGTTACGGCCGCGAATCATATTTTAATCAACATACAACCTAATACTGATCTGCAAATTGCAAAAAACGAAAAAAAATTGAATTTCGCGGGCCACCCTGGCGCTTTCACCAAGCAGGGGCCGAAACCGGTATGAGCAATACAGGTATTTTTTCGGTTACAACCTTGATTTTTTACAGGTATTTTAAAGGTTACCTTAATTTTAAAGTTGGATACTACCGGTATTCATACCGGTAACTGGAATAAGAATTACCTCTATGTTAGAAGTGCCCGTCGGCATGCGGCGAACTGACCAACCACGGCCCTGGCTGGCTGTTTCTTTCTCGTAATCAAGGTCTTTTTAGGTAATCGGAATTAAAACGGTAACCTAAATTGAGGTAACATGTTTCTTCTTCTTGGTTACCCAGATAGTGATAACCTTAGTCGTAGATGTAACCGAAATCCTTCGATACCGGTACCGTAATTTATAAAGGTTTACGGTCCCTGGTGTTAAGTGGTCACCTCTGCCTACCGACATCTACAATAGATACCAGAGGTATCGCAGTTGCGTTGCCATCCGCGAGACAAAGCTGTTGTCTCATATACAGGCAAAGAATGAATATGTTAAGTACTTTAAGGTCAATTTTTACTTTGACTTAGTTATTTTTTCCGACTACGTATTGCCAACATTTTGAATGAAAATGGCAGTTCGAAAATGTGACATGCGCCCCTTTGTGGAAAAGGAATTCGTTTGAAAATTGCTCAACATTTTTGCTCCTTGACCGTACCTGTTTATTTCTGAACAGTATACAATAGATCCATCGTCATATTTGTATTGCGACTAGTGTGAGCAGCAACCGTTTAACTCTAAGTACAGTAACACACTTTAAACAGTCAACGAATGAAGTTCTAATGCGTTTTACACAATAATAATTAACTTTCACTTATAAATAAAGCTACAAATACATAGAATTACGTTATCTAAATAATTTAAATCAATTTAATTCTTTTAAACTACATAACGGAATTTGATGTGATTTTCAGCATCCTTTGAAGACGAAGGTTTTGGAAGGGTTTTGGAAGGTTTATGTGTACTTATATTATTTATTATATGTATTTTTTAAAATTATTATTTAAATTAGATATAGAACAGACATATCGATGTTATGACATGTCGCCACATCAGTAGATCGCACTCGTGCGGAACAGGGGCCGGTCGCTAGTTGAAATATCTCAATAAGTGTGTACTTCCGTTGCATCAAGTTCCAATCTACACCCATAGTTTGATAATATTGATATATAACTCATTCCACAAATGAAGTGTGTCGTTAAATAATACAGTAAAACCCATTGTTTATATTATTATCATAGATTCTCTACAATTTGTAGCTTTATTAGAATTTAAGCACTTTTCTCATCATTTCAATTATTTTCAGACATTTGTAGGAATAACTTGTGAATTGAAATAAGCTCAATTTGTTGTTTTTAACCCTTCTTTGTGGTATCACAATAGGTACTTTTTAAAATTAAGACTAATATAGGTAGCTTTTTCTATAAATGTCTGAATATTTCACAAATTGGTGTTTAGAAGCCTTAAACTGATTAGGTTGTTATAACAAGACGGAAACTGATATAATAAGTCGTTATAAATAAATAAAGTGCTCATTTACAATACAAAATATTCTTAATATACCAATCTAATCACTAGTCTAAGTGCATGATTCTAACTTGGCAACATTCAGAAAGGACAGTGTTATTTTTAAATGCTGGCAACATATATTTGTGTAAAAAGTTTATGTGGCGGACGGTAGGGGTACGTCCAGTTCCCGCTATCGACCTGGGACAATCTCCCACGTTTTTGACGTGCGTTCTCTTCTACCTGAGTCGAGTGACTCTGCTGGCGACACACGCCACCACGCACCCCTGAATGCGTATGTATATTGCGGGGTACAAACCATAAGGATCCAATGATTTATATCACTGCAAGGACCTTGATGAGACGGGTAGCGATGAGGTGATGAAATAAGCAGATTTTCTTTCTTGATTTACTTGGTAGATTTATTACTTATTGTGCTTATTAAGCTAGTGAGCTGAGAACTGAACTGACTATCGTTTGTTTGTTTTTGGGGAATGGCATCTCGCAGTTCAACCTATAGGAGGTTGTCGACTGCTTAACCGGGCTTTCCTGTGGATGCCTCAATAAATTAAGGCCTTCAGCCAGGCATACCTAATACTAAAACTAAGCGACTACTCGCTAAGGGCACCCTCTGTGGGGTACGGACCTCGCCTAGGGCGTCGCTGGGAGAGGACAGCAAAGGGATATGCTGGATCGGATTAAGGAACTGACTATCGCTAAAACTCGCTCCTTTTAAACAATTTTTATGGTTTTTCCCCAGCGCGAATTAACATGTGGTAGGTATAAGAATTGCAGCCGGGTAAAACCCTGGTGTAATTTCTACATGTGTGGCTGGGCGTGTGAACTGCAGCCGGGAAAATCCTAGATGCTGTTTTTTAATACTATACAAATGTACAAGAATGGTGCGAAGTTAGAAGCATGTTTGTTTAGTTTTTGTTTACATTAGGTATTTGAACACAAGGAATAGAATCTTATTGATTTTATATGATTATGGAATGTTTTATTTGCACAAGTGTTCTATTCCTTCGGAATAACGTGAATATATTCCAAATATGGAAGTAGTATGTATGTATAAAAATGGTAGATAAGAATTTCCATTACACTTAAAAGAATCTATTTTAGAAACTGCTAAATGCATTTGCGAAGGAATATCTTGATAATTATACAAAACATATTTAAAATTTATTTTGTTGACTCCAATGACCTTTTCAGAAGTGCAACATTATTGTCATTTTTTTGTTGGCACCCAAAAAAAATTGTTACCCACCTTATCAAAATACAGATTACTTTATCAATGCCTAAATAGTTACTCATACGCTGTTACAGACTAAATGTTTGCGTTCAAAATGCCCAATGTAAACAAATTGCATGATACAAGTTATCAAGGTAGATAGATAAACTAACAGAAATCTTTCAATTGTGTAACACTAATTTTTAGATATGGTATCACCTTTGATATTGGCAGTTATGATGTTATTGCAGATGGCAAGACCAATAAGACTGAATGGTTATGAAAACATGTCATGCCTTTTTTCATATAGGAATGCTACTGTATAAAAAAGTTCTGAAAAGAGAGATAAAAAATATGAGCCCAGTTTCACAGTCATGGGCTTGGCTAGACAAGTAAAGGGCCACATTATCCTTTATCTCTTTCTAGTAAGACGCATTTTGCATGGCATAGCCATTTCAGATCTCACCATCATAAGGCATTATGTGATTATGTTTTTAGAAGAATGAGCTTTAACAACAACTAAGAAATCTTCCTACAATAACAGCTGATAGTAACTCCGTAATTAAATCTGATAATATCTTCTGTAGATCTACCTAACAACCTTAATATCTTCACATGAGATAAGGCCTACTGCTTCCTGGGCTGCTGAATGTTCGTTTGGGGCTTAAAATTGATGTGCACTGGAGGCTTAGGACTATGGGCCACCTGAGCCGCTTCTGGAGTGAAGTCCGCATTACCTCTGTTTGGTGCTCCGGAGATTGATACAGGGTTTGAAGGCACAGGTGATGGTCCGGAGAGACCGGTTAGGTCTTCATTGGCTGGTTCCTTGCCGGTCTCTTTTGTGTGCCCGGTCTTGTGTTGGGTGATTCTCATGCCTCCGGCCTTCACTGTAATTGTAAATGATTAAAATTATGTAGCATAATTCAGTGAATGAATGTTGGGTTGTTATCACAATGTGAAAACTACAGATATGCTACTGAGTCAGACAGAAATGGTGGATTTGGTGGACTCAGATTTTGAAGTTTGAATTTGATTAAATTATTTTATTATCAAGTTAAACTTTTAACCGCCCGACTTCCTAACAGTTGTCGTGTCCTCAGCGCCCGGCACAGTGAAATATTACGGTATTTGGTCGTAAATTTACGACCCTGAAATGGACACGAAAATATTTGTCGGATTAATCCGGCGTAAGCGGTTAAAGGGTTATTGTACTGCACAGTGGCGTAGCTACAATCATCATTAGAGGGAAGCCGAAGAATTTTTTTTTCAGTTCTCATAAAGTCAGACAAAAAACTGTAGGTAGGTTTTTAATCTTATGATGTATTAAACTGGTATTAAATATAATTGTGTAATGTGTTGTGATACACAGTTACACACACAGGTGTACCATATTATTTGGCAATAGTAGACATTAAGAAAAGTGGTTGTTCTGAAGGGAAGCCGATAAGAATCGGGTTGTATGAAGCCTTCGCCCCTGGTACTGCATTTATTTTATATTCGAGACTAGCTGCTGCCCACGGCGGCCCGCGTGGACCCTTATAACATCAGATATTCTATCTTCCAGTGAAAGTCCCGTCAAATATCGTAGATTAGCCGGAACAAACAGACAGACACTTAAAAAAATGTTTTTTTTTTATAAGTACTGTTTATTAATTTCCTATGCATTTAGTAATAATTTCTATATGTTACCAGCAAAGCATATAATTCAGGCAATGTATAGAATTCCTAGTAATTCTATACAATGCCTAGCTTGTCTAGGCACTAGAATCAGAATGGATGCCTGTAAAAAAACGAAATCTATACAAATAAATAAAATTTAAGTGTCCGTTTGTAATGTCAAAATAACAGCTTTTTGCTAAATGCATATATAAAAGTATATAAGGTAGTTATAACAAAAAAAAACTATTTAATTTTTTTTTGTCTGTCTCTTTGTTCCAGCTAATCTCTAAAACGGCTGGACAGATTTTGGCGGAGCTTTCACTGAGAGATAGCTGATGTTATATATGGGTAAGAAAAATGATTAGGGATCCGCGCAAAACAAGTAAACCTCATGAAATTGTGAACAAAATCTGATTCAAATAGGAAAGTATTGACAACCACGCGGGCGAAGCCGCGGCCAACAGCCAGTAAGTAATAATAGGTACGACTTTACCGTCGATTTAAGGGAGGAGAGGGGGCGTGGGAGGGGGAGAGGGGGGCGTAGAACCCCTCCTATGAGAAAAAGTTGCGGAGCCCCCCCCTTTTTGAGATATGATTTTTTTAATATTCTAACCTAACTTTCAAATTTTCTGCACTATTACTAAAAAAAAAACCACGTAGCGGGTCTAAATTCGTTTCCAAACAATAATAAGATCAATGACATTTTCAAGGTCAAGGTCAACACCCCAAAAGTCAAAGTTAAACCAACATATAGTCAAATCTTTGAATAGTACCTTTTGATAAGCTCTGAAGTCAAGGGCATCAAGGTCAATAACATATGTCTCGAAGTAAGGCGTGGTCGACGGAGCCCCGCTTCGCGGGGCTCCTATTTCTGAGTGGTTTAATAAAAAATAACCACGAACCCTTCTAACCTAACCTGTCCGAGTCGAGGTGCCCCCAGTCCCAAGCTTGCTTCACTCGCTCTTGCATCCTAAGTTCTCATTTTATACGTAAATGCTCTCAAGTGCTAGGGACAAAACGTTGACCCTCCGCTAGGAGTATGTGTTCTGTGACATTGACTGTCAGGACGACGACCATGTGAAGTGACAGTGACAACACAAAATGGCGTAGTTTTACGTTTGGTTTCACATATATCGGCAATAATCGGTAAATTATTATAAGTGTTAATTTAATAGCGCTAATTTAAAATAGAGAAATATATGTTTTATAATGAAATATTCATAAAAAGTAACTAAATCACTAAATATGCGTATTTTCATAATTAATAAGAAGTAAAACATTATAGTGCATTGACCTTAGGTAAAACGAAACATTTAATGGTGAGACAAAATGTCAAAAAAATATTGCTAAATTTTTACGATTTTGATTTTTTTTTTTCTCGTAAACCATTTATCTCCGCAACTTAAAACTTTACGAGGGGGCTTCTATTAATATGACCTTTCTGTAAAAAAAACATGGACTCCCAACTCGACGGCTGGTAAAGTAAAACTTAGCCTAATAATATTGTGTTTGGAAGTAATTTTTCACATATAAAGGAAACAATTCTTAGCAAAAATTCCTACCTAGATTTTTTATAAAAAGTAGGTAAGTAATTAAAAAGGCATAATCGCTGACCGCCTGGCGACCTTGAAGGTAACTTTAGTTTTGTATAACAACATGCAATGAATCGTAACATAGAACATACTTCAACATACATAACATGACGTCATGATCAAATTCAAGGCCTACAAACATGATTCCATTGCGGTATATAAATAAATCAACTTGTTTACATCAAAATTTCATTAATTTCCTCAATTTATTACGAATATTTTGTACTTTGGAATTAAATTTTTGCCGCCATACGGATCTATAACTGTGTAGATGAAAGACAACTTTTTTTTAGCGCTTGATTAAACATAAACAAAGACATTGGAAACTAAATTTATACCTGCCGGGGGATGACCAGCCTTAAGTTGAGAAGTTTCTTCAGTGGACGACATGATTAGAACAGTATTAATTGATTGTAAATAGTAAAAATGCCAACGTTGCACTACACAGTTTTAAGTAAATTGTACTTCAACGTGTAATTACGATTCGATGACACGGCAGCGGGCTTTGATACCGATGGTGAATTGTCAAAATTCTAGTGATGCGCACTACTTGCTCGAAAAGTTCTTAGTTGATTTCAAACTAAATTACTAAATCTTTTTAGTCATTAAATAAACTACACGAAGCAAAGATTTCAGGATATAAAATAAATATAGTTATATTTTGTTTTGTATAAAGTACAAGTACGAACTCAAAGCATTTATTTCAATTTAAACCATTTACAAGCACCTTTTTGAATTGTCAAGAAGTCGGTCAGTCAAAAATATGAAGCTAGTTGCACATTCTAAGGCGTAGTAGGTACCTATGAAGAAGAACAGGCAAGAAACTCTATGGACACTCTTTTTAACCAACTTCAAAAAAAGGAGGAGGCTCTCAATTCGTCGCGTATATACAAGGTGTAATATAAATAACGCACAACCTCATAAGGGGTCATTGTACTCATCATTATGATCAACTTTTACTATAGGACCAAACCTGAAATCGCGAAAAAAAATCAGCTGCCCCCTACATATTTTTTTGTTTGCATAACTCGTCAAAATGTAGGGAACTTCTGATTTTTTTTCGCGATTTCAGGTTTGGTCCCATAGTAAAAGTTGTTCAAAGTGATGAGTACAATGACCCCTTAACAGGTTGTGCGTTATTTATGTTACACCTTGTATATATTTTTTTTAAGTATGTACACCGATTTTTTCGTTAATTGTGGACCGATTTTGAAAATTCTTTTTTGTTTGAAAAGGTATGCTCTCGAGGTGGTCCCATTGTCACCAAGTCAGAATCTGATGAGGGAATCCCATTGAAATGGAGGAAACCCCTCAAATTTTATAGGCACACTATGCGATTTGGGTATATTTTTATAGTAATTCATGCATTTGCTCTTGGAAAGCACCATTTGGTGAAGTAGAACTGATAATGAAGACCACAGATGGTCACCGAAACTAATCAATAATAAGTATTACACGGGTTGCGATTACTTTAATATGGATGCTAAGCAATTTATGGTCTTCACAATGCATATGGTGAAATAGAGCTGATGGTGAAGTACTAGGAGAACTCCTCAACAATTAACGTCCCTGCATCGGGAAAAGCAATATTTTGTAAAAGGTGATGAGCAGTTGCCATTAGGCTTAGATAAATTACAAAGTGACCCATGAAAAGGTGAAAAATAAAAAAACTTTTTTTACAAAAAAAAACCCCGACTAAAAAAAAAACTACAAAGTGAAAAATCACTTTAATTTCGGAAGTCAGTAGCAAAAAACTAAAATACAGATCCAAAGACACCGACTTCCGAAATTAAACTTATTTTTCGTTTTGTAGTTTTTTTGGAAGTCGGGTTTTTTTGTAAAAAAGTTTTTAAATTATAACATAACATCACGCCTTGTTTCCCCGAAGGGTTAGGCAGGGTTTTTAAATTATTTTGTTTCAAAAATTTTAATTACATCTTTATGTTGAATTTATAATTAAATGTGTAAAAAAGACGTACTTACACGTTAAAAGCGTTAAAAAAAATATTATTAAAATAAGCCGTGGCAGTTATGAGATGACCAATCCCAAACTCCCAACTGACGGCGCCCGTTCACGAACATGACGCATAGATCAGCACCATTTAGCTCAATCATTCTCTACCACGCTAGTTAATAGTGCCGTGCTTTCCTATAATTTAGAAACATGCGAGATCTATTACATTATATGTATTTAGTTGGAAAGTCATAAATAATAAAAAATGCATTCAATAAGCTAACTAATAAAGTTATAATCTTCTCACGCACAATAATGTCCATTTTTAGTCGATTTCCCGAAAAGTAAATGCATTTTGATCCGTCCCTATCGTCGCCGTACTTTGCAGGTAATTTTGATAGATGGCGTTGTTTCTACTTTTTATCACCATCTCTACGCTACGAGGAGTCTGAAGGCTCTTACATCCTAGACGGATGAAATTATAGCTTAACATATTATTACAATTTGCCTTTATTATCTTCTTGTAAATAAAAATACATACCTTACGGTTATAATTTCTCCGATTCCTACTAAGGTCCCCGCCTGATAAGAAAAAAATAAAAGTCGTTAACTCCCGTCTACCAATGTATGCGAATATTTATTTTTACCCAATGTATGCGAATATTTATTAACAAAAGATGTACAAAATACATGACACATAAAAAGGGCAACATCAGGTATTAAGTAGGTGTACTCCTTCACTTATAGGAGACCACAGCATGCACAATGGAGTTAACAACTAGGCTAACAAAGTTAAAATATTAATAATACATAGTTAAAATTTAGAAAAAGTTAATAATTTTTTAGAACATAAAAAGTACGATGATATAAGATTTAGAGATACTTAAATTAAATTAAATCTATTAAGCATTTCTTATATTTGGACAGAGACTCGCAAACATGTTATATTGCCTACAATATCTTGGCATAGCGGTGTAATGACCGAGGTTGGTTTTTGAGTCGGGGATATGAAATAAATTGTACGTGTTATGCCTGGGAATCCTAGTCGGAACTTTGATTTCTAAGGAGCTCAAAAGTTCACTGCAATCAATCGTTCCACTCAATATTTTGTGAAGGATGATGCAGTCAAGTTTCTTCCTACGACTGGTTAGTCTATCGATGTGATAGTGCTTCAATCTGTCAGTGTAGCTAGCGAGTTGTCTAGCCAAGTGACCTCCGTAGCACAGATGGTAAAGGAACCGCTTTTGGACACTCTCTAATCGTTTGAAGTAAACCTCATAATGCGGATTCCATACCACGGAACTATATTCTAGAATTGGATGGACCAAAGTGTTGAAAGCAATATTTTTGTAGCGGGTCTTTTAAATTCCTTACTATATCGCCAAACAAATCCCAGTACCTTAAAAGATCTAGAGACAATATTCAGGATGTGCACATCGAATTTTAGCGCTTGATCGAGTTGAACTTCCAGGTCACGAACTTTGTTCAGTTTCTTTATTTCAACTCCCTCTATGTAGTATTTGTTTTCAAGAACTTTTTGTTACGAGTGAACTGCATGTAGTGACATTTAGTAATATTCAAAAGCATTTTGTTTACTTTGCACCAGTCTACGAGTCTGTTGATGTCCTCCTGTAGCATTTTGGAGTCTAAGTTACTCTGAATTGGCTTCATTAACTTTAAATCGTCCGCAAACAAATATGTTTGAAGCACTCAGTTATGTCATTAATGAAAACATTAAAGAGAATCGGCCCCAAATGCGATCCTTGCGGGATTCCAGAGGTTGCTAGATAGCTCTACGAGAAATGACCGTTCACTACCACTTTTGATCCTCTCTTTTCTAGGTAAGATTTAAACCACCCCAAGAACGTTCCACCCACACCCAGTTGAGCTAATTTATTAATGAGAAGGCAGTGATCCACTTTATCGAATGCCTTGCTAAAATCAGTATAGATTGCGTCCACTGGAATACGATTATCAAGGCACTTAGACAAAGTCAACGTGAAACATAGTAGGTTAGTATTGGTCGATCTGGACTTAACGAAACCATGCTGATATTCAGTAATGTGCTCCTTAAGGTTCCACATCAGATGTCTGCTAACAAGTTTTTCAAATACTTTTCCAAATGTAACCAGTAATGAGATAGGTCTATAATTAGCCACTAAATGCTTTTCTCCAGATTTAAATATAGTTATGACGAGAGCTTCTTTCCAGATGTCTGGAAAGATACCATCGTGTAATGATCTATTGTAGATTATTTGTAGGGACAATACTAAGGCTTTTGCACATCGTTTAATAAATAAAGGAGGAATACCATCACTACCCGCGCCCTTAGTTTCATCTAATCCAATTAATTCTCGGTATAAATCTTTGCTATCTAATTCCAAATTACACAGTGCCGCAGACATGAGAAAATAACTAGTGTTTGTGAGATTTGGACTATCTGTAGGGGCGTTAAAGTTACTTGCAAAATTTTCAGCAAATAAGTTGCAGACATCACTTCCGCCTGATGCCATTTTGTTGTTATGAGCAGAGATCGGAATAGGTAGAGCTGTTTTATGTACTTGCCATAGGTTAGAATAATATGGATAATCCCCGAGTCCCGGGATTTGGTTTTGAAGTAGTAAAATCATAAAAAAACTATTCTCGCCTTCGGGACTAATGAAAGATTACACTTCCTTTCTGACGGGTAAATATAAGAAGGACGGGATTAAGGGTAGTATTATAAATAGATAAACTTTATTCATTAAACCACATATATTTTTTTACGTAACAATTTCTTATTCAAGAATCAACAATCATTTAAACATTTTTATTCTGAAGTTGTACAAAAACATATTACCATACAAATTATTTGATCCTCAGAAAATCAAAACATTATCAATTAGAACAATTTGTATTTACAATAAAATCTTAATTAAAATAATCAATACGCTTCTACAATAATTCACTTATGTTATTTAATTACAAAAATGTCATTGGTCTGGTTCGTCTTCAGCTTCACTAGAAGACTGAGTATGACCAGAGTTAAAATAAATCACCATTATGTTTTCTAAATTATCTAATTTTAATCTATTTCTTTTTACATCTAATACCCATTTATATGTGGAAAATGAGCGTTCGATATCTGTTGATGTTAGTGAAGCGAATTTATATGACAAAATTTCGTCATTCACATCATTTTTCGATAATTTTCCCTCATATTCTCTGAGGATGTTAATGTCAGGATTCCTATCCATACCTTTTCAATTTTGTTTTTTATTCTATCAGAATTACATTAATTTAAAGCAGCTCTGACTTGATCAAAAGCCAAAAACGAGTCACTTAATGCTAAATTTTGTTTCTGCAACTCTTTTAATGAAAATAAAATAATCGTATAATGATTTTCTATATATACTAATTGATTCCGTAGATTTTCCTTTTCCAGAATATTTTTCGCATTACGTATTGCCATTGAATCAGAGGTGTTTAATCTAGAAATAACATTAATTATTTCTTCATAATATTTTGCATAATACGATGCAGCTTCGAGCCAAGTGTCCCATCTAGTTATCACTGGTTGTGTGGGAAGAGGTAAGTTAGGATACGTATCTTTCAATACTTTTATTCTGCGAGGGGCTTTTAAAAATATTTTTTTCACATTGGATATCTAAATCATGGTACTATAACCGTATCTGTTCTGATACGCGATGAAGAGCGTGTGCCAATCAGGTGACATGTTTTAATTGAGGTGAAAAAAAATAATTTTCGGCCCGCAGACAACATGTATGCAACACTATCAGTACATAATATTAACACATTATCAACTTTTCTTTCAAAGTTGTCTTGCCAAATATTTTCCAAACACTCTATTACAAAATTTGAAATAGTTTGGCCATTAACCACCTCGAGCATTTAATAGGCAATTAAATAAGGTCGATCAGAAAAGTTTTCATTTAATGGCTTTACTAAGAAATGCACAATGTAACGACCTAAAAAGTCAGTTGTCTCATCTAACGATATCCAAAGTTTCTCATCTTTAACGTTTTCATAGATGGAGGCAATTTTATTTTTATAAAATTTGTCCAAATACACCTTTCGTAATAGCGACTCGTCAGGCATTTTTTTGTTATTGCAATTACAACAACAAACACCGCACATGTATTTTTGAAAAAAAATCTTTGAAGACATTATTTTTTATTTGCGACCAGGCGATGTTACAAAGAATTAAAATTTGAATTAGGTCAAAATAAAATTCTTCTTGAGGCTGTTTGTATGTTCCTCGATATTGAGCACCTTCAATATGTCGTTTAACATTAGATTTTTTTACTGATAAATGGCTTTCACACTTGGTGCAGTAAATAGTACAGCTGGCAGCGTCAAAAATCAGCTCTGGATAGTCACGTATCCATTTCTGAACTATTTCAGGCTTGACAGAACTTGACGCCATGTTGAAGTACTTCACCTGAATCAAAATGTCGTTAAATTAGAAATGCTGAGTAGAGTCATATCGACACTTAGTGTTCGAAAAACAAAACTAGTAAAATATATATATTCCCAGTGCAAGTTTGAAAATGCAAAGTCAATCAAAAGTTTTTAATTACGCTAAGAGAGGGTACGGTTAATCGCACACAAGTAGTACACTCAGTACAGTTCAATGATAGTTCATAAGTGCACGAACTGCAAACATGTTAGTCTATGACTCCTGCACTTTACCGTATAGCTAATTAATACATTCTATTAGTAAGTTTCTAAGTTAATTTTGACACGTGCGTGACATACTTTAAAGTCAAGAAAATACTGGATTGGAATACATTAGTATTAATAAAGTTTAGCTAACAAGAAAAGGTTTTGCGTTTTGTGCGAATAACACTGTACTTTACTTTTTGTATTTAAAATGTTTTTTATTGGTTCGACTTAGGACAAGCTTTTCGCTAAGCCCAAACAATTAATTTTTCTAATATTTCAAGGTAGAATAAGATTAATAGGTACATTAGTTTTATTCAATATTTTACTGAAAAAATAGAACTTACCAAATCAGTATGTAATAAAATAACTCCAAACGTCCAATCCAATAAGGTCAAATCAGAGTCCGTAAATGCTAGCCAAAGTCATAGTAGCAAGAAGGTTCCAGAATCCAGTAAATAAGCCAGGGTCAGAAGATATTCACCACACAACAAAATACAACAGGAAGCAAACAAGCGCACTCTAAGAACCGAAGTAATCGAGTGAGATTTAGTAAAGAATTGAATTCTAGTGGCGCAGAAAGAGACAAAAACAGGTGCGTCACTCTAGCGACAGAAACACCTCGCTATTGTTTTCTTTTGTTTCCATAACGCGGCGACATTACGCGTCTCAACAAAGCGGCAACGTCGCACGCTTGGCAAAAAGTTTTATAGCGTGCTGTTGACGTAAAATTTACAACGTCGCTCATGCGCTTATTGGCTTACATAAACCATTTTTATACATATTGACAAAAAGAATGAAATTCAATAAAATCCCGTAGTATCAGTCGGAATCCCGTGGAATATCCATATTAACATCAATGTTTGCGGTCAATGAACCTAAATAGCTCTACCTATTCCGATCACTGCTCATAATAGAGGCGCTGAATGCACCCCGTTAGTTTGCGGAGGTCTGTCCCTTACATTCTGTATTGTTTTATATGTATAGTGTAGGTACTATATGTATGGCTTCAGTGCGTGCCCTGTGTGTGTGTGCCACGGCCCTGTCACGTCCCGGGCATGGCCTTGATATGTGTGGTTATAGGATTTACTTTTAAGGCTCCTACACACAGGCGCGACGCGCGACGCGAATTGCGCGCGACACAAAGGCACCGCTCGTCGTGGGACACGCGGTGCCTTTGTGTCGCATCGCGTATCGCACCTGTTTGCAGGAGCCGTTACACGGTGACGTGCAGCCAATGGCTGTCAACACCGCAATATTATTACAAACTTTTTCCCTATTGAGTACCTACTACCATCCTCCCAAAGATCGTCGTACGAATGTTTGAGCTAGATCTTAGCATTTGAAACCCTAAGCGATTTCCGCCTGGGGGGTATCACCCTGTGTTAAGATATTAATTTGATATTAATAGATATCTCTTACAATTTGTAATAGGTAGGTACGTATACATATATACCTACCGAAAGACGATTTTCATTATATAGGAAGGTACAGGTACGTACCTGAATGTTAGTAGGTATATATTGGTAAATGAATGTTGTGTAACCAGTTTTGTAACCCAGGGGCCCAAGTCGGCTTATGAAAAATTGTGTCGGAACATACCGTGGACTGAATGATCGATCATTAACACAGTAATAGATGATTTTGACAGTTTTGGTAATCTCCTAATTGAAAGGCGACATTGGTGCCGATTCTCTTGTCACAAATGCGACTAAAAATCACCAAAATTTAGTTTATTCCTGTCAAACGACGATTTCCCATTCTGAAATTTACTAAAGTGACACAAGTTAACTATAAATTTTAGTTTCACAGCAATAAGATGCCACTGAGAATACATATTAGTTTAGTGAAAATGTTAATTTTGCTATTCTGAATGGGACGTTTTTCAACAAAAATTTAGATTTTCTAACTAAAACTGACTATTTTTAATCGTGATTAAAAAGGTGTGGAATAAAATTAGTTGGTATGAACTAAAATTCACACCAATACCGGACTTCAGGTGCAAAAACAGTACTGTTGCTTTTTTTTGTCTTTTGCTTATATCTAGAAAATGGTGTGTCCTATCGCAATAATAATGAAAATTTCGATCCCATTTGTAAAACTCATAAACCCCTAAAAGTCAACGTGTTGGTAATAATTTTTCATATTTTCCATACAAAAGTTGATCCCCCCCCCCCCCCCCCCCCCTTCTGCCCCCTGCGTGCCTCCGGCTCAAAAAAAGTTACGGGGTAGGGCGATTGTCAAATTCGATTTTAGTTCTGTCAAAATTATTTTTAAGTTTAGTGATATTCTTTTGCAGAATAGCTTTAAGATTCTCATAGGCAACAGTAAGGAATTTTAGTGAAAGTTTAGTTCGTGTACAAGAGAATCGGCACCATGTGCAGTGATTTCTCAGCTATCTCTGTTAGGTCAAGGAGAAAATAATCAAATGACAACTTTATTTCCAAGCCTTTATTCTGAACCTTCTCTGAGGCACCACCACGTCGGCATCGTCCCTGCCAGGCTTCATCATGTCCTTCTGCAGTTCCACTATCATCCGCAGCATGAAGTTCACCACCTGGCTGCTCGTGCCGTCGCGTAGTCTTTGGAAGTCCTGGAAAATAGAAGGAACAATAATAAAACAAAGTATACTACCGAAGTTGGAACGTACAGCCCGATTCAAACGTTATGGCGGCTCGGAACATGAGGCGAGTCGCTGCGCAGTAACAAATTCACGTGTCAGCGGGGGTGAGGGGTGCGATACTGCGCATCGAGTAGCGCATTTCACAGCCGACATAAAGCTTGACGCGTACTTTACCAAGATTGAATGCGCGCATTTCGAAAATAGGAGGACATCACCATGGATGGATTCATTAATTGTTGTTGTATTTTATGTTTCTAGAACTGTTGCCAAATAAACGTTATTCGTTCGAAGTGACGATGTTTGGAGGAGGCCTATGTCCAGCAGTGGAGGTCTTTCGGCTGAAATGATGACGATGATGAAGGTTAGGTGCCATGTGATGTAGCTGATGCAGATTGGTTTTAGTACCAACCATGTCAATGGTTTTTAGCTAGTAGCGGAAGTTTTTGGAGTAGAGTCACCACAATTACGTCAATGTCATGTGCCATCGCAGACATTTGCGGTGGACCAGTTTTCGACCTTATTACTAAGGTAGTCCGCAAGTGTCTGTGATGGTACCTAGCGTAAAAGTCCACCAAGTTAATTAGATAACAATTAAAACTTGATTTGGTTTGGAACGAAACTTAGATGAACGTGGGGCCTGGCTGCTTTCTACCCAGACATCTAATTGTTTTGGTCAACAAATGGAAGTGTTAAGTGTTAAACCAATCTTGCGTCATTGCGTATAGAGGAAGACATCGTCCGTTGACACTGACAGTCTGGTGCGTCAGGGAGGCGAGCAGTCGCTTCAGTATGTCCACTTTCTTAAAGCGGGCTGGTGGGCTGTGTTACACCCAGTTGTCTTACTGTCTTAGTTACTAGAGGAGTTCTAAATCAACCTTGCGTGTAGGGAGACAACGTCCGTTGACGCTGACAGTCTGGTGCGTCAGGGAGGCGAGCAGCCGCTTCAGTATGTCCACTTTCTTGTTGGCAGCGAGGGGACGCAGGCGAGTCACGAAGCGGAGGAGATACTCTAGGAGCATTATGTCTTCCTGTAAGTAAAATGGGAGTTTAACACGGAAAAGTTTGGGACCCCACAATGATGCGTATAAAAATCTGTTGGAATAGATGTCTCCTTCAATGGCTCAAGAACTGAGGTCTACCCAGTTCACCGAAGACACATAAGGTGGTATTTTTAACGAGATAATTGTACCCGAATATTGCATATCAAAAGTTCAGCTAATAACAATTTTATTTTAAGGTATTTTTTGATGGCAATAGGCTCGCCCCCAATTACATGGGACTTAACTTGCGAAATGTGGGTGTACTATAGGTACACATCTGCCTAACCCTTCAGGGAAACAAGGCGTGATGTTATGTTATGTATTTTTTGCATGCATTTTTTTAAAGAAGCAAGTTATGTGCAAATTATTTATGTACCATATTGTATGCAATATAATGGTATTATGACACGTGCGTCACCGTGCGTCGTAGAATAGAGTAGAATACTTCTTATTCTTTATTATGTAAGCACATCATATGGATTCAAGATATTAATGTAGAAATTTTACATAGGATGACACATAGGGCAGTTTTATCGCTAAAAGCGATCTTTTAAAGACAACCTTTGGATGGGTGAAAAAGCTCGATGTGTCAATAAAACGCCCAGGTATCATCGTGTGCATTTGCGCGATGGTATAAATGCTTCTTGATGTATGTGAACGCACGATGACATTTAAAAAGAATCTGTGACATCACTACCGTTATGAAGTATCTTAATGATCCATAAAATTCAATAATATTATATTACCATAGTCAACGCTAGCACACACGACTCCACATTGTAGGCTCTGCCAACAATAAGAGACAGATCTTCTCGATCCAGCACCGGCTGCTTCAGACCTTCGAGCCACTCGAACAGTAGCCCCGTCAGAATTGTAGGGTCGTTCTGCAAACATGGGGAATGTGGCGTTACAAACCTACAGGGATCTGTTTGTCAAGTATTGGCACGAATTACACGAACATACGTAACAACTCAGTCGAACTTAAACTGCCTAGCCATTGGCTTCCAGTCTAACCGGATGCAGCTCAATACCTACAGTTTTTGACATGGAGCGACTGCCTATCCAACCCAGTTACTGGGTAACACGATATATCGGGTGTAAAAAGAAACTTAACGAAGCCGTAAGTTACATGTTCTTCCCATCATTGCGATTTTTTTTTGCTCTGGACCATACCTTCGGAACCTTCTGGTTACGGAAATATTGACGGTCAAAGTTCCAACTTTATTACTTACGTTTTTTTTTAAGAAAGCTGTTTTAAATGTTAAAACTGTACCTACTTTAAATACCGGCACGACCCCTATACTGCTGTATGCAACAGTAAGCACTACGTTTTGCGCGTGTTACATTGCGTGTTACCATAACAAGTGATTTTTCACACCAAAAAAGAAAGTCGTCTCCCAGCATAATTTTTACCCTATGTTACTTAGTTCGATGGGCAGTATGCGTAGTTAACGGGTATGTGATGTGTCTTTTTACACTCTGTATAATATTATGGTGCATAGCATAATGGTGATTGCTTACCTCAACATTGATTTTGTCAAACGCTTCCCTTTGCTGGTTAATTTCGTTGCGCAGTGTCTTTAAGTACTTCTGCCTTTCTTCTGGAAGACTGTGATGGTCCACTGTGAATGCCTGAATAATGGAGATAGATTATTTGAGTTGTGGTTACGAATATTTTCAAACAAATATGAAGCTGTATAATGTATATTATGGAGTCAAAATGATTGTGATTGTCAGTGAGAGTCTGACCGTCCTCTGCTACGAAGGATGTGCATGGAGAGGCTTGCCACGGTTCATTTGTTTGCCAGAATTATATTGCCATCCCACCTACAGTTTCCTTTAAAGCAAAGCTAAGAAGGACACGTGCGTAGCTTAGCTGTGTAGCGACTGTGGAGCGACGCCTTTAAGGGCCTCTCTCTACCTCAAATGGCTTGGCATGATCCTCCGTTATGTCAAAAATACTGCAGCATTAATTTTGAAATAAATATATAATAAAGTTGAGGATTAATGTTAAGTACTGTGTTAGGCAAAAACACGATTCCATAAAAATTTCTCGATAGAAAAAAAATTCAAAGTTACCTCCAAACCCAACAATAAACCGCTGGTATTCAAAAAATACTTCAAATTATATCATAAAACTTTGAATATTAACTGAACTAACTATAAAGCAGGTCTTATGTTTTTTTTTTTTTTTTAATTACCATTATTTTCACAGTAAAAAGCAATTATCTAAACTATCAGCGCTCCCTGCCGCCCAGAACCGCACTCAGTCCTGCTCTCACTCAGTCCGCGCGCAGTATCGTGCGAGCGAGATAGAGTGAATTTTAGCTGAGCTAGTATAGGCTCATAAGACGACTATTTCAATAAATTTAGAAGTTTGCTAGTCCTTACAATAATTAATTTATGGATAAAAACTAAACATAGGAACACGGCAGTGGTAGATATTGATAATAGTAAGAAAATATTTATTCTAGTGACATTATCTAGGGAGGAAACTGAGGAATAAGTACATTTGTATGGAGCGCCTAAACGTTACTTGCATCTTAAGTAATTGGGGTGCCGCGCCGGTGTTACCATGGTGTTACCTCATATATCCGCACCGCAGGTATACTGCCGTTGTTGGCAGTGTCTGTGATCTTGCTGACTGTCTCCAGGTTTCGTTCAATATCCTCCTCCACTGGGTCCCGCCATTCCACCATTGGCAGTGGTG
Source organism: Fissipunctia ypsillon (assembly GCA_947568875.1). Classification (NCBI taxonomy): domain Eukaryota; kingdom Metazoa; phylum Arthropoda; class Insecta; order Lepidoptera; family Noctuidae; genus Fissipunctia; species Fissipunctia ypsillon. The sequence continues at coordinate 11,611,776 of OX387663.1, read as the reverse complement.
CTATGTGGTCTGTAATCAATGGAAGGATCTATTGAAGCAAAGGAGGCAGATAATACAAAATTGGTAAGAAGTATTTCATATGCTCAATTACCAAGTTCAGTGGCCGCTTCCTCAGGACTGGTAGGATCGGGAGGCTTGCTCTTCCTAAGCTTGTACACCATGAAGGACTTGTAGAAGGGCTTGTTCTTGACACGGAAGTCTAGGCCGACGCTCTGATGACACCCGCACAGCTTCAGGAGACGCTCGCAGAGGCAGTATACTATCTGGAAATGATGGAGTAAGTTTGGTTGGGTCTTTGTTTATTTAAGTTCCTCTAGTTTTATTTTTTGACCTATTTCTTTGCGAGTTTTGAAAAATACTCTTTAGTTCTTAAATTCACTCACAGACAGACAACGCACAGCCCAAACCGTTGTTAGTCTACATGCATGAAATTTTGCACAACAATTCCATAAACAACGAAGATGAGCATGAAGGAAAGATTTTTTATAATTCATAGAGCTTGTACTTATGGAAATTCGTAATTAACATTTTTGAAGTTATAAAAATGGAAGTTGGTCCCTACTTAGACTTCTATTTATGTAAAAATAAGTTGTATCACCGTCTTTTGGAAAATCATCCCCTCGGCTCGTGAGAATTTGCCGAAGGGATATCACATCAGGCACACGGCATGTGTAAGAATAAAAATTCTTTAAACCAAGCTTAAGTAACCGAGTTCCAAAGCAGTTGTAGGTCCACATGACAAAGAGCTGCATTGTTGCAAATATATAACTTTCTTTGGTGGCATACCTTTGGCAATTCTCTAAAAGCTCTTTCCTCTAATCCATGAAGAGTCGCTCGTTGTCTGTACAGGTGCTGTTTTAATGTGAACTCCGACGTTTTCCTATCTTTCGTCAAGTTTAAGGTTTCCCTGAAAGAAATAAGGACGGGTTTAAAGCAACTTATTAGTCTAACCATGAGTTTACGCGTTACTATTCTTATTTTTCTTCTCTCGTAAGTTAAAATGAAAATCCAAGATGGCGGCTGCGAAAATTTTCAAATCTTGCGTCATGGTTTTCATGGGTGTTAACTCAGGTGTTAAAGCCGATAGTGACGTTAACCCTTTACCGCATCGTGGTTCATAAATGAACCAAACCATATTATCTTAAATTAAATATTTTTAAGTTTCAAACTGATTTTCTTATTTTATGCACACTGTGTCAAATTCGTCTCAGACGAGCTTCATTTTATTTATAAAACCGCCATCTATGAGCAAGTTGTGTGAACTACATCCTTCATCAAAGTCAGTGAACCTGGTACGAACCGGTGCGGAGCGAGTTTTTGATTTTCGAAATTGTATAAAAAATACAAATCTCAGTGTTAGTGCTTGCAAATAAATACTCCAGGAAAGAAAGTTATCTAAATATTGGTACTAAGGTAAGTTTTTATTGTTTTAAAAAGTGTAAAAGTTCATTTTCTGCTCAATGTACCAAATGTGATCCAAAGTGGAAAAGTGGAAAATTTTCTGAAACTATTCAATAAAAAGAAAAATCCTGAAACACGTGTCTATTTATTTAGTGTATCCTACCACATATATTTTTTTCTAACATAAATAAAAAATCATGCAGTAAAGGGTTAAAATGTAAATCTAAAATGGCGGCTGCATTATGGGTCGACCCATTATACAACATGTCCCGTAATTAACGCATAATCTCTTAAGGGGTCTTTGTACTCATCATTATGAACAACTTTTCATAGGAGACCATACCTATTATGTACAAATTGTTCCATTTCTAACAGAGCACCTGCCATCTAATCTCTTCACCACCCTTGGTTGACTGGTAGAGAATGCCTAAGGCATTAAGTCCGCCTTTGTACTTTTTTAAGTGTGAAAAGTTTAAATAAATAAATAAATAAATAAATACCTGAAATCGAGAAAAAAAATCAACTGTTCACTTTTTTTTGCGATTTCAGGTTTGGTTTGGTCCCATAGTAAAAGTTGTTCATAATGATGACTAAAATGACCCCTTTAGAGGTTGTGCGTTAATTCTGGGACATGCTATGTACCTATATCTTACTTCGCTTATTCTGTGGTAAAAGCAAGGCTGAGTGCCATGAGTGCGTCGGACGATCCAACCTTTTATTGTGCAATTATACGTGCCTGGAGTCTGGATTTGTGCCCGGTAGATGGCAATAGGCTCGCACCATATTACATGGGACTTGATCATAACTGGCGAAGTGTAGGTGTACTATAATAGGTACACCTCTGCCTAACCCTTTGGGGAAACAAGGCGTGATGTTATGATGATTATACGCACCCTAATTAAAATAACATCAATATTTTACCATAGCATGAATTCGAGAGCATAAAATCTCGTGTCGATGCTCAGGAAATGACGAAGGTTTAGCAGGTACACACGATTACATATCAAGCTATACGTTTCCAGTATAAACTGACCTCTCATTGTACGGAAATCCTACACAATGCGAGATCAGCTTATACTGGAAATGTATAGCTTGATATGTAGTCGTGTGTACAGCCCGATTCAAACTTTATGACAGCTCGGAACATGAGGCGAGTCACTGCGCAGTAACGAATTCATGTGTCAGCGGGGGGCTGGGTGCGGTACTGCGCAGCGAGTAGCGCACTTCAGTCACATGAGTAGATAAACATATGCTTCTATGCTTCAGAGCCGCCACAAAGTTGGACGAGTAATAGATGGTTCTCTATTGTGTCACCTAACTTTTTTATCCATAATTTAAAGTGCCATAACTTTTTTTGTCCTAATCATCATTTGTCCGAATGATAACTTACCCGAACTTAATATCACATAATATCACATGCCATAAAATTGAAATCCCTAAATATAATATGTCCTAAATCAGTTTGTCATAAATATAACAATCAATAATATACAAAAGACATAAAATCGTTTCCATTCCAAATAAAAAGAGAAATATAATTGACAAATCAGCAAGAATTGAAAATATTTAAAAAAAACAATCAGAATATGCCAAATGTGATTTTTTGAAGGCAATCGCAGCTAATATAAAATTAGCTTAGAATCTGTCTACGAATTAAAATTAGTCATTTTAATTAAGACTACTCAATAAAGCAGTTGATTGTGAACATGTGGTTTTTGTAAGCAAGCAAGCACGCAGCATGCAACATGCAAGCAAGCACGCAGAATGCAGCATGCAAGCAAACATGCAGCATGCAAGCAAACATGCAGCATGCAAGCAAACATGCAGCATGCAAGCAAGCATGCAACATGCAGCAGGCATGGTTTCTGTCACGGCTCCGGCGCTGCGGGGCTCCGGCGGTCCCACGCGAGTTTATCGTCGCAGATGGGTTTAACGCTCACCACCGCAGCATCGGCTTGCTGGCCGGCTTCGCCGGCCAGCCTAAAGTGGGTTGCAGACCAAAAGCTAAGCTAAGTTAGTTTAGCTTAGCTCACATAGCTGGCATAGTTTTTCACTCTTGTGTGCAGACCGCAAACTATGACACAAGTATGAAAAATTACCTCAGCTGTGTGAGCTAAGCTAAACTAACTTAGCTTAGCTTTTGGTCTGCAACCGGCTTCAGCCGCGGCGGCGAGTGTTACAACCACCTGCTCCTCAACTCGCGGGCCGCCGCGCCCCTCCGCGCCTACGCGATTTTAAATTACACTCTAGGGGTAGAGCAGACAAGACTGCGTGGAGTCGGATTTACAGCGATTCGTTTCTGCGAACCTAATTTTTAGCTAATGTTTTAGGACTAAAAAAAATATTATAAATGAACAATCGGAATAATACACATTATTTAACACAATACTTAGGACATATGACTTTAGGTCATGTAAAATTAGGGGATTCAATTATTATAGTACTCGATACTATGACAGAATACTTTTAGAACTAAAGATAATTATGTTAAACAAAATTTCGGGATTTTGAACATTATGGTTACTGAAGTTTATAGCAAACGTGTTATGGATAATGATTTTCGGACAAACAATTTTAGGAGAAGAAAGGGAGTACCGTAATAGACTTATCAGAAAGTTGGTTAAACAAAATAGAACAGGTAAGTACCTAATATTGCACTTTTTTTGGACAGCACGAAATAAAGGGGAATTATATGCCACTTACTTAGAACTAAACACTATAGTCTGTGGCAGCATGTAATGCTCGAACTGCTGCACGCAGAGGATCTGTCCCGACGTCTGCACAGACTTGGGTCTCTTCTTGCGGACCAGCCGGATGGCGTCGTTGGCTCTGATGCGCAGCGAGTAGACCAGGTAACAGGCAATCAGGACACCGGTCCTACCTAGACCTGGGAATTAAAAATAAATAAATTACAATGAAGGCTTTCTTCAATTTGAACAATTTTCATTGACCCAAATTCACACATTTTGCCTCGATCTTTGTCGTGTCGTCGCTGTGCGGATAATGGAAAAACTCTATGTGCAGATTTAACATTTTTTAGGGTTCCGTAGTCAACAAGGAACCCTTATAGTTTCGTTATGTCCGTCTGTCTGTCTGTCCGCGCCTTAACTCAGAGACTGTTAGTACTAGAAAGCTGTAATTTTGCACGAGTATACGTATTAATCACGCCGACAAGTCTTAAAATAAAATCTTGAAAAAAAAATTTTTTTAGGGTGCCTCCCCTAGCCATAATGTGGGATGACTTTAATCTCGTCTATCCCATGGTGTGGGGTGTCGTTGAATAGGCCGTTAAAAAAATTTGCGGGTGTGTGAAAACCATTTTTGGATTCAGGGATCAGTTTGCGAAATATTAAGCTTTAAAGTGCTAACTTTTGTTAGAGTCAAGTCCCTCCCCTGCCAGCTATAGGCCGACCACATAACTGAGACGTTGCCTGAAGTAGCCATGCGGTGCGGAAGAGGTGATAGTTGTTACAAGTTGACGAATCACTGAGCTCTTGCATCATGTCATCACACCCCTCCCTCACTCGATAACAGGCTGGTATGATGATGATGATGGCTCAACAAAATGTAGGACAGTTCCGAAGCGTCTTCACTGCTCGATCACCAGGATAAGGAATCCAACATGGCGAGTGTTTCCTCCCTGGTAACCGACCGGAAACGCCCCGACTCTGTCAAAGCGCGCCAACTCTAGTTCTGATAGTAGCCGCTAGGTGGCGTGCCTTGTTTTGTTGTAAACGTCAATTGCCGGATGCGACATAATTATGCATTATTTATTAATCGGTGGAAATGAACTAGATAATGGCTATTGTATGTAGACAAAAATAACAAATAAAACCGGCCAAGTGAACCACGCACAATGAAGGGTTCCGTAGTTGGGATCAAGAAAGAAGAGACAGAATTATCCCAAGAACTAACTTAACATTGTAGTTGAAAAACATGTTCTCCCATACATTCCAACTGCAAATGTAAGTTTGTACCTACGCACAATATTGAAAGATTTATCGTGTTATTTTAAGACCATAAGCTTCGGTTCTCCAGTAATCTATAAGTATAGAACTATTTTCTGTATTTAATTAAATTTTAACCGACTTAAAAAAAAGGAGGCGGTTCTCAGTTCGCACGTTCGTCGGTATATTTTATTTTTTTATGTGTGTTCCCCGATTACTCGAAGATGGCTGGACCGATTTGGAAAATATTTTTTTTTTGTTTCAAAGGGTGTACTTCCCAGGTGGTCCAATTGTTATCATGTCAGGATCTGATGATGGGATCCTGGAGAAATCGTACATTTGCTCTCGGAAAGCACCATTTGGTGAAGTGGAACTGAAGACCACAGATGGCCACCGGAACTACTCAATGATAAGTATTTCACGGGTTGCGATTCGATTACTTTAATATGGTTGCTAAGCAATTTATGCTCGTTACAATGCATATGGTGAAGTGGAGCTGATGGTGAAGTGCCAGGAGAACTCCTCAACAATTTTAACCTAACGTCCCTACATCGGGAAAAGCAATATTTTGTAAAAGGTGATGAGCAGTTGACATTAGGCTATTGTAACTTAGATAAATTACAAACCAATCCACTCAAAAGTGAAAAATTAAAAACTTTTACTAAAAAAAAAACAACTGACTTCCAAAAAACTAAAACACAGATCCAAAGACACCGACTTCAGAAATTAAAGTTATTTATCACTTTGTAGTGTTTTTTTGGAAGTTGGTTGTTTTTTTTTTCAATATTTTAGTCTCAGTTTCGGAGATGTCGGGTATGGTCAATTTTCGTATTTGTTATGTCACACGGTTTAGTTTGCAAAACTTTTTTTTTTAATTTTCTTGTTTGTCCCCAAAAGTGACCCCTATATCCATAATTCATGTATTTACGTTACACGTCCGTGTACGTTCATATGTGAACCAAATTTCAACTTAACCTTTTTAAGTATGGACGTCATTTTTAATAACACTAACCTGGACATGTAGTCTCACAAGCTTCTATAATACCGTGTGCTTTAAAAAAAAAATTGATTCCAAATCGCTTGAAAACTATATCTAAATACACTACACACACACATATGTACTATACCTATATCTAACAGGTGTCTAAAAACAATAAGACGTCAAGATATAATCAATTTTTTAAATTAAAAAATTAGATACATTAAAAAATCAACAGCAACACAACAGTTATGGCATTCTTTTGGCAATTTTGACTGTAGCTATGTTTTAGCAATTAAAAGAATATAAACTTAATTATATAGCAAAATTAAGCTGTTTTTCCTTAAATTCTAGGAATTTAAGAAAAAAAGAAGAAATTTAAGAAAAAAATTCTAGGAAAATACTAGGAACAAAAAAGAACATAAGATGAACTTCCGGTAGCAAAAAACAAAAATTCTGACAACTAACTTTATAAGCTAAATTATTGGCAGTCGTTGTACAAAAGACGTGAACATTGCAGGCACACAGGCATGCTGCACCCTGGGCACGCCACAATTGCGGCGATAAGTCCCCTCTTTGAGGAGTGGCTGGAGAAGCGCCACGGCATCCTCACCTTCCGCCTGACGCAGGTCCTCACCGGACACGGGTGCTTCACCCGGTGTGTAACACCCGGGTGTCACCACTGTGTGGATCGCCCGGAGGACACGGTGGAGAATACGGTGGAGGTCTGCCCGGCTTGGGCGGAGCACCGCCGTGTCCTCGCGGAAGCGATCGGCGGAGGCGATCTCTCGCATTCGGCCCTGGTCCAGGCCATGGTACGGGGCGAAAGTGCATGGGAAGCCATCACCTCCTTCTGCGAGGCAGTAATGCTTGCGAAGGAGGAGGCGGAACGCGTGAGGGAGAGGCAAGCTTTGCGCCCTGATTCCATTTTTAGGTAAGTATTTCTCATGTGTTATGCATCGAGGGATGTAATCTCTTTCTTTGTTAGACGTTTTGTTTCTAAAACTGAAGCTACTGAGCCGTTCAGTCGCGGGGTGCGGGTTGGAATGTGTTAAACTAAGAAACCGAAATTATTAATTAGCCTGTAAGGCTACACGTCCATGCTTAAAGGTTAATCGATCCATTAGATTCGGAGCAAATTGGTTGTGACTGATAGATAGACAGACAGACACACGAGTGATCCTATATGGGTTCCGTTTTTCCTTTTGAGGTGCGGAACCCTAAAAATTAGGTTACTTATACGCGTTAGACTTGTGTGTCAGAACGTTGTATTATTACTTTGTAGACTCATAAATATTTCGATTTGTTGGCCAGTACTTATTGACAGGCCTGCACTGTTCTCCCATACCTATTAACAATGTAATTTGAAAACATTGTAAAAGCCAATTATTTTAAAAAGAGTAGAGGTTTTATTATTTTAAAAAGAGAAGAGTAGAGGGGAGTGTGCTCGAGAACTCCACGACCTCATTCCGCCTGCCCCCTTCTACCATCGGACATCTAGACGCACTGCAGGTTACCATCCCTACCTAGTTGCTATTCCACCAATTCGCACTAAGCGTTTCCAAATGTCTTTTGTGATGCGCACAGCAAAGGAGTGGAACTCTCTGCCTGCGTCTGTGTTTCCGAACGCATACAGATACAACCCCGATCTCTTCAAAGTGAGAGTTAACAGGCTTCTTCTGGGTAAGCTCGCTCCATCGTCGGCTTTGTCTCTGTCATCTCTGACCTAGACTAGAGTCAAGAGCAAACCCATCTCAAATAAAAAAAGAAGAGTAACCGTGGAGTTTCTTGCCAGCTCTTCTCCATAGGAAACGACCAATTGGACCTGCGCCCTAATTGCGTAACACATTATCAATTACAATCTGAATGATTTTGAAGCTTGTTGCTAATCCATTGCTTTATATGTTCGAAAAATTTGTCTGCTCAATAACGTAAATAACGCAATGATTGTTACTGAACTGTCAAAATGAAACCGATTCCTACTCTGTGTTACGCAATTAGGGTGCTGGGCGCCTAACTTCTAACGTTTCATAAGTGCCCGTGTAGGTTTATGTGAATCGTATGAATTAGGTTGTAATGGAAAAAAGAAATTGGAAAAAATTCCCAGAAATTTTTCAAATTCGGGAAAAATTGAACGACCTTTTGTCCATGGGATTTTTGTATGAATTATTGAAATTTGAACAGGAGAACATCTGTCTGGTCAGCTGTAGTTAATATATGTAAGTCTGAAATCGCCAACCAGTCTTGAGCAAGCGTGGTGATCAATGCTCGTGCCTTCTCTGTATGAGACGAGAGCCTTCCCTGCAGTGGGACGTTTTTTTTATATTTCTACGAGTCGGACAGCACTAACAGGCTGGTATTATAAGCCTAAATAATAGCGAGCTGTTGGATTTTCATTTTTCAACTTTCGGCTGTGAGCCGAGCGTCGAAAATCCCGCTTTTATTAGACATTCATTTAGGTGTGTCGGCTAGTGTTACGGCCGAACCCGATAACCTACATATATTCAGTAAAATACAGAGCGCTATCGATGGTAGACAGTTTATTTCTATCTGTTGTTATGTCAGGCCGGTAAGATTCCATAATCTCTTATATTGGAACGTTAAAACCATTGATAGATAGATAGTTTATTGGGATCGGCCGTTAGTGAACGGGTATTAAATTCCTAATGTTAACTACTCCATAAGTACTTATTAAGTCTTTGCATATCGTTTGAACCCCATAGGTTCAAAGTCAAGTCAAAGGTTAATAAGAACTCTGTAAGAACTAATTTCAATGATATTTAATATAATTAAAAACTAAAATAAAAAATGGTATGTTGCCCCACATCCGACTTCAAAAAAGAGGAGAAACTGGCAAAAAACAAAAAAAAACCGAAGACACGACAGTGGCAATCTTCTAATTAAAAATTGGCCCACCCAATATGACATGGAATTTTAACATACTACCCTATTTGCGAATTGTTGTTGTACTGTAAGTACACCTCAGACTGCCTTCTCCTTCGAGGATTACAAGCGTGATGTTATGTTATGATTGCATTTACAATGCAAAAGTTATAATCCTTTTGAACTTGCTACATTGACACTTTCGCGGACGCATGACGTATATGAACTTCCTACACAGAAGCAGGATACATAGGTCTAAAAAGTTAATTGAGAACATTTTCAAAAATAATGTTTACAGCTAAATTCGACCGATTTTAAATGTCCCGTAGAAACAGATTTCCAATTATCTTTTTTAAAATAAGACTTATGCGTATGAAGTTTCATTAAAATCGGTTCATTCATTTCGAAAAACAAGGACTTGAAAGTTTGTATGAAATGCCGTACGTCGTAAACGCTTTCTATGACTCGCGTATCGAACTTGCGACCACGAACGATCGAGGAATACAACCACAAACTACATTATATTAATCGTAATAATTAAAACAAGCTTTTAGGTACTAATTAAGAGCTAGTTTAATTTACCTGTTAAATTAATAGTACATTATGATACAAGTGTGTAATGATCAATGCACACGCATTTCTTACGATATTTTTCAACATATTTGCGAGGCTTAAAATAAAAGAATTTTCTTAAAATGTGCCCCGCGGATTTCTTTTATCGCGGTGTCTTCGCAAGTTGAAGGAGAGGCAAAGGCATAAATACATCGAACAGTCTAATAGGTATTAAGAGCATACAAACTGAATATTTTGTATGTTTTTTGGATGCAGAACACGAAATAATGTTATATTTTTGACGAAAACAAATAATTTGATGAAATATTATAATAATTAATCATAATTTTATATAAGTACACAGTAGGCATAATAAAAAGGCATGAAGTCTCTTTGATGAGATTTAAAAGTAGATTTAAAAAAAGCGCACATCTCCGACTAGTAAATACTCGTAGTTATCTGTGGCGCACATTACCGCACTAGTGCGGTAATATAAAGTAAACAACACGCGTGTTTAATACACTGCATTATGAACCTGAAAGTGTTTCAATAAGAGCCACTTTACAAGCAAGTGTGCTGAAAATAAAATTATCACTAAGTAACACTCAATTAACAATCGACCGAAACGAAAACAGCGGAATGTAGTCTAGACATTAAAATATGTGTTTGTACAAGTTAACAACTATGTAACGGTCCCGATAATAGATATTATTCTCATTTTGTGGCATAAAACACAAAAATATCTACAATATGACGAGTTTAGAGGCAATTAGTGTGTCTTAGTAATCGTCACAATAGTTGAACCTACTTTAAATCATGAGTTCTGGTTCAAGTACGAATTTTAATGTACCAATAGATATCACATTAAAAAAAATACTTTTATGATAAAAAAATAAAACCGACTTCCAAAAAAAACACTACATAGTGAAAAATAACTTTGATTTCAGAAGTCGGTGTCTTTGGTTTCGTATTTTCGTTTTTTGCCACCGACTTCCGAAATCAAAGTTATTTTTCACTTTGCTTGTAGTGTTTTTTTTTGAAGTCAGTTTTATTTTTTGTAAAAAAGTTTTTATTTTTCACTTTTAAATTGTAGTACCTACTCCACACAAATTCAAATACTGCTATGTAAATTACAGTGAAGTTTAATAACTTAGAACATCATCCACATAAAGTGAGAAAAATACGAGCTATTGAATCGTAACTCAAAAACCACCCAAGCAAAGTTAATAACTTTTACATGGGCCTAACTACGGAGTATAGCCTCCTGAATAAAACAAGAATCCTTCAAATTGGACTAAGCTGTAAAAAGTTATGCGTGGTCATACACAAAAAAAAAACAAATGTACGCCTCTACTTGAGAACCTCCTCCTTTTTTTCGTCGGTTAAAAGGTGTTCCAAATTTCAAGTAATATCGTTATCAAATTTACTAATCCATCAAACAAACAATCAGACTTACCGTAGAATCTATTGACGTTTCACAAATCAGAACATAAAACGCTGCGTGCATTTAGCAGCTAAACTTGCAAAAAAATTGTGGGACACACTTTACAAGAAAAATATTTCAGACGCCATTGCAGTAAAAAAAAAATATGTTGCCATAAAATTCGGCCAGTTTAATGTTTAGTAGAAAATGTTTATAAATAATTTGACAACTTCTGGCTCACTGTCGATTTCTAGCGCTGGCAGGCCATTTGATGCGACGGGGTAGGTAAGTCGGGGGAAAAAGAAAGTTCACGCGGATAAAGTCGCAGGCAGAAGCTAGTCTACATATAACGCTGTATTAAAATGAGATTGCACTTTGTAATGCGCATAAATAATATATTTATGACAATTTTAACTTGAATGTGCCCCTGAGGGCTGAGTATGTCATGCTCACTCAAATGTCTCGCTGGTGGTGCCGTGTGTTTTGGATCATTAAGTTCCCTTCAAAATGGTTGAGCTGAATGGTGCTGATCCATGCGTCATGTTCGTGAACGGACGCCGTCAGTAGGGACTGGTCATCTCTTAGCTGCCACGGCTTATTAAAATTTCTGAATTGTTTTTTTTAAATCTTTTTAATACGGACGCTTACGTGTACCTTTTTCTGCATTGTTCTCACATGTATAATTTCAACATGAATGATGTAACCAATATTTTGATTTAAAACAGTGGCCATGGAGTTTCTTGTCCCGTTCTTCTCCATAGGAGCCTACTACGTTTTGGAATGGATAACAAGCTTCATATTTCTGACTGACCGACTCCTTGTCAATTCAAAAGTGCCAGTAATTGGTTTATTAAAAATGAGTGCTTTGAGTTTTGAATTATTAAGTCCGTTACAGACACGATCACACAGCGTTGCACCGCACCTTACGATATTATACAGTAAAACTTTAGTAATGTTGGGATCAACGCAATAACACAACAAAATCACAACACTTATTTATTTAACATACAGAAGGCTGATCAAAAACGTATATAATAATTATAAATTAGTCAACACTCTCTCACTCTCAATCTTTGCGGGATGTTCGAAAGAGTTACCGTGGCCCCGGCACAGGCAACAGAAGGAACACGGGTGGGTTTTAGTCAGTAAAAGTCTGACACGCCCTCCCGCTCCGCCCAGAGCGGGAGAAGTCATTTGATGATGATCCACAAAAAAAAAAAGAAAAAAAAAAGGTATTTGATCTTCAATGGTGTTAAATCCGCATTACATCTCTAGAACCATTGATCATTCTGAGGTAGGGATCCTTATTAGGTAGGTGCACATAGACAACGAATGATCAATTACAACCTGAGGACCAAGACAAAGTGACAATCTTAAATAATACACTATATAAAGTAATAGTGTCATTCTATCGGCAATAACGATGACGAAAAAGTCAAAAATGGATTATTGTACCTACTATATAAATAGTACATATATAAGGTGTATCTATTCATACACTAAATCTCTTAAGGGGTCATTGTACTCATCAATATGAACAACTTTTACTATGGGACCAACCCTGAAATCGCGAAATAAAAATCTGCTGGTCCCTACATTTTGACGAGTTATGCGAACATAAATGTACGGAACAGATGATTTCTTTTCGCGATTTCAGGTTTGGTCCCATAGTAAAAGTTGTTCATATTGATGAGTACAATGACCCCTTAAGAGATTTAGTGTATGAATAGATACACCTTATATTATCCATGATTTAATTAATGATATGATTGGATGCTAAAAGTCGACGTAGAAACTTATGGAAACTACTGATAACGTGACAAGTCTCTTAGCAGTAAGTCTGGACTGGCGCAAATTGGACTACCATCGCCACACATAAAAGTACGCGATCGAAACGTCTTGACGTTGATCAACACTAGAATATGTTACTTACAGTAGGCCGATCAATAATACACAACACCATTATTTGCAACCTTTATGACCACAAGATAAGTCGTGGCTAACTTGAGCTCGTCACCTTTATACTCTTGTTCCACACTTGCTCCACTAATTCATCATCATCAGCCTTCCTGCTATATTCTCCTTCCTTACACTCCATGAAGTACCTCCCCCGTACATTTGCCACTTCTTCAGAAACACACAGATGTATCGTCGTCTGAGCTCCCCCTTTAGGTCCTCTAAAAAGTATATCAAAGACAACATTCATCATCTTTCTTACTACAGCAGGCACCCTTCGAAATATATCAGTCTTAACAGCTCCTGGATGTAAACAATTGACGGTCACTGCTTCAGGTAATCTCTTTGCTAAAGCCTTTGTCCAAAGAATACCACATAATTTACTATTTGCATAATTTATAAACATTTCCCACGCTCCCTCTCCGCCTGATTGATGTAAGTCGTCGACGCGTAATCTTGCGAAATGGTGGGCCACGGATGACACTATGATGATCCTGCTGGGTTTGGAGGCGATCAGTTTGTCCAGCAGCAGGTTTGTGAGGAGGAAGGGTCCGAAGTAATTGATTTGCATCACTACATCTATTTTATCTTCAGTAAGCTTCGGAATTAGGCCGACGCAGCCAGCGTTGTTCACCAAAATATCAAGGCGATCATAAGATTTGTTGAAGTCTTCAGCGAATTTCCGCACACTACTGAATTTTGATAAATCTAAAGGTTTATATTCAACCTGTTTGTTTCCTGTGGTAGCTGCTATATCGGCGATAGCTTCTGCAGCTTTTGTGGCGTCCCGGCAGGCGATGATCACTTGCGCTCCTCTGGATGCGAGGTCCCGGGCTGTCTCCAGGCCGATGCCTTGGTTCCCGCCTGTCACGAGCGCGATCTTGCCATCAAGTCTCACATTAGATTTACACACTCCTGGAATGAGTTCTAGTTTTAGTTTCACATATAGTGATATCGAGAAAATGATCAGAAATAATGTTAAAAATAAAATGAGAGGTATTATTAGCAGGTAGTAAACTATAGCGAGTATCATGTTGATACGGTTGACTGGTGCACCTCACACTGACTGACTGAATTGTTAATGTATAGGTCTGGGTCGTTTATTTTAACATATTTTTGTTTAAAACAATATGTATATTTTAATATTCATAGCCCACTGGACTGTCGTTTTACATATTCAAATAAGATTTTTTTCTTCATTAAAACAGAGTAGGTATGTTCTAGCTCAATTCGTCCATGTCAGCCGTCACCTTATAATTTACTCTCTCTTACTTTCTCCCTTACACAATTCATCCTTTTTTTTCGATGTTCTCTCTCCCTCTCCATCCATCAATATTCATCACTTGGTTTGTCACGAGTTTCATCCCTTCTCATCACATGCCCTAATCAATACAACGTTTCCGCCATTGTCGCCACTTTTAAACTTCCTTTAAATTGTATAAACACACTCTCACTTTTTTACGCTCGACCCTTCACAAGTTCACACATTCATGTCAACATTCTCATCTCACAAGTTCAACGTCACAAGCTGTTCCAGTGATCCCTAGTTGTAACGCTGCATAGTGTTTAGATAAGTGTTTCTTGTACAATTGAAGTTAATTAAAAATGTATTATTATTATCTGCCGCCATCTCATCTAACCTATGTTGATCGTGCATTAGGTCTTGGTCATATTCCAGCAGTCTTCGGATGAGTGATCCCAGGCACCGGATCGACAAGGGGTAACCTTTCAGAGTTATTTACGTAAGTGCACAGGACGGAGAAATCCGATATCACACTTATATTTTTGAAGTGACACCTTCTTTAGGTGCGTCGAGCGACTTTTGGTTGGGGGAATCTTATGGGTTCGCGTCACGGACATGCCAAAGTTAAAGTTAACAATGTATCTGCAGGTATCTGCTATGAGTATGCCGTGCTGAATTGCTTATGTTTTTGGAGTTTACTCCATAAGAATCGATTTTCATGTAAGGCCCCCGGTATGGAACTTTTATGAGGAGTGAAATTAATACAAGCGTTAACTCAAAAGCGTTGCGTTTTCCTGCGCACCTTTCACAGAGTGAACTCCAGTCGTGCGTCGGAGCACACGCACACACTTTTTTTTGAGCCTACTGCTCATCACGGCACGGATGAGTGCGAGTAGAGCTTAACACGTTCAACGCATGTCGGACAATGCTGGGCGACACTTAACTTTCCCTATAAGCCACACAAAAAATTTGAAATTGACTAAAAATCAACTTTTCGTTTTATTAATATTATTGATAAATATGCATTTTCAACTTACAAAACATTTGTTAAACTTTTGCATAACTGCGGAAATATTTATAAATATGAAGATAACTCATGTCGCCCAACATTGTACGACATGGCCTGAATGGAAATTTATCATTTTATTCCGTGGGTCATTGATTTTATTAACCACCGAATTTAGATTCGTGATTAGTCACTGTGACAGGCAGAATACAATGACAGTTAGGTTGTAACATGTCACCTAGAAACAATCTATTTTTAGCAAATAAATATTTGAATTGTTTTTTTTTTAAATTTCATTCGTAAACGAGGCGATCCTGTCACTGGCTCGTGTATGAATAGATACAATTAGTTTTGTAAACAGTTCAAAACCATAAAATGCTGAAAAAGGTCAATATTTAATAAAAAATAAATTATAAAAAAATAATAAAATTTTTTATGGCATCATCTTACATAACTTATTTTAGCAAATAGTTTGCTTGTGTTAGGATGCTCCGCCCTTCCCCAGGTTATATAATTGTTATTAGGTTATCAAGATATGTAAACTATACAAATAAAAATAAAAACAAAAGAACTACATGAAAACACAATTTTTTATTTTTTTTATGAAAGACAAAAACGCTCTGGGATGTGTGTGTTGTGTGAGTAAGAGATGGTGTGGAGGTGAATGTGTATGTGAGTAGCGAGAGAGTGGAAGTGGAGGGTTATACCTACACATTATACAATATAAAACCACACACATACACACGGTACATTATTATATTTATTTGCTAAAACCATGTGAACACTAAGATAACGAATTAGTCACAAAAATATAAGTAGATAGAGGCATTCGATCCGGTATTTAGAAGATACATTCAATTGTTTTTTTTTTAAACATAACAAATAAGCTTTTAGGTAATTTTACTAGCTTTAGTCCGTGACTTTGCTTGCGTGGATTTTTTTATTTTTCCATACTATGTACCTAGACAAATTTGAATTATTTATTGAGTTGGCGAAATCTCACAAGACAGACACCAGAAGATCAATACTCGTACTTAAAAAACTTTTAAATTCAAGTGCAATCTCATCTCAGCGACATTCAGTGTCAAAAACTTGACAAAAATGTAGGGAAATTCGCGGCTTTTTTGACAGATTGAGAATGAGATCAGACTGCGACCGTTGTTAAAAATACGAGAATTGCCCCCAGGTTGGATCATAAAAAAAACAAAGTGATTATTAAAACTTTTAACTCCAAGTTAAAACTGCTGATCACATATTTTGATCACGGGGTCTACGACCGCAGGTCGCACGAGCTGCGGTGGCCTTATGAAAGAACGTGTGCTATTTTTTTGTAATTTATCAAATCCCACAACAGACACTACAGTTTTAATTATTAATATTTAGTGCAAATTAGCTGACCCGACAGAAATTCCCCTGTCTTCAATTCCCATAGAAAAAAACACTTTCAGTTTTTCCCGAATTTCCCAATATTCCGGGCAACTTTAATTTTTTTTCCCCTAAAAACCTTATTCGGACAATTACGAACATAAAATGTTCATTTGTCTGAATAAGGTTTCTAACAAAAAGTTGCCAAATCGGTCCAGCCGTTCTCCAGTGATGCGCTTACCGACGAACAACATTTAATTATTTTTTTAAATTTCTTTTTAATATATTTATTGCAAATAAATGTAATTAATTCAACACGTGTTTTTTTATTGTTATTGCCAAAATATTAACAGAATTGAATCCTGAAGATAGCACAGTATTCTTGGGCTTAACTTTTGATGCTAAGCTTCAGTGAGGCCCACATATAGATTAATTGTCAAAAAAACTAAGCTCTGCAGCATACGCTGTTAGCAAAATTCGTAATTTAACTGACATAGATACAGCCCATTTAGTGTACTTTAGCTATTTTCATAGTGTAATGTCGTACGGTTTTCTGTTGAGGGGAAATGCCGCCGACATTCAGACTATCTTTGTTTTGCAAAAAAGAGCTGTTCGATTAATTTATAAATTAAGTCCAAGACACTCTCTCAGAGAGAAATTTAAGGAGATTAATATAATGACTGTGCCTTCTCAGTATATTTTTGAAAATCTTTTATATGCGCACAAAAATATAAAATTGTTTAAAAAATACAGTGATATCCATAATATGAACACTAGGAACAAACACAAATTTGTTGTACAGCTACAACAAGGCTCAAGAAAATAGGTGGCTCGTTCAGATGTCAATGTATACGTTTTTATAATAAACTTCCAAGCCACGTTCAAGATGAGCCTGAGCCTTAATAAATTCAAATCATTTATTAAACGTAAGTTGTGCCAGAAAGCCTTTTATACCGTTAAAGATTACATTGAAGACAAAAAGGCGTGGGATTGAGCTGCTCCAATAATTTTTTTTTTTTTTATACATACTGATTTTTTTTGTTGTTATTTTCTTTTTGCTAACTTTTTTTTTCTTCTTATATACACATTGACATTGATGAATTTTATATATACAATGACATGAATATTTACTTTGTAAAATGTTATATTATTTTAATTACTGTGAATGTGAAGACCATGTAGGTCCTTGTGTTTTTTTTTTCTCTCAGCTTTAATCATAGTTTGCCAGTTTGAGTAAATTATGCGGCCTACCCAAATGTCCTTTCTTTGGTATTGTTCGTCGAATCGTTGAGCCCCTTAACTTTTAAGTTGAGCTGTACGATTACTGACAGATGCTTGCACTGACTGGACAGGTCCACTCAATCTGTGTGGTTCTTTCCTCAAAAGACCATTTCAGACACCATCCTACATGGTCTTCACATGATCTGACCAAAATTATGTCTGGACTTTAAAAGAGACTGTGACCTCTGAGTTTGTTTCGGCCTTTCTTCTCAGAGTAGTTAGATAGGAAACGCCGGCCTCATCTAGTTTAAAAAAAAAATGTTTGACGTGTAAAAGTGTTTGTATAAACCTACTTACAGAAATAAAATCATTTATCATTTATTGAAAAGAGTAAAATGATGATCGTTGATCATTCAATTTTTTTTTCGCTTCGCACGGTTTGCCAATGTCTCGTTTAGTTATTCTTATTAGTTTGAAGAAACAAAAGGTAGGAAAAGAAAATATTAAGATTAATTAAAACGGGATTTAGGATATGACAATATAGGATCAGTATATTTATATATTATGAATGTGATGATACCCTATTGAATAATGAGCAAATTGCAATGATGAAAAATCACAACTTATTATTTAAAGTAACGAATAAGACCATAAATTTATAAACAGGAAACGTTCAAATTATTGAAAACCAATTCACGTATTAGTTTTTTATTAAGTGTGAAATAAAGATTGAATAAGACTTATTCAGTCTTTATTTCACACTTAATAAAAAGTTTGGTTTGACAGATATTGTACTTACAAATATCTAGAAACTGTGTAAAACCCAAATATTTAAATCGCTAGATTAGCCCTCTTCGTCACTAGTCACACGAAAAAGTGTCTCTGAGAAGAGTGAGCTTACACATTATTAAAATAATACTTACAGGTTTATTCATAAACGTAATTTAACTTTTAAGGAGCACTTTAAGGAGTAGTTAAAAATATTTTGGATTCATAAACGCTGTTTAGAACTGTTTAAACAGTTATTTAAGTAGCTGTCAAATTAAACAGCCCTCCTAGTTTCTCTGTCTACGCCTCGGACCTTGTTTGCGATTAAACAACAAAATGGTGGACGAAATCCTTGCTTCTAACAGCTGTTCTGTGTCACTCTCATTAGCCATATCTATACTTGTTGCAGTGTATTGATAAAACTTTTCCAGTGATATTTTTATATCTCGTTAAGTACCTACTAATGGAATATTTAGACTTCGATAACGATTTAAGTGTTTTTGAGCAAGATGTAGAAGATTTAAATGAATTTAGGCGATCTCGTACAAAATGTTATAAGCCTAAGTTGGATCCTATAACAGAGTAGGATGATGTGGAGTTTCGAACACATGTTTTCCAAAGAAAATATGACGAAAATGATTAATCTCGTGAAAGATGACATCACAGTAGATACAACAGGCAGCGGTATACCTATACGGCTGTGATTAGGCATTGGGGGCGACATGAGGTAGGTGCACTTACTTCTAAGCAGCGATGGCGATAGAATTTATTTAGGTAGACAGTCCTTCAGATTCGACTAAGTTTAATTTTATTTAAAACAGATTCAAGACGATAGCGGTGAGTTGCGCGACATAAGTCGACCTACCATGTCTCGCCTATGTAAAAGAGTTGGTCGTGCACTAGCCAGAAGGTGTAGAGAATTCATAAAAATGCCCAGTTCGTTAGCTGAAAAAAGTCGCACACAAAGGCAGTGTGCTGCTGTATGTGGGTTTCCACAAGTAACTGGAGCTATCGACTGCACCCATATCAACATTTATAATAAAAGTTGTAAAAAAAAACTTATAAAAAAAGTAATTTCATACCACGCCAAAACTTTATGGGACGATTTTTGGTATGATCGTCAGCTGCATGGAAGTGGGGGGAATATATTGTCAGTCACGTAAATAAACACAATTGTTGATAGGGCACATCAGGCTAAATTAGCGGTTCCGGCGCGACTCCGGTGCGGCGGCGGCGCGGTGCGGCGCATGGGCGATATTCATTCGTATACAAACATGCGGTCCGGCGCCGCTGCGGCTCCGGCGTCGTGTACGGGAAGCCTTAATACTGTACCTTAGCGGAATGTCTTGCCATGCAGTCTTTTTCATCTGGTTATTATTTTTGTTAACATCCTTATTTTCAATTAAATGGATCTTTTCTTTTATTAACTGTGTCAGTAAAGTCTAGAAAAGAATAAACATTGAAAATAACCCCCAGGACACGGGAAACTACAACATTTAGTACAGGATTTTATCAAGATCCTTTTCTGATTCACCCCAGTTAGCGGAGCGGCATCGTTTTGTACTGGTAAAAGGCGCGTCGCATCAATTTATATCTGCTATAGATAGTTTAGGTAATGAAAAAAATAAATAAAAATGGTTTATCATTTTAACAAGTAAATCTTAACAACCAGTGATTGGAGCCTCCTTTTAAACAGATAAGCCTGTGTTAGGAGACTCCGCTCTTCCATAACTTAAATAACTATCATTTAGGTACTTGTTTTATGTAATGTACCTACATTACATAAAACAAGTACCTAAATGATAGTTAAGTACCTACTTAAGGAAATAGTAATACAAAACAAAATAATAAGGAAAAAATAATGATACTTTATATAAAAAAATAAAATAATATAATTAGGATTAGGTAATAATTAATATATTTTATAATATATTTTATTACAAAAATTACCACGAGCGAAATTTTGGAACCTATCTGACAAGGACTGACCGAGACTGACAGTTTTGTTTCATAATTTGGTGTTTGCCATGAGCACCATAGAACGATTTTGCGGTTTTATACTGAAAAGCTACCTACTAGCCAGTGTACAAAAAATTAAGCACTGCGGCTCGGTTGATAAGATTAATTATAAACTGACTCCAAGATTGTGATTCGACCTTTAACACTCGTCAGTGTTTATGATATGCTATCACCACTGCACCACACGATCTATCACCCTGATAAGTATACTCTACTTACAGTAGGCCGATCAATAACACACAACACCATTATTTGCAACATTTATGACCACAAAGAGAAGTCCAAGCTAACTTGTACTCGTCACCTTTATACTCTTGTTCCACACTTGCTCCACTACCTCATCATCATCAGCCTTCCTGCTATATTCTCCTTCCTTGCACTCCATGAAGTACCTCCCCCGCACATTCTCTACTTCTTCAGCAACACACAGATGTATCGTCGTTTGAGCTCCCGCTTTAGCGGTTCTAAATATCAAAACCTCTGCTATCACGATAAACATCGTCTTCATATAAAATGGCAACGTGTTTAATATATCAGTTTTAATAACTCCAGGATGTAAACTATTCACAGTCACCCCTTCAGGTAATCTCTTAGCTAATGCCTTCATCCAAAGAATATGACATAATTTACTATTGCTGTAATTCATGAACTGGCCTATCACTCCACCAAAGACTGCTTGATGTAGGTTGTCAACACGTAATCTGGCGAAATTGTGGAACCAAGACGATACTGTGATGATCCTGCTGGGTTTGGAAGCGATCAGTTTGTCCAGCAGCAGGTTTGTGAGGAGGAAGGGTCCGAAGTAGTTGACTTGCATCACTACTTCATTTCCATCTTCAGTAGGTTTCGGGTAGTTGCCGCTGCAGCCAGCGTTGTTCACCAAAATATCGAGGCGATCATAAGATTGGTTAAAGTCTTCAGCGAATTTCCGCACACTGCTGAATTTTGACAGATCTAAAGGTTTATATTCAACCTGTTTGTTTCCTGTGGTAGCTGCTATATCGGCGATAGCTTCTGCAGCTTTTGTGGCGTCCCGGCAGGCGATGATCACTTGCGCTCCTCTGGATGCGAGGTCCCGGGCTGTCTCCAGGCCGATGCCTTGGTTCCCGCCTGTCACGAGCGCGATCTTTCCATCAAGTCTCACATTAGATGTACACACTCCTCGAACGGGTTCAAGCTTTAGTTTCACGTATATCGCAACCGTCAGCAAGATAAGAAATAAAATGAGAAAAAATATAAGTGGTAGTATAATCAAAGAGTAAACTACGACGAGTATCATGTTGCCGCAATGGACACGTCCGTGTGACTGAGCTCAGACACACGCGTGAATAATATAAAATGTGCATCTTTCTTGATTCACGTCATGTAGTGTAGGTCGTTTACATAATATTGTTGAGAATTTTATCCACTATGTTATCGCTTCATCGCTCGCAAAAACTTTAAGGAAATTATGTTGCTGAAACGGCTAGCTTAGCTATGACTAGCTTCTTCCCGCGACTTCGTACGCGTATCCTGTTGCTTATGCCAGCGACAACGGGGTCGTCAAAATCGAAGATCTGAAACGTCTGATGTCGAATTCTAAGAGCCCGGGGACGGGAAAACAACGTGATGCGCGAGACGATTCGAGACGTTCCAGATCTTTCATTTTTGTAAGTCAACAGGAAATGACCATCAGATTAAACAACTTTTGCTAAGACGTCATTCCTATATATGTTATAGTGTCGCTGGGCTTTGGAGTTCCACAACAGGTGTTCCAGATCTTCTTTATTCTCACAACAGAAAATGCTCTTCACGTGGAATATTTTTTTCTATGGCACCATTTTTATATCTCTTATACTCTAGCTGGTCTGTTGCGGTTCTGCATCAGGTGTTCCATTTTCCAAAATAAATTATAGCCTATATGTTGCCCAGACTTAATACCTATACAACAAAAAACTTTTCTTCCCGTAATTCCGCAACGGATCCCAAGGGTACACTGAATTAACAATAATATTGCAAATAACTTTAAAAAAATTTCTTTATAGATTATAGCTGTACCCGTGGCTTTGCCTACGTATCGCATAGGTATTTTTTTATTCTATTTTTATTTTATTAATACATAGTTAGTGATAGTTTGTTGATTTACAGAAACACTCAAAAGATGCGTCCCATACTATACTATAGCTTAGATCCCTCAAAAACTATTTGGCTTAGTAAACTCAAAATTTGAAAGTTATGTAATTAATTTACTGGTAAGAGACGTCAGGTTAATAAGGAAATTTAGGAGACGTCGAATAAAAGAAGTGTTATAATTTACTGTAACACTTCTGTGTAAACAACGTTCGTTGTTTTTCCCTCGGTCTCATTCAATATGTACAGCGAGTCAGGACTGGTGACGCGGGAGGAAGCGACGTACAGTTGTCCGTGTGAGAAGCAGCTCGACCTGAGGTCGATACCCGCAGCCTTCAGTGTCTGCCCCTGCGACTTATTTATTGTCATGGCGAAGCACACGCTCACAAGAAACTGCACGCGCTTGAATTGAAAGGGGTAATTGTGGGGAATCAGTGGTATACGTGGTATAAACACTGTCTCGCCGACACCACCACCCGTTAGAATTTCCGCCTCAATGATATTTCTCTGCAGCGAGACGAATTTGAGCCGGGTCCCATTGCACAGTTTCGGCGGAGTGAGATTCCGAAGAAGCATAATTGGGACACCGACCTTTAGCTTAATGGTGTGCGCTGGTAGTCCACTTGCACTGAGGGAATTGAGAAATTCTACGGGGTAATGTGTGGCGTCATCTTGGTCGACAACAGTGTTTATTGAAGTGTAGATCATAGGTGAGTGATCTAGCAAAGTTGTTAACTTCACAGAGTCTGAAAAAGGCCAACAGAGTGGTTTGGCGCGGATTTTCCAATCTCGCTGCAACGTTATCGGGATCAAAATAAATGCGCTGGCCATTCTCTAAATGGATATCTAAATGCATGACTGTTGGATGTCTGTCGTGTATAGAGAAGGCCAGTATCCGCCAAACCGCCTCAGAAGTGCTGATGTAGCGACCAGACTGGTACTTGGTCACTTCATCCCTGTCAGTACTCTGTAAAGCGAACGTTGCCTGGTCACTACCTTTGTTGATGTATTTACAGATGTATTTAATCGACTGTACGCTTGTGCACGACTCGACGTTAATGTGGGTACTGAACGTCCTGGAAAGTACAGGTGAGTATGGAACTATCCACCTGTTGTCGATCTCGACTGCCTGGCCACGCATAGTTAACTCGGCATGACTGCCACCCTCAGCAGGAGATCGACGCCGGTATGAAGGGTATCCATCCTCACCTGTAAGAGTTTCGCTACTAAATCGCTTCGGGAACCTTTTTGAGCACCGTTCGTCCCTCATGCAAGGAGAATTGCGATTTAGGGCTCCGCAAGGACTATGCACCATGTGACCCTTTACAATTTGGTACAGAACGGGGTCAACGTCGGGATCTGGCAGCTCAGCACTTATGACATCATCGATCTCGTTGGGCCTGATTTTATCTTTCAACCACAAAAGCAAATGCGCGTGGGGCAAGCCGCGGTTTTCGCCACTCTTCCGAATACATGTGGCATCTGGTAGCACCAAATAGTTTTTCTTTTGTGAGAAGATCCATCAGGCACTTTAATTTTAAATGAAACATCCGAGAAATCAAGTCGTGCCTGTCATGTGGCACCTGCCCTGCTAAGAGCTCGCGGGTTATTTCGGGCCACTTAGGGTTGGTAGTAATAGTGATGAAGAGGTCCGGTCAACCGTACTTCCGCACGTAATAGAATGCGTCCTGTGTCCGCTCGTGCATGTACCGCGGACCTCCCGTAAAGGTGGAAGGGAGTATCACCATCCGTTCAACATTTTCCGCGTTAGAGTCCTCTCGCATGGCGTCCCTTAGGTGCACGTAGTTTTCCGCCCTCAGTTTCCGTTGATTCGTTCTAATGAACACCAACCGCTCCGTTTCAATTTTAGCATACTCATCTACCAGAAATTGACTAAAGAGTGCACTGTAATAATGGAGATGAGAGTTGTCGTTGGAACGGAGCTGAATCATGTAACTGTAAAACTGGAGGGCGGAGTCTGCGGGTCTACATTGTATACGGCAAAGTGGTAGCCATCCTCTCCGCGACAAAACATTAGGGGATACTGTAGGGTATCATAAGCGCGATGTGTCTCTCTAATACGCTGTAGGCGATCATCACATGTGCGTAAAACAATGTCCCTTTTGTCGCATTCCTGGTCAACCATAAGGACGGCTACCTCGTTTGACGTTGGTGCGTTATATCGTCCTGGATGGGCTACAGTCAGTCTTTTGTCTGCGCTAATAACGAATTTAAAATTATCGCGCTCGTGTTCAGGCACCGATTCCAGAGCGGTTTTGAAATCGGTAACGTATGGGTTGACACTGTGCAGAGTGTTTTGTAATCTCCTTATAAGGCTCAAGTCTAAATTAGGAATGTGTCGGCATCGGACATTAGCCTGTTCAGCAAAATCTGTAATGAAATATATTTGCAAAAATTTCGGCATTTCGGTGGGAAGCAGGGAACCTATCCGATGGTAGACTTGCCCCTGAATTTTAAAAGTCGGCATGAATCCAGATTCAGTGACTTCATAAGCTCCAAATGAAGTCATCTGGAAAGCACTGTTGTAGGCTCGAATATTGCTTAAGACATGGCTGGACTTGGGATGCTCGCCATTCAAAAGAACTCGTAAGATCTCCGGTGACTCTTGCATAGAGTTTAGTCGTACCTTTCCAGACGCACAACACATTCCCTTGGTCTCTCCCTTCCACTTACGTGCGTGACAGTATGCACACACCTCAGACATGGTGCCAATGTCTCCGTGTTCGATGTAATATTTTAATGAGTTTTAGGTACCTAAATGATTAGAATTTTTGAGATAGTGTTTTTTTTTGTTTTATGTTACACATTCAGACACAATGTAAATTGTTCTTGAATAAACGAAATGAAATGAATTAATAAATGGGTTATAGGAAAACGCGCTCCGTTTTTTATTGAACCACGGTTGCTCTTCAGGATCATAAACCATAGACTCAGTATCAGATGAGGATGAATTGCGAAGATTGCGACGTATACGATCTAGATCAATTTGGGCCACATGATGTTCGGCTGACTGACTTGCCCGAATTTCCTGAATCCGCTCACGTTCTTGCGTGGAATGAACAAACACCTCAACACGCATGTCGTGATATCTTTGCCGAGCAAGTGCGTTGCGTTGCTCGCGCTGCTCGTCTGTCTCCAAAGACCGAGCTAGAGCATGCTGTGAGCGGTCTGCACTAAGGCGCGTCTCATGCTCTTCAGGATTCTCAAGTGATTGTGATGTGGCAGTGCGAATATGCTGGGAGCTTAAACGCAAGTCTCTCTGCGTGTAAGTCTCCGAAGCGCGAGATACTGCGTGGCGCTCGCAATCGCTTGCTTGGCGTGTATCGCGCTCCTGACTATTCTCGAGCGACCAAGCAGTCTCAGTGCGGAAAAGCTGAAGACTTAATCTCTGCTCTCTCTCTGTATCCGTTTCGGAAGCGCGAGATAAAGAATGACGCTCTCGGTCACGCGCAAGTCGTATCTCTCGCTCCCGACTGCTCTCAAGTGACCGAGCAGTCTCAGAGCGGATATTCTGAAGACTCAACCTCTGATCCCTCTCAGTGGCGTGCCTAGGGGTGAAAATTAGGGCAAGCCAACGATTAAAAAAAAAAAAAAAAACAACGGATTTTCTTACGTTGTTCCTACTAAAAGCATTATTAAAATGTCGGTTACATAACCTTTATAATACGAAGAGTACTACGTATATTTCAAGCATCAGATGGCGCTTATGTTAATTGGTACATAATTAACATAAGCGCCATCTATATTATTGGATACGCATAACTACATTGCTTGGCCGCACCTTTTCACCTTAATTCACAATTCGCTTGTCACATGCAAAATTTTTCAATCAAATGCCACTAGATGGCCTCCAAATTATCGATTTGTTGTTCTATTTCCGTATGCATTGAAAATGTTCCCCTAAAACATTGATCATGCCATCTTCATTTCAAAACACCTATGAAGAACCTCTTCGATACGAAAATTAATGTGTTTTGTCTCGATAAGAATTTAGTTTTTCAGTGGTATACAAAAACTACAAATGCCATAAAAACACCATTCATGTCATTTCATGTGCAACATATTCATGCTTATTAAACAATCGAATGAGTAGGTAGGTACCTATTTTAATCTGTTCTTCGAGTAACAAAAATACTTGTTTTTATTTCGGAGAAATACAGGAAGTAATTAGAGGTTGGTTACGGTGAAGTAAAGAGTTACTTATTATCAGAAAACCTAATGTATTTACATACCTTTTCGACGACAGTTTCCGAATTCACATTTTGATAAAAATACTAAATATATTATCACAAAATCACAGCACCGCACTAACTATCACATCATTTTAAATAATAAAACTAATTCATAACCTCAGCACCTGAAAAATATTATTCGTAAAATACCTATCAAAACAAATAACAAACTCAGTGTATCAAACTGTCTTCGCGTGGAATCCCTCTCGTTACTCACTTTACGCGGGTCAACGCGGATAGTGCATTTGCGCGAACTTAATGCCTCTCAAGCTGGCTTTTGATTTCATAGAAATCTGCGTATAAGTACTTACATGGTACTTACCAATATGTCAACAAATGTAAACGTTTCTATAGCAATTTGTAGGCGAAAACTGCGAGACAAAGACAGGTATAAAAAGCCCGATGCCAAGCCGAGACGAGTGTGAGCGAGAAGGCGCATTTGAACGCGTAGATTTGGCAACAGAGTTACGATTACCTATGAATGATCGAGATCCAATGAGTGCTAGTGCGCGCGGCAAATTACGTGGAATTCGAAATTTTATTATGAAGACATGAATGTTTGAGTTCGAATTCATTGACTTGGTGTTTTTTGGAATATTTTTTTTTATTGATAGGCTTACGTTTGTTGTTGTAAATTATGATTTTATTAGGGCAAGCCCGGCTTTTTGGCTTCTATGAAGGTACCGCCACTGATCCCTCTGTGTAACCGTTTCGGATGCGCGAGACAAATAATGACGATTCCGGTCGATAGCTAAACGCATTTCTCGTTGTTCCACACTTTCCTGAGATCGAGAAGCAGTAGTGCGGACTCGTTTAAATTCTAGTCGTAATTGGCGCTGCGTGCTAGTTTCTGCGGACAAACTTAGTGCATTACGCTCACGGTTAGCACCTAGCCATTGTTCACGCTCTGCGTCGGTTTCGAGAGATCGAACTAACCTGCGCAACTTAGAAACCCTTGAGTTTCGAGACAGATTTGATCTTTTTCTAAAAGGCATAGCTAAAATTCCTTCTAAATCCGAAACTAACGATATTCAAATCAATGAAAAGTAATCGAATAAGTACGTAAGAATTGCTAGTAAGTAGAAAAATAATTATTATTCGCAGGAAAATTAAACACATCAACCAACACAGACAACAAAGGTAACCCCCGTTTCTGTAGGATGGGAGCGGCACATTGGCACCTATAACATTACTTTTTGGGAACGAAACCATAGCGCGATCTAACTCGACGCCAACGCCATCTAGTTAGAAAACGGAAACTACTTATTACTTACCCAAATTAAATTATGAATAAAACTAAATTGTCTTTAATTTAACAGACAACTACATTATTTTTGCATTAAAAAAATATGGTAACAGCAGCAAGGAACAAAACTAAGAATTACATACTTAAATCAATTATCTACAACAAATGTGCTTGGTAAGTTAAAACTTAGAACCAAAACTTTGACTTGACTTCATGATAGTGTAGCTTGTTGTACCTCCAATCAATCTGTGTAGTAATATTGGTGTGAAACTCTCCATACAATTAGATAGGACATGTAAAGTTCTCAGATTTTATAACAGTATCGTTCCTAATGCACATAAAAAATGCAAAACCTAAAAAAAAAGAATTTTACGATTTTTTTAAAACAATATTTTGGGATTTAAACTCGCACCATTTAGTGCGGTAAACGGTCGCCTGACCTTACCGCTAAATTCCCCGTTGACATATTGTTGAATAGCTGTTCCCTTGCAATTTATAACATTACTGCCCCGCTTCTTTATAAAAATAGCGTGATTATTATGTTCCCAGAGTTAATTTTTTATTAATTAAATAACATGTCATTTTGTGCATTCAATTATTTTGTGCATTCAATTACGAACAAAAACCTTTTAAAATCAATATTGCTTACCTCCCATAACATACGGCGTGATAATATGTAGCCTAAAGCCTCCCTTGGTTTACAAAGAACATTTTTGCTGAATTTCAATTCAATCTATCCAGTAGTTTTGGCGTGAAGCCGTACCATACACACGGACAAACAGACAAACAGACAAAAATTCTAAAAAGTCACTTTTTGTCATCAGTTACGTTTTTCTAACAAAAGTCACTTATTTTTTCTCGAAAATTCTCAATGTACAATTTTTCTTTCGTTACTGTTTTATTATACAGGGTGTTTGGTAGAACGTAGAACATACGAAAATGGTGGTTAGTTGGGGTCATCTGCTACCCACTTGGCCCAATTTATTTGACCTTGGCCCCACCGTTTTTTTTTTACTTTTTCGTAATTTTACAGAAAATTACCAGTTTTTTAACTTTAAATTCAAATATCTTTACTTACGATGGGTAAAACAGGCAGGATGTTGTTTTGTATTAATGTCTAATAATAGCAGACTCTCATTAAATATTTGTTTGGTACAGATGTTAGTAGGAAAAAAAGTTTAGAGTCTTTAAAGGTGCAAAAAGATGTAAAAAAATATTTAGAGCATAACTTTGACTTGCATTAAAAAAAAAACTAAAAGAGATCGAGAACTTAGGATAACATCAAAACATCTCTGCTGTATGAGCTTTCTAACGGTATGTAATTTACATTTACTAAAACAAAAAGTCAGGACTTATTTGACAATTTTATTAAGTAGGAAGTTTTTGACGAAACAGAAAATTAAAATGTTTTGCGAAATTTAAAACTGTAAAGTTGTCAAAAAATGTAGCAATCAATTTAAATGAGAGGAGTACTTAAATTACCAATTCAAAGGGCCTTTTTCTGTTACCTAAATGTCAGTGGGTAATAAAACAATTAAATTACATTTAAATGAATTTATTCAATTAAGTAATTGCTCAAATTGACGCCCTCCATTTTCAATGCACGCGCGACATCTGCGTCTTATTTCAACGGTTGTCGTCCGCAGCAGCATCTCTCCCCTCATCACTTGGAATGCAGCATTAATTCTGTTGATTAATTCTTCACGCGTTTCTACTTCCATGAAGTAGACAAGTTCTTTGGCTCTTCCCCACACGTAAAAGTCGAGCGGAGTGAGGTCGGGTGATCGCGGAGGCCATGGGATTGGTCCGCCTCTGCCAATCCACGAATTGGGGAAACAATTGTTTAGTAGCTCGCGTACGCTCAGACTCCAGTGAGCTGGGCAGCCATCATGCTGGAACACGTTTCACTTTTAGTTTTTTTTTTTGCAAGTCAAAGTTATGCTCTTAAGTATTTTTTTACATCTTTTTGCACCTTTAAAGACTCTAAACTTTTTTGCCTACTAACATCTGTACCAAACAATAATTTTATGAGAGTCTGCTATTATTAGACATTAATACAAAACAACATCCTGCCTGTTTTACCCATCGCAAGTAAAGATATTCGAATTTAAAGTTAAAAAACTGGTAATTTTCTGTAAAATTAAGAAAAAGTAAAAAAAAAACGGTGGGGCCAAGGTCAAAAAATTTGGGCCATGTGTGTAGCAGATGACCCCAACTAACCACCATTTTCGTATGTTCAACGTTCTACCAAACACCCTGTATGTATAGATGTTCAACAAATAAAATACTTTGACTTTGACTTAAAAACAAAGGTGAAGTGTTGTGTTAAACGACTTGTGACTTGCAAAAGTGGAAGGGTCGACGACCGCTAGTTCATGCCAAGGTCACAAACCTCGCACCTCGACAATTGTTATTGAGCAACAAAATACCTATTTCTGTACTGTCACTCTTACTTAGCGTGTTTGGTCTAGCGGCCGAAGCTTCCGAACTTACATTAGTGCTACTCAAGAGTACGCAAGTTCGAATCCAACAAAATACAAAAAGTCTTTTTTCAACTACTGTGGTTCTGCGTGCAGCGTAGGTGATTGAACGATCATCCCCATCTACACCTAGTGTTCTTACCACTGCGCTCACAGCACTGACAACTACACTTCACCTACATAGCTCATCGGAACCGGATATGACCGAAAAAGGCGAATCTAACGCCGACAATTTGTAAATTCCCTAATGTTACTCACCGCAATAAACGAAAATGCACTAAATTGGGATTGGATCCGGACCAACAGAATTCTATTTTTGTTACCCTTGACGTAGAATAAGTATAAAGAAATATTATTTTTTTTTCCTGCGTTTCTTTTAACATTGTGATAAGCGTAATTAATATACAATTCAATTAGCTGATTTTTAAGATTTTTTACATTTCTAGATATAGTCAGGTGAAAAATGGTGGCGGTGTTGCTGGATAAGCTTGACAGACTGCTTAACAATTGTATCCGGTTCATATTCAACCTCAGAAAATATGACCATGTGTCGAGCTACAGGTCTGAGCTCAAATGGATGCCCATTCGCCAGAGAAGAAATTTGCGTGCTTTGACCACGCTTTTCTCCCTTCTTAACTCTCCCACTCCTCCTTCTTATCTAGTGTCTCACTTCCAATATCTATGTTCTTCACACGCTAAGAATCTTCGTTCTTCTAACAATCTTCTCCTACTCTGTCCTTCTCATACTTCTGACTTTGTTCATTCTTCCTTTCATATTCAGTCCATTCTTCTTTGGAATGCGCTACCTCTTGACATCAGGATGGCTACCAGTCGGTATTCATTTAAGCGGAGATTGCGGAGTTATTTTCAAAATAAATAGCGTAGAGTCATCTCAAAACCTCTCTCTCTTGAATTTGTATATAATATATATATATAATATAGGTATATATTATAGTAAATATGTATGTATGTGTATTATAAGTTTATGACTTATTTATGTACAAATTGTTCCATTTCTAACAGAGCACCTGCCATCTAATCTCTTCACCACCCTTGGTTGACTGGTAGAGAATGCCTAAGGCATTAAGTCCGCCTTTGTACTTTTTTAAGTGTGAAAAGTTTAAATAAATAAATAAATAAAAATGGGCATTCTTCTTTTCGAAGAAAAGATAGAAAGACTAGAATGTGGTGCTAGATCGTCCTGTGTGGAATTAAAAAATATCCCTGTAAACAAACCAGAGTCTAAAGAGAATTTATTAATCTCTGTTGTTAAGGTCGCCTCCGTTATGAATGTATCCCTACAACCACACGAGGTGAAAGACATCTTCCGCATATGAACTAAAGACAAAGACAACAGAACGAGCATCGTAGACTTCTCCACCAATCTGCTGAAAGAAAAATTTATCGAAAAGTGTAAAAAAGTCGAAGTCAAAGTTTTTTATTTGTTAAACATACTCGTAGGTGTAAAAATAGGTGTTATGAATAAAATAGATACACAGATCTCTATGTTTTGCCGTTAACGGCGTACAAATATCAGATACGACATTTTTACAATTTAACAGAATTTTTGTTAAAATTTAATGACAAGTAAAATTAAAGCTAAATTATATACTAAAACAAAGTTAATAATATTGCAAACAAAACGTATTTCGAACATATAAATTTTTAGGAACATAATAACATTAACATTAAAATTCAACGAAGTAAATAATAAACTGTCAACTGAACATTTAAAAATTGGCGGGCCAGTGAAGCCTATATTTATTTCGGAAAACCTTAGTACCAGAAAGACAAGGCTCTTTTTCCTTGCCAGAGATTTTTCGAACACCAACAATTTCAGCTACTGTTGGATAAAAAATGGAAAAATTTATCTTCGTGAGAAGGATGGTGCACCACATATTATGATTAAAACTGAAACTGACTTCCCGAGAAAAACCGAGTCAAAGTGACTAGTGAACTATGATCATACATTGTTAAGTCTGCAAAGGAAGTAATATGTTGTTATCATACCAACCAGCTAATTACACTTAAACTTATAAAAAACATGGACGCCAGCACATCAAGCTACCCGAAACTGTCAAATTTTCCCAACCAACCTTGAACCTAATGCATTAGCAATAAAGTCTATTAAAGAAATTTGTGTACCTTGTAACAGCTGTATACCTTGTTATCGCAATGTAAATCGCATGCAAACAAAGTTATCATTGCTCTGTATACGGATTGCCCTACCTATGCAAACCACATCAAAGCTATACACAAATTATATTGAACCACCATACTACACTTACTCTCACACTACAATCACATAAACATACGCGCATCATTATCATATTTAAACTCTCTCAGCTCATCTCTCTCGCACTCACCTACACCAGATCATATCGCGCTACCTTTTTCACCTCCCACTATAGCCTTGCCCCGATATACTTCCCGTACCGAATACGTTGGCTTGCCTCAAACCCTCACAGGATTGATACTGCAACTAATGTGTTACCCCTTAGAATTACAAAATGAATGAAAATACCGAAATTACACATGAACTAGAACACCTATCAACCTCGACAACCTATCAGTGTTCTCCAGAACAATGTAATCACTACATAGTATAAAACAAAGTCGCTTCCCGCTGTCTGTCTGTCCCTATGTATGCTTAGATCTTTAAAACTCCGCAACGGATTTTGATGCGGTTTTTTTAATAGATAGAGTGATTCAAGAGGAAGGTTTATATGTATAATACATGCATAATATAGAAAAGAAACACTGATAACTTTAGAGGTTTCTAATGTGATGTCGTAAATAAACACATTTTTTTGCGCTTACATTGCAAACGCGGCTGAACCCTATGAGATAGATCAAAATAATGTACTACAGTATTGTACACCTTAAAAAGTCCGCGATTGTATATGTCTATCTCTTAGGGATAACCCACAATAACCATTTTTTATCCTTTACTTTTTACGAGAAATAATGGCTTATTTACGAAGTGACTTTAAGCAATACAGCATAAATCCTTATCCAATTAAGTACATTAAATTCATTGTGCATGTAATATAGATCAATATGGCCATTTACAGCATGTAATTTAAATGAATATTTTCGAAGATATTACAGATTTAAAAGGCAGGCGGGAGGCCGGCGGCGCGTGCCTATAAATCGGTTAAGTAGTCACGGCGGTCACTCTTGGCCAACTACGAGATGCCATAGTTAGGAAAAAAAGCGCTTCGCCCTGTAGCACTTTATGATTAGCAGCGATCGCACGCGTTTATCGGAGCTCTGTAGCGAGGAAAATTACAATTGTTACTTAATAAAAACGTGCTTTTCAGCGCGACAACGTAATCCGTACTTATAAATACGTTACGATAAATTAAAAAAAAATATATATTCGAAATTGTATGATAGTATTTAAATCCTAAAGTGAATTATTTTTTAAGACAAAACGTGCTTTACAGCGCGACAATTTTTACGAAATTGTATGTTCGTACTTTAGTCGGTGTTAAGGTTAATTTTTAAACTGCACTTATAGTAAGTACATTAGGTTAGATAGGGTTAGATTAAAACCATAATTTATCAATTGAATTTCTTTTATTAAGATCTTGATTTAAATTTAGAGTTAAGGCAATTTAGTATTAGGGCAAGTATTTTTAAGTACTTATCGAAAATCGTAGTTTAAGGTAAGGTTTATTTAAGTTCAATAAAGAACTGAAAAAAATAGGTATCTTTTGTTATTGAGAATTTTTGATTATCTGTAGTATACCTACAGGATGTAAGGGACAGCCCTCCGCAAACTGATGGGGTGACTTCAGTATATCATACTAAGACGACCGGTATATGAAATTATTTCAGGAACGTTATGGGAATCCAATACTTACACCTGATTTATTTTATTACCTCACACGCAATGTATCGTTACCGTGGCCAAACGCGCTAAGCGAACGGTAGCGCAGCGAGCTTTCGGCCGCCGAGTATTTCAACATCCATTGCTGACTTTTTTATTTTAGTTATTTTATTTACATAAATGGAGTGCTGCATACAGAGAATATAATTTTACAATGAAATATAGGGATAGTAACTGAAAATACGATTAGAAAAATGACAATTTTCATGAGAATATTTCCGATGGAATATGATTCAAAATAAGAGCTGAATGCACCCTGTTAATTTGCGGAGGGCTGTCCCTTACACCCTGTATTTAGTATCAGCATTGCACCCGTGCGAAGCCGCGGCGAGTCGCTAGTACTTACTAAAATGATGTTGTAAACGGTCTAAATATATTTCACTTGAATATTAGAAGTATTCGACCGAGACGTAACGCACTGGATCAACTCAAATTCAATGTACATACATAAAAAAAACCTACATAGCGCCAAACATATATCCTCCAGTGGCGAGGCTTGACATTTCGTAGGAGGGAAGCCGAAGAAGAAATTGTTTAGTTATAAATAGTCATACAAATACGCTTATCACGTTGTGGCGCCAGCTTATTTAGAACAATTTGTGTTGTTGTTGGAATATATATTACTTGGCAATCGTAGACATTACTGAATGTGCTATTTTTCAATGGTGGTAGGGGAAGTTACTCTTCCGATCCTCCAAAGGGAAGCCGGTAGGAATGGAGTTGTTAGCGCGCTTTGCCTCTGATAACCTCCTTCTTTTTTGAAGTCGGTTAAAAAAGAGACTTCACGACCAAAACTTATAGATATCATACAAATAGTATGAAATCCGTTAGTGTAATTATAAAATAAATCAACAATTATATTATTTATTACGTGTTTGTATTGATTGTGTATTTAAACGAAAACCATTAATTATTGTTATTCTAGGGCATCTTGGGGTCTAATTAAGTTTTTTTGGAAATTTCCTACCTCTCGACCATAAACTGCTAATTGTGAGAAACCTACTCTTTCTGATATCTCATAAACGAATGAATCCTTCGAAAACCAATGTATCAAGAAAGTACCTTACACCTTTAGAAATGTCACCCAAATACCAACCAACCTGCGTGTAGGCAGCGGTGATCAATTTATCCTTAGGTGGACCACCTGCTACTTATCTATACCTATCTATACAAATAAATAAAATTGAAGTGTCTGTTTGTAATGTCAAAATAACAACATTATACTAAATGCATAAGAAAGTGTATAATGTACTTATAGCAAAAAAGCAATTATTAAAATCTATCTGCCTGTTTGTTTCGGCTAATCTCCGAAACGGCTGGACCGATTTTGACGGGACTTTCACTGGCAGATAGCTGATGTTACGGGGAGTAATTTAGGCTACTTTTTTTTTAGAAAAATAGTTAGGGTTCCGCGCAAAAGAAATTGAAACCCATGAAATTGTGAACAAAATGTCGGATTTGAAAATTTTTTTTTGCGTTTGGTAGCCCAATTCTCTTCTTCCACGCGAACAATGTCGCGGGGCACAGCTAGTATACATATAAAATTACTTGTTCCGACTGATTCATCAACGCAGTCTAAATCGCTGGGGCTACAAACTTTTGGCAGTTGATGCCTTTTATGTTGCAAGGATCCACTAAGAAAGGATATTTGGAAATTTGACCTTTAAGGGGGTGAAAAGGGGGACTTTGTTTGTATGAAAAATCTTATTCCTTGAGTTAAGAAACTTTAAACTTGGCACGAATACTTATTTAAATAAACTATAGAGTTTGTCATTTTTTGTTTGTTTAAACTACCCCCTAAAGGGGATTGGCGGATGTCAATGTTTGTATGGAAAATTTTTAACGCGCGGTCCGATTAACTCTAAACTCAGTATTTATACTTAAGACCGAAAATAAAGAATGACGTGTATCAATCACATCAGGTTATTTTTGAAAATCTACCCCTAACGGGATAACGAAATCCACGCGGGCGAAATCGCGGGGCAGTGCTACTAATGACACAAAGAAGAAAATTTATGTACACAGGATGGTAGGGACTTCGACGCGCAACCACCAAGGTACATGATTCTGGAACCCTGCGCGTTGAAATTTTTCGTCGTTATTAAAAAAAAAATGCTGTTCCATATTTTGACCGCGTAGGTATTGCACTTGTGTAGGAAACAGCAGATTTTTTTTTTTAATAATAACTGAAGAAAAATTTAAACGCAGGTCCAGAATCATGTACTGAATCCATTGTAACAGGTTGCGCGTCGGTGTCCCTGCCACCCTGTATGTGAAGTTACCTGCATGGCAGTGTATGGCAACCCTGCCCTCCTGCAGAGCGAACGATAGAACTTTCGCCATGTTGAGGAGCCCACTCAGGCTTGCCTCGGCGTAGTCCGGCCACGCGAAGTTGTAATAGTATACTGAAAACACATATTATACACATAAAACATAACATAACATCACGCCTGTAATCCCCGAAGGGTTAGGCTGAGGTGCACCAGTGTACCTATAGTACAGCCATATTTCGCCAGTTATATTTAAGTCCCATGTAATAGGGGGCAAGCCTATTGCCATCAACCGGGCACAGTTCCAGACTCCAGGCTGCTACTGAGAAATTCCAGATGGAAAAACCCAATAACACTTTACCCGACCTGGGAATCGAACTCAGACTCAGCAGTAGCACTTGTGACCACTAGACCAACGAGGCAGTCAAGACATAATTATGTACGTACATCCCTTGATTATACGATCATCACAAAGCCAGTTCGGATCGTCAGCCCATGCTTTGTTCTTAGGTCATCTAAAACAATATTCTCAAGTAAATAAGTGAAATAGACTCAAGATCCATTCTACGCTGCCGAGAATTGCGCCAAGTTGAAAAGAAACTCAATTACTTAAGTTGCTTGCCATCCATTGCCATCCAACGTGGCAACGCTGCCAGCCTCCCGGGCACTTTTTATTTATATACTTGTACATAATATATATATATGTTTTTTTTTTAGAGTTACTACTGGTACTTAAGTTACAATTAAGTATTTTAATATTATGATTGTTATTTCCGTCTTGGTTTTATAATTATTTGGGTACGGGATCGGGTTTGCAGTACAATATTATGTTAATGTTTCTAACAATTCAAAACGAGATTATTTAATTTTTAAATAAGTTAACATGTTTTTATTAGTGCTATAAATAGCACTAAAAGCAAACAAGCAAAATCAATAGCAAGGATAAATCCTCGAAATCGTCGACTTTGTCTCTGTCATCTCTGACCTAGACTAGAGTCAAGAGCAAACCTATCTTAAATTTAAAAAAAAATAATTTAAAAAAATCATTGTGACTTACTGTCATTAGCCATGAAGATTGTGGGGTCATAAGTGAACCCTGACTTGGTGAGGGGGGGTCCACAACTGGCGTGCTCCCCCGGCGTCTGTAGGTTGATCACTGTGCGAATACCCCAGCTGAAACATGCAGAACAGAATTGCACTTTAATCAGTTGAAATAAATTCCAAAATCCTTTTTTTTTAAATAAAATTTTGTTTATTGAGTTAGTATGGTAAGTGGTAACAAGACTTTGGTTCCCGGCAAAAGATACGGCTGCTTTCAGAACGAAACGAAATCCTTAACTTTCGAGCTTTTCGCTAGGTACCAATTACGACTGTCTTAAATATAAATGTTAATAATTGTATGCCGGTCAAGAACAGTCGTCGACACACTAAAGTTTCTCCGTGTTAAGAATATCACCCATTCATAGGCGTACGATTCCTGCAAGTGCAAGCTCATCGCCGCAAGGTTGCCTGCTTGACGGTCTTCTACAGATTATACTTCGGGGAGTGTGCTCAAGAACTCCACGACCTCATTCCGCCGGCCCCCTTCTATCAGCGGACATCTAGACGCACTGCAGGTTACCATCCTTACCTAGTTGCTATCCCACCAATTCGCACTAAGCGTTTCCAAATGTCTTTTGTGATGCGCACAGCAAAGGAGTGGAACTCTCTGCCTGCGTCTGTGTTTCCGAATGCATACAACCTCGATCTCTTCAAAGTGAGAGTGAACAGGCTTCTTCTGGGTAAGCTCACTCCATCGTCGACTTTGTCTTTGTCATCTCTGACCTAGACTAGAGTCAAGAGCAAACCTATCTCAAATAAAAAAAAAAGCGCAAGTTCACTAAATCCCAATCCGGTGACTGTTATCATGAGAAAATTTCCTTTTTTTTATGCTACTTAGGTCCATCGTAATGATTTTTGTGTATTTTTTTTACGTATTTATGCGTTATTACGTTTATGCTTGAGATTTCGTCTGCATGTAGGTATGTTTTAGGGTTCCCTAATCAACAAGGAACCCTTGTAGTTTCGCCATGTCCGTCTGTCTGCCTGTCCGCGGCTTAGCTCAGAGATTCTTACCTGTAATTTGGCACGGGTATACATATTAATCATGCCGTCAATGTGGTAAAATAAAATCTTGAAAAAAAAAATGTTATGGTGCCCTACACGTAAAGTCTTTCAGACAAGAAAGAAAGTTTCCAGGAAGAAAGGAAGAAGGGAGAAGGGGGAAGGGGGGAAGGGAGAAGTTTTCAGGTCAGACTTTTTTTTCTACTCTATCAGTGGTGTGGGGGTGTCGTTGGATTTCAGGGTTCTGTTTCCGAAATATTAAAAGCTTTAAATTACAAATTTTTGTTAAAGTGTCCCCCCACTGCTAGCTAAATGGTTGTTTTTGGATAATTTATGTGAAAAAATTAATGGCAGTAGTATATATATAATTATAACGAAGTTACAAAGAAAACTATCACAGCTAAACAGGCTTTACAAGTTACCGAGTAATACTCGGCCAACATACATTTGCAGTTGGAATGTATGAGACAACGTGTGTGTTTTTCAACTACAATGTTAAGTTTGTTCTTGGGATAAATTCATTCCAACTACGGAACCCCTCAAAGTGCGTGGTCCGACACGCACTTGGCTGGTTTTTAATACAAATATCCCGGATGAAAAGTAGCCTATTTCCTTGTCCAGGTCCAAGGCTGTAGTTTTTCATAGTGATTGGTTCACTGGTTTAGGCGTGAAAAGACGGAGCTTTCGCATTTTTATTATTAGTATGCATATTACGGATACAAAACCACTTACCTATGGAACTGTTGTATAATATTCCTGGCGGCGATACTGGTGGTGCTGGGGCGTGCCATCGCCAGAATGTCGTCGGTAACCCTGGGACAACGTGACGTTAAATTAAGTAAGATATTCAAAGAGTGATACCTATTATTGATGTCGTTGGAAGGGTTTACCTAAAGCTTTATGGTTTGTGGGTGATTTTGTTTTGAAGATGTCGTTTTGTGCTTTAAGAGATTTTTTAAAGAATACTAGGCATATTTTCCTGGCTAATCAATTGTTTTGAATTCAAAATAATTGTTCGGGAAATGAGTGTGTACTTACTAATAAACGTATTATTACAGGTGAATAGTTACACACCGATTTCTCTCTTTCAGTCGTCAGTAATTTGACTTTCGAAAGATGAAGACAAAGCGTTGTGTAACTATACAGACGCTATACAATGTTTATTAGTAAGGAGGTAGGTATTTATTGCCTGCTCGCTTGGCACCCGAATCTTTTGAGTAGAAGTCAGTGACACTTTGGTTTAATTATGACGTTTGAGAGACGCGAAATGCCAAGGAACGGCCAAGGCAGATATTTTGACGCATTTCGGCTGCACGTAAAATCAATTTTTCCCTCAAAAACTACTTTGCCTTGTTCTTTTTGGCTTGATGCAAAAAACGCAGTTTCCTCAAAATTAGCATTTTTCGTGAAAAAAAAGCCGTTTTATGCAATTGTGATACCTGTTGAACCCCGGGACACCTTTTTGCTTCAGCGGATTCAGCAGGTCAAGGGCTCCCACACAAAACTGCGAATTCGCGCCGCATCGGGGCTTTGTGTAAGAGCCCTAAGGGTTAAAGCAATGTCAATAAAATCTCGTCTAAACGTTCACCATTAAAGACATAAGGGGATTAGGTTTATGTAACAGAGCATACAGAATTTTTAAAAGATTTTTTTTTTTTGTTAATTCTATATGCTCCGTTTGTCCATACCAATGCTACCGACCACGTTATGACACTATTTCGCCAACTTTGGAGAAACTTATCGGAGAAGGACAATGAAAAATGCGTCAGCTCATGTCACATGTAATTTGCGTCCTGGAGATAAGCATTTAAATAAGTAACCATAAAAATGCGAAAATACCGTACGTGAAGTTAATTGATCGTAGTTCTGTGTTAGCTAAGTGCCTAGGAACCTGTATTAATTTATAAACAAATCATAAAATACCGTTGATTATGTAGCTGGTAAACACGAAAGCAATTAATGTTATTATATTACTTTGACGATCGAACATGTAGATATCTACATTATTATGTGTGTATATTCTATTTATTTCAATGGTTTATTTTATGTAAGCACGCACATAAGTGATTGTTTGCCATCATGTTCGTTAAACTTTTAGTACCTACTGCAGCATAACTCTGCATGTCAAAACTTTTTGGTTCTTTATAATCAACCTTTTTTTCCGTTTGTATTTGAGCCTGGTCGATTTTTATCTTTTTATTTCGTGATTCAAATTATTTTTCTTCTGACAAATGGGTCCCCATTTTTTTCTTAGTTGCAAAAGTTGAATCAATTGATACGGATCCAGTTTGTGGAAAATTAACGAGTTTTTTTCAAGTGAACCACACTATCCCTGC
Source organism: Fissipunctia ypsillon (assembly GCA_947568875.1). NCBI lineage: Eukaryota > Metazoa > Arthropoda > Insecta > Lepidoptera > Noctuidae > Fissipunctia > Fissipunctia ypsillon. The sequence continues at coordinate 11,570,321 of OX387663.1, read as the reverse complement.
CGTCCTATTAATACCTTATGGCAAAACTATATTGAGAATGGTATATTAAGTACGAGTCTAACCGTTCATCTTTATTTTTTCTGGATTGAACAGCTTTGAACAGGCCGCCTTTCGCCCTCCAGGTTTTGGCCTAAAATTACGCTGGACGTCCTTGGCCAACGTCGAGAGTTGGACTGCATTTTGACCGCTGAAGGTCTCGCAAACAACGCCAGTTCCTGAACAAAGAACTGCGACAACCTACAGTCTACGTCACCTCGCCGGACGCAATTACTTATGCCACGGGTTTTTTTTATGATATTTTACGTTCTAATTTAATAGTGTAGATAGTAATCCTCTGCAGATTTTTTAAATTCATTAACTACTTAATTTTATTTTCAAATATGTAAAATGCGAGATACCTTGGTTCTCTGATCTTTTTTTCATAACGATATGTTTTGGTAGCGTTACTTATTAATCGACTAGATAGTACGTTTATTTTCTCGTTCGTTATTCGCGTACCTATCGGACCAAAGTTCTCTATTTTATTCCCTTCACACAACTCAACCTTCAATTTTTTTATACTACATATAATATTCATTTTTTTTACCTTTTAATGTTATTTTCTATTTTTATTTTAAAAACAAAATTAAACGTGTCGTAGCAGAAAAGTGAATCTTCCGTCTTTTTTTTTTTTTTTTCGCTACACTACGTACAATCTGAGGAATATTAATGAAAAATGATTTTATTTCTGTACGTAGGTTTGTACAAACACTTTCACACGTCAAAAATAAATTATGTTTTAAAACTAGAAGAGTTCGGTGTTTTCTATCCGACTACTCTGAGAAGAAATACCGAAACAAACTAAGGCCCACTTGTGTGAAAAACTTAACTCAGAATTAGTCGCTAACACAAGGTTAAATTGACAATATTGTATAACAAACTGTCAATTTAACCTCGTGTTAGCAACTAACTCTTGAGTTAAGTTTTTCACGCAAGTGGGCCTAAGAGATCTCGCAGTCTCTTTTAAAGTCCAGGCATAATCTTGGTCAGATCGTGTAAAAACCATGTAGATTAGTGTCTCAAATGGTCTTTTGAGAAAATAACCACATGTCCTGTCAGTGCACGCGTTTGTCAGTAATCGTATAACTCAACTCAGAACTTAAGAAGCCCAACGACTCGACAAACCCAAAGAAAGGACAGTTGGGTAGGCCACAATAAATTAGTCAAACTGTCAGATCATCTTTAAATCAAAATGAGAAAGAAGATCAATATAAAAAAAACTTATTTATAAAAAAATACAACCGACTTCAAAAAAAAAAAAAAACTTTAATTTCGGTAGTCGATGTCTTTGGTTTAATATTTTCGTTTTCTGCCACCGACTTCCGAAATTAAAGTTATTTTTCACGTTGGAGTGTTTTTTTACCTAAGTCGGTTGATTTTTTATAGATAAGTTTTTATTTTCCACTTTTTAGTTGTGGTACCTACCCCTTCCAAATTCGTATACCACTATTTGCAAAGTAAATAACAGTGACCGGAAGTTATTATAACATCATTAACATACACTAAATGGACAAAAATACGTAAAACCACTCATCACAATTTGACCAAATTTAAATGCGACCACAGGAGTTACCTTTTCAAATAAAAACTTTGCAAAAAGGTAAATATATGTCGCGCTTAGTCGTGTCAGAAGTTGGGAAGGCATAGATTTTATCAGGTTTGGACGCTGTCGCCAACAAATTATTAAATCCATTATTAAATCAATCGTTGACGACATCTGTCTTCTGACAATCAAGGCCACACATAACATACGACTCAGGTAGCGTAATTTGAAGCTTTTTATGCTTAAAATCATTTATAGGCAGAGTGCATCTCATGACAATTCTAATAATACGTTGTTTTATTACGGAGTTCCGGTGCCTACTTTCCGGCTTCATCATCAGATGAGTTCCATGGTACCATTTGCATCAGAGCCATTTATTTAAATTTGCTTCGTCATAGTCGTTTAACTATCTTAACCGAGATATCTTATCGCCACCCGTGAAATACTTATCATTGAGGAGTTCCCGACTTCTTCGTCAGTTCTACTTGACCAAATGATACTTTCTGAATGCAAATGCTTGACTTGTTGATGAAAATACCAAAATTGCTATGCGTTCGCCTATGATATTTGAGGAGTTCCCCCAATCCCTCATGGATCCTATCATCAGAACTGGATTTTGATAAAAATGGAACCAATCTGCAAGTATGTCCTTTCAAATAAAAAAATAATTTTCCAAATCGGTTTATACATGACGAAGTACTGAGCTAACAAACATTAAAAAAAAGGGTGCTAATTAAGGCAGCTTCTTTAAAATGTCATTCTCGTCTGCAAATATATTTAGTTGTCTAATGAATTAATAGGTCAGCGACGAACTTTTAGCGTCTAATAAATGGTTTATAAGCGACCATATATTGTAAAACAAGCTACTGTTAATATGACGCAACATGGTGATAATTCTTAAGCAACTAAATTTGTGATATGTCTACTCATTGCCAGCTTCTAATAAGTGTATCAACTTCATCTATAAAATAATATCAACGTACTCTAATTTCATAGAGTCACCTTTATTTTTATACTTTAGCATAAGTAATTGACTATTATACCTACCCAAATGAACATACAAAAAATATTGTTATCATAAACAAACATCTGCAACTCTGTGTTTGTTTGTGTTTGGACACACCTTAGGGAAAATTAAAACCTAACCTAACCTAACCTTTTTTTTTTTTTTGGTGACGGGGTGGAAATCCTCATGGATGTCCTCTGCCCTGGGGTGGGCAGAGGGGTCTGTCAGACTCTTACTGACTAAAACCACCCCGGTGTTCCCTCGCACACTTGCACCGGGGGCTATGGGGGCACTTAAGCACTTTTCAACGCAGCCCCCGACTGGTGCTAGCCCACGTCTGCGGGCTCCGTCTTGTCGAGCGAGGGCAGTGAGGTGTTTGACTCCCCCCGCGACGTCTAAGAGGGGCGCGCGTGGAACACTACGCGCCACCACCGCCGCCGCCGCCACCGCCACCGCCGCGGGTCCTGTGGAGTGAGGGGAGGCAGACGTCCCCGAGTCCGCCGCCCTTGGACCCATTTAGGGGGGCCGGAAGAGGGCATTGTCAGCCCTCTGCCGACGCCCGATGCGCCTGCTGCGGGCAGGGAGAGCACTTGAAATCTCCCTCTCCCTTTCCGCTGCCTCCTTCTGGGACATGACCTTCTCGCAGAAGGAGATCACCGCGTCCCACGACGCTGCGCCACCGACCATAGAACGAATCACAGCCGGCAGCGACAGGTCGCTTCCCACTTCCGAAACGAGGGCACGGCGCGGCTCCTCCCAAGCTGCACACTCTGCAAGCGTATGCCACGCCGTGTCCTCCAGACAATGGACGCAGTGATGACACCGAGCGTCCGGCTCCCTGCCTATGCGACACAGGTACTTCCCGAAGCAGCCGTGCCCCGAGAGCACCTGCGCCGCCCTAAATGACAGGGAGCCGTGCCTCCTCCCGAGCCAGTCGTCGAGTACTGGCCGGACCGCCTCGATGGTGACGAGGCCGGCGGTAGGGCGCAAAAGCCTGTCCCGCCATTCCGCCACCAAGACCTGGCGGAGTTCGGACCGGAGCAGCGTGATCTGCCGCTGCACCAGTACTACGCCCCGCGTCTGCGCCTCCTCACGCCACCGATGCAGTGACGCGAGGGCTCTCGCTTCCAGGTCCCACGGCGGGGTTCCGGCTAGTGCACAAGCCGCCTCGTAGGAGATCGTGCGATACCCTCTGATGACTCTGACGGCCATCGTCCTCTGCGGTACTCGCAACACTGCGATACTGCGGGCCGTCAGGTCAGCCGCCCACACCGGGGCCCCATACAGGGCCATGGATCGCACGATCCCCACGTACAACCGCCTGCAGGCGGTACTTGGGCCCCCCAAATTGGGAAGCAGCGTTGACAGCGCGCCCGCCGCGCCCATCAACTTGGGTGCCAGCCGCCGAAAGTGGGGGCCGAAGTCCCAACGGCTGTCGAGCACCAATCCCAGGTACTTCATGGTTGACTCGACAGTGATCCGGGTCCCCCCGACCACGATATGTGATCCCGGCGGCGGCGCTCGTCGGGGGCCATGGAAAATGATAGCCTCCGACTTGTTGAGGGCCACCTCCAGGCCCAGGCGCCGGATGCGGTTCACCACCTGCGAGACCGCAGCCGTAGCCAGCAACGCTGCCTCCCTGTGTGAGCACCCCCGAGCTGTGACCAGCGTGTCGTCCGCGTAACACGTCAGGTTCACCCCCGGCTGGAGCTCGCCCCTCAGAACCCAGTCGTACCCGATGTCCCACAGCAGTGGTCCTAGAACCGAACCCTGTGGAACACCGCACGACATCTCGCGCTGGCCTCTGCCGTCGCGTCCCCTGTAAACCTAACCTAACCTAACCTAACCTAACCTAACCGAATACGAGCACTCCTTAATCGTGTCATTTAATGTAAACAAATACACGTGAACTCATTGCTGCACGCACCGAATAGAGCTCGCTCATTGGTGCAAATGGCCGGTCGCGCCCCTCTGATTCCCAACGAGCGTCAGGTACACTCCCGCGCTTGTGTTGCAAACTTTCACGAAAAAAGAATATGATTTATTAATTTAGTTGTTGAATGAAAAACTTTGATTGCTAATTTTGAGGCTGGAATTTGATTTTATTAGCAGACAGATGTTGAATCTCTAAAATATATAAAGTAGCTCACTTACAACATTAGTCGCTGAGTTATCAAATCAGAAGTAAATATATTTATCGGTAGCTCGGAGTCATATTAATTTACGCTCGTAAATTGACGCTGGTTTTTTGATATTCTGTTGGAATAGTAAAGATGATGAATTAATATAATTGAAGCTGTTCTATTAACTCGTCGCCCAAATATAAAAAAAGACGCTAGGTTGCAGGTGCTAAAGAAAACTTTTGTTGCCGCACATATAATTTCCCAAAAAAAAACAATCGAATTGAGAACTTCCTTTTTTTTTGAAGTCGTTTAAAAATGACCCACATAGTCCTCACATTCACAATATTTAAATAATTTAATTTAGGTCTAATATTTAATTGCTGAGGTGTTCTTGACACAGTTTTTAATTAATATAACCTAACCATGATATGGTGCGTGGTAAATAAGTTGGTGTAAGTAACACAGCTGATAGCGTTGAGGTCGGGATAGGCAGAGGTCGGGCCGGATTTCTTAGTTCTTATAGTTGAGAATAGAGCAATAGATTTTGAGTTTTTTGTAAGAACAACCTAGAAATATCTATAAAAACATGACCTTCATAGATAAATAATTAGTTTACTACGATCAACTGGCATAATACTTTGTGCAAACCTCCACCGTTAAAAATAATATAGGTCTACAAACAAACGGTTACCACCTAAATCTACCTAGCCTTTTCCGAACTATTTCCGGGTTAGACTGGAAGCCGACCCGAAGGTCGGCTTCCAGTCTAACCCGATGCAGCTGAATACCGGTATTTTACATGGAGCGACTGCCTATCTGACCCCCATAACCCAGCGATTGGGTAACTCTATACCCCTTAGTAAGACTGGCTGGCTGGATTACAAAAAGCATCTACAAAACGGAGAAAATAATACTAAAACAAACAAAAAGCACTAAGCGGTAGCAAAAACATAATTAACATTTCAACCTAATTAAGCCTTTCGCCTTGCTCGAACGAGTGACATTGAAAACGAAAAAACAAAGCATTTTAAATTACATACTTAGTACTTCATTAAAGTAGCTATAATTTACTTATTTACGGTCATACATTAGTAGTTTGTTTTATTAACAAATGTCATGTGTAATGTTACGACTGCAATGCCGTTGTTAAGCGGGGGATACACGGACGATTTTAGCCTGTTAATGAGGCTATGTTACCTATATGTACATACATAAACTTACGCCTTCTACCCATGGGGGTAGGCAGAAACTATAGAACGGCACCTGCTACGATCCATAAACACTCCTTTTGATAAATGATAAATGATTTTATTTCTATAAGTAGGTTTATACAAACACTTTTACAGGTCAAACATTTTTTTTTTCAAACTATGAGGCCGGCGTTTCATATCTGACTACTTTGAGAAGAAAGGCCGAAACAAACTCAGAGGTCACAGTCTCTTTTAAAGTCCAGACATAATCTTGGTCAGATCATGTGAAGACCATGTAGGTTGGTGTCTGAAATGGTCTTTTGAGGAAAGAACCACACAGATTGAGTGGACCTGTCCAGTCAGTGCAAGCATCTGTCAGTGATCGTACAGCTCAACATAAAAGTTAAGGAGCTCAACGATTCGACGAACAATACCAAAGAAAGGACATTAGGGTAGGCCGCATAATTTACTCAAACTGGCAAACTATGATTAAAGCTGAGAGCTTTTGCTTCGTTTACGTTCATACATCTCACGATGTCCTTCTAGGGCGTCCCCGCCCGGCGTTTCCACTCACATCTGCCTCAACATGACCAAACCATCTAAGCATAAGTACCTACTCTTTAAAATTTTTGTCACTAAATCTTTTGAACCGCACCGTTGCCTTATCACATCGTTCCTCCACCTATATGTAGTTATGAGCCTGTAATATCTGATCATAGGTTAGGAGAACCTTCAGTTTATATAAGAGTTCAGCAGCTTAATTGCGTAAGACACTGTCAATCACAATCCGAAGGATTCAAGGCTTCAAAATGAAGAAAATCCATAGCTTCATAATTATGTTATTAATCCACTAGCTGTGCCCCGCGACTTGGTTCGCGTGGATGTTGTAAGACATACAATATACTAAAATAACAGCCACATTTTAATAAAACTCCCTCGTCCCCCGTCCCGTCGCCAATCGTCGCGTTGAATCGCCCGCCCGCGCTATTACTTCGTTTTCGCTTAGTGTTCTTTCTGACTTTTTTCTTTTTGCTCGGCTACTAAGGGTCGTAGCGTGATGTTAAATAGCCTATAACTATCCTCGAGAATTGGGCTACCAAATGCAAAAAGAATTTTTCAAAACCGACCTTTTGTTCATAATTTCATGGGTTTTAATTTTTTTGCGTGGAACCCTAATTATTTTTCTAAAATAAAAGTAGCAGATGTTACGGTGGGCCGTAACATCTGCTATCTGCCAGTGAAATTCCCGTCAAAATTGGTCCAGCTGTTTCGGAGATTAGCCGGAACAAACAGTCAGGCAGACAGACAAACATGTTAAAAATTGCTTTTTTGTTATAAGTACCGTTTATACATTCTTATGCATTTAGTAAAAAGTTGTTATTTGGACATTACAAACAGACACTTCAATTTTATTTATTTGTATAGCTGTATAGATACTCATAATAATTTATTGGCTACAAATATGACGGACAGCACAGTAGGCATTGCTTGCGATAGCCAGAACCGTGTACCCCGACCCTTATTTCTTAAGTTCACATTAGTAAGTCGAGTAAAAAAGTATATTATTACAATAATTAACATAAAATAAAGTGGCCAGGCGGAAGTCACGCGACCCACACGTTTTATTGTAGGTTCTTTTATTTTTAAAGCCAAGGATAGGTCCTCCGTTACATATGATAATTTTGTGAGGGGTGCTTAATTACTTGTATTACTTACTATGCTTCTGCTGAGCATGAGGTCCTGAGTCAGATTCCCGGAATGGGCAAAGTGTTATTAGGTTTTCTCATCTGGAATTTCTCAGTAGCAGACCGGAGTCTGGATTTGTGGCCGGTTGATGGCAATAGGCTCGCCCCTAAACATAACTGGCGAAATGTGGGTCCGTTCCTTTAGTGAAAGTTCTTCATAATGATGAGAACAATGACCCCTTAAGAGGTTTTCTGTTATTTCAATTTCACCTTGTATATGTATCTCTTTTACTTACACGGTACCTACAATCTTTTATTGAGCGAGAAAATAGTTAATAGCTAGTCGCTTCCTCGTCGGCTGTGAGACAGGCCTTACGGCCGAACTCAATAACCTATCTATCACCAGTTTTGGCATACTGGAGATAGAAAACCTATCTATCCATAGTTTTAACGTCCCAATAATCTATAAGAAATTATGGAATCTTACCGGCCTGATATAAGGACAGATAGAATTATACTGTCTATCATCAATAGCAATCTGTCTTTTACTGAAAATAGGTTATTGGGTTCGGCCGAAGTGACATTCAACCTAAGGGTAATTAATAAGGCCCTTAACGAGCCATACAATATCAAAACCCGGTATGTCCACTCTATGTGAAAAGTGACAACTGAAAGAAATATGTTTTTGGCTATAGATAGATTATTTTTTATTTGGTTTTTTTATTAAACGATCACTCGTGTGTGATGTGCTTATTAGAATAGTAATAAAAATAATACATAAATAACGGATTAAGCTAAAAACTTAGGTTAAAGTATGGACATAGCGTTGTTTGATATAAACTAGCGAAACGTACCGGAGTTTGAAAAAAATCACTTTGAACTTGCCGACTTCACTCTGGTAGCTCATGGAAATGGCAGCCATCTTAGACCTCATACTTTACGCTTATTGGTCGTCGCGGACGTGCTTAACTTTGATAAACACATGGCAATAGAGTTCAATAGACATACCGGGATATGAAAGAAATGATCTATTTTGACCATTATTTTTGTAGTTTTTATTGACTAAGCATGATTTGGAAAACACAAAGGAGACGGAAACGATTACATACAATCTTGGGCCTAAATGTAATGAGATGAAATTGGTGTGAATTAATAGATTTAAACTTATCAGTCCCTCGCTGAAAATTCTGTGAGTTTTGACAATCTGAGAGGCGAGTTATTAGAGGTTTAGTAAAAGTAAGGTTATGTCACAATCTTTAACCAACAACTGATTCCTGAAGTGCAAAAGATGTTCTTTAAACACTAATGTTTATTATATTTCGTCTAAGGGTCGTCGGCCTAGTGTACCTATGCAGTGACTAGTTGCTACCTATCCCACAATTCACACAGCGATCCATAGTTTCAACAATATCCAATCCACAAGGCGGCGGCGGTAAAATTCAAAATAACAATTCCAAACGTGTGAGCCCCGGCACAGGCAACAGAAAGAACACGGGTGGGTTTTAGTCAGTAAAAGTCTGACACGCCATCTCGCTCCGCCCAGAGCGGGAGAAGTCATTTGATGATTTCCCATCCACAAACGTGTGAGCGATCTTCGTTGTCCAGTGTGAAAACATGGGTCGTACAAGGTAGGCAGGGTCAGAATCCGTAAACAACAACGCAGCGGTCGTTAAAAATTAAATAATCTGGAAAGCATTCAAAACTCAGAAAACAAGAAACGAGTGAACAAGCAAGAGCAGTCGGCAACTGTCTACTGTCAATGTTGAGCTGACTCACAGCTGTCATGCCAGTGACATAGACTAAAAATATAAGACTCATTTTAATCGATATGAAATCGATATACATTATATTGGTTTTCAGTAATTAATTGATATTTAATTTGTTAAGGAATGCAATTAATTGCACTTTATTGTATTTAAGTTTAATGCATTTAATTACACGAGTTAATTACCTAGTGCGAAGGTTTTCTTTTTATAATTTTGTAATCGATTACTTATTATATATAGGTACATATTTCTCTTAATTCTCCGCTTCCAGATTGAGAATTGAGCTGATTTTTGATATTCTAAGATAAAAAAATAAGACTAATTTTTTAGATCGTAATTATCTCAACTTATTACATTTGGGCCCATCGTTTTCCATCTCCTATAAGCATTTTTAACCGACTTCGAAAAAGGAGTAGGTTCTAAGTTCGAGTATATGTATGTTTATTTTTTATGTATGTCCACCGTTTTCTCCGTTAATTGTGAACCGATTTTGAACACTATTTTTATTTTGTTTGAAAGGGTATACTTCCGAAGTGGCCCCATTGTCACCAAGTCAGAATCTGATGACGGTATCCCATGAAAATCGTGGGAACTCTTCAAATATTATAGGCACACCTATAGCGATTTGGGTATTTTTTATAGTAACTTGTGCATTTGCTCTCGGAAAGCACGATTTGGTGAAGTGGAACTGATGATGAAGAACACAGATAACCACCGGAACAACTCAGTATTTCACGGGTTGCGATTCGATTAATTTAAAATGATTGCCAAGCAATATAAGCTCGTCACAATGCATATGGTGAAGTGGAGCTGATGGTGAAGTACCAGGCGAACTCCTCAACAATTAAGATCCCTGTATCGGGAAAAGCAATATTTTGTAAAAGGTGATGAGCAGTTGTCATTAGTCTATTCTAACTTACGTAAATTACAAACCGACCCACTAAAAAGTGACAGATAAAGAACTGTTTTGCAAAAAAAAAAACAACCGACTTCCAAAAAAAAAACACTACTACGAAGTGAAAAATAACTTCAATTTTGGAAGTCGGTGGCAAAAACCTAAAATACAGATCCAAAGACACCGACTTCCGAAACTAAAGTTATTACAGTATTAAAAAAAAATTGACCCCATTCACAGTTCAGTTTCGAGTATGACTTACCGCGTTTTGATATTTAACTACTCACATAGTTGGATATTTACATGTAAAAGAAAGAACCACTGTTTTTATTGCTCAACATTTAGAACCACAAATAAAACCGGTGACATAGTAAATACGACTACACGAGTGGCGGTACTATCAGCAGACGTCGTCGTTGTCCTAGTGTAAAACTAAATTATGAACGTGCTGGTTTTTTTTTTACATTACAACGGGTAATACGTATATAACATGTTCATGTTCACAGTAGGTCGAGTGTGGGCTGTTTTTGTAAAGTTTAGCGTTATCTATGATAAAATGGTGTTATAATTTATATTATATTGTATTCATTAGAATGGTTTTACTAACGTAATACCTAATTATTATAGTTAGAATGTTTTGTAAGATGCCATTAGCCTTTGCACTTCATATACCTACACTATATGCAACACCAATAATATTATATTATATTTCGGGATATAGCCTTTTTATTAGAAAAATGTCTGTATATATCCGAAGTAATGACACACAGTAATAATAAATGAATTATATTGTATGTTTTCTGTTTTTAATGTTTTGACATTATATAATTTAGAATAATTTGCTGACATTTAATATATATTTTGATATTATAGCTAAAACTGTGCGGCATTATACCTAAACCTGTTTGAATTTGAAACTGTTTTGACACATTATTTGAGCGCTAACTAATAATTATTCAGAGTTGTATTTTGGTTTTGTTTTTCTTTTAATGTATTTATATGTAAATTGCATGTATATTCTGATTTCAACACAATGAAAATTGTTTATGTAATAAAATGAAATGAAATGAAATGAAATATATCCTATCCCTTCTTGCGTTGTATTTTTTTTATGAAACCTAAATTAAAGGAGCTATTTTAAGATTTCAGGAAATCTTTAGAAAAATACAGCCAATTCAACTTTTGCCTGATAAAAAGACACTCCCTTGCAAAACCCATACAGTGATGTATACAAAAAAAAAAATACTGTGTGGTACATTTCGGCAGGAGGTACCCCTCCAAATACTGGGCGGTGTTATTAGGTTTTCTACCCGATAAAGGTCATAGTAAGCAAAATCATCATCTGCCTAGCATTTTTAACTATTTTGGCGTCGACTTCCAGTCTAACCGGATGCAGCAGAATGCCAGTATTTTACACGGAACGACTGCCTATCTGACAACCACAAACCAGTTACTGGCTAACACGATACCCTTGGCAAGACTGGTTGTCAGACTTTCGGGCTTCTGACTATCCGTAACGACTGTCTAAGATCTAGGAATGACAGCCGGGACCAACGACTTAACGTCCTTTTCAAAGCATCGAGAGGTCTCGGTATGTAATGAATGGTCACCCACCCACGGACTGACCTCGACAAGCGTTGCTGAACCTTAAAGATCGATCTGTGTGGCTGTTAATTAGCCCCCTTCCAAAGTAAGCAAAATATACTAACCAGTCGGAGTACAGCCCCTGTATCGCAGTCCCCGGCTGCGGCAGCTCATACCTGCAGCGCTGCCCGCCACAGAATAACGCACATTGTAAGCCGCCAGGTGTGCTCACGCGCAGCTTTTCACCAACCACGCTGTATAGCGCTGATGGGGGGTGGTTGATGCGGCGACGAGATTCGCGGCTCCTAGAAGGTGGGAAACCATTGCTTGAGAAATGATAACCGCTAAAATGAATGAAAAATGAAAATACGTCATGCGTCTGTATCATGTATTTCTTCTTTGTGGTATCGATGATTCCATTTCCATCCTAACTAGTATTATAAATGTGAAAGTGAGTTTGTTTGTTTGTTACGCTTTTACGCTAAAACGACTGAATGGATTTGGATGAAATTTGGCACGTGGGTAAACCATGACCTGTGTTAGGACATAGGATAATTTTTTATCCCGGTAGTATAATTCTGTGGGCTAGTTTCCTACCTCCACGTGGCCGAAGCCGCGGGCAAAAGCTAGTATTTTATTTATACAAGGTGTAACATAAATAACGCACAACCTGTTAAGGGGTCATTGTACTCATAATTATGAACAACTTTTACTATGGGACCAAACCTGAAATCGCGAAAAAAAATCAGCTGCTCCCTACATTTATGTATAATTCGCATAACTCGTCAAAATTTAAGGAACAGCAGATTTTTTTTTCGCGATTTCAGGTTTGGTCCCATAGTAAAAGTTGTATATAAAGATGATTACAATGACCCCTTAAGAGTTTGTGCGTTATTTATGTTATACCTTGTATATAAAAGCTTCGACCAGAATTCGGCCATGTATGTTCTGTATATGGAATTTTAAAGCAGACCCTATTCAAGTAACTTGTAGTGGGAACAAGTGACAACATTAAGAACAAGATAGATATTCGAGACGTAACAGAAGACAGGAAAAGGTAATTTTATAACTGGCTAAGCCTTTGCTACGAGATGTCTACACGTTTGCTACGAGATGGCTACGCCTTTGCTACGAAATAGCTACGATTTTGCTACGAGCGTAGCCCGTGTACCGTAGCACGATAATCCTATATTTACACACTAGCTTTTGCCCGCGGCTTCGCCCGCGTGTATGTCGGAATATATCAAATTAGTACCTACCACCTACCCTACGTGTTAATCCAGGTTCTAAAAGATCTGTATGCCAAATTTCCTCTAAATTCAATCAACCGTTTTTGCGCCAATCCGGAACATACATCCCGGCAAACAACAAACGGACAAAAAATCTAAAAACTATAGTGTGCGCAACAGACTCGTTCAATCACTTCTTTTCAAATATATGTAATGCACAGTTCTGACTTCGTTACTATTTTTAACCGACTTCAAAAAAAGGAGGAGGTTATCAATTCGGTTGTATGCTTTTTTTAATGTTTGTTACCGTTACTCCGTCATTTATAAACCGATTTGAATTTTTTTTTTATTCGAAAGGATTGTACTTCCAGATTGGTCTCATTTTTATCCAAATCCAGTTCTGATGATAGGATCCATGAGGAATTGAGGTAACTCCTCAAATATTATTGGCAAACACATAGTGATTTTGGTATTTTCGTCAACAAATCAAGCATTTGCATTCAGAAAGTATGATTTAGTGACGTGGAACTGACGAAGAAGACCATAGATGGCTACAGGAACTCATCAATGACAATTATTTCACGGGTGGCGATAAGATATCTCGATTAAGATAGTTAAACGACTATGACGAACCAAATTTAAATAAATGCTTCTGATGAAAATGGTACCATTGAACTCAGATCAGTAATTAAACAATGTATCCTAGCCGTGTTGGGGCTTATTAGAAATGTCATGAGATGCACTCTGGCTATAAATTATTTTTAACCGACTTCAAAAAGGAGGAGGTTCACAGTTCTTCGGAATCTTCTTTTTATGGTTCCCCGATTACTCGAAGACGGCTGGACCGATTTGCAAAATTCTTTTTTTGTTTGAAAGGGTATACTTTCCAGGTGATCCCATTGTCATCAGGTCAGGATCTGATGATGGGATCCTGGAGAAATCGAGAGAACTCTTCAATATAGGCACACCTATAGCGATTTTGGTATTTTTATAGTAACTTATGCATTTGCTCTCAGAAAGCAACATTTGGTGAAGCGGAACTGATAACGAAGACCACAGATGGTAAGATGGCCACTGGAACAACTCAATAATAATTATATCACGGGTTGCGATTCCATTACTTTAAAATTATTGCTAAGCAATAGAAGCTCGTCACAATGCAAATGGTGAAGTGGAGCTGATGGTGAAGTACCAAGAGAACTCCTCAACAATTAACGTCCCTGCATCGGGAAAAGTAATGTTTTGTAAAAAGTGATGAGCAGCTTAAGGCTATTAAAACTCAGATAAATTACAAACAGACCCACTAAAAAGTGAAAAATAAAAACAACCGACTTCTAAAACAAACACTACAAACTGAAAAATAACATTAATTTCGGAAGTCAGTGGCATAAACACCGACTTCCGCAAAAGTATTAGTAGGTACCGAGTTTCGAGATAATATGACAACGCTTTAAAATTTTTCCTAACTGTTCTTACGGTCCTAGTGTCCCTTACTTGTTTTAAAAAACTAAGAGTGACAATTTTTATTATTTCCTGAGGCAAATATTGCCATGTTTCAAGTTTATTAACCAAAGAAATATGATTTTTCATATAAACGCCCTCCCTCCCTTTCTCTCTATAATCTATCCCTCTTTTCACCCCCACAGTGGTGGAATTTCGAAAAATCGTTTCGGATTTTTCCATAACTGAAATCAAAGATTTCTTATACCAATTTTTGAGTTAATCAAGCCACACAGTAAAATCCTCCTCTTAAAAATCTAATTACCCATTCTCACCCCGTCAGGGGTAGTTTTGAAAAACCAATACTAAGAAACTTTATTGCTTATTTAGGCAAATATTCATACCAAGTTTCATGTTTATTAACCAAATGAATAAGATTTTTCACCTAAACTATATCCCCGCTTTTCACCCCCACAGGGGTGGAATTTTAAACAATCGTTTAAGATTGTTCCATAACTTGAATCAAAGATTACTTATACCAATTTTTGAGTTTAATCATGCCACACAGTAAAATCTTCCTCTTAAAAATCTAATTACCCCTTTTCACTCCGTCAGGAGTAGCTTTGAAAAACCAATAGTAAGAAACTTTATTGCTTATTTAGCCAAATATTCGTGCCAAGTTTCAAGTTTATTAACCAAATGAATAAGATTTTTCATCTGAACTATATCCCCGGTTTTCACCCCCACAGGGGTAGAATTAAAAAAAATCGTTTAGGATACTTCCAAAACTTGACTCAAAGATTATTCATACCAATTTTCGAGTTAATCAAGCTACGCAGTTAAATTCTCCCCTGTAAAATTGACAACCCCTTTTCTCCCCGTCCGGGGTAGATTTTCGAAAAACGATACAGGTTATTCTTTATTTTTGAACTTAAGTATAAATGCTGAGTTTCGAGTTAATCGGACTGCGTGTTAAAATTCTTCCATACAAATTTTGACACCCCCCTATCCCCCTCGTGGGGGTAGTTTAGAAAAACCAAAAATTACAAAGTTCATAATTTACTAAGATAAGTATTTGGGCCAAGTTTCAAGTTTATTAACTCAAAGAATAAGATTTTTCATACAAACGAAATCCCCCCTTTTCACCCCCTTAAAGGTCGAATTTCCAAAAACCCCTTCTTAGTGCTCCCCTACATTATAAAAGGAAGCCGTGTGCAAAATTTCACGTTCCTAGTCCCAGTAGTTTCGGCTGTGCGTTGATATGTCAGTCAGTCAGTCAGTCAGTCAGTTTCTTCTTTTATATATATAGATATATTTATTTCAGAAATACTATGCTACTATCATTCAAGATGCATTTTCGGAAGCTCAATATTACACTGCAATAAAATGATACGAAATTGTTTATTCTGTAAATAGGTTATCGGAAGCACATTTACACGTCATAATCTAAAAAAATACAAAATAAACATTTCCTATCTGTCTACCCTTAAGAAGAATTGGCGGAACAAACTCAGGGGTCAAAATCTCTTTTAAAGTCCAGACATTAAAAACATCCAAAAATCTTGTAACGAAATGCAGGGCATCAATGATAGAGGATTTTAAATGCTAAGAAAATACCAGTTGCCTAACTCTTGAATTTTTAATAGCCACAACGACACACTGTAACACTGATATATATTTTAAGACTCTTTTCAACTTAAGGCGAAAGCGCCAGGGTGGGCTTCCCTGGCGCTTTCTAATTTTAAATTCTAATTTTCTTACGTTTTTTTGCAATTTGCAGGTCAGTATTAGGTTGTATATTGATTAAAATATGATTCGCGACCGTAACAAATATGTATTTACAGAATTATAATCATTAAAGTCACCAATACAACTCTCTAAGACCCAGTAATCCTAATGAATGACTATTTAATTAAATCTTGACATTTGAGGATTATACTAACTTAAGGAGTTGTATTACTGATTCTAATGATTATAATTCTGTAAATACATGTTTGTTACGGTCGCGAATTATACTTTAATCAACGTACACTCAGACACTAAGCTGCAAATTGCAAAAATCGTAAGAAAATTTGAATGTAAACTCTATTATAAGTCACTCCTGAAAAACAGGTTTACCTATCCAAAAAGTGGAATCGCCGGAAATTAACGAAGTTAATGCTGGACCTCCTCCGTTCCTTTTCTAATATTT
The DNA here is from genome assembly GCA_947568875.1 of Fissipunctia ypsillon. NCBI lineage: Eukaryota > Metazoa > Arthropoda > Insecta > Lepidoptera > Noctuidae > Fissipunctia > Fissipunctia ypsillon. The sequence continues at coordinate 11,553,630 of OX387663.1, read as the reverse complement.
TAGTGGACATTTTTAGTAATATATTATCACGTATTGTCACTTGACGAGCTGTCCACTGAATACTGTATCGCAGTCGGTATCACAATGGAGCCACCCTTAGTACTCTAAAAATAAACAAACGGCCGTTTGAACAATAAATTAGGAGCGTTGGAATAAAAAGGAAAAGTGACCTGTATTTTTAATGTAATTTTTTTTTTTACATAATATAACATCATAACATAACATCACGCCTGTATTCCCCGAATGGTTAGACAGAGGTGTTCCTATAGTACACCAATATTTCGCCAGTTTAAGTCCCATACTTGTATAATTCCCAATATTGTTTTAGTTTATCTGAATTTGGTCTACTCACTCTTATAGAGAGGAGGCCTGTGTTCCAGCAGTGAAACCGATATACTCGTAGGTTGATTATGGTATAGGTACTGTAGTGACCTGCCACGATACTATAGGCAGATCACTACGTATATTGTGTGTTTGGTCTCGACTTCGAGGTGTGTTGGTGGATATATGAAATGAAGAAGACCGAAGCACTAATATTCCTATTTATCTGCTTATATGAAAGCATATTACACTGTTAGGGGCAAGGCTAGTATTCCACTGACTCCATATAAAACAATATGACCATCTGTCATACCTTAAACCTATTCGACATAATTATGAACCAGTGTTTGTCTTATCAGCCAATGTCACAATCCGAGGAGGATTCAAGCGGAAGGCAGGCTCAACTAAAGCCTCTACAGCACCTACCTAAATTTATTTTATTTCAACCAACTGGTAGCGTTTTCAGTATATACAAGATGTAACATAAATATCGCACAACCTCTTAAGGGATCATTGTACTCATCATTATGAACAACTTTTACTATGGGACCAAACCTGAAAACGCAAAAAAAAAATCAGCTGCTCCCTACATTTTGACGAGTTATGTGAACATTAATGTAGGGAACAGCAGATTTTTTTTGCGATTTCAGGTCATAATGATGAGTACAATGACCCCTTAAGAGGTTGTGCGTTAATTATGTTACACCTTGTATATTGTTAAGATGATGATTATTTGCGTGCTCTCAAAGATAACCATAGCGCACAGTTGTAAGCATGGTCCTTGATCAAATTCTCACAATAATCAGTGCCCTCCCTATTTGCTAATTAAAATACTTTGCAAGTATCTAACGCGATTACGCGACCACATTACAATTTAGCTTTTTCTTGATAGCGCTGTTTAAATGGATGCTTTTCAAATACAAACAAGATGTGTGAAAATTCTTGTCAAATAGTATTGTATATTTTGTTATTTGAATCTATAACAGCAATACACTTGCAAACCTCGTGCATTTATGATTAATTTTTCATTTTCATTCATTTCATTTTGGGAGGCCTAAGTTGTACAGACGCCAGCAGGTCAAGCTACCCGAAACTGTCAAATTTTCCCAATCAACCTTGAACCTAATGCTTTAGCGATAAAGTTGAAAATCTATTAAATAAATTTGACAGATTGTAGTAGCTTGATGTGTACAATGGACATGTATAGGCTGAAACGATGGTCATCGATTAATCTTTCTGTCTGTGCGTGCAGACTGCAGTCGGATCGACATTCAGAAAAGTCAGACACGCATAGGGTACCTCGTTATTCAATCATTCGGGTATCTATAAATATCTAACCGAAAATAGAAATATATTGTTATTTAATATTCTGACCGTACTTCGCGGTGAAGGTCATAGTTACATTAATGATAATTGGACACCCACAAGTAAGGGCTATGAAATTCTAACGACAACGATGCTCCGTCCCTATATTTTTAACGAATGGTTGGAGTTACCAATGGTATTTTTGGTAAGGTTTTTGAATTACGGCCTACCCAAATGTCCTTTCTTTGGTATTGTTCGTCGAATCGTTGAGCTCCTTAACTTTTATGTTGAGCTGTACGATTACTGACAGATGCTTGCACTGACTAGACAGGTCCACTCAATTTGTGTGGTTCTTTCCTCAAAAGACCATTTCAGACACCAACCTACATGGTCTTCACATGATCTGACCAAGATTATGTCTGGACTTTAAAAGAGACTGTGACCTCTGAGTTTGTTTCGGCCTTTCTTCTTAGAGTAGTCAGATAGGAAACGCCGGCCTCATCTAATTAAAAAAAAATGTTTGACATGTAGAAGTGTTTGTATAAACCTACTTACAGAAATAAAATCATTTATCATTTACGTGTGAAAGTAAGTTTTACCCATACGCTAAGGATATTTAGCTTGTTGGTGTACTGACCTATTGACTCCAACGCTGAGCTACTGATCAAGAAAATCCCAATTAGGGTCAAAAGGGATTCTTAATAAATTACATAACATCATCACGCCTTGTTTCCCCGAAGGGTTAGGCAGAAAGAAAGAAGGGTTAGGGTTAGGGGGTCTTAATAAATTGTTTTGTCAAAACAGCTTGACAGACGAATTAGTGATTGACACTATTCTTCAATGACGATAGAGGATAACCAATCACAATGTTTGTCAAGTATGTCAAAGAACTGAAAAGAAAATAATAGAATACAATATTCTGAACTTAATCACCTTGATGGCTTTATTTGATAAGCCGTATATGATTAGTTGTTTGATCAGATTACCTACATGAGTTCAGTCACTTTACTATTTATTTCATGTGAACATAGATAGCCCATTGTTGTTATTATAACTTTGAATTGAAAGTAATTTGAAATAGCACTATAAGTATCTTCATCATCATTAAAAATCAAAAGTCATTTATTCAAAACTGACAGCGCCCCGCGGTTTCACCCGCATAAGCCTCGATTCCGTAGGGATATCGGGATGAAAAGTATTCTATATATTACTCCAGGTTATGAACTATTTGTGTGCCAAATTTAATCCAAATCCTTTCAGGAGTTTTTGTGTAAAAGAGTAACAAAGATCCATCCATCCACCCATCCATCCATCCTTACAAACTTTCGTGTTTATATGATAGTAGGATTTGTTGAGAATCAACACTTTGTGAACGTCTATATTACATAAGACAGTCCCCCAAAACGCTCGCCCTTCACCACTTCCTGGTGCTTTAGCTGGGAAGAAGACAGCCTATAGAAGTCCACTGCTGTACATAGGCCTCTCCAATTGCACCCCATTCAACTCGATCCTCGACTACTCTCATCCAGCTGCTACCAGCCACCTAGGGAAGATCGTCGTATAGAAGCTATACAGCCGATCTATTCTGTAAACATCACACCGTGAGCACTTAGGTGAAGTGAGTTTGAAGTGAGCTCAATCCCTATTAGAGTAAGGTGGGATGACAGTTCACATCACTTCACCTAAATTTTCACGGTGGGATCTTTACAGAATAGCACCACAGGTATCCCAGACCGAGTGGTCCAAAGGCAAATGGGGTAAGGCGATGGTGGCCATCTATCATTTAACAATTTTACATTTTCAATATTCTCAACAGTCCAATCAAGCTTCTAAGTCAACGCAATAAACAATACGGCCATTTAAGCGGCATATTTTTATACTCGCAAATAAATCAAAACCTATAGAGTACTTCCCGTTGACCTAGATTCATGAAATTTGGTAAGAAGCAAGGTCTCACAGCAAAAGTAAAGGAAAAAGTCCAAAAATCAATTATTTCTAGTTATATCAAATAAAAAACATTTTTATGCGATTACAAATTTATGTTTACAGTGGGTGAATTGACCGTGACGTATGTCGATATAAGGGAAAACATGTTTTTCAACTACAATGTTAAGTTTGTTTTTGGGATAAATTCATTCCAACTGCGGAACCCTTCTTGTGCGTGGTCCGACACGCACTTGGCCGGTTTTTTTGAACATACTTTTTGGCGCCAAAGATCCGCCATTTTGATTTTTTTATAATTTTAATATACCCAGTGACACTCGCGCAATAAACACGAATCTAACGACATATCATTCATCAAAATGGTTCAGCCATTTAGTAATTCCCTACAGAGAGTAATTGCTTAAGAACTGAGGAGAATTTGTTGACACTTTCATCACATAATTTGGGACCTCAGCAGGTAGAGCTCGTCTAAACTGAAATGACCTCAGCAGGTAGAGCTCGTCTAAGCTGAAATGACCTCAGCAGGTAGAGCTCGTCTAAGCTGAAACGACCTCAGCAGGTAGAGCTCGTCTAAGCTGAAACGACCTCAGCAGGTAGAGCTCGTCTAAACTGAAATGACCTCAGCAGGTAGAGTTCGTCTAAGCGGAAATGACGCCCCCCACTACCGCATTTACCGTAGTGTATACAGGGTCAAATTCAATTAGCTAGCGAAGCTTCGCAGACGTAATGGGTATCGATATCTAAACATGATAAAATAAATAATAAAAAGATTAGATGATTTTTTGAGGCCGCTGGTAGTGTTGTTACTTGAAATATGAGTTGAGACATTTGTTTTTTTTTACCGTGTTTAGATATCGATACCCGTCATGTCTGTGAAGTTTACACAAAAAAAAACAGATTTTTTTAAACTGATATTTCAACTACAATGCGGTTGATGACAACATGAAAAAAACATCATATTAATTTATTTTTATATAAGTATTTCACGGAGTGAGATTCAATTACTTTAATATGGTTGCTTATCAATTTATGCTCGTTACAATGCATATGGTGAAGTGGACCTGATGGTGAAGCACCAGGAGAACTCCTCAACCATTTTAACGGCCCTTGCATCGGGAAAAGCAATATTTAGTAAAACGGTGATGAGCAGTTGATATTAGGCCATTGTAACTTAGATAAATTACAAACCGATTCACTAAAAAGTGAAAATTAAAAAACTTTTTTCCAAAAAAAAGACAATCGACTTCCAAAAAAACACTACAAAGTGAAAAATAACTTTAATTTCGGAAGTCGGTGGCAAAAAACTAAAATACAGATCCAAAGACACCGACTTCCGAAAAAGTTATATTTCACTTTGTAATGTTTTTTGGGAAGTCGGTTGTTTTTTTTTTTGTAAAAAAAAATTATACTACCGTTCCGACCTCGATACAGGTCGGAAGTCCCATAAAAACAAAAGCTAACCTATATTCGGGGGTGCGTGCCCCATGAAATATACAGGGTAGTTGAATATCACGGCATGGGAAATGTCACGCGAGTTCTCTCATTATAAGTGTCGAGAGGGGGAGGGGAATATTATTAGTGTGATTGTTAATAATTAAGGAAGGGGTGAATTCCGATAATTTTGGGAAATATTGTGCTAGATTGCTTTTGGAAATTATTTTATTTACCTGATACTTTTTAATAGGATAACTTTTATGTTTACATAAGGGCTCAGGATCCGGACATATTTTTCACCCATACTGATACTAATCCTAACTAATCCTACTAATATTATAAATGTGAAAGTTTGTGAAGATGTTTGGATGTTTGTTACTCAATCACGCAAAAATCCTTATAACCTGGATTAACACATAGGATACTTTTATCCCGGTGAACAGACATCCACGAGGGCGAAGCCGCGGGAAAAAGCTAGTAATATTATAAATGCAAAAGTGGTATTGTTTCTTTATTTGTTACGCTTTCACGCTAAAACATCTGAACCTGGAGAAGGACACAGGCTACTTTTCATCCTGGATCGCAGACGAAGTCACGGGAAACAGCTAGTATTATATATGGCAACATAACTCTGTCTGTTACCTTTTCACGCCTTAACGGCTGTACGGATTGCGATGAAATTTGGCACACACGTAGACCAACCTCGGTTAGGACATAGGACACGCACCGCAGGCGAATCCGCGGGCTGGTGCCCGCGGCTTGTTAGGTACATATGTACGGCTTCTAGAGTTGTCAAACCATCAAATTGTGAACGAACCTGCACTTACGAGTGATAAAATCGGACAGATTTTGAACCCCGACAATCTGTCCGATTTTATTTTTTTATTTCGCGATTATCGCGCGAATTCAATTAGGACACTCATTCGACATAAATATGTTTGTTCGCGCGTTCGTAAGAACTTAGTTCTCGTGAATAGAATACAATCATTTTAGTCGCACGACCGCATCGCGCGAATGCTAATTAGGACACATATTCGACATTAGTATGTTTGATCATGGCTTCGTACGACTAAAATTCGCGTGAACTTGCGATGATCGCGTATGCGCGTTGTATTAGGACGACGCCTCAGGCTCATTCGGAAAGTTAGAACTACGTTGACCTCAAAATTAGAGTGTTAATAAACATATTACCCGGTAAAATACCTAATAAAGAGTTGGAAACAATTTAGTATTCTTCATTTTCTAAGTAAAGCTAAACAGTTTTACTAAGAATCAAAAGCTAATAACTTAGATTTAAACTTAGTTGATTAAAGGGCTGGTTAGCAGGTAATACATCAAATTGTACAGTGGTTAGGGATCCGTGTGAAAGTGCTAGTAATTTGCGGAATTAGAACAATGTGGACACATTTATTATTGTTTAGGTACTTGGCATAGCAACAGACAAAATGACAATGATTACAGTTCATACATGATTGGTACTTACGTCGAAAATAATAGAATTTTCTGAAAAAATATTGTGTCCCACCCAATCATTGGAGGTACTAGCTTAAATCTAAAGAGCGGAGACTGACTAGTAGGTAACATTTGTTTGTAATGTATCGAGTTTTTGTAATGCGTTTACAGTAGTCAGGGCAGCGAGCCGAGCCGCTTGGTGCGAGCGCCGGATCCTCTACCCGAGTGTCGGCTCTTTCGTGAATTCCTTTGAAACGCGTTATGTAGTTAGTAACAAATCAGTGCAGGTTGACGCGTCGTCGCAAGCACAACATATCTCGTTTTACTCTCTTTTCCAATATAAAAATATACTTTTCCAAAGTATAAATGCAATGGGACAATGAAAAAACACTTTTATTTATTGACAAATACAAAGAATGGCCGATTTTATGGATCAAGTGCTCGAAACGAGCGTTCGCCGCGTCTTGTGTATCGCCGTTTTGTAACAAGAAATGGAGCGCTTGAGCCATGTGCTCGAAACGAGCGTTCGCCGCGTCTTGTGTATCGCCGTTTTGTAACAAGAAATGGAGCGCTTGAGCCATGTGCTCGAAGCGAGCGTTCGCCGCGTCTTGTGTATCGCCGTTTTGTAACAGAAATGGAGCGCTTGAGCCATGTGCTCGAAGCGAGCGTTCGCCGCGTCTTGTGTATCGCCGTTTTGTAACAAGAAATGGAGCGCTTGAGCCATGTGCTCGAAGCGAGCGTTCGCCGCGTCTTGTGTATCGCCGTTTTGTAACAAGAAATGGAGCGCTTGAGCCATGTGCTCGAAGCGAGCGTTCGCCGCGTCTTGTGTATCGCCGTTTTGTAACAAGAAATGGAGCGCTTGAGCCATGTGCTCGAAGCGAGCGTTCGCCGCGTCTTGTGTATCGCCGTTTTGTAACAAGAAATGGAGCGCTTGAGCCATGTGCTCGTAGCGAGCGTTCGCCGCGTCTTGTGTATCGCCGTTTTGTAACAAGAAATGGAGCGCTTAAGCCATGTGCTCGAAGCGAGCGTTCGCCGCGTCTTGTGTATCGCCGTTTTGTAACAAGAAATGGAGTGCTTGAGCCATGTGCTCGAAGCGAGCGTTCGCCGCGTCTTGTGTATCGCCGTTTTGTAACAAGAAATGGAGCGCTTGAGCCATGTGCTCGAAGCGAGCGTTCGCCGCGTCTTGTGTATCGCCGTTTTGTAACAAGAAATGGAGCGCTTAAACCATGTGCTTTAAGCGAGCGTTCGCCGCGTCTTGTGTATCGCCGTTTTGTAACAAGAAATGGAGCGCTTAAGCCATGTGCTCGAAGCGAGCGTTCGCCGCGTCTTGTGTATCGTCGTTTTGTAACCAAGCTCGCCTTTATTGATACCTACATTACAAACAAACGTTACAAGTCAGTCTCCGCCTTAATACGTACTAAAGTATTTATTCCGTACTTATGCTACTTTACTTAAGCTACATTGTAGGTATATTCTTATTAGATTGGTCATGTGCAATACTCCTAGGGTTCCGGACATGGTCACCAACAACGAATGATTGTCCCAGCATGTTGCAGTTCTTAATAAGTATCCTACAACAGCACCCTAATTGCGTAATGTAAAGTGTATCACAATCCCAGAGTTTGGAAAGATATTGCTAATCCATTGCTTCGTATGTTTGAAAAATTCGTCTGCTCAATAACGCAATGAACGTGAGTGAACTGTCAAAAATGAAACCGGTTGCGGTCAATTGTCATTTTATGTGTGTTACTATTACCCCGCAGGTCAAAGGCTCCCACACAGAGAAGGTTGAGGAATTGACTTCGGGGAGGGGGGGTGCATTCCGCCTGGGATAGCAGGAATTCATTCAATTCAATGTCGGAGTCAATAAAATAGGTTGATCATAAAGCACCTACGCCTAGGGGGGTCGAGCTCTGGACCAGAGACAATAAGGACCAACTTAATTTTGAAATTAGTAAATACTTAGCCGTAATAGGTATTATTATAATATTTTACATAAATATATACTAATTGCATTAAAAGGCAACCGAACGCGACGTCGATGATCATCGGAAATAGAACGCTTGACAACGATCTCTGGATTGAGATTATTGTTTAGCCTTACAGTTCGCCCCCCCCCCCCCCCCCCGCCCCTGGCTACGTCCTTTTTAGCATTGGTCATGTAACATAAACTACGCCTAGTTCTCCTAACTATCTTCAACGTTACCGTTTCATGCGAACTCATATCGTACGTAAAAGTTAGGTTTTTTTTTCTCAGAAACTATATTAATTATGTAAAATACAACGCTTCGTGCCCCAGTGCGCGCAGTGGGCAGTCTCACGTCCGGGTCAAAGCCTGTAATATCCGGAATTAAAACAATTTGGTCACGACACCTTCGCACGGAACACTGTGCAGTTCTATTGTTTACGTTTAGGTCTTGACACCCGTTTCTTTTGGGAAGGTGGACAGAAATAAAGGCTTGAGGATATTGAAGGGCAGAAGCACTCATTGTAGAGACACAATAAGATGGAAAAAAATGCTCAGAGATAAACCTAACTAGATCGAGATTGGGCAGGAAGAACGATAATTCAATTTTTTTCAGAATCTATGGCTCAGACTGTACCCTAGATGAAACTAAACTTAGGTACTTGTAAATACTTTTTAAAGAAATTGCTTTCTGGCTATTCATTGCTATGAGAACTGTATTTTCCTAGATAGTCAGTTTCATAGAGATTGTCGTAAACCACACACTTGAAAGTTGGTTTGTTGAAAAAAACTTTCAGCTGGTTTGTTGACACCAACTTTCAACCTTTGGATTTTCCATCTTCTGGTTTAGGGATTATCCATTTTCATTTTAAAATATGAAAAACAAGCTGTTGCCCGCGGCTTCCCCCGCGTGGAGGTCAATACTTCCCAATTTGAATCGGATTTTGTTTATATTTCATGGGTTTTAATTTTATTCCCCGGGACCCTAATTCTTTTTCTAAAATAAAAGTACCCTAAGTTACTCCTTATAACATCAGCTATTTGCCAGTGAAAGTTCCGTCAAAAACGGTCCAGCCGTTTCGGAGATTAGCTGGAACAAACAGACAGGCAGATAGACAGACAACAATTTTAAAAATTGCTTTTTCTTTTTATGTATGTATCGTATATAATGTCATATGCATTTTGTAAAAAAGCTGTTATTTTGACATTTTAAACAAACACTTGAGTTTTATTTATTTGTATAGATATATGTAGATAAAAGTTCCCTCTCACTCACTCACTAACTCTTCAATGTTCAGTCCAAACCCATGGACCTAGAAAGCTGAAATTTTGCACAGAGGTTCCCTTTATGATGTAGACAAGGAATATGGCCGGATTTTTCAAAATTCCAACGGGATTGGAAATAAAATAGATTGCGGACGAAGTCGCTAGCCAAGTGCTAGTCAATACATACTACTACTACTTACACACATACTACTTGTTTCTTTTTGTGTTTGTGTTCTTTTTTGCGTCATATTTACCGCAAATAAACGTATTTTCTTTCTTTTTCTTTACATATAATAAAAATGTAAGTTCTGCGTATCTGTACATTGCATATATTTGAAAAAAAAAAAATTTGGGAGACTGCGAATAAGTCATAAAGTAAAAATGTATACAATGTATTGTATCATCATCATTTATCATCATCACAAATCATTATTATAAAATATTGTATGTATCATCAGTTCATCATATCAGTAATTAATATTTTTGTAAAAATTTAAGTGAACGGCTCGCCAACACACAGACAAACGCTGAGAGGTTTTCGTTGTGTGGCTAAAACCAAAATGTAAATTAAAATAAGTGTTTTAGAAATAAAAAAAAATAAAAAAAATATCTATCGGTTTTAGAATTTTTGCCTGTCGGTTTGTCTGTGTTTGATAACGCATCAAACCAAAACTGCCGCATTGGTTTTGAGGAATAGGAAAGAAATTCTTAAGCCGTCTTGTGTCCTATAAGAGCTAACTAGGTGCCCAATGTACTCGCCAGTAGTATTTTTTATTATTATAATGGTCAATAGTACTTGCCTTCATATCGCAAAGATCTTTACTGGAGTATTTACCTAAAGGATAATATTTTTGTGTTCACCAAAAATCTAAAGGTACATCTACAATATGGATCTGGACGTACGACATTAAATTAAAACGAGCACAGTACCAGTCCATCGAAACATTTTAAAATACAAAGATTAGTAATTAAAGGAAATTAAAAAAAATGCAGTTTTCAAACAAAATAAATAGCAGAATCAACTGCATAAAAAGTAAGCACGCTTTATCTACGAAAAGTCACTGACCAACGGTGCGGTGCGGGGTGCGGGGCGCGGCGGCGGCAATGTTTACCTATTATTACGCACTCAGATCTACATCATGTTGAAAAATAAGAAAATGAAAAATAATTTCCAGTGACTAAAGCATTTATTGGATTTGATTGATTTTTTGTATAAGGGTAAACAACAGGATTCTCTTTACGTAGTTTAAAGGAATGTCAATCGTCCTGTTCCACCTTGTATGTATGCTCCCCGAAAAATACTGATCGTGCACCAAATATTCCTGAATGTTACACAAAATATTTAGTATGCATCCTAGTACCGTATACCCATTTACATATTTTAGGTTAGGTTAGGTTAGGTTAGGTTATATTTAGTATGCATCCTAGTACCGTATACCCATTTACATATTTTAGGTTAGGTTAGGTTAGGTTAGGTTTCATTTTTTATTAATAAAGCAACATTGGACATTAATTGGTGTTTGATTCAAATACATTTTGCAGTGCATTATCTGAAGTAAAACTAAAAAAATAAATGCTTGTTTTTAAAATTAGGTGTATTACTATATTTACAAATTTGCAACAGTTGTTAAATAGATGCTCGTTATGACATATTTTAATGAACATATTTTGGTGCACATTCAGTATATTTGGTGGAACACAGGCAAAATTAGGTAAATGAAATGGGAATAAATTGAAGTACTTTTAAATACCATCCTTACCTAAATAGTAAAGAAAAAGCGTGAGCCTTAATTATTACAACATAATAATGAAAAAATTCAGCATGGAATATTAAACACTGCATTTTTAATGTTATAGTTTGCATCTGCATTTTTAACGCTTGCCGGGGTTGGTCCGTGGATGGGTGACCATCTTTATATACTGAGACTCCTCTGTGCCTCGGAAAGCACGTTAAGCCGTTGGTCCCGGCTGTCATTCGTGGATCTTTGACAGTCGTTACGGGTCGTCAGAAGCCTGAAAGTCTGACAACCAGTCTTACCAAGGGGTATCGTATTACCCAGTAACTGGGTTGTGGAGGTCAGATAGGCAGTCACTGCATGTAAAATACTGGTATTCAGCTGCATCCGGTTAGACTGGAAGCCGACCCCAATATAGTTGGGAAAAGGCAAGGCAGATGATGATTTTTAATGTTGTGGTTTACTGAATAACGAAAGTTATGAACATAATATTTCATAGCATTATTATTTTCTGTATTGTGGCGCTTCTAGGAAAGGTACATTATTTCCTCTTGGCTCAACTTCGCTTGAAGAATTAATATTATTTTCTAAAGAATTGAACTCCGGTTTATTTGTTAATTTTCGTAATCAATTCCGTGCAGACACAGATAAGACGGAAAACTGTTTCATTTTCAACTCTGGCTTAAATTGCCTATAAAGTGATCTAGTCTAGATAGTTACACGGCTGCCTAGATTGCGATAAAGATGTTAAAAATAGACAGGATCGACGGGACGGGATGGGACGGGTTCAGGATGCTGTTGGTGCTGCCACGCTTCTGTAGTGCCTCGGGTATGTTCGTGGACGCGCAAACTGACGGCTTCGCTGCGATCAGACGCAAGCGTGCAGCATCCCTGTTGCGCAGAGTGCGTGCCAGCTCCAACAGTCTCCTGGGTCATGGGTGTCATTGCTAGCAAACTGGATTGCCCTATCACTCACTATTTAAGCCGGCTGCATGGACCTGCTAATAGGGACTTGAACTTGTAACGTGGTTGTTTTTGTTGTTGTGTTGTTTATGTTTTGTAAATATTATTAACATAGTTCGTAAGTTAATTGTTACTAACTTTATGAGTCCTTGTTATTTGAGAATAAATGTTTTATTATTATTATTATTTAATACATACGTCGGACAAAGTGTTATTGGTTTTTTCCATCTGGAATTTCTCAGTAGCAGCCCGGAGTCTGGTTTTGTGCCCGGTTGATGTCAATAGGCTCGCCCCCTGATACATGGGACTCAAACATAACTGGCGAAATGTGGGTGTATTATTGATACACCTCTGCCCAAAGGGAATACAGGCAGGCGTGATGTTATGTTTTATTGACGGCGCAGCAAGTGGCGCCGCCTAGTTTTGTTACGGAAGTTACTGGAAACACCGAAAAGATCGGATAAGAGTGACACTGGCTGGTGACAGTCACTCTAGCTAGCAGAGCGTTACATCCCTGTTGCATCGAAGGTTGCGTGGCGGCCTATGACAGAGATGATGTCAGGGCAGCCGCTGTCGTTCCACGTCCACGACGACCTACCTATACTAACTATATTCCGGCACAATCTTATTATTAAACCTAAAAAACTTTTTTGCAAAAAAAAAAAAAAACAACCGACTTCCAAAGAAATCACTACAAAGTGAAAAATAACTTTAATTTCGTTTTTGCCACCAACTTCCTAAATTAAAGTACGAAGGCCCATATGAATGAAAATAAATCAATGGAAATAACAAACGCTGTTTTCCATAGGAATCCCGTAAACTTTAATATACCCATAAACATATTAAGAATGCAAGGGGCACAATGGGGTACAAGGGGTTAATGTCAAATGCGTGTTTATAAGTTTTTTTTAGAAGTAAGTCAATTTAATAACGACCATTAGTATGGACATTTAAAATAAATTGTAGAAACCATCAGAAATTATAATTAATGGTGACTTGACGGTTGTGTAGACATGTTTGTTATTTATTTTGGTATTTCAGATCGGAGAAAGCGATAATTTTGTATATTTAAAAGGTATATTATTGGACTTGATGAAGCCAATTTTCTTTTTGTACTAGTAGGTACATTAAGCAGTTCCGTGATTCACTGATTGACTGACAAACAAACAACGCATGTACAGCTTAATAAATCGCTGAAGATAGTTTAAGAATAGAATACTCTTTAGTCTTTATTATGTAAGTACATACACTGTATAAATTAATTAACAGATATATTGACATGGGTGACGCAATGAGCGGTACTTTCTCAGCTAATATTGTGTCCCCCCAAGTAACGATTTTCCAGAGCTACCTGGAAAATCCTTACTTAGGGGGACACAATATTAAGTGAGAAAGTACCGCCACCACAATATTAAGTATATGAGGGGTGAGCGAGTGATTTAAACAAGGGGTTGAGAAATTGTTGATCTATCGGCATACAGACTGTTTGCTCGACAAAGTGTTGCAAATTTGTGTGGTTCTTTCCTCAAAAGACTATTTCAGACACGGACCTACATGTTGCTCACATGATTTGACCAAGATTATGTCTGGGCTTTAAAAGAGACTTTGACCCCTGAGGCCCTGAGTGTGTTTCGCCACTTCTTCTCAGGGGTAGTCAGATAGGAAATGTCGACTCCATCTAGCAATGTTTTTTTTTTATATGAGCGTTCATCTAGTTACTCGTAGATGGTTCAGCTCGAGAAGACAGGATGCGAATGAGACAGGACCGGCACCCTAATTGCGTAACACATGATCAATCACAATCTGAATGCTTTTGAATCATATTGCTTCATATCTTAGATAGATAGATAGATAAAACATTTACAACAATAGAAGACACAACACAAAAGCATAATTACATAAATTATAAGAAGAAAAAAAAAATAACAAGTAAACAGCAACATTATAAGAACATTAGGTACATTAAAAAGAAAACGACAACACAAAGAAGAAATATTGTTTGTGGCAGTCCTCGGTCGGAATGCCTAACTACCTACGTCCTTAAAATAAAATAAAACTGTCTCAAGGCAGAAATCTTGTGCGGTGCGTGTCTCTAAGTTGTACCGAATGGGAGTCCAGCTCAGCATGTGCCAGGCAATTCACCTGACGCTGATATTCTGCTGGATCCCTGTGGCGCCTACGGACGCCGAGCAGATGCATAACAATGATAAATTGGAAAAGTTGAATAATGGTTTCGGTATCGGTGAGTTATCCCATTTGATAATTATTGATTATTAAATAAGTACCTATTGTTTTTGTTTGTGTATGTGAGTGTGTCGTGACTACTTGATAGGCATCCATAATTACATGAATAGAAATTAAATTAATATAATTGTGTGTAGTGTTCAACGATATACAAAAATAAATAAGAGTGGCTGCGGTTAATAACTATTGTAACAGTGTGCAGTGTGTGATTACGAGATTTAAAATAGTTAAATTATAATAAAATAATTGCTCAATCAAACAGTCAACTATTTGTTTTTTTTTTTTAACCTAGGCTTAAATTATCGACGTGTTCGAAATCGCCACGCCCAGTTCTTTCTGCGAATTGATAAGGAACTGTCGAAGCCGACTTCTGAAGGTATTTAGTGTTTTTGTGTTTCTTATGGGCGGGGGAATATTGTTCCAGCACTTGGATGCAGCATACCTGAAACTGCCTCTGAAGGCGGCTCTTCGAAAAATTTGTCAGCTCAACAACGTAATGAATGTTGTTGAACTGTCAAAATGAAACCAATTCCTATATACTGTAAGTGTGTTACGCAATTAGGGTGATAATGATCGGGGTTTGTAACCGGACCATTGTCCGGTCCACTCTGCCATCAGTGTTTTGTGCAATTTTTTATGCAATGTTGGTTGAATGCAGTATCTACTGATTGACACCACTCTATTATAGTATTCTAAGTATTCAAAAATTACCTTAACGACCTTAAGAAGGTGGCTGGGACAGACTGGACGCGGAAGTTGGAGGACAGGGTGTTGTGGCGCAGCCTGGGGAGGCTTATGTCTATGTGATATTACTGACCTGTTACTATTATTTCCATTATGCATGGGCGCGACTCTTGCCCTTCCTCGTCGCCTGCACAATCTCGCGCACACGCCGCGTGCGCAGCCCAGTCTCTCCCACAGAGCACGCCGAGTAGACTCCGATACCACGTCTCCATTCATTTTGTATTGTCTTTGGATTATTTATTATTTTTATTGTTTTATTAACTGTGTTTATATTATGGCACTGTGGTAGTTTCTTTCAGCTTAATTTTGGTCTGGCTGTCGTAAAATGAATGCTGTATGATTTTGTTTGGTTTTTATACAATGTATATTGGTATGCTGTAGCAGTTTCTTTTAGCTTAATTTTGGTCTGACTGTACGAAAGATAATGCTTTATTTTTTATGAGAAGATTTTAAAGTAAAACTAACTATAGATTGGATGGAAGATGATGATGAAACGAAAACACAAAAATGGAAAAAATAAGGGGTGAAGATTGAGCTGTTTTGCTATATGGGGTGAAAATATATTACAAAATATGCTACCACATTATAATTGCACAAAGAAGACCTTATTCATTGCCAGTTTAAAGTCGTTAGCGTGTGGTTGTAATACTAATTACAGTTTTGAACAAATTATTAATGAAGCCTACAAGTGCGAATAGTTAGGTAGGTACAGACGCCAGCAGGTCAAGCTATCCGATACTGTCAAATTTTCCCAATCAATCTTGAACCTAATGCGTTAGCGATAAAGTAGAAAATCTATTAAAGAAATTTGACAGATTGTTGTAGCTTGATGTGCTGCCGTCCATACCTAACTACGTATTTATAGCCTGAAAACGTTTTAACTACACTATCTATTATCTATACTTATTAAAATCGTAGCGAAGTCAAAACTGTTATACTATTATGTGACAGTTCGTAAAACGGACACAGAATAACGTTAACTTTATTGGCCTCTTCTGTCATCTCTATGGTTATAATTAAATAAATGTCTATGGTTAGATGACTGTTAATGAGAAGTCCCGTGTGTTTAACTACTGTTATATTATTTAAGTGCTAGCTGTTCGTCAGGAATAATCAGTAAGAAAGCAACAGACAGTGTATCAGTGTTGTGCCATTAGGTAGTACTCGTATATATGCAGGATAATTCATTAAAAACGAAAAATTTCGCAAGCAATGAGGAATTGCTATTGAAGGCTGCGGGTGTCGACCTCAGGACGAGCTGCTTCTCACACCGACATCTGTACTTACGTCGCCTGCTCCCGCGTCACCAGTCCTGACTCTCTTCATATTTTGGCTGCTGAGACCAAAACTAGAAACGTAGTATACAGGGAAGTTGTATAAAAATGTGGCTGTTATGATAGTAATATATATAAAAAGGTAAAATTTGTGAGTTTGTATGTAGGGGGCATGGGGTAATCTTCGGGACTACTGATCCGATTCCGAATCACATAACATCACGCCTTGTTTCCCCGAAGGGTTAGGCAGAGGTGTACCTATAGTACACCCACATTTCGGCCCATGTAATAGCGGGCGAGCCTATTGCCATCAACCGATTTCGAAAATTTCCGATTCCGAATAATAATCTAATTTTAATTTTGACGGGCATGGCCTTGAAACTTTATGACATTGTATGTTTTAATGGTATCTACTATGAAATTATACTGGGTCACGAAAGCCTACTAAGTAGGCTTTGACGTGGAAATAAAAATAGGAATTATTTTGTAGGCTTATAAACTTCCAGACCAAACTTTAAATAGGTATCTCGAAGGTTTACGAGGCTTTTCGTTCGTAGTCATAAAGTCATAAAACTAAGTTCATGATGTGAAACGTGAAAACAACATATTTTCATTAGGTACCTATATATTTTTATATCTATTAGTCTGTTCGACGGCTTCGTGCCTTTGCCTCTCCTTCAACCTGCAAAGACACAGATAAAAGGAATATACGCCATATATACAGGGTGTCTGGTTTCGGAATAGTAAAACTTAAAGGGGAGGTAAAGACCATCAAACTGAACAACTTTTTCCCGGGGACCAACATCGTAATCGTGAAAAAAAAATCAGTCATCCCATACAAAACTTCAATACCTACTCGAACAAATGTGTGAGACGACTGATATTTTTTTTGCGATTACGATGTTGGTCCCCGGGAGAAAGTTGTTCAGTTTGATGGTCTGTACCTCACCCTTAATTTTCGTCACACTGTGTACAGACACATTGTATATATTTTTTGGAACGAAGTTCTTTTAAGACTCCTACAAATAAGCGCGACACAAAGGCACCGCTCGTCGTTCGACATGAAAATCCAAGATAGCGGCTGCGAAAATTTTAGTACTTGAGAGGGTACTAAAGTCGATAGTTATGTCTAAATGAAAATGCAAGATAGTGGCTGCGAAAATTTTCAAGATTTTCGTCATGGCTGTCGTTTTCATAGTTTGCGAGGGTGCTAAATTCGATAGTTATGTCTAAATGGAAATGCAAGATAGTGGCTGCGAAAATTTTCAAGATTTTCGTCATGGCTGTCGTTTTCATAGTTTGCGAGGGTGCTAAAGTCGATAGTTATGTCTAAATGGAAATGCAAGATAGTGGCTGCGAAAATTTTCAAGATTTTCGTCATGGGTATCGTTTTCATAGTTTGCGAGGGTGCTAAAGTCGATAGTTATGTCTAAATGGAAATGCAAGATAGTGGCTGCGAAAATTTTCAAGATTTTCGTCATGGGTGTCGTTTTCATAGTTTGCGAGGGTGCTAAAGTCGATAGTTATGTCTAAATGGAAATGCAAGATAGTGGCTGCGAAAATTTTCAAGATTTTCGTCATGGGTGTCGTTTTCATAGTTTGCGAGGGTGCTAAAGTCGATAGTTATGTCTAAATGGAAATGCAAGAAAGTGGCTGCGAAAATTTTCAAGATTTTCGTCATGGGTGTCGTTTTCATAGTTTGCGAGGGTGCTAAAGTCGATAGTTATGTCTAAATGGAAATGCAAGATAGTGGCTGCGAAAATTTTCAAGATTTTCGTCATGGGTGTCGTTTTCATAGTTTGCGAGGGTGCTAAAGTCGATAGTTATGTCTAAATGGAAATGCAAGATAGTGGCTGCGAAAATTTTCAAGATTTTCGTCATGGGTGTCGTTTTCATAGTTTGCGAGGGTGCTAAAGTCGATAGTTATGTCTAAATGGAAATGCAAGAAAGTGGCTGCGAAAATTTTCAAGATTTTCGTCATGGGTGTCGTTTTCATAGTTTGTGAGGGTGCTAAAGTCGATAGTTATGTCTAAATGGAAATGCAAGATAGTGGCTGCGAAAATGTTGTTTTTTTCTTTAAATCATACGTGAGAAGGAACTTCATTCCTGAAGGGGGTCTCCCAACCGCACACGTATTTTTTTTTTGCATAGGTAAAAAGTAGTAGTTAGTAGGTAGGTAGTTTATGAAACTTTATTTATCTTTTGCCTCGCAAGTGTGTTGAAAAACGTAGTATGAAACACGTGTGCATTGATCATTACACACTCGGCTCCATTATCGCCTCGAAAATACCGCCTCGAATGTAATGACCAACATAGCACACTTGTATCATAATGTACTACAAGGTGTCCAGAAAGGGTATCGGGTATTTGTAAGTTCAATGAAACAAAAATTATTTGTATGCAATAAAAAAGTTTATTGTTTATTATTAGCATATGAATTGGAGAATTATTTGGAAAAGATGATGTTGTCCAAATGATGACCGTTACGTTGCTGGCACTCTTCTAAACGGACACGAAGATTGGCGATAACACGTTGACACATAGCTATCGATATTGCTGCCATTTCTGACCTGATGTTTTGCTTTAACTGGGTTAGATTCGTCGGATTGTTTTGATAAACCTTACTTTTAAGTTATCCTCAAGCGGGCTAAGGTCGGGGCTTCTGGGAGGCCAGTTGATGTTACCCCTTCGCGAAATGACTTTATTAGGGAATAATTCGATAACAAATTCCATTGAGTCATTTGAGGTATGGCAAGTGGCTCCATCTTACTGGAACCACGTTCTTGAGTTGAAACCTGCAAACTCCTGCAACTCTGGGACCAAAAAATTTCGCAACATATCGCAATAACGGTCACTATTCACATTAATTGCTCGGCCTCGTTGATCTTCATGAAAATAAGGACCAATTATGCCTTTAGCAGACATAGCGGCCCAAACAACGACCTTTGGGCTATGCAGGGGTCGTTCATGCTTTCGTCTCGGATTCTCCACTGCCCAGTACCGACAATTCTGCTTATTAACATGACCATTCAGGTGAAAATTTGCTTCGTCACTGAACAGTATGTTGTTAAAGTTGTTAAATCGCTGCAGCATTTCGTTCGCAAAATTCAGTCGATTAGCATAGTCCGTATCCTTCAATTCTTGAACCAATTGAATTTTATAGGCTTTTAGATGTAAGTCTTTCTTTAAAATCAAATGTAAAGACGATTTTTTGATGTTCAACGCTTGGCTTCGCTTTCGGATGGATAAAGACGGATTTTGACGAACCGACGCCTCAACTTCTTCAATTGTTTCTTCATCGCGAACTGAACGAGGACGACCAGAGTTTTGAATTTTAACTGTCGCACCTGTATTCTCGAACATCCTGATCCATTTCCTAATGCTATCGTCACTTGGCGCGTGGCGTGTACGATATTCCGCACGATAGAGACGTTGAGCAGTCACTATTGAATCACCATTACGATAATACGCTCGTACGCAAAATGCGCGATGCGTCCCCGAGTACTGTTCCATCGTGACTAAAACTCCACAAAATGGCG
Organism: Fissipunctia ypsillon; assembly: GCA_947568875.1. Classification (NCBI taxonomy): domain Eukaryota; kingdom Metazoa; phylum Arthropoda; class Insecta; order Lepidoptera; family Noctuidae; genus Fissipunctia; species Fissipunctia ypsillon. The sequence goes on along the minus strand of OX387663.1, from coordinate 11,533,442 downwards.
GACGCCACAAACCCCTCCCCGCACCCTTTAGACGCCCCGTTTCGAATATGGCGCGAAAACAAATACCCGATACCCTTTCTGGACACCTTGTATTTTTTGTGAAATTAGGCTCTATTGCTAGCACGAGTTGGTTTTAAAGGTAAAGCTGAAATATTTTGTATGTAAGCTCTTGCACTGCTTATTTTTGAGATTTTCGTCATTATGTTCTGTTTATTTATTAATTAATCCTACCGCAATTATATACAGTAGGTCTGAAGAACAAATCCAAGAAAATTGGCGAATAATTGAAATAAGTGTGAGAATGAATGAGTGACAATTTCTCAATAGCAGCCCGGAGTCTGGATTTGTGCCCGGTTGACGGCAATAGGCTCGCCCCCTCATACATGGGACTTAAACATAACTGGCGAAATGTTGGTGTACTATTAATAGGTAGGTACACCTCTGCCTAACCCATCTGGGATTACAGGTGTGATGTTATGATATGTTATGTAAAAAAAATAATCAAAAGTTCAAAAAAATCTACTAAAAGGGTGTAACCCTAAGGGTATTTAGAAGCCACAGTATAACCAGCCTTTAAACTCGATGACAATGACATTCAACTGCTATGGTAGTACTGGGTAATAACAGGCTGTGTCCGATGCATAGATGTACATATTTTATGTTATAAGTCCATCTGATGTGAATTATTAGTTGGATATTGATTAGCAGCCGATGTGTCTTGTAATTAGAATTTCGATATTATTTTCTCAACTGATTTTTCAATCGTCAGTAAATTCTATCTGAGGTACAAATATGACAGTTCGACAGCTTTTGTATAGTAAATGTCAAACCGCCATTTTTTTTAGATTAACTTTAGCTGTGTCATAAATACCTACACAAATATATTTATTTCAAAAATGGACATGACGTCACGTGGGGCAGGAAGATAGAAAAATCGGCCTTAAGATGAAGGTAAGTAGTTTCAAGTGTCAAAACATTTTGAACAATTTAGTAAGTACCAAATTATTTTTGCAGTGAATAATAGTAAGAATCAGGCTTACGAATTAAAATAAATTATTAAGTAGGTAAGTACATAATAATTGAGGTAATTATAGTACTTTTTGAATGAAGGTGTGTTCCTATTTTTCGTATGAGAACAGTCCTTTTCCCGGCAGTGACGACCTACTGGTAAAAGGACTCGTCGTAATGCCCGGAAAATGTTGTGAAATGTTGCAGCATTTCACAAGGTTTTTCTAACAGTTGTTTTCTTTTAAGATTTTCCTCTATACTGGGAAAGCTACTAAAGGTTTTAAATATATTGCAGCCACTGCCGCATGCCATATTGCATTCAGTTATGAAATAAGTAGATGAAGGAAATATGATCAAAATCCTAAATATAATTAAACATTATTCACAGGTGCAATGGATAGTACCAATTTTAATGAGTTGCTGTGATTTCGGAGATTGATAAACTACATACAAAAATTGCTTCTGTAAATTAATTCGTTCACGGTCATTTACGGTAGTTTACATTGACCACTGCCACTGAGCAATATTTAATTTATTTGCTTTGTAACTTTTGCTTTAATTCCACTTTCTTCAAATCAACTTTCGACTTTAATTCTCACAATTATAAATTTTTTACCTACTTTATTATTAAATCACAAAAACACCCATAATATCACATTCGCGTGATCTAATTCAAATTTTTCAATTTATAAACGGCAAATTTATTTTTTAGTCATCGAAAATGTTTTTATCGCGTGTTCGCGCCATTCGGTGCGTCAAATGCCAGCGTGGTTTTGCAAGGGAGGCAAAGGAGCTACTAGCACACAGCCAACAGCCAAGAGGCAAGGCAAGACGGTATCGACTATACGCGATCTAGGAAACGGAGGGGACTATTATCAAAGACGATTTTCTTTTTTTTGGCTTTGATTTTTGAAGATGTTCTGTATACTATTGATCCAATGCGCGATGTTCCTACATCCATACAAATAAATAAAATTAAAAAGTAGGTTTGTAATGTCAAAATAACAGCTTTTTACTAAGTGCTTGAAAGTATATACGGTATTTAAAACAAAAAAAACAATTTTTAAAATTTTTATCTGTCTGTTTGTTTGTTCCGGCTAATCTGCGAAACGGCTGGACCGATTTTGACGGGACTTTCACTAGCAGATAGCTGATATTATAAGGAGTAACTTAAGCTACTTTTATTTCAGAAAAGAAAAGAAAAATAATTAGGGTTCCACGCAAAAAAAAATGAAAACCCATGAAATTGTGAAGAAAATCCGATTCAAATACGGAAATATTGACATCCACGCGGGCGAAGCCGCGGGCAACAGCTAATACGAAATAAAATATACGAAATAAAATACGTTATTCACCCATAATGTGTCGTTTATTTCTTTTCTTCCCTATCCTTACTTTTACAATATTAATTCTTGCACTCTGCCCATCATTCGATATATTTTCTATCCTTTTCTTTCACACAACACGCAAGTATTCTGTCTCCTTCGGCACTACCTACCGTTTCATTCAGTACTTGCCACACCTTTTGAAGGAAAATCAAAAATTGACTAAGTCTTTTTTTTATTATTTTGTGAATCGTCAGTACATTAGAGTGAGTACATAATGTACTAATAGACAACTGGCGAGGCATTCTTTAATTATCCTCCATTGGGATAAGACGAGAAGTGAAAATTGTTTTCAAATGGGTGAGTACTTTTATGATCTATACTAGCTATTTCTCGCAGTTTCGCCCGCGTGAATGTCAATACTTCCCTATTTGTTCACAATTTCATGGGTTTTAATTTTTTGCGCGGAACCCTAATTTATTTATTGTATTTAATACTTCAAGCACAGAAATGTACAGAGGTGGCCTTAATGCCATAGGCATTTGCTACCAGTCAACCTTTGGGTGATGCAGAGACAAATAGCCAATAAAATAATAATAGAAGTATTTATTTTTCTAAAATAAAAGTAGCCTTAGTTACTGCTTATTACATCAGCTATCTGCCAGTGAAAGTCCTATAAAAATCGGTCCAGCCGTTTCGGAGATTAGCTAGAACAAACAGACAGACAGAGAAAAATGTAAAAAATAGATTTTTTTGTTATAATAGGTAGGGGAAAAAGTTTCTTCGCATTTTTTAAGAAAATTCAAAACATTTTTTAATATAGTTTAATCACATTTAACTAAAGTATGTAGGCACCATTTTGTTCGATAACTTTTTGCCATCTTGTAGGTAGGGACATGATCCCATTTGTTAGGCTTTGTGAATTTTGATTTTGCTAATCGATTATTTTCATCGATATTCGTATCAATAGAGCTTTTATTTTAATATTTTATACTGGCAACTTTATCCTTTTTTATATTCGTGGTCGCTCTGTGATTGGTTGACGAAAAATGGCGGGAAACAATGAGAGAACTCGCTCCTTCCCGCTAAAAAAGAAAATGGGTAGTTACAGGCGTGAAGGGAACGCTTGGCCAGTTGCGGGGGCTCTTGAATTTTAGGACTCGACGCGATAGGTTTTTTAGAGTTAATAAGTACCTAGTGCTAAGTATTGATTTTTGTATGTGCAGTTCAATTGAAATATAAGACGGTTACGTAATCCTTGAATCATTATTTGACTACGTCCTGATCCTGTCGGTGTTTCTTACACATTGCTATAGAAATTTTGGGACTTCTGATCAAAATACCGCTACAAGTGGTTTTGGCAGTCCTCTCGTGATGCCTGACACTGCCTAAAGAATTCTGAAGAGACCGAAACAGGTGGAAATCTGAAGGTGCAAGGTCAGGACTATACGGCGGATGCATTAACATCTCCCAGCCAAACTCTCTTAATTTTTGCTGAGTGGCTAAAGATGTGATGTGTGATGTGTGTTATCATGATGAAAAACCACACCCCTTCTGTTGATTAATTCCGGCCGCTTTCTCTCAACTTCTTGCTTTAATCTCATCAGTTGTTCGCAGTAGAGTTCAGAATCGATGGTCCTGCCTGGTGGTAACAGCTCATAATGAATAATGCCCTTCCAATCCCACCACACACACAGCATCACCTTGTTGCGAGTTAACCCGGGTTTCGACACAGTCTGTGAAGCCTGACCGGCCTTTGACCACGACCTTTTTCGCACGTTCTTGTCGTACGTGATCCACTTTTCAACACCAGTTATCAGCTTCTTTAAAAATGGTTCGGGTTCATTACGTCGTAATAAAGAATCACAAATGAGTACACGGTTCATTAGGTTTCTTTCAGTGAGCTCGTGAGGTACCCAAATATCGAGCTATTTTGTGTAACCAGTTTTTTTCAAATGCGCCAAAACTGTTTTGGTCGTAACTACTGATATGCCGATCTTGCTCCACTTTTTCAAAAATGGCATCCATTTTATCCGTAATAGGGCGACCAGAGCGACGTGCATCTTTGACATCAAAATTTCCGGATTGAAAACGCTTAAACCAAAGTGCTACTCTCACAGACACTGCACCAGGTCCATAAACATCGCAAATTTTTTTCGCGGCTTGCGTTGGATTTTTACCTTTTTTGTAGTAAAATTTTAAAATGTATCGAATTTCTTCATTAGATTCACTCATCTTGACAGTACGAAAAACAAATGAAAATCACACATTTTCCTAATTTGAATTTGGAATTATGTTCTTTAAAATTTAAACTTTCAATGATACCAAAACCAGCCAGATACAAATAGTATAGCCAAAGAGATTTTATTACAAGTTCATACATACTATAATGCGAAAAGACTTTTTCCCCAACCTAATATGTACCGTATACAGGATGGCTTCGGAGGAGCTCGTGGCTAAGTAATAATAGCCGCACGGGCCGATCCATCAGGTTAAGCTTCGCTTGCTGGGGTTGTCTGTGGATGGGTGACCATCTTTATATACCGAGACTCCTCCGTGCCTCGGAAAGCACGTTAAGCCGTTGGTCCCGGCTGTCATTCGTAGCTCTTTGACAGTCGTTACAGGTCGTCAGAAGCCCGAAAGTCTTACCAAGGGGTATCGCATTACCCAGTTACTGGGTTGTGGAGGTCAGATGGGCAGTCGCTCCATGTAAAATACTGGTATTCAGCTGCATCCGGTTAGAACGGAAGCCGACCCCAACATAGTTGGGAAAAGGCTAGGCACATTGATACAGGATGGCTTCGGACTTCATTATGATCTTTGTTATTTATTTGTGCCAAGTTTCAAGTTTCTAAACCTAAGGAGTAAGATCTTTTAAGCATATATCCTTCCCCTATTTACTCATTTGGTACCACAGCACTGCCTTTGTGGTATATTCTATTTTTTTTAATCCTAATAACTGACACATCTATAAAAAAAACCGTGAAAGAAAGTTTTTACTTACATTCCTAGGGAACTTTAAAAACTGCTCTGGCATAATTTTTAAACTAGTCAATTTAAATACTAACATAAAGTGAAATTATTCACTAGACTAACTTTATAGAGAAATCACTTGGTACAGGGGGCCAACCACCACCTCTTAAAGCAGTATTATTTTAATGTTACTTCAGTGTGAGAAAGAGATGGAGCTATACAGGACGTCTAGCTCCATCTCTTTCCCAGACTGAAGTAAGATTGCAATAATACTGCTTTAAGAGGTGGTGACTGGTGGTCTAGCTCCTGGTGGCACATGTTTAGTTTGTTCACAAATTCTCGCATAGGGTTTAGCCCACATTTACTGCCGCCGAGTGTATTTATTTTATAGACGTATTATAATGTAGTATTTTCATGACGTCTACTTACTTGCCTATTTTAGTTTTTCACTTCAGATAAGGAAATAACCGACTTTAAAAATGATTAATGAGCAGGGAATAAAGTTTAATAATAATACATGACAAATTATGTCATGTATTTAGCTTACTCACAGGCTGCTAAATAGTCGGTTATCAGCCTGACTCATGGTCATGTGTCTACTATGTATACATATATAGCTATGGAAAGTAACTGTATATTCTTGTAATCACGGAAAACATTAGCGTTATTTGTGAGCTGTATTCAGTTGGGTGAAGACCTGAAGCTAAATTGGTATAAAATGAGTGAGTTTTTTTTCCTTTACTGTTGTTACTTACTGTTAGGAGGGGCTTGTGGCTAAGTAATAACAGCCGCACGGGTCGATTGATCAGGTGGCTTCATTGTACTTTATAACATAACTCGCGCGTCCGAAGCTTCACAATTTTATAGCGTGTAGATGTCTTCATGTAGAACACTTTTGCAAAATGACAGATCCAGGATAGTATTCGAGAAAATAAATAGTCGAGTTTCAAAAACTTATACATAATTACAAAATAAAATTGAAATTTTTTGACATTTTACCGCAGACATTGAATGAATTTCACTCCTTGTTTGTTCCATGTTGTATTCATACAAAGTGACAGCGGATTTTTACAGTGTACGACTAAACGCCGACAGACACTACGCCGACAGACTGAACACCGACAGACTACTTCGACGGGACTCTTCGCCGATAGGACACTTCGCTGACAGGCACCCCGAGGGCACCCCGAGGTTCCGTTTGGTTAGGTTCCTTTAAACCTTGCACACAGAAATAGGAGCCACGTGCAGCGGGGCTCCGTCGACCTGCTATCAGACATAAGGTATGAATGTACTTAGATTATGTATGTATATGCTGTTATGCCGTGTCAGCGAAGTGTCCTGTCGGCGAAGAGACCCGTCGAAATAAAGTTTTGTCGGTGTTCAGTCTGTCGGCGTAGTGTCTATCGGCGTTTAGTCGTACACTCGGATTTTTATCACGCCTTATTTCGAGAAGGCTGTCATTGACCTTGAAAATGCTCTTGACCTCAAAGCTTGTCACAAGGTAATATTTCAAGATGTGAGCTTTTTTTTTGTTGATGTTGACTTTTGGGGTGTTGACCTTGACTTTTGGGGTGTTGACCTTGACTTTTGGGTTGTTGACCTTGACCTTGAAAATGTCATTGACCATATCATTGTTTGCAACCAATTTAGACCCGCTACGTGAAGTTTTTTTTTTCTCGGCTCCTATGGATTTGCTGGTTTTGGTGATTTCAATAATACACTAAAAAGGGTATATTCTACCAAAACAAAATAGCAACTATAAAAAATCGGTGGGTTATAAACTACAGTGCTTCCGATCAGGTCAAGCTACGCTTGCCGGGGTTGGTCCGTGAATGGGTGACCATCTTTTCATACCAAGACCCCTCCGTGCCTCGGAAAGCACGTTAAGCCGTTATATGGTATATTAGTAGGCCTTTGTTGGAACGAGTGAACTCTGTTTACGAACTATCATCAGACGTCCTTGTAACATTAGGTCCAGTTGAAATCCAGCGTCAGGCACTAGTTGTCAGATGAACTGGAACTTTATTTGACTTTTGACTTTATTTTAACTTTAGTCGTGAGGCGCAAAACACTGTTATAACCAAGTTTTTTAGGATTCCGTACCTGAAGGGTGCCAAACGGAGCCCTGTTACTAATACTAAGCCTCCGCAGTCCGTCCGTCCATCCGTTTATCTGTCAGCGGGCTGTATCTCATGAACCGTAATAGGTAGACAATTGAAATTTTCACAGATTGTGTATTTCTATTGCCGCTATAACAACAAATAATTAAAATTTAATTTAATTTATAAAAAGGGGGTCCCCACACAAGAAACGTGTTTTTTTTTTTAAATATGTAGTGTTAAATATTGTACGTGGTACGGACCCCTTCGTATGCGTGTCCGACTCGCAATTAGCCGTTTTTTTTATTTCTGTTTTTTTTTTGCTTTTTTTGTGCCTTAATATGGATCAATAAAAAATCTTTCATCCGCCTAGATGATGATAGGTTACATTTTCTAGGGCTAGGGCCCCCATCCTTTTCCCAGATAAGACTGGCTCAGAGTGAGAGCTACTCCGAATAGGTTCCTGGAATTCCTTCCCTGAAACTGAATTTATGGGCATCCTCTTAAGAGGCCATTGTACTCATCATTATGAACAACTTTTACTATAGGACCAAACCTGAAATCGCGAAAAAAATAGCTAATTTTTTTTTAGACGAGTCCAAGACAGACAGACAAACATACATACAGTAGGTACACAGATATTGCATTTCCAATAATATTACATACATACGTGTCGAATTGATAACCTCCTTCTTTTTTTGAAGTCGGTTAAAAAATACGCAAGGGAAAGCCATTTCTGTCTGAAACGCGCCTATTCATTTATTTCCCGATCTCATCTCTTAACCGCATCTCACGGTTATCATAGAAGAGGGATTGTACCTATTAATATCGGAAGCTATTTATTATAATTCATACGCATTGATATACAAAAAACCCTTCATACGTAATTAATTAAAGGAAACTAATGGAAGGAAAATAATTAATGTAAGGACTGGGATGTAATTAAAGTAATGATCGTAGCAGGTGGCGTTCTGTAGTTTCTGCCTACCCCTATGGGAAGTAGGCGTGAGTTTATGTGTGTACGTGCTTAATTTAATGTAAATATATTTATGTTTATTTTCCTGAAGCGTCAGGTAAATTGAACTACGTGTCTATATACAGTATGCGACCATTAATTTAATAATAATATATGACACATCGAATTTTTATTACCTCGTTGGTGTAGTGGTCGCAAGCGCTACTGCTGAGCATGAGGTCCCGGGTTCGATTTTTCCATCAGGAATTTCTCAGTAGCAGCCCGGAAAGGAAGTGCCAGTTTATGCAATTTTTATGAATCCATCGCAAAAATCGAGCAGTATACCTCCCGTATTAAGTAATAGGAACTTACTTGAGTAGGTACTACGCTTTGCAATGGGCAACTAGCTTCATCTTTCTGACTGACCTAGTTTTTTTTTTCACCTCCCTTGTGACTGTCACATGATATTTTTCTAAATGTAATGTATTATTCATTTTTTTTCAGGTTCTTTGGGAGCCTTCGTTTTCATCATGGCAGCCTTGCTGGTCATCAACTACGTTTCAGGTATTTTTTCTGAATTTCCTCATTCTTATGCATTTTTCTAGTTTCCCATGTGTCATAAGTTGAATATTTTCATAACAAAATGTAACAAGATCCCAGCAGAAGTTACTCATAACAGGAAAAAAAACACTTTGATTTAAGAGCTATGTTATCTTAGGACGGGGGAATCCCGTACCTAACGGGAAATCCAAATAAATGCCCAATATGTTTTGTTTCCATGTTCCGCAATAGTCCTGCACCCACCATGGATTCTCCTTGGGTGTACTTGCATAGTGCGTACAAGGATAATCGTCAGCTGGTGCCTCATTCAAAACGTCTAACGGGTCTCTGCGAGTTGGCTTCGGCCCCTCGTACGCCTTACAAAGGTCCGGGACTCCAGAGTCCCGAGAAGTGTCAAAGACGAAATAATAATAATATGTACAAGTATATAAAAAAGGAGGGGAAATAATCAGAGGGCATTAAAAAATTCGTCCGCATCGCTGTCAATAGGAAAAGTGTCTGGCAATGCTGATTCTTTGGCCAAAAAATAGGCCAGCCCTCTGGTCACGCTTAGAGTCGACCAAACGCTTGGCGATGTCTCGAAAAACTAAGTGGGCACTCGGACACCATGGCCTTAGGTTTCAACCCCAAACAGCTCGAAGTTTTAAAACTATATAAGTATCATATAATAAATAGATAATGCAGCGTTGCCGTACTTCGGTTTGAAGGTGTAAATATGGGTACATAAGTTATTTCAGCTTTATCTCTAACATAACAATGCACCTGGACCCTGAACCCTTTGGTATTGGCAATGTCAACAGGGGTTAACCAAGCCGCAATGGGCCCGCGTGATGAGTAACTGAACCCACTCTCTGACATAAAAAGGAGGCCTGAGTCCCAGCAGTGGGAACATGATGACTGACTATGTAGTGATATAGGTGGTGGTGACAAGATATCGTCAGGCAGACCGACTGCCTGTTCGTCACTCCATAAAATAACATTACTCCTGTGTTTATCTCAATATTTTTGTTACTTCTTCAGCAGGTATCGGTCATGGCAACTGTCCCCCTAAAAACAAGGTGTACAACAACAAACCCACCTGTTTCTCTGATGCTGACTGTCAGAAATGGGGCAAGGTGTGCTGTCCCAACCAGTTCAACACCAAGTCCTGTGTAGACCGAGCGCCCTGGCTGAACAGTGTTGACGACCATACGAACAAACAGAAGTACACTGGTAAGTTGGTTTATAAGGTTTCAACGATGGTGCACGCTTCAATGGATTCTGCTATCGTAAGTAGTTCACTGCTGGACATACACCTCATTCGAGTTCCACCTGCAAGAACACTCTGTTCTCCGCCTTCCGCATACCGTCTTACCCGTCCAACGCTATGCTCCACTCACTCGAGGATCGTCTGCTCCATGGGCCATCGGTCCTTCGATATGGCTGCAAGGCCGTAGGCAGGAGGGGATTTTGGGGTTCAACCGGTTCACCCCGAAATGTGAGAACCAGAATCTCAGTCCAGAGATCGTTGTCATGCGTTTTATTTCTGATGATCATCGACATTGGTTGCCTTTTAATTGAATCCATACTTAATATTATACATTCGAAAGTAACTCAGTCTGTCTGTCTGTATGTTACCTTTTCACGCCTAAACAACTAAACGGATTTCGATAAAATTTGGCAAGGAGATAGATGGCATCTTGACATAGGCTACTTTTTGTCTCACAAATAAGCCTACAGGGGGTGATATAGGGGATGAAAATCAGTATGGGTAACCCAGCATTTCTTAAGTTAGGGATATGAAAGTTCAAATTTATGCTTTTGGTTGGGAATAAAGAATTATATGGTTCAGCGTTTTTGAAAAATTATTCCCTAAGGGGGTAAAATAGGGGTAGATTTTAAAAATCACAAACAATGTTAAAAATTTTGTGTACCAACCTCTTTTTAACAGATTTAAGGGATTGGAAATGTAGTCATAGTATCTTGACTTTTTGACGTAACATTTTAGTCTTTATTTTTAACCGACTTCTAAGGAGAAGGTTCTCAATTCGGTTGTATATATTTTTTTAAATGTTCGTTACCTCAGTACTCGGTCATTTAAAAACAGATTTGGATTTTTTTTTATTTGAATGGACATACTTCCAGATTGGTCCCATTTTTATCAAAATCCAGTTCTGATTATAGATATTCCAAAGAAAATAATGACACTGACAGCTCTTAAACGTGGTTTATGTGCAGATCGCGTTCAGTTTCATTGGTGAAATCAGCCCTTCGGTATTATGAGACGTTTCAACTTTGTCCCTGGGATGTCAACCTACCTACGAAGCCTCTAGTACCTATTGCAGATGTCGAAATCTTGCGTAACGGCAATCGAATTTATGTTTTTCTACCTGACTTCCCCAGAAGTAGGGCGTGTGTTTGTTTTAAGACCTGTGAATTGATAAATACTGTTTCATCTTTCCAGGCGGCGGTGGTGGTGGTCAATACTGCGAAGGAGTCAAATGCAGGCCTTACGAGGTCTGCAAACCTGATCCCATTACCAAGCGGCTGAAATGTCAGCAGCCTTAAGACTATATACTTACTTCGCTCCAAGACTAGCAATTATCCTGGAGACTACTAAGTCCTGTAAAATTTTAACTAACTCACTTTATTTTTAAGTAGAAATTATAAAACAATAAGACAATGCTTTTGTGCTTAACATTTTAAGATGTTTGAGCACCTTTTAAGGCAATAAGTTTGTTTTGAAAAGTGCTCAAAACCTAGGCTATATATAGTTAATTCACATGCTTGCGACATAACAATTTACGTTATTGTAATGTGATTATATTTAGCTCTATGGAGTTTTTCTCGGAAATAAATAAATAATTTAAATTGCTAGGCTAACAACAGACGAGAAAATCAAATCAAAAGTCATTTATTCAAACTGGGCTGAGAATCGAATCAGCACTTTTCGAACGTCAAAATTACATAAGACAGTCTCCCGGCACGCCCGCCCTTCACCACTTCCTAGTGCTTTAATAGCTGGGAAGAAGTGGCGCAACAAACTCCCCAGAAGCACAGTATAAATAATTAACTACTTGTTTTCATTCGCGGCTTTGCTCAGATCTCCGTCACCAACACTTTTCGAGATAAAAAGTAGCCTTAAATTAAGAATGTCATAGCTCCTATCAGTGAAAGAATTCTCGTAATCGTATAAGTATTTTCAGAGTTTTCGTTTTACAAACAAACGTAATATTAGTTTAGAAGTTTAGTTTTTACTATGACGTCATGCTTTTTGTTTTTTCCAATAAAATATTAAATTGAAGTCATCGTTTCGTTCTCTTATATCACTCCTTTTCTCGAGGGGCTAGTGGCTAAATAATAACAGCCGCATAAGAATAATAATAATTTATTGTTCAAGAAGTTACCTTCGAGTGCGTTGACTCCTGGAACTCACACTAGGATTCCCTGTGTCGTGAGATCCAGGCTCCTTCGTTCCGTTTACATTTATTGCTATGCATCTAGTAGGTATATATACGTTACAACTTCATTTCATATAGTCTAGTCTACTCGTAATCTACTAGCAGAGGCGTATACAATAAAAAAATAATAAAAAAACTAATACACAAAGAAAACTAATATTAATACCCAAAGAAAACAGTAGATAACCAAGTGTGTATGTACATTGTTATGTGTGGTTGTGAAGCGCATGGGTCGATAGAAGGTTAACCCATGCTTGCCGCGGTCGGTTCGTGGATGTGTGACCATCCATTACATACCGAGACCCCTCCGTGTCTCGGAAAGCACGTTAAGCCGCTGGTCCCGGCTGTCATTCCTAGATCTTTGTTGACAGTAGTTACGGGTAAGTCTGACAACCAGTCTTATCAAGGAGTATCGTGTTACCCAGTAACTGAGTTGTGCAGGTCAGATAGGCAGTCGCTCCATGTAAAATACTGGTTTTCAGCTGCATTCGGTTAGATTGGAAGCTGACCCCAACATAGTTGGGAAAAGGCTAGGCAGATTGATTGTGTCACCCCTTTTCACGGCTTCCTCTTGATAGTTACCTACGTAACGTTCAAACGTATAATATATGTCTTATTAGTGACTGCTATGGATAATAGGGCAGGACCGAAGTTGGATGTGCAATTACATCTTCTAATCACACACACAAACATCAAATTTCTACTGACCTCGTATGCGTATCTTTGAAGGACTTTTTCTGAGTCACTTTTCTGATTCTCGACAACCACAGGAATCTATAGCATCATCATCTCATCATCTGCTTAGGCTTTCTCCAACTACGTTGGGGTCTGCTTCCAGTCTAACCGGAGGCAGCTGAATACCAATATTTTACATGGAGCGACTGCCTATCTGACCTCTACATGTCTAGTTGTCAGTCTTTCGGGCTTCTGAAAACCCGTAACGACTGTCAAAGATCCACGAATGTCAGTCGGGACCAACGGCTTTACGTACTTTCCGAGGCACGGAGAGGTCTTGGTATGTAAATATGGTCACTCCACGGACCAACCGCGGCGAACCGTGTGGCTGTTATTACTTAGGCACAAGCCTCTCATATATATCATCGTCATCGGTCTAGCCTTTTCCCAACTATGTTGGGACCGGGTTTCCAGTTTAATCGACACCCTAATTGCGTAACATACTATCAATCACAATCTGAATGATTTTGAAGCAAATTGCTAATCCATTGCATCATTTATATTCGAATAATTTGCTCAACAACGTAAATAACGCAATGAATGTTGTTGAACTGTCAAAATGAAACCGATTCCTACTGTAAGTGTGTTACGCAATTGTTCAAAAAGAAAAGCAACATCCCAGTAAGTCGAAAAATAGTTTAATCGGATACAAAAAGAAGATAAATCTTAGAAGCTATAACTGAACTGTTCAGGGTCGGCTGCACTTGTTGCGCTTGGTCTTAGGGTCCACCTTGCAGACTTCGAAGGAGTTGCATTTCACGTTGTCACAGTATATACCGGCGCCCGCTGGAAATGACAAAAGAATGTATTAGTTTTCTTGAACAATGTAGAACATCATTAAAAAAGAGACTAATAAAGAAACTCTATTTGTCAATGCACATTACAGTATACTCTATGCTTAATCTGTGCTTGCCCCCTTATTAATAAACGCGGAGTAAAGTGACAACTAGATTTCAGATTTACAATACACTTTTCGGGGTTTAAGTTCGGCATAACTTTACATCCGTACACAGACTATAATTATGTAGTATGTCGGAGTTATATATTAATAAGAGTAAAGAGATGTAAAAGTCCGTAATAATAGAAATATTGTCAATGGCTAGAGAGTTATGAGAATCAGCAGTAGCACAGGAGCTGGCTCGCTACAAAACTTAGCGTTGACAACCTGGGAGCAGCAATCCTTGAATGCATTTCATGACAGACAATTTGCCCGTGGACAATTGGTCCGCGACGATAGAACGTATGAAATCTCGGCAGTCTATTTGTCCTACTTCTGCGTTATTGCATAGATTTCCAGATGGTCTATCGTCGTGGAGAAACTGTCCGCGGACAAATGGTCCACCATCTGCTCAGCGTAGACACCAAAGGGCCTAGGCAAGTGGCGCTTTTTAAAGCATTTTGTATTTCTACAACGACTTTCGAATCAATAGGATTGACATAATTAAGCTTCTCATCATCATCCTACAGAAGTCCACTGTTATAGACAGATGCCTCTCCAATTGTACGCCATTCAGCTCGATTCTTGGCATCTATCATCCAGCTGCTACCAGCCACCCTGCGAAGATCGCCGCTCCACCTGGCCTGATTCGCGGTCTCCACTCAAGAACACGTCTATCCCAACGGTAATCGGTTCTACGGCTAATATGGCCGGCCCATTGCCAGTTCAGCTTGCTTATTCTGTGAGCTATGTCGACAACTTTGGTTCTCACATAAGCTTATGTCAATCCAATACAGTTTTGAATTTTCCTTCAACGTTATCTGTGATCTCTGATAGAATGGGGTTTTCTCAGTACACGGCTGCCTGGTGTCTGGAGTCGTCTCTGCGAGGTAAATGCGTAACACACTTCAGTAGCAATAGATTTCATTTTGACGGTTCAACAACATTTATTGCGTTATTTACGTTGTTGAGCAGACACATTTTTCTCACATATGAAGCAATGGATTAGCAATATGCTGCAAAATCATTCAGATTGTGATTGATATAAGTGTGTTACGCAATTAGGGTACCGGTCACACCTTATTACAATGGACTTATTACATAACAGGTGGAATGTGAGCGTAGATACTATACACCTCTTTTTTATTAATGGGAAATCATCAAATGACTTCTCCCGCTCTGGGCGGAGCGCGAGGGCGTGTCAGACTTTTACTGACTAAAACCCACCCGTGTTCCTTCAGTTGCCTGTGCTCGGGCCACGGTAACTCTTTCGAACATCCCGCGACCCTGGCAGAAATACTATACACCTCTGGGAACTCGAAGAATACAAGCTTGCTTTCACTTACACTGGCTCTTGCTGGAGCTACTGGACCCAGAACCGTTAGCAGCCGGTATGGTGCAGGACTTGGCGTTGCAGGCGTTGTTGCAGCACACCTTGCCGTTGCCGCACTCGTAGTCCTGGACGCACTTGGGGCTGCAGCCGTAGACCTTCGAGGGTAGAGGGCAGTTACCAGCTGGAAGGGAGAATATAATTAGTTACGGTCATAATCATCATCTGCCTAGCCTTTTCTGAACTATGTTGGGGTCTGGATGCAGCGGAATACAAGTGTTTTTTACTTAGTGTAGCTTCCACAACCCAGTAACTGGGTATTTTGCACGATATCGCTTGGTAAGACTGACGTTCATACTTTCGGGTTTCTGACTATTCGTAACGACTGGCTGAGGTCTACGAAGTCACAAAAAGCAGAAATAGCATGGCCCTGAAGTAAAACAAGTGATTATTACTCGTCATTACTGTGACCTATAATGACATTAACTTTTTGTTTTGAATCATTATGGGTCGTTTTTGTTGGTTCTACCGGTTTTATAATAATAATAAACCCTAAGTGCTGGTTGGGACATTGACCATCTTCCGGGCTCTGGGATTGTCCTGATAGCCGTGGAGTACCTCTCTATTCCTCAAGCACCTCAGGATATGTTGCCCCCTTGTCGCTAGTTCGCTACGTCACAAGTGCTAGCGACAGTTTCCGGGGGCCCATTATTGAGTGTGCAAGTCACCCCCTGCCATTTTTATTCGTATATAATAAACACTTGATCAGACAGGGCGTAGCTCTAGGTAACCAGTCAACTTTAGCCATCAAAATACATATTCCAATATCTTTGTTTCCATATCCTGCAATAGTCCTACACCAACTGGAGATTGTCCTTGGGTGCACCTGCATAGTGCATATAGGGATAATCGTCGGTTGGTACCTCATTCCATTTAAAATTGTCTAAGGGGCCTCTGCGAGTTGGCTTCGGCTCCTCGTACGCCTTCCAAAGGACCGGGACTCCATGGTCCCGAGATACGTAAAAATGAACCCTTATCACCACCACAATGAATCCATACCATATCCAAATGATAATCTTATGCTGTATGTAAAGTCTGGAGCCGAACTTCACATTATCTACGTAGTACAGTATAAACGTATGAAATCCCACACCCAGTGACGCAGCATTGGGCAATCCCACCTGTCGCACAACGTGCTCAGGACGCTGTGGGAACTGGCACACATTCTGCGGAGGACCGAGGCACACCGCGCTTTGAATAACAGGATTTCCTGCCAATGATTTTATTACTTATGCAATGATATCGTGATTATAATAGCACTACGCTAAGGATAAAAATATGCCGTTTATCTAATCTAGTTACTTCTCTGATTGAATAATTAGGTAACTTAAGGCGAAAGCGCCAGGGTAGCCCGCGGAATTCAAATTTTTTTACGTTTTTTTGCAATTTGCAGTTTAGTATTAGATGTATTGATCTGAATATGATTCGCAACCGTAACGAATATGTCTTTCTAGAATTATTATAATCATTAAAATCATCAATATAACTCTCCAAGTTCATATTACCCTATTGCATGACTATTTCATGAAATCTTGACATTTGAAGCCAATTCTAACTTGGAGAGTTGAATTACTGATTCTAAATTATAATTATGTAGATACATAATTATTTGCTACGGCCGCGAATCATACTTTAATCAACATACACCCAAACCCCAGACACTGAACTGCAATTTGCAAGAATCGTAAGAAAATTTGAATTTCGCGGGCTATCTTAGCGCCTCCCCCTTAAATGGCTGGAGTGTAGGTACTACACTATGTCAAACGATGACGACTACTCCCTCGATATGCCTTCGACTATAAATCCGAATTACGTAGGCAGTCTTTAGGACCTAGACAAAGTGACATATTCTATCAGTATCGTCGGATATAAAAGTCAAAAATTTAAGTCACCGAAAAGCTGTCAATCAACCCTGTTGAAAGACCTTTGATGCTACGGCTATATTGTCGCGATGACGCGGACTACATTCTCGCGCTCTCTGTTGCACAGTGAGACGTCGAGCGGTGTGCGACAGAGAGCGTACGAAGTGTTCACGTTATCGCGACAGTGTAGCCGTAGCATGAAAGCGATTGCCACTTGTCTAGATCCTATTGTTCATTATTATGATGATGAAATGATTTATGATGATTTTCTGTAGGTAATTTATTTATCGGTGGTCAACTTTTTGGGACCAATGTCAAGGTATTAAAATGGGTGAACTGGATTGATTATGTGAAAGATACTCACAAGCTTCAGAGTAAGACACCATCAGCACCACAGCTACGATCGACAACAGGATAGTAGCGGAACCTGGAAAGTAGATAAAAACGATGATTAATTCTACTTAATATTTTTTTATCCCAAGAACAAACTTAACATTGTAGTTGAAAAACATGGTTCTCCCATACATTCCAACTGCAAATGTACCTAAGTTTTTACGCATAATATTTAGAGATTTCCCATGTTATTTTAATGACTTCTTATAAGTTTTCCTGTAATCTATAAGTATAGAACTATTTTCTGTACTAGTTTCAAAATTTTAGGCTCTGTAGTTTCGGAGATAAGGCCCCAATGGTCCATTTTCTTAAATAACTTTTTAAGAGTAAGTATATTAATTTTAAACAATATATATATATATATTTATTTATATTTGAGACCCACGCAACAAGTCCGTTCATCTGATATAGATATCACACGGTACAGTTTGAAAACTTTTTTCTTAAGTTTTCCAATTTGGCCTCAATAATTTCCCCCACGTTCAAAATTCATTTTACAACACGTCCGTGTTACACACAGGTCAGAGAAATTAGATTCGGAGCAAATTGGCTATGCCAGACTGACCGACAGACAGACAGAGACATGAGTGATCCTATAAGGGTTCCGTTCATTCGGACATACGGTACCCTAAAAAGAAATATGTAATTGCAAAACTTGTTATTCTGCCACCTAATCACCGAACACCCTATAAAGTTCCTTGATTTACGTTTTTGGTGTACGGTAGAGGTTATAAAATTTCTATTAATAGTGGAGTTGTGTTTATAGTAAGCCAACGGTGGCAAAAACATAACATAACATCGCGCCTTGTTTCCCCGAAGGGTTAGGCAGAGGTGTACCTGTGAGTTATGTTTAAGTCCCATGTAATAAAGAGCGAGTCTATTGCCATCTACCGGACACAAATCCAGACTCCGGGCTGCTACTGAGAAATTCCAGATTCCAGAAAAACCCGTTAACACTTTGCCCGACCTGGGAATTGAACCCAGGACCTCATACTCAACAGTAGCACTTGCGACCACTAGACCAACGAGGCAGCCCGAGGCGGCAAGAATGATGTAAATAAAGTTGTTTCGATAAACACTACGTACAGCCTTAGGTAAATGTTAGTGAGTCAAGGGTGAGCTGCCAAGTTTGCACGACCATCTCATTTCATTAATTTATTGAGTTGGTATGAGGATCACGCTCGCGGGGATGTGAATAGCTGATAGATTTATTTGCAACATGCGTTACGTGCTCAAATGCATTTTCCTGATTTACAACATGCATTGAGGGCTCCTCACATCTTGATATTATTGATTCCCCCTTTTTTTTTTTTTTTGTGCCGGGGCTACGGCAACTCTTTCGAACATCCCGCAAAAAACTGTCACACTTGTTAGATTATGAACTGTGTGAAGCAAATGTGTTTGAGGACGTAGGTAGAAGGTATTCTACCTGTCTCCGCTTACGCGTATTGGAGGTGAAGTTTTGATCGAAGAGCGGAAGGGAAACTCCAACTTGCACTATCATCATCATCTGCTTCCAGTCTGACCGGATGCAGCTGACTACGAGGGGGCCAACCACCACCTTTTAAAGTAGTATTATGTTAATGTTACTTCAGTGTGAGATAGAGATGGAGCTATACAGGACGTCTAGCTCCATCTCTTTCCCACACTCAAGTAAGATTAAAATAACACTGCTTTAAGAGGTGGTGGTCTAGCTCCAGTAGGTATTTTACATGGAGCGACTGCCTATCTGACCTCCACAACTCAGTTACTTGGTAACACGATACTCCTTGGTAAGACATGGTTGTGAGACTTTCGGGCTTCTGATTACCCGGAACGACTGTAAAAGATCTACAATGAATGCTGGGTCCAACAGCTTATTAACGTGCTTTCCGAGCTGTGTTCACGAGGAAGTTTATTATACCAATTTTCTGCAATTTTCTATAGGCTACTTTGATTTTAGAAAAATAGGGTTCCGCGCAAAACAATTAAAACGCATGAAATTATGAACAAAAAGTAGGATTTGAAAAATTCTTTTTGCATTTGGTAGCCCAATTCTCGAGGAGAGTTATAGGCTATTTAACATCACGCTACGACCCTTAGGAGCCGAGCAAAAAGAAAAAATCAGAGAGAACACTATAAGCGATAACGAAGCGCGGGCGGGCGATTCGACGCGACGGTTGGCGACGGGTCGGGGGACGAGAGAGTTTTATTAAAATGTGGCTGTTATTTTATCTTACGACATCCACGAGAACGAACTCGCGGTGCAGAGCTAGTCTCAAATAATTTCCTCTGATGACGTTTATGACCTCCTCTCATGGAGCCATACATTCCAAGACACGCGATTTGATGATTGGCGTACCGTACCTACATTGTACAATGTCGTACCATCAGGTAGACTGATGCACCAAGTGGTACTTTACATACTTACATACAAATATTTGTTTTATTGCAGCGAGCTGCTCTACACACTTGTTACTTTATTACGTGTGACTAACATCTTTGATTAGCCTCAGTGGTGGACAAGTGTGGTGACTAAGAACTATGTATTTTATTACGAACTTGATTTTGCCTGCGGCTTCACCCGCGAGGAAGTCGGCAATTTATTATCGTACGAGAACGTACGTACTGTCATTCGCAGATCTTTGATAGTCGTCCCCAAGTCTGACAACCATTATAACAAAGGGGTTATTGCGTTACCCAGTAACTGGTCTAACCGGATGCACCTGAATAAGTACCAGTATTTAACATAGAGGGATTGCCTATCTGACCTCCACAACTCAGTTATTGCAAAAGGTACAGTAAAAAAACTACGAGAAAAAATGTTGACGCCTAATTGGACTACTTACTTCCGAATTCTAGGTGTATTATTCACAGCATTACCCCTGCCGTAACCCTTTGAAAGACTACAGGCGTGATGTTATGAAGAAATCTCATTTCCACAACTTTTTCGCGCAATTGCCCTTTCGCGCTAGTGGATTAGCACAAGTGTCTTTCGCGCAAGTGTCTTTCGCGCAAATGTCCATTCGCGCAAAAGTTCAGTCACGGAAATGATATTCGCGCAAAAGTCCAGTCGCAAAAATGTCTTTTCGCGCAGTGTCCCTTCGCGCAAAAGTCCGTTAGCGCATAAATCCATTCGCGGAAATGTCTTTTCGCGCAAAAGGCCAGTCGTGGAAATGTCTTTTCGCGTAAAAGTCTAGACGCGGAAATGTCTTTTCGCGCAAAAGTCCAGTCGCGGAAATGTCTTCGGGGGAATGTCTTCGCGCAAAAGTCCAGTCGCGGAAATGTCTTTTCGCGCAAAATTCCAGTCGCGGAAATGTCTTTTCGCGCAAAAGTCCAGTTGCGGAAATGTCTTTTCGTGCAAGTGTCCCTTATCGCAAAAGTACGTTCGCGCAAAAGTCCAGTCGCGGAAATGTCTTCGCGCAAGTGTCTGTCACGGAAATGTCTTTCGTGCCTGTGTGTGTGTCCTTCTGCCCTCGGTTGATGGCAGTAAGCTCGCCCCTATTACATGGGAATTATACATTACCGGCGAAATGCGGGTGTACTATAGATACACCTCTGCCCAACCCTTCTGCCTACAGGCGTAATGTTATGTGTTATAACTTCGCCAAAACCTGCGAAACAAGTTTGGTTATTCCTATGGTAGCGTCAATAAACTAAGCACGGAGAGTCAACAATGAAAATGGCAGCCAACCAAATTCAAGAGCCAAAGTAAACATTTTCTTGTACAGGCAAATAATATCTACCTATTTGAATTCAATTGGGTAATGGGCCAATGGCCTCTCGTTGCTGTCGGAATTTTCCCCCTGGCAGCTGGGTCATAGCTAATAAACAAAGTAGTTAGGACCATCGTGGTTTCGTCACTTCAGCCTGACACAATGTGGTAGATTGATCTTCTCAGAGGGTTTTGATCCCTACTTAGAGCCCTTCAGGCAAGACAAGAATGACAAATAAAATGAATATTACTAAATTAACGTTGCATGGCTCCACAAAATTGGGTGACTCCTGCCTGGAATGATAAAGTTTAAAGGGGGGACACATACGGGTGATGCCTGGGTAAAAAAATTCTATTTAGCCCGTCAGTCAGATAATAAAAAAATATTAGATACGTATTTTTCGTAAAAAATGATTTGAATATACAACGCATTAAAGTTGGGGAGTGGGGGCTCGCTACGTTAGTTGTGTGGACAACTCAATATAAAGGCGTGACGTCATGCCACATTTTAACTCAATGTAACGCCGGATGTTTTTGATTACGTAAAAAAATAAAAAATACTTGTCCAATACTTTTTAATAATCTACCTGACGGATAAAAAACATTTTTAGTCACTATCCCTATTATTCTAGTCTTAACTCCATGTCATCAGATATGTTGAAGCGTTTATGCAATCATATAATGGTAAAATATAGTGTCAAATATCTCAAGAAAAATGATCAATCACGTCAAAATTCATACAAACGAGCGCGTCGATCGCGTACTCGCACGACGATCGCGTACTCGCGCGACGATCGCGTACTTGCGCGACGATCGCGTTTCTTTAGGACGCGGGGCTAGGCACCCGAATACCATTTTCAATGTTGAATCTTCCATTTTAAACAAATGAGTGCCTAAACATCTAAACACTTGTTTTTTTTAACGAACTTGATGAAGCTCATTAATAAAAACATATTGATGAAGCAGATGTCCCTATTCCATTCCAACTTCAACCCACAACGCCGCAATTATCTATGATTATTTCCCCTTACAGGTGTTATACTAATGAAGTACTTAATCCTGAGGGAAATCAAGTTTTAGGTACTTTTCCCAGCCCTGACATGAACCAAGAACTCAGAATCAGCTAGTCAATGAAGTTTGTTTTGTCCAATATAATATTGCGTCTATTATGGTTTTCCTAATTCCGTCATACCTTTGGACTGCCTCGTTGGTCTAGTGGTCGAAAGCGCTACTGCTGAGCATGAGCTTCTGGGTTCGGTTCCTATGTCGGGCAAAAGTGTTGTTGGGTTTCTCCATCAGGAATTTCTCAGTAATATCTCGGAGTCTGGATTTGGAAGACAGTCCCCCAAAACGCCCCCCCTTCACAACTTCCTAGTGCTTTAGCTGGGAAGAAGAAGTGGCGCAACAAACTCCCCAACAGCACAGCTATCTGTTTAGTTAGAAAAACTTGATTCTATACAATTCATCCTATGTAGGTATCGCTTCGACCTTATTATAAGCAATACCTACTAAAGTAAGGTAGGTATTGTTGCGGTATTGTGTGAACTGAGTGAACTTTACGTTTCTGTGTTTTATGACGATTGATTCTTGGTTGAGTAAACATACTGACTTGGCTATTTGGTTTGCTATTGTGCGAAAACAATAGGCGATAGAAGAAAAATTCTCATTTTTTTATATTCGGTCAGATTTTACTGATTTTAAGACGTTATGTAGACACTAATCGGAATATTTGTAAATTTATTTTGAAAAGTGTTTTTTTTAATTTAAAGGCTTTGCGGTCATTAAAAAAATAAACCGATTTTCCTGCTTTGTATTTCTGAAATATCACTTTTAACGTTTGGTCCTTAGTGAAATATTTAATTTCCGTTGGAAACATTGCTTATAAAAGTTCCAAAAATTGTGCTACGATAAAATAATTTATCAAAAATGGACGTGCGCGTGGTACCCTGTGAGCACCCCGGACGAAATCTTCTACTAGAGACCCCAGAAAAAGAGCTAGAAACGACTTGACAAAGAAAGGTTACACATGCACCTTCCATAAATGTGAGTATTTTAACCTCAATATTTTCCTATATCATCTTATTCCACTTATTGTTTATTTTACAACATATTACTCACCCATATTTCTATCTTGTAGTAATAAATTCACTTTGCGTGCACTCGCAACAAATGCTAATAAGAGACTGGTTAGGGTTACTGGTTCCGCAGTCCGCTGTGAAACCTCTCAACTCGCATGTTCTTAATTCAATTATGTATGTAGTACCTATCTTGGTTTGCATTGGTCAATAAACCACTTCCATTGCCGCACTACTTTGTATTTTGATGGAGGACTTCCATGTATGGGGAGGAATGGATGCGATGTCGAATGTTGGACGTGTGGCGAATGTTTGTAACCAACATGACGATTTACGATAATGTAATTTGCCAATCGTTTCGTGTCAAGGTCCTGGTCAAGTTTTTAAGTGCGAGTTTTAATAATATGAATGTACGATCCTTCTTTTTAAATTTAAATATATTAACGTTTTGTTTCTATGCTGCGCTGATGCAATCTTTTAAGTCATCAATCATCACTATCATCACCCACAGCCCGACAGCACCCATTGCTGAGCATAGGCCTCTCTTTTCAATCCTCACGCTCCTATGCCAGCCTCATCTAGTTTCTACCCGCGATGGTAAAAATGTCCGCTGCCCATCTCGCCGCCAGAGGACCGACACTTCGTCGTCTAGTCCTTGGACGCCACTCAGTCACTGACTTACTCCACCTGTCATCACTGCGCTGTGCCAAGTGTCCTGCAAAACTCCATTTAAGTTTCATAACTCTTTTTCCGATGTCGACAAATGTCGTTCTTTAAGTAATGGTTATTTTCACCATCCTCCTGCACTCACACACTCTCTCTCACTCTATATCTTCTTCTGGCACAGTCTTGTCTTCTTCCAAACCTCCAAATTCACGTCCATTTCGTTCACGTTTATAATAAGAATCGGTGGAAGGACACTGAACGAGATAATAGAAGTTTTATTATATGTCATATGGTGTCTGGGAACGTTTAGTATTCCGCAAATTGGTTACGTATCTAGTAGGATTCTTACTACCTGTAGTAGGTAACTATATTATATGTTTATGTAAGACTACAGAGACGTCATGGTGATAGGTATCACAGATAGTACGGTACCTAATTAAAGAACCATCCATCTTCCCCATTTCTGATATTTTCGTAAACAAGTTATTTTAATCTATTCTAGATGACTCAAACAATCTTGGTTCAATGATTGCCCTTTAATCATTAGTTTATAAACAAACCTTATTATGACCAAGTTTGTGATTGTGACTTGACGCGGTTTTGAACCTGACAATAATGGAAATAAACACGTTTCTTTGGTTACACCGATTTCAGACTCTGAAAGTGGGTACCTAATTTAATAGGCATTAAAATTTTCGTGAAAAACATGTAAGCCTACTGTTTTACTTACAAATAACGTAATAATTCTGGTCTGCCCGACTAGTTTCGAAGTGAAATGGATCTCTTTTTTTCCCTATAAATACCAACGTGTTTTTTTTAATTTATTTTCAAACATGCTAATGTTTACATAATATATATGCTAACAGAAATAATAACCGCTTCGCCGTACCTCTACGTTGACGTCGTGGTGGGGCTTGCGCGCTCCTGAACTCTAGGTCTGTACCGGTAGAGTTTACTTTGCCGAAACAGGTCTAGGGTGAGGAGCCAGACCAAGAAAGATACATGAACCCGCAGAGCAGCATGTGGCGGGCTGTTGGTCAGTAGCGACCCACGGACCGTATCTCCCAGGAGAAGTCTTCATCTCTGCCTTGCCTTTATTGACCGGCTAGAGTGCACACTGACGAGTAACAGAGCTCTCACCTCTTTTTTGCCTTTACTGGCTGGCTTGAGTGGAGATTCGCAAGAGCAAACGTGCTCGGAGGAAGGAAGTATTCTATAGTAAGGTGCTGGGTAGGGATCTCGACCGTACTTCCGGGATTGTCCTGATAGCCGTGGAATACCTCTCCACTCCTCATAAGCGCCTCATGACATGTTGCCCCCATGTGCTAGCGACCGTTTTTGGGGGCCCATTATTAAGTGTGCAAGTCTTTATCCGTGTATTGAATGTATAAAACATTGGTCAGGCAGGGGCCATAGTCCTTCCATAGGTTTAGGTAACCAGCTTACTCTAGCGTCCCAAATCCATCGTCTAAAATCTTTGTTTTTATATCCTGCAATAGTTCTACAATCTACACCAACCGGGGGTTGTCCTTGGGTACACTTGCATAGTGCGTACAGGGATAATCATCGGTTGGTACCTCATTTTATTGAAAGCGTCTAATGGGCCTCTGCGAGTTGGCTTCGGCTCCTCGTACGCCTTCCAAAGGTCCGGGACCCGAGAGTCCCGAGATATGTCAAAGATATAATAATAATAAGGAGGGGAAAGAATTATAGGGTATCAAAAAATTCTTTCACAGCGCTGTCAACAGGAGAAGTGCCCCAAAGGCAGGCAGCTTTGCAACATTGCATGGCAATGCTGATTCTTTGGCCAAATATGGCCAGCTTTGGTCATGTGAAGAGTCGACCAGCCTCTTGGTGATGTACCGAAAACCTACTAAAGCCCTTATTACAGAACCTCACTCAAGACTCAAGCATTACTTAAAACTAAGTAGATTCAACCAATCAAATGGCTTTAAATTAGTTTTAAGTAATGCTAAAGTTTTGAGTTATGTTCTGTAAATACGGGCTTAAGTGGGCACTCGGACCCCATGGTCCTTAGCTGTTAATGTTTCAACCCCAAACGGCTCGAAAATATAACATCCAATATGGTTGAAATTGGGCACGCCACAATTGCGGCGATAAGTCCCCTCTTTGAGGAGTGGCTGAAGAGGCGCCACGGCGTCCTCACCTTCCACCTGACACAGGTCCTCACCGGACACGGGTGCTTCGGGAGGTACCTGTTCCGGATAAGGCGGGAGGAAACGCCCGGGTATCACCACTGCGTGGATCGCCCGGAGGACACGGTGGAGCATACGGTGGAGGTCTGCCCGGCTTGGGCGGAGCACCGCCGTGTCCTCGCGGAAGCGATCGGCGGCGGCGATCTCTCGCGTCCGGCCCTGGTCCAGGCCATGGTACGGAGCGAGAGTACATGGGAAGCCATTACCTCCTTCTGCGAAGCAGTAATGCTCGCGAAGGAGGAGGCGGGACGCGTGAGGGAGAGGCAAGCTTTGCGCCCTCACGCCCCTAGTCGCCGCAGGAGACACCCTGGGCGTCGGGAATTGGCAGCCGATTCCCGGCCACCGTAGGCGCGGGCTTGCGGACGGCGAGCAATGGGTAGCTCGCCGTCTGGTAAGGACCAAGCCCGAGTCGACGGCGCGTTGTGTTCCACGCGCGCCTCAAAGAGATGTCAGCACTATTGACGGGGTCCGCTAGGGCCGATGCCAGCTAGGGTTGCGGGATGTTCGAAAGAGTTACCGTAACCCCGGCACAGGCAACAGAAGGAACACGGGTGGGTTTTAGTCAGTAAAAGTCTGACACGCCCTCCCGCTCCGCCCAGAGCGGGAGAAGTCATTTGATGATTTCCCATCCACAAAAAAAAATATGGTTGAAATATTTGCGCAGTTTGCGGTTTTCTGCACTCCTCGGTTGCTGCAGGTGTGCGCCGAGCGCAAGCTATGTTGTTTTATTGAATGTTTCCTTCTTTAACTGTATGTGCACTGACACGATAAACACATTAAGTAATCAGAACAAGTGACTTATTGACCGGTTCTAGATACCTAGTTTCGATATCATAATAGCTATAGTTATTAGTTATTTAACATAATAGTTCTACTGTGAAAATACCCCTAGAGTAGGTACCTAACTTATCCATGAGTAACCGGTTTGTAAACACGGATTGCACTGAGAAGCGTCAACCGGTATAGTCCCGGTTTTATAATACTTAGTTAATAACAACACGAATCTGGTTTTGTAAATATTTCGATCATAAAAATAATGTATGGTTTCGATTATAGTTTCGATAATGATTTTTCATCCCGGCCTCTATGCAGTCTGTTGGTCTCTAATTTTATCTGTCTTGGAGATTTGGAGTAGGCAGTTACATAGTGTAGCATCGTCTAGTGTTTATCCAATGGCCTATTTCTTTTTTTCCATGGGATTCCTTTGAAGTGTAACTTTCTTTCTTGAAAAAGCATCTGTGATGCGGTACAGGTACTTTGAAACGATGGCAACTCTTGTAGACGTTGCTATGTGATTGCCTCAAGGAGCATACTACATAGGTACACATAAATTACATTTATTTTATCTCTGTTTATTTTATATTCTGTCTGTATTTAAATATTAAACAAATTATACAAAACATTTCACTAAAGGTATCATTTTCGTTTTGTTGTTTGATTCTTCTGGCCGATACTAGATAGCGCTACCTAAACACAATACATACAACCTCTTTCTAGGTAGATGTAGGACAAAAAAATAAGTTTGAACTGATTTATTTGCTCAAACATAAATACAATACATACAACACAAATTGTCAGCATACAAAAGATGTTAAATGTAGAGATAAAAACAAATCATCACGTTTGCCTAAACAGTGGCATTCAAATAGTAATGTCACTCTCGAGTCTAATTATTTCAAAATGTTTATTTTTTTTATTTGACTTTTTGCAATTTGCAAGACAGTATTAGGTACGTTGTTCATTCGCGACCGTAACAAATATGCATTTACAGAATTATAATCTTTGAAATCAGTAATAGTATGTAGGTACAGACGCCAGCAGGTCAAGCTACCCGAAACTAATCAACCTTGAACCTAATGCTTTTTAGCGATAAAGTTGAAAATCTATTAAAGAAATTTGACAGATTGTAGTAGGTAGCTTGATGTGCTGCCGTCCATACAACTCCAGTTTGTATTATATTAATAATTGTCAAGATTTCATGAAATAGTAATTCAATAGAAGTACCTCGTTTTAAAGAGTTGTATTGATGACTTTAATTATTATAATTCTGTAAATACATACTTTTTACGGTCGCGAATCATATTTTGATCAACAACCTAATACTGACTTGCAAATTGCAAAAAAACGTAAGAAAATTTGGATTTCCCGGGCTACCTACCTGACGCTTTCGCCTTCAGATCACTCTAACTTTGAAGAGATCGGGGTTGTATGCGTTCGGAAACACAGACACAGGTCAGGTAGAGAGTTTTACTCCTTTGCTGTACGCATCACAAAATACATTTGGAAACGGTTAGTGCGAATTGGTGGAATAGCAACTAGGCAGGGATGGTAATTTGCAGTGCGTCTAAATGCCCGATGGTAGAAGCGGGCCCGGCCGGTGTAATGAGGATGCCACGACAGTATAGATAATTAAAAATAATAAATTAGTAAAACATGTTCAAAAATCTTATATCAATAATTTATGCTAGAACATTTATAACTTTGAACACCACGTCACTACTGCTTCCAGCTTTTAGGTAGTTTATTATTATAATTTTTGGAGCCATGCAAAAAGACACTTTTCCACATATTGTGCCGTTCTTTGATGTAAGTAGGCAAAGACTATTGTCATGTATATTACGAGGAAATCGATCTGCCATTCGAGAAAAGAGGTGAGGGTTGGATCGAACATTGCATTTTCTAATAAACACGTTGCTTTTTTAATGGCTTTTTTATTGCCACGATAGTGTTGACTCATCATAGT
The DNA here is from genome assembly GCA_947568875.1 of Fissipunctia ypsillon. Lineage (NCBI taxonomy): Eukaryota > Metazoa > Arthropoda > Insecta > Lepidoptera > Noctuidae > Fissipunctia > Fissipunctia ypsillon. The sequence continues at coordinate 11,504,370 of OX387663.1, read as the reverse complement.
CATCATTATGAACAACTTTTACTATGGGACCAAACCTGAAATCGCGAAAAAAAAATCTGCTGTTCCCTACATGTTAACGATTTATACGAACATAAATGTACGGAATATATTTATGTATATATTTTATGAGGAGACGTTTGTTTTGTCGTGATAGATCGTTTAGTTTAAAAGTTATTCCGTTTTGTTTAAAGACAGCGGTCACAGCAGCGAACAAGAATTTAAAAAAGCTATATTTTTTTTTAGGGTTTTTTAAAATATTTTTTCCGTCTATAAAATTAAGCATAGTTTCCCTCATTTCGATACGTGCACATTGTAAAGACACACTATATAATGTAAACAAGAGAGGTCCCAAAATACTTCCTTGTGGGACATCCTAAATAACTTTGCTCATATAGACCTATTGCCCTATCGTCCATACTAATTAAACTCTTAGAACATTTAATCAAGAATCGTTTAGAGTGGTTGGTGGAGAGCAGGAGACTGCTTCCAACGACTCAGTTCGGCTTCAGGAAAGGTCTGGGCACAGCTGATAGTGTAGGTATCCTCACGTCAGCGGTCCGGCTGGCCCTCGGCAGGAATGAGTCTGTGGTGGCCGTTTTCCTGGACATATCAGCAGCCTATGATTCGGTCCTCCTCCCAATTCTCAGGCAAAAGCTGCATGAGCTGAGAATCCCGGCTAGGATTTGTCGTATCATTGGTAACATCTTTACCAACCGTGTCATTCAACTAAGAATCCCTGGAGCTGACTCTGAACAAAGAACAGTATGGAGAGGGCTACCTCAAGGATCTGTTCTTAGTCCCCCATTATACAGTATATACACAGCGAATTTGTCCTCATCTTTAAATTTTGACTGCAAAATCCTTCAGTATGCTGACGATATTGCGTTACTGGTCACTGGCAGATCCATTCAGGATGCCGCTCTATCGATGAATGTCTCTCTGTCTTCGTTTAACCAATGGTTCCTTGATCACGGGTTATCTTTAAGTGCGCCAAAGAGTACAGCGGTTATTTTTACCCGTAAGCGTTCTGTTCCCCAAGTAGATATCGAGTTGACCAGGAGCGCTTTGGACTACTGTTGCTTCCTTATTGAGCCTTGCAACAAAGAAGCGCTCATGAAATTAGATAGCATCCAGGCCAAATGCCTGAGAATTATTATTGGACCCATGAAATCCTCTCCCATAAATGCGCTTCAAGTTGAATGTGTAGAACCACCCTTATACCTAAAAAGACAATATTTGGCTGATCGTTTCTTGTCTAAAATATTCTCTCTTTCATCCCATCCTTTACTCACAATTTTAGAGCAAATCGACCTCTCCTTCAATAATTCTCCTTGTTGGAACAATAAGGCTGTTCCTCTGTTGATAAATAGGTACAGAGAGCTTAAACACCTCTCCTCACCTGTTTGTCAATATCCAATTCTCCCCGTCTTTTCCTCTGCATATGGGGCGATCCACTTCAAACCAAAAGCCGTTTTGGGACTAGGTATATCAAAGAATTCCCAAAACGCAAGACGCGACTTCGAGTTAGCCGTCAAACGTTACTGGGAAGGATGGAATTTCTTCTTTACTGATGCATCAAAATTATCACAAACAGAATGTACAGGAGTAGTAGTATATTTTCAAAATTCCAAAATTGCCTTACTCTTTCAATGTCCACCAGAAGCATCAGTTTTTACAGGAGAGTGTATTGGCATTTTAGAAGCCATACATTATAATGTCTAAAAATGACTGCTTTTCTTATTTGATGAGACTTGATATATCAAGTCTCATCAAATAAGAAAAGCAGTCATTTTTTCAGATTCCCGTAGTAGTATTCAGGCCTTAGAACAAAATCAACTCCATAGTAAAATCCAAAGTAAGATCGTCGTAGAAATTAAGAGCCTGTTATTTGAATGTTCCCAAAACGGCTTGGACATCGAGATAGCCTGGATCCCTGGTCATTCGGGTATTGCTGGCAATGAGTGCGCTGATTCGTTAGCAAAGTACGCCACATCAAATCCGGCTGATCGAAAACACTACGTAGCTCATAACTACGATTTGCGAAATGGTGCCAAGCTTAAACTGTTCGACTCGTGGACAAAAATGTGGAATGAGACCTCAAAAACCAAGGGGGTCTACTATGCAGCTATACAGCACGACATCCAAAGGAAACCTTGGTTTTTTAAATATCCGAAATTGTCCAAAAGAACTGTATCGTCACTTTGTAGACTTAGACTCGGACACTGTTGTAGCCCAGTGTTTCTGAATAAGATCCATGTTAGGGACAGTTCCCTGTATGAATGCGGTCTTGCGGAGGGTACTTTGGACCATATATTTTTCTCCTGTTCCTTGAACACCAAATCCTTTGACCTTTATCGAAAAATTTCGAAATGTAACATTCCCCTCCCAACTAACTTCCATTCCCTTTTAACCCACTTCTCTCCCAAAATTATTAATATTTTAACAACTTTTTTAAACGAAAATAACATTAAATTTTAACTGGTGCGTAATAATTTATATGTATTGTATATTTTTTTTTTGTGCTGTTTCATCACCCTGTTGCATTGATTGTTTAGAATACTTATGTAGTACTAACCCTTGTGCTCGTCTTTTCAGCAACTAACACCTAGATCTACCACAAAGTGCAAAGTCGACGGTCTGCCTCTGTGCTGCCGTCTAAACATGACGCTGGCAGAATAGTCGACATCGGCTCAATTGCCAGAAGAGAAAAAAAAAAAAAAAACTTTACTGAATCTTATTTTATTCTCCCATTTTCATGATACGATTCGAACCATTGTTGAGGTAAAGAATTTGAACAAGTTTACAATTTCTGAACGAAAAATTTTTATGACGCGGCGCGGCGCCTACCGGATACAAACCGAACTAAATTCAAATATTTCGGTTCAACTTCAAACGTCAAACGTATAACGAACTGGAGGGTGAATGTTTGTGGAAATTGTTTTCTGGTTTGAATTGAAGAAAATAAAGTGAAATCATTATTATCGTGCAAAGCGTACATAAACTATGTCCACTGTGTGATTTGTGATATTCGAGTACCTTTTAAAAACTTTAAATTATGGATCCCTTCACTCAGGTACGATTGGGTGATAATTTATGTATTAACGGTCACAATCTTTAGAAGGTCATCAAGAATCGCATGATTTAACATTCAAAAACTTATTTTCAGCGCATGTTAGAGAGAGCGCGGGCCAGACAGGAGAAGATCGATCAAAAACTTGCAAATTCCGGACAGGCTGTTCCGAAAAGGAAGCCGCTTTCAGAAAACATCGCTATAGTGAAATCTGAGGGTTCTCCTGCGAAGTCTCCGAGTAAAATGGCTCGGGAATCTATCACGTCGGCTCGGAAACAGTCAAAGGACTTTACAAAGTCTGAAACTCCTACGAAAGCTGTTACTAGGAGGTCGAGTTTGAAGCCTGATGTCGCGTCCCCACAGCGGGGTCGCAATGACGTTGTAGTAACTAAAAAGGAGTTTAAAAGTCCAAAGAGAGGAAGTATCAACAGAAGGAACTCTGATGTGTCCGTTGAGATAAACATTTCCCATAGAAATGACATACAGATTGAGGTTCAGGTTGAGGAAAGAGACGCTCCTATTAGTGTAGTGTATGACTCACAGGCGCGGCCTGGTGGGAATGTTATTATAAAGGAGATTACAGGTAAGGACACCATACGAAACAACAATTTAATACCGATTAAATAATAAACCTTTACTAATCAATACAATGCACACTTAGGCACATAATATCATATACATAAATATCTAGATATCCTATGATAAATACTTACAACATGCATGATGCATTAGGCATTATAAAACCACATTACTGCCCCTTCTCTGCACATACCTTTGCCTAAACAGGTCCTACCACAAAGGTATTTATATAAATAAGGAAGAACAAGGATGACTAACAAAAAGCCAATGACACTTATTATTTTTTTAATGTTTATATCCTCACAACTTTACAAAGCTTCTTGCTTGTTACTTATTACTCACCTCAAAGAGATAATGGTTCTAATAATTAGTAAATGTTTCTCAAAAGTTTAACAAAACAGTTTAATGGTTGTAAACAATTTTGAATTAAGATTATGTGGTCTATTGGTTATTAAATTGTTGTTGTTTTAAATTGTGTTTGTCTTGTGGCCAGTGTGGTGTTTGCAATTTTATATTAAAATTTGGAATAGAATGGCAGGTACTGTGGTTTTTTATTCTGTTTTTGTTAATAATGTGGCAAGTTCTTGGTTTGTTGTTAAAATATTTTATAGTTTCTTTGTACCTATATTATGATTAAAACCAGGACAGAAACAGTCAAGATTAATTGAATTAAAAATATTAAGTTTGCCTCTTGTAGGTACTTTCCTGTTCACTCCGTCAACTGTGCTAAATATTTTTGACATGAGAGTATTTGTGCATCAAAGTCTTGTTTACAGCTGAACTTTTCATTCTCATTAATTTTGTAGCTTGTCTCATTCCAATCATACTTGCACATAACATCACATTCTTAATCCCTGAAGGGTTAGACCTATTAGTACACCCACATTTCGCCAGTTGTGTTGTGTAATTCATACTTATTCCTATACTGGCTGACCTGACAGACCAAATCTGTCCTTTCAATAGTTCATATAAAAATCCCATAGCTAAAAAGATGTTCAGTTTTCCCGAATTTGAAAAATTTCCAGAAATCTTTTCCAATTTTCTTTCTATTAGACTATTAGACACATTTTAAAACAAAAATAACCAAATTGGTCCAGCCATTCTCAAGTGATACGCTTAACAACTAACAATATTTCATTTTTACTTATATACTTAGATTATTACAATTACAGATGACACATCCAGTAACCTGGAGAAGGCAACAGAAGATGTGTCGGAGACCAAGCGTGCAGGACTCCGGCACAATGTTAAGTCTCGACTTGACCGACTCGGCAACCTGTATTCAGGTATAATACGAATTTTATCTTTATTTCCCTACAGTTATATCCTTTTAATGACTCATATTTTGGACACTAAGTGTGCCCACCTCTTCATTTGCTAGGTAGCTTCTGCCTACGACTTTAATATATCCTATGACACTCGGCAATACTGTAGCCTCCCATAATAATTAATTTATAATTGGCTTATTAATATAATTTAAAAGTGTCCATGAATTTTCTTGCCTGCTCTTCTCCATAGATACCTACTAGGCTTTGGAATGGACCACTAGCTTCATATTTCTGACTGACTGACTCCTTGACTATTCAAAAGTGCCTGTAAATGGTTTAAGAGGGCTGTCACATTTTGTCACCTCTCTCGCTCACACGGGATCAAATTTTTAAGAATGTTAAATGAAAAGATGCTTTTTTGAAAAATGTAATCAATGGGCGACCTACTAAAAAATATTAATTTAATAGGTAGTTATTAAAAACACATTTCTATTGTGTTATCTAATAAACTTAGTGCAATAAGTATTATGATCTGTTTTTGAGATGATTTATATAAATGCCACAATAAAGATGTGTTTTTAATAATTACCTATTAAATTAATATTATATAATAGGTCGCCCATTGATTACACTTTTCAAAAAAGCATCTTTTCATTTAACATTCTTAACAATTTGGTCCCGTCTGAGCGAGAGAGGTGACAAAATATGACAGCCCTCGTAATTGAAATAAAGGCTTTGAGTTTGAGTTCAGTGAAATAATTTTCGGAATCAGATCAGTAATTCCAAAGATTATCCCCTACATACAAACTCACAAATTTTACCTAATATTAGTATAGATGAAAGATAACAAATATCAACCTTTAATCTGGGTGATGGGTAGGTAAAGTATAATAATTGATCATACTCATTTTTGGGGCTGGAATAATTACAACAATTTACGAACAAAGTCATCCTAGCCAATACAATTTTGCCTAACCTGGGCATCAAACCCAAGACTCGACACTCGTAGCATAGCGCTTCTTACCACAATACACCAACAAGCCATACAACAGTAATTTCTGTGTAAAACATCAATACTAATATTTTGGTATTAGTCATTTCTCTTTAATCATAGGTTGACTCACACAATAACAACATCCTGCCTTGATATCTTATTACAAAATTCCCTAATACACAACAGGATGTGATAAGGAAAAGGATTTGTTTATAAATAGATATTGTTTAAGATAGGATATAACAAACTGTTCATTCAAGCTTCAGCCTTGACTATAGTTAACATTTGAGTGTGGATACACTGGTTGATAGTTCTTTGTACTAACATTATTGAACCATACTTTCTTCTTTTATGGTAATTTTTTAATCTTTTACTGTATTGTGATTTAATGAAATGTTTAAATTATATAAGTATATATTTTGTATACAACATGTCCCGAAATTAACGCATAGCCTCTTAAGGGGTCATTGTACTTATAATTATGAACAACTTTTACTATGGGATCAAACCTGAAACCGCGAAAAAAATCAGCTGTTCCCTACATTTTGACGAGTTCAGCGAAGCGTTTGGTCCCATAGTAAAATTTGTTCATAATAATGAGTACAATGACCCCTTAAGAGGTTGTGCGTTAATTCTGCGACATGTTGTATACAACTTACCCTCTGACTAAGCCTTTATAGCTTTTTTAAGCATAGGTGTACCTATAGCACACCCGCATTTCGTCATTTATGTTCCAAGTCCCAAGTAATAGGGGGCGAGCCTATTGCCATCAACCAAGCACAAATACCAGACTCCAGGCTACTACTGAGAAATTCCAGATGAAAAACCAATACCACTGCCCGAGCCGGGAATCGAACCCAGGCGACCACTAGCCCAACAAGGCCTCAGTTTAGACATAGTTTGACCCATCGCCATTTAACAACTAAACCCCTCTTTTTCCAGATAAACCAACCCTCTCATCTCCTATACACCGCACAGAGCTGGAGTTCTCCTCAGCAACGCCACCATCAGAGCTGGAACCAAAGCAGCCTAAACAGCGCCCCCAACAAGACGGCAAGAAGAAGTTTGGTAGACTAGCGGCTTTAGCAGACCAGATTAATAACTGGGAGGATGATTTGACGCATCATACCTATGTGAGTACTTTTTTAATTTATTAGGGTAATCTGATTTAGACCTTAGACAAATTATGTAAGATTGATTTTTGCATACTTGGTGGGCCAAAGATTCATGAATCTTCGGTTTGATATTGTAATAATGCTTTTGAATGTAAAACTTTCTCTGATGCAGCGGGTCAACATTTCTGTCCATTGTTATAATAAAATGCATCGAAATTATTATGTTATCTATGCATCTACAGTTGTGTACATATAATTAGGAACAACTGATACCGAAGTCACTTTTCAATAAACAAGTTGCTGTTATTTTTGTATCAACTTACTGATAATAACTTTTAACAACATGGTTAAACAGCAATTTTAATAGGCTCGCCATCCATACAAGATACGCAAAATAGTTGGACTTCTATTAATAATAATTAACTATGGTCTAATTGAACTACCTATTTGAAACTTCCTAGCTGTGTACAAATAATTAGGAATGGGTAAAATGACTTCATTTATTAAACAATATCAGAACTTATTTAATGAAATTAACAATACTCATTAAATAGGCTTTACCACTGCTTACAAAACTAAGCATTCATATTTTGTAGGATGACCCTTGCTTATAATAACTGCTCTGCGGTGACAGGGCATGGCATTTATTAAATTTTTACAGGTTTCAACAGAAATAGTGCTCCAAGATTCGACGTAGCATCATACAGTTCATTCAAATTCCTTGCCCTTTTAGCAGCCACACTCTTCTTTACTTCTCCCCATAGATTTTCGATTGGATTAAGATTTGGGCTGTCTGCAGGCCAATCTAATACAGAGACTTGTTGATCATTAAGAAACTTTTTAACTGAATGAGCAGTGTGTTTGGGGGCATTATCATGTTGAAATGTCATAACTACAGGCAACATCTCCTCCGCATAAGGAAGCATAGTCTCCTCCAATATTTGCCTGTATTGAAATTGGTCTAAAATGCCTTCAATCTTTTTATTTTAACTGGTCATGCATACTATGCTATCAGGCCCTGAGATACATCTCCAAACTTTTATGTTGTCACCCCCATGCTTTGCTGCTTTTTTCGTGAACTTAGGATCCAGAGCGTGCTTAGCCCGTCGACGCACATACTGTTTACCGTCAGAACCTCAACCTAGCCCATCTATCTTCGTTTCGTCAGAAAAATAATATATTTTTCCATTGACTTGCTGTCCAGTCGCCATACTTTCTAGCGAAATCGAATCTTTCTTTTCGGTGCACGTTCTTGAGAAGTTGTACTCTCCGGGCGATTCTTTCAAATAACTTTGCATCCGTTAAGGTTCTTCGTACTGTACGCGTTGATACTCATCCATTGCCAAAAACATCCCTTGTTATAATTTCAGAACCCTTAAATGGATCAGTCTTCGCTGAACGAACAATCAAAGCATCTTCACGCGGTGTCGATTTTTTAGGTTTAGGTTTTCGAAGAACATTTATTGGTAGTGTTGAATTTCTTGACGTGATTTACAGCATTATAAACCTTAGTTTTGGAGCACTCTATATGATCAGTAATCATTTTATACGACCAAACACGATCATACAGTGCCATAATCGTTTTCCGGGTTACTGGATCATAACTTTCCTGTTTACCCATGATTTTGAAATAATTACGCATTTTTGACTGAAAAAACGTAGGAGAAAGTAACGAAAGGATAGGCGGGAAATCAAAAAATGTGCTATTTGTTTTCGAAATTCAAAATTGAGAACATAATATATTTTTTTGCGTTCTTAAATTATTTGTCCAGCAGCCAGTACTTTTGAAATACAGCCAATTTACGATACATTGATTTTTATAGGGAAGTGCAATTATTTTGATTATAGGGTATGAATCATTAAAACCTACTAATAAAGTTATTGTTTTATGTGGTTCAAAGTTGTTATCTGTAAGTTGTTACAAAAGTAAAAGCAACCTGTTTATCCAAAAGTGTCTTCGTTATCAGCCGTTCCTAATTATATGCCCACAATTGTTGTCCTTTCAGCTATTAACAATAACAAAACAAATAACAACTACCACAAAGTGCATAGTTCGACGGCTCACCTCGCTGCGTTGCCGCCACCACATGACGCTGGCAGAATAGTCGATAACGGCTCAGTTGCCAAAGAGGAAAAAAAAACTGTATACAAATAAATAAAATCGAAGTATCTGTTTGTAATGTCAAAATAACAGCTTTTACTAAATGCATATGAAGATATACAGTACTTATAACTAAAAAAAAACAATTTTTAAGATTTTTGTCTATCTGTCGGCCTGTTTGTCTGTTCGTTCCGGCTAATCTCCGAAACGGCTGGACCGATTTTGACGGGACTTCCACTGGCAGATAGCTGATGTTATAAGGAGTAATTTTTATGTTAGAAAAATAATTATGGTTCCGCGAAAAAATTAAAACCCATGAAATTGTGAACAAATTCCGATTGAAATATGGAAGTATTGACATCCACGCGGCTGAAGCCGCAGGCAATAGCTTGTTAGTAGTACGATCAGTCAATCACTAATCCATTTTCGAAACTGATGGCACTCTCTTGCTGACTGTATCGTGGGTGCATTTACTCACCACCTATGCCTACATACAAAAACTGTCAAAAAATATTTCTTTCACGTTTCACGTTGATTAAACTCGCAAATGCGACACGCATCGCAGAATATCAGCCGCTGTAGTGATTTTATGTTATTTATTATGTTCGTCGTCAGCAGATCCCTACTACCTTATAAGCTGTTATGTCATTATACCATTTGAATTAATTTAAAACACTAACAATTTGATGTCTCAATCACCAATTTTCCAATAATTCCAGCATCCTGAAAGTACAACCAAGAAGACGACGGCTAAACCGGAGCCTAAAAACAACAAGCAGACAACAGCAGAGTCCAGAAGCTGCAAGCAGGATAACAGACAGACAACAACACAGCCTAAAAACATCAAACAGGACAAAAAACAGACTGCAGCAGAGCTCAAAAACAAGCAGGAGATACTAGACGCGTCTACACTGGATGTATCAATACATTCCATCAAGGACATCAACAAAGTATTAGTTAATACTAGCAAAGCTAAACAGGTTTGTTGCAACCTTTTTGATAATATGTGTTGCAGGTGGTATTCGCATGTTGAATGACATTTGAAAACGTGTTTTTTGGGAGTTTGTTGCGCGCCGTTTCACGTTCTCGTCCAAAAAACAAAAGTAGTCTTTTTGGGAAAGAATATTATTATCTTTTCTTCATACACAGTGTTTGTATCAGGTGTAATTATAGGCCCATTTACACACAGATAGGTTTCACAGACCGATTGTCGACTTATCACGTTCTAGTGTTGAGTCAACTTTTTATATGCCTTTGTAAATCGCATCTTCGAGATGGGAACCTCCTTGAAAATGAGCTTCATATTATTTAAAACACTGAACAAGTAGTTATAGTCGCGTAAATCTATAAGTGCGCGTGCACATAAAGCAACGTAAAGATCATTGATTTGTAGTAAAAATATGGAAAATTCATTTCGAGATTAGCGTGACTATACGTAAATCAATACTGATTTTAAATCTACATAATATTACTATTAATTATTTTATTTCCCATTGATTGATTAATATTACATATTCTTATTCGCTGATGAGGCATGGTAAATTAGTTTATTACAAGCAGTTTGTAAGTGCTCATTACTGCATTAGTGATTCTGTGTAAACCATTAAATAACCATATCTCTGTTATCTTTTCTTATTATCCTTTAATGGGTTGTCAGAAATGTTATATTTTGTATTGATACTCTTAATATCTATTCCACAATACAGTCCATATGTGAATCAAATTGTTAGAAGTCTAACGAAACCAGTATACTTAAAATAATAAGGACATAATATGATTTTTGTTAAAAATATATATTTCAACCTGTATGTCAGAAGGTGCACGTTTGGCGCACCATGTGTCTTAGCAGTAAATGTAGCTTTTGCTATGCGTATTATGATAGTAAAGACCACAACTTGAAACGAGGTTGGAATCAGGCGGCAGAGAGCTCGATACAGTAATTTTCATAGTAAAATTTCAGATTTTCTCAATTAACTCCCGAAATACAAAAGATAGAAGAAATTTGGCAGAACAAGTTTTAAGGCATTTGATAACTATACCTTGCGCCAGATAAGGGTGGAATAAAAGTCATTAACCCCACTTGTACTAAAAAGTCTCGAAACTTAAATGCAAACAAAAAGAACATGCCATGTGCACGCGTTTTTTTTTTGATCGTGTTAGCGACACTGCCTTAACATTTTTTCGTATCGTTTTGAAATATTGGAATACATTGGTACAAGGCGTTAACGACTTTTATTCCACGGTTATCTGGCGGAAGGTTATAAATACATACGATGGCATTATTCGTTTTTCAAAATTAGACCTTTTTTCCTCGGAAATGCCTATGTCCAACACCTCCCATACATTCGTTACACGCACTGTGCGACTGTCCAACATTCTGTTTATCAATTTCTTTATTGACAAGCCGTATGCCCGATGGGGTTTCTCATCGTCCAAAATGATGACTTCCATATAAATACCTATTTAACCCCTTTAGCGGATTAATTTTCAAAGTGCTCACCTTCGTTATACAGGGTGTATCATAAAGGTGTGGCCAAAATTAAGGATATGGTACAGACCATCAAACCCGTAATCGCGAAAAAATTATCAGTCGTCCCATACAAAACTTCAATACTTACTCGACCCAAATGTATGTGACGACTGAATTTTTTTTCGCGATTACGCTGTTGGCCCCATGGAGAAAATCGTTCAGTTTGATGGTCTGTACCACACCCTCAATTTTGACCACACCTTTCTGATACAACCTGTATAAGCATCTTGTGTGAAAAATTACATGTGTCTAGAGCCAGTGGTTTGTGCTGTGCGTTGTTTGACAGTGAATTTAATTTTTTTATTAAAAGTAGACTTTTAGTAGTAACATGATTTTTAACTATTGTTCACAGACTACCAAGCAATTCGACTCAAACACTTTCTCGAAACCGTCAGTGAACGAGTGTCAGAGACTCGGTAGACAGATAGTAGCCGAATTGGTGAGTACATAGCATGTAAGGCTTTAGTGTATTGTACATAATACTGTTTATATTTTAGGTGATTCATTTGATTTGAACTATGTGTGGACGTGTTTGTGACTTTCATTTAGGTATTTGTTTTAATTTATGAATTTGAAGGTGTGGTGGTTATGAAATTCTAAAATAATTGATTTGAAATAAAATTAACCCATGGTATTTTGAATTGAGTGAAGGTAAGCTACAGTTTTGTTTATTTTATTCCTTGAATTAATCTATATTAAAACCGGCTATACGCGGACTGCTTAGGTAGTTGCAATTTTGAAGTCAATAAATTAAGAACAATAATTGCGTAGATATTTCTGAACCACAAGCGAAGAGAGTTTCGTTAAAAAAAATGCGACTCTTTAAGCAGTAATATAGTAATATAGCTTCGAAATAACTGTAACGAAAAATTTAAATTCACAAACGTACGTACGTAACATCAGGCTTGTTTCCCCGAAGGGTTAGGCAAAAGTGTACCTAATAGTACACACACATTTTGCCAGTTATGCTTATTTAAGGCGAAAGCGCCAGGGTAGCCCGTGAAATTCAACTTGCAGGTTAGTTTTAGATTGTATGCTGGTTAAAATATGATTCGCGACGCTAACAAATATGTATTTACAGAATTATAATCATTAAAGTCATCAATACAACTCTCTAAGACCAAGTAATCCTATTGAATGACTATTTCATAAGATCTTGACATTTGAGGATTATATTAAGGAGTTGTATTACTAATTGCAATGATTATAATTCTGTAAATACAATATTTGTTACGGTTGCGAATCATACTTTAATCAACATACACCCAGACACTGAGCTGCAAATTGCAAAAAATCGTAAGAAAATTTGAATTTCGCGGGCTACCTTAGCGCTTCCCCTTTAAACTCATTAATTTAAATGTTGAGTAGATGACTCTTGAGTTTTTTACTCTATACCAATATCTCATTCAGTACGAGTCTGCTGAAGTAGTCCGTGTATTGCCAAATTCCCCATTTAAAGTGATCCTAATGAGATTCTGATTAAAGGCTCATTTGGCGGCATGGCACGGCATCCTGCATGCTCAAGACCCCTTGTGACGATACCAACGAAATGTGAGTGCTAAGTGTATGATATTAAGATTCAAAATCACTTCCGCTTATGAAAATCCTTTGCCATACCATGCCGTCTCGTGAGTCGGCCTTTTAAATCCTTTTTTGTGTCGTATTACCCCCAAGAATGAGCTATATTACATAAATACTTTTTTGTGTAAATTATAGATAATTCTAGGCGTCACTAACGTAGTTTTAGTAACTAACCCACCCTCAGTTTCTTATGATTGGTACAATGGTAAACGGGTGCTCGTGTATAACAACGGTTTGGGGTAAAATAGTGTTATTTCGTCAAAATTATCGGTTCGTTTTGTGGTGAATTCGTAGATAAACGGCGAAGTTGCATCATTTACGCTTAAACAAAGCACTACAATTTTTACTTATTGTAATAAATAAAAAAACGTATGCATTCTTTTACTTCCTAAATGAATTTTAAAGTCGCCTGCGCAGATTTAGCATGAGGTTTACAGAGTAACGTGGTTTGCTCTGGCGTTTATTACAGGAACTGTAATAATAATTAACTATTTATACAACTGTCGTCGAACAAGACGATATCATTTTATTCACTACAACATCACACATACACTATTTTAACAAAACCATACCTAGATGGAATCTTAATATCGACGTTGCCCTTTCGTTCAGTCTAGGGCAAAGGAGGTGATGCAAATCACGAGTAACATCTTACGTGACTTTTATGTCATTGACAGAAGATTTAAATTGCAATGATTGACTTGCGGTCGTAAATTGTAACTAACTCACAAAAATCGACATCAAACATACCCATAAATATATAGGTATGTAAATAAGTTATGATGGGCAAATGTTTACAATGGATACCGTAATCCATTTGATGACTATATAAAACTAATGCGACGCCGTGCCTTCAATGGGCAACAGATTTGCGTAGTATTGATTACGACCTTTTCTCTGAACAAGGAATTGACTAGATGTTCTGACTAAATATTTTTGAGGAATTCAGGGGACCTTTGTTGAACATTATTATTACATAACAGTGTAATAGTAGGGGGAGGGGGGGGGGAGTAGGGTGTAGGGGAAGAGCTCGTGGCAAAGTAATAACAGTCACACGGGTCGATCAATCAGGTTAAGCTACGCTTCCCGGGGTTGGTCCGTGGATGGGTGATCTTCTTTACATACCGAGACTCCTCCGTGCCTCGGAAAGCACGATAAACCGTTGGTCCCGGCTGTCATTCGTGGATCTTTGACAGTGGTTACGGGTCCTCAGAAGCCCCGAAAGTCTGACAACCAGTCTCACCAAGGGGTATCGTATTACCCAGTTACTGGGTTGTGGAGGTCAGATAGGCACTCGCTCCATGTAAAATACTGGTATTCAGCTGCATCCGGTTAAACTGGAAGCTGACCTCAACATAGTTGGGAAAATGCAGGCAGATTGATTGGCATAACAGTGTGATAGTAACACAGCTTCCAAGCTCATTCTGCACCAAATGAGTTAAAATAAGAAAGTGAGGAAGATTGCCTAAAAAAGTAGGTAATTTTCCAAATAAACAGTTTTATCGTCTGATCCTTGTACATTGAAGATCTTAGATGTTATACTACCATTTCAAAATCAAAAATCATTTATTCAAACTAGGCTGAGAATCAGCTATTTTCGAACGTCTAAATTACATAAGACAGTCCCCCAAAATACCCGCCCTTCACCACTTCCTAGCGCTTTAGCTGGGAAGAAGTGGCGCAACAAAGTCCGCAGCATCACAGCTGTCTGTGGGATAGAAAATTATTTTCTACCATCATGTGGGTTGCAATATTTTTTTTTATCTGCGTATATTTGAATATAGCCACATAGCCATATAGTCATATAGCTATATATTTGTATAGACTGCCTCGTTGGTCTAGTGGTCGCAAGCGCTACTGCTGAGCATGAGGTCCTGGGTTCGATTCCCAGGTCGGGCAAAGTGTTATTGGGTTTTTCTATCTGGAATTTCTCAGTAGCAGCCCGGAGCCTGGATTTGTGCCCGGTAGATGGCAATAGGCTCGCCCCCTGTTACATGGGACTTAAACATAACTTGCGAAATGTGGGTGTACTATAGAGGTACACCTCTGCCTAACCCTTCGGGGATACAAGGCGTGATGTTATGTTATGTTATTTGAATATAGCTCCACAGTTTTCCCTATTCATACCTAATCAAGGATTATAGTCGCGCCATGTATCGTCAATTTAACGCAGCACCCGCATAGAATACTAATAGGAACGAATTTGTTATCTACCGCCCATCTATTCTTATTTACATGTCGAGCCATAGGTTCTTCTACTGTTATTAGGATTAAATATTTTAGTTTTTCATATCGTTTTATGCACATGCATTATACAGGTTGAAATTAAATTAGCTAGCGAAACTCTGCAGACGTGATGGGTATCGATATCTCAACACGATAAAACAGATTTTTTCAACTCACACTTCAAGTAACAACATTACCAGACCAGTAGTCAATGACCTCAAAAAAAGTCAAATCTTTTTATTTTGTCGTGTTTAGATATCGATACCCCATCACGTCTGCGGAGTTTCGCTAGCTAATTTAATTTGGCCCTGTATACAAGGTGTAATTTAAATAACGCACAACCTCTTAAGGGGTTGTACTCGTCATTATCAACAACTTTTACCATGGGTCCAAACCTGAAATCGCGAAAAAAGATCAGCTGTTTCTACATTTTGACGAGTTATGCGAACATAAATTAAGTAAGGAACAGCTGATTTTTTTCGCGATTTCAGGTTGTTGTTTCATGTAATGTCTTATCATTTTGTCTAGTAAATAGCGTTGTTCATATCCATGTAAGTATTCTAACTCATATTATAAATGCGAAAGTGAGTTCGTTTGCTACTAATAGGATTTGGATGAAAGACACACAGATAGTTTATAATCTGGATTGACACATAGGATAATTTTTATCGCGATAGTAACTTTCCGTGGAATTTCCGACATCCGCGCGGGCAAAAGCTAGTTTTTGACATAAAGAAATAAAACATACTATGTTGCTTGCCTGTCCGCCTCCTACAGATTGTTCTTCGGAGAGTGTACGCAGGAGCTCCACAATCCGATCCCACCACCTCCCTTTCACTACCGGGCTACCAGACCTACTGCAGGGTATCATCCGCACTTGGTTGATATCCCGACTAGTCGTACTCTGCTCTTATCCTCCACATTTATTATGCGTGCAACCAAAGTTTGCGACTCCCTGCCAGCGTCCTGTGTTCCCATCCACCTATAGCCCGACAGCCATCAAAGCACGATTGAATAGGCATCTTCTGGGCACGCTCGTTCGCACCGTAGACCTTATCCACCGCTTTCCATCAAGCAAGATCGAGGTCAAGAGTATTTTATTTATTTTTATTTTATTTATTCGGGAAAATAAACAGTTATACATTAAAATCTTATACCAACTTATAAATACACAATAATTATAAATGTATAATCTACGACATTTTCCACAACATATTAAAAGTTATATCTAACAGTGCGCTATTCTAAGCTGTTAAAACAGAAAAGTAGTTAGTAGTGAACTTAAACATCGACAGACATGCAAACAACAGAGAAAGAGAGAGGGAGAGAGAATGAGTTAATATTAAAGTACTTAACTATTATAATCTAAATCATTTTGTGGACAAGACCTCTAAATTTTTGAGCAGAGACAGAAAAGAAGTCGATGTCTTCAAAGATCTTGTTGTATTGATTGGTAAAACGGCGTAGGGGCGCTCGCAAGCAATTTGTACGACAAGAACTTACTGCAAATAAAGGTTCACCGTCGCACCCCACGGCATATCGTTGTTCTGGGTACTACATAGCTAATTTTGTTGCGAATATCGATACAATCATAGGTATGGCACAGATCAAACAAGAATATCGTTTCCAACATAATTCGTCTCAGACTTTAAACTTTGCAGGTTATATCACTACATAGTATAAAACAAAGTCGCTTCCCGCTGTCTGTCTGTCCCTATGTATGCTTAGTTCTTTAAAACTCCGCAACGGATTTTGATGCGGTTTTTTTTAATAGAGTGATTCTGCCTAACCCTTCGGGGAAACAAGGCGTAATGTTATGTTATGTTATAGAGTGATTCAAGAGGAAGGTTTCTAAGTATAATACATGCATAATATAGTAGAGAAACACTGATAATTTCTAATATGATGTCGTAAATAAGCACATTTTTTTGCGCTTACATTGCAAACGCTGGCTGAACCGTACGAGATAGATCAAAATAATGTACTACAATATTGTGCACCTTAAAAAGGTCTACAAAAAAGTTCACGATGGTATATGTCTATCCCTTAGGGATAACCCACAATAACCATTTTTTATCCTTTACTTTTTACGAGAAATAATGGCTTATCTACGAAGCGATTTTAAGCAATACAGCATTAATTCTTATCCAATTAAGTACATTAAATTCATTGTGCATGTAATATAGATCAATATGGCCCTGTACAGCATGTAATTTAAATGAATATATTCGAAGATATTACAGATTTAAAATGCAGGGACAGCGGTTGCGGCGGTACCGGCCGGGGGGCCGGCGGCGCGTGCTTATAAATAGCGCGTCGAAGGCCGCGCTTCGCCCTTTTAATCCTATCCAGCCTGTCCCTAGCTGTCCTCCCAGCGACGCCCTAAGCCGAGGTCCGTACCCCACAGGGGGTGCCCTTAGCGAGTAGTCGCTTAATTTTAGTTTTATGCCCTGGCTGGAGGCCTTAATTTATTGAGGCATCCACAGGAAAGTCCGGTTAAGCAGTCGACAACCTCCTATTTTTTATTTATATTTATGATTTGCAGCGATCGCACGCGTTTATCGGAGCTCTCTAGCAAGGAAAATTACATTTATTACTTAATAAAAACGTGTTTTTCAGTGCGACAACGTAGTCCGTACTTATAAGTACGTTAGGATAAATTAAAAAAAATATATATTCGAAATTGTATGATAGTATTTAAATACTAAAGTGAACTTTTTTTAAGACAAAACGTGCTTTTCAGCGCGACAATTTTTTCGAAATTGTATATTCGTACTTTACAAATATACTACTCGGTTAACACTGTACTTGATTTGTAAGAAGCTGTTCATTTTCCTACAGAATTTCTTAGTTCTTTGAAATGGTGTTGAAATTAGGTTGTCCTGTTATTTTATTAAGAAACCTGAATCCACCTAAACTTTGCAATGGTACGCGTTTGCTGGTAAAATCACTACAAACTTTCATAATAGAGTACACAATACTCATCGGATATGGTACCGGAGAAGATGTATTGATTCCCCGAATTCCTCTGATACCATCGGATTCACGGTTCCAATTTAAACGCCTACAATTCCCGGTAAAGATATCTTTTGCAATGACCATTAATAAATCGCTGGGTCAAACTTTCAACGTTGCAGGCTTAGATTTGAGCGTTGAATGTTTTTCACATGGCTAATTATATGTCGCTCTTTCAAGAGTAACCAGTAAAGAAAACATGTTTGTATTATCTAATGACAAAAAAGCTGTGAACGTTGTATATAGCGTGACTGGTAATTAGTGACCGATACTTAAACACATGATTGTACTCATGATAACAAACAACTTTTACTACGGGACCAAACCTGAAATCGTGAAAAAAAAATCTGCTGCTCCCTACATTTATGCTCGCATAATTCGTCAAAATGTAGGGACCAGCTGATTTTTTTTTCACGATTTCAGGTTTGGTCCCATAGTAAAAGTTGTTTGTTATCATGAGTACAATCATGTGTTTAACCTTTAACTAGGGACATGTTTTTTTTGGAACACTAGAACGGACATAGGGTCCCACAGACCCCTGTAATATTTCTATTATTTTGATATGAAATAACAAAATAAATCATATTTTAATTAATCAGTGTGAATGATAGGCTTATAAATAATAGACTTTTGAACATTTTAGCATTTATTTATAAGAATTATTATTTTAAATACAAACTAAACAAAAATAGGCACTGTTCAGTCTCAATTCGCAATGAGATCACTTATGATGTACTAAATATTTTTTCTCCTAAATAATCAACAAAATTAAATATTTCCCTTAAAAAATAATCTTTGTTTTATAAGAAAAATTTTTTTTTGTAACTCTAACAATAAACAAAAAAAAATTGACAGGGGGTCAATTACCCCATTATATTTGACACTCCTTGCATAGTGGATTGGAGCATTGCAGACATATAGGCTTTTTGCATGCAACACAGCTGTAGGAAGTTTTCCTTTGAAGTCTTGATGGACAGATGTAGCATCTTTTCTTCTTATTTTGATTTTCTTCAGGAGTTGGTTCATCATCAGGGGGCACATCCTTACCCAAAATGCGTTTCATGGTTAGTTTCAGTTCTCTTGGTAAATTTTTGTTTGATGTGTATCTTCTTTGCATATGAGGTACAACGAGAGAACGGGCTAATTTTTTTAAAAAGATACCTCGATCTATATCCTTATTTTGATGTTTATTGTATAGTATATGAGCATTGACACCACTCAAATCAAGAATCCTAAAAAATATCACCATTGGCCATCTTCGAGTTCGGCGGCTGCTACAGTAAATAGAACACTTCTTGTCAGTTTCATCTACCCCTCCTTTTGTTGAATTGTAATATAAAATCATTTCAGGTTTTTTAGAAACATTGTCAATTTTATCATCATGATGCATAGAAGATATTAAGAGCACAGCTTTGTTTGGTTTAGGTACATAAGAGCATAACGTTTTTTGACCAGTAAATCCAAATAATGTCGAACATTCTTGTCGATTCTTATGTGGTAAGAATTCGATTGGTATCTCCCGCTTATTTTTTTTCACTGTTCCGACATAAGTCAATTTTCTCTTAGCAAGTTCATCAACGAGCTCCACTGAAGAAAACCAATTATCTGCTGTAATATTGCGATTAGTACCTTGAATCGGTTGCGTCAGGCGAAGGACACATTGTGTTGGAACAAGGTACTTCTTTTCATTAGCCGTCAATCCAGTACCATCAGAGCCTTTTCCAGCATATAAATATCCATTGTAAAAATAGAAAGTCTTAGAATCGCACATAGCACGAATTATCATACCGTATTTTCCAGGTTTCTTTGGCATATACGAAATCAAGTGGCTCCGCCCACGAAACTTGACAAGCATTTCATCCACGGTAATATTCTCGCTTAGTTCATATAATTTCTGAGAATTGGCAACAAATTTTTCGAAAATCTCTGATATAGCTGCCACTTTATCAGCCTTTTGTCGTTCTGCTCGATCAGCTGGATTATCAAATCTCAGGCATAATTGAAGAATAAGAAATCTGGTCTCCGACATACAGCATCTATATATTTCACACCCTGTGCCATCCATTGCAAATATGAAAGATGTGTTTTCATGGTTAGATTTTAAAACAGCCGAGTAAAATAGAAGACCCAAAAAAGCATTCAATTCTATCAGATCTAGATATTTTAGTTCTGGTTTATTTTGGCGTTTATACCGTTCTCTGTAATAAGCTATTTTCACATTGGTCCACCTCAGAATAGTTTGCCGCATATCTTCATCAAATAATTGATTCCAAATATCATAAGCTTCGTAACTATTCATCACAGTCAACCTCGAAGTAGACGTACGCAGAACAATGTTGTGATGTGGTGTTCTTACCCTACTACTTGGTGGGGTTTTTGCCCATTTGTAACGATTTTTACCGTAATAATAATTAGGTGTAGATAATTCTGAAAGCGGCACATCATCTTCTGAACTTTCACTTGAGCTGTGTTCGATCATCACATTTTCTGAATCAGAGGGTAGTTCTTCTTCAATTTGATCTTGTTCATCATATTCTGGATGGCGCTGGCGAAATTCAGCTTCATCAATAAGAAGATCTTCGACTTCTTCTTCATTATCCGAGTCATCCGAAGCCAACAAAATAGAATTCAGTTCGTTTTCAAAAGATAGACTGTTCAGACGTAATATTTTATTCGACTGTTGTTCCCTAGGTACATCTCGTAATGGTCGTTTCAAACCAGAAGTATTAGGTTCACTATTTTCGGCCATTTGGATATAAAATCTGAAACAAACAAAAAAATGTTATACAATTTATTTTATAAGAGATCTGGGGACATAGGGTCCCACAGACCCATTCTAAACTTTAAATTCATATACCTAACTTACGTATTTTGCACCGCACGACGCAACCTTCTCCTTCGTTGGGGGTTTCGCGACTAAACTCGAAGCTACTGAGCCGCTAAGCGACGGGGGGCGCGGGGAAGTACTTTATTTCACGTCAACGACAAGTAACCAAGGTCTGTGAGACCCTGTGTCCCTACTTAAAGGTTAAGTATCGGTCACTAATTACCAGTCACCCTATATAAAGATATTCTGTAGTATATTTAGTATCAGCATTGCACCCGTGCGAAGCCGGGGCGGGTCGTTAGTTTCTTCAATAAGTCATTGTACGATGCATAAGTATGATAAGCAACGAAAATGCATGGCCTTCAAAAATTTTCTTTGCACTTTTTCGATCATATCAGAATATTTACCATAGTGTAGAAATAAGAGTCGTTCAGGTTTGGCCCCATAGTAAAAGTTGTGCATATTGATACCTTATATATCTAATATCAGCCAGTCGAAGGCCCTTGCCATTTGGCTTTCCCTCTCTAAATACCTATTATTTATAGCTAAAACTTCCTTTTTTCGCCACTGAGTTATAAGAATCGCCCAATTTATGCCAAAGTTTCGCGTCCTCAACTTTCTGAGCCAGTCTGCCCCTTCATCAAGTCCTCCGTCGACCTAGATGTCAGCTAGTAGATCGATTAGGCATAATTTCTATAATTACACATATCTGATAAGTGTATCTGATAAGTCCATTTAAATGTCATGTCAACATGATTATTCTCTTCAAAGCTATGTTTTAGAAAAGCCTTTTATTCACTACTTGTATTATATTAAGTTTTAGTTTAGTTAATGCATAATGCATGAACTTAACCAAAACTGGTCATGTTAATCTGAAATAAGCTAGTTGGCCGAGTCTGTTTATGTGTGTCTGAAAGCTCACCTACGAAATGGGAGAAATTCTTAGTGTGAGCCCACGTTTTAATATTTAAGAATACCAAACCAAAGTCACTTTCCAAATGAATAAACCTAGAAAGCTCAATTTTAGCGACATCCGTGTCTCTTGCTGGATGGTTTTCCCTAAAACACTTCTGAATCATGCAACATTGTAGTATGCAAAACGTGTATCGAATACTTCATCATTTCATCATCACTGGCCGCCTTGGTGCACCCACTGCTGATTAATAGGCCTCCTAGCTCCTGCCTTGTTGTTAACTTAATCTTTGTTATTTAAAAAATTATATTTCGATTTTATTATCCGTGGTTATAAAATTACAATGTTTATGGAACCTTGAAAAGGACTACTTGATGTTCTTTTGAAAGCTTTTAAAATTTAATTGTCTCGGAGACCGTGTACTCTTTTTTTGACCTACTTGTTAATGTATTTTTTTTTTAATTTAAACCTTCCTTAATGTCCTTTAAAAGTAATGTGTTGTATTTAGTGTGGCCAAATACTTACATACCTAGTCATTTCAATTTAGATCGTCCTAATGCCTAATAATATCATGAGCAGCAGCAGCAAATAAATGCATTTGATTGAATTTATTATTTTTAGATTGTCGCTAATCTCATCTGTTCTATATTCAAATGAGCTGCTTATCTTGTCCGACGCCATTTCACCTTTGATTTAAGTCCTTAAATGAAGATGTCGTGTCCAGACCTGTGTCTACTCCCATATAACTTACGAAACGTCTTTTCTTTTACTACAATACCAGTATGTAACTGGAACTGCCATTAAATTTATCTAAACACAGTTCCAACGGACAGATATATCTATAAATAAACCTCACCATATCTAAACCGAGCTACCCTTTGTCCCGTTCCGAAGCCCCGGCGACTTTACGACTTATTTTGATCTTTTACGGCTATATTTAAAGCTTTCGTTATTTCACGACTACGGCCATATGGGTGGGCTTTCGACAAAAGGGTTTCTGGGTTCGTGCCGAATTTCTGGTAGAGGGCTGTCTTGAAAACCTTTAGAAATAAATGGAAGACATGTAAACAAAAACAGTTGCCTTTTTAAACAACAAAGATTTTTTGTAATCAAATTTTTTTTAAGTAGGTATGTGTTCATCCTGGGTAGCACACTTATCACACCCGACGAAGAAGCGACTAGTTATCAACTGTTTTCTCGCTCAAGAAACGTCCAAACGATTGTAGGTCCCGAGTAAGTAAAAGAGATTATTAATAGTTGATCGCTGACTGTTCACACCGCGCCTGCTAATACTCGTGTGTCGCAGTGACAAGAGCTATCAAAGAGAGTACCTACTCGCTCAGCGACGCTCGCTTGGCGGGCAGAATACTCGCTGAGAAACTCACGCTTGGTCCAGCGAATAATCGCTCATCGTCTTCGCGCACTCGCTGTTCGTTGCTCGCCAACTCGTTTTTAAATGCTAGCTCTACTCGCTTTTCATGTACATATGTACATAGATATGGCTATTAGTATAATTGATATAACCTAACAAGATGCGAGCTTTTAATATCTACCAAAGCGTGGCAACCCTAAACCCAAGGCCAGCGCATAAAATAGCGCAGGAGCATTCTTTCACCACTCGTTCGCGTTTTAGTGCGCATATGCGCGTCGTAATATTATGCACTGGAGTGTTCACTATTGTTTCGCTTTACACAAATGATAATATTATTTCAAAAGACCTTTCGACGAATTGTTTTTCTGGACCGCTTTTGTTTCCTTGTGTTTTTGTTTTTTTATTTTTATTGAGACCGCAAAAGCTTTTGAATATGCTTTTTTAAGTGCTTATTAAAAATGTTGTGTAATAATGTTCTGGGGATTTTGCATAAGTTTAATAATAATTCTGCTTTTACACTAGGTACAGACTACAGTGTACCTAACTTAAAAATCCAACTAGTACGTTTTAAAAGATTGATTTTTTTTCATAAAAACAAGAAAAAGACAATCTTTTGTTCTTTGCCAACCATTTTCGTCACTGAAGATATGAAATTAATAGTGTTTTCATCATCCACGTCATTGAGCTCGATCCTCGGCTACTCTCAACTAAAATCACATTCTTTGCGTTTCCTCTCAAAAACTTACAAGGAATAAACTTATTGAAAACAATCTCCTAGTCATGCATTAATTTTTTCCCCATACACACCACGTGTGGTCCTTATAACGTCATTTGACACTATCACACTCATTCATCCTTTTAGATAAACGTAATGTTTGAGTGTTACTCCGTATCATGTGACTTTTATATCCTTGCAATAAGGTGTAAATTGGAATGAATGACACGCGTTCCTGAAATTCAACATCTGTAATATGTATTTACTTGCTAACGGCCGAACCCAATAACCTATTTTCAGTAAAAGACAGATCGCTATTGATGGTAGACAGTATAATTCTATTAATCCTTATGTCAGGCTGGTAAGATTCCACAATCTCTTATAGACTATTAAAAGTTAAAACCATAGATAGATAGGTTTTTCTATTTCCAGTATGCCAAAACTGGTGATAGATAGGCTATTGGGTTCGGCCGTAAGACAACAGCAAATCGGCTGTCAAATTCAGTACATATTACATTTTAGTTCTCTGTTTTGCCACGTGTCAATATAAACTGGACACTAGCGTTGCATCCAAATGTTTTGTATTCAAAACAACGAAGATAAGAATGTAACAGCTGTTTTCCGATAAAGATAAAAAATATAGATACAAAAATAGTGACAAAAATGACAAAGTAACAACAATTGAAAAGAGTATGCTTAGATGGTTTGGTCATGTTGAGAGGATGAATGAAAGTCGACTAACAAAAGGTATTTACACGGCAGATGTGAGTGGAAACGCTGGAAGGGGACGCCCTAGGAAGACATTATAGTGATCTTATTGGTGATGTTCTTCAGAAAGGTCAGGTGCGTAGTACTCGCAACCGGCGTGCGTGTATGACCCGATGTATGAATGTAAACGAGGCAAAAGGAGTATGTAAGGATCGTAGCAGGTGGCGTTCTGTAGTTTCTGTCTACCCCCATGGGAAGGCGTGAGTTTATGTATGTAGGGCAAAACTTGGGTAATCGGTGATAGTTTTGTTTTTTACTTGTAAAATTCGATTCATTGATCAGACTATTTTTTAAATTTACTGTGATATAGTAGACAAAATAAGTTTTGCTAACTTATATCTAAAAATGTGGCAAATACTATAATGATTGAAAAATGTACATGTATCAAGTCAGTAGTAACTTGGTAATAAAACACAATTATCTATCACCGAATAGCTGCATATCACGAATTAGCCAAATTTTGCCCTATGTAGTATGTATAAAATATAGATTATCTGTTGTAATTATGTAGGTACATAAAACGGGGCGTTTGATGACAATAATAATATTGTTTTTATCTATTTGTGCGATAAATTGGGGTCAAACGCAGAATCAATGTTGAGAAAGTTTAGGCTCTGATTCGCTTGTCAGGACTTTACTTCCCCTCTAGGATAGTTCCTAAGTGCACTGTGGTTGTAGCATCTTTACTAACTCAGTTTCTGTCCGCTACATCATTATCCCCTCTTTATCAATGACGCCAATTTAAAAGTTGCTAAAAGACTACCACTTTCTGAAAGCGTCTTAGTTCAGTAGATCATCAGCTGAATCTCATCTATGCCGTTGTGAGTAGCTGATCAAAATAACTACAACCAAGTACAAGTTCGGATCAATCTGGCAAATCGCTAAGAACAGGTTTTGCTGAGACAGCTCTTGTTGTTTTCGTTTTTGTTTTGTTTCCGTAATTTGTATAAAAAATATGTATTAGGTATGTTGAAACTGTTTGTACTCCTCGTCACTTGTCTCTAAAGGTTCATTAGAAAACCAGCGTCAGACAGAATCTGCCTGTTTAATGCTGAAATGAACCCTTTTTGGCGCAGCCGTGAGGCACACACTATTGTTGTTAAAACATTATTATATTGTTATTTCTATTTTGTGTTTCACGAACTGTGTCCAAATAAACATTATTCTTTCTTTTAAGTTGACATGAGATCTGACAAATGTTAGAGAAAGATGCTATATGGATGATCTATTAAGTTACCTATGTATCTATAAGTACTTAATAGATCATTAGTGTAGCATCTCTAACACAATCATTTAATCACACTTTGTTTATTTATTAAAATAAACCTACCCATATTTGACCAAAATTCATAACAATAAGAAACGACATTCGTTTGCATTGTATGGTGATTTTGTTTTCATAGTCTATTCATGGTTGCAGCTAGTAGCCATATGGACCGACGCGATATAATAGATCATTTACTTTGTAAATGGGTCCTTGAATGGTGATAAATGGCTATTGTACAGGTGATAATCTCACAGCATAGGGGTCCATTTGAGATAAGGTTATTGGAACATGTAGGTACAGACTAAAAAAAAAATAGTTTAACGACCGTCAGGTAGGTGAAGTGACTGCCTCATTGGTCTAATGGTCATGGGTTCGATTCCCGGATGGGGCAAAGTTTAATTGGATTTTTCCATCAGGAATTTCTTAGTAGGAGCCCAGAGTTTTAATTTGTGCCCGGTTGATGGCAATAGGCTCGCCCCCTATTACCTACATGGGTCTTAAACATAACTAGCGAAATGTGAGTGTACTATAGGTGCACCTCTGCCTAACCCTTCGGGGAATACAGGCGTGATGTTATGTTATAAGGCAGGTATAGTAGGCAGTAATAGTAAAGTAGGACAAGCTAAGTTAAGCAAGTATCATGCAAGGACCAACAGACAGTTTTAATGAGTATTGTATTCCGATAATTTTAATCAGCAATCCTTTGAGTTTAGTACAACATTCAAAAGTCTGATCATGATAATATTTGCGCAATCCAAATCTATTAAAAATCTTGAAATCTATAGATATACTTAAATAAATAAAATTGAAGTTTCTGTTTGTAATGTGTCAAAATAACAGCTTTATACTAAATGCAAATGAAAGTATACAATGTTAAATGTACAAAACCTGTTAAGGGGTCATTGTACTCATCATTATGAACAACTTTTACTATGGGACCAAACCTGAAATCGCGAAAAAAAAAAACAGCTGTTCCCAACATTTTGACGAGTTATGCGAACATAAATGTACTGAACAGCTGATTTTTTTTTCGCGATTTCAGGTTTGGTCCCATTGTAAAAGTTATTCATAATGATGAATACAAGGACCCCTTAAGAGGTTTTGAGCATTTAACGTAACACGTTGTATACGGTAGGTACTTATAACAAAATCAATTTTTAAAATTTTGTTTTTCATTTCGCGCAAGTTTCATGAAAATATATGACGAAAGTGAGCACTAAGGAAGGATTTTTTTAAGTTCATCCCCTAAAGGGGTTAAATAGGGGATGATAGTTTGTATGAAAGTTTGTCATTTTTACCGATGGGAAAGCGGCTTGTTCTACATAAATCATCTGTCAGGCAGGATGACACATCAAAATTTTCCGTTTTTTTCCTAACCTAACTATGGAGAAATGTTTGACGCTGCGGGAGCGAGCGTGATCTATCGCCATCCGTTCGATGAAGTAATTTTTGCTCCGTTGGTGTAATTGCTGTATGGCGTTCCAGTGGGAGGATAAATAAATAAATTCAGGAGTCGCTCAAGCTTAATGTCCTCGATAATATTACAAAGATATCGATTTTGTATCGTGTCTGCATAATCTGCTTGCGGCTGCAACCCCGACCTCTTTGTCCAATCGTGACTGGTAGTCGGCAGTTTCTGAGGAGCTTATGTCAGACCTTTTTCCTTGTAGCCTTTTGAACTGGCTTCCAAGTGAAAGGTTCTGTACCTACTTCCTCTCAAACTACTTTTTCCAATTGCTTAAATGCTCTGAAAAAAAATGTCGGGTTTTATTTGCACTAAGGCCTTATTGCACCACAAACCACTCACTTGACTCATTTAATCACATGCATACATACATAAACTCACGCCTTCTTTCCATAGGGGTAGGCAGAAACTACAGAACGCCACCTGTTACGATTCTTACATACTCCTTTTACATCTGCTCATACACGCGCGCCGGTTGCGAGTACTACGCACCTGACCCTTCTGAAGAATATCACTAATAAATTCACCATAATATGTCCTTTTAGGGTGTGCCCTCCCGGCGTTTTCACTCACATCTGCCTTGTAAATACCTTCACAAACAGCACAGTCATATTTAAAACATCAATTTGTCTCTGTCATCTTCAAACGATTGACAGAAACAGAACGATTTTATAAATTTGTATAGCTCTAAACATTCATTTTGTTATTTGACTACAAATAACAAAATGAATGTTTCCAAGTCTTCGTTTCCAAGTAAGTTGACTCCCATATTGAATTTACGTTGCAACATATTATCACCCAAATCAGTTTCTCAATCCGCGGAAACATTTCTATTTCTACCTGTGTATCTGTGCTATGCGCAGGAGTTCCGCGTGCAATCTAAATACGCATCTCGCATGGTGTGGCCGCTTAAAATGTCATCATGTTCATCGGTTCGAGTTTCCGTATTACTGTTATATGGGTCGCTATGGTACTGCGTAATTTGTGTTAGGTTTACACAAATGGCTGGTTGTGAAAGATAGAATTGATCGTATATTTAGCTAACTGAGTTCAGTAACTTACAAGCCGTGCGCCAGATGGGATTTTCCATCGGCAAAAATGAAGACCTTCCATACAAACTTTCATCGCTTATTTAACCCTTTAGGGGATGAATTTTCATAAAACCTTAGTCGTCACCTTGGTTATTATAGGGAACTCTTGTGCAAAATTTAATGCTTCTGGACCCAGCCGTGTAGGCTGTGCGTTGTCTGTCAGTGAATATAAGATTTGGACACTGAACGAGACAAAAGTTTTTGTTATTACGCCTGGGGGCGTTTAGTGACCCAAAATGCGTAAAGGTGGTCACGATAACGCCATTTGGCGTAACTCCAAACGACTAAAGTCAAATCGAGTGATTGGAAATCCAGAGTTTTACCATCACGCCAACGGATTTTAACATTCACGATCCTGAATGATGGATGACCTACATCACGCCATTTGCTGCGATGGACTGACCGTGAATGCCCACCTTTAAGTAGATAAATGATGTCAGTCCGAAAAACAGAAGCCTCTTCATGCTCCTAAATAGCCTATTTCAACACGTTTGGCAGGCTAGTGTGTGAGTGCTTTTCTGTCCATTTTCTTGACATAGATAATGCCTTTATCTGTAATCTTGAAATTTTTAAAACGCTTCAGAACTTCAGGAGACCTTCAAAAGGCAAAAATATAGAAGCGTACTAGACAAAGTCATCGACGTTTGTTCTTGTTTTCAATAATAATTAAAGTTATACTATACCACCAGGTGCGTAGCTTTCATACAACCCGATTCCTATCGGCTTCCCTTCGGAACAACCACTCTTCTTAATGTCTACTATTGCCAAATAATACGGTATACCTGTGTGCAACTGTGTATCACATCACATTACATAATTGTATTTAATACCAGTTTAATATATCATAAGATTTAAAACGTAGTTTTTTGTCCGAGTTTAAGAGGATTGAAAAATTTTTACTTCGGCTTCCCTCTAATGATAATTGTAGCTGCGCCACTGATACCCACAGCACATGAGTAAAGAATTACTCTGTGCCCACACTGCCCACAGTTCTTGAACACTTGTTATCAAAAGCCAGCACGTTATCAGTCAAACGTAATTCAATACTCATAATTCTCAGAACAATATTAACTTGCCATATCTGAGTCCATGTCAGTGTCAGTGTTACGCTTTGCAAGCATCGCGGAGCTTATGGTGCTAATTAATATGGCAATACATTCCATGGCTTGTGGGATCCATGTGTTCTTAGAGCATATCTTTAAGGATGTTGTTGAATCGAAGTCACGAACAGCAAAACTAAAGCTTGGCAGCAGAAGGCCTTAAAATTGTGTTAAGTGCAGACCTGACACCGTGATAATAATAATAATACCAACCCCCCACCATGGTATCTCTACGTTGACGTTGTGGTGGGGCTTGCGCACTCCTGCGCTCTAGGTCTGTGCCTAGTAGAGTTTACTTTGCCGAAACAGGTCTAGGGTGAGGAGCCAGACCAAGAGAGATACATAAACCCACAGGGCAGCATGTGGCGAGCTGTTGGACAGTAGCGACCCACGCACCCTATCTCCCGGGAGAAGTCTTGTTCCTCATCTCTGCCTTGCCTTTATTGGCCGGCTGGAGTGAACACTGACGAGGAACAGAGTTCCCACCTCTTTCTTGCCTTTATTGGCCGGGTTGAGTGGAGATTCGCAAGAGCAAACGAGCTCGGACTGGGTCGGAGGAAGGAAGTATTCCAGTAAGATGCTGGTAGTGATCCTGACCGTACTTCCGGGATTGAGCCGTGGAATACCTCTGCACTCTTCATAAGCATCTCGGGACATGTTGCCCCCTTGCGCTACGACGCTATGTGCTAGCGACCGTTTTCGGGGGTCTATTATTGAGTGTGCAAATCACCCCCCGCCATTTTATCTGTGTATAAAACATTGGTCAGGTAGGGGCTATAGTCTTTCCATAGTTCTAGATAACCAGTTCACTTTAGCCACCCAAACCCAACAACAGTCTTACACTAACCAAGGGTTGTCCTGGGTGCACTTGCATAGTGCGAACAGGGATTATCGTAGGTTGGTGCCTCGTTTTTTTAAAAACGTATAACGGTCCTCTGCGAGTTGGCTTCGGCCCCTCGTACGCCTTCCAAAGGTCCAGGACTACAGGATCCCGAGAATTGTCAAGAAACGTAAAAATAATACCAGTCTATTATTATCCTACTTCAGGACAAAGTCCTCTTCTCACATAGAGAAGTCAAGAGCCTGAGACATTATTGGCAAAATAATTAGGATTGAATTCGCCGTACAAAAACAGGCCACTTGAGTGTGGTGTTCTTTGAAATAATATTCCGAAAGATCGGTTTCACAACGAACATTGCATAACGCTTTGAGTACTAGCCATCAAAACAAAGATTATCTTTATGTCCCAACAGGGAAGAAATGATCAAGCTTTCCAGAAACACAGCCATGTGTTATCAAAATCATCGTAAACATTAAAAGGCCCACACACTATAAATCTTCGAAGCATTATTCGGTGTGAATTTACTGTCTTTTTACACCCCGATACAGATTAATCGCCATAGCTTTTTATGTCGCAACGCCTTTTTTATACAAATGCATCATTGTTACGACAGCTTCACTTCCCTGCATACCTGGCCAGTTCAAAGACCCATTCTTTGGTAAAATCTCCATAGAAATGTAGATCTTTTTAAATGGTCAGGGTAGTAGTTTGTTGAACCAAGTTTTTGCGGGCCATTTACCGGTCTGTTTGGATCGGGCAGTTTTTCTGTAAATGCTTTTATAAGATTGATTGCTTGGGTGCATCGAACTTCGACTAGACAGTCGGGATTATAGAATGTTGGATCTATTTGAAGGTTTAGACATCGTGTTATGTAACATGGTCTGATTACTACAGAATATATTAAAATACCAAAGGAAATGATTAAGCATTAGTCATTTTGCTACGATAAAGTGATGTTAATTGTAGTAAATAGACGTAAAGTGTTGTAGGTGCTACAAAAAATATAATTGCTAATTCATGCAAAGTTTTTAGGATACGTTCATACAATGTTTAGAAGTTCTGATGAGTAGGTTTTAAATATAATGCTAAGTAATGAAATTGAACATCAAATCAGTCTATCACAGTCCACTACAAATCATGACTTCAGATTATCCAACAAGATTCAGTCTTCCTCATCTATTGAGTAGAAATGTTTCTTATCTGAGCAGTCGGATAGGAAACACCATCCTCGTCCTCTCTTTTTTTTAAATTTTATTGAATTATAAAAGTTTTTGTATAAATGTACTTACAGAAATAAATATAATTTATTATTTTTCAAACCTCCGTCTGTTTAAAAAAAAGAAAGGAAAAGTATTTATTGGGACTCGCACAGGAAGATCACAAACTAAACTAAAAACAAACATAGAAACATAAAAACAAAATTATATTAAAAAATGACAAAAAAAAAAACAAAGTCCTGTCCGAGGCCAAAGATGCGGACGCGGAAGGACTAAAAAGGATACTTAAAATCATTCATCAGTTTACTTAAACAGTTAAATAGTCCTAAATTAGAGTAACACGACCCTTGTCAATTCAACTAAGCAGTATTAGCTAGCTGAAGCCATTGACCGTAAGACGTAAGGGGAATGTCTATCACAATATTCGGCAGGCATCCGAACCACAGAGCAATTCTTTACTCATGTGCCCGAACTTTTAAAGTAAGGGAATTGGTTAATAGGCTCCTATCAATTTAGGAGCGTGGAATTTGATATTTTTGGATAGACCTCGGGGATTGATTTTTTTTTAACGTAAAAGGGCGACATTTTTCTTTTTGCGAAATCCTGACTGACAAATTATGGACATCAGTCCATAATTTGTTTTTTATTGTAACTAAATCTGACATGTCCTCACTAAGCCCGACCATCAATAAAATCTTAATCACATTACGATACACGATTACTAACTTCGTTTTTACAAGTTTTTATTTTTTGTCTTCCTTTATAATATGGACTTCGCTTAGGCCAGACATAATTCCTTGTTACTTATCGTTCACTCATTTCCTGTGAATACAATATCTAGCATAATCAGCCTCTAATGTTCCCACTGATGAAATACAAGGCTTCCTCTCTGTGGGAGGGAGTAGGCTAAACTACCTACCTATAGTTTGTAATCATTGAATTATTTTCCTGCCCTAATTTATCTAGGGTCGGCTCAGTATATTTTCATATTTTATATTTATATCTCTGACAGACGGTATTCATTCACTCCTTTTTTAGCCATATCATCTGTCAGGATAGAATGTATAACCACGTTTCGTGGGAGTTTGTTGCGCCACTTCGTTCAAAAAGTGCTGTTCTCAGCCAAGTTTTAATAAATGTCTTTTGTTGATTTTGGTCTTCCTGGCCATAATTATCATGTCCTTCATTCCTTCACGTTGATGTTAATTAAATCTAAGCGAGTTGATAATTATCGATAACAAAGGATAATTATCGTTTCGTAACGCCTAACACGATCTAATACCCAATCAGATGCCTGCTGGCCTATCTATCAGCATTTTCCGACCCCCAAGATTATCTTGGGGGTCGCAAATTGCCTGTAGGCAAATATCTGCTTTGGGGATCACCGTCCAATCTGTTCTTCAGCATCCTGCAAATTTAATAAAACTTGGTAGTACGTTTGAACAAAACCAGGTATTTCTCCGGCCTTTAACACAGTTTTTTTGTAGACTGTAATGACGATAATCACGTCAAAGTATTGGGAGCAGTCCGTTAGGACATCTTTTCTCCAAAACGTCGTGTTTTTTCCGGTCGTGCCAATGTTTCTGTATAAGTAAACTGTCTTGTCATTATGGTTTCCGGCACAGACTCACCTTTGGCAAAAATTCATAGTAGAATTGAACAAATATTATTTTGAATCTACAGTTGATTTTACACAAACTTTATTGGTGTGAGCTTAAATGAGCTAGCCAGCCTTATAGGGAATTTTTGAGGGCTGCATTTTGTCCTATCTATGAGAATTAGAGGTCATAAATATTAAGTGTCTAAATTCGTTAAATTCTAAAACCCTTATTCTGTCATTGAATGCCAAATTGACGCTCTGACGAGCACAGTTCACAGACCAGACACAATTATCAACGCGTACAAAGGTAATATTATAAATGATTTCATAACACACTGTCATTTACCCGAAATAATGATACACATTTCCTCAATAATTATAATAACACAAAGCGTGTGTTGCATCAAACAACGCGATGCGTCAAAATATAATTATCAGCTGGGCTAACGTGTGCGGCCCTCCGCAGACAGCCAGTCAGTTGGAGCTCGCCACACGGGACTCACGCGCGCACACACAACCCGGCGACCTAACGGACACGACACACACGTTCATTCAACTCTACAAACTATTAATTTATTGTCATAACAAATATAGTACACTTCAGTTACGCAACCTAACGCCAAATGTGATGCAACTTCACCGCGAGCCCTTTAATGCTAACCTAACCCAGTTAAACTAACCGCGCGAACTCAGCCACCGCTATAAAACGTATCAATAAACGAAATGCAAGCACGTGCTCACCCCTCGCGTTACGCGGCCGTTGTCCAATCGTAGGAGGGCGAGGGCTACCGGCGAGTTTCGGCCAGCCAATCGCGGCTCGTCTACGAATTCACCACGAAAACCGCCGATCCCGACCGACAGGAGCCGAAGTGCGCATCGACAACCCCCAGTGCCGCTTCAGCCCCCAACATGGCGACAATGGTGGCGCCCTCGCCCGCCAACTCGGCCGTCACAAAAAGACCCTCGATCAAGAAATACAGAGCACCCACGCCACCGCGGAATATTATCACGGAAGACGAATGTGAAAGTGAAAAAGACAAAGAGAATGCAGTGCAACTCGACAACGAAAATGACGCAAGTGATGATTGTAAACAAACAAAACCGGAACCGGCGGACGACAAGCCGGCGTTGGAGAAGGGATCGCCGCAAGTGAAAAAGTTGGGTCCAAAAATAAACGGGAGTGTTGACAGGAGTTCTGTGTTGTCTAAGGCGGCGATGTTCGAGACGGGCAGCCCGAAGGCGAAGGACCCAGCCGAAATGTCTCTGAGGGAACGCAAAGCGCTCTTTGAGAAAAACAAGGGCGCAGCGATCGTTCCGAAGGCCCCCTTCGGCCTTGCACCCTCCGCCAAGACCCTGCTAGGGGATAACAAAGGTAAGTTGAACTGTTTATATTTATTGCCAACAATGAAGAACACGCTAACTCCTTGACACACAATTATTTCGACTTTATGGTCTGTAACCAATAAACTGTATGTATTTTTTTCGTTTCGGTGTTACGCAGTTACTAAGATTTTTCTGTAGCTGCTAATTGATTTAATTGCGGTCTGACGTTTACACGCAGCTGTATAGACGATGATTATGTATTGTGCAGCTTATTCGTAGATAACGAATATACTAGAATAAATATTAATGAGTCTAAAAATATTTGTCCCAAATCTAATTCAGAACGTTTAACTTCCTTCTCAAACAAAAACATCAGCAGATTGTCCCTTAATATTTGATAACCTACTTCTCTGCATCACGATAATCTCATAACAATTAACAATGGTTTCATCATCAGCATCACACATGCAAAGATTTGTGTTGCAATCTTTCGCGAATTGAATATAGAAAACGAAATAATTAAAACAATAAAAGTTCATTTGAATGTCAATGTCGTTAACTACCATCGTTTTTTGTGCAAAATTCAGAAACAGGTTCTTTTTCCACGACTACCGATCTAAGATAACAGCTTTTTACTGGTTGTTCGTCAGTATTGGCATTTAGATGTTATCAATAATTGGCGTAACTTTATAATTGGGAAAATTAAGTGCCCCAGGGTAAATCTAGACACGTTTCCGAAGACAAAAACTCATGATAATATACGTAGTTCTTATTCTTAATGTTCTTAATAGGTTTCACGTTATAACTATGGAAATAAACCAACATTACTGTTTATTAGGCAAATAGCCAGTCATAATCTTTATTCTTAATCCTACATTTCATTCAATTCAAGCAATTCTTGCTTAAAAGGAGATCTCCAAATCATGTACGAAAATGCACTTTGTAATTGAAATAAACATTTTTTTTTTTCAATACATTTTCAGTTTTTTTTTAGCTGCAGACTTCGTTAAATTAAAAATTATTTATACTTAATTAGTTAGTTTTATAGTAGGACTAATCGTGATAGGCGTAAAAAAATTAATGTATTTGTTACAATATGTCTATTTAAGTATATTTCCACGACCCAATTAGCGTAGCCGCTCACAATCAGGGTCACTAGGCCGATTCCAGTATTGGGACACATATTTGAATATCTATGGGTAGTTATTTAGGGCAAACGAATTTATTTACTTTGTGTATTGTGGTGCAACATAAAAAAATATGTTATGTACACCAGTCTTCTGGAACCATAGGTTTGGTTTGTCCTGTCACTTTAATATTACAGCACCCTAATTGCGTAACACACTGTCAATCAGAATATGAATCATTTTGAAGTAAATTGCTAATCCATTGCTTCTTAAGTTCGAAAATTTTGTTTGCTCAACAACGTAAATAGCGCAATGAATGTTGTTGAACTGTCAAAATGATATCGATTCATAGTGCAAGTATATAGGGCGACTGGTAATTAGTGACCGATACTTCATTTTGAAGTAAATTGCTAATCCATTGCTTCTTAAGTTCGAAAATTTTGTTTGCTCAACAACGTAAATAGCGCAATGAATGTTGTTGAACTGTCAAAATGATATCGATTCATAGTGCAAGTATATAGGGCGACTGGTAATTAGTGACCGATACTTAAACACATGATTGTACTCATGATAACAAACAACTTTTACTATGGGACCAAACCTGAAATCGTGAAAAAAAAATCAGCTGGTCCCTACATTTTGACGAATTATGCGAGCATAAATGTAGGGAGCAACAGATTTTTTTTTCAATATTTCAGGTTTGGTCCCATAGTAAAAGTTGTTTGTTATCATGAGTACAATCATGTGTTTAAGTATCAGTCACTAATTACCAGTCACGCTATATAACGCAATTGCCCCGCAAATTTAATTTGACTAAAAACTTTTTCTGAAAGCTTAAAATGCATTTTAAGTAGTTTTTAATTAAAGTGTGTTTATTCATAGTTCCTCAAAACAAATTTCTTCGCAACAAAGCTTCATTCTGTATGTAACACATTTTAATAAGACTTTCTTGAACCAGGGGATATAATTTTTACTTTCCCTCTAAGTAATTAACTTACATATGCGTGCACAATTTTTATTTCATTCATTTATTCATTAATTTTGTGAACATAGGGTAAAAATTATACAAATGTTTTACAAATAAATGTTGGTCCATACTACGTCCCGCCAGAGAGCATACAAAATTGTTTAAATGATACATATTGTTTAAGTAGTACATATAAACATTTCAACAAAACGAAAATTTAGCTCCAATATTTAGTACTAGTGACCCGCCCCTGCTTCGCATGGTTTTTATGACTTCACAAAACAGCGAGATTTTGTTATTATATGTAACTTTAATATTAATATAATATACACATGCACCTTCCGGAATAAATTCTCTAAATGATGGCGGGAACCGCGTCAAATTCCGTTGCGTGGTTTAGAAGAACAACGCGGTCACACAGAGAGACACGAAAAGCGACTTTATTCTATATACATATAATTTTATTTATTTCTATATATTCTATATACAAATAAATAACATTGATGTGTCTGTTTGTAATGTTAAAATAACAGCTTTTTTACTAAATGCATATGAAAGTATAAACGACACTTATTACGACAAAGCAATTTTTAACATTTTTGTCGTCTGTCTGTTTGTTCCGACTAATCTCCGAAACAGCTGGATCGGTTTTGACGGGACTTTCACTGTCAGATAGCTGATGTTCTAAGGAGTAAATTAGGGTACTTTTATTCTAGAACAAAAATTAGGGTTCCGCGCAAAAAAATTAGAACCCATGAAATTGTGAACAAAATCCGATTCAAATAGAGAAGTATCAACATCCACGCGGGCGAAGCCGCGGGCAACAGCTAGTTTATAATATGTATAGATGATTAAGTACTACAATCTGCAGCCAAGGCCCTACCTCAGGTCATGTCAAAGACCTTTGTGTCAGTCAGACTTCAGACAGGTTTTGTTGCGTCACACTGCAACCATCTCTCATCAATCAAATCATCATCTAATCTCTTCACCACCCTTGGTTGACTGGTAGAGAATGCCTAAGGCATTAAGTCCGCCTTTGTACTTTTTTAAGTGTGAAAAGTTTAAATAAATAAATAACGACCCCTTTGACATTGCTGCATTAATACTAGCCTTAATTGACGGGAGAAAAATATTAATTTTTATGTGTATGCCTCTATCCGTTTAGAATGAATAGCGATAACGTTTTTGTAAATTCAATTTTTTATTGTGCAAGGTATGTTTTCGTTGTGCAATAGGTATCTTATACTAAAACAAACCTTCGACGCACTTGCATACAAACTTTCATCACCTATTTAACCTCATTAGAGGAATGAGGCTGTGTTGTCTGTCAGTGAGTAAATTTAAGATTTTTGGAGTTCACTCCTTAAGAATCGATTTTTATACATAATAAGGCCCCACGGTATGGAAATTTTATGAAGAGTGAAATTAATACAAGCGTTTCTGCGCAACTCACCTTGCGCACCTTTCACGGAGTAAACTCCAGCTGTACGTCGGAGCTGACACACACTCACATACACACACACACACACCCTTACACACACACACACACACACACACACACACACACACACACACACACACACACACACACACACACCTTTTTTTAGACACAATATCGTTGCTAAGTAAAAATACTATATTCATCTCCTTTCGAATAAAATTTACCCCGTCTAGTCTAGACAGTGGGTAAGACAGGTCAGTAACATTCCGACTAGAAAATATCTAGATAAATACAACATGTCCCGGAATTCACGCTCAACCTCTCAAGGGGTCATTGTACTCATCATTAGGAACAACTTTTACTATGGGACCAAACCTGAAATCGCAAAAAAATTGCTGTTTCTTACCTGCATTTCGAGCCTTTTCAGGAAGAACATCTTAAGCGACAATTTGCACTTTTTACAGGAAAGGGATTTTTCTTTCCTAATTAACGATGTTTTTCATTTACGATGATAATTTCTTACAACAATAAAGTCGTGTGAATTTAAAATATAATTTCAAAGTAATCGCGACAAGATGTAAAACTGTCTAATTAAGAGGTTACGAAGAAAAATAGTTTTGTGATTTTTGGCGCTTACGATGTTTTTCCTGAAAAGGGTCGATTTATGTTCGCATGACTCGTCAAAATGTAGGGAACAGCTGATTTTCTTTTCGCATTTTCAGGTTTGGTCCCATAGTAAAAGTTGTTCATAATAATGAGTACCTGCAATGACCCCTTAAGAGGTTGTGCGTTAATTCCGGGACATGTTGTATATTTTATATTCTAATTTATGTTATAGGTAGATGTTTATCAGCGAAAACTTGTAAATAGCCTTCAATTTCATATTTTTTACATTTCTCGTACAGAAAATCCCGTACAAAAATAAACAAATAAATCGAAATCCAGCCACATATCACGATTTTGTACATATTATATACTCTTCTTTGCTTTAAATATTAATGTAAGTATGTAGAGGTCATAATGGCATTGATCGATCTCGATGCATAACGATGTCTGGAAGTTTTTGTTGCCATTTTTAAATCGATTTGATTCGATAACTAGGTACATAATCGACTAAGCAATAGGTGCGAAACGATACAAGTGACTTTTAAGTTTTTTGTTCTGAATACTTTAAAGTGCATTCACCTTATTAAAGTTTGTATATAGTTTAATGGATCTATAAAATTTTGTTGCTAATAAATTCTGCGGTATTTATTTTATCATAGGAATTAGTTTTACATAATTTGTGAATATGTATATGTCGTTGTTGCGAATACCTAACCGGTCTTGATTTCTTTTTACAAGAGAGTTTTGCAATGTCCATTTCATTATTGAAATGGTACTTGTAATATTACTATTACAAGTACCATTTCAATAATAATAGGTAAAAAGTTGCATAATCCATGTAAGTTTTTAAAGACAACCTCTCAAATGTCGTATGAACCCCAAAGGTTTATAAGCAAAATACTCTCGGAACGACAATAAATACATGCATATAATCGTGAAAACCGTTGAGCGCTCACATGCAAACGGCTTCTAGTAGGCGAACATTTGACGGGTTAACCCTTCTGGGATTACAGATGTGATGTTTGTGTTAATTTAAAAAGAGTCAAAGCACTGCCTGTAATTTTATGCACATTAATAGGTAGTGTCCATCAGTGGTTACGAGTAGTCAGAAGCTCAAAAGTCTGACAACCAATTTTACCAAGCGGTATCGTGTTACTCAGTAACTGGGTTGTGGAGGTCAGATAGGCAGTCGCTCCATGTTAAATACTGGTATTTAGCTGCATCCGGTTGCACTGGAAGCCGAGCCCAGCGTAGTTGGGAAAAGGCTACGCAGATTGATTGATTGACTCAATAGTGTCCATATTTAGAAAATATACGACATTTCAAAATCGTACTATATCAACTTAATTCATACTTCCCGTGGAAGTGGCCACAGCATAACATTATGACAGAATTAAAACCATGAACCTAACACAAATTACACAGTGTGGTCACCATCTGCAGTGTTACAATTTAAGGTCTAAATCGCCATTTGTGACTAAAATGCAGTGGCGATTACTGAAATTATGTAGACGTTTTTATTAACTGTAAATATATGCCTTAAAAGGTTATGTCGCATAAGACCATATTATTTTTTTGCTGATAGAAATAGTCGCTTATTACTCTTCATTTATTACTTAGATACTGGTAATTTGGATTGCCTCCAGTACTGGACAGTTTCTTTGTAACAGTTCCCATGAGTAAAACAGATCTGTCTCTTTCCTGGAAATTTTGATAGTGGGCTTACTTTCCTATTAGTAAAACAGCAGTTTTTGTCTTCACAATATCGCTATTTCTTACCTAAATATTCACAAAAGGCTTTTTAACTTGAGAGACCTACGTGACTTCAAGTAGCCCAGGATGTGTCATGCAGTTTTCCATGAATTACATTGTGAAATTTGTGCCTTGCTAAAATTATTCAAAATAGTGCGTAATCCATAAAATATCCTCGTACGTTTCATTCATTTACTAAAGTAATAGGTACCTATCTGGTAAACAAAACAAACTGCGTTTTAGCAGGAAAATAATTAACATTTATCATGTTGTTTCCTAGTAAAAATAACGTGGTTAAAACAAACCCGAACATAAAAATTCTTTTAACTAATTAATTACAGTACCGGATCTCATTCATAAAACAAAAAGTTTAATAGGGAGAAATGTTGCCCTTCCTTCTGTATCATAAGACCTTGAGTTCTAACCGAATCATATCGTCTCTCTATACCGTGGACCTAAAGACCCAAGTATTTGTTCCTGGATCAGGTAAAACGGAATTTAGATACGAAGGGTACGGATATCAGTAAATTTCCAGGCAAAGGTCACATGTCAGATTTGTCTCTCCGTTGGCAAGTACGGCAACGCCCCTTGTGATGGCTCTGGTATTGCAGATAAATAAAACCATAGGCTGCCTCGTTGGTCTTTTAGGTCCTGGGTTCGATTCCCAAGTCGGGCAATGTGTTATTGGGTCATCCATCAGGAATTACTGAGTAGCAGCCCGGAAGGATTAATTATGTGTGCCCGGTTGATGACAATAGGCGCGCCCCCTTTTTACATGGGACTTAAACATCTACCGAAATGTAGGTGTACTAAGGTATACTTCTGCGGTTCTGCCTAACCCTTCGGGGATTACAGGCGTGATGTTGTGTTCATGTAAAACCACCAACAGGTGG
The DNA here is from genome assembly GCA_947568875.1 of Fissipunctia ypsillon. Classification (NCBI taxonomy): domain Eukaryota; kingdom Metazoa; phylum Arthropoda; class Insecta; order Lepidoptera; family Noctuidae; genus Fissipunctia; species Fissipunctia ypsillon. Next base: position 11,462,606 of record OX387663.1, on the reverse strand, counting down.
GCCGCTTGCGTGTTTGCGATCCAATATATTTCACAGTATATTCTGGGTACTTTTCTCCAGATCTTTGGTCGATTTTAGTAATGGACAAAGATATACTCAGACTGAGAATCGTGATAAGTTGTGTGGCTGGATTTCGATTTCCTGTTGTATCCAGTGAAAGTCGCATTTTTTCTTTAAAAAAATTAACTGTTAACTGTAACAACGTATAGCTGTTTGACTATTGACATTATTCAAAAGCTGGCACACTTTCGTTTTTCTGCCATTCCCAATAGAAAACTCAGAGACAAATTAGGACCACCCAAATATGGATTCATCCGAAAGTCTTTGCAAACATTTAGCACGTCCTAACTACGTCGGGACATTTAACGGTAATAAGCGATACTGTTTCAAACTAGCATACAATACAACAAAAATTGTGTTACTCGGTTTCGCAACAAATATTTAAAATGCTGATGTATTTTGTATGAGTTTGACCCGGTCAATTAATTAACAAGTCTATGTAGAAAATGATAATGTGAAAAGCCCCACTGAGGAACAATCAGCATCTATGATCAAGTAGATATTATTTTTAGCCTTTGATGAAAGGCCTTCCTTTCTCCTTTCCACTCCTCTCTGTTTTGAGCTAGTAATCAATATTCGTGCCTTCTCTGTATGAGAAGAGGCCTTTGCCCTGCAATGGGACAATAATAGGCTGGTATTATTAAACATCCCATAGATACTTCATAAATTTTCCTAAGTATATTTTCCATAATACAGATCACATGTGGTCACATAATGTGGGAATAATCGATAATACTGTCCGAGAAATTATTAAATCACTCTAATTTGGACTTTGTTTCATTAAAGCAAAGTTGAGATTTGTTTGCCCTTTTTAAATAACATGTGGTAGGTACTCCAATCATATGCCTATTTAACATAATTATAATGATAGACAATTAGTTGCTATGCTCAACCGCGCGTTTACTATGTGATAGTAGCTTGTAATGTGATCTCAAGTGTAAAAATTATAACTGAAAATCAGAAATAAGACGGTCAGCCAACAGTCGCATAGAAACTAATGTCCTAGAACCAAACATTCGAAGACATGTCACAATAACCAACCCGCTTGCACTGGGCCCACGTGGTGGATAACAACCCAGTGGGTAGTTATCTTTTGAGAGAAGTGGGTTCATCCCTCTCTCAGAGAGAAGGGCACTGTCCCAGCACTGGGAAAAATAGACGCAATACTGTAAATAGGCTATGGTGACAACGGTTAGAAGTCCTCATTTCTAAGATTTGCAAGAAGCTTGCGTTTGACCGCAATGTTGCCTGATGGTAACCACAGCCTAGTTTAGAGCACGTCTCACTAGGAAACTCGGTACAAACAAATATAACTCCACAATAGGAGAAAAGTTTTGACAGTTTTGCTAATCGAAAATAGGCATCGAAAACATTAGACAAGACTCACCATACATGCACTGGAAGTAACGAGGTTCTGTTGGGCTTCAGTTTGTTAGCTTACAGCTGGGCGTCAGACAAAAAGTTTACATTCGCGAAGGAAGGAGATACAAATAATATTTCTGTCTGGTTTACTCGTTACTACTTACTACAACTTGTTTTAAAAAATCAACACATTAAAGCATGACAAGCTCGAATATGCTAGACACGTAATCTTCATCATCAGCAGTATCACAAACCACAAGGAGTATGTAAAGATCGTAGCAGGCGGCGTTATATAGTTACTGCCAACCCCCATGGCAGACAGGCGTGAGTTTATGTATGTATGGGTGAAAACCACAAGTTTAAAATCTGCAAGAGAAACCAGTGATTGAGTATTGACAAACGGACAAATCCATCGGCTCGGTCGCCCCGAGCGATTTGAAACACAATAACGTCTAATTACAGTTACTGCTAAGCCGTTTCACATCGACTCATAAAGACATTATATTGGCTATTACTCTGGCTTTCCCCTCCAGTTTTGTGCCTTGTATCAGACGTACGCTCGACGAAATGTCAAAATAGACACTTCCAGTTTAAGTCGAACTCTCATTGAGAAGAGAGCTTATACAATGCGAGGTCAGCATATAGTGGAATTTATAGAGCTTGATGTATCGTCGAGTGAACAGCCTTTATAAGAAGTGTTAGTAATGGAACAAATACTTGGATATACTAAAGTTTTATGTCTTCAACATCTGTTCTTAGATTTACAGAATGTCTCTTCAATGACAAAAGGCATAAATATAAGCTAGAATTTAGTTCAAATTCTAGCCAAACAGATGTCGCTACTAATCCGTATTCTCAAGTTAGGCGTGTGAGGTTCCGCATTCCGTGTTTCCTTATCAGGCTTTTTAAATTAGATAATTTTAGAACCTGATTTAAAATTGTTTCAATTGCCTTACTATTTGTAAAGACCGGCCGGCATCTTAATTGCGTAACACACTATCAATCACAATCTGAATGATTTTGAAGCAAATTGCTAATCCATTGCTTCATATGTTCGAAAAATTTGTCTGCTCATCAACGTACATAACGCAATGAATGTTGTTGAACTGTCAAAATGAAAGCCCTTGCTACTGTGTGTTACGCAATTACCCCGAACCTGCACTATTATTTACGAATACAGCAATTCAAAAAAGGCTTGTGCTGAAAATTCTATGAAAAGGGTGCCTATAGTTATGCCTCATCTCGCCACAAACTTTGAATGGAGTCCTATTAGCAGTTAAAGAGATTCTTTTCAAACGAGTGATAAATTGACAGCGACATTTATTACTCACTAACTGTGCCCGCGACTTCGTTCGCGTGGATGTCGGAAAACAACTTTCCTATTTGAGTCGGATCTTATTCACAATTTCATGCGTTTTATTTTTTTTGCGCGGAACCCTAATTCTTTTTCTAAAATAAAAGGCCTAAGTTACTCATTATGACGTCAGCTATTTGCAAAGAAAAGCCCCGTCAAAATCGGTCCAGCCTTTTCGGAGATTAGCCGGAACAGACAGATGGACAACCTCTTAAGGGGTCATTGTAATCGTCATTATGAACAACTTTGACTACGGGACCAAACATGAAATCGCGAAAAAAAACAGCTGTTACCTACATTTATGTTCGCATCTCGTCAAAATGTAGGGAACAGCTGATTTTTTTTCGTGATTTCAGATTTGGTCCCATAGTAAATGTTGATAATGATGAGTACAGTGACCCCTTAAGAGGTCGTGCGTTAATTCCGGGCCATGTTGTGTACTTTCATATGCATTTAGTAAAAAGCTGTTATTTTGACATTACAAACAGACACTTCAATTTTATTTATTTGTATAGAAGAATGTACAACCGACTTCTACTCCTACTCCTTCACTGTGCATGCGGTTCGGTTATGGAATTCACTTCCGCCTGATATTAGGGACTACCAAACTGTTGCAGTGTTTAAAAGAAGAGTGAAAGAACACTATCTCTCCACTTCGTCATAGCTATTAGTATTTATTATGTTATGTTTCATTATTATCGTATATATTTTTTTTTTTTTGTGATATTTATTTTGGTAGTATAATGTATGTATTTGTATGTACTCATATTTTATGTTTATATATATATTTGTTTATATTCATATTAGTGTATCGTTTGTGATTTTATGTATTTTGTTTTCTCTTTTACTCTTACACACGTTGTCTACATCTCTTTATCTACTTTCCTATCGCAGGTATGCTGGAAGAGATTTCTTTAGAAAATAAGCATCACCTTTGTACGTATTTTTCTGTTCCTTTCTTCTTGTTTGTTTATATGTGTGTACATAAACTGTTAAATAAATAAATAAAAATAAATAAATGTATAGTCAGAAGAACAGCCGATCTATTCTTTAAAAATCTTACCGTGAAAATTTAGCTGAAGTGAGGTGTCAATTAATGTCAATCCCTAGCATTAGTTGCAATGACAGCTCTCTTCACCTGTGTTTTCACGTTGGTATTTTTGCAGAATAGCACCGCTGGCAATCCTCTAGCTAAAATTCAACGGCAAACTTTAAATGAAAAACATTCCATCCAGCCATTCAAACTTTTACTACCCATAACGTCCTGGTCGTTGCCTGTTCCGACAGTTGCATAATGCTTTTCGACAATAGTCTATTGAGTATTGAGCTCGGGTTGGCGAACTAACGGAACGAATCGGATCGCAGGGCTGCCAACTGGGCGCCCTGAAGTCCTACTAATAGATAGTGCTGAATAAAATGTTGGTTCTAAGCACACACGGCGCACCACAGCCTATTGAAGACCTGTCAAATCTTTTAAATATATAGGTTATCGGGCAAACCCGGTTTATCCTACGCGTGATAAGTCGCAGCCAACAAGCTTAATTAGCCGTTTAGTTAACATCCTAGCCTTATGCGAACATAAATGTAGGGAACAGCAGATTTTTTTTTCGCGATTTCAGGTTTGGTCCCATAGTAAAAGTTGTTCATAATGATGAGTACAATGACCCCTTAAGAGGTTGTGCGTTATTTATGTTACACTTTGTATAGTTACATTTTTTTTGCTTATGATGTAGATGACGACAATTAGCGGTTACAATGTAACACATAGTATAGCATAGTTCAGGCTCACATGAAAGTAGCGCTCGCCGTTCGCTGCCGCGGCGCCGCTCGCTGCGCTCGCTCGGCTCGCGCGAGGTCGGGTACAGTTCTAACCTAACCCATTTGGTCGGGGTGCTCCGGCTTTGTTAGTAAACCGGATAACCAGTGTAGCATCCTGGTTCCGAGTGTTGTTTAACCCTGTCAACGACAATGGTCTATTGGAGCTCGAGCTTGCGGTGTAACAGAACGAAACGGTATCTGTAGGGCTGCTAAGAACAAAAAAATCTAAATCAAAAGTAATTAATTTAATCAAGTTATCCGACTCGGAGATGAGAGAGAATCAGCACTTTTTAACGTCAAAATTACTTAAGACAATCCTCCAAAACGCTCGTCCTTCACCACTTCCTGGTGCTTTTTAGCTGGGAAGAAGAAGTTACATTGGTTGAGATAATAAATAACAGATCAGTGGGTCCCAAACGTTCAAATCTTGGTGGTCCAGTCACTGGACAACGTTAACCATGCTTTATTCATAATTACCAGACATGATTCGAAATCCTTAACAATGTCTTATTTCTTGATGTGTCGGCATTTTAAACTTTGTCTTAGTTACAAAAACCAGCTTAAAAAGAGATAAACGCCTCATCTATCGATAAATTTACCTTGCATGCATCGGCACCGAACAACGTAGACTTTGGATAAACAAAACAAGTCAAACGAAGTGTAAGACGCGATATCCGAAATTTTACCCTCGGTAAAAATAGCATTCGAGAAAAACGAGTCTGGGTCCTTATTATGAAGTAATAATGCCATCATGATTCCGTTGCGACAAAGATATGGTGCTATAGGTCAATATAGCTCCGTCTCTCTCTGAGACTGGAAAAATTATAGCATTAATTCTTTATATTACGGCCCCTGAGGAGCTAAACAAGGTATAAGTACACAAAACCAGACAATAGGTAGGTACATACTAATGGTATTAAACACCACAGCAGGAATATTTTTTTTTAATGTGCGCATGCATCATTATGTAATCTATACATCTATACAAATAAATAAAATTGAAGTGTCTGTTTGTAATGTCAAAATAACAACTTTTTACTAAATGCTTATGAAAGTATGTACGGTAGCGGTACTTATAACAAAAAGCAGTTTTTTTTTTTGTCTGTCTGTCTGTTCCGGCTAATCTCCGAAACGGCGGGACCGATTTTAACGGGACTTTCACTGGCAGATGCCTGATGTTATAAGGAGTAACTTAGGCTACTTTTATTTTAGAAATATAATTAGGGTCCCGCGCAAAAAAATAAAACCTTGAAATTGTGAACAAAAAGTGGGATTTGAAAAAATCTTTTTTTCTTTTGGTAGCCCTATTCTCAAAGATAGATAGGCTATTTAACATCTCGCTACGACCTTTGGAGCCGAGCAAAAAGAAAAAAAGTCAGAAAGAACGAAGCGATGCAACGCGGACGGGTCGGGGAACGAGGGAGTTTTATTAAAATGTGGCTGTTATTTGTTATGTATCTTACGACTTCCACGCGAACGAAGTCGCGAGGTACAGCTAGTTTGAAATAAATAGCACGGTGACGAGTATTGGCAGCCCTGTCTGTAGCACTTGAATGACCCCAGTCTGTACCGATCCGTCGATTCTGGTGGCGACAACTGAGAGAAAGTCGAGATGACGCGAAAAACTGTTGTTACTATTTATTTGTAAGATTCTCGTTTTTTTTTTTTTTGTATGTCACTGAAGTAGAACATACCTATACTCGCTCGAAAGAAAGAGTACTCATAAAAGCTCAATTTTCTGCTCAGTCATGATTGAACAAAGAGGAGAAATGGTGGAGGAATGTATGGAGAGGGACAGGAAGGCCAGAGAAAAGATGGATGTATTGTGTGAGGAATGATATGAACGAAAGAGAGTGAATGATAGCGTGGCGGTTAACACTGGTAGAACAAAACGTGTTGCGTCGACCACAGGTAATATGCGACAAGGGCAGCAAGATGATGATGAGTCATGATCGAATTCGGGATTTGTCTATATTCTCCTTATCATGTCTGCTTGACCAGTCAAAAAAAAAGTAACCACGACAGTAGCACAAAAGCAAACTTAAAAACTGTCAGTGTAACAAAGAATCTTGGCTCAAACATATCAAAACGATGATAAGTGTTAATTGTTTATCCAAGCCACAAATATAACGTCGTCAAATCATCCGTATGCCTACCTAGTCTACCTGCCGGTCTTAAAATGACGCAGTGATAAGCTAATACAAAACTAATGTAGTCAAAGTAACCTTGCTTATATCATGTCATCATTACGGATGTAATCGGCGCCTGCTAGCACGCACACACAAGAAGCCATTAAAGCTAACTTTAGGACATCATCGGATTCTGCGACGTAGATGTGACTAGGGGCAAATTTGTGGGAGATGAATTTTAGTTCTGTATACAGAGATTCGTCTGAAATTGCCCAAAAGTTACTTTTTTATCGATACAGTTGCGTTGTCATTAAGTTTTGGGCGATCTATTTATGAATCGGATGCTAGCTTCCTCCAGATATTACATTTTCACAAATGGAGCGAGTCGACTTCTTTCAGACAGGCCCAAGGATATGTATAAGGATTTGTACAAATGGTTTGTCAGGTCTACCGGGTGCGGTCGTTCTCAGTTCAAAGGTGGGCTCCAGAATCTTCAGTGGAACGCACCCGTTAAATTATACAACCACATGCGTTGATAACGTTCAGATGAATCTGTTATATTATACCCTTTCAATGATACTAATTAGATATTTTGACAGCTTCCCAGAATGTTTTCGTGTACCTAACGACACTTAAACCGAATAACAAAGTATTCCGTTGCTACTCCATTATCCAATAATACCAGCCTATTAGTGTCCCACTGCACGGCAAAGGCCTCTTCTCATACAGAGAAGGTACGAGCATTGATCACCACGCTTGCTCGAGACGGGTTGGCGACTTCAGACTTACATTAACCTATAAGCCCAGATTTCCTCACGATGTTTTCTTTTCTGACCGATGATGTCAGTAACGTCCAATATAATCTTTTTTTAAACTTTCCCAATTCACTTACGGTATTGTCATTCGGTTTCTTACACGAGATATATGTCAATGATATGTTTGCGTACAAGCACTATGCAATCAGTTCGGATCATTAGAGGCATACCCCGCAAAATGATGACATGTTATTACCAAAACTGCTACCGTTCTGGCCGGTGTCATTACCGGCAGTATAGACACGGTGTTATTCTGAAAATCTGAGTCGAGTAACAACGTTTTCTCTCGTTTCTCGTTTCACTAGTAAGTTGAAAAACTAGCTTCTGCCCGCGGCTTTGTCCGTGTGAAATTTCATCCTACGACACTCTGCAATACTGTAGCTTCCCATTAGTGAAAGAATTTTTGGAATCCGATCAGTAGTTCCGAGGATTACCCCTTAATAATGTTACTATGCTGGTTTGCCAAATTGAAACGACAAGCAAGGTTGTTAGCGGAGCTGCCCAGGAATGTGCTGGACGTATTTTATTTAACATCGTTTTCATTTAAAATGTCAATCGAATAAAATATGCGTTGCTTGTATACGTAGATTCGTTGTCATTGTCGTCGGGAAAGTTTTGAGTATGAATGTGGATGACTTTACGAGTAGGGGAAGAGATTGACTGTGTGAAAGATGATATGGCTGGAAAGGGAGTGACTATCGGAGTACCTAGATAACGCTAAAGGCAGAGGATTTAAAAATTTACCAAAGGATATTCAAACGTATCTAGTAGGAATACGACATAGATGCCAATGTTTTAAATTGATTTCGTGACATCGAAAGGGATTTTTTGACACGGCATTAGAGAGCGCGCTAAGGGATCCCGCGGCGGGGTGCCGCAGCGCACTGCGGTATGCAACGAACGGCACGCTGAAGGACGCCGTGACATCCCTTAACACACACTGCACACACCACATTTGCGCCCTCGCTGCTACCCACTTCGCACTTATTTTGAGGAGACAAGACGGAATGTCTTGGTAGGCCGCCGAAATGCTACAGTATCTAAGCGGCCAGTGTGTGCTGACCGATGGCAAAATCCTCTGCCATTCCGTCCCGGTGTGCGTAGCCATAGAAGTATGGAAGGAAAAGACATGTTTGGACACGCCTTGTAAAATAACAACGTATAATTATTTTCTCAATCTCTCGAGTAAAATGCTGCAAAATGTAAACGGATAAACAGAAGTCGTTTGATAAATCTGTCGTTAAGTAAGCTGAGCTTAAAGCACTCAGGGTAAAAGAACTCTTTAAAGTTTTTGCTCGCGATTAAAGCAGGTTCAAGACCGGTTCTTATTATTACTAAGAAGGCCGTACATACATCCTAATGTTGCATGCTTGTGGGATAATATAGGCCTGTGCCAAAATACACTTGCTCCTTTCCTTCTGAGAATTTTCAAAGCGACAAAGATATGTTCTTGGAGATGACTGACTCATGCAGTTCTCATTTTTTAATTTCCTGCAGTTTTGTGGTCAGGGTCAACAGGTAAGAGCCTTGGTCCTGGTTACGCAGAAGGCTAAATGCTAGATCATTAGTCACTGAATTGTTTGCATTCAAATTAGCTATTATCAATTTTTGAATAATTGTTCTCTTCATCAGCATCAACTGTCTGGCATAAACGCTGAAATGGACCTTTTGGGCGCACCCGTGAGGCACACATTTGCTGTTAAAACATTTCAAGTTTTTTATTATTTGTGATTCACTATTTGTTCCCAAATAAATTTATTTTTATTAATGTCCCGTCAAAATCGGTCCGACCGTTTCGGAGATTAGCCGGAACAAACAGACAGAGACAATAATTGAAAAAGTATCGTAATACTTTCACATGCATTTAGTAAGAAGCTGTTATTTTGACGTAACAAACAGACACTTAAATTTTATTTATTTGTATAGGTAATAGAAAATTTAAAAAATGCGAAAGTCGAAGCCAGAATAAGCCAAATAGGGCTGTCGAAAGTGCTACTGTATTGCCGAAATTAAGTGATGCGACGTTACTTAATAGCAGGTGGACAAGGCTAGCAGGCGCTGTCAACCTTGACTCCGCAGATGGTTTACAGGGAAAGAGGCCCTTTTTAACCGCAGTTGACTTTGTCTTTTTATTTTACGAGCAATATACAGATAAGTTGAAAGGTTTTTTTAATGTGTCATACAAAATGTGTATTGTTGTGTACATAAAGTGACAGAAGATGAAAATGTAGTTCAAATCAATATAAAATCCCCAGCAGCTGTTTCTATCGCAGATTCAAACAGTTACAACATTGTAAACATTAATTGCATTCCATTGATATTGAAAACGACACGCTATCAGACAATTTTCTAGTGAAATTAACAGCTCGTTACCACGGCAATCTGTCATCGGAACCGAACAGACGATACGAACCAGTGACGCGTAAAAATGCGACAAAAGATCCTCTAAGTCACAAAAGGTTTTGTGCCACTGTTTTGAGCGTGGGATTCGGAAGCGCACCTCACTAGTTCGAAGTAGTGGTGGACCAACGGTTGGTGATCCGCGTCGCCCATTCTGTCGAGCGCACGCGCAACCGATCGAACTTAGAAAAATATTATAGTTTTTTTTTTCGATTTAAATCGTGATACGTGTTTAGTGAACGTGATTGTCGTTTTTTTGTGATCACAGCTTCATTGGATTTTTGTGACAAAAATTGCCAATCGATAGTGCGTTGATCGATTTTCTGTTGAAAATTGAATTGAGGTAAAGATGTCATTTTAATTATTTTTTTTAGAGCAAAGTTACTGTTTCTTAAAGTTATCTTATTAAAAAGAAAATACTTTTATCTGAAGAAGTCTTAAATGGGATGTCTATACGAATATCCAAAATGGATTCATTTTTTTGAAATTAAAGCAAAAATCAATATTTATCTTAATTCACTTACCTATTGGTGTCGCACAATAAATTATGAGACATTGCTTCACAAGGTGCAAACATTTCCAAACAATGTTTAAAGCTTTTAACGTCAAACAATGTGGCAGTCATTACGCGGTTTCCGTCATTATAATAATCCTGAGATAACTACTCTGTAGTGATTGTTCCGTAACATCTGAGTACATGTGGCTTTTCTTGACCCCAATGTGTTTTGCACCAAAAGTGAATTTAAATGGTCGTTTGACAAAACTCGTATGTTCACCCCTGAAACATTTCCCAATCACTCCATCAAGCACGGTAATATGCTAATTATAAAAATGAAGTACTAGCTTCTGCCCGCGACTTCGCATGACACTCGGCAATCCTGTAGCTTGCTTTTAGTGAAAGAATTGTCGAGATCGGGTCAGCAGTTCCGAATATTACCCCCTACATATAATATATGTAGGGGGTAATATTTGTGAATTTATAATATTATTATAAACTCACAAATTTTATCATTAGTACAGATGATATTATTGGGGTTCATTTGTTTCTCAAAATAAAAAGTAGGTTAACTAAGCCAATTTTGTTTTTGAAATTGGCTTCGCTTTTAACCAATCTGTGTGGAAATATTTAGGTTTGAAATTTACGAGACCAGAGCGATCAATTTTTATTTTGGAGATTGAGTCCATATCTTGTTGACACATAGCGTTTCTAGAGTACTCATTTAGAGAAGAAGTTATCTTTATTTGTCGAATCAATAGCTAATGAGAGTTTATCGGAGGACCTCGGAAACTGGGCATTTGTAGATTTTTATTTACTAATGCCCAGTTTCTTATCATCAACTCAGCTAACACATGAGGAAAATACGTTTAAAGATTTCAATGTAAACTACATCATTAAATTACTATACATAGATACCCATGGTTGATATTTACGTAAGAACTTATAATATTTCAAAGAAAAATAAGAAACTATAATGGAATATATAGGTATTTCCTCTGAGCCCTAAGTTGTTCATAGAAAGTTGCGTTAAGTTCAGGAAACATTAAAATGCAAAATGCTCAACCAGTAAACTTAATTAGGTACCTACATTATTACCAGTTTTACCTAAACGTAGTTAAATGCCGAGATTACAGATAAAAGTTTTCTCCTTACTTCCTTCCCTTTCTCTGATATGTTAAAATTATTGCAGATACATTTATGACAAGATTCTCCACATCTAAATAAAAAAAAAAATAAGCTGCGAATCATCACTTTTTGAATGTCAAAATTACATAAGAAAGTCTCCCAAAACGCCCGCCCTTTGCTCTTCTGTGATATTCATTCTCGTTGGTGAAGTGCTTTCACTTCACCAACGAGAAATATTCGCCAGGAATATTTTCTTCAACACGAAGTCGCACCTGTTTGCAGGAGCCTTAATGGTCAATTACAGCGAATAAAATTTGTCGTTTAATGCATGCCTCTACCGGTTTCAGTTCATGCTCTGATACAGATAGTGATCTACCTTTTTATTTTGTTCTGGAAATACACGACAAGAATTTCTGAATTTACTTCCTCAAAATGGCTCATTCTAAATCTCCAAAACTTCTTTCATTACGTACCTAAAAAATTCTTAGAATGAGATAGCCAGTATTGATTTTTCCCGCACAAGACTCGTCTGTAAAGCCGGATTCACATTACCGTGTCGTGTCGTATCGTGACGCCTTCTGACGCAGTGTTAGCCAGTCAAAACTCGTTGTAATTTGACTTAGTCCTGAAAAGATTCGTTTGATTGGTGTATCCCGCGTCACGACACAACACGACACAGTAATGTGTCGGAGGCTTAACTTAATCCAATTTGTTCCTACTTTTGATCACCTGTGTAACCGAACGCAACAACATTTAAAACAAAAGCTATTATCAATTGAGTTTACAATCACTTCTGTTGTTGACTCGAACAGTTTACTTGACCCGTATCGCAGACAGATGTTTCGCCAAGGTTCGCCTCGTTAATCGGAACAATTAAACCACCTCTGTGACAGTTGGCGATAAACTTGCAGGTTTATTTTCACAATTTTACATCCATTTGTAAATTGGAATGGGATTGATTGGGCAATAAAAACATTCTGTTATTGGGTAAAATTTTAATAGTTGAGAATATTGGCACGGTTTAGGTTACTCTACGCTTGCCGCGGTTGGTCCGTGGGTGGGTGACCATCTTTACATACCAAGACCCCTCCGAGTCTCGGAAAACGGTCGCGTTGCTCCTGGCTGTCATTCGTGGATCTTCGACAGTCGTTACGGGTCGTCAGAAACCCGAAAGTCTTGACAACCATGTCATACCAAGGAGTATCGTATTATCCAGTAACTGGGTTGTGGAGATCAGATAGGCAGTCGCTCCATGTAAAATACTGGTATACAGGTGCATCCGGTTTGACTGGAAGCAGATCCCAGCGTAGTTGGGAAAAGGCTAGGCAGATGATGATGAATCTTGGCACAGTTTCTATGTTCAGTTTAAAAATATATTTTATTATTTATAAGTTACCATAATGTATGCAAGTAAATAAAAAAATCCAAATAGCCTTCACGGTGTCATTGATTGAGCTTCTACAGTTTAAACTATGACATCATCCAAGTAACGTTTAACTTATCAAATCACTACTAGTTATAGGTACTTACGTATTGTAAAATAATGCGAAAGTAATTCTGTCGGTCTGCTACCTTTCGGATTTGGATGTAATTTGGTACACGGATAGACTATGACCTGGGTTAGGACATGATACTTAATCCGGTAGTACGTCCCCGTAGGATAATTTCCGACCGATACACGGGCGAAGCCGCCGGCAAAAGCCATTACCACATAAACAGCTTATTATCTCTTTCTAAATAACTGCTGCATCAATACATAAAATAATCTTGTTAACAAATCCCCAAGTTATCGATCACGAATCATCGAACTGAACGTGATTTATCTACTTTTTTGCTCCTTACAATACATACATTGTACTCAACACATACTCAAGCAAAAAACCTTCATTGTTGGCACTTAGTACACCGAACTCTGTACCTACGACCTCGCATTTTCACTTGTTTTTTTTTTCTTTCAGCCGACAAGAAACGATTGGCTCAAAAAACGACACCGACTAAACCCAGCTCTTTGGCTAACTCCAGAACGAATTCTAAAGACGATATCCCTGATGACAATATAAGCCAGAGTTCATTGGGTGGTGGAATCAAAGGGAAGTTAGCTGCGCTGTTCAGTAAGGAACAGACGATTAGTGAGTCGACTATCGCGAATAAGTTTAAACTGGAGAGAGAGAAGGAAATGGAGATGCTGCAAAACAGATTTCATTATAAGGTGAGAGGATTTTTTTTTATACTGGGTGGCTGGGACATCGACGCGAATCCGGTTACATGCTTTCAGTACCTACATGATTCTGGACCCCGTGCGATGAAATTTTTTGTCGCTTATTAAAAAAAATCAGCTGTTTCCTACAAAAGTGCAAGACCTACGCGGTCAAAATGTATGGAACAGCAATTTTTTTTTATAACCGACGAAAAATTTCAACGCAAGGGGTCCAGGATCATGTACTGAATCCATGATAACCGAATTCGCGTCAATGTCCCTGCCAACCTGTATTTTGGTAAATTGAAGAATTGAATTGCAGAGTAATTGTGGTCGAAATTATTAGTTTTAACTGTTGTCGAAAGGGGATGAGTCGAGTTAAATGTGCAGTAAAGGCGAAGTTATTCATAGATTTCCAGTTGCAAAATATTTTATTAAGTATGTAAAGTCAAGAAAATTAAAATAATTGTTTTTCAAATTGACTGCCAGGCCGAAGGCAGCGATACTGTAGCTTTTATGTAACGTAATTGAGAGAGCCCTATGTCCAGCAGTAGACTTGATAGCTTCATGCTATTTTTTTTTATCCAAACCACCATGAAAGAATCAAAGAACATCTATTTAAAACTATCAAAAACTAGGTTTCCCCAACTATACTATAATTCCTCACAAAACGCGACGTCTTCTCGCTCTAACTCCTTACTTAGTTCCCGAGCTATTCCCGTCGGGAGCAACAAACCAGAGCTATTTATTTCCTGTTGCTTCTCTCCCTAGAAAGGAAATTAAGAACTGTATTTGTAAGTTATTTCACAGTAATGTGGATAAATTTAATGAGAAATGCGAAGGATAGATTGTTGTAATTTTATCTTTTCCGCTTTCGGTAAGAGTTATTTCTAAGCGATTACTGCAATCAATCGTTATTGCTCCTATATTCCGACAAAATTAAAAATAATTTATTCTGATTGAGTTAAGAATCAGCATTGAAAGTCACTAGTTCAAAAGGACAGCGCTCAATGACCGTATGGGATTAGGACTTATGTATGTCATCTCACATTTTTATGTAAATGTCGGGCCTAATATACCAAAATGCTGAAGCTTTAAACCTGAAAATAAAAAACACCATATTATTATTTACACATAAGCTAAGATCTTTATATTTGTTGCTGCTCTAGTAGGTACACTTCTGTGTATCAGGCCAAAAATTCAAGTTTTATTGCTTTTCTTCTCCTCCACCAAAAACATCGAAAACTTATTATGTAACCACCACAGAGTAACGAAAGTGTAAAGTAAATACACGATACACGATAATTGACAATGCTGTACAAGCGGTACGTACACGCCCTTACCCCCAAAAAGAGGTCATATTGCAAAACGTGAACTAAGAAGTACTAATGAGTTGTATGTTTAACGATGGTTGAAGGCTGAGAAAAAGATGCGAACATGAATAATGTGGTACTGTTGTAATGATACTGTTTATTGATCTTCGAACTGTGAAAAGATGACGTATTTTGCAAACTGGTGCACAATAATTAAAAATAACAGAAGCAGCAGTGAGATGGCCGATGTCAAATTAGGTTATGAGTCGACTAGGTTTGAATGACTTTATTGCAGTCAATTCCGTCTAAAGTAGGCAATACATTAAAGCGACAGACAGACTGGTCCCACGTACGCAACGTATGCAATGCAACGCAACGTGGGAGAATTGGTGTGCACACTTGTCCCTTGTATGCTTAGGTGTGTTTCTATAGCATAGTTTTTCATATAAAATCAAGAGTCCAGATCTCATAATGCGTTGCATACGTTGCGTACGTGGGACCAGTTTGTTTCTCGCTTAAGTTTCTTGTCCGTTTCTCTAGTCTAATGCCAGCCCAATAACTAACAGCCTTTTCAAAATTCACTATTCAAACTTAACTTCTAAAAACACACATAATAAACTCACGCCTTCTTACCGTGGGGATATGCAGAAACGCCACCTGCTACGATCCTTACACACGCCTAACAAACCCCTCAACCCCCAACCCACCTAACTTCAAAAAAAGCTGCATAATAAATACCACATCATCACTTTAATTACTTTCTCTCTTAAGTAAGTCTTCAACAAGCTTCTATCAATTAGAGAAAATAAGATATTTGATTGAAATCTCAAAAAGTTATTGTGTTACAAGTTTGCACAGGTGGCATGGCCCTCTTAGGAAACTTGCTTACCTTAAAACTTGACGTTTCTATCTTGCCCTTTTATGGATAGTAGATATAAAGCTATCGAAACATATGTTGTAGTTTTTTCCCATATCGGCACGAACTTATGAGAAGCCGTGGTAAAAAGATTAGCCAGTCAGCACGGAGGTAGCCGCCTTGACTGACCAGGGAGCGTCAGACGTTCATTTCAAATATCGTCTGGGTTTCAGTGGTCTTAGTGCGAGTTTTTATACCTATTCGATGGCGTTAAGTTTAATCAACATACACCCAGACACTGAGCTGCAAATTACAAAAATCGTAAGAATATTTGAATTTCGCAGGACACCCCCGGCGCTTTCACCTTAAGGCGAAATGGTATCGTAACGGGGTCGGTATGGCCAAACGGACCATATAGAATTTAAAAAAGATTTATTTTTAAAATTCTATATGCTCTGTTACATTTAAATAAACCCATAATCCCTTATGTCTTTAATGGTGCACGTGTAGACGAAATTTTATTGAAATTGCTTTAATTACTATCGAATAAAATAGTTTTTTCTCATAAAAAATGCAAATTTTGAGGAAACTGTGTTTTTTTTTGTATCGAACCAAATTGTGTCAAGTTTTGGCCCACATAATTTACTAAAGATTATAATCACGAAAAACAAGGCAAATTGTAGTTTTGGAGGAGAAAACATGATTTTGCGTGCATCCGAAATGCGTCTAAATATCTTCTTAGGGACCCATTTCGTCATAACGTAAACTTCAATTTGTACTGGAACTGATAAAGCGCCGTCCAGTATAATGGGAACCAACCAATATAAATACCAATGCAATCAAATCAATACATACTAACTGACGTAAGTGAACGCTAACGTTAACGCGATCGAACAAGTATTAAAACTCGCACTAGTCCCTCTGGTTACTGTCATCCTACATCATCCCACTGCTGGGCAAAGGCCTCTCGACTTCCAGCTCTTTCTTCTTATGCCAATTTTATTTCTATGTTGAAAATATCGCTCATCCGTACCTTTGTATGCTTTTCTGGACGAATGCCAATTGGCAATGTCCATATTGGGTCCCATTTCGGACCAAAGCTTTTAACTTTGATGTATCTTGACAATCTTGGCTGTGGCAATAACAATTTTTGGCAGGATCTGTACTTGGATCTTCGGTCCGTAAATATAGGGGTATCGAAGCCCACCGGGTAAGGGAATAGATCCGCAGCGTTATTGATAAAAAATCTCACAAACCATCGTTAAATCTTGCGTTGAATTTAAATTAGATATTTTTTGTTTACCTCAACAATATGCAAATATGTCGTAGTTAAATACAGAATTGGTGTGGTCTTCAAAACCAGTCAATGTAAAATAATTATGTTAATAGTTATTCCCTGCTACTTTGTTTGCATACAAACTTAAACCCTTTGACTCATGTAAAATTATTTCTTAGTCAATCTGTACAGCTTTTATCTATCCTTTAATATTATAAAAAGGTCAAATTTGTGATTTGTATGCAGCGGGTAATCTTCGGAACTTGATCCAATTTAAAAAATTCTTTCACTGATAGAAAGCTAATAGTATTGCCGAGTGCCAAAAGATATGTTTTATATTAGGTAATACGGGCTGGTGTCCGCAACTCCACGTCAATGCGCGTATTTTGCGTGATGGGTGGGAAAATCGATTATTCGATCCACCCCAGCTCCTCAAGGAAGGCCAGCAACGCCTTGGTGTTACCGACAATCTCACGTAGGGTACCTGGGTCACCGAAGTACTTTGCCCTGTATGTGGCGAGCACCGGGCAGTTTAGTAGCACATGAGCTGCTGTCTCGTCGTCCTCCATGCAGGCCCTGCACAGCGGACTGTCTGTGACTCCTATGACAAAGAGGTGTTTATTAAATGACCCGTGGCCAGTTATGGCTGCTGTAATTATACGTAGCTGCTGTTTATTTAGCCGGAGAAGCCGCTTCGTGAGGCGGCCATCAATTGCAGGGACTGCTTCCTTGGCCTGCCTACACTCACCCTGCTCTGACCATTGCTTGTGGTGTTGCTCGCTGGTGCGTTTCCTTACCAGAGTGCGTATGTACCCGAAGGGGAGTGGCACGATGGGTTCAGGTCCCACTGGTGCCATGCTCGACCCCCTCCTGGCAAGTTCGTCGGCTGCGTCGTTTCCTAACGAACCGCTGTGTCCCTTGATCCATTGAATGGTTATGTTATTATGGCTACCCACCTGGTTAAGGCGCTGGTGGCACTCGTATATTAGCCCAGAATCAACTGTGTGGCTGTTTAGCGCTTGCAGGACAGCCATGCTGTCTGAGAGTATACGGATCGAGTGGTCCTTAACTTCCCTGGCCATGATGGCTGCAGCCGCCAAAGAAACACCCATGCATTCGGCCTGGAACACTGTGTTAGGGACACCCAATGGTGTGGCTATGTGCATGTTGAAGTCCTCCGAGAAGATTCCAGCACCTGTACCACTACCTGTTTTGTATCCATCCGTAAAGATGCGCAGCTCCGCGGGGCACAAACCCTCACATCGGTGATCCTCGTGGAGTTGGATCCTGTATTTATGTTTTATATTAAAACAAGTACCCTCATGGGGGCGAAGTCGTGGGCAGAAGCTAGTTAAACATAATCTTCGAAATTACGAGTTTCTATTTATAGTGTGTAGGCAGTAGTAGTCTGTCTTCTTATGCAAATACTAGCTGTGCCCCGCCACTTCGTTCGCGTGAAAGTCGTAAGATGCACAATATACTAAAATAACAGCCATCCCTCGTCCCCCGACCCGTCGCGTTGCATCGTCCGCCCGCGCTATTACTTACGTAGTAACGATTCAGTAATCTGTGCTATTACTTCGTTTTTTGCTTAGTGTTCTTTCTGATTTTTTTCTTTTTGCTCGGTTCCTAAGGGTCTTAGCGTGATGTTAAATAGCCTATAACTATCCTCGAGAATTGGGCTACCAAATGCAAAAAGAATTTTTCAAATCCGACATTTTGTTCACAATTTCATGGGTTTTAATTTTTTTTCCGCGGAACCCTAATTATATTTCTAAAATAAAAGTAGCCTAAGTTACTTGCCGTAACATCAGCTATCTGCCAGTGAAAGTCCCGTCAAAATCGGTCCAGCCGCTTCGGAGATTAGCCGGAACAAACAGACAGACAGACAGACAAAAATTTTTTAAATTGCATTTTTATTATAAGTACCGTTTATATTCCACCATCTTATGTATTTAGTAAAAAGTTGTTATTTCGACATTACAAACAGACACTTCAATTTTATTTATTTGTATAGATTAAAACAGTCAGTTTGAAGTTAACAAAACCGTACAATGAATCATATAGGCAGGTAAATGAAACAGTTTCGGGTTCCACCAATTTCGACATTTCCGCACCTCCACACCTCATGGTAAAACCTTCATTACACAATCTTGCGTTATATTTTATTTTCACGATTACTTCATATAGAATGACCGATACTTAAACACATGATTGTACTCATGATTACAAACAACTTTTACCTAGGACCAAACCTGAAATCGCGAAAAATAACAGCTGTTCCCTACATTTTGACGAGTTATGCTAAAATAAATATCGGCCACTAATTACCAGTCACTACATATATTATACGGTAGACGATGTTCTATATTTTAAATAATCTATGAACAGATTTTTTTGCAATGAACTGCCATATTACATGTCTCGGGTTCTTAGGATTGCCTTATGTAATAAGTGGTAATAGTAATCTGTATGTTTATACGTATTTTATGATCTTATGCGTGTTATTAGATATGTATATATTAGTGGTGCTAGACCAAAATGACGTTATTTGCGACTCGACGCAACTAATTCGATACACACCTTATGACAGCAATAATCTTCGAATCATAATTATATCGCCATCAACTTCGAAATCGTTAAGTTTACCTCATTAAATAATAGCTACCAAGGGAAACCCAATAAGTGGGTTTCAAACAAGTTACTCTTTATTTATGTATCAACAAACCCTACGTGTCTTGCTCTACTGTGGGCGGAAAATGGTGACCAAATTTTTACTTGCTATTAAAAAATGTCCTATTACACCTAAATAACCCAATTTCTTCTCAATTCCAGCCCAAACCACAAAAAGCCGAAAGCCCAAATGACTCAGACGATGACGCAAGCGAACAGGACCCTTCAGAAAAGGCTCCCCTTATGGGTAGTACCACCAGCCTTGCGCAAACCACGAAGAAGCCGGAAATCATTGCCAATATACCCAAGGTCACCTTTGATGAGAAGAAGGAACAGCCTAGTGATAAGGAAAAAGAGATTGAGAAGGAGGATAGAGTTATTGGATCACAGCCTGTAAAGAGACGAAGTGAGTATGGTCATAGTCGTCTACTTTTACATTAACTACTATAGGATTTCTGGGCCCGAAAGCCTTACCAAGTAGTATCGTGTTACCCAGTAATAAGGATATGGAGGTCAGATAGGCAGTCGCCCCATGTAAAATATTGGTACTCAGTTGCGTCGGGTTAGACTGGAAGCCGACTATAGGATAGTTGGGAAAAATCTAAGCAAATGATGACACTAGTTTTTTTTCATGCAAAACTATGCAATAATATCCTGAACATGATGCTCGGTAGTCTGTTGAATTGCAATAAGATGTTTGATCATTAAACCAGTAACTGATAATGCCAGTAATTTACCTTATAAAATCAATCAATAATAAAATCACTACCGTCTTTTGAAATAACCACGACAATCATGGGAATTTCCTCAAGATTAAGGATAAAAGGAATTCCTTTTATAATACAGATAAGGCAAATAATTCCTATCATTCAAATACCTATGTTTTCTAATTTATTTATTTTCTTGAAGCATTCTGAACATAATTTATTTCTTGTTCTTGTTCCAGGTTCGCAAGACTCGCCCGTAGTCCTATCAGTAATAGAAGACGTAAAAAGAATAAAAATAAACAACAACAAAAAGGAGCCACAGACTAACGGAGCGATCCTACAACAACCAGGCAGTCTATACCCACATCTATCAGACATTGAGACGGACACCTCGCAAACTCAGGAGGAATACTCTGACTGTGGCGGATCAAGGTGTGGGCATTACACTCTCGAATGCGTCTTTTTCTTTCTCTGTATTTAAGTTTCAAGACGAAAGTTGCTTGGGATTAAAACTAAATGGCGTTGTACTCAATTTTGGAGTTCAAGATGGCGGTGTTATAGCAACTGTTGTGCGAAGGTTGCTATTTAGTTTTAAATGGTGTTCCTATTAATTTAGGATATATTCGTTTATGATAGTGTTTAGTTCTCAGGAACAAATATCTACAGACATTTTAAAATTAAAACATGAAACATGTAATACCTTTTCCACAAAGTTGCTGTAACAGAAAACTAGACTTCGATAACTTAACGATAGATATTTATTATTCCTATTAATTCGCTATTTATTATACATTCTTTAGGTGTAAGACAGGTTGCCTAGCCAGTTTTATAGATACTAGGTCGTAACTCAGACGAGAACACATGACCAGGTGACAATGAGCCGATTCTTTAATAGGTACCTAATCATATATAGGATTGCAATCATTGAAATGCGATTAGATATGTCAAAACGGTGGTAAATATAATAATGACTGCTGATTAATGTTAATGTCGATCGCCTATCGATATAAATCTTTCAAATAATTAATATGCAATTTTCTATGTTTATATGTATCGTACATATAAACCATTGTAGGTTTTTCCAAATGATACACTCTTTAACGAGGTAAGACCATTAGGTTTTTATAAATATGAATGAGAATAAAAACTATCAACTATTTTGCTTTAATGCATTTTATATCGCAAGTAATGACACTTTCAATTAATTTATAATTGAATTGAATTTAAACTCGTGCCTAAAATGTAATGGACTGTTTTACAAAAGTTTTTTGATACATAGGTATATTAATTGTCATTAGTAATGTTTGAAATTGAATGTTTCCGGTAGTAAAACGAGACTGCTTAGTCGCATTACGCGGTAATTAAAGTCCCTATAAAACAGGCGTTCCTAAACTTATTTTGTCTACTGCCCACTTTGAGAATAAATTATTTTTTAGCGCCCCCAAACCACTACCTAGATGAAATTACAAATCGCCCCCGAAGCCTCTACACAACGCCCTCATTTTTTTCCTGGATCTCTTACTGCCCCCTTTAGGTCTGCAGCGCCCACAAGGGGGCGTTATCGCCCACTTTGGGAAAGGCTGCTATAAAATATAGTCACAACTTGATTCTAACAGTTATTCTAATATTGGTATGCCTACATCGTCATCATCTGTATCATCTGCCTAGCCTTTCCCCAACTACGTTGGGTTCGGTTTTCAGTCTAACCGGATGCAACTGAATACCAGTATTTTACATGGAGTGACTGCCTATTTGACCTCCACAACGCAGTTATTGTTATTCCTACATTTTATGAAGCAATATTACTGGGATAATCGTTTTATATCTTAACCTCGGTAACCGTCTATGCTGATCAAAACTTTCTTATTTCTTCTTATTATTCGCTTATTCTAATGACCCTTTGCGATATTGCCAAGTATTGACATCCACGCGGGTGAAGCTGCGGGCAACAGCAAGATGAAATATAAAATCCATGAATATGTTATGGTAACTTTTCAAAATGCAGCTATGGCTTAAGGAGGCGTAAAACAATCTTTTACAAATCATATTTTTTCAAGATTACCAGATTTTCTGTTAATTTCTTCCTTACATAGATTTAAATCGTTACTACCGTGTCAGAAGATAGTCGCGTTTCTGTTTCGTTTTGACACTTCTGTCACACACAGCGCAGTGAATTGATTGTCATGGAAACGCTATTAACGTGTGAGCTCACCCTTCTCAACATGGACACTTTTTCGCTTGACCAAGTACGGTGAGGGAAAATCCAGCAATTTAAATCTTTGCTTCCACAGCCCCCGTCCGTTACGCAAGCTGATTCAGTTCGGTATCAGTAGAAATTTAATTGTTTCTCATAACATGATGGTTGCTTATAAACTAGAAAATACTTGTATTTTTTCTGCAATAACATTTGCTCAGTCACACCGACAATGTCCGGGTGTCAAGTAATTCGATACATTGTCGGAGGCACGGTCGTGCTTATTTCGCAATAATCCGTTAAGCTGGATTTACATTACGAAACTAGTTGCGCAAACTTAGCTATACATCGATAGTTTCACGTGTAAATAATTTTCTATTTACACGTGAAACTATCAATGAATAAATAAGTTTGCGCAACTAGTTTCATAATGTAAATTCGTCTTTACTTTACACGGCGCCGTCTGGTTGCGGAATCGTCACGTTCGCGATTACCTCTCGTGCTACCAAGAACAAACCTTTGCCTGAACTTGGCAGTATGGGTCATTCGCACTTTGTTACGTATGGTGGAAGTATTTGAATAACTTAATATTGCAAATTAAGTACTATTGGGACTGATTTGTATATAATGTAACTGCCCCACAAATCTGCCTACCCCTTCCGGGGAACATTGGCGTGATGATATGTATTGTGAATTAAGTTATAGCTAATCCTGAATTACTAAAGTGTATGAAGTACAATAACTTGTAACATATTGCTTTTGTTGGATGCGTAATGTATCCAAAATTAAGCAATTTCCTTTTCATAATAAATATTGCAATATAAATATCTCTCTCTCTCTCACACACAATACATTTCACTCTGGAAATATCCGAGTATCAAAATGATTAACTTAACAAATTGTCTTTACAATCAAGACGAGTTTTTTTTATCCTTCAAGAAATAACCTTGAGGAAGTGGCCTTTAAGCCTCCATAACTTATTCATTAAATTTTAAAGCCTTATATTTCTTGCTGCAAGTCGTAATTAAGTCCTTGGGGCCATACAAATTAGCGGAAGCAGTTTTTTTTTTGTAATTTTTCCCCCTCCCCCTTTGTCAGCAAAAGCAAGCAAAGCCCTTCCCCCCCATGCTTACGTAAACATTGGTATATTTTTTTTAAATAACGTGCGCGGTAATTTCCCTATTTCGTTTATTCCATAAAACACCGCGTGAGAGCGAGTAAGCAATATCAATTATTTAGGGGGATCCCTAAACATGCTTTTCGCTTTCCAGCATCGACAAGTAGGGTTGCCTGCCATATTTGTTCAAATCAGAATCTACAAAATTTTGCAGAAAAATCAAAAAAGGTAAATAAATATTGCTGCCGTAATCACCAGCCAGACTCCCTAACCCCCCTTTGGTGTTTACGTATTATTTGAATGCCCCCCTTCTAAAAAAAATATATAAACGTCAACTTAGCCTCCTTCTTATTTTCGTCGGTAAAAAACCAAGACCCCATTAATTACAGTGTGCAAAACTAACTATGTACTTCATTAAGTATTCAGCAAATGTTCCACGTTATTGGGTCAACTCGATTTGCATGGTGGCCGGTCATGACGGCGAAAACACGTTGATTATCTAGCGTACATATCTAAACAGTCTGCGATACTCTTTTATTGAAAACCTTTTTATTAATGCAATTTATTCCTTTATATTTATTCGTATTGTATTGTATATTAATTTATTGAGAATGCAATGTAGGAAAATTTACTTAATGACAACTATTTTTAACACTCATCATTCATCATTATTTCTCCTGCCCTTATCCCAATTTACTTGGGGTCGGCGCAACATGTTTTTTTCTTCCATACTTCTCTATTAGTCGCGATCTCAATAATCACCCCCCTTTCTAGCCATATCATCTTTCACACAGTCCATCCATCGTTTCTTTGGTCTTCCCCTACTCGTATAGCATTGTACTCCTTAACACTAGCTTTCGATAATAGGGTCATCCCTAACTTCTATTTTTTTTTATCCAGGCATCATTGTCTGGATAAAAAAAAAACTATTTAGTCCGTCAGTTAGATAATAAAAAAATATTAGACGCGTACTTTTGCTTTATCATATTAATAAAAATTACTTAGATAAAACGCATTAAAGTTGGGGAGTGGGAGTCGCTACGTCGTATAAAGTCTAGCAAGGCGTGACGTCATGCCACATTTTAACTCAATGTATTGCCGTAATCTTTTGATCATGCAAAAAAAAAGAAAATATACGTGTCCCATACTTTTTAATGATCTACTTGACGGACAAAAAAAAATGTTTAGTCATTATCCCTATTGTATAAGCGGTTCTCGATTTATTAGCCACTAGTGAACAGGCAGATAAAGAGATGTTGCATTTTTGACGCCTCAATAAGAACGCTAACAATGCCTAATCAAATATCACCCTTCTGCATTTATCCCCATTTTTTTTTATAGTCGGCGCACCACATCGTCATCTCAGTATTCACCCCCTTTGTAGCCATATCATCTTTCACACAATCCATCCATCCGTTTCTCTAGTGTTCCCCTACTCTAATAGCTAATCAATTAATATACTAAATTATAAAAACAATCAATAAAAAGTTAAATCTAAGACTGTATGTTGCCTATTAGCATGTAGTGGTTTTACTACATTATGTTGTATTATACATAAGGTTAGATATACACGGTTCTACTTAACTGACGTACTATGCACAATTATTACGAGTACCTACTACTTATTATTCACGCATAATAATACTGCGGTACAATTCCATGTTTAAATATTTATCTTAGTAACAGGCCGGAAAAACCCCTAAGGGTCAGTTTCCACCAAGCGAAAAAATTGTCGCGGATGCTCGAGCACTTTTTAAATTTCACTGAATAAGTAACTGTATTAATATTGACCTTAAGTATAAAATTCGACGCAGACATCAAGCGTTCGTGATGTCTGCGTCGAATTTTATACTTAGTCAATATGGATACAGTTAATATACTTATTTAGTTTTTAAAAAGTGCTGAAGCATCCGCGAGGATTTTTCCGCTTAGTGGATACTGACCTCAAGTAAAAGCTAGGAGAATGTATTTCAAAACTGTCAACTGCCGGTTGATTCTGTATAAATCTCACCGTGAGAACTTAGGTGAAGTGAGCTGTCATTTCACTTAATGACAGGATTGACACTATTGACAGTTCACTTTAGCTAAGCTTGCATGGTAAGATTTTTCAGAATAGATTAACTGAAGTGTATATATTGTATCAATGAGTTCTTCGCAATCTTCGCACGAACATTAAAAAAGCGGCCAAGTGCGAGTTGGACTCGCACACGAAGGGTTCCGTACCACCGTACAATTTAACACTACATATTTTTGTATCAAGTTTCTTATAAAAATAAAATGAAGTTAAATATTATTGGGGACCTCTTTAATGTTTAACTTTATTTTATTTTTATTATTTGTATCGTATGTTTTTATAGCGGCCATAGTAGTACACACTGAAAATTTCAAGTGTCTACCTGTTACGGTTTAAAAGATACAGCCCTGTGACAGACGGACGGACAGCGCCTTAGTAATAGGGTCCCATTGGCACCTTTTGGGTACGGAACCCTAAAAAAGAAGACATACAAGAATCATGGAAAACAAAATGAGTATCGTTATTTATAAATATCACAGTGGACAGTCCGCTTTAGGATAATAGATCTGATCTTTTCTATGGGGAAGACACTTATTAGCATCAATACACATTTTATACACAAAAATGTATTATTATGTAAAACTTACCATTAATATTCTCCAACTACTAGCATTGTCTTGTTATCATGGATGCAGATTGCAGTGCTATTCAAACAATCTGTTGATAACATAATATGTATTTTGAAATCAATGTTATGTATCAATAAAAATATCTTTTAACCTTGCGCATGTCGTGATTACAGACAATTGACTTTGAACCTATGGGTTTCAAACGACACGCAAAGACTTAACTGTGGATTGGTGTTCATAAGTGTGTTTTGCTCAGCTACTAGGTACTGACTACTTAATTAACTATCGACTAAGTACAATGAAATTAGTAACATGAAAAACGGTAAAAAAAAAATACAATTACAAAATCTAGCGTCAACGGCTTATCTATATACTTTAAAAATACTAGGTTAAATTATTTAGACCAATGCCTAAGCATTTGCAGAATAGATACATGCATAATCAAGTTGTACCAAGCAATGTAAAATAGACTCGCTGTGTTCACAAAGTTGAAATTATAAATACTTAATTAGTTAATGTTTGCAATAGTTTAACATAGTCGAAGGTGGTAATTCGCATTTGTCGCATTGAGCTTTTTACTCGATTTGTCGCAGATACAATATGTGCCCTGGGTTCGATTCCCTGGTCGGGCAAAGTGTTATTGGGATATTCCACCAGGAATTTCTCAGTAGCAGTCCGGAGTCTGGATTCGTGCCCGGTTGATGGTAACAAGCTCTCCCCCTATTACATGGGACGAAATGCGAGTGTACTATTCGTACACCTCTTCCTAACCCTTCGAGGAATACAGGCGTATGTTTTGTGTTATAAAATTGGACGATATTTTCTTACAACGCCACGAATCGTATGTCTCTGCGTTCATAAAACTGATCAAAATGCCATATTTCAACATCAAGCATTTTTAAATCAAGCCATTTTCTTTTGCGATGAAGATTTAATTTAATATAATTTAATTTCGAGTAATTTTGTAATTATAAGACTCCTTTTCAGGTATTTTATAAATTATGTTGTCTGTGATAATATTAAACTTAATTAGTAATGTTTTTTTTGTAAAATAAAGCTATTGAACAATATTTTTGGTTATTTTATTCCATTTATTTTGCTGTGATACCCAAACCTGTTATTATTTTTAAACCTATAATGAAGAATCTCAGTATGTTGTTTGGTTTCTTAATCCCTTATTTCTAGTCAAAATAAGTCGACTCTATTGATTCTTACAGAGAGTCCAGGAGCCATATTATGAAATAGTAATGCTATAATTTTTCCAATGCGAGAGAGAGACGGAGCTATACATGATCGATAGTACCATCTCATTTTCGCAACAGAATCATGATGGCATTAATACTTCACAATACAACTATTGGATCTACTCGGTTGTGAGACGTCGCCTAAAATGTGATTATTAAATGGTAATAAATACGTTCGTGATTTTATACATACATAAACTCACGCTTTCTTCCCATGGACCTAGGCAGAAACTACAGAACGCCACCTGCTACGATCCTTACATACTTCTTTTGGTTTGTTTACGTTCATACATCTAGTCATACAAGACAGATGTGAGTGGAAACGCCTGGAGGTGACGCCCTAGGAGGACATCATGGGCGAAGCCTTCATACAACCCGATTCCTATCGGCTTCCCTTCGGACCAAACACTTCGTAATGTGTAACTGTGTATTATATCACATTACATAATTATATTTAATACCAGTTTAATACATCTTAAGATTAAAAACCTACAGGTTTTTGTCTGAGGTTATGAGAATTGAAAAAAAAATTCTTCGGCTTCCCTCTAATGATAATTGTAGCTGCGCCACTGGAGGACATTATAGTGACCTTATTGGTGATGTTCTTCAGAAAGGTCAGGTGCGTAGTACTCGCAACCGGCGTGTGTGTATAACCAGATGTATGAACGTGATTTTAAACCGTGCACAACAACCATGTTTATCATATTAGCTGAATGTTTCCGATCCCTTAGTTCATACAAACAAAACCTTCAGTTTGTTATCGTCTCCCCTACATTTTTTGAGCCAGTTATTCCTTATTACTGGTGTTGATTTGTGCTCATATAAATCTGTAGAAGAGCTAATGTCATTTCAAGATCGGGACCATTGCAAAAGCTGTTCAAAGTCAAAACATTTATTTCAAGTAGACCATTGAAAGGCACTTTTGAACGTCATTTACAAGAGAAAATAGAATTAATTCTAGGTGACCTTTCAAAAAGTTAGTTTCGTATAGAGAAGAATGGGCAAGAAACTCCATAGAACTACGTTACTGTGTTAAAATGTTTTACAATATTTTGTGTACATTAATTTATTATAAGTGTACCTATGTGAAGACGATGTAAGTACCTAGAATAAAATTTCTCAATAGATATAAAGTATGAGTACACCCCCTTTCCTGGTTTAGGATAAATTAAAAGTAAGCTTGTATTGTATTCGTTAATATAGATACTTATGTACCAGTGAAGTACAGTAAGAACAATATCGCGGCGGGATTTTATCGCGCACAGGATTTTCAACTCTCGGTGTTGAGCCAAGCATTGAAAATCCAAGAGAGCGCATCCCAGCGTGTCAAAAAACACACTGTAGGATTTTCAACTCTCCGCGTTAAGCAGGTCGTTGGAAATCCAGTGCGCGAATAAAACCGCCGCGATATTTTTACGTCCGTACGAACGTGGCCTAACAAAACGCTAATATCTTACAAAGTTGAGACTAGTTAATAAAATAAATAATTAATTATAAAGCCTCTTTATTTCTTGCAAACTTATACAAACATAACGTAACGCCTGTAATTCCCTGAAGGGTTAGGCAGGGGTGTACTTACCTATAGTACACCAACACCTGGCCTGTTATGTTCGCTTATACAAATCCGTGATTATATAGTTCTATTAAGCTAATTTTATGCATTAATAAAAGGAATTCAGACAAGTAGTTACTCAAAATCCTATCTTGTCAAACTAAGTACCTAAGCACCTTTTGAATCCTTGCAACAGAAACCATAGCAAAAATACGAAACAGATGTCAAATTCCCTATTTTACTAACACATCTGCCTGTTCCGTGTGGTAGTCAGCGGAGGTAACCAGATGTTTTCCTGCCTGCCATTGAATACTAGTCGTTCAACAGACACTCGCGACAGATGCTACAATGTCCTTTATAGTATCCTCATCATCTAATTATTACTTTGAATTCCGAGTTTATAATGAAGATTCCAAGGCATGTAAGTAGTTTCTAAAGCTATTCGTAAAGAGGCTCTTTCCAGAGACGGTAATACCACATATTTCTGCCGTCTAACAGCTTTTGTGTTATTATATATTATTTATAGACACATACAATAAACTCTCGCCTTTTTCCCATGGGGTAGGCAGAAACTACACAACATCACCTGCTACGATACTTACAGGATTTTTCTCCGTTTACGCTCCATATCTTATCATATTTTTATAATGCTATCCGTTAAATTACTGGCACATGCGATGTGACATCAGAATTTGATCTCTAGAGATGCTCGCGAATAGTGGTGGCATTCCCTATGGCGAAAAGTCGAGTTATTCGCCATAATTATTCGACATTAAACAAAACTTACAAGTTCCACATACGATTCCAAGAACAGTTACAATAAATATGTAGATACTTGGTTAAAGATGAGTTGATTCAGCAAATAGAACAGGTTGATGATTTTCGATAGAGTTTAATAGAAAATATGCATTTTGACTTGGGAGGAATTATGCCTTAACAAAACATATTTTTTGTTGACATTTTTAGATCCTTACAAGAACTTTACAATACAAGAACTTTTACTTTGATACCTCCAAAGTTAAACGGGCCTGTAAAACTGTTCTCAGAGGAGGCTGTCTTTAGATGACGAAGATGAGGATTCGCATTCCGAAGTGAGTCTGTTTCAAAAAATCTTCGATAGAACAACGTTCGAAGGCACAACCGACGAATGCTTCTGCTAACGAACTTGGCCACTACGGAAGCCCTGCAAGGGCTGAGAGAAATGGGAATCCATACGATTCGTGGGCTTAATAAAAGTCAGTACCCCATTTTAAGCAAGATTGCAATACCTCACTACTCCAGCTAGATCCGTTTATTCAGAATGATTATTTTCCGAGGCAGGACTCGTTTATAAATAAAGTCGAAAGGCATAGACCGGACCCTAATCGTGCAGAAAAGATCTGTGGTTTTATTTTTTTCAAAATGTAAACCAGCCAATTATTCGCCATTATAGAATAGTACCCACTATTATTCGCTATTCGACGAATAATGAAAAAATGGTGAATAATGTCGGCTATATTTGCGGCATCTCTACTCTAAAGTTGACAACGCAATTATACATAGAATTGTAGGTATCAATAGGCGAAGAGAACGCCTAACGTCTTTGGCCTATTTATTTTTATTTTGGAAATTTTGAGTAAATTATATGTTACTTTGATGCAGAGTGGTGGAAACTTCATGATCTATAAGGTTTCCTGCGATGAAGATGTTGGTATAGCATATTTTATGTATTAAAGCTGCCAGTCTACCTTAATAGTTGAAGAGTATAAGGAACGCTAGAATGGTATTATTGACAAAAGTACTTATAAAACTTTACTTTTATGAGCATCAGGTTTTTTGACCATCCATAGTCACAAGCAATTTATAAGATAGAAATCTGAGCCTATGCCAGATGTTGTCAACTATCCTCATTGTCATGCATAGTATAATACAAGGTCGAATATTGTAAACATAGTGTAAGTACACTAGAGGTCCATAAAAACCATGGCCACTTATTACGCATAAAAATATATAAAGCAAGTACATAAGCATCTTTTGTTAAATGTGTTTACTCAAGTAAATCGAGACCTTGGCTTGTCAAAGAAGTATTAATGAATTTGAGGTAAATAAAAAAGTGTATAGGTTTACGAAATACAGGGTGTAAGGGACAGCCCTCCGCAGACTGATGGGGTGAATTCAGTATATCATACTAAGATGACCGGTACATGATTTTTTTTCAGGAACGGTATGGGAATTCAATAAGCCTGATTTGTTTTATTACCTCACACGTAATGTATCGTTACCGTGGCAAAACGCGTGTAGGGAACGGCAGCGCAGCGAGCCTTCGGCCGCCGAGTATTTCGACATCCATTGCTGATTTTTTAATTTTAGCTGTTTTATTTGCATAAATGGAGTGCTGCATACAGTTAATGTAATTTTACATTGAAATAAAGGAATGGTAACTGAAAAACGAAAAAAAATATGAAAATTTTCCTGAGAATATTTCCGGTGGAATATGATTCAAAATAGCTGAATGCACCCTGTTAGTTTGCGGAGGGCTTTCCCTTACACCTTGTATACACCACTAGCACTAAGATTCCCGCACGACTTCGTCCGCGCGAATTTCGTACTTTAGTACCCATTAGGCGTAGATTTTCAAAAAACACTGATACACGTTATTCATTATTTTCAGTCTTTTGTATAAATACTGAGTTTTGAGTTAATCGGACCGCGCGTTAAAATTTTTTCATAAAAACTTGGAAACCCCCCAATCTCCCTATAAGGGGTAGTTTAGAAAAACAAAAAATTACAAACTTCGTAATTTACTTAGAAAAGTATTCGTGCCAAGTTTCAAGTTTAGTAACTGAAGAAATAAGATTTTGCATACAAACAAAATCCCCCCTTTTCACCCCCATAAAGGTCGAATTTCCAAAAATTCTTCCTTAGTGGGTGTTTACAACATAAAAGGCATCAACTGCAAAATTTCACGTTTGTAGCCTCAGCGATTTAGACTGCGTTGATGAATCAGTCAGGACAAGTAATTATACAAGGTGTAAGGGACAGCCCTCCTCAAACTAACAGGATGCATTCAGCTCCTTATTCTGAATCATATTCCACTGGAAATATTCTCTGGAAAATTTTAATTTTTTTATCGTATTTTCAGTTACTTACATTTTTTTTTTTTTTTTGTTTTTTTTTTCAATGTAAAATTACATTATCTGTACGTAGCACTCCATTTATGTAAATAAAACAGCAAAAATAAAAAAATCAGCAATGGATGTTGAAATACTCGGCGGCCGAAGGCTCGCTGCGCTGCCGTTCGCTACGCGCGTTTTGCCACGGTAACGGTACATTGCGTGTGAGGTAATAAAACAAATCAGATTTATTGGATTCCCATAAAGTTCCTGAAATCATTTCATGTACCGGTCATCTTAGTATGATATACTGAATTCACCCCATCAGTCTGCGGAGGGCTGTCCCTTACACCCTGTATATGTATAGATTAAACCACCCCCAAGGTGAGAAACTACAAGATTACATCGAAGTATTAGGTTAGGCAGAAGTATGTAGTGACCGCAGCAGGCTACGCTTCGTAGTTTCTGCCTACCCGCGTAGGAGTAAGGCGTTTGTATATATCTGTATTTGCTAATCTACACATGCCTGACAAGGAAAGTAAATGGACGGAACCAAGCCAATTTGTTGCTATTCTCAGCGCTACTTTTACTGATAGCCTAGCCTTCATAATATACCAGTCTTACAGTAGGAATCGGTTTCATTTTGACAGTTCAACAAAATTCATTGCGTTATTTACGTTGTTGAGCAGACAAATTTTTCGAACATATGAAGCAATGGATTAGCAATTTGCTTTAAAATCATTCAGATTGTAGTTGATAGTGTGTTACGCAATTAGGGTGCTGAAATAAAATTCAGATATGAAATAAGTGTAGTGATAAATGGTCATTTCATGTTACCTAAAATAAAACTGGCATGACCCAGCGCATGGCCTACAAAACTAATTAAATTGTGAGTATCGTTTTAGCTTAGTTTTTATTTACCTTAAACCTGAAAAGGTGTCACTGCACTCATCATTATGAACATCTTTTACTATGGGATCAAACCTGTAACCTCGAAAAAAAAATCTGCTGTTCCCTACATTTTGTTGATTTATTTAAGTAAACACAAATGTATGGAACAACTGAGTTTTTTTTTGTATTATTGCGGTTTGGTCCCATGGTAAAATGATATTCATAATGATGAGTGTAGTGATCCCTTTTCAGGTTTAGATAAACAATAGCCGATCTTACAAGAAGCGTACAAAATGTCCTAAACGTGGGATAATTTACTAAAAGCAATTGATCAACTGAGCTACTCAAAATCTCATTCAAAAACAACATTATTGGGAATATTAACCAAACACATACTGAGACTTAAAAATCTACTTCACAGCAATATAAAGGAACATAAAATAATCAACATTGTATGTAGTATATAGTTGTTTAGAATTTTATTCTGACTTTGTTATTATTTGTTTTCCAGTTCTGAAGACTACGTCCCATTGAGTGCTCAAGAGAAAATGAACAAATCTGACAACTGGGCCGAAACATCGTTTGGACGAGAAGTTATGAATGTAAGTCTTTATGAAATGATATACAACTTGCATAAAGTGCTTAAATGCGTACCGCACACGGAAAAGGTTTTAATGAATTTATAATAGATATTTAAGTTTGGCCCAGGTTTCTGAAACCATGATACATTCGCTCATCAGTAAAGTAGGACATTCACGATCGACGTAAAAACCATTAGTAAGTCATTGCAATGCAACTCTTATCTCGGTAAAGTAAGGTATAAATAAAGTATAAAACTCTCGACAATCATTCTAATTTACATTCCAATGACATTATTAATGGTTTTACGTCATTCAAATTTGATCGTGAATGCGCTGCCTGAGTCTTCAGTTAATTAACGGGGAAGAAGACTGTCTGTATGGAGACCGCGGATGCGATCGTGGTCGCCTCGACTAGTATCTTCCACTACCATATTAAACACTGCAAACTTATTATGCGACCAAAAACAATTAGGTATATGAAAAACTTTGTGATTTTACAATTGAGTGAAAGGAATAGGCTTTTAGATACCATTATTCTTGCCTCGCCTTTGAAAGCTTTTTTTTTTGGATATATGAGTTAGTAATTATACGTAAAAAATGAAAGAAAAATGTGAAGAAAATCACACAATGACACAATTCATAATCTTCACACAATGTCGCGTTTATTGCAACAAAACCTACCTAGATAAAGCAGTCAAACATTCATTTATTACTCGGTACTAGGTTTACAGACATTTCTGTTAAATACAAAACATTATTGTGTACGCGAGCACGTTTGCATGAGCTGGAAATAAATTATCTTTTTTCTTTCCGGCATCGTTAAAATATGTATTAACTAGACTGCAAAGTGATAGTGGTACAGTCAGGGGAATTAATTGTTAAGCAAATTGACAGCCTACATCAACTTGTCGTGTTATAGCCATTTCATACAACTGTCAACTGTCTGTCATATGGTGTACATAATAAAGAGTATTATATTCTATTATAATCTATATTCAAATCACAACTTCACAGTTGTGATTTGAATATAGATTATAATCTTAGCGACGTGCAATTTAAGTTGATAGACAATTTGTTTAACAATTAATTTCCATTTAAGTGCTGTTTAAATTAATAATGTAACATGTTTATAATCAGGTGGTAAAGAAAAACAATACAAGTTACAAGAAGGCGGTGCGTGAGAGTGACTCTGATAGCAGTGGACTGGACAGCGAGCTGGATGATATTCTGGACGAGGCGATTAACGAGCAGAGCGAGGGTCCTACGCCGCCTAAAGTTAACAAGGTACACGAACATGATTATACAATATGGGGTTAGTTAGATGGTAGCCGGATGACAATATGTCACGTCGAGCTGTAAAAAGACAGTTTCACAAAGGTTTCATTGACAGACTTGTCAAAAGTAGAGTTTGACAAGTTCTCAACAAAAGTGAGCAGTGGTGGCTCAGTGGTAACGGCCGCGACTTACGAGTTGTAGGTCGTGAACCCAAGAAGGCATTTTACTTTGTGTACATTATTTCATCACCACTGCTGTCAAGAACGGTGAAGAAAAACATCGTGAGGAAAAAAAATGTTCTAGAACCAATAATTCGAAGACATGACAACCGTCAACCCGCGTGGTGGATTATAGCCCACTCCTTCTCACCGAGAGGAGGCCTGTGTCCCAGCTGTAGGCACATTACAAGCCGATTGTACTTGTGCAACTACAAAATTCAGGAACCGGGTGAGAGACAGAAAACCGACCAAGTGCGAGTCGGCCTCGCACACGAAGGTTTCCGTACCACCGTACAATATTGAACACTACATAATTATTACTTTTTAATACTTCAGTTTAAAAAGACACGTTTCTGGTACCCCCTTTAATGTTTAATATAATTTAATTTTTATTGTTTGTTGTTATAGCGGCATTAGAAATAATCAATCTATGAAAATTTTAACTGTCGCCTATTACGGTTCATGAGATACAGCCCGCTGACAGATGAACGGACGGACGGATGGTCGGATGGACAGCGGAGGCTTAGTAATAGGGTTCCGTTTGGCACCATCCGGATACAGAACCCTAAAAACGAGATTTTTTGTGAATTTCTATGTGCCATAATACCGGCCGGTTACTGTATGTGAAATTGTGAATCATTCACAATTAACGTTTGTCTAAATCAGTGTTTTTCATTATTCTTGATAACGTGACCCCTTTACAAGTTAAAAAAATTTTAGCGACCACCTAGGCCCGAGAAACTGTGGCTCTAGGGCCGTAAAGAAACAAAATGTTAGTGGTTTGCGTTTGCAATTTAAGTGCCATTCGCCACTTCTTACCTATGTGAACTGACGTTCTCTTCAATGGTGGACATTAAAACTAAAAGGAAAAATAGGCTTCAATTTGAAAATTATTTGATTATTAACATTTCAAAAATAGGACCACGTTTTGACAATTTTTTGAAAAATAAACAAGCATACTTTTCACTGAAATGGTATTTTTTTATTGTAGTGTAGGACCTAGAAACACTTGCTTTTTTTTTTATCCGCGACCCTCCGAGTAAGGCCTTTGGGGGGGATATGGTCACTGTACATGGTTACAGTACACTCCAAACCTTCCAAAAAAAAAATTCGTAATGTTCCGCGGCAGTTCATTCGAAAAGTATGAAAGTTGTCTACGGCTATAGAAGCTGAACTGACAAGTAGTACCTATCCTTAAATTGCGCCAGGCTATTATCAAGTATTTAGTTTAATTATCAAAGATAATATGACGATAACTGGATTGTGGAGATCAGATAGGCAGTCGCTCCATGTGAAATACTGGCATTCAGCTGCATCCGTTTAGACTGAAAGCCGACCCCAACGTAGTTTTGCCTCATCATCTGATGAGGAAACAAAAACAGAAAGCACGGACAAAACTGCCGTGTGCTACCGGTTCCAAATCATCTTATGCGTCAGTTTATGTTTTAATTTTCTCAGTAAAACATGACAAATAAGTAACGTATTCTAATTAAACATTGATCAACACAATAAGCTAGACATTGATGTACAAATATTCATTGTGTTTTCTTTACTGTTGACGAGTTTCCGCTACAGTACGCAACAGCAGTTGAGTGAATAATTATTTATGTGTTGCCGGTACATTTGATACCCAGTGGACTTAGTAATGTAGAGTTTATTGAAAAATCTACAGGCTATTAATAAACAGGTGAAATAATAAAGTGAATTCATTCAGACAGAAACTCCTTAAAACAAACTACAACTTCATTTAAGCCCGTTAAGTGCCAAATGTTTTAAGTGATTTGTGGTGGTGTGGTGCAATCAGGCTTGACAGACTTGCATGCGCAAACAGTTTGTGCAAGCAACATTTGTGGCGTCTTACACCATAACAAAAAGTTTGAACGGTACGGTTTACCCTCGCCGTCTTAGGGACGATTTATGGTAGACCGTCACGGGGGTAAGTCGCGTCCGAGTCAGCTCGATTTGTAGGCATCAAGACTCGGACGAGACACGGCCGCACGCTGTAGAATGAACTGCTTCATATAAAATGTTCGTCAAGTTTTGGAACCGTGCCTCGTACGTGGCACGGTTCACGCCCGGCACGGTCTAACATTAATCATCACATTACATGCTTGCTTGTTCAAATTACGGGCCATTAGACTTGCTTGTATACGTTAGTTATTCGCTTGACCAACCACTACTGGGGGTTGGTTGCAGCATTCCGTCGAGTCCTCATCAAGTTTCGTGTACCAGGAGCGCTCAGCCTTCAAGTCTCCGCTGAAGGTGCAGCCTCACACTCCCAGGGCCGATAAGGGCAACGAGCTGGTTCACAGTGTCAGCTTCTACAGGCGTATGCAGAACGCGGTAAGTGTACTATATATACCTTTTTGGATAACAATCATTTAAGATCCTTAGGATTTATAAAGATAAGGTTCTCTTAAGAGGGCTGTCACATTTTGTCACCTCTCTCGCTCACACGGGACCAAATTTTTCAGAATGTTAAATGAAAATATACTTTTTTGAAAAATGTGATCAATGGGCTCCCTACTAAATAATATTAATTTAATAGGTAATTATTAAAAACACATTTTTATTGTAGCATTTACTTATTTAAATCATCTCAAAAACAGATCATAATACTTATTGAGCTAAGTTTATTAGATAACACAATAGAAATGTGTTTTATTAACTACTTATTAAATTAATATTATTTAGAAGGGAGCCCATTGATCACATTTTTCAAAAAATCATCTTTTCATTTAAAATTCTTAAAAAATTGATCCTGTGTGAGCGAGAGGGGTGATAAAATGTGACAACGCTCTTAACTATAAAACAAGTTAGCTCAGAAAGTAATAAGTAATGTGCGAAAATTGGCTACTCAACACATTGGCTACAAACAGCCAGCCTATTATATGTACATTTTACTTTATTTACTGAGAAGAGAACTAATACATATAACCTCAATAGCTATCTAATCTAATCTAGACATATTTATAGAGTAGGCATCACGGTTAACAAACGTACCATCGACAAACGCCACGCCTTTCTAATTTTGAAACAATTTTGCTTGCAAGCTGCAATTGTACTTACGTCAAAGTAAAACAAAGGACCAAAGGGGCAGGGTTTCTCCAATGAATCGGTGTATACAAAAAGCAACTTTAAGGTGTAAAGGCGTTCGTTTTGTCGATAGTACAAAGGCCCAGTAGTGAGGCAAAACGTAAGCTACCAAAAAATCTCGTTCGTTATTGCTTAGTCGACTTCAGTTTGTGTTAAAACTATTTCCCGTTCCGCAGTCATCCAACCCTTCAACTCCGATGCGAGTAATCCGGCACGTATCGCCGGACCGTGAGCCGCCCGCGACGCCGGATGAGCCAGCCTTCTCCGTCACAACCGTGCGCGAGAGAATCAAGGAGCTACAGAACGAGATAGCCAAGCAGCAGACTGTTATATCACAGGTAAATATTGTTAGAATATGGCAATCTATCAATAGGTCGGTTCTCTACAGAATGGTTAAGCTGAATGTTGTTGTTGTCGTCATGTTCCTGAACGGGCGCATATTTAGAATTGTTTTTAATTCATTTTATTTTTACATTGATCCCACATACAGAGAAGTAACGAGAATAATGTACTTACCCAGGATTTTGTAATAATCATGATTTAAAAGAGTGTCCTTGGAGTTTTTTGCCCATTGTTTTCCATAGAGATCTACGTTTTGGAATGGACAACTAGCTTCAACTTTCTGACTAACTGACCGACTCTTTGACAATTCAAAAGTGCCTGTGATTGGTTTAATTGAAATAAATGCTTTTAGTTTGAGTTCAATGTAATACATAGTTTTTGGTAACACTGTTCGGCCATATTGATAAAAAAAAGTTCACTTTCAAGCAATAGATGGAAGGAGACTGGTACCAAAGTACCGGTCAGACAGATAGTACTAGATAGTACTAGAGGGCAGTAGAAATGGCGAAATAAATAATTTAACATAATATCACGCGTTGTTTCCTCGAAGGGTTGGGCAAAGGCGTACCTATAGTACACCCACATTTCGCAAGTCCCATGTAATAGGGGGTGAGCCTATTGCCATCAACCGGGCACACATCCAGGCTCCGGGCTGTTACTTAGAAATTCCAGATAGAAAAACCCAATAACCATCTGCCCGACCTGGGGGCCAACCACCACCTCTTAAAGCAGTATTATTTTAATGTTACTTCAGTGTGAGAAAGAGATGGAGCTATACAGGACGTCTAGTTCCATCTCTTTCCCACACTCAAGTAAGATTACAATAATACTGCTTTAAGAGGTGGTGGTCTAGCTCCTGGAAATCAAACCCAAGACCTCATGCTCAGCAGTAGCGCCTTCGACCACTAGACCAACGAGGCAGGCAAATGGCGAAATAATACACTATAAAAGCCAACCACTCGATGCTTGTACCAATAGTGGTAAAGATTAAGAAATTGATCAGACGTTAAAACAAGGGCCCGTAGTCGAATACGAGCATGTACGTACACATTTTACGCCGGCGCCGCACCATTCTGCTGTTTCAGTAGTAAGTGATTAGCTACTTAAAATGCGTTTGCCATATGGTATGTCCGGGGTCTGAAGAAACTTTCGTTTATTTCAGGCCAGTCAAGCTCTGAACCTGTGCGCTGCTACCATTGAATTCAGCGGCTCCACCGAGCAGGCGGAAGGCGAACGACTACTGTTATTAGCAAGTAAGTGTACAACATTGTATTATTAACGCTTTTAAGGACCTGGCAGATGTCAGTGGAAATGCCGGCAGGGGACGCTCTAGGAAGACATATAGTGATCTTATTGGTGATGTTCTTCAGAAAGGTCAGGTGCGTAGTACTCGCAAACGGCATGTGTGTATGACCAGATGTATGAACGTAAACGAAGCAAAATGAGTATGTAAGGATCGTAGCAGGTGGCGTTTATTTATTTATATTTATATATACACTTCTGGACACATCTATTGGCCCACCTTAGAGTTTAGGTTTCGATGGCCCCTACCGAAATATGATTGCTAGATTGAACAAAAACTGTTGATGCAGTTTTAAACCTGATACATTTTACCATCTTTTTCGATCGTATTGTTTTAAATTTGAATTCAGAATACCATACGACATGGAGCTACGCCTAACAAGTCGGATATGCGCCTTGTTAAAGGCAATTGATTTTTGAATAAAAAACATGTTTTATCAAATAAAGGTTTAATTTAATAACGCGTGTTGCCTCCATGGGCATCTACCACAGCTCTCATACGATTAGGCATAGAGTTTATCAACCGCTCTATGAAATTTTGAGGGATCATCTCCCATTCCTCTTCTATGGCAGTTTTCAACTCCTGCATCGTCTGGGCAACTGGCTGACGAGCCCTAACACGTCTTTTTAGCTCGTCCCACATGTGCTCAATGGGGTTCATGTCTGGGCTTCTGGCTGGCCAGTCCATAACTGTGATGTTCACATCCCGAAGATATTCCCTGACGATGCCGGCCGCATGGGCTCTTGCATTATCATGCATAAAAAGGAAATTTGGGCCCACATAGTCCGCGTATGGTATCACGTGAGGTTCTAAGCACTCACGAATGTACCTTTCAGCATTTAATGTTGGCAGCCGTGGTCCTGTAACAACCTCAAGTTGAGTTTTGCCGCTCGCGGATATACCGCCCCAGACAGTCCATGAGCCACCGCCATAAGCAACCCTCTCTTCAAAGCAGCATTGTGCGAAACGCTCTCCCTTACGTCGGTAGACCTTCTTCCTTCCATCATTGCCATGTAACACAATTTTAGACTCATCAGAAAAGAGTACACGGCTCCAATCTTGCTGTGTCCAATTTAAATGACTGCGTGCGAAATGAAGGCGCGCTGTTCGGTGGGCTCGCGTTAGTTTGGGCCCATTAGCTGGCTTGTGTGGTACCATATCGCGTTCTTTTAACCTTCTCCGAACAGTTCGAGCGCTCACAGATACTCCGTGGAAGTCGCGAAGTTGGTTTTGTATCTCAATGGAGGTAAGGTGACGATTTCTCAAGCTGGTCGTCACGATGAATCGATCCTGCCTTTCAGTTGTGACCCGAGATCGTGGCCTTCCTTGGCGACGAACAAAGCCGCCAGTCTCTAGGTACCTCCGATAAACATTTCGGACCGCAGATCGACTTAAATTAAGTTGAGCACTCACGTTTCTTTGGCTGTGTCCGGCCTGAATAAGTGCCACAGCTTGGGCGGCGACTTCAGGTGAAGTATCCATAGATTATTGATAGAACCTCACCTAAATGTTAAGAATAAGTAATGTTTGTTGCAAAACCAAAGATATCAATCATTTTTTCAAGAATTAAATCCAAGTAAACCAATAAAACCAAGTTTTCTTAGTATTCGATTGTTTGATATCAACAAACAGGCTCCAAATTGTCTTTTGTTTCTTTAAATTCTGTGTTCGAAATTCAAAAAAAGACTATTGAATGAAATTGTGAATGTGCCAGGTTCAAAACTGCATAAAAACTTTTTGCTCGACCTAATATAAAATTTTAGCTAGGACCAAACGAAACTGAAAATACAAGGTGGGCCAATAGATGTGTCCAGAAGTGTACTTTATTGTACACCAGATTACACATTACATAAAGATACATCTTAAACTACAAAATATACAATTCTGCATCTGCGTTCTGCAGTTTCTGCCTACCCCCATGGGAAGAAGGCGTGAGTTTATGTGTGTATGTATGTATGTTAAGTACCTGAACGAGACAGAATAGAAGTTTTATTGTTATGGCGTCTATGGCCGTTTAGTGTCATTGAAAGCGTTAAAATAGCTAAACGATCAATGATGGTTTTCTGAAATGACTTTCACTAGGTGGCAGCACTGAGACATCAGGTCCGGGCACCTGTCAAAAGTGTCAAAACGCCTATATTTTCTTTAGTCATTGTGATGGTAATGAACGAATGATTGAAACGAATGATCAACGTCATCATATATTTTATATTCATTGTCGAAATGGGAGACCTCTTGTCAAAGTGGCGCCTACTGGTGGCCTGAATTTTCATGAAAACCCTCATTGTTTTAACTTGAAGTGATATTTTATATTCATTGTCGAAATGGGAGACCTCTTGTCAAAGTGGCGCCTACTGGTGGCCTGAATTTTCATGAAAACCCTCACTGTTCTCACTTGAAGATTATTAATTAGATA
The DNA here is from genome assembly GCA_947568875.1 of Fissipunctia ypsillon. Taxonomy (NCBI): domain Eukaryota; kingdom Metazoa; phylum Arthropoda; class Insecta; order Lepidoptera; family Noctuidae; genus Fissipunctia; species Fissipunctia ypsillon. The sequence continues at coordinate 11,420,058 of OX387663.1, read as the reverse complement.
GTTGAATATCATTCTTAAAGGAAACAAACTGGGGTGCAGTCCTCCACTAGTGGCGATACTTAAAAGTATGTCGACCTCGTAATGGATTTCACCATCATATAAAGAATTTATTCGATGTGTAGAATACGTTTATATTTAACTAGCTTTTGCCCGCGGCTTCGCCCGCGTGGATGTCGGCAAATATCCCACGGGAACGTAGTACCGGAATTAAAAAAAAAAAAAAAAACATTAATATAAACAAACACAACAAAACATAAACACACAACAACAAACAAACATTAATTCCGTAATACATTGTTTTCATATAACTCTATTTGTTTACGCGGCGCACGCCAGTAAAGCTCCCAGTCGGCATGATTTTTTCCGATATCTTCAACAATTATCGTCGTATTTCAGCCAATTTACACAAAACCTAAATGAATTATACACCTAAACCTTGCTCATAGTCATGAATCACTCCATCCACTGGTGAAAACCATATGAAAATCCATTCTGTAGTTTGTGAGTTTATCGCGTTCAGACAGACAGACGCGGCGGGGGGACTTCGTTTTATAATATGTAGTGACTTTATATAGCACAGAAATCTCGATGTTTTGACATGACGCCACAGCAGTAGATGGCACCCGTGCGAAGCAGGGACTTACTTTATATTATTAATCCGTGTGTTATTTATTTCCAGCGCATCGTCGTCAAGCATGCGTGCACGAACTACAGCGGCTGCAGGTCGAGGGCGCCGGGCCGGCCGCCACAGCCGGCATGGCGACACTACACCTCAACTCTCTTAAAGTGCCGCTCAAGAGAGAGTACGTCAGGCAACTAAATGCTGGTATGTACAGCTTCCATTAGACCTCAACCGCATCTGCACGATATATAGGCTTCTTGGAAAGGTTCTGGCTACATGACAGGAATTATAATAATAAACTAGGTAGTGTCCATTTCATGTTGATGTAAAGATTTCGGAAAAGTTTGGACAGCGAAGTGCCTTAAAACAGCCTGGTTTAGAAAGAAAATAACAAAAGCGTTGCTGCAATGATCTGTAATAAGTATGTTTTTTTTTTCGATTTTTGCGAACATTATTATGTTCTTTGCAATATCGCGTGAATGACATATTGCAACAAAACAGAGTGGATTTCCTTATTATAATAGCATGACATGAAATATCTATAAAAACATTATGTTTATTTAACTTTGAACCGCTTGTTATTTACAGATGGCGCTGTAGGTCACCACGCTGTGTGCCTGATCAAATGTCGCGACCGCGTCCTCGCGACCAGCATGCAACAAACAAAACCGACAAGCAACATACTGCACTTCCCCGATGAAATACGTATGCTGGGACTTGCTAGCGACTTCAAGGTTAGTTGACACTCTTTATTCTATTGTATTGTAAACAAACTGTCGCACCTCGGTATGTGATCCGCCTCCTCTGCATTACCAAAGGCATCAACAGATGTGTTGCTATCCCAGAGACAGATCTGAAGTATCTCAGTCACGTGAATGTTATTACACCGGCTTGAGGCGGATATCACACCTCCGCCGAAAACCGCGAAACCGCATGATGTTCCGCTTCTGGAATCACGATTTGAGTAGCGGAACACCATGCGAGTCAGTTGAATCGAACTGCGGTTTGGCTGCTATGGTTTCGCGGCGGAAGTGTGATACCCGCCCCGAGGGTATGGATTCTTTCAAACCGGAACACCAAAACGCTGCTGGAGTGACAGACATAAGTATGGTACAGTTTGACATCGTTCAAAAGTTCCATCGTGTACGTTCGGAAAAACCGAACTTTGCCGAATTAAATGTTTTTGTCCAATGGGGAAGGCAACTGTCAAAATGGCGCTATCGTAGCTAGTACCCAACACAAGCTAGTAATACAAGGCGTGAGGTGGTTTATTTTATTTTTGCGAAAATGACGCGTTATTGTGTTACTAAATACTCCGAAATTGAAGTCTACCATTTTCCGAGATATTGAAAAAATTAAACAGAGGGTCAGAAACATATGTAGAAAGTGACTATGAGGAAAATTTTCAGTTTTAAATTCTGACACTTTCTATGTCAAATACTTGAATAAAAATATTGAAATCACCGAAAATAACGAAATAGTGAAATAAAACCAAACTCATGAATGAATACTAAATTGAATGAATGAACGAAATGTCCAATTTATTGTAGGCCTTAGGGACCTAGCTATGATTACGCCATCTACAATTAGCTTTGCCCGACCGTCCCCATTTTAAAAAATTTTTTTTTTTTTTTGAGGATGGGAAATCATCAAATGACTTCTCTCGCTCTGGGCGGAGTGGGAGGGCGTGTCAGACTTTTACTGGCTAAAACCCACCCGTGCTCCTTCTGTTGCCTGTGCCGGGGCCACGGTAACTCTTTCGAACATCCCGCAACCCTGGCTGGACCTTCCCCATAAGGGAGTGACGGAATTAGTGTGTCAATCTATAATAATTTAGGTGGAAATAAAAATCAATTTCTATTGGTCGATAGTCATATTTTATTCGCTAAATTTCGGTTTTTCCGAAGATAAACGATGGAACCTTTGAACATTATCAAACGAAGAAAAAATTGTTCAGTTCTCGTAAACTCAGACAAAAACCTCTAGGTTTTGTGAAATGTTCTTAACTAACTTTTTAGACTTATGTATCCTGCAAGCATATGAACTTTAATTAAAATCGGTTCATTCATTTCGAAAAACAAGGACTTGAAAGTTTGTATGAAATGCCGTACGTAGTGAATGCTCTTAACAGTGATTAGGTTACTAATTGTATAAACAAGTATACACCATGGTTGACCGCATCATTGCTTGACATCAAGACTGTAGAGATGGTGTCACAAACCATTACCAACTTCCACTAACGGTTATTATAATTGTTCGTTTCTATTTTCAGGTAACAGTTGAGGTGTACCTGCTGCAAGCTTCAAAAGAAGTGCTATCACACGAGATGAAATATCACATCTCTAGCAAAAAGGTAACAACAGACTATACATAACTTTGTTTCATTTATTAAACATTACCCAGTATGTGAAAGACTGATCGACACCAGTCCATAGCAACAGGCTATCCCTTTTCACCCGACGGTTTTTTTTCGAAAACCATGTTTTTGTAGATTTCTATACAGCCAAAAGAGCTAAAAAGGCCCCGCGTTTTAGCATTGCGAGCAACACCCTCACGACCGATCGGTGCCGGTTGCGTTCCGTAAAAAGTAAACGGCTTGGCGCCAGAATTTTTTTAAAGTCAAAAACTCAAACTCACGATCGTTTCAGAGCGGGTGTAAAGGGATAAGTTAAATCATGTTAACCAATATTATTGGCCGACTAAAATAAGAATGGTCCTATAGAGGTATGAGGAACAGGGTGTAAAGTTCACTCATCCTCCATAGAAAAGGGAGGATCCTCCGACCAGACGGGTGTTGTGTCTGGTGGGCAACTGCACGACGATGTTCTATTATGCCAGTCGCGCGGTTAACTGCTTGCGCGATGCAGGATTTTGCGTGACGTCAGTGTGACGCGTTCCACTGTGGCGATGCCGCCACAGTCCATCAAATCAGTTTGCAGTCTGTAAAAAAAAAATAAGCCTTTCAAAAACCGGTGGTTGACTGATAACTTACTAAACTTCGCCCGGTACTTACTGAAATATTATCTGTATTCACTTTTAGCTATAAGACCGCCCATTGTGTCACCCCTATACAGGGTCAAATTAAATTAGCTAGCCAAACTCCGCAGACGTAATGGGTATTGATATCTAAACACGACAAAACAATAATAAGAGTTGATGATTTTTCTTGGGGTCAACGACCGCTTGTAGTGTTGTTACTTGAAGTATGAGTTGAGAAATTGTTTTTGTTTAATCGTGTTTAGATATCGATACCTTTTACGTCTGCGGAGTTTCGCTAGCTAATTTAATTTGAATTCTACATTTAAGTTTGTAATTTATATGATGTAGTCTATACTCTATGTATGTACTCTCTACCCTATGTATGTAGGGGAACTACTGATCCGATTCCGAATTTTTTCACTAATGAGAGGCTGCAGTATTGCCGAGTGTCATAGGATAGACATATATTTTATGTTAAAATAAGAAAAAAATTATGCGGGTGAACTCGCGAGCAGAAGCTAGTACATAATGAAGAGTGTTATTCTATTTTTATACCTGTGTGACTAATTTTTATGCATTTCTTTCCTCAGTCAAGCTCCAAGCTCCTAACTCCCAAATCAAAGATATCCGAACTAAAGGCGCCGCGAATACAAAGCCCTGCTGGCCCGCTAGCAGTACGCTCTCCGCAGTTCTCTCTGCACGGATACTGCATCTTCGCGCTACAGCAATCCACTAGGAACAACTTTACTCTCAACAAGGTAAGAAAAATAACCCTTGGAACAAAAACTTGAATAATATGATCATAATATTTTGCCTAGAACCAGCGTCTTTTTCACCAGCATTTGACATTAAGTCAAACCCAGCCTAAAGATTTAAATCACTAGATTTGCCATCACCGTACTGAGAAGAGTGAGCTCACACATTATTAATAAGCGTTTCAATGATAATCTAGTGAAGTTACTGCGTCATTGTGTGTTAGAGGTGTCAAAACGAAACAGGAATGCGACTATTTGACGCGGTAGGGCGAATCTAACGATTTAAACCTTTGCCGCTGTCCTCATTTCTATGCCAGCCGGCACTGCGGCCGTTAGTGGTTGCCACCGTTCTTCTAGAAAACCGTAGCTTTTCAGGACGAATTCCGTCACAGAAAAGTCTAATACTACTTCCATATCAAGCCGTACACGTTCATTTTTGATCATGGGCTAAATAAGGGCACTATAGCGAACGGTGTTTAACGGTTTGGGTTAAGAGTGTTTACGACGTACGGCATTTCATCAGCGGGACATTGCCCACTTCTTTTCACAGAGAGGAGGCTTATGTCCCAGCAGTGGGAACATTATAAGCAGCTAGCATTATGTGCATTGACTGAAAATTCTGTTACCACACTTGCTACCAAGATAACCCGCGAACCTTCGTGTTTCTGTAATTATAATACGAAAGGTTAAAATGTTGTCCTCAAAACTAGAAAAACCTTACATACATGCACAAATTCAGTCCTTTTGCCCATGGGAGTTAGGAAGAAACTACAGCCTCCTGCTAATATCCCCACATACCACTTTTGCTTCGTCCACGATCAGTGCGACAATTCCCGTATGTTTAAGAACATTCGCATTCTTATTTCAGTCTTAATCGGTCCAAAACTTCTAATTTGCCTTAATTTTTGACAAGTTTTTGACACTGATTGTCGCTGAGCTGAGATTGTGAGTTTTGGGATGAACTGCTGGTCATACACGCAAACCGGTTGCGTGGACTCAACATCATCATCCACAGCCCGTTTTCACCCACTGCTGAGCATTGGCCTCTCTTATCATGTGCCAATCCCCACGCTCCTGTGCCAACCTCATCCAGGTTCTATCCACGATGGTAACAATGTCGTCTGCCCATCTCGCCGTCGGACGACCGACGCTTCGTCTTCCAGTCCTTGGACGCCACTCAGTCACTGCCTTACTCCACCTGTCATCACTGCGCCTTGCCAGATGTCCTGCCCAACTCCATTTGAGTTCCATAACTCGTTTTCCAATATCGAAAACTTTCGTTCGTCTTCCGATCTCGACGTTTGGAACTCTGTCTTTAAGTCTTATGCCGAGCATGGAACGCTTCATGGCTCTTTTTTTTTAATTTGAGATAGGTTTGCTCTTGACTCTAGTCTAGGTCAGAGATGACAGAGACAAAGTCGACGATAGAACGAGCTTACCCAGAAGAAGCCTGTTAACTCTCACTTTGAAGAAATCGGGGTTGCATGCGTTCGGAAACACAGACGCAGGCAGAGAGGTCCAGTCTTTTGCTGTGCGCATCACAAAAGACATTTGGAAACGCTTGGTGCGAATTGGTGGAATAGCAACTAGGTAGGGATGGTAACCTGCAGTGGTCTAGAATCTAGACTCTAGATAGACTCTAGATGTCCGATGGTAGAAGGGTGCAGGCGGAATGAGGTCGTGGAGTTCTGGAGCACACTCACCGAAGTACAATCTGTAGAAGACCGACAAGCAGGCAACCTTGCGGCGATGAGCCAAGCTGTGAAGCTTGGCATCCACCAGTCTTACGTCGCCAATGAGCCTCTTAGCTCTGCGTTCCACCGAGTCAAGCGCGGAAAGTTGGTATTTAGCTGAGCCATCCCAAAGGTGGCTGCAACACTCCATGCAGGATCGGACTTGCGCTTTCTAGAGTTAAAAGCTGTCCAGGTGTAAAGTATCGCTTCACCCTATTTAGGATGCCCAGTTTCTTGGCCGCAGTTTGGGCTTTGCTCTCTGTGCAACTCTCACCCTGTACACAGCCTCTTGCGTGAGCGTGTTGTGTTGCGAGGACTACGCATCTAAAAATCTAACATCTATTGTAATATTGACAGGTCCCCTGCAGCAGTCCACTCGAAGGTACCGTCAACCTCGAGATCAAAGCCCGCGTACAAGTCTCCCCACCATCACCTCATGCAGCCTTCCTCACGGCCTTCGACGACGTGTCAGGATTAGGCGCGTGGCACAGACGCTGGTTCCGACTGCAGCCTCCCCGCCTGGCCTACTGGAAGTACCCTGATGATGTTCAGAGGAAGGTAAGGACATCGGTCTACGTCAGTCCTACACAAGAACGAAAAGCGCAAAAAATTGTTTCACTTATTTCTAACTATGTTTTACTTTGTGCATCTTAATGCTCAACTGATGCGGTTCTTACGCCCGTTAGATGGCGGGATAACACACCAACTTGCATACTAATACACATAATTTAGCAGTCTCCAATTGTGTGATGATTATGTGATGACTATGTGTAAAACAAAAAAGGCCTATTGTCTACGTCCTCAGAGGTTGAGCTCTTGCGGGCTCCGTTATCAGGGAAAGGTTCAAACTATCATGTGATATGAGAGACATGAGGATAGGAATAATGTGTTTTTATCTGGATTTTGTAAGACTAGCTGTGCCCCGCGACTTCGTTTGCGTAGAAGTCCTAAGATACACATAATTATGTTAAAATAACAGCCACATTTTAATAAAACTCCCTCGACCCCCGACCAGCCGTGTTGCATCGCTCGCCTGCGATGTGTTTACAAATACATGGGTTTTAATTTTTTTGCGCGGAACCCTATTTTTTTTTTCTAAAATAAAAAAAGTTACTCCTTATAACATCAGCTATCTGCCAGTGAAAGTCCCGTCAAAATCGGTTCACCCGTTTCAGTAATTAGGCGGATCAAACAGACAGAGAATTTTTTTTTAAATTGCTGTTTTGTTATGAGTACCGTAATACTTTCATATCCATTTAGTAAAAAGCTGTTATTTTGACATTACAAACAGACTCTTCAATTTTATTTATTTGTATAGAGAGATTCGACAGAAGTAGAATAACAGAATCTACTTTTTTTTCAGATGCCAATCGGCGACATCGACCTATCAACCGTCATTTCCGACCGCGTCATCAAAGCCCCGCGCGACCTCTGCGCGCGTCCCAACACGATCCTTCTCGAATCTTCTATCCCCGCCGGCCTCATCGTGCCGGACACCGGCTCTCTCGTCTACGTCCGGCGACCGGACGGCTCTGTCGTCCGGCGTCACTTATTAGCTGCCGATACGCCGAAGGACAGAGATATTTGGCTCGAGTGTCTGAATAAGGCCTTAGAGTATGTCAGGTGCTGTGGTACTGACGATGATTAGAATGGGTTTGTAAGTAAAATCTTGATGAATTGATGTAGGTATGTGATATCATGTGAAAGACATAATGCTGTGATTACGACGTTTTTGGTTATTCAATTATGGTTGAATTGTTTTGAATTGTATGGGAGATAAGTAATGCTCTATCCTCACAGTAATTATGGGTCAGGACTTTCTGTGCTAGTGTTCGTGTATGTCGGAGCATGCTCCGGAACACAGAGCCTGGTGGTCCACTCCAAAGCGATAAATCCGAAGTATCGGCCGAATGTTCGGACGTTTCCTACTACACTTTATTTTATTTCGTTCGGTCGGTTCGGATCTCAACGAACTTCATTTTGACGTTTGGACGGAACTCTGCCCGGTCGATCCAGAGCCCGAAAAGCTCTGACCCTGATATGTGTGGATATATAACTACAGCAGCCGTAAACAACTTATAGTTACTTCTGTTTCTTTTATCAATGATTTCGTAAAGAAAACATGCAGCTACTGGCTTATCACCATGTATTCAAATCACTTCATGTCTATCCGCCTTACAATCCAGTATTTCATTGGCAGGGCCAAGTAATACCTGTGTATTCTGACATGTCATATGTATCTGTATGGGACCAATTTTAAAATAATTATGAGTATGTATTTGTGTAATTAATTGTAGAAATTAAATAGACGTATCATGTAGCATGATAAATATATAACTGCAGAAGTGTCTATATTTAAACTGTGACGCAATTTGTCGATTTTAACACTGTTAGATTTTAGACTATTTCTCTCTAAATCGAAATGTACAAAATCGCGATAACGGGCTAATTGCGACGAAAATGAGCTAAACAGTTTATCAAAAGTACCCCAAGTTGATACTTGAGACACTTCACAAAGCCTCTGTCAGTGGACCCCTAGTATTTAGCTAGCATTGCCACTAAGTCAATATTTGCTACGACAAAATAGATCGTAATTGAAAGTAGGTTGATACGATACTGCAGTGTATAAGATTTTTTTGATAATTTTGTAGTGTGTATAGTTTTAGTTTGACTGAATCTAGCTTTAATTTTCTGCTAACCATGTAACCACTAGATTATAACAATGATTTGAACAATATGTTCTGATATTATTATTGATTCACTAGACACCAAGCTACAATAACTTCTTCAGTAATTTTATCTCACGAAGCGACACTGAATGTGTGCGTGAAGACAAGTACACACATACACCTCCGACTTCGCCATTGTCTCGGATGGTACCGAGAGCTCCTGCACTTACACACATTCACATCGTGTTTGTACACTTGGTAACTGCATGTAAAGCGCGCGTCGCTTCGTGACATAAAAACACTCTAACGAACGTACTTCAATGTTCAAGAAAATTGAACAAAGCACTACATGCTAGTTTTATTAGCATTGTAAAATAATCACAATAATGAAATAAACTCAACTATTATTAAAAACTGTCCTAACCTCTTTTTGTTTGGTTGATAAGTAATAATGCAGAACAGTACACACATTAACATAGGTATGTGTACTTATTAAAATAACATTCATTATTCCACTATCAATTATTTCTAAACTAACTTACTATCTTTAGTTTTAATTAATCATCATTTCATCTTTCATTATAATACTGTATCACAAAATATCGCGACATCATAAGTAGATTATTGCATTATAAATATGCAATAGATTAATTATGTGTTAAGTCATTTGTAATCCACCTGTTTTAAATTTTAGATTTCTGTTAGCTAATACAGATTCTGGACTCCAAAACTTATCTTTCTCCACTGTTTTATCATGATTGTGTAATAATTATTTTGAAAATAGTGTTTCGTACTCAATGGTGTTCAGAGGGGCAATTCCCGTAATTTTAAAAACGTTCACAGTCTGATCTCAGTCTCAATATGTCAAAAATACCTCTAATTTCCGTACATTTTTGACAAGTTTTTGACACTGATTGTCGCTGAGATGAGATTGCAACTAGATTTTGAACGTTTTTAATTACGGGAATTGGCTTCAGATCTAAAGCAGACTCAGAATGGTCTAACTTCCATTCTCTAGATACATACTTTAATAGCTTGCACATAAAAAGACTGAGTTATGTAAATGATCCTCAATTTTCTGTTCAGCTACAACACATTTTCTTACGAAAATTAAATAATTATTAAAACATTTCTACATTATAAAGGAATAAATGATTCTTCTTCTTAAAGAAATGTCCGTTTACATATTAATTTTCACATTTATTCACGTACATTGATATGAAAAGGATGATTAAATAATTGCAGCCTCTGTTCAAAATGACATTTGTTTTACATAAATTCTAATATCATTTTTACACAAACATTATCCAGGAACTACGTAATTTAGTTAATAGTGTGCACCAAACATCGGAATTGATTGTATTTTGCAATAATTATACGTGTGTATTTTGTAATTATATTTTTATGTGTAAATAAAATCAATTTATTACAATAATATAATTATTTTAAGTATATTTTGTTGTTTCTTTTAGTTACTTCCTAAATAGATGATTATCTTTGATAAAAAAGTGATAGTCACTGAAAACTTATCAGCATGATAATATTTTATAAAAATAAAAAAACATTCCGACGAATTGAGAATCTCCTCCTTTTTTGAAGTCTGTTAAAAATAAAGCCCGTATCTCTTCCGGCCACAAAACTCGGCATAGACCGAAATCGAAACACTTGGCGCCTGCCGGACTATTCTGTAAAAATCTCGCCGTGATAACTAAAGGGAAGTGAGCTGTCAATAACGTCAATCCCTAGCTTCTGGTGGAATGAGAGCTCACTTCACGTAAGTTTTCACGCTGCGGCCCCCGACCGAGGGGATGCGACGCCACCGTCGCATCCCCTCGTCCACTCGCGCTAGCGCTATTACTTCGTTTTCGCAGCGTTCTTTCTGACTTTTCTTTTTGCTCTGCTCCAAAGGGTCGTAGCGTGCTGGTAAATAGCCTTCCTCAAGAATTGGGCTATCAAATGCAAAAATAATTTCTCAAATCCAATTGCTAGTTCCGGAGATTCAGACAAAAAAAAAAACAAACTTTTCAGCTCTTCGATCAGTAATGGCACTAATTAAAGGATCAGGAACAAAAATAAGTCGCTCAAGTGGCCACGTTCACACACATTTAAAATATAATTCATACTACGAAATATAGAAAAAAGTTTAAGCGCAGGCACTTTAGTTGGAGAACAATACAAACGCAGAGAATAGAATCATATATTTTGCATAGGTTCTTGACCTTACAATGTTTACCTATTAGTGTTGTGGCTAAAGTATTCATTATATTTGATTGATTTTTTGTATACGGGTAAAGAACATGATTCTCTTTACATGGTTTAAAGGAATGTCAAACGTCCTGTGGTGCTATTCTGGAAAGATCCCACCGTGAAAATTTAGGTGAAATGAGCGTGATGTGAACTGTCATCCCACCTTACTCTACTAGGGATTGAGCTCACTTCACCTAAGTGCTCACGGTGTGATGTTTACAGAATAGATCGACTGATCCACCTTGTATATCTTCTGTCATATTTGGTTATTATAAAAATAAATATCTATGGTGAGAAATCCCGTGTGTTTACAATCTATTGTTGTTTGTTGGTATACTGTATTTTAGTGATAGCTCTGTTCGTCAGGAATTATCTGTAAGAATGCATCAGTCAGTGTATTATGGCATTAGGTTGTAGGTATATGTAGGAACACAGGCGTTCATTAACCTTTTGAACGCCAGAGCATAAACGCACGCGCGTGCCCTCCACGCCAAGCCACACTTTTTAAACGTTTAATTTCTCTTTTTTTGTCATCAAATTTCTCTATATCCATGGTATAATTTAATTCGTTTCAAGCAATTAAATATGGACAAGAGCTTAAATATTTAAGGTATACAAATAAAAACACACAAAAGTAATGATTTAATTGTTTATTTCGTGATGAAGTGCACCGCATTTTTTGTCACATAGTTGTGTCGTTGGCGTACAGGGCACGCGCTTGCTTGTCACGTATATGTGACAATAGCGTTCAAAAGGTTAATTCACTAAAAACGAAAAACTTCGCAAGCAATGGGAAATTGCTACTGAAGGCTATGGGTGTCGAGCTCGGGACGAGCTGCTTCTCACACCTGTACGTAGCTTGCTCCCGCGTCACCAGTCCTGACTCTCTTCATATTTTGGCTGCTGAGACCAAAACTACAAACGTAGAATACAGGGAAGTTTTATAAAAATGTTGCTGTTAATTTAGTATACAGGGTGGCAAGGACATCGATGCGAAGCAGGTTACCATGGATTCAGTACATGATTCTGGAGCCCCCCCCCCTGCTTTGAAATTTTTCGTTGGTTATATTTTTTTTAATAGTTGTTCCATACATTTTGACCGCGTAGGTATTGCACTTTTGAAGGAAACAGCTGATTGTTTATCAAAAAAATTCATCGCAGGGGGTCCAGAATCATGCACTGAATCCATGGTAACCGGATTCACGTCGATGTCCCTGCCACCCTGTATTGTGGTGTCTTACGACATCCACGCGAACGAAGTCGCAGGCAGAAGCTAGTATTTAATAAATAAAACGAACATAAGACTTCAATCTCGTTTATTTATAATACAATACAATATACAGAGATTTTCAGTTGCTATACAATGATTATATGCCTATCAAAATATCGATCGCCTAATTATCTTTTCGTGCATTTAATTCGCGTAATTTGATACCTAAACATACCTAACTACTTATGTATTACATAGTGCCTAAAGCATATTGACTAGAATCGAAGGTAGAAGTTAGCTTACAATCATTCATCTTTTCATTAGTCGTTTTAGGAACAATACAGTCACACTTGTATCTGGAACGGATTATAAAAGAACTTTAGATATCAAATATTGTTCTTTTCTCCAAGAGTAAACGGTTTTGAGTGTGAGCGTATAAATTTTCAAAACTCATTAAGTACTACATAATCATAGTCAAAAGAATTCCACTCTTAACATGCAGAAATAATCAATTACTTAAAAGAAATAACAATTCTAAGCAATAAAACGAACGCCTGCAGTAATCAACTTAGCAACAGACGCGCCCCAAAATGTTAAAACTTTATGGGTCGTTTTCAATTTTTGACATAATATTATCCTCCATAAACATCCGTCACGCTAAATTAAATTTAAAATTAGGCATAATTCAATGATTGATGAAAACTTTTTGATTACGGAACCCAATTTGGTTACCCAAAGGGTAACTTGTGTTGGGCACAACAAAATGATGCTAATAGTATTCTAAACTTACCTAATAAAAAGAACCTTTTATCTAAACTGATAAACTCAGAAATTGGTTAAATTGTTAAGTTAAAATGGAAAAGAACATTTATATAAAATCGTCTAAAACATTATTTAACTTACAATATAATAGAAATCTGACAACTGAAACTAAAATTGTACTTTAAAAATTCTAGTTTCGTTGTCCCAAAACGGAAGGTATAGATCAAGAAATAGCTCAGCATATAGACGCTACTTATACTCTATCCAACCGTTACAGAATCTATCCATCATCAACATAATCTGGCCGTCAGTTCAGGAGTTCTATCTGCCCATAAAGTGTAGGGAAGTTCCAGCTACTCTTCGTCGTAGAACGGCGGCTTGTCTGCCTCGCTGCGGTGCTTGCTGGCCAGCTCTGACGTCATGGCTTGCTTCAATTCGTGCTGCCAACATGGGAGAAGATATTTTAGATTAGTACGTCACTTCTGCATTGTGTTTCCTGATTTAATGAAACATAGTAAAGTAGTACCAATTTTCAAATCGTGTAGTGATCCCTCTAACTATATACCTATATCTGTGCTACCAGCATTGAGTAAAATACACTTCTGGACACATCTATTGGCCCACCTTAGAGTTTAGGTTTCGATGGCCCCTACCGAAATATGATTGCTAGATTGAACAAAAACTGTTGATGCAGTTTTAAACCTGATACATTTTACCATCTTTTTCGATCGTATTGTTTTAAATTTGAATTCAGAATACCATACGACATGGAGCTACGCCTAACAAGTCGGATATGCGCCTTGTTAAAGGCAATTGATTTTTGAATAAAAAACATGTTTTATCAAATAAAGGTTTAATTTAATAACGCGTGTTGCCTCCATGGGCATCTACCACAGCTCTCATACGATTAGGCATAGAGTTTATCAACCGCTCTATGAAATTTTGAGGGATCATCTCCCATTCCTCTTCTATGGCAGTTTTCAACTCCTGCATCGTCTGGGCAACTGGCTGACGAGCCCTAACACGTCTTTTTAGCTCGTCCCACATGTGCTCAATGGGGTTCATGTCTGGGCTTCTGGCTGGCCAGTCCATAACTGTGATGTTCACATCCCGAAGATATTCCCTGACGATGCCGGCCGCATGGGCTCTTGCATTATCATGCATAAAAAGGAAATTTGGGCCCACATAGTCCGCGTATGGTATCACGTGAGGTTCTAAGCACTCACGAATGTACCTTTCAGCATTTAATGTTGGCAGCCGTGGTCCTGTAACAACCTCAAGTTGAGTTTTGCCGCTCGCGGATATACCGCCCCAGACAGTCCATGAGCCACCGCCATAAGCAACCCTCTCTTCAAAGCAGCATTGTGCGAAACACTCTCCCTTACGTCGGTAGACCTTCTTCCTTCCATCATTGCCATGTAACACAATTTTAGACTCATCAGAAAAGAGTACACGGCTCCAATCTTGCTGTGTCCAATTTAAATGACTGCGTGCGAAATGAAGGCGCGCTGTTCGGTGGGCTCGCGTTAGTTTGGGCCCATTAGCTGGCTTGTGTGGTACCATATCGCGTTCTTTTAACCTTCTCCGAACAGTTCGAGCGCTCACAGATACTCCGTGGAAGTCGCGAAGTTGGTTTCGTATCTCAATGGAGGTAAGGTGACGATTTCTCAAGCTGGTCGTCACGATGAATCGATCCTGCCTTTCAGTTGTGACCCGAGATCGTGGCCTTCCTTGGCGACGAACAAAGCCGCCAGTCTCTAGGTACCTCCGATAAACATTTCGGACCGCAGATCGACTTAAATTAAGTTGAGCACTCACGTTTCTTTGGCTGTGTCCGGCCTGAATAAGTGCCACAGCTTGGGCGGCGACTTCAGGTGAAGTATCCATAGATTATTGATAGAACCTCACCTTAATGTTAAGAATAAGTAATGTTTGTTGCAAAACCAAAGACATCAATCACTTTTTCAAGAATTAAATCCAAGTAAACCAATAAAACCAAGTTTTCTTAGTATTCGATTGTTTGATATCAACAAACAGGCTCCAAATTGTCTTTTGTTTCTTTAAATTCTGTGTTCGAAATTCAAAAAAAGACTATTGAATGAAATTGTGAATGTGCCAGGTTCAAAACTGCATAAAAACTTTTTGCTCGACCTAATATAAAATTTTAGCTAGGACCAAACGAAACTGAAAATACAAGGTGGGCCAATAGATGTGTCCAGAAGTGTATATGAAAAAATCATGCTAGGCCAGATGTTGTCTCATTTTAATTCAAATGGGATTTTACATACTCGCCAGTTTGGTTTCACGAAAGTTAGGTCGACGACTGACGCAGGAGTAAAACTTATCAGTCACATTTTGGAGTCCTGGGAGAAGTCCCAGGACGCAATTGGCATTTTCTGTGACCTCTCTAAAGCGTTTGACTGCGTTAACCATAATACACTGATCTGTAAATTACACCACTACGGAATTCGTGGACGAGCTGCTGATCTTGTTCTTTTCTATCTATCAAACAGGCAGCAAAAAGTAAACGTTAACGGGGCGACTTCCTCGGGATCTCTAGTTAAGATGGGCGTGCCTCGAGTTTCAATTCTTGGCCCTTTCCTATTTCTAGTTTATATTAATGACCTTCCTTACATGATGGCTAACTTATCGGATATAATTCTATTCGCTGCTGACACTTCCCTTATTTTTAAAATAGATAGAAAGGTTACAGATATCTTACATGTCAACGATAGTCTGGCTATTCTTTCGAAATGGTTTGCAGCTTCTTTTACTTAATGCGAACAAAACTAAATGTTTTAAGTTCTCATTACCAAATGAATTTAAAACTCGATGGCAAGAAACTAGATGCTATTACGGAAACAGTATTGCTAGGATTTACTCTAGATTCTAAATTGCAATGGGGCGCCCACATTAGAGCTATTACAGGTAGATTAAGTTCAGCTGCATATGCAGTACGAAAAATAAGGCAGTTGACTGATATAGCCACAGCTAGGTTAGTATACTTTGCTTATTTCCACAATATTATGTCCTATAGCGTTCTGCTGTGGGGATCGCCAGCTGACGTAGATTAAATTTTCATTTTACAAAAGAGGGCAATCCGCACGATCTATAAAATGGGTGCTCGTGAGTCCCTAAGAAACAAATTTAAAGAAATTGATATACTAACTCTGCCTTCTCTTTATATCTTGGAAAGTATTTTGTATGTTCGCAAAAACTTAGGACTTTTCAAAATAAGAAGCGATTTCCGTAATATAAAAACACGTAGTAAACATGAAATTGTGATACCCAAATTTAGATTAACTAAAACAAGCAAGTGATTTCTTATAAACAGTATTCGCTTTTATAACAAGTTGCTTAGGTCGGTTACAGAACTTAGCGATGGAAAGTTCAAAAATCACATCAAACGGGTCCTTATTAAAAAGCATATTATAAGATTAGAGACTACGTTGAAGACAGGGAAGTTTGGCGCTAATTCCTTCTGCACATGTGGCTTCCCTGGTATCTCATTAACAGCATAACTATTTATGTATGTAAATGTCTATTAACTGCTCCCAAATTACTTTAATTTTTATTAATTTACATAAGTACTACCATGATATAATCTTTTCATTATTTTACATTATATAGTCTTGTCTTTTAAACATTCTATTATATTTTGTGAATGTGAGAACGTTGTAGACTTTATAGACTGTAGATTTGTAGAGCATTTTCTATTTTGTTAAGTACCTGGTACTTGTTGACAGGCCTACACTGTTCTCCCATACTTACATACATACATACATACATACATAAACTCACGCCTTCTTCCCATGGGGGTAGGCAGAAAGTACAGAACGCCACCTGCTACGATCCTTACATACTCCTTTTGCCTCCCATACTTAATAACAGTGTAATTTGAAAACATTGTAAAAACCAATTAATAAAAAAAATCAAATTTTAAAAGAGTAACCGTGGAGTTTCTTGCCGGTTCTTCTCCATACGAAACGACCAATTGGAACCGTGCACCTAGCTTCTGACGTTTCATAAGTGCCCATGTAGGCTTTCATGAAATAAAATATTTTGAATTTGAATCTATACTCTACTATACTCTGTGGTTATAGTTTCCTCATATTCGCCGAGGCAAGGCTTACGCAAATTAATGTTTAAAGCTTCGATTGACATATGAATAGCCAATACGGATTAGTGATCACACGATATTATTTTCGTTGCCTTTGTAAGCACTAAGCCACTTTGTGTCAGCGACTTCCTGGGTAATGCTAGTTGGTCACCACAAAGATTAATGGTCAACCTAAATCTATACGCGGAACCTAGAAGTATTAGTCTATAGGTCGAAGCTTGAAAGATATCTATCATTTTGGCTCAAAACTTCTGTGAGTCAAATATGACACTCATGCTGAGGTGATCACCCTGTTTCCAGTTTTTTCTATCGAAAGCACGCATAGTCAATTCCAAAACTAACAGATTAAAATGTAAACATATAAATGTAGGCGTCCAAGCAAAAAGGGTCCAGTAGTGGGGTATTCGGTATCTAAAATAGTCAATTGATAATAAAAATTCAAAAAAATATTTAAAAACTGGAATTTTTTTATCAAACACTGAAGTTGAAACTGAAAAAATTTGATTTGAGAAAAAGCATTTTCAAAGTTTGATTTTTGGTACAACTTAGAACATTTTCTGGTACTTAGAAACATCATATAAAGTCATTTACTATATGAACTTGTAGTTAATTGAGCATTAATTAATAATAATCAATTAAAATCGAGAAATGCAATTTATTCACCCAACTTCACAAATTTTTTTATAATTATCTCTGAAACTAAATGCCGAGATCTGGATCCTTTTTGCTTGGACGCCCACAAATGGACCAGAGAACGTATGTAGGTACATGTGGATGCTACTAATAGGTAGTGCCACTTACAAAATGAGTGCCTCGATTTGATTATTTGAATACGTACTTTACCCGAAATTTTAAATCACTTTAAAGATGCTTTTCATTTGACAACTGAAGTTAATTTATATCATCTCAATTTTCGTCGATGATTTTTCAATTCATAATTTTATTAGTCGTGAGATATAAAGATAAACCCTTCTAACTACAGATGAATGTGTAACTTAATCCTTTTAGCGAGTGATTGCGTAAGAATGAATGACCTGAACAGGGTTTGTTTACTCTTTCATCAGATACTTTTGGGACCGACTGTATCTTTCAGTCCTTCCAAAGGCGTCAGTCAACCCCTACAAAGCAAGAAAGCTATGTACTATCGACAAACGCCAAGCCTTTCCAATTTTGAAACAATTTTGCCTACAAACAAATAAAACAAAGACCCATAGGTAGGCAGAGTTTCGTCAATTAATCAGTGTATACAAAAATCAACTTTAAGGTGTAAAGGCGTCCGTTTTGTCGATAGTACATAATTATTATAGTGTGATACTAACTACGAAGTGGCGACATAGCCTGGTAAACTGCCCGCAGTCGAGGTCAAGCTGCGGGGCCGCTCGTTTGCCGCCGGTCCAGTCGCGGCTGAAGGTGATCTGCGCCGAGACCAGCGCCGCAGCCAGCACGCAGGCCGCTACCACCGCTACACACCTGCTGGAGAAGACGGCTTTACATTTTATGACCTATCAGATCAGATAGGTACAACAAAAGTTGATCACCCACCATAAGTACAATTTCTACATTTATAACATAACAATATCACGCCTTGTTTACTCTAAGGGGGAGGTGTACCATAGGAGAAACGAACATCTATATACCGTAAGGACTATTCCTGCTTACAGCGCTCGGCCGCTATAGTAAGGCTTGCTAACAGATGTGGACATCGTGTGTGCGGAATTTTGTTTTCAAATTGGTCAGATGTAAGTTTCCTCGATAGTACCTATAGTACACCCACATATCGCCAGTTATGTTTAAGTCCCATGTAATCGGGGCCGAGCCTATTGTCATCAAACGGGCACAAATCCAGACTCAGGGCTAATACTGAGAAATTCCTGATGGAAAAACCCAATAACTCATTGCCCGACCTGGGAATCGAACCCAGGGTCTCATGCTCGGCAGTAGCGCATGCGACCTGACTAACGAGGCAACACATTCTACATTTATATCTGTTATTTATAAGGTGTACGTATTTAAGATTATTTTTTAATAATTTTAAAATAAATGTTTTTAAGTTATTTAAGAAAATAGACGAAAATTTATTAAACATATCTGCGAAACTAATGAGACTAAAATTTCGAAAAAAAAAAACAGTAAATAGTTCTATACTTATAGATTACAGGAAAACTATAAGTAGTTTATGGTCTTAAAACAACATGGTCAATCTTTCAATATTGTGCGTACAAACATGTTTTTCAACTAGATAGATAGTTCTGCCTCTTCTTTCCTCATCCCAACTACGGAACCCTTCATTATGCGTAGTCCGACACGACACGCATTTGACGATACTCTAAGCTAAGTGATAAAAGTATATGCTCGTCCCATCGTAGACCTCATCCACCGCTTTCCATCAGGCAAGATCGAGGTCAAGAGCCCCATTCCGTAATAAAAAAATAAAATAAAACTTTTCCATATGTCGAGATGGCCCATTGGTTAAGGCCTCGCCTCTCATGTTCGAGGCTGTGTGGGTTCATACCCGAGCAAGTACCCATGTGACTTTTTCAATTCATATGTATTTTCTGAGTTTATCTTGGACATTGCTGACATCGGTGAAGGAATATATCGTGAGGAAACCTGGACTCATCTATACAAATAAATAAAATTGAAGTGTCTAACACGGCGCTTATAACCTTTGATCGGAACTTGGATGTTGTTTGAGACGATATCACTAATATGGATATGACGATAACACCGGGAATCTGTTAGACTTGTTTTTTTTATTATTATAAAAATATACTTTATTAAATGATTGTTTCATTTACATAGTAAAAAAAACAATTTCCCGATAATATATCTATATTTAGTGAAATATTAATTATATGTGTAGAGAAAAACGTTGTAAGTATTTCTGTGGAATAATCATCAGTTCTAGTAATGTTTTAATATCCATAACCAAAGTATCGATTCCCGAGAACTTTCGGTTATAGTACCGATTCCCGGGAATTTTTGGTTATATCCATACTTTTGATAGTAATAGCACCGAAGATTCCTATGCTTATAACAAATAACAATTTAAAAAAAATTGTTTGTCTGTATGTCTGTTTTAAGTCTGAAATCGTCAACCCGTCTCGAGCAAGCGTGGTGATCAATGCTCGTGCCTTCTCTGTATGAGAAGAGACATTTGCCCAGCAGTGGGACACTAATAGGCTAGTATTATTACGTCGTTTATTAATTTTCTTTCTTATCTAATTACATTTTAAAATATTTCTTAAAATAAAAAGATATGTAAAAAATGTAAAAATATTTTAAAAAGAAATGGAGGTCCGTCTGTGTCGGGAGCAGGGTCCAAGCTACCGGCGGCTAGGGCTGCAGAGACAGGAACCTCCTCACAACGCGAGCCGTATCGAGGAGTACTGCCTTCTGAATCAGGCCCTTGATCCAACCGCCTAACGAGAGCCTCGAGAGATGTTGATCGAGGCTATTATTAATTATTATTAACCAGCCAAAAGGGTTTTTCTACACTACCTTTTTACTAATATTAAAGTAGAATTATCTCAGCAGTGACTCCATTATGTGCGACCACACGTAGGTAGTTTTAGTCAGGGGATCAGCAGAACTCGTGACATTTGCTCACAAACAACAATAATGGTGGCTTACAATGATAAGTTACCGGATAACTCGCTGTTCTGTTATATCTTCTTAAGTTACGACCACTTGTTGCTTTGTTATTTCATTGAAAATAATATGAGCAGCTACTTTTATTTTAGACTAGTTTCGGCCCGCGACTTCGTCCACGTCAAATTATATCCTATGGCACTCGGCAATACTGTAGCGCCCCATTATTGTATTTATTTTTAGCCTGAGTTCTCCCACTGCAGGGAAAAGGCCTTCCTTTCTCCTTTCCACTCCTCTCTGTTATGAGCTAGTCAGGAGCAATCCTGTCTGTAGTTGTCAAACTCATCCTGCCATCTTCTCCTGTGTCTGCCTTGATGTAGCCGGACGTTTTCTGGGACCCACATGGTGGCAGATTTGGCCTATGACTCATTCGACACGCGGCAAACGTGTCCGGCCCAGTCCCACTTAGATTGTCTGCTTTTTGGGTGACGTCAGCGATTTGTGTTTTGGAGCGCAGCACTGTATTCCTAACACGGTCCGTTAATCTGACTCCAAGAATGCTGCGCTCCATTGCCCGCTGACAAACCTCAAGCTTGTACCTCTGCTGAGCCGTTAAAGACAGGTTTGAGCGCCGTATGGGAGGACAGGGAGTATACACATGTCCATTAATTTTATGGCAAATTGGTAGGTCTTCTTTCATAAGGTTTTTCATCGACCAATAGCTCTTCCAGGCGTTTTCGGTGCGCCTAGCAACTTCTTTTTCTTGTCTCGCACGAAATGAGATTATTTGGCCGAGGTAGATGTATTCTAGAACATCTGCAACCTCCACACCCTCTACACTACAGTTTACGTTGGACGCTCTTTGCCATAAGTTTGGTCTTTCACATGTTCATTCGAAGTCCAATCTCGAGGCTCGCCTTAGTGAGTTCCTGCCCATTAGTGAAATAATTTTCGGAATCGGATAAGTAGTTCCGAAGATTATCTACCTCTTTAGAGTATTATTATTAGTATAGAAAAAGAAAAATGAATACCCAGGAAGAAAGACAAAGATATCGGAATTGTATCTTTTCAGAGCGGCGCGTGGATTTTTTTCTTTTGATCTTTTATAATATTGTTTGCCAAATCTTATAACACACACATACATCACGCCAGTAGGTAATCCCGGAAGGGTTAGGCAGAGGTGTACCTATAGTGCACTCACTCGCCACTTATATTTAACCTAAGTCGCACGTAGGTAATACAATACTCGTATATTAAAATTCCTGTAATAATCTAATAAAAAATCAGAAACCTACGAGTACCTATCTTAAGCTAGTTCAGCGGGGCAATTGTGTAACACACTTACAGTAGGAATCGGTTTCATTTTAACAGTTCAACAACATTCATTGCGTTATTTACGTTGTTGAGCAGACAAATTTTTCGAACATATGATGCAATGGATTAGCAATATGCCTCAAAATCATTCAGATTGTGATTGATAGTGTGTTACGCAATTCGGGTGCTGGACATAAGCCTAACTTTGTGCCGTTCCTTGGTATTCCGCATCTAATCTAGGTAGGTACTCAAACAACAGAAGAACCTTATATATTTCTTACACTCGCTGACTGCCTCATTGGTCTAGTGGTCGCAAGCGCTACTGCTGAGCATGACGTCCTGGGTTCGTTTCCCGGGTCGGGCAAACTGGGAAAGTGCCATTGAGTCTTTCCATCTGTAATATCTCAGTGGTAGCCCGGAGTCTGAATTTGTTCCCGGTAGATGGCAATAGGCTCGCTCCCATGTAACCTAAACATAACTGGCGAAATGTGGGTGTAATACAGGTAGGTACACCTCTGCCTAACCCTTCGGGGAATACAGGCGTGATGGTGTATTATATTCGCTACATTGTTACATTTCCATACCGGCCACGACTATTTTAAAGACAGTCCGAATTTTGATTCGTCCATCTTTCTTATGCCTGCCTAGATAACACAGTGCAATTTTCACAAAACTTGAAACACTTTTAGCCTCTTATCATATTGTTTTATCTATTCACAGTTTCACACTTCACACTATCTAAGTAGGTACCAATCATCATTACAATGTGATTTTATTACAAATCTTTTTCGGGTTTATTTTTGTAAGATAAGGTATTCTTATCTTTCGATTTCATCGGATTGGCCCCCCACGAGGCGGATACTCGGTGAAGGTCGTGGAAATCATCAGCATTCTAATGCGTAACACACTTTCCGAAAGTTTTGAAGGATATTGCTAATCCATTGCTTCATAGGTTTGAAAAATTCGCCTGCTCAACAACGTAAATAACGCAATGAATGTTCTCGAACTGTCAAAATGAAACCCATTGCGATCAATTGTCAATTTATGTGTGTTACGTAATTAATTACCCCGCTGGATTCTGATTTCGTTTCTTCTATCGCTGAAAATATTATCGTGTCAATTCATATCGCAGAAATACACAACTTCCATACTTAAGCGGGAGGCGCTAAGGTAACCCGTGAAATTAATTTTTTTTTTTTACGATTTTTGCAATGTGGTGTCTGAGTGTATGTTGATTAAAGTATGATTCGCGACCGTAACAAATATGTATTTTAATTTACAGAATTATAATCATTAAAATCAGTAATACCTGAAATGTCAAGATTTCAAAAAACAGTCATTCAATAGGATTACTTGGTCTTAAAGAGTTGTATTAAAGACTTTAATTATTATCTAAAATTCGGTAAATACATATTTTTAACGGTCGGGAATAATAGGTATTTTAATCAACATACAACCTAATACTGACCTGCAAATTGCAAAAAAAGTAAGAAAAATTGAATTTCCGGGCAATCCTAGCGCTTTCGCTAGTATTTAATATAATAAATGCGAAAGTAACTCTGTCTGTCTGTCTTTCTGTAACCTTTTCACACCTAAACCACTGAACCGATCCTTATGAAATTTGACAGATAGATAGCCTGAGCCTAGGGAAGGACATGGACCACATTTCATCGTGGATATTTGTATTAAAAACAGATAAAATAAAAATACACACGAAGTCGCGGGTTGCGGCTAGTATTATGGGACCCATGGACGTAGGACGCCAGACACAACCATCCTTATTAGAAACTGACCTATAGAGATGGCGCACCACACGTCTTAGATATTATTCATCCTTTGACGTTTTTAGTAAGTCCCTAGGCTGAACAAGTACTTAGTAGAAACGCTTGATAAAACAAAATTTAAACATACATATTTTGACTAAGATAGACTTATAGATAGACTTTAGACTTATACCTAAATTAACAAAGTTTGCACCAAATTAGAGTGGCATAACGAGATAAGAAGCCTAGCTTGAAACATGCTAAGCATTTAACACATATAGACTAGATACGGCCGGATATCGAAGTAAAAATCTAATGCAAGACCGTTGTGCATGGAGTAGAGGATGTCGAAAAACATTACGAACTAAAGTGTATACTACACACTACATCTGAATAGAAAAGAGGATTATCAAGGTACAGCTGTGCAATCGTAAGGGTATTCTAACTATTGTGAAGAAGTTGGAGCTAACGAGCAGCCCAGCATGTGAGGTCGGAGGTATTTGTGGAGAGAAATGATAGTCACGACTGCCCAAATAATACTACTCTTTATTTTAGGATACACATGATTATATAGGATAGATTACATACACATAGGTACAACATATATTGACATCACCTTCACCTATACCTACACTACATACACATTATAAGCAGCCCTGCCTAGCAGGAAAGATTCGGCTCTAACACAGGACTGTTTAAAATAATGTAACAGAGAAGAGATTTAAATCTTAACAATGGCCACGAGCTGAAATCATTTGAAAACTAAAAAGCGTAAAATGACTAGAGAAGCCTGTCAGACAGGTATATATGAGCGTGGATAGATTTCTGCAAGTTGGCGTCACTTTCACTGCATGCACTCAACATGCCGAAAAACATATATTTTAAAGAATTCTACCTTTGTAGGTACGTCCAGCATAAAGGACTGAATTTGATGATCTGCAGATAAACAAGCTTCTTTCCATAACTTTTCATACAGTAATTTAACAATAAGTAATTAGGGGGTTCATAAAGTTTAGTACCTATGTATAATTCTTTCTGCTATAAGTATTGCACAGTTTACTGCCCCGGAAACCGGCACTATGCACTTAAAAGTAGACCTTAAGGCGAAAGCGCCAGGGTAGCCCGCTAAATAAAAATTTTCTTACGTTTTTGCAATTTGCAGGTCAGTATTAGGTTGTATATTGATTAAAATATGTTTCGAGTTCGTAACAAATATGTATTTACAGAATTATAATTATTAAAATCATCAAAACAACTATCTAAGACCAAGTAATTCTACTTAATGACTATTTCATGAAATCTTAACTTTTTAGGATTATACTAACTTAAGGAATTGTATTACTGATTTTAATGATTATAATTCTGTAAATACATTTATTTGTTACGGTCACGAATCATACTTTAATCAACATACACCCAGACACTGAGCTGCAATATGCAAAAAACGTAAGAAAATTTGAATTTCGCGGGCTACCGTAGCGCTTCCCCTTAATAAACTTTAAAGCCCAAAAATTGTTGCTTAATATTACATTTCTTAAAACTCAAAACTTTCGAAAACAATTTTCACACAAATCCTTTCCCAACTTTTCTTCCACTGACAATTTTCAGCAACTTCTTTAAAATTGTTCACCTTATTTAAAAACTTTTTAACAAACTCACCTACAGCGCACTGCCGTCATCTCCCTGCTTGGTACGGGTCACAACAGTGGTCTGCAGACCGCGGCCCATCGTTATATATACCGTCCCTTTTCCCGCGCATCCTTCTACGCACACGACGTGGGAAGGATTAAGGAAATCTCTTGTGGATAATACAAAGATATTTTAAAAAGAACATTTTCATATTTTTCAATTTCCTTCTACTTATTGAGAGGAGAGTTTCTTTGAGGGTTCTGCAGTATAGAATATGATTATTTAAGAATATTGCAATTCGCAATCGATGTCTCTAACATTTAATAGCAGTTTGCTTTACTTATGTAATCATATTGTAGCATAGGTGGTGTTCTGGACTGGTATTCTGTAAAAATCTCAACGTGAAAACTTGCTGAAGTGAGCTGTCATCCCACCAGAAGCTAGGGGTTGACACTATTGACAGCTCACTTCACGTTAAGTTTTCATGGTGACATTTTTGCAGAATCGATCGGCTGCACTTAAAACCTTTTCGGAAATCGACTGATAAGTGTCTAATACAATAATTAAAATAAAATGCATAAATAACAACTTAAGTATACCTAATTAATTAATCAAATAACTGCCTCGTTGGTCTAGTGGTCGCAAGTCGCTACTCCTGAGCACGAGGTCCTGGGTTCAATTCCCAGGTCGAGCAATGTGTTATTATGTTTTTCAATCACAAATTTCTCAGTAGCAGCCCGGAGTCTAGATTTGTGTGCCCGGATGATGGCAATAGGCTCGCCCCTTATTACATGGAACGGCGATATGTGGGTGTACTATAGGTACACCTCTGCCTAACCCTTCGGGGGAACAAGGCGTGATGTTATGTTTATGTTATGTAATTAATAAAATTAAAATATAATATCAGAACAAACTAAAATATGGCGTCGAAATAGAATGATTTGGTGATATTCATATTCACCCCGCGGGTCGCGGATTCGAGTTCTTTTCAAGTGCTCACTAAGTTAATTCTGGACTAATTTTAAACTACCATTATATTCAAAACATGAGCTTTAGTAATAAAGTCCTGGTGAACCCAGATTTCACACTCAGAAAATGTCATAATTACATTTTATTATGGTGCCTAATTTTCAGATTCATAACTTGTAATATACAAGGCACAAAGAGTGAGTTTATTTATATTCTTTTTCAGGGAAGTAATTTATAATTGTTTGCCCTTGTGGACTTGTGTCTAGAATGGGTAAAGTCAAGAAAATAATACTTAAAGACAAAGTAGAACTTATCATCTTTCCATGATAATATCCCCCAATAAGTTGCAAAATTTTAGTAACAAACGTGGTTCTCAGTATTATTCCCGTCTTTTGGAAAGTGGACCCTGGTACCCCCATACCTTTCCTCTACTTTGCCTGATCAGATATCAATAGCCTAGTTCGTTTTTTAATCCCAGATAGTAATTTGACAGATGCAAATGTCAAACTATGAAATTAAAAATGATACTTACATGGAACATTGGAAATGTCACGTTACTATCGGAGATTAAAATACGAACAACTGTAGGTTTATCTACACAATTAATACAAATAAATAAAATTGAAGTGTCTGTTTGTAATGTCAAAATAATAAGATAGATAGGTTGCGGCCAGGGGGCCAACCACTACCTCTTAAAGCAGTATTATTTTAATATTACTTCCGTGTGAGAAAGAGATGGAGCTATACAGGACGTCTAGCTCCATCTCTTTCCCACACTCAAGTAACATTAAAACAATACTGCGTTAAGAGGTGGTGGTCTAGCTCCTGATCTTAGAATTGATAATTTCATGAAGTGTTCGGTAGCTAAAATTGGCCATATCGTTTAAACGTTTTTAATGATAATCAGTCAGTCGACGTTTGGCCATATCATTAATCTAGGGTATCTGTCGTGGTCCGATCGTAGAAATGGCCATTTCACCAGCTGACCACTGGGTATATCGCAAAGTAGTAACATTTCACGCCGCTAGTGGCACCCCGGCCAAATAATAAAAAAATAATAATACCGGATAACTCGCTGTTCTGTTATATCTTCTTAAGTTACGACCACTTGTTGCTTTGTTATTTCATTGAAAATAATATGAGCAGCTACTTTTATTTTAGACTAGTTTCGGCCCGCGACTTCGTCCACGTCAAATTATATCCTATGGCACTCGGCAATACTGTAGCGCCCCATTATTGTATTTATTTTTAGCCTGAGTTCTCCCACTGCAGGGAAAAGGCCTTCCTTTCTCCTTTCCACTCCTCTCTGTTATGAGCTAGTCAGGAGCAATCCTGTCTGTAGTTGTCAAACTCATCCTGCCATCTTCTCCTGTGTCTGCCTTGATGTAGCCGGACGTTTTCTGGGACCCACATGGTGGCAGATTTGGCCTATGACTCATTCGACACGCGGCAAACGTGTCCGGCCCAGTCCCACTTAGATTGTCTGCTTTTTGGGTGACGTCAGCGATTTGTGTTTTGGAGCGCAGCACTGTATTCCTAACACGGTCCGTTAATCTGACTCCAAGAATGCTGCGCTCCATTGCCCGCTGACAAACCTCAAGCTTGTACCTCTGCTGAGCCGTTAAAGACAGGTTTGAGCGCCGTATGGGAGGACAGGGAGTATACACATGTCCATTAATTTTATGGCAAATTGGTAGGTCTTCTTTCATAAGGTTTTTCATCGACCAATAGCTCTTCCAGGCGTTTTCGGTGCGCCTAGCAACTTCTTTTTCTTGTCTCGCACGAAATGAGATTATTTGGCCGAGGTAGATGTATTCTAGAACATCTGCAACCTCCACACCCTCTACACTACAGTTTACGTTGGACGCTCTTTGCCATAAGTTTGGTCTTTCACATGTTCATTCGAAGTCCAATCTCGAGGCTCGCCTTAGTGAGTTCCTGCCCATTAGTGAAATAATTTTCGGAATCGGATAAATAGTTCCGAAGATTATCTACCTCTTTAGAGTATTATTATTAGTATAGAAAAAGAAAAATGAATACCCAGGAAGAAAGACAAAGATATCGGAATTGTATCTTTTCAGAGCGGCGCGTGGATTTTTTTCTTTTGATCTTTTATAATATTGTTTGCCAAATCTTATAACACACACATACATCACGCCAGTAGGTAATCCCGGAAGGGTTAGGCAGAGGTGTACCTATAGTGCACTCACTCGCCACTTATATTTAACCTAAGTCGCACGTAGGTAATACAATACTCGTATATTAAAATTCCTGTAATAATCTAATAAAAAATCAGAAACCTACGAGTACCTATCTTAAGCTAGTTCAGCGGGGCAATTGTGTAACACACTTACAGTAGGAATCGGTTTCATTTTAACAGTTCAACAACATTCATTGCGTTATTTACGTTGTTGAGCAGACAAATTTTTCGAACATATGATGCAATGGATTAGCAATATGCCTCAAAATCATTCAGATTGTGATTGATAGTGTGTTACGCAATTCGGGTGCTGGACATAAGCCTAACTTTGTGCCGTTCCTTGGTATTCCGCATCTAATCTAGGTAGGTACTCAAACAACAGAAGAACCTTATATATTTCTTACACTCGCTGACTGCCTCATTGGTCTAGTGGTCGCAAGCGCTACTGCTGAGCATGACGTCCTGGGTTCGTTTCCCGGGTCGGGCAAACTGGGAAAGTGCCATTGAGTCTTTCCATCTGTAATATCTCAGTGGTAGCCCGGAGTCTGAATTTGTTCCCGGTAGATGGCAATAGGCTCGCTCCCATGTAACCTAAACATAACTGGCGAAATGTGGGTGTAATACAGGTAGGTACACCTCTGCCTAACCCTTCGGGGAATACAGGCGTGATGGTGTATTATATTCGCTACATTGTTACATTTCCATACCGGCCACGACTATTTTAAAGACAGTCCGAATTTTGATTCGTCCATCTTTCTTATGCCTGCCTAGATAACACAGTGCAATTTTCACAAAACTTGAAACACTTTTAGCCTCTTATCATATTGTTTTATCTATTCACAGTTTCACACTTCACACTATCTAAGTAGGTACCAATCATCATTACAATGTGATTTTATTACAAATCTTTTTCGGGTTTATTTTTGTAAGATAAGGTATTCTTATCTTTCGATTTCATCGGATTGGCCCCCCACGAGGCGGATACTCGGTGAAGGTCGTGGAAATCATCAGCATTCTAATGCGTAACACACTTTCCGAAAGTTTTGAAGGATATTGCTAATCCATTGCTTCATAGGTTTGAAAAATTCGCCTGCTCAACAACGTAAATAACGCAATGAATGTTCTCGAACTGTCAAAATGAAACCCATTGCGATCAATTGTCAATTTATGTGTGTTACGTAATTAATTACCCCGCTGGATTCTGATTTCGTTTCTTCTATCGCTGAAAATATTATCGTGTCAATTCATATCGCAGAAATACACAACTTCCATACTTAAGCGGGAGGCGCTAAGGTAACCCGTGAAATTAATTTTTTTTTTTACGATTTTTGCAATGTGGTGTCTGAGTGTATGTTGATTAAAGTATGATTCGCGACCGTAACAAATATGTATTTTAATTTACAGAATTATAATCATTAAAATCAGTAATACAACTCCTACGTTAGTATAATCCTGAAATGTCAAGATTTCAAAAAACAGTCATTCAATAGGATTACTTGGTCTTAAAGAGTTGTATTAAAGACTTTAATTATTATCTAAAATTCGGTAAATACATATTTTTAACGGTCGGGAATAATAGGTATTTTAATCAACATACAACCTAATACTGACCTGCAAATTGCAAAAAAAGTAAGAAAAATTGAATTTCCGGGCAATCCTAGCGCTTTCGCTAGTATTTAATATAATAAATGCGAAAGTAACTCTGTCTGTCTGTCTTTCTGTAACCTTTTCACACCTAAACCACTGAACCGATCCTTATGAAATTTGACAGATAGATAGCCTGAGCCTAGGGAAGGACATGGACCACATTTCATCGTGGATATTTGTATTAAAAACAGATAAAATAAAAATACACACGAAGTCGCGGGTTGCGGCTAGTATTATGGGACCCATGGACGTAGGACGCCAGACACAACCATCCTTATTAGAAACTGACCTATAGAGATGGCGCACCACACGTCTTAGATATTATTCATCCTTTGACGTTTTTAGTAAGTCCCTAGGCTGAACAAGTACTTAGTAGAAACGCTTGATAAAACAAAATTTAAACATACATATTTTGACTAAGATAGACTTATAGATAGACTTTAGACTTATACCTAAATTAACAAAGTTTGCACCAAATTAGAGTGGCATAACGAGATAAGAAGCCTAGCTTGAAACATGCTAAGCATTTAACACATATAGACTAGATACGGCCGGATATCGAAGTAAAAATCTAATGCAAGACCGTTGTGCATGGAGTAGAGGATGTCGAAAAACATTACGAACTAAAGTGTATACTACACACTACATCTGAATAGAAAAGAGGATTATCAAGGTACAGCTGTGCAATCGTAAGGGTATTCTAACTATTGTGAAGAAGTTGGAGCTAACGAGCAGCCCAGCATGTGAGGTCGGAGGTATTTGTGGAGAGAAATGATAGTCACGACTGCCCAAATAATACTACTCTTTATTTTAGGATACACATGATTATATAGGATAGATTACATACACATAGGTACAACATATATTGACATCACCTTCACCTATACCTACACTACATACACATTATAAGCAGCCCTGCCTAGCAGGAAAGATTCGGCTCTAACACAGGACTGTTTAAAATAATGTAACAGAGAAGAGATTTAAATCTTAACAATGGCCACGAGCTGAAATCATTTGAAAACTAAAAAGCGTAAAATGACTAGAGAAGCCTGTCAGACAGGTATATATGAGCGTGGATAGATTTCTGCAAGTTGGCGTCACTTTCACTGCATGCACTCAACATGCCGAAAAACATATATTTTAAAGAATTCTACCTTTGTAGGTACGTCCAGCATAAAGGACTGAATTTGATGATCTGCAGATAAACAAGCTTCTTTCCATAACTTTTCATACAGTAATTTAACAATAAGTAATTAGGGGGTTCATAAAGTTTAGTACCTATGTATAATTCTTTCTGCTATAAGTATTGCACAGTTTACTGCCCCGGAAACCGGCACTATGCACTTAAAAGTAGACCTTAAGGCGAAAGCGCCAGGGTAGCCCGCTAAATAAAAATTTTCTTACGTTTTTGCAATTTGCAGGTCAGTATTAGGTTGTATATTGATTAAAATATGTTTCGAGTTCGTAACAAATATGTATTTACAGAATTATAATTATTAAAATCATCAAAACAACTATCTAAGACCAAGTAATTCTACTTAATGACTATTTCATGAAATCTTAACTTTTTAGGATTATACTAACTTAAGGAATTGTATTACTGATTTTAATGATTATAATTCTGTAAATACATTTATTTGTTACGGTCACGAATCATACTTTAATCAACATACACCCAGACACTGAGCTGCAATATGCAAAAAACGTAAGAAAATTTGAATTTCGCGGGCTACCGTAGCGCTTCCCCTTAATAAACTTTAAAGCCCAAAAATTGTTGCTTAATATTACATTTCTTAAAACTCAAAACTTTCGAAAACAATTTTCACACAAATCCTTTCCCAACTTTTCTTCCACTGACAATTTTCAGCAACTTCTTTAAAATTGTTCACCTTATTTAAAAACTTTTTAACAAACTCACCTACAGCGCACTGCCGTCATCTCCCTGCTTGGTACGGGTCACAACAGTGGTCTGCAGACCGCGGCCCATCGTTATATATACCGTCCCTTTTCCCGCGCATCCTTCTACGCACACGACGTGGGAAGGATTAAGGAAATCTCTTGTGGATAATACAAAGATATTTTAAAAAGAACATTTTCATATTTTTCAATTTCCTTCTACTTATTGAGAGGAGAGTTTCTTTGAGGGTTCTGCAGTATAGAATATGATTATTTAAGAATATTGCAATTCGCAATCGATGTCTCTAACATTTAATAGCAGTTTGCTTTACTTATGTAATCATATTGTAGCATAGGTGGTGTTCTGGACTGGTATTCTGTAAAAATCTCAACGTGAAAACTTGCTGAAGTGAGCTGTCATCCCACCAGAAGCTAGGGGTTGACACTATTGACAGCTCACTTCACGTTAAGTTTTCATGGTGACATTTTTGCAGAATCGATCGGCTGCACTTAAAACCTTTTCGGAAATCGACTGATAAGTGTCTAATACAATAATTAAAATAAAATGCATAAATAACAACTTAAGTATACCTAATTAATTAATCAAATAACTGCCTCGTTGGTCTAGTGGTCGCAAGTCGCTACTCCTGAGCACGAGGTCCTGGGTTCAATTCCCAGGTCGAGCAATGTGTTATTATGTTTTTCAATCACAAATTTCTCAGTAGCAGCCCGGAGTCTAGATTTGTGTGCCCGGATGATGGCAATAGGCTCGCCCCTTATTACATGGAACGGCGATATGTGGGTGTACTATAGGTACACCTCTGCCTAACCCTTCGGGGGAACAAGGCGTGATGTTATGTTTATGTTATGTAATTAATAAAATTAAAATATAATATCAGAACAAACTAAAATATGGCGTCGAAATAGAATGATTTGGTGATATTCATATTCACCCCGCGGGTCGCGGATTCGAGTTCTTTTCAAGTGCTCACTAAGTTAATTCTGGACTAATTTTAAACTACCATTATATTCAAAACATGAGCTTTAGTAATAAAGTCCTGGTGAACCCAGATTTCACACTCAGAAAATGTCATAATTACATTTTATTATGGTGCCTAATTTTCAGATTCATAACTTGTAATATACAAGGCACAAAGAGTGAGTTTATTTATATTCTTTTTCAGGGAAGTAATTTATAATTGTTTGCCCTTGTGGACTTGTGTCTAGAATGGGTAAAGTCAAGAAAATAATACTTAAAGACAAAGTAGAACTTATCATCTTTCCATGATAATATCCCCCAATAAGTTGCAAAATTTTAGTAACAAACGTGGTTCTCAGTATTATTCCCGTCTTTTGGAAAGTGGACCCTGGTACCCCCATACCTTTCCTCTACTTTGCCTGATCAGATATCAATAGCCTAGTTCGTTTTTTAATCCCAGATAGTAATTTGACAGATGCAAATGTCAAACTATGAAATTAAAAATGATACTTACATGGAACATTGGAAATGTCACGTTACTATCGGAGATTAAAATACGAACAACTGTAGGTTTATCTACACAATTAATACAAATAAATAAAATTGAAGTGTCTGTTTGTAATGTCAAAATAATAAGATAGATAGGTTGCGGCCAGGGGGCCAACCACTACCTCTTAAAGCAGTATTATTTTAATATTACTTCCGTGTGAGAAAGAGATGGAGCTATACAGGACGTCTAGCTCCATCTCTTTCCCACACTCAAGTAACATTAAAACAATACTGCGTTAAGAGGTGGTGGTCTAGCTCCTGATCTTAGAATTGATAATTTCATGAAGTGTTCGGTAGCTAAAATTGGCCATATCGTTTAAACGTTTTTAATGATAATCAGTCAGTCGACGTTTGGCCATATCATTAATCTAGGGTATCTGTCGTGGTCCGATCGTAGAAATGGCCATTTCACCAGCTGACCACTGGGTATATCGCAAAGTAGTAACATTTCACGCCGCTAGTGGCACCCCGGCCAAATGGGTTAGGTTAGTTTAGAACTGTGACCCACCGCGCGCGAGCCGAGCGAGCGCTACATCCAAGTTGGTCGCAGTTACTTGGCTATTTAGCATTTTTAGGACCCTAAAATAGAAATTATTCGGGTAGGAATAGAATGATGCACAACAAAAACAAAGCGACATCAACGCCTCTAGTGGTGGATAGGTCCATAATTGGTTCACTTTAAATAATTTAGTATTAAATGAGAAGAAAACTAAATGCATAAGATTCACGTTACCAAATGTTAGAAGTAGTGAATGTCACGTAGTATTGAATAAGGAAATACTACAATTCGTCGAAAATACTGTTTTCCTGGGAATTACGCTGGACTCAAAGCTGCAGTGGAGTCCTCATTTAACATCACTAGCAGGGCGGCTAAGCTCGGCTGCTTACGCTGTTTGGAAAATCCGCCAATTAACAGACGTGGATACCGCGAGACTGGTCTATTTTAGTTACTTTCATAGCGTCATGTCTTACGGTATTTTGTTATGGGGACGGGCTGCAGACATTGATTCTATCTTTATTCTGCAAAAGAGGGCTGTCAGAGCCATCTACAACCTCCACAGTCGCGAATCTCTAAGGGAACTGTTTAAAAAAATTAACATTATGACGGTACCTTGCCTTTGTACATATAAATATATGAAAAAATTATGTATGTTAGAAAAAATCTACATCTATTTAGTAAGATAAGTGACCGGCATAATTTTAACACTAGAAATAGGAACAAATTAGATCAACCACGTTTCAGATTGTCTAAGGTACACACTTCTTTTATGGGGTACTGTGTAAAATGTTATAGTAAAATACCTCTCAATATTCTTCAACTAAATGAGAAGCAATTTAAAACGTGCATTAAACGCACACTATGTAGACAAGCATATTATAGGTTGAATGATTATATCATAGATAAAAATGCTTGGCTAAACGCTGGTCCTGCTCCACAGCCACTTGGGCTTTGTTAATTTTTTTTTTTTTTTTTTTTTTAAATGCGTCCCTTTTTTTCTGACTTTATGACCTTATTGTTTACGTTTAATTTTTATTTCATCAAGTTTTAGATGTTGAATAAGTAATTCAATAGGTAGGATTTTCTTTCCTTTTGGTAGTAAGATTTTATTAAACTTTTAAATACAATCATTGCAAACTATAGTTTTGTATAAATTAGAAGCATATTTTCAATTTTGTAAATGTGAGTACCATGGAGCGGTTTTATGTTATGATGTAGGTATGTTGACTTGAAAGAGTATGGCAGTTGAGAGTATGTCATGCTCACTTAAATGTCTCGCTGATGGTGGCGCGTGTTGGATCATTCGGTTCCCTACAAAATGGTTGAGCTGGATGGTGCTGATCCATGCGTCATGTTCGTGAACGGGTGCCGTCAGTGGAGACTGTATATGAATAATTTTGATTTAAAAGAGTGTCCATGGAGTTTCTTGCCCAGTCTTCTCCATAGAGATCTACGTTTTGGAATGGACAACTAGCTTCAACTTTCTGGCTAACTGACTGACTCTTTGACAATTCAAAAGTACCTGTGATTGGTTTAATTGAAATAAATGCTTTGAGTTTGAGTTTGAGTTTAATCTAACTACGATATGATCTCTAATGTTTAGCCACATCATGAAGTAGTCGTGCGTTTAGCTGTTCATATCGTCAAACGTTGAGTATTCAATGATCTGGCCAGACCACATCATGATGTGACCAGCGGTCGATGTTCTATTTCATGAAATACAACCATTTAATGAAATGGTCTAACACTTCATGAAATGATCGATTCTAAGATTTGGCCACGACAGATAGATTGTTAACGTCGATGGACGGTCACCGAACGAAATAACGACTCGGGAAATCTGGTACGTAACGGGTTGTTGCCAGGGGTCCACGAGTCTATTGTTCTCGAAAAATGAAAATGCATACTCTACTTCCCAACGGGTTCACGCTATTTTAAAATATAAAATATTTTTTTTTAGATATATAAATATGAATCATAGCTGAATTACTTTAAAAAAAAACTATTTTATTTAGTCAATTGTCATTGAACTTTATCTAAAATAAATATAATATATATATGCATATTGTATTGTCGTGTCATCGCAATGCATCCTGTAAGTTGATTGCTATAGATTAAGGTTCCTATGTAATAGAATAAACCGCTATATATTAAGTGGCCATTTTCTATCACGGGCATAAAACCAGTCAACAAGTCAGCTCCAAACATTCTTCTTTCTTACAAAAAAATTGTTTTTACTGACTGTTCTTTGGATAACATCGTGTTTCCGTTGGGAATTCAATTAGAAACATTTAAAATATTATTATGATTTTTTCATGGACCCGGTGGGTAAAGAAGAACAATAGAATCGTGTACCTCTGGGAACAACCCACGTAACCTAACTTTTTTCGTAAAATTGATTTATTAGATAAACGAAATATTGAAAGTGCCCTCTAATAAGCATTCACAGATACTACTGACACCAATTAGGTAACAATAAATAGTTATCAATGTGATCATTTAACCTAATTTTAACTCATTTAGATTAATAGTAATTTATCGCAGCCTCTTTGATGGTTCATTGCGTAGTATTACTTTTTTACAAGTTGTTATACACACGGCTACATATCGAGCTGTATCTTTCCAGTATAAACTGACCTCTCATTGTACGGAAATCCTACACAATGCGAGATCAGCTTATACTGGAAATGTACGTAAGGTGTTCTGAAAGTCTTGAGATATCTACTTAATAATACTAAGGCGAATGGCCGACGCGAGCACATAGTTTGATTGTGTATGTTATGATATACGTTAGTGTCAGTTGTCATTTGATTGCATTCAGTATTGCCGCAGATCGTGTTCGAACAAGTTCACTATCATGGCTTCGTGGACGACTATCGAATTTCGCGCAATTTTGCGTTATAACTTTTTACGTGGATTAAGTCCAGAAAACTGTTTAGAAAAAATGAAGCCTATACTTGGTGATGACTGTCCCTCTCGTGCAACCGTCTACAGTTGGTACAAACAGTTTGAGCGTGGCTGTTTTAACCTAGAAGACAACCCGCATTCAGGACGACCGGCGGAAGCAGTTAGGTACTCCAGAAAATATTTCTGCAGTTAAAAATTTAATTGAAACTGACCGGCGAATAACCTACCAGCAAAATATAGTCCTTACTGCAGATTGGCTCAGCAGCGTTATATTCAATTATTCACCATCATTTAGGTTATAGAAAAGTTTGCACTCTTTGGATTCCACATAAACTTACCGATGAACAAAAGGAACAGCGAGTTAAATGGTGTAAAAAAAATTATTGCAAAGTTTGAAAACGGAAAATCTAAAGACATCATTTCAATCGTCATGTGCGATGAAACGTGGCTTTAATATTACGACGTGCCCACAAAGCAGCAAAATAAAATATAGGTGATACAAGGCGAAGAAACTCCGACTGAAGTAAAAAAATCTAAGTCGATAAAAAGAAAATGATCGTGGTTTTTTTCGGTATTCGGGGAATTATTGAACAAGAAGTTCTCCGTGAGCAAAAGACTGTAAACGCTGCTTGGTACACCACTGTCTCCCTTCCTCAACTTATTCAGGAATTCAAGAAGCTTCGTCTAAAGTCACAACTCTGCACCTGGTACCTTCATCATGATAATGCTCCGGCACATCGTGCTGACGTTACATGCCAATTTTTGCGAGATGCCGGCTTGAAACTTCTTGAACATCCGCCTTACAGCCCAGACTTGGCGCCATGTGACCTTGGACTGTTTCCTTTCGTGAAAAGTAAATTGAAAGGGTAAAGATTTCGGGAAGAAGCTTTACTTCCGGCCTGGGACAATTTATGTGCGCAAATTCCTGAAGAGAAATGGAAAGACATTTTTAGTGATTTGTTTATAAGGATGCAGAAGTGTATTAATTGTGGTGGCAATTATTTTGAAAAACTGTGAAAAATAAAGTTAAATCTCAAGACTTTCAGAACACCCTACGTATAGCTTGATACGTAGCCGTGTGTACATCTGCCAGTGATGCTGATTGCACGCCACCAGCAACCTGCGGAGTAATTGTGTGACACACAAAACAATTGCAATGCCTTTCAATTTGACAATTCGACAACATTCATTGCGTTATTTACGTTGTCGAGCAGACGAATTTTTCAAACAATAAATAAATAAATAAAATAAAAAAATAAAAATGTTTATTTCAATTACAATGGGCATTTAGATACATGTTTTTTGGAAATCCCCTTTTAAGCAAGGAATTGCTTGCCTTAGGAGTCTCCGCACTTCCACTTATCATTCATTACTATGCAATTGAAATGTAGACAAAGTAAACATGCAAGACTAAAAATAAAAAAATAAATGCGGTAAATTAACATTATACAAAGGCACTGCAAAAGAATGAGCGTTGTACAGGAAAAAAGGTCAAATCGTGCGAGTACGTGAGGTGCGTGTGTTACAAGTGAGAATGTTAGTGTGTAAGTGAGCTAGTGTGGGTGTGGGTGTAAGTGTGAGTAGTAGTAGTAACAATGAATGAAGTAATGGATTAGTAATTTCTTTCAAAAACCTGATTGTGAAAGAAAGTGTTACGCAATTGGGGGGCTGGTTAGATTTTGTCTTGGCATTATCATCACCATCCCCATCTAAGCTCAGCTTCCTTAGCTTTCCCCCAATTAGGTATGTCTACGTTGGGGTCGGGTTCAAGTCAAAACGGATGCAGCTGAATGCAAGTATGAATACTTACTCTAAGGCATAGATTTGTGTCGTAACATTATTACAGCCAAACTTGAACCTAACACAACCGAATTATTCAGAGATAGACAACCAATCTGCTGTTTACAGCTTCTGCATAGAATCATAGATGTGGTCGTTAAGATTTATGATCAATTTGCGATCCAGTAGGTAATCAAATGCTCGCCGTCCGGTAAGGACCAAGCCCGGGTCGATGGCGCGTCGTGTTCCACGCGAGCCTCAAAGAGATGTCAGCACCAATTGACGGGGTCCGCTAGGGCCAATGCCAGCTAGGGTCGCGAGATGTTAGAAAGAGTTACCGTGGCCGTGGCACAGGCAACTGAAGGAACACGGGTGAGATTTAGTCAGTAAAAGTCTGACACCCCCTCCCACTCTGCTCAGAGCGGAAGAAGTCATTTGATGATCGGACCCTATCTCCCGGGAGATGTCTTGTTCCTCACCGGTGGCCCATTATTGAATATGCAAGTCACCCCCCGCCATTTTGTCTGTGTATATTATATTCAATATTGGTAAGCCCTGCTTACCACATTCTTTCCATAGTTCTAGCTAGATAATCAATTAATTTTAACCACCCAAACCAATAATCCATTAACTTTGTTTCCATATCCTGCAATAGTCCTACTCCAACCGAAGATTGTCCTTGGGTGCACTTGGTGCCTCATTTAATTAGAAACGTCTAACGGGCCTCTGCGAGTTGTCTTCAGCCCCTCGTACGCCTTCCTAAGGTCCGGGACCCCTGGGTCCCGAGAATTGTCGAGAGACGTAAAAGTAATAATAATTATTTTATTTTTCAGACAATCCATTCCAATAAATTAATTAAATTAAAACATAAAAATCATAAAATTTCAAATTGATTTAGAATTCACGAGGGGTTTAGAGGTCCATGAACTCCTAGTGGTCTGTATATAGTCGGGAGGTTACTATGTCCATGTAGTAAGTCGCGAGTTTATTGCCATTTTCTCAATAACCTATGCTGTTACCAGTGTCTGATGGACTGGCCCAATTCTGTCCAATCTCCACCGTCTTCCAAATTGCTGTTAACCAGGTAGGTACATATTCAAACTCCTGGCTGCTACTGAGAATTTCCCTGAAACGAATAACGCTTTTTCCGATCCACCTTAGTCCTTAGGATCTATGCCAGCCCAGAGGGCCTCGACAAAGAGTCATTCTGTCAGCAATAGCAATCATAGAAATCTCAAAAATGATTGGCCTATGCTACCGAAAAGCTTCCTGTTAAATATGAAACGCTTTGAATGCGGTTGCCACGCTTGTGTCTATTGTGGCCAGATCTTAGAATTGATCGTTTCATGAAGTGTTCGGTCATTTCAAGAAATGGTTGTGTTTCATGAAAGGGGTTTAAACGTCAAGTCTGTCGACGTTTGGCCATATCATTAATGTAGGGTATCTGTTGTGGTCCCATCGTCGAAAGTTGCATTTCACGCCGCTAGTGGGACCCCGTCCAAATGGAAGGTTATGTTAGAACTGTGACCCAACCGCGCGCGAGCTGAGCGCTACATTGTCGGTCGCAGTTACTTGGCTATTTAGTATTTTTAGGACCCTAAAATGGCAATTATTCGAGTAGGAATTAGATGCACAACAAAAACAAAGCGACACCAACGCCTCTACCGGTGGATAATCTAACTATTTTACGATATGATCACTAATGTTTGGCGACATCATGAAGTAGTCATGGGTTTAACTGTTCATATCGTCAAACGTTGAGTAATTACTCAATGATTTGGCCAGACCAAATCATGATGTGACCAGCGGTCGATGTTCTATTTCATGAAATATTTAGAACCATTTCATGATGGTCGAACATTTCATGAAATTATCAATTCTAAGATCTAGCCACGGCATGTCCTATAGACCAACGTGGAAATGGCAACTGCTGATAATTATGTTTATTCTGATGGACAAATTAAGTAGGTGGTCTTTTGGATCAAGACTTTTCGCTACGTTTAGATTATTTTAGCTCTTTATTCTAAAAAAGTATTCTACAATCTGATAATCATGACTGGTCTACCCTCGTCCCTTAGGCCTCTCTTACCTCCTTCACTGTAGTTAGCAAGAACATTCTAAAAGCATTAAACCAAATGAAAATATAGCACCCAAATGACAAATAAAAATACTAATAATATTCTGCTCGATTTTTTTAGGAAGTTGTGTTTTTAGGGAATTCTCATTATGGAGCTCTTAGGTGTTAATTATAGTTTATATACTTATTGCAGCATAACTCTGCATGTCAAAACTGTTTGGTTCTTTATAATCAACCTTTTTTTCGTTTGTATTTGAGCCTGGTCGATTTTTATCTTTTTATTTCGTGATTAACCATCAAAATTACTTACTTTAGTTCGGGCGCCATTTTGTAGCGAAAAAAAAAAGAATAAAAGACGGAGATTCACTTTTCTGCTACGACACGTTTAATTTTGTTTTTAAAATAAAAATAGAAAATAAACATTAAAAGGTAAAAAAAATGAACATTATGGTATAAAAAATGCAGGTTGACTCGTGTGAAGGGAATAAAATAGAGAACTTTGGTCCGATAGGTACGCGAATAACGACAGAGAAATAAAACGTTCTATCTAGTCGATTGCAATCACTAATAAGTAACGCTACCAAAACATATCGTTATAAAAAAAAGATTAGAGAACCAAGGTATCTCGCATTTTACATATTTGAAAATAAAATTAAGTAGTTAATGAATTAAAAAAAATCTGCAGAGGGTTACTATCTACACTATTAAATTAGAACGTAAAATATCATTAAAAAAAACCGTGGCATAAGTAATTGCGTCCGGCGAGGTGACGTAGACTGTAGGTTGTCGCAGTTCTTTGTTCAGGAACTGGCGTTGTTTGCGAGACCTTCAGCGGTCAAAATGCGGTCCAACTCTCGACGTTGGCCAAGGACGTCCAGCGTAATTTTAGGCCAAAACCTGGAGGCCGAAAGGCGGCCTGTTCAAAACTGTTCAATCCTAAGACAAAATGAATTAGGGTTAGACCAGCGTGATCAGACTGAACTTCCGATTGAGGAAAACTGTTAAAAGATACGTACCAGGAAAATTAAGATGAATGGTTAGACTCGTACTTAATATACCATACTTAAAATTGCTTTGCCCTATGGTATTCGGCAGGGATATAGTGTGCGAACACTTTTACGATAAATATTTTCCACTAATTGTAATTTTTGGTACGTAAAAATTCGTTTTTCTTCAATAAAATCACAAACGACAGCAAATTGTCAATCAAGCGTTCCCATCAAATCACAGTTTGAAATTCGAATCACGAAATAAAAAGATAAAAATCGACCAGGCTCAAATACAAACGAAAAAAAGGTTGATTATAAAGAACCAAAAAGTTTTGACATGCAGAGTTATGCTGCATTATGTATATTTCTGGTAATTAAATAGGAATATAATAAAAACATAACATCACGCCTTGTTTCTCCGAAGGGTTGGGCAGAGATGTACCTATAGTACACCCACATTTCGCCAGTTATGAACAAAACAAAAAAAAATAAAAACAAAGCACAAAAATTTGAACCAAAAAAAAACAAAAAAAAATCATTGATACCACCATTCGTTCATTTTTCATTTGTTAAATAAACATGTATGTCATGAATCCTTTACACTCATTGTTCCCTAGTTTAAAACTAGGAATTCATATACCTCTACTTCAGGTACTCTCAACTCAAACTCTCAGTATTAAAATCCAAGCGCGATCACAAATTCAGGCTAAGGGCTACTACGGAAAACTCATGAAAAAAACATTAATACTGCGCGACGCAGAAATCGAACCTATGAGCAGCACTCAGCAGTCCCGCATCTCGCTACTAGATCATCGAAACTGTTGAGTGTGGTTGTCTATGAGTTGGTCTTTGATAAACTCTATTTACAGGCTGGTTACAGTGCTTAAACAGTTAAACCAAAGTGAATTTTATTCTCGTT
Source organism: Fissipunctia ypsillon (assembly GCA_947568875.1). Classification (NCBI taxonomy): domain Eukaryota; kingdom Metazoa; phylum Arthropoda; class Insecta; order Lepidoptera; family Noctuidae; genus Fissipunctia; species Fissipunctia ypsillon. The sequence continues at coordinate 11,377,254 of OX387663.1, read as the reverse complement.
AGAGGAAAAAAAAGAAAAAAGATTTAATTTGGGACACGCATAGGAAAGTACTCTTTATGACACCTTTGATACCAAACACAATAAGTATGTATATTAATCTTAAAAATATTTTTTTTCGGTATCACTTCGAGTCCGCTATAAGTCGCCATGTTGAATTTTATGTGACGTAATATAGCCTATAACCCGCGGAACAACATGTTTGTCAAAATACGACTAGCAGGTTAGGAGTTATGAGAGAACAGATGAACATACCTACATACAAACATATGTACATAGCCTGTTAAAATCATAACCGTCCTTTGGCTTTGCTATAGTCGGGTAAAAATGCATAACATTGTAGTTGAAAAACATGTTCTCCCATACGTTCCAACTGCAAATGTAAGTTACGCACAATATTGGGGGATTTACCATGTTTTTTTTAAGACTATAGACTTCTTATAGGTTTTCCTGTAATCTATAATATAGAACTATTTTCTGTATTTTTTTTTTTCAAAATTAATGCTCGTTAGTTTCGGAGCAAAGGGGTATGGGAAATTTTCATCTATTTTCTTGAATAATTTTAAAACCATTTATTTTAAAATTATAAAAAATAAACAATAAAGACACTCATAGTAAGCCCTTTCTTTTGATATGTCACACGGTACAGTTTGCAAAAACTTCTTTTTTTATTTTCTTATTTGCCGCCAATCATCCTCTATATTATTATTTACGTTTACGTAACGCGTCCATGTTTGGGTCACAAAAATTGATATGTGTACCTCGGACCATTAGAATCGGAGCAAATTAGCTGTGACAGACAGGCGGACACACGAGTGGATTTGGATTCCGTTTTTTTCTTTTTGAGGTAGGTAAGTACAGGAACCTAAAAACAAATTAATATAATAGAAATACAAAAATAAAGAACAATAAGATTACTGGTGGGTTGCTGTCTGATGTAAAGTAACTGTGAAAGGATTGTAGGATGATTGCAGTTAAAAGTACTGTCAGCAAATAAGGTTTGATACCATTATAAGGGGTGACATCAGCTAAAGCGCGGTCACTGTCGAACTGCATAGAAAAGAAAGGGAAGCGCGATGACAGAACGCTGGCAATTTATTGCAAAATATGAAGCAATTATCTATTTATAAAAAAATCTATTGATTGGACTAAAAAATTAAAACACATATGTTAATAGGTATGTTGCTTGTAGAATAATCGGACATAAAAACAGAATGATTGCATGCGTAAAAGTATTTTTAGAGGTATTTTCGTGATTTTTTTCTATCCAATCAAATTAGTTGTATTATGTTTTCAACACACTATCATATAGCATATATCCTGAAGAATATCCTTTTTTTTTGTTTTGTTTACTGCAGTGGATCATATACTTTTAGGCATTATAAAACTTGCGTTTAGCTCCTGTAGTGCCCTTACATCATTACTTTACGCTTACTCGCTATGTGTCCACCTCCACACTCCCCACTCCTCCCCACCACCTCCACACTCGCAAAGGATCCCGTAAACATGTTTAAGATCATTGTGGAATATGAAATACATTCATTCTCTTTGATCCATTGTTAGTCCGCATGTGTTCTGACAATGCCCGTGCGATCCACCAGGTGGCGCTTTACAAAATGTCCGCCATTGTCGCCAGTTATTTATGAATTTCAATACATTCCTTTGGTATTGGAAACTATTGAAAACTACAAACATCTTATGGAATATTATCAGTTTTCTTAGTATTTCTCTGCAGAGAAAAGCCGGGTCTAAAATTGTATAGGTATTTGTTCATTTCTGTTTGGATTATTGTCATGATTGTGAGAATTAAGAAGTTAACCAACTACAATGGTTTTTATGGGAACTTGTAAAAAATAAGGAAAAGAAGAACGAAAGTACATTTAGTATATATTTATACATTTATTTAGGACAGACTAAAAAACCTCAACATATTCTGCAAAATAAAAGCAACCACCCTGTGGGTAAGACAGACTGGACACTCACGCCCGGTTTCTAAATAGCTAATCAACACAATTTGCTTACAGATTGTTAAAAGGAGATCGCCCATTCTGGGATTATTAATTTTGGAAGCCGTCAATAATAGTTACAGAATTTCAAAGAACACATAGAATGCATTATTTTTTACTAAGGCGTCAAAGCCGAGAATAATTTGGGTTCGGAGATATACAAGATGTAACATAAATAACGCACAACCTCTTAAGGGGTCATTGTACTCGTCATTATGAACAATTTTTACTATGGGACCAAACATGAAATCGCGAAAAAAAAATCAGCTGTTCCCTACATTTTGACGAGTGCGAACATAAATGTAGGGAGCAGCTGATTTTTTTTCGCGATTTCAGGTTTGGTCCCATAGTAAAAGTTGTTCATAATGATGAGTACAATGACCCCTTAAGAGGTTGTACGTTAATTATGTTACACCTAAGGGCTCGATACACCGTATACTCAGCTATCACATACCAAAATTTGAAACTTTTTTTCCATAGATCTCAGAATAAAATATTTTTCTATTCTTTTTTGAAAAATGTACACCTTGCTTTACTAATATGGCTGTAATTTCTAAAAAAATGGGCATCCTAAATAGGGTGAAGCGATACTTTACGCCTGGACAGCTTTTAACTCTCTACAAAGTGCAAGTCCGATCCTGCATGGAGTATTGCAGCCACCTTTGGGATGGCTCAGCTAAATACCAACTAGCCGCGCTTGATTTGGTGGAACGCAGAGCTAAGAGGCTCATTGGCGACGTAAGACTGGTGGATGCCAAGCTTCACAGCTTAGCTCATCGCCGCAAGGTTGCCTGCTTGTCGGTCTTTTATTTGTATATTTTTTTTTTTTTTTTTTTTTTTTTTATAATTTTTATTTTATTTATTTGTATAAAATTGTAAAAAATAAAATAAAAATTAATAAGTCATCTAGACCTTGATCCATATGATGATAGTAATACACACTACTTATACAACGTGTATCTGGATGTACGACATTAAATGAAAACGAGCACAGTACTAATCCATCGAAACATTTTAAAACACGATGATTAGTAGTTAATGGAAAATTTAAAAATTACAGTTTTCAAACTAAATAAATAGCAGAATCAACTGCATAAAAAGTAAACACGCTTTATCTACGAAAGTCACTGGCCACCGGTGCGGTGCGGGGCGTGGCGTGGCGGTGTGGGGCGCAGGCACTTCAGTCGGAGAACAATACAAACGCAGAGAATAGAATCATATGTTTTGTACAGGTTCTTGACTTTACAATATTATTACGGACTCAGATCTACATCATGTTGAAAAATAAGAAAATGAAAAATAATTTCCTATGGCTAAAGTATCCATAGGATTTGATTGTTTTTTTTTTGTATACGGGTAAAGAACATGATTCTCTGTACGTGGTTTAAAGGAATGTCAAACGTCCTGTTCCACCTTGTATATAACCTATGTTAGTACTAAATGATTTTTTTTTTAGTTTAAGTATCTGTTGCACTTACTTGACGCACCGGGTACATACATGCACATGTATATGTACCCAATGCGCCATCATGGTGCAACATGGCTTCTCACTAATGATTTTCAGAATGCCGTTGACGCTCCCACGCACTCTGCGCATCATGGACGCAATCCTTTTTCGCAGGATGGTATTGCAACCATCAGTATGTGCTTCGGCAAACATTCCTGATGCACTACAGTAATGTGGAAGCCCCAACAACATTCTGAAGGCATTATTATACTGAACTCTGAGGGCGTTGTATGCAGAGGTCTCGAACCTACTGATTTTTCGGTATTTCTACCGATATGGGCTCTCGTTATAAATTAGTCTGTAAGTTTTTTTTTTCAATAAATAAACGAATTTGATTGAATATTGTATTCTTTTGGCAAATACCGCGTTTGGGTACAAATATACCGATTTTAGCCGATCTCGCTCTATGACGTTCGAGACCACTGGTTGTATGCCCTTTGCGTATATTGAACCCACAGAGTGCACGTGTACAAAGATTGGCAAAAAGCCTTAACACGAGTAACTTTCACTTCTGATGTACAACGTGCAAACCTGTGGGCCAACATATTGCATCGGCAACCCAATTGCGTAAAACACTATCAATCATAATCTGAATGATTTTGAAGCAAATTGCTAATTCATTGCTTCATATGTTCGAAAAATTTGTCTGCTCAACAACGTAAATAACGCAATGAATGTTGTTGAACTGTCAAATGAAACCGATTCCTACTGTAATTGTGTTACGCAATTGCGCCGCTGATATAGATATAGATATAATGCAGTTTTATAGTAATTTCCCGAATCTGCCTTATAAACAAATACTTTAAATCCTACTCGCTTACCTGACAGACGTTGGCCTGTCCTGTCAATAGTTCATACAATGTTTTTTCGATTAGTTTTTCCCGAATTTGAAAATATTCCGGGAAACTTTTTCACTTAATAGGAGTGATTAACTGATGTGCTTGATGTGCTTACCAACGAACAGCATTTCATTTTTATTATATAAGGTCAAATTTTAGTAAGCGAAAATATTTTAAGGGGTATATATATCTATCTATATATACGTAAATAAAAAGAAAAGTCCTGACTGACTGACTCATCAACGCCCAGCCCAAACCCTTGGACCTAGAAAGCTGAAATTTTGCGCAGAGGTTCCCTTTATAATGTAGACAAGGAGTAACGAAGGATTTTTTGAAATTCAACCCCTAAGGGCTAATTAGGGGATGAAACTTTGTATGGAAAATCGTCATTTTGGTAATTTAAACCATGAAAATTGACATTTATTGGCCCTGTCACTTTTTTGTAAATAAAGAATTATTTATTATTTATTTATTTAGCTTTCTGGTTCCAACTTAAAAACCAAGTGTTTCAGCGTTTTTGGAAAATCATCCCCTAAGGGGGGGAAATAGAGGATGAAAGTTTGTACGGAAGAAATTGGTATTAAACTCTTTGTTTATAAATTACGAATGACTTGTTTTGGCGTTTTTGGAAAATCATCCCCTAGGGGGATGATTTTAGTGATTCCAATCCTCAGTAACTCATCATCGTCAGCCCGACTTTCGCCCTCACTAGACACTTTAGTAATTCAGAGAACAATAACTTTACTAAATACCGTACCTGTAATTAGGTAACTATTTTTTTCGAAATTCCAACTGGATAGGGATTAGAGAGGATTTACATTTTCGCTTTAAAGTTGCCTTCTTTGGCATGTAAGTAGGTAATTTTCCGTTCCATTATATATTCCGTTACTGAGGAGCTCGTGGCTAAGTAATATCAGCCGCATGGGTCGATCCATCAGGTTAAGCTGCGCTTGCCGGGGTTGGTCCGTGGATGGGTGACCATCTTTACATACCGAGACTCCTCCGTGCCTCGGAAAGCACGTTAAGCCGTTGGTCCCGGCTGTCATTCGTGGATCTTTGACAGTCGTTACGGGTCGTCAGAAGCCCGAAAGTCTGACAATCAGTCTTACCAAGGGGTATCGTATTACCCAGTAACTGGGTTGTGGAGGTCAGATAGGCAGTCGCTCCATGTAAAATACTGGTATTCAGCTGCATCCGGTTAGACTGGAAGCCGACCCCAATATAGTTGGGAAAAGGCTAGGCAGATGATGATGATATATATTCCGTTAGATACTATTGTTAGGTTTTAGGACTATTGGAACAAAGTCCTTTTACGCACTTGCGGTAGGAGTAAACTGGCAGAAATCGTCAAAAACGAAAAAGCGTTCATATTTGTATGCCCCCTTCATGCGACTTTCTTCTTTCGAAACCATCAGTCGAATCGATTTTTCGATTTTTTCTTTCGAATTGGTCAAAATGAAAAACCGAGATGGCGGGTGCGAATATTTTCTAATTTTTCGTCATGGGTATCAAAGTTTTCAAGGGTGCTAAAGTCGACAGTGAGTTCAAAATGTAAATCTAAGATGGCGGCTGCAAAAATTTTGTTTTTGTTTTAAATCTTAGATGTGAGAAGAAACTTCGTTCCTGACGGGGGTCCCCGACCACACACGTTTTTTATCCTCCAGCAATTATACATAATTATATCAATCCACGCGCTGCTCCTCGGATACTATATAAGCAGTGCGAGAAGACATTGTTTACCTGGATTAACACATAGGGTACTTTTAATCAAAATAATAATTTGATTGGAGATTCAGTCGCGAGACTAAGCGGACGTGTCTTTTGTTGATTATACCAAAATTGATTAAATAAATACGAATAATGCTATTGCAAATCTGTTGAGTCAGATTTAGTCAGTAAAGTGTCGAGTGTTAAATAACTTTCTCACTGTGCAAGATGAACTAAATAGTTTTATAGACAATCAGCGTTTTCTGTGTTGGTACTATGTTTAACCCAGGAGACAGCCCCTTCGGACGCAGTAAATTGATACGTCGAAGTCCTCCACCGACGCCATCGCCTGACGATTAAAACCAGACAACAGAACCAGCGCCACCAGCAGCCACGGAAAATGAACTTCCAGCCGAATGCGTCTCCACATCGGAGATACAGAGATGGATTGGATCCATCGAAACTATTTTGACTGAAGTTTTCTGGATTGTGGGAGAGGGTAAAATGAATTCCGAACAGAAACTACGTGTCACCAATCTTTGTCGTAGAGTTTCACATGGGACGTCCCAGATGGCCGTACTCTACCAATCCTTGAAGCAGAAGACTATCCAGGCGCACACTACCATCCAGCACCTTCAAGCCCACCGGAATGTTGCGGAATCCATTTACCAGTTCAAAGAGGTAATTGAAACTAAAATGAGCCGACCCGAACCAGAAGGTACCTCCTATGCCAACATGGTAAAGAAAGGCGCTGATACTTTTATTCGACCAGCTAATCTCAGTTCGATTGCTATATATCCCAGCGATAAAAGCAAAACCAGTGACGACACCAAGTCATTGGTACAAAAAATCATCTCGCCTGAGGAGTTAGAACTACATGTTCGCGGACTGAGCAAAATTAGAAACGGAGCCGTCATTATCAGGACGGATAACAAAGGCGATATTGAAAAATTAAAAAGCTCACAAAAATAAGTATCCTCGGGACTTACAGTTGAAGAACCATCTAAACGCCGCCCTAGGATTGCTATCATCGGTGTTCCTGTAGCCCTTACGGAAAAAGAGGTATTCGACTGCATTTATGTGCGAAACCTTGCCGATAAATTGCCGAACACCACTCAAGAGTCCTTTTTACAATCCATCAAATTGAGCCATAAGTCAGGAAAGAAGGATCGCCCTACCTGCAATTACATAATGGAAGTTCCTGCCAGTACCAGGAAAATTATAATGGACCAAGGCCGAATCTTCATAAACTGGACATCATGTCCAGTAAGAGATTTCACTATTGTGACCCGCTGCTTTAACTGCCAGCAGTTCGGACACGCAGCCAAATTTTGCAGAGAAACAGCCCCTACTTGCAACCTCTGTGGAGAGATTGGACATTCTTTCAAGGTATGCGCCAATAAATGTTCTCCGCCTCAATGTGCGACCTGCAAACGCTTCAAGAGGAGAAATGATCATCCAACTGGTGATGTGAACTGTCCGGCACGTAAATATGCAGAGGACAATTATGTTAATTCTATTGACTATGAAGGCGCCTAGGAGCGCCACCGTCTACTTTTTTAATCTAGCACATACACAGTAGGTTAGTTTTTTATATATATTTCGTTATGGCCAATCAGCTAATTTGTGACCTAGATAGTTTTTCCATGTCTGAAGCTAAAATCTGTAATGTCGAGGAGTGTAAAGGTGTAATCGTCACTGGGGACAATACATTGACTTTACTCATACAAAATATTCGCAGTACAAGTCGAAATTTTGATGGTTTCCTAGTTTTAATACAAAATCTTGACATATGTTTTGACATTATAGTTCTAATGGAATGTTGGCTGTCCAAACAAATGACCAATATACCATCTCTTGATGGCTATAATCTTCACAAAAGTGATGTAACTTTCAACCAGAATGATGGCATAGTGGTTTATATTAAAAATAATTTAAAAACAGTAGTAGAACAACCCCATTTCCTAGACTGTAACTGCTTAGTAATTAAAATTATCCCAGATATAGTAATTATGGCTATTTATATACCTCCTTCCCAAAGTATTGATAGGTTTTTAGATTCGCTTAATAATAATTTAGGAAAAATATCTTCATTTAAAAATATAGTACTAATAGGAGATATCAACATAAACATTGCTGCCGAGAGAATCGATACTCATTCTCATATTTACCTAAATATATGCTCATTTCATGGACTTCTACCAGGTCATTATCACCCAACACACCAGAGTGGCTCTTGTCTAGACCACATTCTCATAAAAACAAAAAGTCCATCCAAAACATTAGTTACTAATTCTTCACTAACCGATCATCAAGCCATCTTACTAACATTACAAGTGTCGTCTCCTAGAAAAAACTGCATGCGTAGCTATACTAAACTCAATATGACGAGTCTTGAAACTGACTTACGCGGTATTAATTTTGACCCCGTTTACGATTCACATGATCCAAATATTTCTATACAATATTTTGTCGATATGGTACAAACAGTGATAAGGAAAAATACATTTAATAAAATAATACCTAGAAAGTATAGTAACATGGATAACGCCCGGACTTGTTTGCTGTATCAGACATAGAGATAAACTTCACCAAAACTCGAAACATGCACCAGATGATGAACTACTTTCAATTGTTTACAAGCGTTACAGAAATTTCTGTAATAATCTGTTGAAAGAGCTAAAATGCCAATATGATAAAAACCAACTACAGAAAGCAGGGAAAAACAATAAACTTATTTGGAAATTCATAAAAACAAATACATTTAGGTCAAAAAATCCTGAACCTGCTCTTGAGCTTTTATCTTCTGAGTTAAGCCCAACCGAAGCAGCAGATAAGGCTAACAACTTCTTCATTAACGTCGGCAAAAACTTAGCGGAAAATACAATATTAAATAATAGAGATTTTTCCATTTCAAGCCAAACCATGACATTGGCAATGCAAAACTCCTTTGTCTTATTAAATACTGATGTTGATGAAGTAATTAGTTTTATAGACGGATTAAAGGAAAATTGTGCCGTAGGATCTGATGACATGCCCAATAGCATACTTAAAAGATTTAAACATGTCATTGCCCCTCCCCTGACCCACATTTTTCAGCTATGTTTAACAAAAGGAATATTTCCTACATTGCTTAAAAAAGCCGTGGTCATCCCTGTGTTTAAAGCTGGAGACAAAAACTGTGTAAATAACTATATACCAATATCAGTTCTAACTGGCCTCTCAAAGATTTTGGAAAAAGTTATAAACAGTAGACTAGTAAAATTATCTTGCAGGAAATAAATTACTCTCTGATCATCAATTTGGTTTTAGGCCTAAACGATCAACAAGCCAAGCTGTTCACCGGCTAACAAATTGTATAAGCACAAAGCTGGATAATGGCATGCACACTATAGGGATATTTTTAGACCTCGCCAAGGCTTTTGACACAATTTCTGGTTCTTTACTTTTGAACAAGCTTGAAAGGTTGGGGATACCGGGAGTACAATTGCAACTTTTAACTGATTATCTTAGTGACCACCATCAGTGTGTAAAAATAGGTCATTTCAGGAGTTCTGAACTAAAGAATAACTGCTATGGAATCCCACAAGGCAGAATTTTGGGCCCTACCTTGTTTTTAATCTATTTATTTTAATGACCTTTGCAATTTGATACTCCAAAAGGTTGTAATTATGTCATACGCGGATGACACAGCTCTATTGTTCACTGCGAAATCAATGGCAGACGTCTACGAGGTAGCACAGAAGGGTTTGAATACGGTGGTTAATTGGCTTAATAATAATCTCCTTACATTAAATACAGATAAAACCAAGTACCTATTACTTACAATGAGAAATACTAATCAAACGCTTACTAACGTAAACATCCTAGCGCATAACAACTGTAATTTACATTATGCTGATTTTGCATGCACTTGTCCCACTTTAGCTAAAACCGACCATATCAAATATCTAGGCGTTACGATTGACACAAATCTGAATTTCCGCAAATATATTGATTTATTATGCACTAGAGTACGTAAATAAATATACATTTTTTTTTAATTTACATAACATTGCCGACTTTAAATTAATTAAACAGGTTTATTTGGCTTTGTGTCAATCCATTATCACCTACTGCATAAAATCCTGGGGTGGAGCCGCCAAATCAAATTTTAATAGGTACACCTAGAACGGGCCCAAAGAGCAGTTTTAAAGGTTGCTACTTTTAGACCATTTAGATATCCTACTCACCAGCTTTACACGGCATGTGAGGTACTAACAATACGCCAATTATTTGTTTTGAATGTCATTTTGCTTCAGCACAGCGAATTTGATTTTAACCCAGTACCTTCAGAAAAGAGAAGAAAGGATTTGGTTTGTGCTAACCCTCAGACTAAACATGCTTACGCTAGACGATTTTATTTCTTTTTAGGACCCTATTTATATAATCAGTTCAACAGACTGTTAAAGATTTATAATTTAACTTATAAAAAATGTTATTTACGAATGCGACATAAAGCTCTAAGATCTGTTCGCGAGACCGTTACCTTCGCCACAACTGCAAGTCGTACTAACCATGGTAGCAACGCACCCATGAATCGACTAATGGGAAACTATAATAAAATCGCTACACGCACCAACAGCATCGACATCTTCTCTAACTCTTTCTGTCAATTCCGTACGAGGCTTTTATCCAGCTTGGAGTCTCAAGACCTCTGTGCGATACGAGCCGTTAATTAATAAAAATTGTTTGCACTTCGATTTTCTACATCCTCAGCCTTTTTTGTTATATACTAACCATTGTATTTGTGAACATAGCGCATTTTCGTATATTTTTTTTTCATTATTATTGTAATATATTTAAGTAACTAAACTAACGGTACCTACCCCGTCCCTTAATCATCAAGATGTTTGCTAGTGCTGTGCACTTCTGTAAGTGACGTACTCACAATATCTGTAACTGTTTGTGATTTTTGTTTGTGTATGTTCTAGTGAGTAAGTTGTTGAAGTGTCATATCAATAAATAAATAAATAAATGCAAGAATATTTGGGAGCACTTAATTATACAGACACGGAAAAACTGCTGGAAATTTTAACATAAGCTTAGTATTTAGTCTTTATATTATTGTCATTCGCATTATTCGGTAATTTATTTAAACATATTATTAAACAGTCTAGTTTTAGTATTTTATACCCAAATAATTACTTTTTTTTTTATTATTATCTAAACTTTTATTTTTTCAAATCTTAAATACACTATACAATTACTAACATAATAATAATAATATGTACAAGTATATAAAAAAGGGAGGGGGTAAATAATCTGAGGGCATCAAAAAATTCATCCGCATCGCTGTCAACAGGAAAAGTGCCCAGAAGGCTGGCAGCATTGCCACGTTGTATAGCAATGCTGATTCTTTGGCCAAAAAATAGGCCAGCCCTCTGGTCACGTGTGGAGTCGACCAACCGCCTGGCGATGTCTCGAAAAACTAAGTGGGCACTCGAACCCCATGGCCCAAGTGTTTCAACCCCAAACGGCTCGAACATATAAGTCCCAATAAGACTGGAGTATTTGCGCCGTTTGAGGTTTTCCGCACCCGCAGCAGCCGCTCCAGCACAGCCTGCCGTGCTAGGAAGATGGGATGGCGCAAGGGTGTTGACACACGTTGCATCCCACACCAAAGGCCTACCTACCTTCCAAGGCATTATGGTCATTCCGTCTGGTCTCTTTCCATCGTCGCGTGCTAAGCCATTGGGTTCTAAAACAGCTGGCACCCCGGCGGTGACAAGAGCACGACGGATGATGTCATTGATGCTGGCGTGCCGTGCTATCCGGCCTGCGCTCTTACTGCAGGATAGGCCATGTTGTCCGAGGCAGTCGACACTGACACCGCTTTGGCAGCGATGCGGAGCCACGCAGGGAGCGCCCAGACGCAGACAAGTAGCGAGCCGGAAGGTGGTGTCACCCAGCATGGTGCCTATGTTGGGTGACGGTAGCGCCTGAAGCCAGAGGCCCGACTCCCACTCCCCCACAGCCAGCAGGCGGGCACGCTCAGCAGTATTGGTGGTCGTATTAATTAGATTATTCCGTACCAACCTGCAGAGCGGTTCATCCCACTGCCTCTGGGAAGATAGGTTCAAGGGCCGATCTGTATCCGGGCAAGCCACTTTCCAGGCGTTCACTGCGTCAGTCAAACACGGCACTTCTGAGTCAACCAAGGAGGGGGCTACAATTTTCTCGGTCAACTTTTCCGTGCTGTGGACAGAGGACAGGAACGCCGGTAAGCTAATACTGGTAATTTTGCGGACGCCGAGGCCACCAAAACGGATGGGTAGTGTGGCTTGCAGCCACGCTCGGTCGTCCAGGGCCACATTTAAAATGGATGTTAGTGTGCTGCGAATAATTTGGTCAATTTTGTCCAAGAGGTTTGGCTGCTTCCATAAAGGGGAAGAACGTAGAAAGTAAATAAAATTTGGGCCAAAACAACAGTATCTAATCAGGGTGAATGCCGAATGTAAATTAATTTTGAAGAGTCTGTCCGAAATGTCGTTGATGTTTTTGATTTTTTCGTTGATAAATGGAGAAAAGCTGTCTTCTAAAATTGGGGAACCTAGGAGGTGCAGTGAACTTTTTTCTAAAATTTTGATTTGTGGGGCTATTGCATTAAATTTTTCTAGAGTCAGTTGTCTGTCGGTAATGTCAGAAAGGTAAATTTCACACTTTGATGGGTTAAGGTCCAAGCCAATAGATTTAAATTCCTCTTTGAGAAGCTGTAGGTCTTTCAAAACGGTGTCTACATCACCTCCTAGCGTTCCATCATCTAAATACCACACGTTAAATTTTGAATTTAGTTTCTGGATAACTGGATGAATAGCCAAGCTGAAAATAACTGGCCCGAGAGGGTCACCTTGTTGGCATCCTACTGCAGATTCCAAAACATTGTCCTTGTATAATAATTTAGAAGGGTACCTGTAACATTGCCACATAAAACCATAAATTTCGGGTATTTCCTTTTTGACTTCAGCCAACAAAGTGTCCCTGTTGACAGAGTTAAAGGCGTTCTTAACGTCAACCTTGAGGACGACCTCACCTTTGTTGGAGTTTAAAAAGGTGGAAAGGGCATGCACGGCAGCCTCACAGCCCCCTTTTGAGCCAAAACCAAGCTGTAGGGGCTGAAACTTAGCTGTAAGCGATTCGCTATACAGCTTACAGCATATTTTGGCTGCCGTACGCCTGTACGTGCACCCAACGGCGATGAGACGAATGCCGCCGTCCTTCTTGCGCAGGGCACATAGGTTGGCCCCGTACAAGACATCGATGACGGCCTCGTTGACACCGCCGGTGAGCATGAGTTTTATCAGGGCCGCAAGCTCCTTCAATAGCGACTCACCAGCTTCCCCGGCGCCTGAACTTAATAGGTCCTTTAAATGTTGTGGAGTCAGGCCGTCGAGGCCGCCGGCGGAACCACTTCACGGCAAGCTCACGGCTGCAATCAACTGGGGAGCCGAAACGTTTAGGAAGGTTGAATTTAGGTCGGGAGGATCGGGGGGGTCGGAAAAGGTGAGACCATCCGCAGAATTATTACCTAGATCAGGCAGAACACTACATTAAGAAAAATTGTACCTCGCTTGTTATTATGTAAACCTTTATTTTGACTTAATTCTTGAATAAAAATTATTATAATCCCGGTAGTACGTTTCCGTGGGATATTTTCCGACATCCACGCGGGCGAAGCCACGGGCTAAAGCTAGTCTACTCATAAAACTGAACAACTTTTCCCAATAAACATGGGTCGTAATAAGGTTTTTATTTTTTGGACTGTCCATATAAATTGTACGTTCAGCTACCTAACTGGTTTAGTATCGGGTTAGAATTATTTTTTCACATTTTGACTGATGTTTATTGGGAAAAGTTGTTTAGTTTTATGAGTAGATAAACTCCTTAAAATATTTGCGCTTACTAAAATTTCACCTTATATAGATTGAGATAATTTTATATGTTGTTGTTTAAAAGCAATTTATTAAAAGGTGTGTGTGTGTGTGTGTGTGTGTATCATCATTCAAATCAACCATCGACAATAATGTCACCAGCTGCGTCCTTGACCTATCTACCTATTTTCTCGAACGTTTTGAGTTTTGGCAGCCACAATCACAAGACGACGAATCACTGATAGCGATGCCTGGCAAGTAATTGTACCATCTCGATGTTGTTTACAGCAGTACACTAGTGCGTCGACCGCATGCTACACGTCTTGCGCATTTTTTTTTTAAATTAAAAATCGTTATTATCGTGAAACTGCATCGTGAAGGAGAAATCCGGTTTTCATTCGTGCACCGTTAACTGAGAAAAAGGTAAGTTATGGGCTGATATTTCTTTTGTTTTGTTCTTTTTTTTGTCGATGGTTGACGTTTAAATACGGAAGACTTTTCTCGAGTTTAAATATAGAACGTGCATAGAAATGACGATAGGTTATCGTTTGAAGTCGCACAGTGATAGAAATGCTAGAAATAATAACAATCTTGGATGTAATAGTTTCAAAATAAACAACGTTATCACTTTTACTGGGCTGATAGAACTGATTTCTATTGTGTTAATTAGACAATAAGATTGATTGCGCGTTTATTACTATTTTCCGCTTCTTACAAACAAAGATTAATTAAAAAACATTACTGTCAAATTCGCGGAATGTTTTTTTTTGTGCATTAATGTCAGTGTTACTTGCCTTTTGCTCAACTGTCAGACTAGATGTCAAATCAACTGGCAACTACCCTACAATATTATCTTGTGTTTGCTTTTATACGCCAATGTAATCAATAATATTATTTTGTCTGGTTGCAAAAAATAAAAACCGTTACTCATAATTATACCTAATCATTTATTTATACGAACTCGATACTAATTTGCTTCGAGGAAACAGCAAGTTCGCGAAATATTTTAAACTTTTCGATTGTGAAAATACTTTCTGGTTCTGTAAATAGAAATTTTACGTCAAATTCTTCATTAATTTTTTTTGATTTCAATTTTCAATGCATTTATATTTTAAATACAGCAACGGTATCTTTTGAAAAGCGAAGTATTTTATAACAACTTTTGTAGGCTGCCATAACCATTCACTCACCTACAGTTTTTCGAATCTACATAGGCTTTGTGCATTAACTCAATCACTGTGCTCGATAAATTATTTGAAACAGTTTTAAAAATATTTTAACGGCAGATTATCATGCTTTGGTGTACCAGCGAACCGGATATCTACTTGTGAAAGCGACATAGCAACTGGTGTTAACTCACAGTAATTATTAGAATATTTATTAATTACTATTAGTCAACACCCATCCAAAGAATACACAACACTTTATCAACTAACAAACGGGTCTGAACACACATGGTTTCTTCCAGTAAACCCTAATACTACATACCAGCTCTCTTATTTTATCTTTGTTTTATATAATACAAGCTGTTGCCCGTGACTTCGTCTGCGATCCAGGATGAAAAGTAGCTTGTGTCCTTTTCCAGGTCTAAGGCTACATAACTGTCAAATATCATAACAAACATCCAAACTTTCACACTAATAATATTAATAGCTGCTCCCCGCGGTTTTATAAGTCTTGATCCCGTGGGAATATCGAGATAAAAAGGTATCCCATCTCCTAACCCAGCACCCTAATTGCGTAACACGCTATCAATCACAATCTGAATGATTTTGAAGTAAATTGCTAATCCATTGCTTCGTATGTTCGAAAAATTTGGCTGCTCAACAACGTAAATAACGCAATGAATGTTGTTGAACTGTCAAAATAAAATATATTTCTACTGTAAGTGTGTTACGCAATTGCCCCGCAGGTCATGGTCTACCCATGTGCCAAATATCATCCAAATCCGTTCAGCCGTTCCAGCGTGAAAGCGTAACAAACACACTTTCGCATTTATTTTAGTTAGGATATACCTACATATAGTAGGATGGTTTTGTATGCCTACTGCTATTGCTATACCAATATCTATAATATATAAATAAACCTAGAGAGCCTCCTCGAAAAGGAACTTTATGCTTAGTAGCATTTGCTTCAATTTTCTTTGACAGCAAGCTATGTTGCAACAGCCCTTCTGTAAATCGCTTGCAACAGGATCTAACAGTTCTCTAATACTCTACGGGACTTTAATAATGATGGATTACCTTATCATAACATAACCTAACAAAATATCACGCCTGTATTCCCCGAAGGGTTAGGCAGAGGTGCACCTACAGCCCACCCACATTTTGCCAATTAAGTCCCATGTAATAAGGGGCGAGCCTAATGCTATCAACCGGCCACAAATTCAGACTCCGGGCTGCTTCTGAGAAATTCCAGATGGAAAAACACTTTGCCCGACCCGGAATCGAACCCAGGACCTCATGCTCTTGCGACCACTAGACCAACGAGGCAGTTCTCTTATTACAAGCAGACAATCTCGATACAAACGATCATTACTTAAGGTGACGATAACCAACTTTGTATGATTTTAAACTGAAGATCACGTCTAAACGAGTAATGTTAATGATTTGGAAAAAATGTATGGTAAATTAGGGTATTTTTTTAATAACTTAATATGTGAATATTTTAGATCGTGTTTATATTACATAGTGTAATTAATTTATAAAGTTATGTCTAACGCGGATAAAAAACTGAGAATCACGCAAAAACTATCAAGCGTATTTTTATGAAACATTCATCATTTTCAAGATAATTTAATTATTTATCTTTTATTATACGAGTTTTAATATAATACCTTTTGTTTTATGCATAATAAATTAATAATGCGTCTAATTTGGGACAGCGCTCCTTGATGGGTGAGTCCTATGGGTTGACGTACGACGCATAGAACACACAAGCTATGCGCTCAAGGCCGTTGGCATATATCTGCGACTTAATAAATATTTCATGGGACTTTGGAAATAACCAGTAATTTCGGGTTTACTTAGCTGCTGCCTACCCCCATCCAGGGCTTACAGGTGTGATGGTGATTACACTATACGATTAAATCAAGAGCAGCATTGGCATGGAACTAAAGAAAGGATATAGATCACCACATATTGAGCGCGAAGGCTCCTGCAAACAGGCGCGACACGCGACGTGGCACAAAGGCACCGCTCGTCGCGCGACATGCGGTGCCTTTGTGTCGCGTGCGATTCGCGTCATTTGTCACGCCTGTTTGTAAGAGCCTTAATTAGAAAAATCAAATCGTTGCTACGGGGGATGAGGAAAATGTCGTGAGCAAAGTTTTGAGTAAGTATGTACATACATACTTACTCAAAAATTTGGCACGAAGAAAAATCAGCTGATTCATACAAAAGTTCAATACCTACTCGACCAAAATGTATGAAACAGCTGATTTTTTTTCGTGATTTCAGAGTTGGTCCCATAGTGAAAGTAGTTCGTATTCATGGGTAGAACACCCTGCGAAAATTTGGATAGTGATTAAAAAAATGCCCTGTATAGGTAAAATTTTCCAAAAAAACGTTACAGTGGTTTAAAAGTATCTCACATTTTCTTTCACCATCATATGCCTAGCCTTCTACCAGCTGTTGGGGTCAGCTTCCAGTCTAACCGGATGCACCTAGAATTCACTTCGGGGGAGGGGGAAGGTGAGCCCTGACCAGAGACAAAGTAACAACAGTTTTCCCATCGGCAAAAATAACAAAATTCTAAACAGACTTTGAGGGATGAATTTTCAAAAACCCTTCCATAAAGTTTACTTGCTCACTTTCGTTATAAGGAACTCTTGTGCAAAATGTCATGCTTCTAGTTCTAGGACCAGCGGTTTAGGCGCGTTTGTGCCTTGTCTGTCAGTGACTGAATTTAACCCTTTAACCGCCTACGCCGGATTAATCCGATAAATATTTTCGTGTCCATTTCGCCAGGGTCGTATATTTACGAACAAACACGGTAATAATTCACTGTAAGCGCCCGCGCCCGGCTGGGGGCACGACAACTGATATGAAGTCGGGCGGTAAAAAGGTTAAGATTATTTTATAATTATGCATTTTGCTGTGATCTCCATAAGTTGACAATCAGGTTTTCCAATAGGTCGAATGATAAACTGCTCAGGCGACGGTTAGTAACGTAAAGACGTCAAACTGGTAACACGGAGACATTATGGAACGGGTTTCAGATGGTTCCTTATAAGATGAACCTGCTTTAAATTGGATAACTTAAAAATAGGAAGAGTTCCAATAGCTGTAATAGCGATAGTACTATGGTTTTATTAAATTGTTTTTTTTTTACCATTTATATTGTAAAATCACTTTATAACACCTCTGCCTAACCGTTCGGGGAATACAGGCGTGATGTCATGAGTGTTGTTTAAAAATATCTACAACTAGCTTCTGCCCGCGACTTCGTCCGCGTGAAATTTCTTGTTGCTCCGACCAACCCCGTCGCATCGCATCGCCTGCCCGCACTTTGTTTTCGTTTAGCGTTCTTTCTGACTTTTTTTCTAGGCGTTCTTTTGTTGGGCTCCTAGCGTTATGTTATATAGCCTATAGCCTTCCTCAAGAACATGGCTATCAAATGCAAAAATATTTTTTCAAATCTGACTGGTTATAGTTCTAGAGATTAGCGCGTTTAAACAGACAAACAAAAAACTAACTCTTCCGCTTTATTATTAGTATAGTACAGGTAGATTGATAGGTAGTAAAGGTAGGTTGGTTGATTGGTAGAGTATTCTATTCTATTCTATGGTGCCCAGTTACCTGGTGGCCCTACCGTTAGGTCCAACGAGAATATTAAAAGATCAAAAATAGTTTGGTCATCAGCCATTTCCTAACAACTGGCCAACGAGGACACGCCTATTTTTTAACCACTATCGGCAAAACCTCGTCAGATCAGTGGGCACGCACTTTTGCCACAAAAACAACCAACTGAAATCCATGTGCCTGTGTGTATGGTTTATCCTAGTACAGACATCTAACATTATATAATACCTTTGTAAATTATTTCTAAGATTTTTACCAATTTTCTATACTGAATAAATATTTAATATTAGTTATAAAATCTGTCATTAGTCAATAGGGCGAGCCTCCCAGCGCCCCAAGGGCGATCTAAACGCGTTATCAAAACAACAGCATGATGTAATTGAGCCAAGAAGCCGCACATTGATAACATTGGCTGTTGTGACGTAGCAAGTTGTTGACATCGCAGCAGCTTCATTATCGAGGGCCGTTCTGATTGTTTGTCTAGAATTTGTAGAAGTGTCGTGATGTTGCGTAAGATTTTTTCAAATTCTGTCTGTGGTCATTATCATCATTATTCTCCCGCCCTTATCCCATTCCCAATTTACTTGGGGTCGGCGCAACAAGTCTTGTTCTTCCATACTTCTCTATTAGGCGTCATCTCGATAGTCACCCCCTTTCTAGCCATACCTATCATCTTTCACACAGTCTATTTTATACTATTTTATACCTAGCCATCATTCATTGCGCCAGGGTAGTCCGCGAAATTCATTTTTTTTTACGTTTTTTGCAATTTACAGGTCAGTATTAGGTTGTAAATATGATTCACGACCGTAACAAATATGTAAGTAATTACAGAATTATATAATCATTAAAGTCATTAATACAAGTTTCTAAGACCAAGTAATCCTATTGGATGACTATTTCATGAAATCTTCAGGATTATACTAACTTAAATGATAAATGATATTATTTCTGTAAGTAGGTTTGTACAAACACTTTTACACGTCAATCATATTTTTTTTTTAACTAGATGAGGGCGGCGTTTCCTATCTGACTACTCTGAGAAGAAAGGATGAAACAAAATCAGAGGTCTTCTCTTTTAAAGTTCAGATATAATCCTGGTCAGATCATGTGAAGACCATGTAGATTGGTGTCTGAAATTTTCTTTTGAGGAAAGAACCACATAGATTGAGTGGACCTGTTAAGGAGTTGTATTACTGATTCTAATGATTATAATTCTGTAAATACATATTTGTTACGGTCTCGAATCATATTTTAATCAATATGCAATCTAATACTGACCTGCAAATTGAAAAAACGTAAGAAAATTTTAATTTCGCGGGCCACCCTGGCGCTTTTGCCTTAAGGTCTAATTTTAAGTGCATAGTG
This sequence comes from Fissipunctia ypsillon, assembly GCA_947568875.1. Classification (NCBI taxonomy): domain Eukaryota; kingdom Metazoa; phylum Arthropoda; class Insecta; order Lepidoptera; family Noctuidae; genus Fissipunctia; species Fissipunctia ypsillon. The sequence continues at coordinate 11,357,118 of OX387663.1, read as the reverse complement.
CCGGATTCCGGGGCAGTAAACTGTGCAATACTTATAGCAGAAAGAATTATACATACCTAGGTACTAAACTTTATGAACCCCCTAATTACTTATTGTTAAATTACTGTATGAAAAGTTATGGAAAGAAGCTTGTTTATCTGCAGATCATCAAATTCAGTCCTTTATGCTGGACGTACCTACAAAGGTAGAATTCTTTAAAATATATGTTTTTCGGCATGTTGAGTGCATGCAGTGAAAGTGACGCCAACTTGCAGAAATCTATCCATGCTCATATATGTATTACACTGAGCTGCAAATCGCAAAAAAAAACAATATTGTAGTAATATTACAATAGAGCACCTGTATCGTTTTACAAAATATGGTAAATACCTACGTGGGTTGTATAAACAAATATAAGGTAATAAAATTGTAATCCATTGTGTTCTTATTTATTTTATTTACCTAGGTATAACAAGGCGTCAACGTCAACGTCTCGACATCATATTTTTCAATTTAATTTATATACCATAGACAACCCACTCTATAGCATCTTGCCTATGAATCCTTTAAAAACATTCAAAGTACATTATCTACCGATGCAAAACCCGTGTGTTGGTACTCTCTAGGGTACCATATTATCACTAAAGTACCGGAGAAGTACCAGCACCAGCCTAGTGGTAGCTGTCGTAGCTGAGTGCTTCTACAGTAAATAGTTCTCTTAGGACTTCGGCTAAGTGGTAAGCTCATATATTTTCCAATATTATATGATGAAGTGAAAAATCTAGAAAATTCGTGGATTATTTCTGTTAGAAATTCTATAAAAATGAGAAGTAAAAACGGGATAAGTACATTAGTTTGTTTTTTATGTATTTTCGGGCCACTTTTGTTTTAAAAACACATTTTTCTTATTTTTCACAACATACCGAAAGAATTGTAAAATATGTATTTATTTGTTATGCAAGGCTGCAAAGTTGTTTGGCGCGAGTACTTGTATTGAAACCTGCGCGTAGCGAGAGGGTTTCAAAGGTAAGAGACACAGAATAACTTTGTTGCCGAGTGAAACACACAACATTTCACCTCACTACAGCAAAGAAAATGCTATAATAATAATATGATATTACATTAGTGTAAAGTTTATTTATTTAAAAAATTAAAAGTAATCATCTTGCTGGCCAGTGCGATTATTCTAAAAATGAGGTTGGCGCACTGACATGAAATAAGTATTATTAATGCATTTTCAGTGGACTTAGTAGCAAATTATTGAATAGAAAGATTCGAATTTTAAAAAAACTTTCCACGCTAGCGGATAAAGTGCACTTTTGCAATCAGATTTCGAATGATAAACAGAATCTTTCCGAGGTTGTGAGGTGAAAAGTATTTTGTGAAAGCTAAGAAAAATGCAGTTTTCCAATTTGAATGTTAAAGATAATGTAAATTGTTTAGGTAGGTTGGGTAATATCATTATCTTATTGGTTGATAGCTGTAGGTACCTTCCTCTCCTCAATCAATCAACTCAGCCTATCGCAGTCCACTGCTGGACATAGACCTGTCCCAGGCTGCGCCACTATACCCTGTCCTCCGCCTTCTGCATCCAGTCTGTCCCGGCCACCTTTTTAAGTTCGGCGGTCCATCTAGCTGGGGAGAGTCCTACACTACACTTGCCGATACACGGTCTCCACTCCAGGACTCGTCTGCTCCACCGGCCATCGGTCCTTCGACAAACATGGCCAACCCACTGCCACTTCAGTTCGCTTACTCTGCAGGCTATGTCGGTGACTCCGGTTCTTTTCCGGATAACTTCATTCCTGATCTTATCCTTCAAAGAAACTCTGAGCATTGCCCGCTCCATAGCGCGCTGAGCGACCTTAAATTTGTGGACCAGCCCGGCTGTCAGTGTCCACGTTTCGGCACCGTATGTCATAACGGGCAGGACGCACTGGTTGAAGACCTAAGTCTTCAAACACTGCGGGATTGGCGACGAGAAGACTTGACGAAGTTTTCCAAACGCTGCCCAACCCAACTGGATCCTTCTGTCGGCTTCTTTCTAAAAGTTGCTGAAGGTACTATCGAGGAAACTTACATCTGATCAATTTGAAAACAAAGTCCAATGCACATGATGACCACATCTGTTAGCAAGCGTTACTATAGCGGCCGAGCGCTGCAAGCAAGAATAGTCCTTACGATGTATAGATAGATGTTCATTTCTCCCAATGTACCTAACCTACCTAATGTAAATAAGTACAATTTTCAAGCAGGAAAAGAAAATATCCTATACTTAGTATTTTTCAGCTTCATCAGTTCTGCACATGTAGCTAAATGGCTACATTACAGCGAGGCCGAGGGCATGAAAATGACAATGGAAAGTCCGTAAACCATAAGTGCGTTAGTAACTCCTGAAATTGTGACACTAAAATACAATGTATGACTACCTATGTTTTTCTATAGAATAGAAAGCCTTGCTTGAAAATGTGGTCAGGTTTATTCGGGGGACGAATTATTCAGAATCGTTGGTGAAACAGTAGGCACAGAATATGTCCCTGAATGTTCATAAATATATGCGTCTACATAATCTATAGTACTAACAATAAATTAAGGCTCCTGCAAATAGGCGCGACACGTGACGCGACAAAAAGGCTCCGCGTGTCGCGCGACGAGCGTTGCCTTTCTGTCGCATGCGATTCGCGTCGTGTGTCGCGTCTGTTTGCAGGAGCCTTTAATCGTTATTTATAAAAGTGCCGCCGAGTTTAAAGATAAATCGCAAATATTCCGTGAGCTGATAAGAAAATGCGAGAAAAACTAATTATAATACCTACTGCTCCTTGACTTTATAAAGTTATCTGTTTGTTTAAATCCGGGTGAAAAGGTTCAGTACTCACTAATTTGATCGCTTTTATTTTAATTGTTAATTATAAGTAATGATCTAGAATGTTTAGATTGCCTTGTTTTTGTTTGTCAATGAATCATTAATGCGTCTGCATCAGGCAAATAATGTGCAGAAGTTTAGAATTAATTTTAGTTGTTCATTTGTTTCTCAGTCACATCGAAATGGATTAAAATAAATAAATCGGTTTTATTTTGACAGTTCAACAACATTCATTGCGTTATTTATGTTGTTGAGCAGACAAATTTTTCGAACATATGAAGCAATGGATTAGCAATTTGTTTCAAAACCATTCTGATTGTGTTTGATAGTGTGTTACGCAATTAGGGTGCAGTTTCCCTCACTCGACAGTTGTATTCAATTCGCCAGTCAAAGTACAGTCATACAAAACTGCACGCACGTCTACTCATTTGATTATGTATTACGTAACATAACATCATACCTGTTTCCTCAACGGGTTAGTCAGAGGTGTACTTAGAGTACACCCATAGGCATTTCACCAGTTGTGTTTAACTGACTATTCAACGAAACTAATGAATTAAATAAACTGACAAGTGAGGGAAACTGACCAATGATACGCGGACTCATTTTAGTGTTATTATAGCACACTTAGCTGTTGCCCGCGACTTTGCCTGCGATCCGCGTGTATTTTTTTTTTAATACAAATATCTAGGAGGACAAGTAATCTACGTCCTTCTCCAGGTCCTAGGCAACGTATTTATGTGTCAAATTTCATAGCGATCGGTTTAGTGTTTTAGGCGTGAAAAAGTAACAGACAGACAGACCACACTTTGTATGTGTGTGTTTTGTGACTTTCGCTTTTATAAGTATGGATAGGTAAAATATGTCAATATGTCCTAAATGATAAATAACCCTATAGGTTTCGAAATTCCGCACAGGCGAAGATGCAGGCAAATTTATATTAGGTACTGTCGCGGACATTTGCGGAGAACCACTTGTCAACCTTGTTATTAAGGTAATAAGGTACCTACCTACAATACCATCTATGAAATAGCTTTTCTAAATTCTTCCTTGAACTATAAAAAACAGATTTCCAATGACTAGGTAATACTTAATCCAACTCAAAAGATACACAATTTTTTTTTTGAGCCCGTCCTAGAAAATCATGGCCAAAAGTAGGTAATGATTTTTATCATCCGAACTTGTCATCAAGCATCAAAGTCTTAGAATTCCTATTTGTAGTACTGATAAGAATTCACTAAATGCGTAATTTTTGACTGAAAGTGTAAACAGCTGACTTCTCTGACGTCATTGCATATTTTCCTTCTAACTAACTCGAATAACGGCCGAACCCAATAACCTATTTTCAGTAAAAGACAGATTGCTATTGATGGTAGACAGTATAATTTTATCTGTCCTTATGTCAGGCCGGTAAGATTCCAGTCTCTAGATTATTGGGACGTTAAAACCATAGATAGATAGGTTTTTCTATCTCCAGTATGACAAAACTGGTGATAGATAGGTTATTGGGTTCGACCTTTATAGATTATTGGGACTTATATAGATAGGTTTTTCTATCTCCAGTATGCCAAAACTGGTGATAGATAGGTTATTGGGTTCGGCCGTTGTAGATTATTGAGACGTTAAGACCATAGATAGATAGGTTTTCTATCTCCAGTATGCCAAAACTGGTGATAGATAGGTTATTGGGTTCGACATTTATAGATTATTGGGACATAGATAGATAGGTTTTTCTATCTCCAGTATGCCAAAACTGGTGATAGATAGGTTATTGGGTTCGGCCGTTGTAGATTATTGAGACGTTAAGACCATAGATAGATAGGTTTTTCTATCTCCAGTATGCCAAAACTGATGATAGATAGGTTATTGGGTTCAGCCGTAAAAAATGAAGACGCTGAAGAAATATTTATAAAATGCAATATTTGGATAAGATAACATAGGTATATAATAATATGTATGATCTGAGGGTCAATTCTGGTGGAATTCACAAGCTGTCAAAAATTGTATAGCGTTTACCTAAATTGACATTTGATTGTCGCTGAGATGAGATTGCGACTAGATTTTGAACGTTTTTAATTACAGAAATTGGCCTTCTGGTAAATGTGCAGCGAACTAGTAAAAGAGGGCCTCACTCACAATTAAGGGCTTAATTTTAAACCCTACGTCCACCCACCCACTGCACTTTAGCGAAGCAACAATAAACATAACATCACGCCTTGTTTCCCCGAAGGGTGAGGAAGGCAGAGGTGTACCTATAGTACTATAGTACACCCACATTTCGCCAGTCATGTTTAAGTCCCATGTAATAGGGAGCGAACCTATTGCCGTCAACCGGGCACAAATCCAGACTCTGGGCTGCTACTGAGAAATCCCAGATAGAAAAACTTAATAACACTTTGCCCGACTTGGAAATCGAACCTAGGACCTCATGCACAACAACAACCAGCACACACACACACGCACACAACAATAAAGCCTATTTTTAATCGACTTCAAACAAAGAAGGAGGTTATTAATTCGGTTGTATGTTTTTTTTTTTTTTTTTTTAATAGTAGTTTCCAGGATTAACTAACACATATACGAATAGATGAGAATAATTTTGTTTCTCGAATAGAACATTGACGTATTCCCGAGGGGGTAGACAGAGAGCTGTAGGCATGTTTTCATGTACCTATAAAATAATGCACTAGGTATCCTTCGCCGGTCTCATTTAAGGGGTCCCCGAAACGATCAATCGCCATCAATTTCTATTGTAGTAATATTGACAATCGCTTCAATTGCACTTGGTAGACGATCAATTTACGCATCAATGTGTATCAATCACGGAAAAATTAGCAATTGCAATTGATCGTTTCGGGGACCCTTAACCAATCAAAAATACAGACGATGAATTATTAGTAGGGACTTACTGCGTGTTTTTCTATAGAAAAATCCACGTTTACTGCCCGACCCGGGGATCGAACTCATTACCCAACAGTTCTGCACTATTCGGCAGTCGCTCTTACAACCACTAGACTAACGAGGCAGTCAAATTATTAAGCGTTTAAATAAACTTAACCTTTTGATTGCTGTTGACCACTCGTGACATTTTTAACAGAATAATGATTTCCGTGTTCAAGTTATTAAATTATATTAGTATTCAATAACAGGTTTTTGTTATTGTTACACTATGCATCGTAAACCTCGCCCAGGCTAGGTTTTTTCATCTTCGGCGGGTTGATAATCTTATAGATTTATGATTACGAATCTTTTTATTACACGATTGCCCGGAGCGTAATATTTCTGGGTTCATGTGTTTGTGAGTTTCTTTATTCCACCATAACTTTTAAACACCTGAACAGATTTGGATGTATGTGGTATCATTAGAATCCTTACGTCCTCTCGCTTGACATTGCCTATATATTAAAAAAAAATATGGCGGCAGTGTGGCTTCATTTTTAAATGTGAAAAAATATTTTTTCTTCTGCAATCGGAGGACCTCTTAGATTAAACCCCTCGACTGCAATGACAATTTTATTTATCTGTTTAGTCACGGAGTAAATAAGTGACCTTTCGCTTTGTATATAAAGATTAACTAATACAACTTGTTCATCTTGTATCTTTGAGAGAATAAAAGAAGATCAAACAAAGGGCCTAGACAAAGTGGCATTCTAGAACATCAACGATGACGTTGATGAAAAAAGGTAAAAGAGTAGTCCGCGAAATTCTAACTTGCTAACAATTTTTGCAATTTGTATGTTCATCAAAAATTGATTCGCGACCGTAACAAGTCCGTATTTAAGTACAGAATTATAATAATTAAAACCCTCTAAGTTCAAATTACCATAATGAATGATTATTTTTCATGAAATCGACATTTGAGGCCAATTCTAACTTAGAGAGTTGTATTCATAATTCTAATGATTAAATGTCTGTAATTAATATACCTACATATTTATTGTTACAGCGGTCACGAATCGTATTTTGATCTTAACCTAATACTAACCTGCAAATTGCAAAAAACGTAAGGAAATTTAAATTTCGCGTCCAATTAAAGTTCGCTTCCTCCCTAACGGGTCTGACATACAATCCCGTTGAAAGTTGTTGGAGACTAAATAGTTTGAAAGCGATTGCCACTTGTCTAGGCCCTCAGACTTTGTTAATGTAAACTCGATGGAGAAGACATAGGTAGTATGTAAACAGCCTAGATGCCACAAATTCCGAAAACCTACGACTTCGGGCACTTACTAAAAACTTCCTAAACAGTATGATCATATCATTGCGCCACCTAGGGATCCAACCCTGAACCACATGTACAGACGTCGTCTGGTGCTCACAAGACAAACGAGATAGTCACGTGGCGACATCTATCTTCATAAAACAAGTACGTAGTACGCATGTCGCAGTATAGATGTCGCCACTGACGACAGAATCCTACATCGCGCTAACAGAGTTTACCGCACGAACTATATATAGGGTGTAAGGGACAGGCCTCCGCAAACTAACAGGGTGCATTCAGCTCATTATTTTGAATCATATCAGGATTTTTTTTAAATCGTATTTTCTGTTACTATTCCTTTATTTCGATGTAAAATTGCACTCTCTGTACGCAGCACTTCATTTATGTAAATAAAACAGCTAAAATAGAAAAAAAATCAGCAATGGATGCTGAAATACTCGGCCGAAGGCTGACTGCGCTGCAGTTCGCTACGCGCATTGTGCCACGGTAGCGATACCTTGCATGTGAGGTAATAAAACAAATCAGATTTACAAATCTAAATCCTACAGGATTCCTATAACGTTCCTGAAATAATTTCATGTACCGGTCATCTTAGTATAATATACTAAAGTCGCCCCATCAGTCTGCGGAGAGCTGTCCCTTACAATATACAGGGTGTCTGGTTTCGGAATAGTAAAACTTAAAGGGGAGGTAAAGACCATCAAACTGAACAACTTTTTCCCGGGGACCAACATCGTAATCGTGAAAAAAAAATCAGTCATCCCATACAAAACTTCAATACCTACTCGAACAAATGTATGAGACGACTGATATTTTTTTTGCGATTACGATGTTGGTCCCCGGGAGAAAGTTGTTCAGTTTGATGGTCTGTACCTCACCCTTAATTTTCGTCACACTGTGTACAGACACATTGTATAGTATATGTTAATTAACGAAGGGCGTTCCCTGCAAGGGAAAGCTCGTTCGTTAAGGTTCCGGTAAAACCCTGAAATACGTAATTTTTTACACGCAATTTTTTGCACGCTAGCAAGCATGCAGCATGCAAGCAAGCATGCAGCATGCAAGCGAGCATGCAGTGTGCAAGCGAGCATGCAACATGCAGCAGGCCTAGTTTCTGTCACGGCTCCGGCGCTGCGGGGCTCCGGCGGTCCCACGCGAGCTTATCGTCGCAGATGGTATTAACGCTCACCACATACTCCTGCTCCTCTGCTCCTCAGCTCGCAGGCCGCCTCGCCCCTCCGCGCTTACGCGGGCCTAAATTACACTCTAGGGGTAGGGCAGACAAGACTACGTGGAGTCGGTTTTGCAGCGATTCGTTTCTGTCACTAACTTTACTCACTAAATTATGGATAACATAACGTATATTTTTACATTTTCGTTGAAATAAAATACCATGGAAAAATACACCGAACAAACAATATTCCTTAAAAAATAATTCTACTGTTTGATAAGTTTGATAAATAAAAAAATGTGTTTATAAAGTTAATTGAATTGTGTTTCTGTAAAATATGTTTTATTCAAGTAAATACGAGTAGTAGTTGAAACAATAATATTCGAAATAAAAATACAAGGACCAAATATTATATGAAAATGTTCTAGGAAACGAAATTCTATGAAATTTCTGTCTGCGAAACAAGGGGACACCTTCTGAAAGGCTATTTAATTACAATCTGATGTTTTCTTCAGCAGGAATGATTTGGTTGGCTGTTTGTATTTTGGTCCACAAATGGCTACAGAGACGATATTAATTCATAGGTTCGATTTGTCGAACCGCAGAGTTTCGGTATATGAACCCGCAAAAACAATCCATAATCATAAATGAAAGCTGCAATGTATACTCTTTACCTAAATTAAAATGTAAAACTGTAGTTAGTGATTTTCTTCAAAAGTTAACGTACGACGAGACTGAACAACTCTTTGTAAAAAAAATCTTACTGAGGTGTCTTAATTCATATCTACTTAAATGCTCTTTTATTCTCTACACAATGACACATACGAAACACACAATTAACACATACACCCACACGACACATACTCATTCCATGCTAAAATCTTTTAAATTGTAATAAGTTTTATTTACTTATTAGTGATACGCTAAGTTTTTATGTTTAAAATTTGCGGCAAATTGCAAATCAACAATAGGAGGAAGGCGCCTGTGTCTGTAACACAGTGTACACTAGCACAGACACAGACGTTCACTCTGTCTCAAATAATGCATAGCTCCGTATTTTATTATATAATAGCATTCTTATATTTTAGTTGAGACGGACAAATATTGTGTTTCGCTTTTTGAAAATAAAGATTTTATTTATTTATTATTTAATCTTAAGTTTAGGGCTTACAGCCAGATTTTCTTTTGCTTATAAAACAGGATCTCGGCAGCTTTTCTTTTCAATTGGACGTACCGTCTATAATGCTCTGCTGCTTATTGATAAATTCTAGTGTAAGTTTACTACTTATGTACACTAGAATTAAGGCTACTGCAAACAGGCGCGACACGCGACGCGACACAAAGGCAAAGCGTGTCGCGCAACGAGTGGTGCCTTTGTGTCGCGTCGCGTGTCGCACCTGTTTGCAGAACCCTCTTGAATTTGTATATAATATATATATATATAATATAGGTATATATTATAGTAAATATGTATGTATGAGTATTATAAGTTTATGACTTATTTATGTACAAATTGTTCCATTTCTAACAGAGCACCTGCCATCTAATCTCTTCACCACCCTTGGTTGACTGGTAGAGAATGCCTAAGGCATTAAGTCCGCCTTTGTACTTTTTTAAGTGTGAAAAGTTTAAATAAATAAACCCTTTAACTATACATTTTTGGATTTGGATGTACTTTGCCATTCTTGCATTTATCACCGAGAGAGTTACTGTTAAAAAATCTGTCTCTGTCACAGAAAAAGTTGATTCTGTATTCTTTTGTTTATATTTGTATCTGAGGAGGCGTGTTTCCATTTTTCTTTTACCGGATGTTTGTCGACAACACTTTAATAAATAAAAATTTCTTTTGTTACAGGAAATCAAACTGTTGGAGTAATTAACTGCAAGAACAATCAAAATGGTGTTCTTCTTATCTCGAATAGCTAAGAAGTAAGTGGTTTTATTTACTTGATGTGTAACTCTAATTATGCCAAAATCTCGCTAGGCAATGTGTTTTGAAGATCTTCTCAGGATAAGAACCCTGGGCGAAAAGTTACCCGATTCACTTAGGAATATGAGCAGATTTTAGAAACGAGCTTGTAACGAACTGCTTGGTCTGCTAGTGACACAATAAGCAATAAATAATAAGTAATAATATACTTAGGTTTTATCTTGAAATCAGCGAAAAAGCATCAACACAATTAAGTATTTCTGGCGCCTAGAAAAATGTACCCATTTAGACAACCTTTTCACAAGGAGCTAATTAACTATTCAGCTAAAATGGATTGAGACTGAAAGATACACTTCCAATCTGGGTACAACCGCGGACATTGGCGCTTGGAAAGTGGTCCACCACCAGTATCCGAGATGATACCTGCATGTAATCAACGCATAATCAACGCCAGCCCTCATTCACCCTCGTGTGTAATCATTGGCACACTTGTCAACGGTTGCATACATCACAAACTGTAAGTGTAGGTTGTGATGTAAATATGAAACTGGCGGCATGGTCGCAACTCTTCTATTTATTGCGAGTCTATTTTCACATCGCGATCGATCAGTCGTGACGCTACCGAGTCCGCTTACATCGGGCAGGAAGATGGCAGAAGTTCTGGTCAAATTGCGAAGGAGGAACATTTTTGAGTTAATGTCTGTTTACACCGTAATCACGTTGAGCTAAGGAACTTCAAATGAAAGCACTTAAATTTGCATAACTCTTGAACTGGGGGCCAACCGCCATATTTTTTAATGTTACTTCAGTGTGAGAAAGAGATGGGGCTATACAGGACGTCTAGCTCCATCTCTTTCCCACATTCAAGTAAGATTAAAATAATACTGCTTTAAGAGGTGGTGGTCTAGGCTCTGTTTATGTTGACTGATGTCATAACTTTAAGCCGCGGATATTAATAACAAAATATGTGCCTACTCCGGCGAATATTACCCAAATCACGAAGATTGACCGAAACCCTTAGACACATCTTAATAATCCCTACTTTCAGCTAATTTGTCAAATCAAACGACGTAAGACTAGTGAATGCCAAGCTTCACAGCTTGGCTCATCGCCGCAAGGTTGCCTGCTTGTCGGTCTTCTACAGATTATACTTCGGGGAGTGTGCTCAAGAACTCCACGACCTCATTCCGCCGGCCCCCTTCTATCAGCGGACATCTAGACGCACTGCAAGTTACCATCCTTACCTAGTTGCTATCCCACCAATTCGCACTAAGCGTTTCCAAATGTCTTGTGATGCGCACAGTAAAGGAGTGGAACTCGGCCTACGGGGACACCGGTTGTCCCCGTCACGGTATTTTTAGTGATGTATTTATTCCCGTTGTCCCCGTTAACCGTGTCCCCATCAGGGTTTTTTTAGTCATTAAATTATCGCTGTCCCCGTTAAACGGGGACAGCGAAAATGTTTTTATTTTTTACTTGTTATTAATTCAATAATAATTTAATAAATGACTAAAAATTCTTCAATAAGATAGAAAAATTAATAAACGAAATAATAAATGACTAAAAATACCGTGACGGGGACGGTTAACGGGGACAACGGAATACATCTGTTTAGTCATTTTATTAAATTATCGCTGTCCCCGTTAAACGGGCTTACGGGGACACCGGGAAAACACCTCTACTTTTTCACCTTTACTTCTACTTTTTGTGCCCGACAGGGTTCACAATGATCATGTATTTGTAAACCTACCCACCGCACCACCTACCTTCTTAAATAGGTGGTGGAGCCTGGTACGTTTACACAAGGCTGTTTATACAAGGTGTAATTTTAATCACTGTTAACCTCTTAAGGGGTCACTGTACTCATCATTATGAACAACTTTTACTATGGGACCAAACCCGAAATCGTGAAAAAAAATCAGGTGTTCCCTCTACATTTTGACGAGATACGCGAACATAAATGTAGGGAAAAGCTGATTTTTTTTTCGAGATTTCAGGTTTGGTCCCATAATAAAAGTTATTCATAATGATGAGTACAATGACTCCTTAAGAGATTAACACTGTTTAAAATTACACCTTGTATATTGAGTAGGTACGTACATAATGAGTTCATTTTCATGATCTCGAAGAAAATGTAAGTTTTAAAGTAGGTTGACAAAATAACAAAGTTTCTTTTTATTTTAAAAAGTCGCTGAAGTCTGACAGACTAGGTATTCATTACTGAAAATGATCTCGATATCTACAGACTCAGTCAAACTCCACAACACGTGCAGCCGTGCACATGACTCTGACTTATATTTATGTAGATATATTATAATTATCTGTGCCTACGTTTTTCAGCATGACACGCAGGTTTACTGTTTGATGTACCTACTTAATTATTTGTACAAAAACGTAGTAAAATATGTTTAAAGTCATATCGGTGACATAATAATACGTTTAACGGACATTTCTTTGTTGTCATAACCCGTAATTAACATTGTTTTTAATTAAGATTAAGAAAAAAAACTTAATAGGTGAACTGATAAAATTATAGACTTTTTCACGGCTGAAATTCGCAAGGCTTTCTAGAGCTCTTTGTAACAAAAGAGTTAGTCCGTGGTAGTAGCTGCACCACCAGAGATTCTACCATTTCTGTCGCAAAGGAGCTTCACTGTGTTGAGGTTTGAAGGGTGTCGGTCTGGGCGCCGGCAGGGGGGTGCCAGGGGGTGCACTTGCACCCCTTGGGAATCTCGGGATCAACAGGAATTATTGAAATAAAAAGCCGTCTGTTGGAAATCATTTTTTTATTCACAATAATTAGTAGGCAGTAATTACACAATTCTCATTTAAAAAGCGATTAATTTCGATCGTCGTGAACAAATAGGCGTGAGCCGTGACGACTGGGTACTTATATAATAAATTCATAATGAATAGTCAGAAATTTGTAAATGTCTGGAACATTCAGACTAAAATTTCATCTTTTTATTAACAATCATATACGGCAAAGATTGTAAGAAAACTAAAATCTGCACCACCTGGAAATTATTTCTGCCGGCGCCCATGGGTGTCGGTAATTTCGTCGATAGCCACTTACCATAAGGTAAGGCAACCTGCTGGTTTCCTATCCAATATAACCGAAGAAAAGACCAGTTTCATCTCAAGATTCAATAAAATGTATTACGTAGCTCGGTACATCGTGTACAAAATGTCCATGTTTTTCTCGTCCAAACTTTTTCCTATTGTCGTTGTGATGAAATTATCAATTCATCACAATCAGTTTTTAGCCCATTGTTTTTTGTCATTTTACTAAACTTTGTTCTTACTTTGTTCTCATTGGGTTTCTCAGTAGCAGCCCAGAGTCTGGATTATTGCCCAGCTGAAGACAATACACTCGAGGACTAAAACATTGCTGTCGAAATTTGGGTGTAGATACTATAGGTACAACTCTGCCTAACACTTCGAAGAATACAGGCGTGATTATTTGTTATGTTTAACTTTTTAAAACGGCACCATTTTAAAATTTTCACGAACTTAACCTTCTCTAAGTTATCTCTACACACGCCAGTCGAACACACACAAATATTATTGTACAATATACGGACAACTCCGGATCGATAACAGTGATAAGGAGGTCACGAGATAACCCTTATCTCGGAGGCCTGGCCTCACACCCTCCAACGTAATCTTAGTATAATAATATTTATATAGCCAACAATAATTGCGACATTATCGGAGCAGTAACAACTATTAGGAATGTTCGTTGTCAAGACCACTTTTGCCACACATTCACACAAGGAGCTTAATACAGGGTGTAAGGGACAGCCCTCCGCAAACTAACAGGGTGCATTCAGCTCCTTATTTTGAATCAGATTCCACCGGAAATATTCTCAGGAAAATTTTAATTTTTTTATCGTATATTCAGTTACTATTCCTTTATTACAATGTAAAATTACATTATCTGTACGCAGCACTCTATTTATGTAAATAAAACAGCTAAAATAAAAAATCAGCAATGAATGTTGAAGTACACGGCGGCCGAAGGCTCGCTGCGCTGCCGTTCGCCACGTGCGTTTTGCCACGGTAACGATACATTGCGTGTGAGGTAATAAAACAAATCAGATTTATTGGATTCCCATAACGTTCCTGAAATAATTTCATGTACTGGTCATCTTAGTACTTATGAATATTGAATTCACCCCATCAGTCTGCGGAGGACTCTCCCTTACACCCTGTATAGTACAAACTAATTCCATGCATTTACAATATTTAAAAAGATTGTCACACAGGCATGATAAGTCGCTATGAGTGGCAATTGCCGAACTTTTTCTAAAAACGAGTTTTGTGCTACTATAATAATAATTCTCGTAAATAAAAATGTTCAAATTCTAGTCACAATCTCATCACAACGACAACACACGACGATATTGTCAAAAATGTATGAATAAATTAGAGGCATTTTTGATAGATTGAGACCGTAGAATGAGACTGAAGATTGAATGCGACCGCAGAGGCAGCCCGCGAAATTCAAATTTTCTTGCGTTTTTTGGAATTTGCAGCCAAAATTATGACATTTTAGAACAAATCTAACTTAGAGAGATGTATTGATGACTCTTATGATTATAATTATGTATATACATATTTGTTATCGTCGCGAATCATATTTTGATCAAGATGACCTGCAAATTGCAAAAAAACGCAAGAAAATTGGAGTTTCGCGGGCTATTTGCGGATTCACCTTAAAAATACGGGAATTCTAATACAAGATTTAATTTATTATAAACCTAAGTATTACTTCTTTGAGCTTTTGAGTTTGCCTTCACGTTCTGTAGGAAAAAGAAGCGTCGGAAATAAGTTGGTTTTTGAAATGCTTCGTAACTTGGAAAAGAAGGAAATCTAATTAGATCCCTATTGAGGGAAAATGTTTTAAAGGGGTATCCGGTTTTTCTTGCACGTTTTGCAGCGCCTGCTGAATAATATTCTACGATTCAAGGTAGTATTTTATTTATTTGGTGATATTAAAATTTATGAAGGTTAATGGATGACAGCTAGGTAGGTAGGGAAGACCGGGGCAGGGCAACACCGTACAAAAAATTAAGTTTTAGTTGTAGCTTCGAGATAATTAAAAATATTTCATTTTGATAAGCAACTATTTAGCTGTCATGTTATTGTAATAAATCTTTAGAGTAGCCATTCGTTTCTTAAAGAAACAGCTTAGGTATTCAAAATTCAAAAATTGAAAATATTTTATTTCACATATTTAAGCCTACATGGGCACTTATGAAACGTCAGAAGCTAGGTGCACGGTTCCTTCCAAATGGTTATTCTCAAGAAAGACCGTTGTTTTTAACCACCGTTGTTCATGGCTAGAATTAATGACATGAGATAAATCTCAGCAGCATCTTAGGTAATTACTGAAAAGATAAAGAGCTATTTTTGTACCTACCTAGTTTTCAGGAACGGGTGCAGCTGAATACAAGTATTTTACATGGAACGACTGCCTATCTGACCTCCGCAGCCCAGTTACTGGGTAATACCAATACCCCTTGGTAAGGCTGATTGTCATACTTTCGGGCTTCTGACGACCTGTAACCACTGTCAAAGATGCACAAAAGACAGCCAGAATTACATACCAACTTGAATTGTCCATAGAGGTACTCAAATAACAACTGTCACTGTTTGACAGTTGTATGAAGTAGATAAGACACGGAAAAATCGACATAGGGTGATAATTTGCTTAACAATTAATTTCTCTCACTATAGGTATTGATAGTGTAAACCTTAGTCTTATCTCTGTCTAAAGAGATTGCCCGTTTCTTGGGCTCGACTGCTCTACAGAATCGCGGTATATTCCATTGATAAAAATGATTGACCAAAGTATAAATCGGTGTGACCTTTACGGCTGGGTTCGTACCAAAACAATCTCGTTTCTAACCGCACTAGATACATGCCAGCGGCCTTGAGCGCCTTGCGTGTTCTGTGCTGAGCTCACGCAACGCATCGTGCGTCCACCCAGTAATAGGACTCGCCCATCAAGGAGCGCTGTCCTGAATTAGAAGCATTATAAATTTATTATACAGAAAACAAAAGGTATTTTAATAAAACACGTATACTAAAAAATAAATAATTTAATTATCAATAAAATGGTGAAGGTTTCGTGAAAATACGCTTGATAGTTTTTGCGTTATTCTCAGTTTTTTATCCGCGTTAGACATAACTTTACAAATTAATTATAAGAACTATGTACCTAATATAAACGTAATCTAAAATATTCGCATATTAAATTATTAAGAAAATGCTCTAATTTGACATATATTTTTTCCAAATCATTACCACTACTCGTTTAGACGTGATCTAACAGTTTAACATCATTAAAAGTCAGTTATCGTCACCTTAACGTCATTATCTACGTAGGGTTACCTAGCTGACCCGAATTATTGGCGGTAGGCACATTGTTACATGTCTTTCAGTCTTGATCTCAAAAGTCAATTATTCTCACTATCTTAGCAATCATGCTTATGAATATGAGCAGCGCATATCTACCTAATTATATTTTGAAATATTTACTTAATATACCTACAGGGTCTAAACAAAATCCCTTGTCAAACTGTTAGGTACTTACTGATGTTTTCTTGGTTTGTAAAACGCAAAATAATCGATGTTTTTGTCGCCTTAGATTCTGATTGATAAATAGTGGCGTGTTACGTAATTAGGTTGAGCACCCTAATTGCGTAACACACTATCAAACAGAATCAGAACGATTTTGAAGCTACTTCCTAATCCATTGCTTTATATGTAGGTTTGTTGGAAAAAAATGTCTTCTCAACAACGTAAATAACGCAATGAATATTTTTGAACTGTCAAAATGAAACCGATTCCTACTGTGTGTTACGCAATTGCCCCGCTGGTAAAAGTAAATAAGCAGGTACCTACTTAAAGTATCAGCAAGCAGCAGCAGCAGTAGCAGCTTAAGTATCAGTAGCAGCTTTTAACTCTCTACAAAGCGCAAGTCCGATCCTGCATGGAGTATTGCAGCCACCTTTGGGATGGCTCAGCTAAATACCAACTTGCCGCGCTTGATTCGGTGGAACACAGAGCTAAAAGGCTCATTGGCGACGTAAGACTGGTGGATGCCAAGCTTCACAGCTTGGCTCATCGCCGCAAGGTTGCCTGCTTGTCGGTCTTCTACAGATTGTACTTCGGTGAGTGTGCTCGAGAACTCCACGACCTAATTCCGCCTGCCCCCTTCTACCATCGGACATCTAGACGCACTGCAGGTTACCATCCCTACCTAGTTGCTATTCCACCAATTTGCACTAAGCGTTTCCAAATGTCTTTTGTGATGCGCACAGCAAAGGAGTGGAACTCTCTGCCTGCGTCTGTGTTTCCGAATGCATACAACCCCGATCTCTTCAAAGTGAGAGTGTACAGGCTTCTTCTGGGTAAGCTCGCTCCATCGTCGACTTTGTCTCTGTCATCTCTGACCTAGACTAGAGTCAAGAGCAAACCTATCGTAAAAAAAAAAAAAATTAAAAAGTACATAGTTACTGTTAGTAAGTTACGTTTAGATTAGGTACAAGGTAAATTCATTAATAATTACTCCTTCTTTTAAAATAAAATTTGCTGTCGGTATATTTTAACATTTCCTATTGTTTAAATAACAATGTTATCAAAATCGTTTTATAACCGAGTTAGGCCAATCTAACTTAATTTGTGCTCCAGCCAAACTACAGCTAATTTCATAAGGATTGGACCCGCGTTATAAGTGATGGAAAGTTTAATGTTGCAACTATAGCAACTAGAATGATTATCGGGTGTCCATTGTTTTATTTTCTTCATCGAAGCGCTATAATGTAAACTTGCTCTTGCTCAAACGAGCGTGAAAATCAATCTTCCACACCAATCTTGTACCACAAAACTAACTTAATAAAAACACCCGCCAAGTGCGTGTCGGATCACGCACAATGAAGAGTTCCGTAGTTAGGATGAAGAAAGAAGAGACAAAATTATCCCAAGAACAAACTTAACATGGTCGTTGAAAAACATGTTCTCCCATACATTCCAACTCAAACTCAAACTCCTTTGAGTTTATTTTTCATTTATTTCAATTAAACCAATTACAGGCACTTTTGAATTGTGAAAGAGTCGGTCAGTTAGTCAGAAAATTGAAGCTAGTCGCCCATTCCAAAACGTAGATCTCTATGGAGAAGAATGGGCAAGAAACTCCATGGACACTCTTTTAAATCAAAATTGTTACAAAATCCTGGGTAGGTACATTGTTATTGTTCTTGTTGCTTCTATATGTGAGAACAATGTAAAAAATAGATAATTAAAACAATTTAAAATATAAGATTAAAAATAAGCCCTGGCAGCTAAGAGATGACCAGTCTCCACTGACGGCGCCCGTTCACGAACATGACGCGTGGATCAGCACCATCCAGCTCAACCATTTTGTAGGGAACCGAATGGTCCAACACACGCGCCACCATCAGCGAGACATTTAAGTGAGCATGACATACTCTCAACTGCCATACTCTTTCAAGTCAACATACCTATATCATAACATAAAACCGCTCCATGGTACTCACATTTACAAAATTATGAAAAGATGCTTCTAATTTATACAAAACTATAGTTTGCAATGATTGTATTAAAAGATTAGTAAACACTAAATCTATAGTCTATATATAGTCAATAAGTCTATAGTAATAACATAATGTCAGAAAAAAAGGGACGCATTTCTTCCAAACAAAAAAAAAAAAAAAAAAATTAACAAAGCGCAAGTGGCTGTGGAGCAGGACCAGCAGGACCAGCAGCAACTGCAGATGTAAACAGGCGCGACATGCGACGCGACACAAAGGACCGCGTGTCGCGCGACGAGCGGTGCCTTTGTGTCGCCCGTGATTCACGTCGTGTGTCGCGCCTGTTTGCAGGAGCCTTAAAGTCTGTACGTACAATATTTGGAGATTTAGGTACCTACCATGTTATTTTAAGACCATAGACTTCTTATAGTTTTCCTGTAATCCTGTAGAACTATTTTCTGGATTTTTTTTTCAAAATTTTAGGCTCGGCAGTTTTGGAGACAAGGGTATGGTCAATTTTCGTCTATTTACTTAAATAAATTACTTACTTTACTATTTATTTTTTAAATTATAAAAAATCTCTATTCCAAAACCTTCATAGTAAGCTATTTTATTCGATACGTCACATGGTACAGTTTGCAAAACTTAAAAAAAAAGTCTTATATGCCCCCAAAACTGACCCCCATATTCAAAATTCATTTATTTACGTCCCTCTTTGGGTCACAGAAATTCATTTGTGTACCAAATAACAACTTAATCGTTCCATTAGATTCGGATTAAATTGGCTGTGACAGACGGACAGACAGACAAACGAATGAAGAGGGAACAAATAAGGGTTCCGTTTTTTTCCTTTTGATGTACGGAACCCTAAAAATCCTACTTCCTACTAATATTATAAATGCGAAGTTTATGAGGATGGATGGATGTTTGTTGCTCTTTCACGCAAAAACTACTGAACGGATTTGGATGAAATTTGGCAAACAGATTGTTTATACAACATGTTCCTGGATGCGTACATCCAGGAACGTCGAGAATGTCGTAACATTAAATGAAAACGAGCACAGTACTATTCCATTGAAACACATAATAGATATCTGAGGTCATCGGAAAACTTGAGACTGGAGATGCCGATGCATTCCACCAGTTTTTATGACAAGTCTTTTACAGTTCAAGCAGTGTGGTTATGGAATGCCTTGCCCGTGTCGATAAGGCGTGCTCAATCTTTGTCCACTTTTAAAATTCTGGTAAAAAAACACTACCTCTCTCCTTAAATATCATAATTACGTAAAGTTCCCTGCCCCTGTTTCATGTTTATTATTGTATATATATATATATATATATATGTATATATACGTATGGTATGTATGTATTTTATATATAACTGGTGCACCACTGACTACCTACAGTATTGTCTCTCCTCCCTTTAATCCATCCAAAGGTTGTCTGTAAAAGATCGCTTTTAGCGATAAGACCGCCCAATGTGTCACCCTATTTGTAAAATTTCTACATTTATATCTGTAATTTTTGTGGTGTACAATAAAGAATATTCTATTCTATTATATTCTATTATATCCTCAAGTAATGACTTCATTAAGAAATGACTTAGTAGGTAGCAAATAATTGCTTGTTTATAAATACGGGTGTTAGAAATATCAACGAGCTAAGTAGGTATGTGTCAGAGGAAATTGTCCCTTGATAAAACTTGTTTTAAATTTAATAATAAAATAATTACGAAAAACCTCTAGAAATGCGACGTTGCAAGCCCGCGTAAGGGGAATCGCTAAGGTAGCTCGCGAAATTCAAGTTTTCTTACGATTTTGTAATTAGCAGCTCAGTGTCTGGGTGTATGTTGATTAAAGTATGATTCGCGACCGTAACAAATATGTATTTATAGAATTATAATCATTAGAATCAGTAATACAATTTCTTAAGTTAGTTTAATCTTGAAATGTTTAGTTTTCATGAAATAGTCATTCAATAGAGTTACTTGGTATTAGAAAGTTGTATTGATGACTTTGATGATTATAATTCTGTAAATACATATTTGTTACCGTCGCGAATCAAATTTTAATCAACGTACAACTTAATGCTGACCTGCAAATTGCAAAAAACGTAAGAAAATTTGAATTTCGCGGGCTACCCTGGCGCTTTCACCTGCAAAATCATTAAATCTAGGGAGATTAATGATTGACCATCGTCCTAGACGGCTGGACCTTTCTAACTATTTTAGAAAGTTTTAGACTATATAAAATGAAATCCTAGTAGTTTATATAAACAATGTTTACCATTATAAATCTTTATTGACCCTTAACACTCACGTACTTAGAAATATCACGGGATTTAAATAATTATTAAACAAATTATAATTACACACTTACATAAACCCTCACTGTAGATAGTAGATTTAATTATTAATTGTATTAATCACACGTAATAATGTGTAAGGTTAGGTAATGCTAATAACAGTTGTTTACATTCTTTCTTCGTAAATAGGTACCTAGATATAAATTCCATCGCTATCGTTCTAGTCCTAAAATACATGGTGATTTTTAATTCACTGTCAACATTTCAGGAGGTGAAAGTACTCATAATTATAGACAACTTTCAATAAGGGACCAAAGTGACGTTGAAAGAGACGTTGTAAGAACGACTTTATAAGAGCTGAAGGCTGGCCCTCGTCTAGCTCAGATTTGAACCCCTTAGACTACAAATTATGGTCAGTTTGAGAAGACATGGCCTGCTCTGTGTCTCTTTAGAAATCTCTGGAGGAAGCAGAGGCTAAATTTCCCAAGGAAACAGTGCGTAAATCCATAGATTCGTAGCCAGACAGATTAAAGGCCTGTTTATAAGCCAAAGGTGGCCATTTTGAATATAATTTTTTTTTTTTGCTGAGACTTCAATAAATATGTACTTATAAGTTTTATTAAGATTACTTCATAAAAAATAAATGCATTTTCATTTGAAAAGCTTTGACTTGAAAAGCTCCTCCGCTTTTTTCGTCGGTTAAAAAGCGACTTTTTATTATTAAATATCTAGGTACTTACTTTAGCGTTTGGAGTGCAAAAATGAGTGTGCAAAATTTACGTTAATTAAGTATAAACATTTATAAAAGTAATTCGTATGCATAGTCATTATTGTTAATAATGTCTTATCTAAGACTCTTTTTTTTTTTGTGGATGGGAAATCATCAAATGACTTCTCCCGCTCTGGGCGGAGCGGGAGGGCGTGTCAGACTTTTACTGACTAAAACCCACCCGTGTTCCTTCTGTTGCCTGTGCCGGGGCCACGGTAACTCTTTCGAACATCCCGCAACCTTAGCTGGCATCGGCCCTAGCGGACCCCGTCAATAGTGCTGACATCTCTTTGAGGCGCGCGTGGAACACGACGCGCCGTCGACTCGGGCTTGGTCCTTACCGGACGGCGAGCTACCCATTGCTCGCCGTCCGCAAGCCCGCGCCTACGGTGGCCGGGAATCGGCTGCCAATTCCTGACGCCCAGGGCGTCTCCTGCGGCGACTAGGGGCGTGAGGGTGCAAAGCTTGCCTCTCCCTCACGCGTCCCGCCTCCTCCTTCACGAGCATTACTGCTTCGCAGAAGGAGGTAATGGTTTCCCATGCACTCTCGCTCCGTACCATGGCCTGGACCAGGGCCGGACGCGAGAGATCGCCGCCGCCGATCGCTTCCGCGAGGACACGGCGGTGCTCCGCCCAAGCCGGGCAGACCTCCACCGTATGCTCCACCGTGTCCTCCGGGCGATCCACACAGTGGTGACACCCGGGCGTTTCCTCCCGCCTTATCCGGAACAGGTACCTCCCGAAGCACCCGTGTCCGGTGAGGACCTGCGTCAGGCGGAAGGTGAGGACGCCGTGGCGCCTCTCCAGCCACTCCTCAAAGAGGGGACTTATCGCCGCAATTGTGGCGTGCCCAGCGCTGGGTTGCGACAATCGCACTCTCCATGCCGCCATGAGATCCTGGCCATCTAAGACTCTTGAACTCTCATTATTATCTGTGTTTAAATTATTTGTTACGTTTATTAAATCGCGGTTATAAGCGGTTGTTACTAGAACCAATTTCTGCTCACCGGAGTATCAGTATCGATAAACTTCATGATAATAATAATAATGTTTATTTATTCAGAGTAATAGGTACATAGACACAGGTTGAGCACAGTGGTAGATATAATAATATTGTACATAATTGTTAGTTCCAAAGTTAAAAAAATACAAAAATCTATTTTATACAACATATCTCGGAATTAACGCAGAACCTCATAGGATAACACTGCGTGCGCAGTGGCGCCCTCATCATTTGTTTGGTTATATTTCTTTAATTTTAGAATGAAAATGCAGAAAATAAGCATATTACGTTGTACTCCACAAGACTATTCGTTATTATTATTGCAAACGCTAGTTTTACATTGTTAAGTTTTATTATAATCCTATGGAAAATAGTGGCCACTAAGCTCCGTTCCAAGGATTACAAGAGCCAGGGCTATACTGATATTTGTGTCTTGAAGTGAAAATAAATAATATTATTACTCAAACAATAATGGCTGAAGCTATGATCTATGGAGGGGCCTGTGGCTGATTATTAGCCGCACAGGTCGATCGATCATGTTGCCGTTGTAAGCTCCGCTTGCCGCGGTTGGTCCGTGGATGAGTGACCATCATTACGTACCAAGATCCTACCGTGTCTCGGAAAGCACGTGGGTTTTTGACAGTCGTTACGGGTCGTCAGAAGCCCGAAAATCTGACAACCAGTCTCTAAGGGGTATCGTATTACCCAGTTACTGGGTTGTGGAGGTCAGATAGGCAGTCGCTCCATGTTAAATACTGGTATTCAGCTGCAGCCTGTTAGACTGGAAACCAACCCCAAAATAGTTGGAAACAGGCTAGACAGAGGAGGATGGTTATGGTCTATTTATTTATTTATTTATTTAAACTTTACACACTTAAAAAAGTACATAGGCGGACTTAATGCCTTAGGCATTCTCTACCAGTCAACCAAGGGTGGTGAAGAGATTAGATGGCAGGTGCTCTGTTAGAAATGGAACAATTTGTACATAAATAAGTCATAAACTTATAATACACATACATACATATTTACTATAATATATACCTATATTATATGTCTATGGTCAGCTTCTTTATACAAACCCTCGGAAAAGTCATTTAAGTTATAAGTAATAACTGCTTTCGTAGAAATTTTACTTTTATAATAAACAGTTTTTGCTGTCCATTGCATTAAGATTGATAGATAGTTAAATAGTCTTCATAAAAATAACCACCATAAAAATGTGGCTTATTACCCTAATATCGTACAAAATCTCGAGTGACTGCCGCGTTGGGCCAGTGGCGCTACTGCTGAGCATGAGGATTCGATCCCCAGGTTGGGCAGTGTTACTGGGTTTTTCCATCAGGAATTTCTCAATAGCAGCTGGGAGTCTGGTTTTGTGGGCTCGCCCTGTGTAATAACATGGGATTTAAACATATCTGGTGAAATGTGGGTGAACTATAGGTACCACTCTGCCTAACCCTTCGGGGAATACAGGCGCGATGTTATGCTCTTAAAAAATCATGGAAAATCCCCTTTTCATAAAATTCGCAACACTCTAGCTAATTGCTTGTTTGACCGTCAGATTTCAACGGTATCAGTCAATAAAGCTACGCTTATCTTGAAATTACTCATAAAATCAAGCAAAATTTTCCTTATGCCTATATTTGCAGTGTTTTTGTCACAATAAGGTTATTTATTATTTTGTTTTGTTATTTGTTCATTATCGCGGAAAATCCCCCTCATAAGATAACTAGTAAATAATAATTGTGCTCTCTTAATTAATAATTAACAGATGTGGGGTCAGACATGAGACTTATTGACGAGGTAATTGATACCATCATGAAATTCTTAATGAAGGAAGTTTGTTGAATAACCCAGTCAGTAGTTATAAGGTAGGATGGTATCCTGAAAATAGAAATTTGAATTTCGAAGAAAGCGGTGAGTGGTTGAAACTGGCTTCCCACGGTGCGTGATATTGCGGACGGACGTGGATAAGCCCGCACCGACGCATCATGGGAACAGTATCGTCCGTGGTAAGCTGGCTTCTCACGGTCCGTGATATCGCGGACGGACGCGGACCAGCTCGCACGACACACGTCCGTCGCGGTGCGTCCGACCCAGGGCATGCAAGTCGGTAACTTCAAAGGTGCGGTGCAAGCTTCTCTTTTACCAACATTTTGGAATGATACGTCAGTACCACGTCGGCGCTACCACGGACGAGACCCTTCCCACGGTGTGTCGTGCGAGCTAGTCCCGTCCGTCCGCGATATCACGGACCGTGGGAAGCAAGCTTCACACAATAACAGTTGTCCAAATACAGAGCGTATTTTCAAACCCTAGGTTGCATACATAAACAGGTTTCCAGTGCAGGCGAGCCTTGCGGGTCGGTACCGATTGGTGCAGGCTTGATCCAGGTAGTCGGCACCGACAAGTGAGTCATATAGATGCAAAGGCAGCATCATCCAATTTTTTCATGATAGCAAATTTGAATGCAGTCTGTCAGTATAAAATCAGCTTATTTGTTTGACTTATTTAGTTTGTAGCAAAAGAAGGAATATCCCGTATAAAATTACCGTTAAAATCTTAGGTTTGTAGCAAAAACAGCATTATCCAATATATCCATCCACATCCACAAGTCGGTACCGATTGATGCAGGCTTGATCCAGGTAGTCGGCACCGACAAGTATAAACCTGTTTCTTTATAAGGGAGCGCATAAGATAACATGGGAATATTATATAACCTGTATATTATGTACCTGCACCGATCGGTACAGACTCGCACAGACTCGCCTGTACCGGAAACCTGTTTATTTGTGTAAGCACCCTTAGGCTAGGCGCAAACGAGCCACCGACCACAACCACCAGTAGCGGCAGTAGCCCAGCGACAAGCAATTCACATGTTTATTTAACCGACTTCAAAAAAGGAGGAGGTCTGTTCGTCGGTATCTTTTTTTATATGTGTTCCCCGATTACTCGAAGTCGGTTGTTTTTTTTTTGCAAAAAAGATTTTTTCTTACGTTTTGTATGGATTCGTCGCACACGTGTGGCCGCCTGGCCGGTGGCGGCCATCCGGTACAGCAGCAGTCAACACCGCAGCAAGTGACGACAGCCACCGGTGATGGTTGTGGCTGGTGGCTCGTGTGTGCTTACCCTTAATGTCAAATACTGGTAAAAATGACAGATTTTCATGAGGGCCGTTATAATATGACGAAACCGCTTTCATAGGTAACCCCAGCTTTATTAAGGCAGTAGCTGTGTCCCGCGACTTCGTTCGCGTGGATGTCGTAAGATACACAATATACTATAATAACAGCCACATTTTAATAAAACTCCCTCGTCCCGCGACCCATCGCGTTCGAATCGCCTGCCCGCGCTATTACTTCGTTTTAGCTTAGTGTTCTTTCTGACTTTTTTCTTTTTACTCTGCTCCTAAGGGTCGTAGCGTGATGTTAAATAGCCTATAACCATCCTCGAGAATTAGGCTATAGAATTTTTCAAATCCGACTTTTTGATCATGATTTCATAAGTTTTATTTTTTTGCGCGGAACCCCATTTATTTTTCTAAAATAAAAGTAGCTTAAGTTACCCACCGTAACATCAGCTTTCTGCCAGTGAAAGTCCCGTCAAATTTGGTCCAGCCGTTTCGGAGATTAGTTGGAACAAACAGACAGACAGACAGACAAAAATTTTAAAAATAGCTTTTTTGTTATAAGTATCTACCTATCGTAAATACTTTCTTATACATTTAGTAAAAAGTTGTTATTTTGATATTACAAACAGACACTTCAATTTTATTTATTTGTATAGATTATGAGGAATATTTTTTCAAGATCTATGTTTTATTGCACAAACAATGGAGACATTTTTTAGTCAATCGTGATCTCTTAAAAAGAGAGTTGAAGAAAATGGCAAAAAATTCTGGAAGGTTGGCGACGGAAAATTATATATAAAATTACAAGAATTATATTATTAAACACAGAGAGAGAGAGATATTGTAATCATAATATTATTAATTGTAAAGATAATTACGTTAGACAATATTTTAATTATTACTGTGTACCCTGTGTGGACCGTATATTCGTCTGTCAGCTGCAAAAGGTCGGCCTGTTGCATCAATGAGTGACACTTTAAATTTTAATTTACAACTTGTAAACTCTTGGTCATGTGATGGTCATACAATATGATGTTGTTTTGTTTAATTCGCCACTCACCGTACAATACCAATCAATCTGCCTAGCCTTTTCTCAACTATGCTGTGGTCGGCTTCCAGTCTAATCGGATGCAGTTTTTATACCAGTATTTTACATTGAGCGACTGCCTATCTGACCTCCATAACTTAGTTACTGGTTATCACGATACCTCTTGGTAAGACTCGGTACTAAGACCAAATGTAGGTAAACTTTTAAAGATTTTATGATATTTCTTTGTTTTTTGCAGCGGAGCAAAATCTAGGCACTTACATACTCTTAGTGGGAAATTATATTTGAAACTGTACACAACTTGTGTGTTACTTCGTTACGTAATAGGAATTTTGGTAAAATCGGATTTGGAAGTTTAGGTAATATAATTTCAGTTTTTTAATTTTTTTTATTTGAGATAGGTTTGCTCTTGACTCTAGTCTAGGTCAGAGATGACAGAGACAAAGTCAACGATGGAGCGAGCTTACCCGAAGAAGCCTGTT
Source organism: Fissipunctia ypsillon (assembly GCA_947568875.1). Taxonomy (NCBI): domain Eukaryota; kingdom Metazoa; phylum Arthropoda; class Insecta; order Lepidoptera; family Noctuidae; genus Fissipunctia; species Fissipunctia ypsillon. The sequence goes on along the minus strand of OX387663.1, from coordinate 11,329,659 downwards.
CACTCTCACTTTGAAAAGATCGGGGTTGTATGCGTTCGGAAACACAGACGCAGGCAGAGAGTTCCACTCTTTTACGTTACGGCCAAATACAGTCGGAATCCCGTTTGGAAACCTCGATTTGGAATTTCTCCGTTCGGAAATTTCGAGCGAAAAACTACTTACTTACATGTGCTTTCGGAAATTGCGAATCGATATTTCGAAACATAATTCCGTTTTGGAATTCCAACTGTATTTGGCCGGCCTAAAACCGGTGCCTGATTGATCGTTATGGAAAAGATATTGTATGGTATCGAAATGCAAGCGCCTAATGAGATATTATAGCTCGCACAAGTAAGATTCACTAAATTGTAGGCGCTCTTGACTAATTTTCAGCACCAATAAAAAATAACAGAAGTGGTTTTCTATTTACAATGCTAAAAGTTAGAAATATATTTCTACTAATAACAGTTTTGAATCATAGACTAGTGATTAATTTTTATTATGTTTTAAGTTTAATTTTTTTAATAAAAAAAAACAATAAAAAGTTTTTTGCAAAAAAACTTTTTTACCGCGTATTTTTTATTTGCATCTGGCAAACTATAGCCGAGGCTTAATAACTTCCTAGTTTAGTTGATAGATAAAGAAATCCCATTCTCTTTAGGCAGCAAGCCCCGTGACCTTCACGACCAGTTTAACAGGTGGTCAGTTGACAAAGAAACGAGGGAATACATTATCTACGAGTCGATATTACAACGTTATTCTGGTACCTACACAAAGAGTGAGATATTTATAAAGAGTTCGTAATAAAAAAGTTTGTTGTCTGTGGTTTACTAGGAAATGATTAGTAAGGTGACTGGTTTTGTGTTTGCATCCTCATTCCATCAGAACTTATTAGATTAGCACAATAATACATAAGACACACTTCTTCCGCATGAAGTTTCTTGTTTTAACATAAAATTATATCTTAGTACACTCGGCAATAGCTTCCCAATAATGAAATAATTTTCGGAATCGGATCAATGGTTTAAAGATTACCCCGTACATACAAACTCACAAATACCTCTTTTGTTGAAAGTTTGGATGTTTAGATAGGTATTTGGATGTTTCTTACTCAATCACGCAAAAACGGCTATACGGATTTGGATGAAATTTGGCACATAGATAGTTTATAACCTGGATTAACACATAGTATTCTGTTCACGAGACGTAGTGCACAATTTCTGAGCAGTAACCGAACAAAAAGTACCTTTATATAACACCAATCACGCCTGTGTTCCACGAAGGGATGGGCAGAGGTGTATCGTGTAACCACATCTCGCCAGTAAAACCTACCTATAGGTATAAGCCCCATGTAATAGGGGGTGGGCACAGAACATAATTCTAACTTTAGTTATGTTCTGTGGGGAGGGAGTCTATTGCATAGTAATAGTTTAGGACGTCATCAAAATAGCAAAAAAATGCTGGATCGATTCATAGCTGCTATCATCTATTTTTTTTATTTTTTATTTGAGATAGGTTTGCTCTTGGCTCTAGACTCTCTTGGTCAGAGATGACAAAGTCGACGATGGAGCGAGCTTACCCAGAAGAAGCCTGTTCACTGTCACTTTGAAGAGATCAGGGTTGTATGCGTTGTTTATGTTAGTTTGTATTCTATTATTTCAAAGTCTTACTGAGCCATGGCGACAGATATGAGACTAATCGAATTAGGGTGAATTCGACCAAACTTTTATACCTAGTATAAGTCTAATCCAGTGAATATTTTTTTTTAATTTTTGACAGATTTTCCATACAAAAACTGTTCGACGTCAATTTTATTTCGCGGATAAAAGCTATCTGACTTCGGTTAAATCAGCCCTTAGTTAAAAGGTTATCCCATGAAACCACAGATAAAGATACAGGTAGTAGAGCTCTTTGTGAAGGAGCTCTTTCAGGAAAGTAGGTACCATAGATTTCTGCTGCCAAGCAGCGTTACTTTTTTCCTGTTTGAAGAATTATAAAAATGACTTAGAATGTCATAAGCGTCGTGGAGATATACACCGTAATATTTAATTCACCGTTAACCTTCCAGGACATGAAAGTACTCATGATTATGAGCAATTTTCACTATGAGACCAACTGTGAAATATCGAAAACAAAAATCATCTGTTTCATACAAAAATGCAATATTTACCCGATGAAAATGTATGAAACAGATGTACGTAGGGTGTTCTGAAAATCTTGAGATTTAACTTTATTTTTCACAGTTTTTCAAAATAATTGCCACCACAATTAATACACTTCTGCATCTTTATAAACCAATCACTAAAAATGTCTTTCCATTTCTGTTCAGGGATTTCCGCACATAATATTGTCCCAGGCCGAAAGTAAAGCTTCTTCGTCCCGAAATCTTTACCCTTTCAATTTACTTTTACCGAAAGGAAACAATCCAAAGTCATATGGCGCCAAGTCTGGGCTGTAAGGCGGATGTTCAAGAAGTTTCAAGCCGGCATCTCGCAAAAATTGGCATGTAACGTCAGCACGATGTGCCAGAGCATTATCATGATGAAGATACCACGTGCAGAGTTGTGACTTTGGATGAAGCTTCTTGAATTCCTGAATAAGTTGAGGAAGGCAGACAGTGGTGTACCAAGCAGCGTTTACAGTCTTTTGCTCACGGAGAACTACTTGTTCTATAATTCCCCGAATACCGAAAAAAACCACGATCATTTTCTTTTTATCCACTTAGATTTTTTTTACTTCAGTCGGAGTTTCTTCGCCTTCTATCACCCATATTTTATTTTGCTGCTTTGTAGGCACGTTAATAATAAAGCCACGTTTACACTATGTGCTAGCGACCGTTTCCGGGGGCCCATTGTTGAGTGTGCAAGTCACCCCCTGTCATTTTATCCGTGTATTGTATTTATCACACATTGGTCAGGCAGGGGCCATAGTCCTTCCATAGTTTTAGATAACCAGTCCACTTTAGCCATCCAAACCCATAGCCCAATTTTTTTTTGTCTCCATATTCTGCAATAGTCCTACACCATCCGGGGGTTGTCCTTGGGTGCACTTGCGTAGTACGCACAGGGATAATCGTCGGTTAGTGCCTCATTTCCATTGAAAGCGTCTAACGGGCCTCTGCGAGTTGGCTTCGGCCCCTCATATGCCTTCTAAAGGTCCGGGACCCTGGGGTCCCGAGAAATATCAAAAAAAAAACAAGCCACGTTTCATCGCCCGTGACGATTGAAATGATGTCTTTAGATTTTCCATTTTTTACACCATTTAATTCGCTGTTCCTTTTGTTCATCGGTAAGTTTATGTGGAATCCAAAGAGTACAAACTTTTCTATAAACTAAATGATGGTTAATAATTGAATGTAACGCTGCTGAGCCAATCTGCAGTGAGGACTCTATTTGCCGGTAGGTTATTCGCCGGTCAGTTTCAATTAAATTTTTAACTGCAGAAATATTTTCTGGAGTAACTGCTTCCGCCGGTCGTCCTGAACGCGGGTCGTCTTCTAGGTTAAAACAGCCACGCTCAAACTGTTTGTACCATCTGTAGACGGTTGCACGAGAGGGACAGTCATCACCAAGTATAGGCTTCATTTCTTCTAAACAGTTTTCTGGACTTAATCCACGTAAAAAGTTATAACGCAAAATTGCGCGATATTCGATATTTTTTTTTTTTTTTTCCTATCAATGGCATCTCGTAGTTGGCCAAGAGTGGCCGTGACTACTTAACCGGTCAATCCTGTGGCTGCCTTAAGCTAACTCAAAGCCTCCAGCCAGGGGCATGTTACTTACAATACTAAGTGACTGCGCGCTAAGGGCACCCCCTGTGGGGTACGAACCTCGGCTTAGGGCGTCACTGGGGGGACAGCAAGTTGGGACAGGCTGGATCAAAATTGGATAATTATTATTGTCTGGGGAATTTAAAGCTACAGGCTCAGCTTCGGCGCGGGCTGGCGCTTCTTCGAGCAAGGGACGGGGGGATCGATATTCGATAGTCGTCCACGAAGCCATTATAGTGAACTTGTTCTAACACGATCTGCGGCAATACTGAATGCAGTCAAATGACAACTGACACTAACGTACCTATATCGTAACAAACAATCAAACTACGTGCTCGCGTCGGCCATTCGCCTTAGTATTATTAAGTATCTCAAGACTTTCAGAACACCCTACGTACTTGTTTTTGCTATTTCATAGCTGGTCCCATAGTGAAAGTTGTTTATAATCATGAGTACTTTCACCAGTGAATTAAAAATCACCGTGTACATATCCCAGTTTTTGTGAAGTTTTCTCTCTTTTGCCCTTCTCCCAATTTACTTGGTGTCGGCACAACATGTATTTTTCTTCCATTCTTCTATTTGTCGTCATCTCGGTAGTCACCCCCTTTCTATCCATATCATCTTTCACACAGTCTACCCATCGTTTCCTTGGTCTTCCTCCATTCTTATAGCCATGGCATAGCCTCTTTCTCGTGTAACATTCGACATATGTACCTAATTCAACATAATAATAGGATCCGAGACATAATGTCTAATCATTGTATAGCGTATGACTCTCCAAGGAAGGACTCTCCAATACCTTTGCTCTGATAACAATTATCAGGCCAATAAGTGTTATCAGAACAAAGGTCTGTCAATTCTTTATCAAAATACTGTTTTTATCAACACTACCTTGATTTTATTCATCAGACATAGAAGTAAGATAAAAAAAACACTGCCCGATACACAACAGTTATCTATAAATAGATAATGATTATAATACTAAAGGGTTTTTTCTGACTATCAATTTATGACGTTTAAGCGACTTCTGGTGGATTTCGTTTAGCCCAAAGTTGACAAAATCCAAAGGGAATTTTAAGAAATATTCTCAAGATCTCTTGTCTCTTCTTAAGGAGGAAGCGCCAAGGTAGCCCGCGAAATTCAAATTTTCTTAAGATTTTTGCAATTTGCTGGTCAGTATTAAGTTATACGTTGATTAAAATATGATTCGCGGCCGTAACAAATATGTATTTACAGAATTATAATCATTAAAGTCATCAACACAACTCTCTAAGACCAAGTAAACCCCAAGAATTACTATTTCATGAAATCTTGACATTTGGGGATTATACTAACTTAACAAGTTTTATTACTGATTGTAATGGTTATAATTCTATAAATACATATTTGTTACGACCGCGAATCATATTTTCATCAACGCAAATTGCAAAAAACGTAAGAAAATTTGAATTTCGCGGGCTACCTTAGCGCTTCCCCCTTAACACAATTTATTTGACGCTTCTTTCCTTCTTCCATAAATCTCTATCGGTCGGTCGTCATTTCACGCCCTTTTTAACCTACTTTAAAAAAAGGAGGAGGTTCTCAATTCGTCGGAATGTTTTTTTTTATGTGTGTTCGCCGGTTACTCGAAGACGGCTGGACCGATTTGGAAAATTATTTTTTTGTTTGAAAGGGTATAGGTGGGTCCCATTATCATTAGGTCAGGTTCTGATGATGGGATCCTGGAGAAATCGAGGGAACTCTTCAAATATTACAGGCACACTTGTAGCAATTTGGGTATTTTTTATAGTATCTTGTGCTTTTGCTCTCGGACAGCACCATTTGGTGAAGTGGAACTGATGACGAAGAGCACAGATGGCCACCGGAACTACTCAATAATAAGTATTTCACGGGATGCGATTCGATTACTTTAAAATGATCGCTAAGCAATATCAGCTCGGCACAATGCATATGGTGAAGTGGAGCTGATGGTGAAGTACCAGTAGAACTCCTCAAAAATTAACCTCCCTGCATCGGGAAAAGCAATGTTTTGTAAAAGGTGATGAGCAGTTGTCATTACTCTATTGTAACTTAGATAAATTACAAACCAATCTAATAAAAAGTGAAAAATGAAAAACTTTTTTGCAAAAAAACAACAGACTTCCAAAAAACACTACAAAGTGAAAAATAACTTTAATTTCGGAAGTCGTTGGCAAAAACCTAAAATACAGATCCGAATACACTGACTTCCGAAATTAAAGTTATTTTTCACTTTGTAGTGTTTTTTTTGGAAGTCGGTTGCTTTTTTGCAAACAAGTTTTTTTAATTTTTTAGCTATAAGTACGCTTACAATCTTTTACACAAGTTTTGTTTAGTATACCCCTTTTTTCTTTTTTTTGGATGGGAAATCATCAAATGATTTCTCCCGCTCTGGGCGGAGCGGGAGGGCGTGTCAGACTTTTACTGACTGACACCCACCCGTGTTCCTTCAGTTGCCTGTGCCGGGGCCACGGTAACTCCTTCGAACATCCCGCGACCCTAGATGACATCGGCTCTAGCGGACCCCGTCAATAGTGCTGACATCTCTTTGAGGCGCGCGTGGAACACAACGCGCCGTCGACTCGGGCCTGGTCGTTACCGGACGGCGAGCTACCCATTGCTCGCCGTCCGCAAGCCCGCGCCTACGGTTGCCGGGGATCGGATATCAATTCCCGACGCCCAGGGCGTCTCCTGCGGCGACTAAGGGCGTGAGGGCGCAAAGATTGCCTCTCCCTCACGGGTTCCACCTCCTTCTTTGCGAGCATTACTGCTTCGCAGAAGGAGTTGATGGCATCCCATGTACTCTCGCTCCGTACCATGGCCTGGACCAGAGCCGGATGCGAGAGATCGTCGCCGCTGATCGCTTCCGCGAGAACACGGCGGAGCTCCGCCCAAGTCGGGCAGACCTCCACCGTATGCTCCACCGTGTCCTCCGGGCGATCCACACAATGGTGACACCCGGGCGTTTCCTCCCGCCTTATCCAGAACAGGTACCTCCCGAAGCACTCGTGTCCGGTGAGGACCTGCGTCAGGCGGAAGGTGAGGACGCCGTGGCGCCTCTCCAACCACTCCTCAAAGAGGGGATTTATCACCGCGCGTTTAGTATCGCCCTTAGCCATTGACAAACACACTCAAATCATTCCTGTGTATAAGACAAGTTCCTCATTTCTCTGCAATATAGTACATACCTAATAATTCCATGCCTCTGCATCACAGATCCATAGGTACCATGACAATCGATTTTTTTTCCTTTCTCAAAACGCGCCATAAAAACGTGCCAGTATTTTGCAATAAATGAAGCAATGTAGAATTTTATATTATTTTTATCAAACTATAAAGTATGGGAACGTGCCTGCACTCGATAAAATGCTCTGTGAGTTTACAATCTAGTCATGAAATCAATCTACCTAGCCATTTCCCAACTATGTTAGGGTCAGCTTCCAGTCTAACAACAGTCAGTCAGTTTGTGTATTTTACATGAATCGACTGCCTATCTGACGTCTACAATCTAGTTACTAGGTAGATAACACGATACCCCTTGGTAAGACTGGTTGTCAGACTTTTGTGTGTCTGACTACCCGTAACGACTGTCAAAGCATCAAATAAACCATGCAAACATTTTAGACGGATTACAACGAAGCGTCTGAGGCAAAGCCTAAACATTTTTTGGTATATGGTAATAAGATTGTTTATACCTCTGCCTAACCCGTCGGGGAAATCAGGCGTGATGTTATGTTAGATATTATTGGTTTATTTGTCCAAAGAATAAAGATTCAAAAGATTACAAAATATATATAATAAAATATGATATAATGTGGCTGCAGGTGAGTGACATTATCCGACTTTTGCCTATTTTCCTGCATTTCCCTCAATGAATAGTCCTTTAGCTCAATAGTTAACAATGAAAATGCCTGCTACATCCTATAGATAAAGAAATAACAAGAACATTGTGTGATACATTGGTATACTTCTTTAACTTTTTAAATGGCTGTAAATTCAAATTTGGAACAATGATGGCTATGGTATGATGGCATCAAAACTGAAAAAAATTGTCTGCTCAACTACCTAAATGAATGAATGAAATCAACTTGAATCAATGAATGTTGTTGAACTGTCAAAATGAAAGGCATTGCTACTGTAAGCGTGTCACGCAATTACCCCACGGGAGTGTAGTTACATTCCATACCAAAACGCGTCGCAGACACACCCAACCGTCTCGTCACTCGCTAAATACGAGTATCACAACATTTTAAAATATTCAAGACAAGTGGGTGTGACCATACCGGTTTCGATAAATTTTCCACATCATTCTCTTTAAATCTTACGATTCAGGCCAAGTTCGGTTTTTATAGTTGTTCCTATAGGCGGATCGAGGATAATTAGGTGATGATATCATTATCTAGTTGTAAATATCACTGCTTTTTCAATACCCGATTTTAGCTTCATTTAGCGGTCAGAGGTCATAGCTAATATTAGCCGAGGTCGGTCCGTGGATGAATCCATTGCATACTGCGTCCCTCCGTGTCTCTGTTGACAAGGAGTGTGAACTGAAAACACATGTGGACTTAACTCCATGCAGGTTTTCAGTTCACTAAGCTCAGTCCTTATACAGGATAGCCCATGAAAAAATGTCCAAAACTTTTTTTTTATGAGTGACTGAAATTCTGTAACGAGTTTTGTCGAACAAAAATTTTGAACTGCTTAAGTTTTAATCAATTATTTTATCGATCGTAAACCATGTTCTAAGGATTTATTATCAAAATAAATATTTTTAACAAATGCGACACCGAAAGAGAAAAAATTTAAAATCTGAAGTCAAAGGAGAATTATTCAAAAATTATAATTATTAATCCTTCAAGCTCCTAAACTATAAATAATCAGTAAACATACATGGGGGTGTTTCGGGAAGTTCTTGAGGGGATTCCAAAATTTTATCTGGAACGCTATTTCATGAGCCACCCTGTAAGTATGATATGATCTAGCAAAGTGTTAGATCTTGCGCAGACCTAATGACCTAATCAAGGTCGGAATTGAAAACAATGATGGCTTGCATACCACCACTCGCCAACAAAACTGTTCAGACTTTAGTCTGTGCGTAGCCTTAGTTAACGAACAATTAGAAATGGCGGCATAACTATACTAAAATATGCATAATTTACAAAATAAACAGTTAATTTATAAAGTTAGTAAAAAAATATACTTATTTGACACATTGTACCAGCGCAGCGTATGCAATGTAATCTATAATAGTTACTTGCTAAGCATGGCCGCGGGTACTTGTATTGAAACCTGAGCAAGCGAAGGATTCTAGGATTGAACAAAGAGCGAAGCGAGTGGTTCAAATATAGAATCCTGAGCGTAGTGAGGGTTTCAAAGGTAGGGCAAAACTTGGCTAATTCGTGATATGCAGCTATTCGGTGATAGATAATTGTGTTTTATTACCAAGTTACTACTGACTTGATAAATGTATATTTTTCAATCATTATAATATTTGCCACATTTTCAGATATAAGTTAGCAAAACTTATTTTGTCTACTATATCACAGTAAATTTAAAAAATAGTCTGATCAATGAATCGAATTTTACAAGTAAAAAACAAAACTATCACCGATTACCCAAGTTTTGCCCTGCGAGATGCAAAATAACTTTGCTGCCGAGCTGTGGCCGAGTGAAACACACAACTTTTCATCTCATTATAGCGAGGAAAATGCTAGGTGCAAGAAAAACAGCTTAAATAATATAATAAATTAGTGTTTAATTATTTTGATGGGTGACCATCTTTACATACCGAGACTCCTCCGTGCCTCGGAAAGCACGTTAAGCCGTTGGTCCCGGCTGTCATTCGTAGATCTTTGACAGTCGTTACGGGTCGTCAGAAGACCGAAAGTCTGACAACCAGTCTTACCATGGGGTATCGTATTACCCAGTTACTGGGTTGTGGAGGTCAGATAGGCAGTCGCTCCATGTAAAATACTGGTATTCAGCTGCATCCGGTTAGACTGGAAGCCGACCCCAACATAGTTGGGAAAAGGCTAGGCAGATGATGATGATGAGTGTTTAATTATTTTAAAAATTAAAAGTAAAATTTGGTATGGCCAGTGCGATTATACTAAAAATGAGGTTGGCGCACTGACATGAAATAAGTATTATGCATTTTCAGTGGACTGGTGGTATAGAAATTTATTGAATAGAAAGGTTCGAATTCAAAAAATCTTTCCACGCTAGCGGATAAAATGCACTTTGGCACTCGGATTTTGAATGATGAACAGAATCTTTCTGAGGTTGTGAAGTAAAAAGTAAAATATTTGGACATGGGTGCTTCCATGGAGGGGCATTCTAGAAAATAGTCCTCGGAAAATATGTGAGGATTAGGATGCACGGGAAATCTTATTTTGAACGTAAGTATTTTACGTGACGGAAATGTTGTGGCAAAAATCAGATCCAAAGACACCGACTTCCGAAATTAAAGTTATTTTTCACTTTGTAGTGTTTTTTTTTAGAAGTCGGTTGTTTTTTTTTTTTGCAAAAATGTTTTTTACTTTGAATAGTTGGCAACAAATTCATCTTATGTATTTTTGAATTTTTTGGCCATGCATAGAGACGACAATGGTAATGTCGTAGAGTTTAATTAAAGCCTAGGCACCTAATTTTATGTTCCATTCTGCCTTTCAATACCCCGGTTCCCGAAACCTTTAGGATTTAATCTGTTGTTTAATCTGATTTCCAGTGATTTATTCAGCCAAGTAATCATAGCATTAGATTGAAAGCGTGTTAGTTAACTTTTGTATTGATCAACAACACCATTAAATAGTTTATTTTGGCATACAGTCAACCGCACATCAGTGTTAACACTTGCACTACGAGTATAGCTCTTACTGCTATGTCATAAAGGCCTTGTCAATATCAAATTGTTACCATTTATTTGATTGTACCATACGCTAAGTAGGTATGATGCGTGTAAAAACGTTAATTTTATCAAACGTGGCCTCTACAACGTTTGATAAGAGGGAATAAGGAAGGTGCAAGGTTCCGGGAGTCATGGTTCGCCAATTATTAATTAGCTATTAATATTTATTTATAACAACTTTAGTATAGAGATCCGCTTCCTGGTTACAAAAATGTTTGGGTTTGTGATAAATTGGAAGATGTTTTGAATTTATTTGATTGAATGTCTTGTCCCCTTTTTGATACAAATATGTGACAAACGCAACTAGCGAAGTACGGGTTGTACCTAATTAGTCTAATTACCTATACTATGCACTTTCGCCTACCCATTCGAAGAATATTGCTTAGATGGTTTGGTCATGTTGAGAGACTGAATGAAAGTCGACTAACAAAAGGTATTTACACGGCAGATGTGAGTGGAAATGCCGGGAGGGGACGCCCTTTTTTTTTTCTTTTTTTTTTTGTGGATGGGAAATCATCAAATGACTTCTCCCGCTCTGGGCGGAGCGGGAGGGCGTGTCAGACTTTTACTGACTAAAACCCACCCGTGTTCCTTCTGTTGCCTGTGCCGGGGCCACGGTAACTCTTTCGAACATCCCGCAACCCTAGCTGGCATCGGCCCTAGCGGACCCCGTCAATAGTGCTGACATCTCTTTGAGGCGCGCGTGGAACACGACGCGCCGTCGACTCGGACTTGGTCCTTACCGGACGGCGAGCTACCCATTGCTCGCCGTCCGCAAGCCCGCGCCTACGGTGGCCGGGAATCGGCTGCCAATTCCCGACGCCCAGGGCGTCTCCTGCGGCGACTAGGGGCGTGAGGGTGCAAAGCTTGCCTCTCCCTCACGCGTCCCGCCTCCTCCTTCACGAGCATTACTGCTTCGCAGAAGGAGGTAATGGCTCCCCATGCACTCTCGCTCCGTACCATGGCCTGGACCAGGGCCGGACGCGAGAGATCGCCGCCGCCGATCGCTTCCGCGAGGACACGGCGGTGCTCCGCCCAAGCCGGGCAGACCTCCACCGTATGCTCCACCGTGTCCTCCGGGCGATCCACACAGTGGTGACACCCGGGCGTTTCCTCCCGCCTTATCCGGAACAGGTACCAGCCGAAGCACCCGTGTCCGGTGGGGAGGGGACGCCCTAGGAAGACATATAGTGATCTTATTGGTGATGTTCTTCAGAAAGGTCAGGTGCGTAGTACTCGCAACTCGTGTATGACCAAATGTATGAAATTAAACGAGGCAAAAGGAGTAAGTAAGGATCGTAGCAGGTGGCGTTCTGTAGTTTCTGTCTACCCCCATGGGAAGAAGGCGTGAGTTTATGTAATAGACACAGGCACGATGTTATTGTTATTTTTTTGGCAAATCATACAATGTTTTGTTAGGCGTTTTGATTGAGATAGTGAATTTATTATTGTTTACATAACCTACCAACTTTATAACATTAGCAGCTAGTAATCTAGCTGCTAGCACTGTGATCCGTGACTTCATTCGCTTGGTAGTCGTAAAATACATGATAGGTAAACAAAAATAACACCCACATTTTTATAAAACACCCTCGGCACCGACACCCACCGTATCACATCGCATGCTCGCCCGCGCTTTTATTTCGTTTTCGCTCAGCGTTCTTTCTGACTTTTTTTCTTTTTGCTCGGCTCCTAAGGATCGTAGATAGCCTTCCTCAAGAATTGAGATATCAAATGCAAAAAGAATTTTTTAAGTCCGACTGGCAGTTCCAGAGATTAGCGCGTTCAAACAAACAAACTCTTCAGCTTTATTATTCTTATAGCACTTATAGATTTAGATATCAATTAGTATTAATTGGACTACCTACTAAAGTCTTTGCGTGTCGTTTGAACCCCATAGGTACAAAGTCAATTGTTTACTAATTGTGTCTGTAATTACGACATGCGGAAGGTTAATACGATTTTGTATGAGAGTGTAAAGTACATACGCTATTACACTAGTGGGTGCCTTTTTTTTTTGGGGACGGGAAATCATCAAATGACTTCTCCCGCTCTGGGCGGAGCGGGAGGGCGTGTCTGACTTTTACTGACTAAAACCCACCCGTGTTCCTTCTGTTGCCTGTGCCGGGGCCACGGTAACTCTTTCGAACATCCCGCAACCCCGGCTGGACTAGTGGGTACCTGGACTTGGGACTGATCTTCAGTAGGTAAATCAACAATAAAATATAGTTCGTTCTAGACCAATAAACTAAGCAAACACTTGGACTTGGAACTATGATCAATAAATAAACGTGCTACTTAAGTAGGTAACTTGTCATACTTATCTGTGTTTACTTAGAACTACTAGAATTGTGATACTTAACTCTGATAACACTGTTTTCATCCTATCGTTAGGTAATTGATAGGAGTGGCCATTTATGAAAATAATAACAAGGAACTAATACCGAAGTTTTTACTTGAGACCTACCATCTAAGATATACCTATCAACATGATTGTGTTGAAAAATAAATAATTACCCATGCACTTTGCCAGCGACTTCATAATCATCTTCATAATGCATTTATTGCATTACATATTGTAAAAAAATTCGGCCAAGTGCGTGTCGGACCACGCATAATGAAGGGTTAGAATAGGAACAGAGGCTTATACAATGCGGCGGCAATTGCGGTGGGCTGGCCATGTCTCCCGAATGTCTGACGACAGAGTGGCTAAGCGCATCTTCTACTCAGAACTGCGGGATGGCAAGCGGAGGCAAGGCGGCCAACTCCTTCGGTACAAAGATGTGCTTAAGCGCCACATGACGCGGTGTGATATAGAGATGTCACAATGGGAGGCAATGGTAGCAAACCGGTCACTGTGGAGGCATACCGTGAGCACTAAGGTGTTTGCGTTTGAAAGGCGACGTAAAGAGGAGCTCGATGCTAAACGAGATGAGCTCCAGGCCCGACCACCCGCGGCCATCCAATATAATTACATCGGAGGGGTGCTGACTTGCCGTGAATGTGGACGCACTTTCACGGCAAAAATCGGTTATATCAGTCACCTGAGGGCACACCAGCGATGTCATCAATAGGCAGATCCAAGTCGCTGTGGCCGAAATCGGCCAGGATCATATATACATATAATGAAGGGTTCCCTTAGTTGTGATTGTTTTCCTTTTAACTTCATTATTATACTACTACCGTGAATTTTTTCACATATCCAAAACTAACCATTTAGCTGGCAGGGGCAGCTGCTAATTTTTACTGATTTAGAGCTTAATATTTCAGAAACGGATCCCTTAATCGAAAATTTGTTTTCACAAACCCGGAATATTTTTGAAAGACCTATCCAACAACACCCTACACCATGGGATAGACGAGAAAAAAAACATCCCCACTTTACGTGTACAGGAGGTACCTAACCTAAAAAATTTTTTTTTCATGATTTTATTTTACCACTTTGTCGGCGTGATTAATTTGTATACCCATGCCAAATTATAGCTTTCTAGTACTAAGAGTCTCTGAGCTAAGCTGCGGACGGACGGACAGATGGACAGACATGGCGAAACTATACCTAAGGGTTCCTTGTTGACTACGGAACCCTAAAAAAGAAACACAAAGAAAGCTTAAACCTAGGTACAAAATATGGACTTCTTCCGTCTTAGCCTAGGCACTTGTCAAGCTATCAACGATTTTCTCGCTCAAGAAACGTAAGTACAAAAGATTCTAGCTCCAGTGTACGTAAAAGAGATGCATATTTTTTATACATATTAATAGAACTTGATCGCTAGCTGATCACATCGCCGCACCGGCGAGAACTCTCTCTCTTCTCTAGTTTGTCGCAGCGACAAGAGCTATCAAAGAGAGTACTCGCTCAGCGATGCTCGCTTGGCGGGCAGGACGCTCGCCGAGAGACTCACGCTTGGTACATTGTTATGTATACGAATACCAGCGAGTAATCGCTCGTCGCGCACTCGCTGCTCGTTGCTCGCCAACTCGATTTTAGTAGCTAGCTCTACTCGCTACTCGTTAATCACATGTGGGCCTGTCACGCCTGTGATTAACGAGCAGCTTTAGTGAGTAAGTAGAACCTTTCTTTTTATATTTTTAATAGCTTCCATCATAATCAGTCTGCTGCTGGAGTTAGGCCTCTCCAATCGCAAGCCTTTTAATTCATACATACCTATTGTTGCCTGGGACGAAAGAAAACCAAACAATCCCATGTGCCTTGTCATTGAATTTTGTCATAGTACCTTTTCAGAAAACAATCTCAAATACCTTACCCAAACGTAAACAAATTGCATTATAAAAAGTAATAGCATTTATTTTTTAATTCATTTTCTTTTTCTTTGTAGATGAGTTTTCCACAGTTTTTTTATTTTTTATAACTAGCCTTCTCTTGGCAAACTCCTACCGACTGAGCCCACTCGTTGCCGGTTTATTTTCCCAACGATGTTTGGGGTCGGCTTCCAGTCTAACCGGATGCAGCTGAATACCAGTATTTTACACGGAGCGACTGCCTATCTGACCTCCACAACCCAGTTACTGGCTAATACGATACCCCAATAATGTAAAATTCTCACCGTAAAAACTTATGTGAAGTGAGCTGTCATTTCACCTGATGCTAGGAATTGGCACTATTGACAGCTCACTTCACCATAAATAGATCGGCTGTTCTGTGGTGCTATTCTGGAAAGATCCCACCGTGAAAATTTAGGTGAAGTGAGCGTGATGTGAACTGTCATCCCACCTTACTCTACTAGGGATTGAGCTTACTTCAAACTCACTTCACCTAAGTGCTCACGGTGTGATGTTTACAGAATAGATCGGCTGTACCTATACTTACATTAGAAGTACCTAGATACCCGAGAACCTTTTTTACTAGATTAAGCTGACCATAGAAATATAGGTACTTATATATCTAAGACGCTGACAATACAATCATTTACATGGACAAAAATGGTGGTGTGGGCGCCCTCAGCACATACCTACCTGCCTACCTAACTTTTAGATTTCTATATTGAAAACCGCGAACATAGGTGCCAAATGAATTGAGATAAGGGATTTTGGTGGCCTTTTTTTTGGGTGGGAAATCATCAAATGACTTCTCCCGCTCTGGGCGGAGCGGGAGGGCGTGTCAGACTTTTACTGACTAAAACCCACCCGTGTTCCTTCAGTTGCCTGTGCCAGGGGCGCGGTAACTCTTTCGAACATCCCGCGACCCTGGCTGGGATTTTGGTGGCCTTGATGATGCATCTTCAATTAGAGACAAACTTTATTACTTATTATAGACGGGATCCAACTTCAAAAATTCTCGCCAAAATTAACTATTATTTTGTAAATATACGACATTTTTGACTAAATATCTGCTAGTCACGGCACGAGTCAGGACTAGGTACTTAAACATGAATTAATTAAAAACTTGATCACTACAACAATAATAAGAAGTCTAGTAAGTGATATTAGTCGATTCCAAGAATTTGTATTTTTGAATAATGTGTTGTATTCATAATTAATTATTATCAACTCCGAATTAGGTACCTAAGTACCTACTTTAATAACAAGACAAATTGAAAATTCATTTAATTACACTGCCTACGTCAAAAGTTGCTAAAGATAGCCTCCAAAAAATGCACACCCATCACCACTTCCCAGCGAAAACCTAATTTCACGTTTTTCAACGTACAAAAATAAACATGAAATAACAAAAATATTCTATGGCATAAGCAATAAGTTCAACTTACTGTACCATAATTTGCCCTTGGTTTTTTTTGGCTTCTTGTCCTTGGTTGGTATCGTTCATACCTAGAACCACGCTTCTCTCCAAAGTACTTTATTCTCACATACATCAGTAAAATACCTACTCTTGGCATTGAAAAATATCTAAGCGGGAAAACGTGGAATTTCGCGCGCATTTTCCGACGGGCTTTTAATTTTGCTACGATGTGACACAAAATTAAGCGGGAAAAATGCCGCTTTTTTCGCTCAGATTTTGTCCCTCGCCTCTGAAAGGCTAAAAAGAACACCTACGTATCTAGATTATCTGTGGTTATGAGTTTATGACCTTAACATATTCAAAATAAGTTATCGTCAAAAACAACGTAGTTATCCAATCTTACGCCAAACTTTGCACTCATCTCTTTTATCTCAAATTCACACAATTTGTCATTATGACTAGTATTTTTGTTAACAAAAAACTGATGTAAAACAGTAAACTATAAACTAACAGACTATATTACATTTCCAGCTTATCTCTCCGAACTTATGACCTTTGGAGTCACGTAATGTAAGCAGAATGTATGTTGGTACTTAGTACGTTCGTGGGTGGAGACTTGCATCAGACTTTTATTATCATTAGATTCAACAACAGTATTTATAAACTGGCCTTTTTAATTGCTGTCGTTGCTAGCCATACTTATAACGGCTTATATGGTAACTAATAGACTAAGCGGATTTTTCTTACTTTAAGCATTTTTATACCCGTCGTAATTTCTAAACGAAAGCTCCGATTCAAATAATTTAAAAAGGAATTTACATGCACTCAATCAACCTTGATTATGAAACATTTTTTTGGATAAGGATTAATACCATGTTTATGAAAACACTTTCGCAAGTAATGCATTATTTTATAACAAATGTGATTACCGTTAACAAAGTTTAAATAGTGAGCTAACTTAAAAGATAAACATATGCTGTCCCGGAATTTTTTTTTTGAACTTTTTAAGAGGAACAACTCCGTCATACATAATTTTTGCGTAACTTTAACCGTTTACGCAGCGCACGCAACGGAAGCTCTCAAAAGAAATAAATTTTCCCCGTTTTTGTATCATTTTTCATTGATGCTCCGCTCCTGTTAGTCGTAGCGTGATGTTATATAACCTATAGTCTTTCTCGATAAACGGGCTATCCAACACTAAAATAATTTTTCAATTCGAACCAGCAGTTCCTGAGATTGGCGCGTTCAACCAAACAAACAAACTCTTCAGCTTTATAATATTAAGCATAGATTGACTGTAGGTATCTCTGTCACTACCAGTCGGATTTTAAAAAATCTTTTTGCATTTTATAGCCCAAGTCTTGAGGAAGGCTATAAGGGTATGTAACATTTCGCTAGGGCCCTTAGAAGCCGAGAAAAAGAAAAAAGTAAGAACGAGCGCTAAGCGAAAACGAAGTAACAGCGCGGGCAGGCGATGCGATACGAGGACGGGGTGGGTCGGGGGAACAAGAAATTTCACGCAAACGTAGTCGCGGACGGAAGCTAGTACTTTCATATGCATTTAGTAAAAAGCTGTTATTTTGACATAACAAACAAACACTTCAATTTTATTTATTTGTGTGTATAGATTTACATGTTACGCCGCTTTTCCTTCTCAGCTTAAAAATAGGGAATGGTGAAAATTTGACGTTTTGGGGGCTGAATGATGCTTTTGACCTTCAAAAAGTGCTGATTCTCAACCTAATCTGGATAAATGGGTTTTTGATACTATTTGAACCTCCGGCTTGCAACAACATCGCTTACAAATTATTATTTTGACGTATAACACAAGAGGGAAACTGGAAAATGGAGCTCAAAGCTCTATGTTTGTTGAAACGGACTTTTCGTGGAAATCATCGATCACTAATAAGTGATTGATGATGGAAATCGTGGAAATAAGAACGCTGCATTGCCTGTTGCAGTTCACTTTAATGGTATTTAGTTAGTTCATATTTTCGCGGTAATTATTACAGGGATATAAGTTGTTTGATTCGTACAACAAGCCTTTGTTTAAAGTAGAATAAAATACAAATGATTGTTTTCATAATACAAGTTGTAAATAGGCATTCACAACTTGATTTTATAATAAAAGGCTCTCGCAGATAGGTGCGACGCGACAGCGCGACGGGACTAGTAGAACAATTTCTATAAAACTTCATGGAAATTGTTCTAACAGAATTGCGTCGCACCGTCACGTCACGCCTGTCTGCGGGAGCCCTAAGAAGAAGATATCTACAAGTCTACAACAAAAGAGAAAAGAGTTAGGTACATAAATATTGATTAAGTTAATATTATTTATGTAGGTATGGACCTAGGTACCTACTTAGTTATCGATTTATTGACATGAAACGTCACTAAACGTATATAAAGGCTCCTTCAAACAAGTGCGACTCGCGACGCGATCACGCGAATCGCGCGCGACACAAAGGCACCGCTCGTCGCACGACATGCGCGGTGCCTTTGTGTCACGTCGCGTGTCGCGCCTGTTTTAAGAGCCTTAACTTACTAAACTTTACTAACGGACTTCACTTTACTAACATAACACTAGGGCCAAACACAAATGACCATAATATTATGATAACGTAAACAAAAATACATAACTAACTATAAATGAATTTGGTATACAAATCTATTACAATTGAACAAAAAATCTTAAACATTGAATTAGTGACGAATGATATCGGTCATTCGCGGTTTTGTCGAATTAAGGTCGTTTTTTGTTAGTACTTAATTATTTTCTGACCACTGCTGGGCAAAGGCGTCCCTTCCCTCCTTCCAGTTATCCCTTTCTACTGCTGTTTGTGGCCAATCTTTAAGGAAAGAGTCGAGTTCGTCCCACTATCTCCTACTGGGCCTACCGTTGCCGTCTGTGAGCCACTGTGTGGTTATAGCTCATAGCTCATAGCTCCTCTGGCAACAGACAGATGTGGCTGCCCAGTTCCATTTTTGACAGCCATGTTCAGCTATTTGAATTTTGGAACGCAATATCGCGTCAATATCGAGTTCTCTAAACGATCAAAAAGAATTTAAAAGTGGAAACGCAAGGAGGAAGATGGCCAAGAAGGTTTATCGATCTACCCATAAATAGATGTTCTTGAGAAAGATGAGGTTATAGTGACATTTTTCTTCTTAATAAAGGCCAAGGTCCACAGACAGTGTAAATGTGTGGTTTTATACAAGTGCGTCAGATCGAATGTGGTACTTGCGTATTACGTTCATTGATGACAATTTCTATTTACGTCATATAAATAAGATCTATTGAGCAAATTAAAGATATTGTTGACAGTGCAAAATGTTTATGCCTTAAGTACGTAAGAGATCGTAGGATCTACTTAAATATATTGAATGTGGTCAGGAATCAGTATAACGCTGACACATCAATTTCCAAACCAACTCTTGTTTCTTGTATCATAATAAATTAGGTATGTCTCCAGTCCTTGTATGCTTGAAACAGAAAAAACACGCATACCTAATAGGTACCACTGTGTTTATAAATTAATAGAATCATGGACAGTTAATAAAATGTAGAAGGACTTATTTTGAATTGCAATCAGTACTTACGTGCATGCCGTACACGCCTCCGATGACGAAATTCACCTTGAGCTTTACAACTTGCTGACGAAATAAACGCCTTTAGTTACATTATAAACACTTGGCTCCACTAAGTCAAAAACATTCCTTTCCTAAGATTAATGAAATTCAAAAGAAACTACCTAGGTATTTTTTTTTTTATATAATCCTGGCCGTATATTTTCAATATCATCAAAAGATGACATGAAAGTTATCTATGGATAAAATCGAACAATAAAAAAAAAAGATTTTGACATTAAAATTGGCGGGAATGTATTTTTAGATTACCTACAGTCCGGCCTCCGGCCTTCAAATTTTATTTATTATCAGACTGCTCGCAACGATGACTGATTAAAAGGTGCTCGATACAGCGTCACATATGATTAGCTGATGCAACGAGGCTTCCATCTTACTTACATAGCACATGGAAATTATTTTTTATGGCCTACTTAAAAGTGTACTGCACTGATTGCACACACGTAGAAGGGAAACTAATTTATTCTACCGAATGAAATGTACCATGGAATTTACCACTGAGTAGTATGGTGTGCTTTGGAATATTCAAGGTTCGTTAAGTATATTTTTTTACTTGCATATTTTCTTACTTTGATATCAGCTAACATTGCAACTAAAAACCGCAAAATTACGATTACTAAGTACCAATCTCGGATCATCATAACAGAAACATAATCAGCATTACAAAAACAAATCAATAAACGCAAAAAAACAAGTTGTTCCAAACGTTACGTGTATACACGTCACGACACACCCGCGCTTTCGACCAATCAGAGCGCGCCGTGTGAACACTCCTCCGGTATTAAAGCGTGCGCGCAACATTTTGAAATCACTACGTTTCTGAAGCTTCATCACGCATAGTATTAAATGGGTGACAAATTAAACACAATAGCATATTATAGGTGGCTGATATTTCTGTTCAGTTTCAGTAATTTTGATAAAATTTAGCTCGCGATTTAATTTTTTATTTTATTTTAAAGTATTAATAAATTTTATTGTTAATTAGTTGTATTAATTTTAAATTAAAAATGTTGCACTTCAACTCTTTTCCTGAAGACTACGCGAGGAAGACCAACCAGTGAGTATTTTATTATTTTTTCCTCATCTTTTACTTTACTTTGTCTTAACTTCTATCCTTCTGTTTTTTTAATTTTAATCCTCAAATATGTATTTTTGTCATAGAACTGTTGCAATTTCCAAATCCTTTGTGTTATTCTATCACTTCAAGTCTCCTTTAATCTTGCAGTACATTATTCATTTAATACTTTAAAATAATTAAGTCAAAGCATTCAGTTTCTGATCATTATAATCAGAATTATTTATAAACTACCTACTAGTTTTTTCTGGATTGGTAATTTATTAAAACCTACTTACGTATATTTTTAATAATTTTATCAAATACTTACTAAGTAAAGTACCTACTTAAATAAAAATATTCCCTCAAATCAATTAGAAACCCACAGAAGTTTTTTATCTAAGCTCACGAGAAATATAATCAGAAATTATTACTAATTATTAATTAAGTAAGTAAGTACTTATTTACCTAATTAGAAAGGTACTTTCCTTCTCCCTCACAGGATAAGCTCCACGTTCTTATGTGGCACATTTACCGGAAATATTCAACCTATTTACATATATCTAAGAAACGGAAAATCCCCAATTGCTATCAACCAACAGTACCTACCTATTTATGGCTAATACCGCTAAAATTGAAAGAAGCAACAACTGTCTGTAATGCTACCTAGGATTTTCTAATAACTTCATTTCAAAGATTGTCCTTCGAGTTTCAAAGATTGTCCTTCGAGTTTCTTGCCCGTTGTTCTCCATAGAGGTCTACGTTTTGGAAGTGGCAACTAGCTTCAACTTTCTAACTGACCGACTCCTTGACAATTCAAAAGTACCTGTTAATAGTAAAAATTGAAATAAATTCATTGAGAGAGTTTAGAGTTGAGTTTTAGTGTAGGCACAGAAACACTTTTTTTTTAAATAACGTAACTGTCGGTCTTTACGTTGCTTTGCTTCCACTCTTTCAGTAGCGTTTCGTATTTCATTACAACAGCATTATTTCAAATTGATTCAAATTACCAAGCCACCTACTGTTTATTGTACTGTGCCACTGTCCAGTTCTTTATATCGTCAATGAGCTCCTAATAAAAATAATCAATTTGGCACACGTCACGAGGCGTTGTGGGCCTGGCAGTCACGTTAAACTTACAAGTTCGTATTTATCTACGTAGGCTAACATCTAAGTAGGTACCTATGAGTACGTATGGTATCTTATTGTACGCAACAAAGAAAAATGTGATCAAATTTATATAAATGTGGCCCTCCGGGACGTGTCCCTGGGGGATTGGGTTCCTCAGACACGAACCCCGCGTTTCAACACATTTTGGCCTCCTATAGTCAGGTACATACTCGTATAGGCACCTTTATGGTCTGGCGGTCATGGCAGGACACGGCATAGCCAACCTTTCAATAAACGCACACTGAAAGATTTTGTGCTTCCTAGATGAAAGGTGAAAATGTAGGTTATTTATTATACCTCCTATACTGCAGCATTCGCGTCGAACATTTTACTTTGCTCTATGGCACTGGCTGGCTATAAAATACATACGGTTGCATAAAAAATAAATAAAACAACTGTATGACTGATAAGCAAGAGGTACCTACGTCGATTTTTCCACGTAAATGTCTTATATTTACCGAAGGTTTCCATTGCCCGCGGCTTCCGACGGGCGACGGGACAACCCAAATCATCTCAAGTCTCCTTTTGACTGCTAGCCACTAATGGCCCGTGTCCAATAAAAATAACATAAAAAAGATCAATGGGTAGAACACCCTGTGAAAATTTAGGTAGTGATAAAAATATGTCCTGTATATAATATATAATATGTCGCAATTGAGACGTAACCAGTACGCCAGCGCCCTGTGGTGGCACTCGATGGAGTTGGTGGGCCGCGCGCCATCGAGCCTGGACTTCACTTCTCGGTTGGCGATGGCGAGCGGCGCGTGCGCCACTGAACCATCGCACGTTTCGCGATATGTACCTGCTTAGCTATATGTGCCTACCTGTATTGTAACTGTTGGATTGGAATTATAAGCAGCACCCTAATTGCGTAACACACTATCAGTCACAATTTGAATGATTTTGAAGCAAATTATTAATCCATTGCTTCATATGTTCGAAAAATTTGTCTGCTCAATAACGTAAATAACGCAATGAATGTTATTGAATTGTCAAAATGAAGCCGATCCCTACTTTAAGTGTGTTGTTTACGCAATTACCCCGCTGATTAAGTACCTATACGAGTCTGTTTTCTTCATCCAACACTACACACCGACGCCCATAGTTAAGAGGACCAACGATGAGTGTTAATGATGATGCAGAAGGTCCTCTTTCGCCATATAATTAAAAATTACCTACGAAGTAGGAGCATAGTGCTATAAGATAATGATAAATCTAACCTTTGCTTTAACACCTAATTAAAAATGACGAAGTAGGTACAAAGTGCAATATGATAAATGGCTGACATTTTGTGCCCGGTTCAAAGTTTCTAAAATCGTCACCTTTTTTTTTTTTTTTTGTGGATGGGAAATCATCAAATGACTTCTCCCGCTCTGGGCGGAGCGGGAGGGCGTGTCAGACTTTTACTGACTAAAACCCACCCGTGTTCCTTCTGTTGCCTGTGCCGGGGCCACGGTAACTCTTTCGAACATCCCGCAACAAAATCGTCACCCTGAGGAATGGACGATGCGCAATAGATAACAACTTAATTGCTAGTTATTTGATATCAAATTAATGTTTCAACATAGCAATTAATTGTACGAGTCAAGGATTAACGTTTTTTTCGGTATTTTGCCGCACAGGGGAAGGCTTTATGCCTGTAGGGTTTGAAACATCTACAGCCGAAACTACTAAATTGATCTTACAAAAAATCGGATATCATCTCTTTTCTAGGGTTCCGTACCGGACGGGTGCCATACGGAACCCTCTTACTAAGCCTCCGCTGTCCGTCCGTCTGCCATCGGGCTAGTTGAAATTTTAACAGATTGTGTATTGCCGCTATAATAACAAATAGGTACTTAATAAAACTAAAGTTAAAAAGGAAAAGGGAACCCCTTTATTTTTAACTTTATTACATACATACCCATACAAGAAACGTGTTTTTTTTTTTAATATGTAGTGTTAAATATTGAACGGTGGTACGAAACCATTTG
Organism: Fissipunctia ypsillon; assembly: GCA_947568875.1. Classification (NCBI taxonomy): domain Eukaryota; kingdom Metazoa; phylum Arthropoda; class Insecta; order Lepidoptera; family Noctuidae; genus Fissipunctia; species Fissipunctia ypsillon. Next base: position 11,305,446 of record OX387663.1, on the reverse strand, counting down.
TGTGCGAGTCCGACTTGGCCGATTTTTTCCTAATTTAATATTTCTTTGACGCTATATAACATCACAGACAGGATATATTCAAAATAACAATACTTGACAACAAAATGTGATATTTTCAGAACATTTTCCATATTTGGGTACTAAACATTTTTCTCATGTAAGTTTTTCCATTGTCCCCAGATATGCCCAAGTAGCACTTGCTTGCGGGCGCGCGGCCCACCAGACCGCTCTCCGTGGGGCCACCAGCCCCAACCCTCAACTCGCCGCATTGACTCCTAAGGTAAATACCTATATTTACTTACCTATAGACAAAAAAACTATTCTCTAAAGGGAAATATTGGTCAGAATTCTCTTCCGAAATTGTAATTACTGCAATGATTGAAAGGCAAATTTATAAACAAAGACTAAGAACTGAGAATAAGCGCAGGAAAAAACATTGCATGTCTTAAATATTATCTAAATCGTGCAACTGTGAAGAAGAAAATTGCCTTTATTTACCCTATCGTGTTTCTTAATAGAGTTCCTTATTATACCAAGGATCTTTGTCATACTATACTTAGCATATCTATCTTTTTAATGAATAGATAGATGCGAACCGTGCCGCGAGACCTTCAAACGTTTATAGGGCAAGTCACCACGTCACTTTACATTGTGAACTATGGATCGATAACTTTAAATACGTTATTCAGACGAAGGTCATTTCTCTTGAATCGATGTAACTGGACCAACCTAACAGAAAACGTAAAAGAACTTCTTTCCTTTTTTATCGACTTCATGTAGTCCAACATTGTACAACATTACCAATATTTTACTTGTTACATCAAAAACCCCTTTGGAGGGCAATTAAATACCCCGGTGAATGACCTATTTAAGTAGCCTGTACTCACAGATATATCAATTTTACTGCCTGGCTTATTTCTTCAAGACACCTTTAGCTCTTAGAGTTCCAAATACAAACGTAACAGGACTTAAGACGGACCCTTGAGGGATGCCTCAAAGTTCGCACCCAGAAGAATAACCTAACGTTCCTTTCATCACCTCAGGTCCGTGCATTCGTTGAGCGAAGCGCTGCTCTCTGCCAGCCGGATCATGTCCATGTCTGCGATGGCTCCGAGGCTGAGGCGGTTGCCTTGCTGCATATCATGCAACAGCAGGGAACCTTGAAACGTCTGCATAAGTATGACAACTGGTAAGTATAGATGGAACTGCTTTTGAACTTCTTTTGTTTTTATGTTAGTTGTTAGAACCTATTCTTATTTGATGTCATTTGGAAAAAGGTTTGATGCTGTAAAATGGCTGATACAAGCCATTAGAAAGACTACAAACTAGTATTTCTAGTATGAGTCAAAATGAGGATGCCGTAAAAATTTGAATCATTGGATTCTTTACAAAACATCCCAGCGTTGAAAATCAAACATGGGACAAAAATTTCCATAGTGCTCTTTGTAGTAATTACTGTAATCAACATTGTCATCGGAAAGATATGACGGAAAAAAAACTTGTTGGAATTTACTCCTTATGAATCGATTATCATTGGCCCCCGGTATGGAAATTTTATGAAGAGTGAAATTAATACAAGCCTTACGTTTTTCTGCGCAACGTACCTTGCGCTCCTTTCACGGAGTAAACTCCAGTCGTGCGTCGGAGACTCGGAGCTGATACACGCACACACTTTTTCTAACTCCATCAATGTTGAAGACAGCCAATGTTTAGGGCAGCCAAACCTTTTATGAATTTGAAACGTTCTCATTGCGTGATACATTTTAAAGACAAAAACTAACGAATCCCTATTCTCTACAGCTGGCTAGCCCGCACAGATCCCGCCGATGTGGCCCGTGTAGAATCCCGCACTTTCATCTGTTCCGACAAGGAGAGGGATGTGGTGCCCATAGCACGCGCGGGTCAGAAGTCTGCGCTTGGCAACTACATCGCTCCCAATGACTATGATAAGGCCATCACTGAGAGGTTCCCTGGATGTATGCGAGGTGAGTCTTGGCTCTTTAGAAAAAAAGATGGAGAATTAAAACTTTTTCGTCGATGTTTTCTATTTTTTTCTTTTTTTTACAATAAAACGGAATTTAGAATTGTTAAGTGGATGAAATGCAGACTTCTCTTTTATGCTTATAACAAGATATTTTTAATCACCTTTATCAAGAGCAGTGTGTGTGTGATAGGTTCAGGTATAGGTTAGAAAAGGTCACCCTAGGCTGTTCTACCACTGCCAAGGTCGTTTCTAAAGTGGTATGATAAAATTTATGCCCAGAATAGCATTTTACATAAAGAGTAAACTGAATAATTTGTACTTAGACAAACATGACCTTTAAAAGAATCTTTAGCATATAAATTAACATAAATTAATATGTAATTTGACATAAAATAAACCTCTAAATCAGACACGGAAGAAGACCGTTGAAAACCAGTAATTTTAAACCAGCGTGAGACTTAGGGCAAAACTTGGGTAATCGGTGATAGTTTTGTTTTTTACTTGTAAAATTCGATTCATTGATCAGACTATTTTTTAAATTTACTGTGATATAGTAGACAAAATAAGTTTTGCTAACTTATATCTAAAAATGTGGCAAATACTATAATGATTGAAAAATGTACATTTATCAAGTCAGTAGTAACTTGGTAATAAAACACAATTATCTATCACCGAATAGCTGCATATCACGAATTAGCCAAGTTTTGCCCTACCTAAGGAAACCACAGTATCATAGTAAAATCAAATTTCTTTGAAAGCCATGAACAATGTTTCCAAACAACAAAAAAGTAAACTATTTTGCAATACGTTGAAAAAAACAAAAGAATGTTATTCCATTTTCACACAATCATAAGACTGATGTTCCATTTTTAAACAATGAGGACTCGAATGAATTTCCCAAAATCTGTGTTTACCCAACGGATATTGATAGTGTACCGAGCAGCTTTTCAAAGCAGTTGTGGGAATGCATACATTGAATAAAATATAATGCCTATATGGTTGCATACGTGCGTATGTATGTCTGGCTCTCAGACTCCCCTTAAAATCAATACAGCTAAAACTGGCCGCCCGGGCAATCCGCTTATTGCTGCAATTAGGTCAGGTATGTAGTGTATTAGGCAAATTAATTGTCGATGAAATCTGGACATAGATTATATAGTTCTTTTTTTTTCTCTTGGTAACAAAGGGAATTTAAATTTGGAACTGTAGACCATTAATAGGCATAGGCTGCTCAGAAAAAAATTATATGAAAGTTTTTTCGCCTCAAGAAAAGTCCAGATTAACCTCAAAAAAAAAATTAATTTCGTCTTTCCAATTTATCATTCATCATCTGCCCAGCCTTTTCCCAACTATGTTGGAGTCGGCTTTCAGTCTAACCGGATGCGGCTGAATACAAGTATTTTACATGGGGCGACTGCTTAACTGACCTCTACAACCCAGTTACTGGGTAATACGATACCTACCCCTTGGTAACACTCTTTGTCAGACTTTCGGCCTTCTGACGACCCGTAACGACTGTCAAAGATCCGTGAATGACGTGCGTTTCCACGCGCGGTATGGAACACCATTACCACCCATCCACGTACCAACCACGGCAAGCGTGTAATTAACCCCTCGAGCCCCACCCTTCTAATTTACAAGTATCTGACCAAAAAAAACTTGCCTACTTTTCTATTAATCTGATCACTATCTAATAAGCTAACCAATTAATATTTTGTCCACAGGCCGCACGATGTACGTAATTCCATTCTCCATGGGTCCTGTAGGCTCTCCGCTATCCAAGATCGGCGTAGAGATCACAGACTCTCCGTACGTCGTCTACTCTATGCGCGTCATGACAAGGATGGGTAAGTTGTACTTCAAAATATCTGTGAATAAATACAATACGTACAAAACCAGCCAGACATGCCAATGTACCCAGTAAATATATCTTGGCCAGAGCCGGCGACAGCTAAATGTCAAAGAGACTAGTTCGTCAAAACTCGGTCTATTATTAAAAACTCGAAGGCCAGTTTATACTGGTTGCATCGTAGTCTGCAAAGGGCTTTACGTCTCTTCGGTTGATGGAAAGAGAGGGCGATATATTCCTCAAGCGGCCAGCCCTACAAGTTGTCTATATACAAGGTGTAATTTTATACAGTGTTAATCTCTTAAAGGGATATTGTACTCATCATTATGAACAACTTTTACTATGGGACCGAACCAGAAATCGCGAAAAAAAAAGCTTTTCCCTACATTTATGTTTGCATACCTCGTCAAAATGTAGGGAACACCCACTGCGATAAAGTACTACGGGAACACCTGATTTTTTTATCTCGATTTCGGGTTTAGTCCCATAGTAAAAGTTTTTCATTATGATGAGTACAATGACCCCTTAAGAGTTTAATAGTGATTAAAATTACACCTTGTATAAATATTTGTGTATTGATGATTCGCGGTTTTCAAAGGCTTTGTTGGCGCAACTCGCATAGAGCTTAGGTCACTTGCTGTGATTCCGGAATGCGCTCGCATTAGCATCTTCATTGAGTTTAGAAGGCGGTTAGGGAGCGAGCGATTGCGAGCGTGTTTCAGAACCAGTGTGTTGCTAGCGTATAACTACAAGTGCAGTGAACAGAAAAAGTTGCAAAATATTTCAGCTTGATTTTTATTGGAGCGTTTTTTGTTGGGAAATAAGAAACAAAATGGAGTTTACAACTTTTATTTTTCATTCTAAACACAAATGCATATAAACGCACAGCAATCATTGCTTACACAAATATAGGTATTACGCAGGCTACACACTACCACATAAAGATAGTTAGGTACCTATAGTAATACTATAGATTGTTATAAAATTATGTACAAACTAATAGTTTGTACCTACATAATTTTATAACAATCGTCCTAAAAAAGACAATAGCAACTAATTTATTATAAAAGTTAAATTCGTAAACATTTCTTAACTAACCTGTACACTTTTTAGAAGAGATCTCAGCGTAATTTTCGCCGCTCAACATAATTAAATCAAACATTGCAGTTAAACGAACCAAGAGAGAGGTTTTCCTTGTGTGGCTAAAACCAAATTGTTAGTAAAATAGGCTGTGTTTTGGAAATAAATAATAATAATGATAATTCTGCGCCAAGCGTGGTGAAAAGTGCCACATTGTAGCAGCGTAATTTCGGTGGCTCACTTTCAGCAGCGTAAATTACGCTGGGTTTACGCAATTTTGAATTACTTTACGCGGTCGCGTCGTCTAGGCCTCGTCAAGGTCCTCATGGTCTGTCTCTGGATACATTATTTCTCCTTCCTGGTTGGTCGGCCTCCCGTAATGAGATGGGTATACAGGTTCTTTCTCCTCCTCTTGTTCCATTTCCGATTCGGGTTCGGGTTCAGCAAGATTTTCTTCACTTTCCACTCCAGGAGGATAAACTAACTCACTCTGAAGAATAGATAACCTTTTCTCCCCCTCAGCGTCTTTGATAACTTTTAAAATTTTGGGCCATGCCGAAAACAATTCCTTTTGATTTAATCTATTCAATAATGGCACTAACATGAGCGCGAAATGCATGTTCGGGTTCGGGTCGATCGGTGGTGGTAGTCCTATTTCCGGCATGGGGATGAAGAAGGGCGCCTTTTGGACATTGTAAGTATTTGCGAAGTCGCCGGTTTGTACCGATGTTGAGGGCACAGGCGACTTATTAGGGATGTTGGCTGGGGGTGCCTCTGGCGATAGGGGGGCTTTCATCGGCATAACGCCACTAATATGAGCATACTCCGCATCGGTGTTAGTATTGCAGGCGCCAGCATCCACGCCCACGTCGCTAACAACGGTAGATGGGACCAGGAATGTCAAACTATCTATATTTTTTTTGCTTCTTTTAGATTTAGGGTGTTTTTGATCTCCTTCGTAACTCTTAAAAAAGATATCCTTCTGCTTTTGCCATTTATTCTGTACTATCTTAACTGAAAATAAAGCTTCTTTTAGAGTTTCTTATTTTTTTGTAGAGGTACATGGCGAAGAACAGAAATAGAAGTACATAATACTGCTTTAAGAGGTTGGCGCCTAAAACCCAACAGAAGGAACACGGTTGGGTTTTAGGGGCCAACCTCTTAAAGCAGTATTATTTTAAGGTTACTTCAGTGTGAGAAAGAGATGGAGCTATACAGGACGTCTAGCTCCATCTCTTTCCCACACTCAAGTGAGATTAATATAATACTGCGTTAAGAGGTGGTGGTCTAGCTCCTGGAAGGCCCAAGAATAAACATCTAAAAAGGTTATAAGTGCCTGAATTTTTTCATGCAAGAATTTGCCCTTCGAGTTATGTTTTAGTCACTTTTAGACAGATAGTAGTTGTATTTTTATCGACCGTAGACCATATTTTAAGAATTTATTATCAAAACATTTTTTTTCCAAAAAGTACGACTCTTAAAGACAAACAAAAAAAAAACCTAATTCGGACTATTACGAATATTTTAAAACAAAAAATAGCCAAATCGGTCCAGCCGTTCTGAAATGATGCGCTTACCAACGAACAGCATTTCATTTTAAATTTATAGACTTTCCATGCTAATTTTCCCCTTCCTGACTTACCTAGGAATCGAACCCGGACACTGAATCGCATCAAACGCCCAGCTTTGCACCCTAACATTCAAAGCGTGCAGTTGGCTGGGGCTCTATCGATTTTTAATATAGCACAATAATTCTAGAGGTGTGTCCAAACATTGAGCGGCAAGAGCGCGGCAGCAACACGCGGCGTTCGCAGGACACATTTCTGCCGCGCTCTAGTTAGGACTAAACCGACGAATTAGGCGTGTGTAACTCTTTACGGAGCCGACTCACTGATCCGGATCATTGAAATGATTCAAAAGATTGGTTCAGTGGCAACGTTTCAAACGCATCATTTGGATCTGAAACATTACTTTGCTCTGTGCTCTTTCCACGCGATGCGTCGCTTGTGAGGCGACTGAGCAGTGAGCGAGCGAGGGAGACTGAGACACACTGAGTTACTTTACTACTGAATCGCGAGTCGCGAGTGAGTGGATGACATATTACAATCTATACAAGTCAGAAAGAGATACCAAATGAGATGTGTATCACTCATTCTCTCATAGTGTTTCTGTGTCGTTATCCATGCACGTAAAAGTGACCACTAAAGCGCTTACATATCAAATACTATAAGGTCGTTTTTTGCATAAAATATTTGCAATAGCAAGTAACATTCTGTATTTTATATCCTTTGAGCCGATGATACAAATGATCCAAATGAAACATATCAGTGTTTCGGATCATTTCAGTGAGTCAGATGCAAATGTTCCAATCGCAAAAATGATACACTTTGCCCACGCCTAGGACGAATGTTTGCGCGGCAGTACTGCGCGGCACATCCGAGACACGCCGCGCACTTCAGTTGGCATCAGAACTAAAATGAAAGCGGTTGCGTGTATCGTAGCTCTGCTTATTATTCGAAAATTGCGAAGAAGGAATAAGAAAAAACCTATTAAAATAAGAAAATGCTGGATGAAACTACTTTATCAGCGGAGGTTACAGAATTTTGAATCAATAAATTACGAAATTAATTACGGAACACCACAGTTTTTAAGATTGTCCTTGGAGGAGTTTGAACATTTACATAGCTTGGTTGAACCGCATATTAACCCTTTAACCGCCTACGACGGATTAATCCGACAAATATTTTCGTGTCCATTTCGCCAGGGTCGTATATTTACGACCAAATATCGTAATGATTCAAGTTGCCCGGCGCTGGGGGCACGACAACTGATATGAAGTCGGGCGGTTAAAAGGTTAAAAAAGAAGATACGCAATAGCGTAAAGCAATCACAACAAAAGAGAGATTGGCTATAACTTTGAGGTATTTGGCAACAAGAGACTCATATTCTAGCCTTTGATTGTCAAAACGTCAAATAAGAAAAAAGATGTTTCAGATATGTTAAAAACTTTTATATGATTTCAATAATATATTGCCAGCTGATATAAGCTCGTAGTACCGAATTTATATTTACTATAAGGTCGAGCAAAAACTAACCTGAACCAGTGGTATTGGTTGTTTTTCTCTATTTCTTTCACGTCTGTATGAGCTTAGAAGACTTTTCATTTTAGATTTTAATTCCTTCTTAGGAAGATCTAAATTGTTGGCTATTTCATCCCATATGTCTTCACGTTTGTTTTTATTATGGTATTCTTTTTGTCGAGGATCCATAACACATTAAAAGATCCATACATTTCAATAAAATGAATCGATGTTTCGCTGTCCATTTTTATACGCATCAGATATACGTCCAAACACAACTACTATGCGTGCCAACTAAGAATAGGATCGCGCTTGCTGTCAACTTCACATGATGGCTGTCAAATTAGTACTGACAGCAAAAAAAATGCGAAAAAGAAATGTTATATTTTTTTATTAATAGATTTAATTATTGTATAGTTACATTCATTTTTATAAAATATTATTTCTTGAATTCGATAAATAGATAATTTTGGATAAATTAATTAAAAAATTAACCAATATATAGTTAATGCTACTGGTCACTACTAAAAAAAATATTTTTATTAACATGCTTTTTTTTCAAATCCTACTCATTTATAATTAATTTGGCGTGAAATTGATTAGAAATACCAAAAAAGCGTACATTAAATAATTAAACTGAGTATAATTTCTTTGTTCATTTTTTTGCACACCATACACTTTGGTAATGAAGTTTGCGCGTATTGCTGAACAAAATGGCGTCTTGATAGTCCTATTCTTATTTGGCACGCATAGTACTGACGAATGTTCACTGCAAATGTTTACAGTGCGCGGCAGGTTGACAGAAGCGTTTGCGCGCGGCAGTCGTCCAATCACAGCGCGGCTGCCGCGCTCAAATGCTGCGCTATGTTTGAACACACCTTAGGAATCGCGAAACCATATAAATTACTGTACAAAATGAAAATAATTGTCATTTATTTAGATACAAAAAGGAGCGAACAAAAAGACAAAGAAAAAGAAAAAAAGACTTACTTCTTTCTCTCTTCTTTTTTACGGAGAACTCACTCCACTGCTTGAACAGAGATTTACAGACTATATTCCACTTTTGTAACCTTGCAACCTTCTCAATATATTCTGTGTACGCATTATCATATAGGATGGGGTGTTTTTTCACCTCCGCAATTAGCAACTCGGCATCAATAACGGCGGTAGAATCGACGTCGTTAGGGATGCTGCCTGCCTGGTCTGTCGGGGCTGACGAGGCTAGGTCTGACCTCTCACTTCCACGTTCGGTCATATTTCCGGCAGAATGCCGCGCGGCAACTCAAATCGCCGCATCCGTACACAAATGCAACGACATCAGCTAGGTATGCACTCAAAAAGGGCGCGTTTTTTAAACTCAATTTTCATATCACTATTTTAACAACGACGCACTTAAAATAACACAACGAAGTTCCTATTTCAATTTTTTGTTCTTTTTTTTAAGAAAATTCAACTGTTTTCGTCGCAAAATTGTCTACGAGTTCGAGACTAGACAACAAATATTGTGTAGTCTCAAAAACATTGTTTTGATACGGTTGTGGACGATGACGGGATTCTCATCGTTCACGTGTTGCGTATTTCGCGGCCCTAGTACGCAGGTGTGAAGTTGTCCTCCTAGTAGGGAACGCCAATCAGAGCGCAGATAGAAATGGGCGCTAACTTTTAGGTTTGGTTAGGTTAGGTTATCTGTCAAATATTAATTGGTATGTTTTATTTATGATTATTAAGTTCCTTTGATAGATATTTACATGAGCTTAGTCCTCACATGTTGCGACATGAAATAATAAAGTTTCTGTTTGTTTAAAACAAATTGACAGATTATGAGTGCTATTTCCGTTTCAAATCTTTGTGATGCAGCATTTTGGGGGAAGCGCCTTAGCGCTTCCCCCAAAATGAAAAAAAGAAAATTTGCAGCTCAGTGTCTGGGTGTATGTTGATCAAAGTATGATACGCGACCGTAACAAATATATATTTGCAGAATTATAAAATTAGAATCAGTACCTAATACAATTCCTTGAGTTAGTATAATCCTGAAATGTTAAGATTTCATGAAATAGTCATTCAATAGAATTATTTGATCTTAGAGAGTTGTATTGATGACTTTAATGATTATAATTCGTAAATACATATTTGTTACGGTCGCGAATCATATTTTAATCAACATACAACTTAATACTGACCTGCAAATTGCAAAAAACGTAAGAAAATTTGAATTTCGCGGGCTACCCTGGCGCTTTCGCCTATTTTGAGTCCTTGACAACTTGTTAATTGTACTTAATTTATTTTCATAATTTGTACGATATTATAGCTCATTCTTGAAAATACTTCGTTTCCCGACTCACGATTTGTACTCGTTATGGAAGATACCTACTGTAAGGCAGTCTTTCATTCTATGCATAATGTTACGGAAACACTCGGAGTTGCCTTACGACCCTAACGCCACTATTGAGCGTAGACGTGGGTGTAGACCGGACAGAGTTTGTGGCATAGGGCCGGCTAAACTTGAAGTGGTCCGGCGGCAATACAATTTCTTTAGTTCGAGGCTGTACAATGGGGTAAACAGTGTACTCCATATTCATTCTCGTTCTTATAGGGATTGTAAAAAACTCACTGATGACTGGCTTCAAACCCTCACCTATGAAGACCTGGAGAGATTGGTCAAACCCTGATTTGTTCCCAATATCGACCTCTTCCTTCCGAAATAGACTCATTACACATAAATTAAGACACACTCATACACACACACACATACGCACACATACTCACACACCTATGCAAACACCCACACGCACATAATGCATTTACTCGTACCTACATATATTCACTTTATTTTTTAACGTATTATTATTTTTGTAATCTATCTCCTGTGTTTAGTATAAATTCTAGAACGCTATCGTCCTTTTCCTGAGGTGGGCGTTAATTCCTACGACACAGTATTTTACTAATGTAGGTATTATCGCACTAAATGTTATTGTCATACTGTGTTTTTGTTCAATAAATAATTTATTATTATTATTACTTCACCCACAACCTATAGACAGATTTAAACAGAAAACAATAGCAAAGCCATTGGAAATCGCTAGTTTTTAAACAAACAAAAGTGTCATACATTAACAACAACATTATATGATTCATGTCTAACATTATATGGATTTTTATCTGAACTAAAATATTTGAATTTGAATTGACTCCTTTACAAACAGCTTATTCGTACAAACACCCACTTGGAACAGCTGTTTTCAGTATCTAACGAGTGAAAGAGACAACATATCTCCCAGAATACTTATAACCCATGATAGAAAAAGACACTCAATCTAAAAGGCTCTTTTTATTGACAACAGGTGCTAAAGTCTTGGAGGCTTTGCGTCAAGATGAGCAATTTGTACGTTGCCTGCATGCAGTTGGTAACAGCGGCATTGCTGGATGGCCCTGCGACCCGCCCCGTACTATCATCCTGCATAAACCTGCTGATAATGAGATTGTTAGCTATGGTGGGTATTTTTGAAACTTGTAACGTGTATTAATAGTGCTCGTCGAGGCTGAAATGAGGCGCCCCTCTACCAAATTTACCGTAGTGTACGGATACGAATTTATGTAGTGGGGTGCGTCGTTACAGCTTATGACAAGCTCCAACATCTTCATAAGTCGCTGGTGTCTATGTGGAGCTGGTATAAACAGTGATAAGACTACATAATTATTCTAGAACTAACCAATCAATCAATGATTAAACCTTCATAAATTATTCATGAGGCTCATGATGGCATAAAAACAAACAAAAAGCGACGCAGTACATTATCTAGGAAACTCTGAAACCAATGAAGGTTATTTTAAACTCAAAACTAAAATAAAAGTAACTATTCAAAAAAAATCTCGACGACTAACGCCATCTAGTGCCGGTGAGCAGAAACTTTTCTCTCACACTTAAAATATTACTGTAGCTTTTATACAGCTTTAAGATAATATTCCTGACATTTCTGACTTTAGTTTTCTTTTGTTAACAGGCAGCGGTTACGGTGGTAACAGTTTGTTGGGCAAGAAGTGCTTCGCCCTCCGTCTGGGATCAGTTATTGCACGCAGAGAAGGATGGCTCGCTGAGCACATGCTGGTGGGTTTAAATTGTTATTTTTGGTTCAAAAAGCTTTTTATTTACTCAAAAGAATGTTACCAAAAAAAAAAACACTTAATGAGAAACATAATACTTACAATAATTATACTACAAAAAATAATAAACAATTAAGGGCTGATTTTTCTTTCGTCAAATAACTTTTATCTGGAGAATATGTTTGACGTTTTGACAACTTTTGTATAGAAAATGTGTCAAACCGCCATACTTATTCCTCAGGTAAAAGTTATCTGACGATTGAAAAATTAGCCCTAAAAATACTTAAAATAAAGTTTAAAAAATAATAACAAGCTATATGATGAGTATGTTAGTATTATTTGGAGTTTCAACAATATTCAAGATGTGTGCCGACAATAATTATTTTGAAGTGACGTTGCACCTAAAGAAAATAATTGCTCACACATTTTCTACCCTAATGACAATGATTAAAAAATGCCAAGAATTAATTTTAACACTTAAAACGCAACGTCTGTCTGTTGGCGAGTCCGTTCGTTGGATTTTAGTCTTTATTCAAAGACTAGGTGCTGCCCGCGACTTCGTCCGCGTGAAATTTTTTATCCTCCGACCCACCCCGTCGCATCGCATCGCCGATCCGCGCTATTACTTCGTTTTCGCTTAGCGTTATTTCTGACTTTTTTTCTTTTCCTTCGGCTCCTAAGGGTCTTAGCGTAATGCTAATGCTAGCCTTCGTCAAGAATTGGGCTATCAAATGCAAAAATAATTTTTCAAATCCGACTGGTAGTTCCGCGTTCAAACAAACATACAAAAAACTAACTCTTCTGCTTTATTATTAGTATAGATATATAGATGCTCTCTGGCTAAGTTTAGTATACATCTGAGAGCAGGGATGTCCCTGAAGAAGCCTATGCTTCTCTCTTAGTAAAATTTACTTCAACTAACCAAATAGCAAATACTAATCAAATATCTCCATCTTTCTAGATCGTAGGCGTTACCGACCCCAAAGGTCGTAAGCGCTACATCGCAGCTGCCTTCCCCTCAGCTTGTGGCAAGACCAACCTCGCCATGATGACGCCGTCCCTCCCAGGATACAAGGTGGAATGTGTGGGCGATGACATCGCCTGGATGAAGTTCGATAAGAATGGCGTTCTAAGGGCTATTAATCCGGAGAATGGATTCTTTGGAGTTGCTCCAGGTAAGGAATAAAAGATCATAATTATAATGCTTGCTATTTATTAGAGAGAAGATAAAGACAGACGGTAAAAAATCTAAGTTAGACAATTTTTGACAGTTATTTATAAGTCCCAAATACTCGGGCCTGCCTGTTACTATTAACAAGGCATAAATTCAAGCACAATAACATTTGCCAGAATCGATGACTGAACTCGGGACCCCACGCCCTGCATTCGCTAGTCCAACTGAGCAGGTTTTGAATGAAGTCTGATGAAACGTGGGCTTTCTAAGGCACATCAGTAACGTGTTTTATTTATTAACAAAGAAGTCATTACTTTATCAAATTCCTAATTATTCAATTCTTTTCACAGGAACCTCAGAAGCAACGAACCCCATAGCAATGTCAACAGTATTCAAAAACACGGTATTCACGAACGTAGGCGAGACCCAAGATGGTGGCGTATGGTGGGAAGGCATGGGTACCAATCCTGAGAAACTCACCGACTGGAAGGGTCAGCCATGGGACTCCAGCAAGAAGACTCCTGCTGCTCATCCTAACTCTAGGTAGGCTGAATGAAATGTTACCTTGGTCAAATAAAAATTTGGGAAAATTGTCTATGGTGGACAGTGTTGCCAGTTTAAAAAATGTTAGAATAGAACAGAATACTCTTTATGAATTACAGATATATAATGTAGAAATGTTACTCATTTTTAAGGCAAATTATATTGTCACAATATTTACACCTTTGCCAGACAAAGTTAGGAGAATTGCCATATAAGAATTTTACCAATTTCAAGGGTGATTAATTTAAACATTCGATTATTGCATTGAATTTAACCAAATATTTGTTTTTGCAGATTCTGCACCCCAGCTGAACAATGCCCAATCATTGATGATGAATGGGAGAGCGCTGAAGGAGTGCCGATCTCCGCAATCTTGCTGGGCGGCCGCAGGCCGGCTGGCGTTCCTTTAGTGGTAGAATCAAGGGACTGGCAGCATGGAGTCTTCATGGGTGCTAGCATGAGATCTGAATCTACTGCTGCGGCTGAACATGCTGTAACTATATTTTATTATTTCATAGCTATGAGGTTTTAAGCGAGTATTTAATCTTTTTCATCTTTGTGTTAATAATAAGTCCACATTTGAACTGTTCAAGCTGTCAATATTCTATTGCGAAATAGGGCTATTCGTTCTGTCTAGCTTCATCTCTCTTTCGCACGAAAACAATGATGGCTTTAACTCCCATAATACGGCGGAAAAATCTGATCAATACCAGCATCCTTTACTTATTAATATCCACCAAATCGTAGCAAACCCTGGTCCCTGCATATTTTTGATCTACTGAATATTATTTGGTTTTGCTAATTGTTAACCCGTCAAATCGTAGCAGACCCTGGTTCTCTGCATTCTTTATTGTCATATTGAATGTCACTTTTACATGATTTTAACCCCTATTTTTTCTATTACAGGGTAAAGTAGTGATGCACGATCCCTTCGCCATGCGTCCGTTCTTCGGCTACAACTTCGGCGAGTACATCAAGCACTGGCTGTCGATGCCTCAGGCTGGGCGCCAGATGCCCAAGGTCTTCCACGTCAACTGGTTCCGTAAGAATGACGAGGTATGTACCATTCACTTGATTCACTATCGAATTTTGGTTAGAAATAGCTGGTTTAATAATAACCTACCTACACTAGTGGCTATACTTAAATGTACAGTCAACCCCACATCACTACGAACACCGTTCTTACTGCTAGGACATAGAGGCGCTATCAGTGACAATAATTTTGCGGTCGACTGTACGCTTGACACACCTTGGGTAATCACTAACCTAATATTTTTAACATTGCAAGCGTTAGGTCTATTCTTATGTTATAGTCCATGTCGAACATTTGTCTATTTTTAGATTTAAACGTAATTTGGCGTAATTATCTTGCTAAAATCGAAATTCTTTGAGCAAGCACTAAAATTTTTCTTTTTCGTTCAACCTATGTTGCCACTGCTGGGCAAAGGTCTCCCCTATATTTTTCCAATGTTTTATGCTGTGCCTTTTCCGTCCAATCGGTTAAGAACGAGTCCAAATCATCACGCAAGCGTTTTTAGGCCTGCCTCTGTGACGACGCCCGTCTTCAGACACCCACGCTGTGTGACGATCCTGACCCTTCTGTCCGGATGCATCCTATAAGTGTGACCCGCCCAGTCCCATTTCAACCTCCAACCAACTAAAAATTATCCAAACTAATTTCTATTTTCTCTCTCCAGGGTAAATTCCTCTGGCCCGGTTACGGCGAGAACTCCCGCGTTCTCGACTGGATCCTTCGTCGCTGCGACAATGAACCATGCTACACCGAAACTCCCCTTGGAAACATCCCCACTGAGGGCGATCTCAACACACAGAACCTAGGCCCCATCGACATGAAGTCCCTCTTCAGTATACCTAAAGACTTCTGGCTACAAGAAGCTGACGCAATCGAGAAGTATTTCAAAGAAGAAGTGGGAGAAGACCTACCAGCCGCCATGTGGGAAGAATTGAACAAACTCAGGAAAAATGTTCAACAATCTTAACTTTGAACCAAAGATTCTTAGTTTTAAGGTTTGACGTAAGTTTTGGAATGTAAAGATACTACTTATATTTCTTTTTCGTGTATAGTCTTTGCAAACATTCCCTAGATTTTATTGTATTTTGTTATTTTGATAAAACGTTGACGAAAGTTCTAAAAAGGATGGTTTCTAAGAACGTTGTTACGAAGAACAAGAAGGCTGTGTTATTTAAGTAAAATAAGATTTGTGTATGGACTACTCATCAAATAATGGATAAATATTTTTGTAATGTAAGTTAATGTTTAAAATAAAACGTATTATTCAATGAGTAACTTTGAACTTTATTCATTCGTAACCCACAAGAGTATATCATCTCTTATGTAACTTATTTACTGTGTTCTACTTACAAATTACACGCTATTTCATATGTTTAGCTGAGAACACTCTAACACCATCCTGTGTCGAAGCTCTGGCGTATTTCGTCAAGAGAGCGTTGACGTTTAATTTTTCTGTTGCGTAGCATCTGGAAAATGCAATTACCATAATAAGTGGATGTTTTTTAAGAGCGTTAAGCCTAATTTGAATGACCCTGGCCAGCTGATCTATCCTTTAAATATCTCACCATGAAAACGTAGGTGAAGTAAGCTTGAAGTGAGCTGCCATTTCACCCATATTTCACCTGATGCTAGGGATTGACACCATTGACAGCTCACTCTAAAAATCTCATCGCGAAAAGGTAGGTGAGCTTAGGCCGCGGCCGCACAACTAAGGCTCAATACACACTGAAATGGCAGCGGCCGGTAGCGATGCGGCGAGCAGTTTTAATGACAAGGCATTATAAACTTTATGTGCAATATCAAAAAATATAGATACGCTTGATAGAATAGAAAGCGTCGCACGGGGCCTCGCGGCGGCTCGTGTAGTCTCGCGTCTCCCTTTTTCTTTTTTTCCTACATTTATTTCTTTCTTCCTCCTCTGCTTCAGAAATAAGTGCTATCATAACCAATTCCATTACAAAACACAAGTTTCCTTGCCGAATGTAGATCGTAGACTGCCTGGCCCAAAGGATTCTCGAATAGCAGGCGGCGGCGCTAGGTGCCGCGTACCGTCTGCCGACCGCTGCTGGCCTCCGCCTGCTCGCCGCGTCACTGCCGGCCGCTGCCATTTCAGTGTGAATTGAGCCTAAGGCGACAGCGACGCGACGGCGATTTCGTAAAAATAAACTCATATAAACATTATTATGTCGGTGGCCGCACTGCAGAAGCGACAATTTGTTCATAAGTCACCACTCATCACTTCACCTAACTTATCACGGTGAGATTTTTACAGAATATAAGTACTGGCTGGTTTACTCTCAGTAAAAGTTATAGGTGAGGTAAATAACCTCGATGGATGAATATTTTCGTCAATGTAACAGTAAAACCCCGTGACCTTCGTAAAAAAATGGTGGATTTCATATAAGTTCGCGTCACGCAAGTTCACATCACACAGAAGGGGACGCACAGCTCAAGCTGAACTTATGTGTCGCGAACTGTAAATGCAACAACTTTTGACAAAGGTCACGGTTAAGATCAATTGAGTCTTCCGTTAGCTTGCAGACGAACATTCCCAGGGTGTAACTGACACTGGCATGGCCACCATCAGGGATTTGAATTTTGATAACACAAAAATTTTGTCGCTAATTAGTCGAAATTTGTCGCCAAATATCAGAATTCCTCGGTGACTGGTTCAAAAGTTTATAAAGGTTTATAGGTGGCCGACCTAGGGAGAATTTCCCCAGCTTGGCCACATTTATATCTCAAAAACTGGGGCACCTACGAAGTTCTGTTTTCTCCCTAATTTAGTCGCAAGTTTTCGTCGAGTCACAGATTTAGTCGGATTTAGTTTAGAAGATATAACGAGTTCAATTTTTAAGGTATGGTCCAAGAGCTAGATCGAAAAGTTTACGAAAAATTTCCAAGAAAAAATTATTTCGATGAAACGCAACAATCGCATTCGGTTAGGACGCGGCTTTAGGAGACGCAAAAAATAAAGGATTCACGAAGCTCCGGAATAACAATAAATAGTACTTACTCAATATAAGGTGATATTTGATCAACAGTCCACTTCGGTTTAGTTTGAAATAGTATTTTAAATCGCTCGTTAATTTCATCCGGTAAGTCACTTTCAGCGAATCCCCATACGACCTGCGGCGTTGTTGATTTGTCCACTAATGCTATTCCTGATAATAGTGATTCCTGAAATACAAAACAAAAGAAATGAATGAGTTTCAAATTCATAAAAAAATATGTTACAAAAAAAATGATTTTTTTTCATCCCTCGGTTACATGAATGGGGAGGACCACCCTTAATATTTTTTTTTCGTAATTTCACTGCCCCGTTGATTAGCGATGCATAGAATACTCCTTCATTTTCATCGATATAGTGCAATAGTCTTGGGACGGACAGACGGACATGACAAATTTATAAAGGTTCCGTTTTTGAACCCTTAATATAAGCCGACGTTCGCACGGACGCGAAAATATCGCGGCGGGATTTTATCGCGCACTGGATTTTCAACTCTCGGTGTTGAGCCGAGCATTGAGAACCCAACAGTGCATTCCAGCGCATTGAAAAAACTGTTGGATTTTCAACTCTCGGCGCTAAGCAGAGCGTTGAAAAACCAGTGCGCGGTAAAATCCCGCCGCGTTATTTTCGCGTCCGGGCGAACGTCCGCTAATAGTTAAAGACACTTACATCTGTAACCATTCCTTCAGGAACAGAATCTCTCCAGGCTTGCAAAAACTCCGCCAAATTGAATCTCCCAGCGCTCTTCAATAACACTCTGGCCAAAAACCTACACACTTTATCCTGCTTGTACTGATAGAACTGCACGCCATCCTCAATAATGGACTTCGTAGTATAAAACCTGAATGTTGCCTCCAATATTGGTAAAGGAACCAGTTCTTTGAGACTTTCTATAGTCGTTTCCTTAGATATTCTATCCAATAGCCAAGAATTCTCATCCACAAGATCCAACATATAGGATAGTACACGGAATTCGTAATCAAATTCTAATAATCTGTAATAGCCTTCAATTTCTATCGCCTGAATCTTCTCCAATTCTTCGTTTAGTTCTGCTTTAGACGCCTGTACTTGGTTGCATAGTGCGTCATAGTTCAGTAGTTTCGTTTTGTCTATTGCATATTCTAGCTCTAATCCTTGATATCTAGTCGGTTCTAGTAGCCTTCTTAGCTTTGATAATCTTGGTTTGCAAGGTTTTAATTCATAGTATGTGAAAAAGGTATTGATAATATCCTTATGTACGATATTTCTTGGTGGTTTTTCCCCTTCGTCGGATTCCGTGGATTTGTTCAAACTTGCGCTGGACTTATCGAATGAAGAATCTGATTCCATGGACTCATTTTGTATTGTTTCGTCTAGTCCTGTTGATGCTGCGAATAGCAGTTCTGGGACAAGTAGAAGGCTGTTAGAAGTCTCAGCTTCTTTTACATCGTAAGTTTTGTTATCTGTACATAGTACTACGTTTTCGTCAGGATCACCTGTTTACAAAACCAATATTTTATTAAGTACCAGCTGACCGGACAGACGATGTCTGTTTCCTAGAACTTGATCGCAGCGCCACCTACCGGGTCCAATTGTGAATTTAAACCACCCAGGGACCCACTCAAATAATTTCATCAAAATCGGTCCAGCAGTTTAGGAGTTCAGTGACATACATAAAGCTAAGGAATTATCAAAGGATAAGATCAATAATTTCAACAGTAAAAACGAGTCGAGTATCCCTTTTATGGCTGGATTCATATTATTTGCTCATTATCAGTTTATGTTTATTTTTATTTTCTCAAATCTTAAATACACTATACAATTACTAACTAACGAACTAATTAACTATACAAAACAAAAGGAAACTTAGGCGTCGAAGTACTCGTCCGCATCGCTGTCATCCGGAAACGTGCCCAGAAGACTGGCAGCATTGCCACATTGAATGGCAATGCTAATTCTTTGGCCAAAGAACGAGCCAGCCCTCTGGGCACGTGAAGTGTCGACCAGTCGGCGAGAAATTTCCTTAAAAAGGAGACGCGCACTCGGGCTGACTCGGGCGTTATGACCCGAGCGTTTCGACCCCAAACGGCTCAAAACTGTCGTTACCGATAAGGTATTTGCGCCGCTTAACGGTTTCAGCAGCCGCAGCAGTGGCGCCAGCACAGCACGCCGTGCTTGGAACATGAGATGTCGCAAAGGTATCGACACAGGTTGCGTCCCACACTAGAGGTCTACCCACCTTCCAAGGCAACAACGTCATACCGTCTAGTCTCTTCCCATCGTCACGTACCAAACCGTTTGGTTCTAATACCGCTGGTACGCCGGCAGTGACAAGAGCTCGACGAATAATATCGTTGATGCTGGCGTGCCGTGCTATGCGGCCTGCGCTCCTGCAGCAGAACGGGCCATGGTGTCCGAGATTGTCGACAGCTTCACCGCAGTGACACCGATGGGGAGCAACACAAGGTGCGCCCAAGCGGAGACACGTAGCGAGCCGAAACGAAGAGTCATCCATCATACTGCCTGTGGCGGATGACGGAAGCCCTGAAGCCACAAGCCTGACTCCCAGAGTCCTAAGACGACCCACTGACCCAATCTCCCACAGTCAGGGTATTCCGTATAATACTGCAGAGCGGCACGTCTCACCGTTTCTGGGTGGACGGGTTGTCAGGCAAATCCGTATTGGGACAAGCCATCTTCCAAGCGTTCAACGCATCGGTCAAACACGGTACCTCAAAATCGACCAGTGAAGAAGATAAAATTTTCCTGGATAATTTATCGGTACCGTGGACCGAAAAGAGGAAGACCGGTAAACTTATACTTGAAATTTTGCGGATGCCGAGACCACCCAGGCGAATGGGAAGTGTGGCTTGCTGCCACGCTCGGTGGTCCAGGGCCACATTTAGAATAGATCATTGAAGGCAAAAAAAAATTGTGCTGGAAAAAGGCCGCCTTCAAGAATCGCCACAATAACAGCTGATGGAGCTGAACTTCCCAATGAAGTTGTTTAGTTTCGATGAAGACAAATAATGGTTTCTGAACTTCGTAAAAAACGGTAGTTCTGCATACATACAATCCAGCATACCCAAGAAGACATGGGTTCCAAGGTACCTACTTACCTTGAATACCTTTCATCGCATCTGTATCCTGTCAGATAAGAAAAAAGTTCTGATGATGACGACCTTGATCTCATGATCTTGTTCAGTGAACCGGAACGCGTCGTCGCGTCGTTCCGGTGAAATGAACACGACGATCACGTATTCGCGCGACGGACGATAGCTTTTGTTTTGTTTGTCGCGGGGTTACCCCGCGTGCTAATAGAAAGCGATCGTCGCGCGAAATATGAAATACGATTGCCGCGTTCATAGTTATGTCACTTTTTGTTCGGAAAACCGGAAGGCGCCCTGTCGGCGCAATCACGCGTTCCCGTTCACCGAACAAAAAGTGACATTTGAACGCGACGATCGCGTATTCGCGTGATGTCGCTTTCTATTAAGACGCATCCATATGGTTTCCAAGCAAATGCAAAAATATACAGTAGCATACATGCATCACCGTTTGATTGATGAGTTGAAAACTTTCTGCAGTAAAAAAAAATACATGAATACAAATAAATAAAGAACTGTTACCTTTAAAAAACAGTTCATTTCCCGCTTCTATTTCCTTCAGGAGTGTAGCATCCAGCAACATGAGTTTCAAGTTATCATTATGTTTGCTGGCATCTGGGAACCTCAATACTTGTGTGATTTCCGTCAGCTCCGACTCGTGAAGTTTTGCAGTTTTTATTATTTTTCTCACCTCCTCTGGGGTTCTTAATTCACTGGAATTAATAATATGATAAAATGTTAACAGCTATTTAACTTGAAACTAACAGAACATTGTATGTATGTACCTACGGCAGAACTCCCTGAAGTAATTTCGGACTAGACACTCGACATATATTTGATCGTACCGATTTTATAAAATAGGTTTAATTGAATTAACAAAAATTACAAATATTAAAATAATAGTTCTCATTTAGGAAAATTGTCAAAAGTATTGTTTCTAACTTTTAAATTGTCTATTGCCTTTTAATTTCGACACTGACAACATTCACATCGTTTTCGTCTACTTGATAATTTTTAGACGTTTTAGACCTTTTGGTTTTGACATTGACAGTTCACAATAGTTCGATTTCATAAAATTCGCTGCGTGAAAATCACGTTTTAGTTTTAGATTAGTTAAAATAGTGTGAAAACTAGCAAAATGTCCTTGTTCGGCGATATACTATCTATAAATAAGAATGAGGAGAAGGCACAGCAGGCAGGGGCGAATCTATCCCCATATTTGAACTTCGATCCTCATATCATACCGAAAATGCAGCCAGAATTCTTGTATCCTGACGACAGTCACATGGCATCTACTGCTCGGAGGTCTAATGTAGCGCTACCAATCATTGGAATGTCCTTCATGACCGGATCAGGTAATGGGATTATGAAATTATAATTAACCTCAAAATTGTTAGTATTTTTTACATAACACTGCGTAAGGTCGTTTAGGTAAACAGTATTTATTTGTTAAAGACAACAAATTACCATTTTAAGTAAATCTTAGTCTCAAAGAGTTGTGAAAAGACGATCAAGATGCTCTTAATTAACAAATGTTTCTAGTGAATCGCTAAATATTTCTGTTTATATACATTATAGGCACTTAGCCAAGTTAGATTGCAGTAACAACTGTGTATATATATACTGTCAATCAATAGAGTTAGCATCTAATTCATAAATGAATAAAGAAACTGATGCAACCTCAAAAACTGTCCCTAAGACAACCCACTGACAGCACTGACTATTACCTCAAGTTGCATGCTCTTTAGTGCATGAAATCTAATCTGAATTACTAATAAGAAGTCATGTTGCCAAATATATATCTAGTTAACACGTTCATGGACAGTAACAACCACAGGCGTCTAGATAGCTAAAAGTGATACGACAGTACGCCTGTCGACATATCAGTTTTGTCATGTCTGTCATATCCCTACAAAATAATAATATTCTATGTGACAGAACGCCTTACGACGTTTACGCCTATATCCGTTCTGTCATATCATATGGTTTTTTAACCATGCGTTGTGACACCGCCCGTGGGCAATGTATGAATAAAAGTAGTGTCTCAGTAGCTGCAACCTGTGAGATAGTACTCTCCACGAACATGTTAATTTGTAGTTAGCTGAACAATTTTGAACTGATGAAAACACCACAACATTTTTTTTTATTTTTATTTGTTCATAAACTTACAAAAGAATTACTTCTCTCTGCTAATTATTAGGTATGGTTGCAGTCAAATCTGCTGCTGCTAAAGGTACCACTATCAAAACTACAAAATATATCCCTAGTGTATGCCCAATACGACATGGTTAGCGCAGTGGCTGAGCGATTGGACTGCTGCACTGCGTGTCGCGGGTTCGATTCCCGCACGGAGCAAATATTTGTATGATCTACAAGTAGTTATTTCGGGTCTGGGCGTTTGTGTTTGTGAGTTCCTATGTTTGTAAACGCACCCACGACACAGGAGAAATTCCTAGTGTGGGGCAACGTTTTAAAAAAAAAAAAAAAAAATAAAATACGTGCCCAGCCCACTCATGGCATTATAAATACATAAATGGTATACTTCTTTATAAATTGAATTTTCAACCATGATTTGTCAGAGTAAGGAAACCACCATTTTAATTTGGCCCATAAATGAGAAGATTAAATATAGGTATCTAACTGAACAAGGTTTAAGTTACCTTCCATAGAATTATAATTTATAACTAATTTAGGCCAAAAAATTAACCTGTTACTAGCTTTATTCTTAAACATGTTTGAACTCTGTTCCAGGCTTAGGTGGTGTGACAGGTTTATACAAAGGACTGAGGGCTACAACACTAGCAGGGCAAACGGGCAAGGTGCGACGAACGCAAGTTATTAACTACATTATGAAACAAGGTCAGTTTGTGACAATAATAACTGTACAAATTAATAATCTATGTAAACAATATATGTAATCTTTGTGTAAGTCCTAGTATATGTATATAGTTGTGGACATACAATTATGAATAACTGATACCAATGTCACTTTTTAACTGACTTAAAAAAAAGGAGGTTCTCAGTTCCCTGATTACTCGAAGATGGCTGGACCTATATGGAAAATTCTTTTTTTGTTTGAAAGGGTATATTTCCAAGTGGTCCCATTGCCATTGGGTCAGGATCTGATGATGGGATCCTGGAGAAATCAAGGGAACTCTTCAAATATTTTAGACACACCTTTAGCAATTTGGGTATTTTTTATAGTAACTTGGGCATTTGCTCTCGGAAAGCATCATTTGGTGAAGTGGAATTAATGATGAAGACCATAGATGGTCTTTGGAACAACTCAATAATAAGTATTTCACAGGTTGCGATTTCATTACTTTAAAATGATTGCTAGGCAATATAAGCTCGTCACAATTGATATGGTGAAGTGGAGCTGATGGTGATGTACCAGGAGAACTGATCAACAATAAACGTCCCTGCATCAGGAAAAGCATTATTTTTTATAAGGTGATGAGCCGTTGTCATTAGGCTATTGTAACTTAGATACATTACAAACCGACCCACTAAAAAGTGAAAAATAAATACTTAAAAAAAAAACCAGCTTCTATAAAAAACGCTACAAAGTGAAAAATAACTTAAATTTCGGAAATCAGTGACAAAAACTTAAAATACAGATCCAAAGACACCAACTTCCGAAATTAAAGTTATTCTTCACTTTGTTATGTTTTTTTTCTCCTCAGCATTCCCTTCTTATCATTTCAGAACCCTTAAATAGATCAGTCTTTGCTGAACGAACAATCAAAGCATCTTCACGCGTTGACGTTGTTCTAGATTTAGGTTTTCGAAGAACATTATTGATAGTGTTGAATCTTTTTATATGACCAATCACGTCCATACAGTGCCATAATCGTTTTCCAGGTTGATGGATCACAACTTTTTGTTTTTACCCATGATTTTGATATAATTATGAACTTGGACTGAAAAAACGTGGGAGAAAGTAACCAAAGGATAGGCGGGAAATCAAAAATGTGCTATTTGTTTTCGGAATTCAAAATTGAGAACATATTTTTTTTGCGTTCTTAATTATATGTCCAGCAGCCAGTATTTTTGAAATACAGCCAATTTACGATAAATTGATTTTTATAGGGAAGTGCAATTATTCAGATTGCTGAGTATGAATCATTAAAACCTACTAATGAAGCTATTTATGTGGTTCAAACTTGTTATCTGTAAGTTATTACAAAAGTAAAAGCAACTTGTTTATCCAAAAGTAGTAGTAGTCAAAGTAGTAGTTTTATCAGTCGTTCCTATTTTAATGTCCACAACTTTATACTACGTATATTATATAAATAAATATAACTTTAATTCAGACTACAGTCCCTAATAGTTTATATGTCCACAACTTTATACTTTGTACTACTTTTACTTCGTCAAGTTGTGCTGGGATGATAGTAGTGAATAAGAATTGTGTCCTCGTAATTTTATCGTCGATCTAATGGTCGCAAGCGCTACTTTTGAGCGTGAGGTCCTGGGTTCGATTCCCAGGTGAAGCTAAGTGTTATTCGGGTTTTTCCATTAGGAATTTCTCAGTAAAAGCCCGGGTTTGGATTTGTGCCCAGTTGATGGAAATAGGCTTGCGCCTGTTACATGGGACTTAAGCATAACTGGCGAAATGTGGGTACTACAGGTACACCTCTGCCTAACCCTGCGGGGGATACAGGCGTAATGTTGTTTATGTTAAGAATTTTATCAGGACCCACTGACTTGTATAACAAAATTTCATGACCAAATGGTCAATCTCACCTAAAAACTATCTTAAATGTTTATTCAATGCCCAACATTGTAATGGAGTGCATCCAACGTAAGCCGTGCATCCAAAGTGAGCAAGAAATGCCATCAGATTCTGAGCTCTAAACCCCACTTATTAAATTGAACTCCCTAAATAATTAAAACCTTAATAAATGTTCCAGGCACAAACACAGGCTGTACCCTCGGAATCATCGCATCATTCTACTCGTGCATCGCGCTGGGTGTCACATGGATACGCGACAAGGAAGACACCGCAAACACTTTCATAGCAGCCACCACCACGGGCATTATCTATAAAAGCACCTCCGGTCTCCGCTCCATGGGCCTAGGAGCCGCAGTAGGCCTTACCCTCGCAGGAGTATACACCCTCATAACCGATAATGACAACATATGGAGCAAAGCTAGATACAACAGATTGTGATTCAACCCGCCTATAGTTATGTAAATACTTAATAGACTGTTATGTTTAGTATTTTGTTAAGGACGACGCCAAAGGATCTGTCGGGACGCAGGGACTTATTTGTGCCATGTCCCCGTACCTGTTTAGATTTATGTATAGTGCTTTCTGGTATCCATATACTGTGCATTTTGTGTTGCTTTTGCCATAATCGCAATTGTACTTAATAAATATTCTTCCTGTTGCCAATGTTTTGTGTATATTGTTGGATTAGTTTTGAGCTTGTGTTCTTCTATAACGTGTTATACAAGGTGGAACAGGACGATTGACATTCCATTAAACCACGTACAGGGAATCATGTTTTTTACCCGTATACAAAAAATCAATCAAATCCAATGAATAACTTTAACCACAGGAAATTATTTTTCATTTTCTTATTTTTCAACATGATGTAGATCCGAGTCCGTAATAATAGGTAAACATTGCCGCCGCCGCGCCCCGCACCCCGCACCGCACCGTTGGTCAGTGACTTTTCGTAGATAAAGCGTGTTTACTTTTTATGCAGTTGATTCTGCTATTTATTTTGTTTGAAAACTGCAATTTTTAAATTTTTCATTAACTACTAATCATCGTGTTTTAAAATGTTTCGATGGACAAGTACTGTGCTCGTTTTCATTTAATGTCGTACATCCATATACACGTTGTAGAAAGTTGGCCTCTAGACTACCAAAGGGCTTCCTACGCCAAAACTAAAGTGGGTACTACGTAAATTATTGTGGAAGTCAAAGGTGCAAAGAATTACTCTAATGTCTAATTTCTAATCACACTTCCAAATTTCTGTCTATAATGAAGGTGGACAATGTTCATATCATCGTTCAGAAGACTGCTAATTCAGCAGAACGAAGAGACTTTCTCGAAATTTTATTTATCTCAATCAAATATTTACCTACTGTATGCAGTCTTGCATATAAACTTTATTATTAAAATTACGTACAGTTTATGGATATCTCACCCCCTGTATTACGTACATATTCCCGCCTTGTCGTATCAGGACCGCACAAATATGCATAAGCGTTAATAAATGAGTTATTTGAAAAATAATGTTTATTTATTTCATTTACGTTGTTTTACACAGTGCGGTTTGTACAATGTTGTATTTACATGTGGCGATTACGATGGGATATGTTATATACTAGTGGAAATGACAATACATAATGTAATGAGATGGGTATTTCAATATCCCATCACTTTTAGTCCAGTCGAGCCAATGCGAGTCGTGGATAATGAGAATAAACTCTTTAACAGCACGAAAACAACAGGTTCTGCCAATTAATAGCAGAAAATTTGTGACAAGAAAGAGCCATTCAGTATTCCAGTCAAGCTGGTTTACCTCGCGTATGGATATGACCCGCATGCATGGTCATGGCCTTATCAAAATTCATCAATGACGTTTGTGGAGTTGGTTTTTCTTTAGTAAAAAAAGTGGCACATCTGATGGCACGTGGTCACCGCCACCTACGGACATCTGCCGATCTATTCTGTAAACATCACACCGTGAGCACTTAGTTGAAGTGAGCTCAATCCCTAGTAGAATAAGGTGGGATGACAGTTCACATCACGCTCACTTCACCTAAATTTTCACGGTGGGATCTTTACAGAATAGCAGCACTGCATCTGCAATACCAGCCAGAGGCATCGCAGATGGTTGCCAATAGCTACCATCCCAGAGACGAAGCTGAATGTCCTGTGCCTTTAGTTGGATGTGGAAGGAGCGATCATAGACTACGGAACTCACGCATGCTGATCAGACCTACACAGGAAGCCATAAATATCCGCTTGGAAGGGCTCTATTAACTTAATGCCTATTAAAATAAGTGGGCCAAACCAGTTTAATCCAGTTTGGAACGTCTGCAAGAGTAAACTGACGTAGCGTTGGCTCGACCCAGCCTTGACATAATAATCTAATCATAATAAATGGGGTGTGTACATATTGGCGAACACTTAAAAACCTTGCATTAATTGCTGCCGCGGTAATCTTCATCGAGTAAGAGAGTAGGCTAAGGGTGTATTCACGTAGAAAGCTGGTAACCGGCGACGATATGCCAGCTTTTGCCAAATCGGCGCTTGTCGACGCCGGATATCAAAGAGCGGCGGCAATATGTCGCGCGCTTAATTGCGTTTCTGGTGCTAATAGTTTTTTCACCCCGACTTTCAGAACGCGAAATACTGCCCCAATTTTTTGCCCTGACGTGTCGCTGGCCTAAGGAAGCGCGATATACCTGCGCATCAAAAGCGATTTCGCCAATATGACTGCACCCTTTCATAAGTTTAACTTTCAAACAATTTCATTGAGCAAACAGGCCCTTCATGGAGTATACCATAAAACTAGCTACTTATAAAAATAAAATTATAATGCCATTCATTATCATCCAATATTTGAAAATAATACAATTTGGCACCCAATTATTTACAAATATTCGCGTAAAATAAACATTCGGTTAATCCATTATTGTAGTTAACTAGCGTTGTAAAGTTATACAATCATCGATTTCCGGACGGCCGGTGTTTATGCCTGAAATGCATATTTAACCTTGACTCTCGGTCCATGTAAACGAGGTTTTATACCTTACTGGTTTTAAATAACACCCGGAATCATGTTCGTCTTGCTTACTTTAACCAGTAAAGCGTGCCTCACACAGTAGGCGGAGGACGGGGGCGATATTATTTCAATGTTCTACTTTATATAAACCATGCCAGGAAGGAACATAGGAAACCCCGTTCTTTACCGCCTAGTCAATGTAGCTGCCATTTTATTTAACACTCACTAGACTTGTCTAGTATGGATGCGTTTCACGCAACTCTTAAAGCTAATTTCTTCTAATTTAGAGTACAATACGGCCGATGAGTCACGGCCGGTCCGAACTTTGCGCAGAAGGCTGCGCAATAACATTTTTTAGGAACAAAATGGTGACATGAGGCGAGTGTGAGTGAGAGAGAACATGCACGAAAGCTCGGAGAGCCTATGTTCAGACCGGCCATGATTAGTCGGTCATATTGTGTTGTAATAGATGATCAATTGGTGGTTGCGATTCGAATTTGAAGACAATTGAGACAATTTTCGTGCTTCTGATAACTTAGTTAATAGATCTCAATTAATTCAGAAATCCAATTATAGATTATTTTGTCTCGAGTCCGTACTCGGTGGTTTTTAGTCGAGAGTCTGTACACTCTACTAAAAAATACCAACAATTAATCATCTTTTCCAATTTTGCATAACATTGTATAGGAAATTACTTTTTAGTATATTAACAAGCGCGGTCCATTTAATATCATATTATTATAATAACTGTGGTCTCGTTAAAATATCTTTAGAATAATCCTATAAGCGATAACAATGTAATTTATTTTAATATTCATTACTTATCTATGTTCAACATTACAACCGTTAATTATTTAGTGCTTAGGTAGACTATAAAATTAACTAGAGAATTTTATAGTCTAAAATTTAACGGTTTTAAAATAAAGTACAACTGGATGGACTTTTATGACAGATGAGTTACACACCTAATAGATAGAGCTGTTGCGATTGTCAGTTATGTCTAATCGTATAATCTAATCATCTATTGAAATTCTGCATGTTACGTTTACGTGGCACCTGCATGCTGCCGTGCAAATACCTATGAATCTAATCTAACTCTGTTTTTGCATTTGAATGTCGGATAACTTTTACCATAAAACGGAATTTCTAATCGATACATTGGTTTGGTTACTATCTATCTATGTATACACATTTATTGACACGACCTTGTGGGATCACGGTCCTATAGATAATTACAATTGATAATGAAACCATCCTCTGTGTAATTTGATTTCACGGAATTACTAGGACCACCGTCTCCGTGCCTTATTGAAAGCCAAGGTGCGATGCAAATCATATTCGCAGGTGATTCCACCTGTATGACAGTAATCTCTTACAAACAGTTTGGCGATCAAACCAAACCAGATATTTTTGGCGAACCGTCCTTACTATCCATCTATCGATTAGGTTAAGTTCGAACAATTAATCCTGATAAAAATGATGATTAGTAACCGCCACTGACAATCGTAACGCACCATTTGCGATATATAAATAGACAGATAGGACAGATACACATACAATACAGAGATTCTAAACATACATTCTACTAAAATAGCATTCGAAAATATACTTCAATGCGAATACTCAAACGATATTAAATTTTTAGGTTCTTAAAAGTATTTTTGTCGCTACAATACTCTTTAAAATGATAGAGACAGTATTAGACTTCTCAGAGGCTTAAAATTGAGTAGCGTTTCAAGTAATTGGCCATAAGTAACATATTACTCAACTAAACTTAGCACGAACGATGACAATTGCTTATTGGAACGAAGTTCTTTAACGCGGCTTGCGGTAGGAGTTAACTGGCAGAAATCGTCACGCGAAAAAGCGTTCATACTTGTATGCTCCTTCCATGTGACTTTCATCTTTCGAATTCACATCTTCTCTCTCTCTCTCGATAGAGAGAAAGAGAAAGTGTGAATTTGGTTAAAATGAAAATCCAAGATGGCGGCAGCGAAAATTTAAAATTTTTTCGTCATGTGTGTCGTTTTCATAGTTTTCGAGGGTGCCAAAACCGATAGTGACGTCAAAATGTAAATCCAAGATGGCGGCTGCGAAAGTAATGTTTTTTTTTTAATCTGGGGGTCTAGGTTTTCTGTTAAAGATCGCTTTTAGCGATAAGACCACACATTGTATCACCATATGTAAAATTTCTACATTTATATATGTAATTTTTATGGTGTACATAATAAAGAATATTTTATCTATCTATCTACTCCCTAAGTCCGTCAACGAAGATACGGGCCCGTCCGAAAGTAGTTAGGGAGTAGACCCCCATACGTGAGAAGGAACTTCGTTCCTGACGGGGGTCCTCCGATCGCACACGTTCTTTTTTATTTAAACTTGAATTGGACTGTTTTCTGTATTCATAGAAGCTCAAGTTTTAAATCGCAAGTGTAGAAAACATTGCTTTCAAATTAGATAGTGATATTTTAGAAACTTTTCTATGAAAAACGAGGTAGATACAGACGCCAGCACATCAAGCTAATACAATCTGTCAAATTTCTTTAATAGTTTTTGACTTTATTGCTAAAGCATTAGGTTCAAATGCTGATTGGGAAAATTAAAAAAAGCTAGCAGGATAAACAGACATTAATTTTGAAAGAATTCTTTTACACGAACGATTCAACCATTAAGCTACCTATATTTTTAAATATTCCAATGCAATAAATGAGTTCAGTAGATTAGGTACTCAATTTATTGGGTTTTCCGCAAGATCTGATAAACGATTCATTTAGATTACCGCTAACCAGAGCCACTTCAGTCATCGATAATTATTTTATTTTACTGTGAGACAATATGCTCGTTCAAACGTATGAGACACTGAAATATTTCTCACAGTGATTGGAATTGTTTATTTTCAAACAGTAACTAAACTACTTGATTGCTGAGTCAGCGCGGACGCAGGTATTATTGTGACGACTCTGGGACGGTAATTGTACCGTAGAGACCGCGTACCTGATAATAGGTATTCGTATTCTGACTTAATATTTTACATTATACGAGGTAATTTTATGCACAAACAAAGTAAAAAATTAAAGCCTTAGATCAATATGGATCAAGGTCCGAATTAAAGTATTTTTATTTTATTTATTTAGACAGCTGGAATAGACGATGTTGCTTGCAAAGAGTGTCTAGAATTCAGTTACGTTTAAAAATCCGTTTTTTGTGTTCTTAAGTGGCGTGAAACTTAATATGCTAGTTAAACACAAAAACTACACGTTTTTTGACCTTGCTCACACAGCTAATAAAATACCTAGCAGACTTACAAATGTCTCACAAATTGGATTACAATGTTTTAACATACGATAATTATTATCTAAAAAACGCCTTCCGACATTTTCTCTGGTTAGTTAATAGATAAAATTATGATTAAGTGTTAATTTTATAACTACAATATTTACAACACCTATTTATAATCGACGTAGTTTCATAATAATATCATGCCTTATCAGTGAACAAACACCAACAATCCACCCAGGCGTTCTTGGCAAGATTTTCAACAGTTTATAAACTGAATTATTATGCAGAATTATGGCCATTAAATTGTACATCGAATATTTAGGTCACAGTAATATAAAAACAATTTTGAATGGCAATAATGATTACATTAAATATGTTAATAATGACTTGGTCAAACAAAAGTATCTGGAATTTATTTGACATCCTTATTGAGTCATTACTAAAGTAAATATAACAATATAGTACAGGAAAATGCTCTGCAGTAGCATCGAAACGTCTTTTGTAGCTATAATAGCACAAATAAACTAGGAGAATCGGTAATAAAATCGTCCATCGACCAAATTAAGGTTGATACTTCCACCAACTTGAATTTGGATCTCTATACATACATTCTTGAATGAATTAAATTAAAACCCGAAATTAACCAAAAATCAGTCATTCCTAACAGGATACTTTGTCATTACTATAATTACTACTTAATTAACATCAGACACTTAATATCAGAGTAGGTACATAGATGGAAGCAAAGATTCTCAAAACAATTCATAGGTCACATGGAAAAAAATTATTAAACAAGCTAGTATTTATTACATTTGTTTTGTTTGACCAGTATATTGTGTAAAAAATTATCAGGTCTTTGCTATGTAATTACCTAATTACAATCGTAAGTCAACTACATAATAAAGTAATTTCTGGCCAGATATGGTAAAATCAAAGAGCGTAAAATTAAAAATGCGCGCTCAGTGGCTTATTATTGTTTTTTACACCACATTAGTAACGCAAATTGGTATAATAAAAATATTGCAATGAAACAGTTGATTATTTGCAACTTGTTTGCGCAAGCGACCCCTAAATGTGGTACTATTGCACATAGATATAAAAACCTTAACATTTCACATGCACACAATAGGGTGACCATGTCTTAACTTCCTGTATTGTGTCTTGCAGTCGTCGCTGCATCCTCGCAGGTTTGAGGCGCAGCAATGCTTCTGTCACGTGGCTGCATTCAGTATGGACTTCATATCCTCTGGCAGGACACAGTTGAGGTCCTCCAATCGTCGCGCGAGCAATGTCCTGGTGTTATCCGCGACTGGGGGGTTACTCTTCAATACTTCTCTTAGTTTTAAGACCATATCCACAATCTCAACCTCTTTCTTGCCAACTGACCATTTCTTTAAATCACTCTCAGCCAAAGCTTCAAGTTGCAATGCATGTAATTTATTTGTCAAATTGTTGTGTCTCTCATGGAACCATGCACTGAAGTTGGGTGTCCTAAAGTAGTTTCTGTATAGACCAATCCAATCACCTTTGATACCAGTAGTTAGTTGTGGACCTGATTGCTGCAAAGTAGCAAAGAAATCTTCAGGGTTGAACGGATTTGGTACTGGTGGTGCTCTAAATGGAGAAATGTTCTTCTGTAAAGGCATCAGAGATGCCATGTACCTTTCTAAGGGTATCATAAAACTTTGGGTCAGTTCAAGCAAGTGTCGTTTGACCATAGCAGTTTGAACTTCAGACGGGCGATCAGTTCGTATCCCATTATGCAGTTTCTTTATAATAGCTTTATCTTTTTCCAAAAAAGGTTTATACTGGGTGTACACACCAGGAGCAGTGTCCAAAAGCTTGAGGTTACCAACTTTTCTTAGTTTAGTTTTTATTGAAGTAGCATCGCCCAACTTAATGGTGTGTGGCCAATGTTGCAATGTTTTCGTAAAGAATGGATTAGTCACGCCTAGTATTACGCAAGGTGGGTTGAATTGTTTCCTTGTAAACTCTTTGAATTCACTGTCATGTATTGTGAAATATGGTCTATATTCTGCCGAATATGGCAATGGCTGTATCAAGTATGTCAGGGCTTGAACTAATGCAGAACATTCAGTTGGTGAACTGGCCATAACCACTATAGGTTCTGCAGTCAACACTAACTCCCATAATAAATGTAGATGTGAAATAACACTAGATAACACATCAAATACATTCACATCTTGTATTGATGCTAATATATGAGGTACATTCGGAGAATGCACTTGTTTGGCGATGTCAGATCGAGTGATCTTTCCGGTCTGTTGGTTAGGAATGTACGATTGGAAAACTGTACCGAGTACAGGTAACAACACATTCTGGCCGGCGTCGAGTGAAGGCCATCTGTTAATATCATGACAGGCAGCTTCTAGGCTCCTTTCCCCTTCTTCAAAATGCTTAGGAGCAATCAATTGGATTACTTTGTAGAATAAGTTTATAAAAGGTAATCTAGTAAGTAAAATTATACTTTTCTGGAAGTATCCTCGCGGCAGGGAGGGGTCTTTGACTTGTCTGAAGTATACGAAGCCCCAGTAGTGCGTGGAGTCAGCGCGCAACGTCGGCACACTGTCGTCGTTGTATACAAGTTGCTGCTCCGTGAGCCCCGCTCGCGAACGCAGACGAACGTGGAACTGGGTGTCTCCCATACACCCCGAATTAGAGTCAGGGAACGCCAAATAACAAATATTACACTTCTCTTGATCACTTAGTTTGACACCAGGAGGATACACGCTCTCCATAGCCTGTCCGAGCTCCAAGTCGAACGTAACCACACAAATGCAGTGCAACCAGTCGGAAAACCTGCTCCATTTCGCTTGGAACTCAAGTTCAGCCGCGGGCATTTCACTGTCCTCATAATTTTGCAATCCACAAGCCATGGTATTCTGATTACCGAAAACACATCCCGACCAACCAATTTGTGAACGGTTATTTATTAAACACGTTATTTACACTACGATATCATTGTTTATTACGATGTACCGAGTTTAGACACATTTTTTTGTTAATAAAAACGACAAAAACAACGGAGCGCACAGAAGTCGTCTTGCAACAGCTGTTTGACACAATATGGCTGCGGGCGCCAAAACAAAAGTTTATCATGTTTATCGATAAAACTAAACAAAAATGTAAAGATTTACGTATTGTTAAAGCACATTACTTACCCGCAATCCATGATTTTCGATTTTGCAGCAATTCACTTCTTTTTTCACATAGATTTTACAAAAATCGGTTGAAAAATAAGATTTTTGGCCCAAGCTACTTACATGCATTCCGTTTTACGCAGAATTAACTTTATTTTGTTGTTGAACAGTTTACACAATCAACTTTTACTTTATCGATCTTATTATTTTATCGATCTTATCTAATGCCATATTGTGGGAATAACGTGTTAATATTGGCCGTAATAAAAAAAACCCGATCACTCCTGCTTTAGTGACAGCAACTCTCGCTCTGGCCTTCTGTCCCGCTTTCCCGCGGAGAAACAAAGTAGTCAACGTATAGAGGCATGAGGTACAGAGTGTAAAGTTGACTCATCCTCCATAGAAAAGGGAGGATCCTCCGACCAGACGGGTGTTGTGACTGATGGGATACTGGCCGAGTCGGGATGTTGGATATGCCAGTCACGCGGTAAACTCTGCTTGCGTGATGCAGGATTATGTGGTCTTTGATGCGTAGTTCGCATGTGGCGTTGTAGATGCCGTCACATCACTTCCCTCTGGAGACCGGAGGTCGGGCTGAGTCAGTGCACCCTTATGGTTCCAGTGAGTCGGAACCGGGTGCCGCATAGTTCACGGTGCGTCGGAACTGTCTGCGGAGATTTCTCAGTGAGTCGGGGTGGCGCTGCGTTATGATCCAATGAGTCGGATATGGTACAGCGCCGAATTGAAACTGACTGCCTGGCGTCGATCAGGAGAGGGTTGAAAGGCTCTGCTTTTGCACCGGCCGAAAGTGCAGTGTGCTGTGCCAAGGTTGCTGATGAGGCTGAGGGTGATATAACCAGGTATGCACGGTCGCTGCGTGCTGGTGTTCAGGATACCCGTTGGTTGAAGCCGTAGTGCTGGCTGGCTGTGTGACTCGCCGCTCGAAAGCTTGAGGAAGTGATGATGACGACGTCACGCTGTAGTAGTTGCACAAAGGCTACCCTGACGTTCATGTTCAGGGTCACCAGTATAGAGGTAGGTATAAGGAACAGGGTGTAAAGTTCACTCATCCTTTATAGAAAAGGGAGGATCTTTCGACCAGACGGGTGTTGTGTCTGATGGGCTACTGCCCGACGGTTGATGTCGGGATGTTGTATATATGCCAGTCACGCGGTAAACTCTGCTTGCGCGATGCAGGATTATGTAACGTCAGGTTTTTGATGCGTAATTCGCTTGTGGCGTTGTACTTATTTAATTTTGAAATCCTAATTCTGCCACCGGACACCCTGTAGATGCCGCCACAAACGAATCGATTTTCACAAAAAACTGTGGCTTCACACACATTTTCAAGTCTCGCTCATTATCCGATATCCCCTTATCCGATATTCCCTTACCCCTTATCCGATATTCTCTTACCCCTTATCCGATATTCTCTTACCCCTTATCCGATATTCTCTTACCCCTTACCCCTGGACCTTGGACCAGGCGTAAGACCGAGAAGGGAATTTTAAGTGTCAGATTCTTGTGTCCTATTTACATCGCCTTTCTTACTATAACATAGACCTGCTTATTATTCATTGGCCACTTTTTCTTTTTGCATACCCAGTCTGGTCTTCCCTTGTAGGATCTAAAAGGAATGTGGCCTATACTAAGTCAAGAATCACCTGTTATTGCAGAATAGCTGTACTTTATTACAATACGGCCGTTGAATCATGACCCGAACTTTGCGCAATAACATTTTTTAAGAACCAAATGGTAACATGAGGCGAGTGTGAGTGAGAGAACATGCGCGAAAGTTCGCAGAGCCTATGTTCAGACCGGCCATGATTCATCGGCGGTGCTGTAATGTGCCCACCCGTATACTTCTTCGTAACAGCTGTAGGTACTCGTAGATCGAGGACTGCAGTTGGATAAAGTGAAATAAAAAATATTTCTATTGGCATTATATTTATTTAGGTATGTAAACGAAATACAGGCTCAATCAGGGCTACATTCAGCCAATATGACTAATCGCCCGTTACTTTTACTATATTACATATTCACTTAACAAAGAATCACATTTTATATTTCAACTAAATACATCAAAAGTGGATTTTATGAATGACGATCTAAAATAATACAATCAACACAAAATTTATACAATCAGTACAAATCGGGCAGTCTATATCTATAATCATCACAAAGACACAGAGACAGAGTAGTAAGAAATGGAGTGCACGTGTCATTCAGACAAATGAATCTGCACTTGAAATTTTTATGCGTGCGTTGACGTCGCGTGGCACTTCACTTCGTGTAGTTGTTAATTCGTACAGACAGACAGACATTTCACAGAGTGGATCTAGAGCACAAAGTAGTATCTAAGTAAATGGAGTACTCATACAAAATACATGTTTTTCTAGGTTTGCGAGAATATGAATCGTCCGTTTTTGCCTACATATTCTTCCTTTATGGACTCACCTGTCTCTATTAATTAACATCACATTTATAGATATTTGATTAGATAACTATATAAATATTGTCGACAGCTCGTATCTAGTGATGACCAAATCGGGCTGCCCTATGAATGCCACTTCCATTTGTTCAATCACATTGATAATGTATTGTATTCGTCATCGTTCGTGACGCGTAGGTACGGTGTTCTTTTTTTAATTCATAATGAAAGTATAACGCATGACTTTCGCACTATACAGGGCGTAAGGGACAGCCCTCCGCAAACTAATGGGTGCATTCAGTTCCTTATTTTGAATCATATTCCACCGGAAATATTCTCAGGAAAATTATCATATTTTTTATAGTATTTTCAGTTTCTTTATTTCAACGTAAACTTACATTATCTGTACGCAGCACTCCATTTATGTAAATAAAACAGCTAAAATAAAAAAAATCAGCAATGGATGTTGAAATACTCGGCGGCCGAAGGCTCGCTGCGCTGCCGTTCGCTACGCGCGTTTTGCCACGGTAACGATACATTGCGTGTGAGGTAATAAAACAAATCAGGTTTATTAGATTCCCTTAACATTCCTGAAATAATTTCATGTACCGGTCGTCTTAGTATGATATATTGAATTCACCCCATCAGTCTGCGGAGGGCTGTCCTTTACACCCGGTATAGTACATACTAAGTCCATGCTTTCGCATCTCGCATAATTTCATACGCGTCGATGAATTTGGTGCGAAACTGACATTGGAATGTAGTGATCTAAACAAAATGAAATCGTACTTTCATAATAAATTAAAGGCCTGTAAAAGTACGGTGTTTTTCTCAGAAGTAGCAAATTGCTAAGGGTTATTAACCCTTATCGCGTTAATGTTTTTGAGGCGGGAATCACACATACGCCACGAAACATGATGTTCTGCTACTCGAATCGCGATTCGAGTAGCAGAACATCATGCGGTTTCACGGCAGAGGTGTGAGGCGGGTATCACACCAGTCGAATAACGGAACATCATGCGGCTTCGCGTTGGAGGTGTGATACCTGCGTAATACCCGCCTCAAAGAATAGTCAAAGGACTTTTAGTTACATCGACATAAGGTTTGAATTGCAATGATTCCGATTGCGATTGTAGATCTCGTGTGTTCTCGCAATGCATCAACCATAGTTTGACAGCTATATTGACTTTTGCAAGTTGCCATTTTGAAAGAAACTTGGGCAGTTTTACGGGTTATGGGGTTCGGGTTCATCCTATCAAAATATGTATAAATAAGTAAATTGACAAATTATTACTGATGTTTACGCATTATGACCCTGTTCCAAAGGAACGATGCACGAGAAGTCAGTCTTTTATGACAAAAGTTTATCGTGCACAGGCAGAATTGACAGTACCCATGGAGCTTTAGAAAACGAACTGTCACAAAGGTCTATTGGCTGTGTGACAGTTCTTTTTCTGACAGAGACAACGCTCTACAAAGCCGAACTCTAAAACTTGATGGGCTATACAGAGTGTAAGGGACAGCCCTCCGCAAACTAACAGGGTGCATTCAGCTACTTATTTTGAATCATATTCCACCGGAAATATTCTCAGGAAAATTATCATATTTTTTATAGTATTTTCAGTTTCTTTATTTCAACGTAAAATTACATTATCTGTACGCAGCACTCCATTTATGCAAATAAAACAGCTAAAATAAAAAAAAATCAGCAATGGATTTTGAAATACTCGGCGGCCGAAGGCGCGCGTTTTGCCACGGTAACGATACATTGCGTGTGAGCTAATAAAACAAATTGGGTTTATTGGATTCCCATAACGTTCCTGAAATAATTTCAAGTACCGGTCATCTTAGTATGATATACTGAAAATGCACCTCATCAGTCTGCAGAGGGCTGTCCCTTACACCCTGTATTTACGGCCGAGTAGTGTAGTTCATAGTCTTTGTTAACTAAAATTCAAGTTATTAAAAAAAACTTCGTTTTCTTAGGAAAGCGGTGAGCAGTCACACAATAACGGCTGTCCAAATACAGTGCGTTTTTGACACCTTAATGTCAAATACTGTTGATAATGACAGATTTTCATGACGGCCGTTATATTATGACGGAACCGTTCCTCTAGGATATAATACTTGTAAACCTTGGCAACACCAAAAGAAATGCCTAAAAAGCATGAGATGGGAATGGCTTCCTATTTGTAAATAGTTATAATATAGAAACTTTACAATTTAGAGAAAACGGTTATCAGATTTTATTTAACATTTTAACTTCTATAAATTAAAAAAAATATTAAACGTTGAACACGCACCAATTTTCGAGTTACAAACGTCCCGAAATATTTTTTTTTTGATGATTAAATAATATTTGTATAATAATATTATGTTTTTCTATGTACTTATAAATAAAATATTTAAAAAAATATTAGTAATTTTTTTTAGCGCATTTTCAAATATATTTTTGTATTATTTTGTCGGAATAGAATGAATCTGGGACGCCTGCGTTTCGAATAAAAAATAAAAATAAAAAATCTACTTAAAATTACTGCGAATTAAGATCG
This sequence comes from Fissipunctia ypsillon, assembly GCA_947568875.1. Lineage (NCBI taxonomy): Eukaryota > Metazoa > Arthropoda > Insecta > Lepidoptera > Noctuidae > Fissipunctia > Fissipunctia ypsillon. The sequence continues at coordinate 11,265,329 of OX387663.1, read as the reverse complement.
TTACACAAACACAAATCTCAATCTGTGCATAAATATTTAAAATAGTGTTAAAAAAGTGCTAAATTATTAATCAAAGTGTAAACGTTTTTAGGATACACAATATATAATATAAATTATTCAATGAAAATAAAAAATGAATTAGAATATCATAATTGCACAGGTCGAATTATAAGACTGAGCTTGGTTGGTTATTTCAAGCTGTTTTCAGGCGTTTTTGGCTTCATAATATCAAAACGTTAATTTACTATTCCCTATAATACTTAAAACTTATTGAAATGAACATATAGTTAGTATATTTAAATTACATTGTGCACTAACTATGGCCCATCATTAGAGAGGGCTGTTTAATTCAGCTTTTGATGATTTGGCCATAACGCACGTAAAATGAACACAACTTGAAATAACGAGGTCTTTGCACACGTCTCTCTATTATTATTGTGTAAAAATATAAACTGTATTGTGGCATTTAGAACTCTATTTAATATTTCATTAAGTATAATTTAATTCGCTTGAAACTGGCGTTATGTTCAATATTGATTCGGCCAAATCTCAGCCAATGACACACCAGACACCCCAGAATATTGTCAAAGGAATTTCACATTTAGACCAAACCTATTTCAAACTATACTTTCCAACAATCGGTTGTGCAGTGTCAGTACCATAATTTACAAATCAAACGACACTTTTAACCTTTTCTAACAGGAAGTTACAACCGAACATGTGTGTGCATAGACCGTTACAACTTCAGAACAAGTGGAAAACATCGTCTTCAAACATTAAAAAAAATGGAGTGTAAAGAACCTCTCCACACAATCATTTATTTACAATACGGCCGATGAATCATGGCCGGTCTGAACATAGGCTCACAGAACTTTCGCGCATGTCCTCTCACTCACACTCGCCTCATGTCACCATTTGGTTCCTAAAAAAGGTTATTGCGCAGCCTTCTGCGCAAAGTTCGGACCGGCCATGATTCATCGGCCGTATCTCGATGGAATAAGTTCATAAAAAACCTCGACCATATTCGAGATAGGCTCCGTACACACGGCGATGATCATTACATTTTACTGTATAATATTGGGATCACACATGGCTGTCCAAACTGCAATTGTTTTTAACCGTATGAACAGAATGATTTTGACGTGTGATAAAAACCGTAAAATATCGTACAGGACAGCGCCGTGTGACGGACGCATAGGATCATGTACCTTTTATATCGACAGCCATAAAATTTTTGCAGTAAATACCCATAGGATTCATGGAAATAATACTACTAAGTACTTCACCTTTCCTCCACTTATTCCGAAGCCCCAAGCCTCATAACAGTGTTAGGAGCTGCACACAAGAGGCGCGGTGCGGTTTACTTTTGTTTTTTTGTTCCTCTTTTTAAAATAAATAAATGGGTAAAGAACATCCAGGGGCCTTCAATTTTTATGCATACGGGTGTATGAATAAATCGGTATCATTTGAGTAAAAAAAGCGATTATATTGTGTAGAAAGTGTAATTGAGCGTATCGTACGCCCTTAGCTGTCAAACTTACAGCTTTACGTACCACTCGAGAATAGACTTACACTGTAAGTTTGTACGCATTCTGTTTTTACAAGGTTTTTTATTTCTCTTTCAATGCATTTGATAACATAAAAGTCAATAGGTACATGGGAGTCTTCAAATAAACGCGATTTTTTATAGAGGCCTGATTACCGCGTTTTAAAAGCAAAACAAAATCACCACGACAGCGCCTTGTGTGTACAGCCTTCTCAGTTATATGAGCATTATACATAGGAACAAACTGCTTAAGAAGCCGATCGAGCCACCGCTCACGCTAACTTATCTACAGGTGTTATCAACTCCCGCGCAGATATACTCCGCTTTAGAGCCATGTAGTGTTGTTAGAAAGCCCTATTTTTTGAGATCGATTTATTTAGATATTTACTAGTAATTTTGCCTTGGCCCAGTGGAGAAAAAACGCTTCAGAATTTAGTGTTCGCAAACCACTCAACATTTGACCATTTAGGCCGAGATTGTTAAACGTTACTCAGCACGTGCTTGCAGATATGTTCCCGTCGCTATCTTACACTTACATTTTGACAGTTGTGCGACAGTGACAAAAAATAGTGCTAAGCCAAATTATGCGGGGGCCTATAACGCGTTCTTTGAGTCTCGGTCGACAATGTAATTTCCATTGAAGATATTACTGCCAAAAAAGTCTATGCTTAGAGTATAGCACCCTTAACTATTTTTAGACGCTAGTCTCATTGTGGCCAAGTAGAAAATAAAAAGAACGACATGAGGTAATAAGTTACTAACTATGGCAAAACTATTTCTATGGCATCAGAGTACTGAAAGGGGTAGAAAAATGCTTCTTGAATTAAAATATGAGAGGTTTTCTGGCAGTACTAATAAATATTATTTATTGTAGACAAAACATCACTACATGACCGCACCAGCTTCCTTACATACAAAATACATCCGCGGTAAATAAAAAAAGTCTAAACCAACACATATCTACTGCCATGTCGTGTTGCTAGCAACGTTCGCGTTCGGTTGCGCGAACGCGTTCGGAAAACTCTGTCCTAAGTTCAAACTATTAAACTGTTGCGCCAACGGCTGTTGCGGCTGATTGAAGAACTGATTACTCTGAAACGGTTGACTCTGCAACGGTTGCTGTACCGGACCTCCGAACGGTTGCTGGAATTGATTAGGCATGGGGAATTGATTGAACTGCATACCGTTTTGTTGCACGGGCTGTTGCACCATGTTACTGAACCCTTGCTGGTGTTGGAACACGTTGCCGAAAGGGTAAGCAGGTTGTTGCACCGGTTGTACAGGCTGTACGGGATTGAATTGATTCACTAAATTAGTTGATGGGGTTTGACTGTACAAAGCTAATATACTGTCCTTTGTTAACTTTGACTTTTCTTTCTCCGTTGGTGCGGCTTGCTTGAAGAAGTTCTCTTCTTCAGTTTTGAGATCCGGTTTCAAGTCTTCGGGCCTCGTTTCTGCAGGTATTTCTGACGGTGCGGAGAAGAAGCTGGAGAATATGTCGTCGTTGGCTGGTTTGGGGTCCGGTTTGGTACTCGTGTCGAGGCCGAGGAGGTCTGCGGCTCCGTTTGAAGTCTTGCTGAGGTCCGGTTGTGAGGGCGGAGTATTCCTGCCCAATTTTGGGCTAACTGACGATTTTGGTTTCGGAATGCTGGGGATGACGTCAGATTTCTGAAATTAAATGGTTTTGTTGGTGAAAGATTTTTCTTTACATGTAAACAATTGCTTACATACAAAAACAATTGCTGGAGCATGAAGAAAACAATAAGAAAATGTATCGTAATTGTTTTTTATAAACCCATCAGAACGGTGTATTGATTGTAGGCACTGTGGGTATGTGTGATAGCACCTTGACAATCATAACTGGCTTTTGCTTAATTTTTAAGTAGATTTTAAAATACAGGACCCTTAATGTTAGATTTACCGTAAAATATGGCGAATTAAACCTTAAATAAAAGGTGGAGGTCACTACATCCATAACATAAATATTGAAGTGGTGGCAGAAATGCTATAAATTGCTTACTTATTGCCGTTCACATTCAAACTAACGACCCGCCGCTGCTTCGCAAGGATTTTACGTCTTGACAAAACATTGAGGTTTCTTTATTATCTGTACGTTTAATATTCATTAATAATAAAGTTTGTTTTTTTTTTGTTTGTTTGGACGCGCTAATCTCTGGAACTGCCAGTCGGATTTGAAAAATTCTTTTTGGACTTGATAGCCCAATTCTTTAGGAAGACATAGGCTATTTAACATCACGTTAGGATCCGTAGGAGCTGGGAAAAAAGAAAAAAAGTCAGAAGGAACGTTAAGCGAAAATGAAATAATAGCGCGGGCGGGCGATGCGATGCGACGCGATGGGTCGGGGTAACAAGAAATTTTATGTGGGCGAAGCCACGGATAGTAACTAGGTATATCTATATATAGATTAGGGCAATCTATCAATCATCACGATAAGCTTCTAAAGGCAGTAACTTGGACTGTTATCATTAAAATCAGTAATACAACTCCATAAGTTTGTATCAGTCATTCAATAGAATTATCTGGTCTTAAAGAGTTGTATTGATGACTTTAATTATTATAATTCTGTAAATACATACTTTTTACGGTCGCGAATTATATTTGAATCAACATACAACCTAATACTGACTTGCAAATTTGCAAAAAACGTAAGAAAATTTTAATTTCCCGGGCTACCTGGCGCTTTCGCCTTAAATGGATTCTTGACGCACGTCTGCAGCTTGGCACAGAAAAACACAACTGAGCCGTACCTAACCGTTGTCACGTCCGGATGTTTGCCGTATAATGTACAAGCTCACACGTTTTTTCTACGGCGCGGTTTTTACGCGGTACCGTAATGAAACCGTGTCGTGTACAAGGCGCCTAATCGTATATCGTGAATACATCGTAAGATACGTGCTTCAATATAGTCATTTCATGTTTCTATAGAATAAGTTTTACAACTCGTAAAACCTTTTCTTAGTCTCTTCATTTACGCAGTATAAAAACATGTTGGCACTTACGTTGTATTTCTTATCACTCGTGGTGGGTGCCGGCAGAGGTCCTAGGCCTGAGGAGTTGGATTTCTTTTTCCTTTTCTGCCTCTCTATTTCTTCATCAATCTCTTTGTCCCTGTAACATTAGTTAAACATGATAATATAGCAAAACATTATGTATTTTTCCTCCATTTCCTGTTCCTCATAGATGAACTTTTGAGCAGTTTAAAATCGGAGTTAATGCTTCAATTAGTATGTTAGATAGACGAGTATACACATGAGTGGACCTCACAGGAGACCAAACAGTAAACTATAAAAAGAGTTAGGCCTACTAAAAGTTGCTTCGCACCTAACATACATTCATAAACTCAAGCCTTCTTCCCATGGGGGTAAGCAGAAACTGCAGAAACGCCACCTGCTACGCTACGATCCTTACATAGTTCATTCATACATCCTTAAATGCTTCGCAACCTACTACTGCGATTATCAGTCTTTAAGAGGATCTCTCTCTCTCGCTCACACGGGACCAAATTTTTAAGAATGTTAAATGAAAAGATGCTCTTTTGAAAAATGTTATCAATTGGCGAACTAATAAATAATATTAATTTAATAGGTGACAAAATGCGACAGCTCTCTTAAAGCTAATCCAGGCAAAATAGGGTGGAATTCCATTCTATCCAGAATTATGTGGCTTTCACGAACTTACTTTCATTTTCTGTACTTACTATTTATCAAATACAAGCTTTAATCAACTTACCAGTTAACCTTAGGCAGTGCAGGCGGCACCCACTCCTTAGCAATGTACTTCTTCTGTTCATACTTAGCTCTGATGAATGCCTCGAGCGAGGAGTCGTTCTGCGGCCTTCGGAAGGAATCGGGTAAGTTCGCCTCGTACACTGCGCGGGCGCGCGAGTTGCCCATTTGTTGGAGAGATACCTGGAACGTGTGTGGGTGAAGTAAATAAAGTGCCTATGTAGCTTAAAAGGGGGTTGCACTAACGTAGCCCGCGAAATTCAATTTATCAAACTTTTTTTTTGCAATTTCTAGGTCAGCGTCATCGTCAGGTTGTATGTTGATCAAAATACGATTCGCGACCGTAACAAAACATATGTATTTACAGAATTATAATCATCCATACAACCCTCATCCGGCCGAACCCAATAACCTATTTTCAGTAAAAGACAGATCTATTGATGGTAAACAGTATAATTCTATCTGTCTTTATGTCAGGCCGGTAAGGTTCCATAATCTCATAGATTATTGGGACGTTAAAACCATAGATACCTATATAAGTTGTTCTATCTCCAGTATGTCAAAACTGGTGATAGATAGGTTATTGTTAGAATTAGAATTGGCCTCAAATGTCATGATTTCATGAAATAGTTATTCAATATATGATTTTAATGATTATAATTCTATAAATGCATACTTGTTACAGTCGCGAATCCTATTTTAATCAACATACAACCTAATACTAACTTGCAAATTGCAAAAAAAACGTAAGAAAATTTGAATTTCGCGGGCTACCCTGGCGCTTTCGCCTCAAATCGGTGAAGGAAAACATGTTCCGGAAACCGACATTTGTCTTAGAACCAAGAAATTCAAAGACATAGAGACAACCCGCACTGGGACCGCGTAGTCCATTACGGCCCGTTCCCTCTCTCAAATAAGGTGTAAGTAAATAACGGTTATTTATGTGAAGACGCTTGGAACTAACTAGAAGAATCTTCAATGAATGATTGTATATTGTGTGGGAATTGATACCAATCCAATTCCAACACTTCATTTCCCTGTAGGATAGACCGAGTTGCGAGTACATTCTATTGATCGACGGGTTGAAAGGGTAACCCCAAAGGGATCGGTCACCAGGGTATATAGATTAATGATTAAATGAAAGGGGATGTATTTTCGGAACCACAGACGATTCTACTTTGCGTCATTCTTAATTTTTTCCCATGTAAATATCAGTATTTCTGGGTTTCTCTGATAAAAGCAATACAACTTACCTAATAAAACCTTGATTCATACATAAATACAGCTCATTTATAAAACCGAGGGGCAAATTTCCAAGAAAATAATTACAAAGAAAGAAACCCTAGTACCACAGAATTTATTTTTAAGTAAACGACCGGCCACGTGCCTTCGTTCATTGACGTCGCTTTGGTGAGCAGTTTATCGTTATATGTCACGCAATCCGCGATATAAAGGGTACTTAATAATTTCGCACGACACGAAACGTCACTTTAACGCGATAACATCGTATCAGGGTAACTTGTACAGGTGGACTTGGGCAATGACCGCTAACGATGGATGGATGGATTGGTGATAGCTCCAACTGCCTTTTTGGTTTATAACTTTTAAAGAATGACAATTTGGTGTCTTAAAGCGCCTCGTGTACCTACAAAAGCATAAGCCGACTACGCACAGACGTAAAAATATCGCGGCAATTTGTCTTCGCGCAATGGGTTTTCAACGCTCTACTAAGCGCCGAGAGTTGAAAATCCAACAGTGTTTTATCGATGTGCTGGGATGCACTCTGTTGGATTCTCAATGTTTGGCTCAACACCGATAGTTGAGAATCCAGTGCGCAATAAAATACCGCCGCGATATTTTTACGACTGTGCGAACTGCGAACGTCAGCTTACTCGCGCCGCATATCAGGCGACAATGTTCTGTTCAATCTATGAGCTCATCGCACGCTTGGCCGTCTAGGTACAGCATCTGAGACACAGGGCAGGGCAGTGACAGAGCAGCCACTTCTTGTTACCTAAAGCACAGATAATATAATACTACTAAAGTTAACCTGGGTCAAATAAAATTTTCTTTACCGGTTAACGCAAATACTGCTATTTTTTAGAGATATTGAAGATATTACGGGTTTCACCGGCATAAGTCTCGCTCCCGTAGCGATATCGGGATAAAAAGTATCCTGGGTGTTAATCCAGGTTATAAACTATCTGTGTGCCAAATTTAGTAACAAACATCCATCCTAATATTACAAATACGAACGTTTGTGAGAAGATAATAAGCTATATAAAATACTGGTATCCAGCTGCATCTCGTTAGACTGGAAGCCGACTCCAGCATAGTTGGGAAAAGGCTAGGCAGATGGATTGAAGTACGTATTACGGCACGTACAGAGCTAGAGAACTCGGAAATCAATCTAGCCTATTTAGGTATGAAAAATATGGAACTCACGACTTGCTCTGGCGTCCATGAGTCGAGGTTGACACTCTTCACTTTAGAGATGTGGACACCCAGGTTACGGTGGATGCCAGCGCACCTGATGCACAGGAATATACCCAGGTTCCATGAAGCCCAGCGGGGTCCTGTGGAGATGAGAATACATAAAGTTAAGGGTGACTGGTGAGTCTGCGATAAAAATTAACATAACATCACGCCTGGAAAACTAAAAGTCAAATAATTTATTTAAATTGGGCACATAACCCCGCCCCCCCTCGTCTTGGACTAAACCGAGTCTAAAACTCTAAGACAAACCGGTTTATTATTATGATATAAGTCGTAGTCATCCTCGAAAAGGGGAGCACATTCTCGCGTTTACGGAAAATAGGTGCCGAGGTTTTTTTTTAAGGCTTTCACGGCATTCGAAATTGCACCCTCTCCCTCCTTCTTCAGAAAGAAACATTTACCGCTAACCCTAAAAAAAAACCTTGATCCGCACCCGTGCCCCTTCCAAATAGTTTCGTATGGAGAAGAATGGGTAAGAAACTCCATAGTTAATTATCATCTTGTAAAATGCTTTACAATATTTCTGTATGAAAGGGATGAATATAAATGTGAATAAGACGAAGGTCATGGTGTTTGAAAGAGAAGAGGACGTATCGATGTGTGATGTGAAAATAAATGATAAAAGTGTGGAGCAAGTAAGTGAGTTTGTATATTTGGGGAGTCTGTTTACAAGGGATGGAAAGATAGATGAAGATGTGGAAAGGAGAGTAAATGCGGGAAATAAAGTGAATGGTGCTATACATGCAGTTGTGACCAACCAGTTAATGTCCAAAAAGGCCCGACTGGCTGTTCACAATGGTGTGCTGGTGCCTACGCTTATGTATGGAAGTGAATGTTGGGTGTGGCAAAAGAAGCATGAAAGTAGAATAAATGCTGTGGAAATGCGTTCCTTGCGAAGCATGTGTGGTGTGACTATAAATGATAGACTGAGAAATGATGTGATAAGGCAACGGTGCGGTTTAAAAGAAGATGTAGTGACAACAATTGAAAAGAGTATGCTTAGATGGTTTGGTCATGTTGAGAGGATGAATGAAAATCGACTAACAAAAGGTATTTACACGGCAGATGTGAGTGGAAACGCCGGAAGGGGACGCCCTAGGAAGACATATAATAATCTTATTGGTGATGTTCTTCAGAAAGGTCAGGTGCGTAGTACTCACAACCGGCGTGCGTGTATGACCAGATGTATGAATGTAAACGAGGCAAAAGGAGTATGTAAGGATCGTAGCAGGTGGCGTTCTGTAGTGTCTGCCTACCCCATGGGAAGAAGGCGTGAGTTTATGTATGTATGTAATATTTCTGTATCTCCCTAAGGGCTGGGTTTATAGTATCACTCAAATTTCGCCAGTTATGTTTCAATAAAAGTGATTGCGGTTTTATTTGGAATACCGCGGTCTGGCGATAATTCACCAGCGAGTTTACAAAACCGCGTTATAGCTCGCTGGTTGATCAGGTGCTTTATATTCACATAAATAGTACTTCATATACCTTCTAGTATCATATGAAGCCAACAATTCATAGTTTTCGGGTTTCAAGACATGTATGTAGACAAGCAACATTGCACGTCACTTTGCGCAATATCGTCTTGCCTAGTAAATACATGGACATGGGTAACATGCACTCGGTATGGTTCTCGGTATCTGTCGAGTCGCGCGTTGTTGAGCAACGATGCTTCAACGATACTTAGCGTTACGTGATTCGCATTTTGTTGAAGTGAAAACTTCTACCCTTCGGGGAATACAGGCGTGATGTTAAATTTTCCTGGAATCTTTAAATAGCATATTGAGATAAACCACTCATACACGTGAATGGCGAATTGTTTGAAGTATGCAGCATTAACATACTAAATAATGTTGATGATGTAGAAGGTAAAACACAATTGCAGACTTCCTGTTGTCCATGTTTTTAATTAATGCAAGGTCACCATTTAATTGTTTACTGTTTTATGCGTGTTAGGATAAGTTATATCCAGTACTTACTTAAATAATAGTTTTATTTAAAAAAAAAATTATGCAAACAGATCGATGGCGATGCATATTAAATAAATTAAAATCACTTTTCGTGTCTGTCTGTGTGACCGCGTTGTTCTTCTAAACTGCGCAACGGATTTTGATGCGGTTTTCACAAGTATTTAAAGAATTCATTTCGGAAGGTTTATGTCAATGTGGCATATGTGGTGGCCCAGTGGTAACGGCTGCAACTTACGAGTTAGGTCGTAGGTTCGAACCCTGACTGGCGCTTTACTTTGTGTAAATTATTTCATCACCACTGCTCTCAATACGGTGAAGGAAAACTTCGTGAGGAAACCGGCATGTCCTAGAACCTAAAATTCGAAGACAGGTGTCATCTACCAACCCGCACTGGGCCCGCGTGGTGGATTACGGCCCATTCCCTCTCACCGAGAAGAGGCCTGTGTCCCAGCAGTGGGAATATTATAGGCTGATTATGCTTATGTCAATAATACATATTAAACGTACCTACATATATTAAGGAAATCTTGATGTTTTGTCAAGTCGTAAAAACCACGCAAAGCAGAGGCGGGTCGCTAGTTGTATTAATTTATTTATATACGTATACTACACTAACAGATTAAAAATAAATATAAGGCATACAGTAAAATTTCAACAAAAGTAAAACGAGGGATCGAAATTACTAATTAAATATTAATCAAGCATAACTTTAACAGATAAGGGGCTGCTGCTATTGTATTGACTTCTTTTATTTGTATTGTAAATGTTTACTTTCACTATAAAAATAATATTTCCAGTAAATTAGTTTTGACAGCTAATTATACAGTCAACAGAGCTGTAGGTAATATTCTACAACTTACGCCAGATAAGGTTGGAATAAAAGTCATTAACCCACTTATACTAAAAAGTCTCGAAACTTAAATCGTCTCTTACCGCGATACGTTTGTTTAGATCGTGTTAGCGACACTGCCCTAACATTTTTTCGTATCGTTTTCAAATATTGGAATACATTGGTAGAAGGCGTCAACGACTTTTGTTCCACGATTATCTGGCGGAAGGTATAGATAACATATCAGTGTTTGTGATAAAAATATAAACGTTGGACATTTGCCATTAAAAGCCATGTCATATTGATAAGTGAAAATTGGAGGATAATTGGGTTTACCTGTTTATTATTTTGTTTAAAAAACATTTAGCCTCACCATTATGTTTTAAAATTTCAGCATTTAAATATAATAGTAAGTCAGGAGTGTTAAAATTAAATAGTAATAATGCTATATGGAATTATGGAGAGGAGGAGCTCGTGGCTAAGTAACAACAGCCGCACGGGTCGATCCATCGGGTTAAGCTACGCTTGCCGGGGTTGGTTCGTGGATGGGTGACCATCTTTACATACCGAGACTCCTCCGTGCCTCAGAAAGCACGTTAAGCCGTTGGTCCCGGCTGTCATTCGTGGATCTTTGACAGTCGTTACGGGTCGTCAGAAGCCCGAAAGTCTGACAACCAGTCTTACCAAGGGGTATCGTATTACCCAGTTACTGGGTTGTGGAGGTCAGATAGGCAGTCGCTCCATGTAAAATACTGGTATTCAGCTGCATCCGGTTAGACTGGAAGCCGACCCCAACATAGTTGGGAAAAGGCTAGGCAGATGATGATGCTATATGGAATTATGAAATGCATGTGACTAAAAAATTAATGAATATAATGTTGATGGATGCAGAGGGAGAGATGAAAGAGTGAATGATAGTGTGACAGTTGACAGGGGGGAGAATGGAAGAAGCAAACTTGTTGCGCCAACCCCTAGTAAAGTAACATGGGACCAGGGCAGGAAGATGATGATGAATCTGAACTAATATTATACAAAGAAAAGATATTTTTGTATGTTTGTTTGTAATGGAAAAACTGAAAAAATACATAACCAATTTAAAAAATTATTTCACATAAAGAAAGCTACATTATCAGCAAGTAAAAAGGGCTGTATTTTATCGACTTCCACATGAACAATGTCGGAAACTTTTATTTGCAAATAATTCTGAATTGAAAGATATTATGTCATGCATACAGCATAATGAGCTCAACAGCTTAAGAACAACAACACATTTATACTAAACTATTGTTATGCAAAATATAATAAACATGTCTAATCCATTAATAGATCAAAACATATAATAAACATATCTTATCCATTAATAGATCTGTCTATGAAAATGATTAAGTACCAGAGAATATTAATCTGAATGATTAATAAGGAAGAATGATTACAAATGTCATTGCAAACTCCTAATAAGCAATCCAGAGATTTGAGTATCATCATCTGCCTAGGCCTTTTTCAACTATGTTGGAGTCAGCTCCCTGTCTAACCAGATGCAGCTGAATATCAGTATTTTACATGAACAAAATTGAGTCATCATCTGCCACCCTTTTCCCATCATGTTGGAGTCGGCTTCCAGTCTAACCGGATGTAGCTGAACCAGTATGTTTACATGGAGCAACTGCTTAGATCTGACCTCCACAACCCAGTTACTGGGTAATACAATACCCCTTGCTAAGACTGGTTGTCAGTCTTTCGGGCTTCTGATGACCCGTAACAACTGTTAAAGATCCAAGAATTTGTTGGTTGGTTTTGTTATTTTATATACGTACATCTGTGTGCTCTAATTATTAATTTTAGTTTTAGATATTGTTTCTCAGTAAGTGAATTATGTATGCAATTCTGAAATAAAGTTGTTCTTAAACCAAAAGAATCATAGCCAGGACCAACGGCTTAACGTGCTTTCCGAGGCACGAGGGTGGTCTCAGTATGTAAAGATGGTCACCTATCCACGGACCGACCGCGGTAAGCATAGCTTAACCTGATCGATCGACTTGTGCCACTGTTATTACTTAGTCACAAGCACCTATTGAGTATGATACTTAATATCTGTTAAACATTTTAGTAACAGTGGAGGTTTTTACTGCTCTATAGCCTGTTTAACCACCCTCCAGATAAGTTTCAGTTATTTAACTCATCTGAAAGATAGTTTACATTTTACACAATCTTATCTGTTAGATAGTGCCTGCTTCGTGAAATAATCCTTTAAAGTTGTCTAGTAACAAAATAACCTTTTTGCAGCTGTTATAAGCATTGTTTTTGACTAGAAAAAGTGTACAACTTTTTAGACATTGCATCAGTTTCTTATAACAATTTTGCTGAAGTGATCAAAGGAACCAAAAGACTAGATGTATGTGTGTGTGTAAACAAAGCAAAAGGAGTATGTAAGGATTGTAGCAGGTGGCATTATGTAGTTTCTGTCTACCCCCATGGGAGGGTGTGAGTTCGATTTCTATATATTATAGAAAAATACTGCCAATATACAATAAAATAAAATACATATATTATCAGTTACACAGTGTATTAATTATTGCTATTCCAATCACTTTGATGATTATTTAGCACCTATAAAGTCCTACATAAAAGTAGAAGTGAACAATATTAGCGTCAATCATAAATTATAAGTGCTTAGTAACAATTATGTGCAGTTTGAAAAGAATTTCATCATTCACTTTTATGAACTAAGATAAATCAGACTAGGCAAGGCTTTTTGAGGCAGAATATCTGATATTTTGGAATGTGACGAAATTCCATGATTAATTTAATTCATGTGCAAAGACAGTGAATGACACAGTATTGAAACAATGATAAGAGGTATTTTCTTAATTTTACAAAGGCTAAACGTCTTGAAAAGAAGACTGGGATTAGGATGTTTGCAATAAAATCCAGCAGATGGTTTGCACTGAATACATTACTATTTTGAAACATTCCTATATAAATGATTCAACCAAGAACGAATTGTTTATCAAATACTTGCAGCCTTCGTGATTTACTGTTCATTATAAATACTAACAAAGTGAGAGCACGGAAGCAATAAGAATATGAAATATGAAGCGATAGCAAGACAGTTCTTACGATATCATGAGTCATTTGAATATTTTTGATGTTAAAAATTGAGTTCAAGGACCTCAATTATAATCACGAAATTAAATTAAGTTGTGAAGAAACATACATTTAAGATTTTTATGACCTCATTAGAAGTGCATTACAAGCGATACCACGAAAAATTTGCAACCAAAAAAAGAAAAAATCCGCGTACCTTTAGCATCGCAATCAACACAATATTTATTGTCCTCATCCTTCAACATCTGCATCAATATGTTCTGACATCTGTCCTGGATCTGTTTGGCTCGATCTTTTTCACTTTTAGAAGACATTTCTTTGAAATATTATTAGCAAACGATATCAAATTCAATGAAAATGGGTGGAATGCTTGTTTGTTGAAGGAAAGAGAAACCATAGAGCTAAAATGACAGCAGATTGATGAGTTGTGTTGTCATTTTACTCTATGAATTTTGACAGTACGAGAAAAACACGAAAGTCAAAGGAGTTTTCAAAGTCGATAAGAAAGTCAATCAATAGAAGGCTAAAAAATTAACACAGTCAGGCTGATCCAGGATTGATCAAAAGCTATAGAAATAATGTTTTTACAAACAAAGAGACATTATGTTTCCCTTTTTTCAATGAAAAACTAACACATTAGATAGTGTATTATCTATGTCCTCAAAGTGCGTTCTTGAACGCACCATCCTTTGTCAATATTACGTTTTGATTGACTAGCAGCCACTTGTCAAAAATTGCAAAAATCTGCTTTGTTTTGAATACATACGTGCACTTTCGCACAATTAATTATCATAACCAAAGCGCAGTTATTCTTTTAGATAAACGCAGAAGATAAACAAGACAGTGCTCTCCAAGATCCCACGACTATACCATCCACTGGGTTGAAAATAAATAAGTTATAGTTGAGAAGGAAATGTGTTGAACGCAATTTCTTGCAAATTTTAACATTATACAATGGGTAATCAGCTTGTGGGTGTCGCTCCATCGCAGATATATCCCGTAGAACATTACCTGAGCGAACATGTAGACTTGTCGTTCGATCAGAGGTATGATTCAATTCTATGTGTCAATATTTATAAGTATTTTGATAAAAATATCTACGTCGCATATAATATCAAATTCAAGCTAAAAGCATTAACAAAACTGTATGGCAAGCCAGAAACATATTATTTCCTTGATATTAAAATAAAATTATGAGTTGGAACAAGCCCCTATTAATTTATCTTTACTTCTTTGTTTTGGCTATGACTGTGATCATGCTTCTTATGATAGCAAATATACATATTATAATGACAACATACAGTAATTTATTTCATATATAGGTACATTAAAATGCTTCTATACAATATGTATATAACACAACTAACTATTCACACTAGATACTAAATTGTCAAATGGCTAAATTGCTGCCTCGTTGGTCTAGTGGTCGCAAGCACTACTGCCGAGCATGAGGTCCTGAGTTTGATTCCCAGGTTGGGCAGTGTTGTTTGGTTTTTCTATCTGGAATTTCTCAGTAGCAGCCCAGAGTCTGTATTTGTGCCCGGTTGATGGCAATATGCCCGCCCCCTATTACATGGGACTTAAACATAACTGGCGAAATGTGGATATACTATGCCTAACACTTCGGGGAAACAAGGAGTGATGTTATGTTACTAAATTAAATGACTAACTATAAAAATAAATACAAAAACAAAAAGATACAAAACAATATACAGTATACCACTGGCGCAGATACAATCATCATTAGAGGGAAGCCGAAGAAAAAATCGTTCAGTTCTCATAAACTCAGACAAAAAACTGTAGGTTTTTAATCTGATGATGTATTAAACTGGTATTCAAAATAATTATACACACAGTTACACACACAGGTGTAGAAATACCATATTATTTGGCAATAGTAGACATTAAGAAGAGTAGTTGTTCCGAAGGGAAGCTGATAGGAATCGGGTTGAATGAAGGCTTCGCCCCTGCAGTATACTATAATATAGTTACAAAATTGGATTTTCAGTATTTGTAATAGCAAATACAGTGGATTTCATTTATTACGACCTTGGTTGTAGCGACCATTTACCTATAGCGACGTTAAATCTAAGTCCCTTGAATTTAAAGCATACTTTAGTACAAAATTCATGTGGCTATAGCGACTTTGGATGTAACGCCGAGTTCGGGTGTAGCGACTGTTTTTAATGAATCATTTGTAACAAATTCCTAGAAATCCCATGCAGATATTGCGACCGGAGTCGGCCGCCAAAGACACAAAGATTTTTTTCTTTCACAAACATTTCTTATCTTTTGTTTACATCCATTGCACACAGATGGTCAGCAAGTGTGGAGACCTTTACCTTTTGTTTATAGATATCAACTAAGTAGGTAGGGGAAGCGTGTACGTTTCGGAGCTTTTATGGTTCAGTTACAAAGTGATATTCTGAGTAGCAACTGGGTTTAGTAAACTTTTGAATAAGTATGGCTGCTAGACGCACATTCACTGTTAAAGAAAAGGCGGAAATCATTTCAAAATTGAAAAACGGTGAAAACAATGCTGATTTGTGCAAAGAGTACAAAGTTTCCCATTCAACAGTATCTACGATGTGGAAAAACCGTGATAAAATATTAGAATGCTTTGAATCCAAATCCTTAAAAATTAAGAAAAACCGCAAACCGACGCATCAAGATATTGAAAATGCCCTTCTAATGTGGTTCAAAGCCCAAAGAAGCCAAAACGTACCTTTGAGCGGTCGTCTGCTGCAAGAAAAGGCTAATCAATTTGGCAGACTGTTTGGAAAAATGGATTTTGAGTGTTCGGAAAGCTGGATATACCGATTTCGTCAACGACACGATATTGTAGTAGGCAAAGTTTGTGGAGAAGCCGCTAGTGTATCGCAAAGTGACTGTGACAACTGGCTAAAAACAGTTTTCCCAAAATTGACTGAAGGTTATACTGATAGCCAAATATGGAACGCTGACGAGACAGGTTTGTTTTTTAAGTTAACTCCTGACAAAACCTTGAAATTTAAAGGGGAAAAGTGCGTTGGTGGAAAATTATCAAAAGATAGAATCACCGTGCTTGTTGCATCAAGTATGGCAGGGGAAAAAAGAAAATTATTGGTCATAGGCAAGGCAAAAAAACTCAGATGTTTCAAAAATGTTAAATCTTTGCCAGTTGATTACGAAGCAAACAAAAAGGCCTGGATGACTTCAGAGATTTTCGAAAAAGTTCTACGCAAATGGGACTCCCAGTTAAGAAATAACAAAAAGAAGATCATTTTATTTATTGACAATTGCCCAGCTCATCCTAAAATAGAGAATTTGACCAACATAAAACTGGCATTTTTACCACCAAACACTACATCAGTGATTCAACCGATTGATCAAGGGATAATTAAAACCCTCAAAAGTCATTATAGGAAGATTTTAGTACAGAAAATGATGAACGACATTGAAAACTCGGCAGGCCCGTTTTCCGTTAATGGTAACTACGGCATGGGCTCGGGTGACTCCAGATACGATCAAAAAGTGTTTTCTACACGCTGGGTTCCGTAAATCTTCGGCTATCACAACAATTGACGACGACTCCGATGATGAATTGGACATACCATTGGCACAACTGACTACAGTATCATCAAGCGGAACAAATGTTGCGGACTGGGCAACATATGTTGATATTGACAGTCAACTTATCACTACTAGCGATTTGTCCGATAGTGAAATTGTTGAAACTGTTGTTCCATCACATACGACGCAAGATGAGGAAAATGAGGAGGAAGAAGAAGATTGCAAGGAAGGTGAGATTCCTACAACTAAGGATGTGTTAGGTGTTGTAACAAAGCTTAAAAGATACTGTTTATTTGGTGATGGAAAGGATATTATAGATATTGAAGAAGTAATGAAAATAGAATACACCCTACAGCGTACAAAAAAATAAATTGAAGCAAACTAATATTACACATTTTTTTAAATGTACCGGTGAATAACTATGTGTGCAAATATTTTCAATAATAAATGAATATAAACTACACATGTGTACGTGTCTGTATCTCTTTACCTTTGCCTGTAACGACTTCCGGATATAACGACGAAAATAGAGTGGTCCCTTCATTGTCGTTATACCCGAAATCCACTGTATTATTTGCTATTACAAATACTGAAAATCCAATTTTGTTAGTTGTTTTGTTTTGTTCCAATGTTGTTGTTTGTTTGTTGTTTGTATGGTTTAAAAGATTAATTTTGCACACATTTTTCTTCCAGCCTTGGCTCAACCCGTTTTCTGAAGGTAGCTCGAGCTAGATCTCGTGAAGGTCTAGTCGTTGTGAAGGTGTTTGCAGTCCACGACCCGTCATTGCCACTAGCTGAACATAAGGAGAGGATACTGAAGATCAAAGAGCAGCTGGCTTCGGCATTCAACTGTTTGCCATTCCAGAGGGTTATTGTAAGCATTGTTACCTGAGTTAATTGTTCTTACAATGGAAAAAGAAGTAGCTCCATGTTGGCTTTGCTGTAGTCTCTTACGTGCTTAACACCTATAATATAAGTTTCCTAACATGAGAGACAGTCAGTTCAATGAGGATATTGCTGATTGGTGTATTAATGTTCTCATCCTTCAACTCTTCTCCTGCTACTCATGCATGTTTTATATGTGACAAGAATTTATGCAACATAAAGAAAAAAAAAATGTTTTAAGGTACCTATAGTTTTGTGGTCTTGTAATTTATATTAGAACATATTTCTATATTTTACTAACACATTTTTTTTTTAATGTAAAATTAATTTGCATGGCCTAAACAGGCAAAACATGGACTATCCATAGACCATCAACTTTTACAACCTTCATTAATTACATGCAAATAAATTTTACCATTTTTTCATCTTCTTCCAGCTCACAGACAAGGCAGGTCTCCTAATGCGCGAGTACTGTAAATGCAGCGTCTACGACCGCATGTCCACTCGTCCATTCCTCACAACTCTTGAGAAGAAATGGATCACTTTCCAAGTGCTGTACGCACTGCACCGCATGCACAAACTTGGGATTTGTCATGGTGATATTAAGGTAAGGAGGTTTTTGGTGTGGAAAACGTCCATGGACAAACGTCATTAAAGTTTATGTATGTTTGGGGAAGGAGAGGTTGGCTGCTGGTCATTCTTAGCACGTGAAAATGGTGAGGTTGCTATGATATCCATTCATACGCACCAAAGCCCATCATGTGCCGAGCTTTTGTGCTCTTGATGATTGCGTTAAAAAGCTACTGGGTTGATACTTAATACTGTTGTTAAATAGAAAAGTATAACAGAGTTTTTATCTGTTTTCATACATTGTGAACCTCGCGCTTGCGAAATCGTGCTGTAACTTACTAATAATTCTAAACTTTTGGAAAGTTAGACCATGATTTCGCGAGGTCGCCCAGGAATACGGCCTTGATTTCATATTTTTTATTCCATACTTCTCATTTTCCAGTTAGAAAACGTAATGGTAACGTCCTGGCTGTGGGTGCTGCTCACGGACATAGCGTCGTTCAAGCCGACCTTCCTGCCCGATGACAACCCAGCCGACTTCAGCTACTTCTTTGACACGTCTCGCAGGAGACTCTGCTATGTCGCGCCCGAAAGATTCGTGAGGGCTCCTGACCCACATAATAGGCCTGCGGTAGGTTTTAAAGAAATAAATTAAATTAATTCCTATCGCCCACTTGAAGGCACACAATATACACACAATAAAAAAGAGAAAAAAGGCGCTAAGTGTTTGTTACTTTCATTCGGCTGTCAATGCAGTTCATTGCTGAAAAATTTGCTGCGAGATAGCGCTAGGTTTATTGTCTTGACGCGCCTATTAATCGTATTTCATTCAAGATCACTTTGACAAGTTATAAGAGGTACTGTGTGCCTCACGGCTGCACCAAACTTTTTTTTAATTTGTTGGTAGTTGTATAGTGCCCTTTATCTAGCAATAAATAAAGTTACGTTATTTGTCCATGGATACTGTGACTGTACCCTGTCATTTGTGAAGTATAGTTGTTGCATTTCAGAAGCGCGCGTAAATCAAAGCAATTACAATCTTATGTTAATGACATAGAAGTCTCATGACGCGCGATATTGATTTGCCAACACAAACTCCTCAGGTGTAGAAACCGTTTATTTATTTTTTACTTATTTATTTATTTAATACTTCATACACAGAAATGTACAGAGGCGGACTAAAACATTTTATCGTGATTTCACCATTATAAGACAGCTATTATTATGTGGGTGTACTATAGGTACACCTCTGCCCAACCCTTTGGGGAAACAAGGCGTGATGTTATGTTATAATTACATTTTACAGGGAGATGACAGAATGGGCGGTCTGTTGCTGAGTGAATCACCCTGTAAAGTTGGTGAACTTGTACCCAGTATGGACATATTTTCGGCTGGGTAAGTGTTACTACAAAAGTACCTATCATTAATTTATCTTCTTGGGGCTGTTCTTAGATGACCAAGCCAGATTTTTGTAATCTGTCTCTCTATTTTTCATATCAAGTAACTTTCTTAAAATAGACAGAAAAAACAACCTCAAATTGCTCAGTTTTTTTTTAAGTTACCGTAACTTGTAGATCAATCTTTTACCCGAACATATTAATATGCTAAAATTACCTCCTAACGGGGTAAAAAAGGGTAATAAAGTGTAAGGGATGGATTTTACTGCTTGCGTCAATTAACTCGAATCAATCAATCTGCCTGCCTTTTCCCAACTATGTTGGGTTCGGCTTCCAATCTAACCGGATGCAGCTGAATACCAGTATTTTACATGGGGCGACTGCCCATCTGACCTTCACAACCCAGTAACTGGGTAATATGATACCCCTTGGTATGACTGGTTGTCAGACTTTCGGGCTTCTGACGACCCGTAACGACTGCCAAAGATCCACGGATGACAGCCGGGACCAACGGCTTAACATGCTTTCCGAGGCACGGAAGAGTCTCGGTATGTAAAGATGGCCACCCATCCACCGACCAACCCCGGCAAGCGTAGCTTAACCTAATGGATCGACCCGTGCAGCTGTTATTACTTATCCACGAGCTCTTCTCTCTTCTGCTTTTCAATTAACTCGAATATGGACATAAATAATGTTTTAGTCATACAATGGATGGATATCAAACGCATTAAAAAAAAAAAAACAAGTCCTAGATGCGATGAAAAACATACCCTTATCCTGTTATCATTTTCCCCCCAGTTGCGCCCTCCTAGAACTTTGGAACGACGGCACTCCCGCCCTCGACCTGCCCGGTCTACTAGCATACCGTAACGGCGAAGACCGGCCGCCCACCATGACATTGACAACTGAAGAAACGCAGCTGAAGACCCTGCTGCACTCCATGACTGAAAGGAACCCCAGGGATAGGAGGACGGCTGAGCTGTATCTGGATGAGGCTAGGGGGAAGTGAGTATTTTTTTTTTATTTGTCATTTTCTGTATCCGTTCTATTCTGCGTTCGAAATTAAGTTTCCAAAAATGTAAGCAAGTATGTGTATTTGGAAAAAATACTTTAAACACTGCACATAAGGTTCAGTTTTCGCTACAACTTTGGCTTTGGATAATAAATAACAAACGAGGATTTGTATAGACTTTACATCGGAGTGATTCTTATACCCAAGAAGATCTAACCAAGTAAAATATGATGTGGAATGGATACTTATCTCTGTCCACAGACCGTACATTTGAGTACAAAATCGGCCAAGTGCGAGTCGAACTCGCACACGACGATTCCGTACCCACAGTACAATATTTAACACTACATATTAAGAAAAACACGTTTCTTGTGTGGGGACCCCCCCCCCCCCCCTTTAATTTTTAACTTTATTTTATTTTTATTATTTGTTGTACGGCAATAGAAATACAAAATCTGTAAAAATTTCAACTGTCTACCTATTACGGTTCATGAGATACAGCCCGCTGACAGACAGACAGACGGACAGCGAAGGCTTAGTAATAGGGTCCGTTTGGCATCCTTCGTGTATGGAATCCTGAAAAAGAGCATCGCCAATCGAGGATGATATTTTATTGCATTGATGAACACTTCTTTGGAGTAGTGTCGAAATAATGCCAAAGAAAGAAGAATATGCATTGTGTTTTGAACATGTTCTTTCTTTCTCATGTCGGCGCAAAAAGTTGTTCATACTGAAGTGAAAATATTTTAAAAACATGTGTCCAAGGCCTTTTGTAATCCATTTACGTTTATGTCCTTAAACGCGAAAGCGCCAGGATAGCCCGCGAAATTCAAATTTTCTTACGTTTTTTTGCAATTTGCAGGTCAATATTAGGTTGTATGTTGATTAAAATAGGATTCGCGACCGTAACAAATATGTATTTACAGAAATATAATCATTAAAGTCATCAATACAACATCTAAGACCAAGTAATCCTAGCAAAAATCGTAAGAAAATTTGAATCTCCAGTGATCCTTAGCGCTATACTTTAAGACCAATAATTTTGTTGCAGATTATTCCCCGAATACTTCTACTCCTTCCTGCAATCCTACATGCTGATATTTTCCGCCCAGCCCATACTACCTCCCGACGAAAAAATACTCCGCATACACCAAGACATAAGAAACATCATCAAGATCTTCACCCAACCATCAGACGCCAAAAATTACCAAGACTTAGTAGAAGAAACCACAGACCATCAGAACATAGACAATATAGATAAATTAAAAGACAAATTCAAAGTTTTGAACGTCAATACGACAGATTTTGATGAAGATGATGATAAGGCACCAGAGAGAAAAGATATGGGGCCTGATAGTGAAGGCCTGATACTGATCACGTCATTAGTGACGTCATGTATAAGGGGGCTGCATCATTGTACGTCGAAATTGTATAGTTTGGAGATTTTGCAGCTGCTGTGCGAGAACTCTAGCTCGGAGACCATTTTGGACCGGATTTTGCCTTATATTGTAAGTTAATTATTTTGCCTTCTTTACCTGTAAAATAACTTTTTTAGCCTGAATTGTTCCGTAATTGTTCTTTGGTATTACCCATAAAATTAGATCTTCCCTCTAAGTGCTGTTTTTGCCAAAGGATTATATAGGAGTCTTAATTTGCAACTGTACACTATCGTCAAATGCAAATATGCCTAAATTTTGCGAGGGTATTTAGTTATTTTAAGCTAGGCCTAACTAAGGCTATCGTGGTACCATATACTCTAAAGTCTAAAACCTTAGTTTCCAAAGTCGTCCAGGTGGACCCCCAGGGGTCCACGGTAAATTCGACGGGGGTCTACGTTGGGGTCTATTTTTTGTCGAGTTTTGGTGAATATGGTAGAAATGTAGCTGCAGGGGGTCCACCGGAACCAGCAAAATTTTGAAAGTGGTCTATGCGAAAAAAGAGTCTGGGAACCTCTGATCTAAACAATACTAAATACATATTTTATAGTCCTTCGACCTTTTCTTTTAAATAGTTCGGTTTCTAACTATTCTCATTAAAGTGTATCGTGTTACCCAGTAACTGGATTGAGGAGGTCAGATAGGCAGTCGCTCCATGTAAAATACTGATATTACTCTGCATCCGGTTAGACTGCAAGCCGACCCCAATATAGTTGGGACAAGGCTAGGCAGATGATGAATTCAGGTTTCTCTTTCTCTTCAGATCCACCTATCCCACGACAGTGTATCCCGCGTCCGCGCATGCGCAGTAGCGACCTGCGCACGCGCCGTCGCCCTAGTTCGATCACTACCCAACGCCGACTGTAATGTGTTCCCGGAATACATCCTGCCGGAGCTAGCGCCCCGGGCTACAGATCCTAGTGTGCCTGTACGGATTGCTTATGCTAATAATATCGGTAAGTTTAAGTAAAGTAGGGTTTAATGTATACTCAACCTCGTAATTGCTGTGCCACTTTTGACAAAAAGTCCCAGTAAATTGAAACATTACTACGGTTGAAACTATCTAATTGCCAAATTCATCGGTCTTAAGAGGGCTGTCACATTTTGTCACCTCTCGCTCACACGCAAAACGCAAAATAGAACTTGGCATTTTATGACGTGTAAGTAACATTAAACCTTAGGGTGGTAAAGCAATTATGGGGCTGACTGTACAGTCAGTTGTATTTATTGTCTTGCATTCAAATTACCTAGAAGATGCAATAAAAGATCTTCCATGTTTGACGGTATCAAGCACCAGCTACCTTGCTGACTGGCTAAAATATTACCTTGCGGTCTACTCTGAAGCGATACATCCGAAGTATCGGCCGAACCAAGCGAACGAAATAGAATCGGCCGAACCGAGCGAACGAAATGGAATGAAGTGTAGTAGGAAACGTCCAAATATTCGGCCGATACTTCGGATTTATCGCTTTGGAGTGGACCCTATTGGCATGACCATTCTCGAATACGTCATCAGTATGAACAGAGTGTGTGTGGTTACATCAGTATGCTAGGGAATAAGAACACATGCCGTGGGACTGTTTTGCTCTAATCACGTCGCCCGAGGTCTAATCGTATCGTATGAACGTGAGAGCAGTTTTTAATTCGCGTGGCGCAGATGCGCAGTTAGCCGTTAAAGTTAACTTATCCTTATTCCTTTGACAGCGAAACTGGCGGAGACGGCAGTGCGTTTTTTGGACCAAACTCAGAACATGGTAGATAAAGAAGCCGCCAACATTAACTATGAGACTGAGTTGTCTGCGCTGCATGAAATGGTATGTGTACGAAACTATCATAAACGTAACTATACTCGGAATTTTAATTCGATTCCAGATTTGACATTAGCTACTGCCATTTTGTGAAATAATGATACCACAAATATGTGTAGTGATGAACACAAAAATCGATAAACAATCAGTGTGTGTGCCATCAGTGTGCCAATTAAAGACTAAATTATTGATTTTTATTTAAATAAATACATAATTATTCATAATAATTATTTATTAATTAGTAATCGCTGCTCTATTTTATAAAAAAGTTAATATTTTTGTTTTTATATTAAAAACAAAACTTATAATAAAAGAGCCTAGATAGTTTTCAGTATTGGCAACCCGTGCGCGCTCGTACAGCTATCGCCATTTTGTTTATCGTGTCATTCAGCTTCATTCTCCCAGTCTGACTGCACGAATATCTTATTTCATTGCGAATCGATATTTTGTTATTTTGTTGGGTTTTTGTTAAAGTGTTGTTACGTTGTGTTTGTTGTTACGTTTATAGTTTTTTGTGAACTTTGAGTGAATCTATTTGTTTTGGTTTTCCATCAAAATGGATCCTCAGCCAAGTACATCACAAAAAGACGTGGATGTTTTCTTGTCCCCAAGAAAAAAACGTCCACGAAAAGCTTTCACTGTTACTGAAAAAGTAATGATCCGCAACGCCTACAAATACGTGAAAAATGAAATTTCTGCGCAATTGGAGGCCTTTGAAGTTGTGGAAGAAAATGAATGTATGAGCAAAGTTGCTGACATATTGGGAATAACCTCACGCTCTGTTTGTGTCTGTGATGTTATGTTTATGTTCAAAGAGAATAAAGAACGGTTTCAATTTGTTGTTACCTAAGTAAATACTACTAATAGTAAATAGTCACCCTCAATCATTTGTTTTCTTTTCTGTGCCAGGTACGGTCAACAGTATCGTATCTACTGACAGATTCGCAAGCGGTAGTTAAGCGTGCGCTAGTCGAAAATGGCATCACAAAACTTTGTATATTCTTCGGGAAACAAAAGGGTGAGTAGTATTTATTTAAATATGTTTAATTAACTTATAAAATACGAGTTTTTGGAACGAAGTTCTTAACGAACGCGGGTTGTGGTAGGAGTTAACTGGTAGAAATCGTCATGCCAGTTCATACTTTAAAAGCGTTAATACTTCAGTGGAATTTCAATAACTCGAATCTCATTAAGTTTAATCCTCAGTAAGACGAAAAAAATTACCAAATACGCGGTATCTCGAATTATTTGGACTTTGAACGCGAACAAATCTATAACTCGAATTTGAAACAGCAGACTCCGTAAATCCAAGTTAGTAAAATATAATGACGTCTTACTTGAAATTGCTCGAACTCACAGCAATAAAATCTAAAAGGAATGTTTGGTGCTTTTGTCCTATTGCATCTTGAAACTTGAGACCATACTAAATGGCTCTGTATTAATACATCATAATATGCAGCGGAAGGAACTTCGTTCCAAGCGGGTGTCCCATGACTCCTCCCGACATTTTTTTTTTTTTACTAAATGTTACTATTTCATATTTATACGAGTTAAATTATATCTGGACTTGTTTTTTTTTTCAAAATTACAGAAACTGGTAAGATTTATCAATATTGGTCTTTTCTCATTATCAGCTATTGTCATTAAATACTGTAGCTTCATACTATTCCGTGCATTAGAAATGTATCATCAGCTCGAAAAAAACTCCTTCATCTAATAAAATATAGAATGATGAAAATAAACGAGCTATGTCACAAAAAGCAGCCTTTTGCTATAGCCGGAGCTTAAAATATAAGTATATGGTTTTTTTTTTTAAAGTAATGTAAAAGTCACGGAAATTAATTGTTAAGCAAACTGACTACTTACCAACTTAAATTGCCCGTATATTCAAATAGGGATGATGCCTGGGTAAAAAAAAGAAATTATATTTAGTCCGTCAGTCAGATAATAAAATAATATTGAGACGTATTTTTTGCTTAGATAAAACGCATTAAAGTTGGGGAGTGGGGGGCCTCGTTACGTCACAGCTCCGTATAAAATCTAGTAAAGCGTGATGTCATGCCACATTTCAACACAATGTATCGTCGTAATCTTTTGATTACGTAAAAAAAGAAAAAATACGGGTACAATATTTTTTAATAAACTACCTGACGGACAAAAAAAATTGTCATCATCACTATTGCAACGATGTTTCTTTGACAGTTTCATGAAATGGCTAAACAATTAATTTCCCTGATTGTGTATCATCATATACCACTGTGTGAGAAGGAACCTAGTTTAAAATCAAATCTAATAATCATTTTTAGTCCGGAATGGACTGTTGAGGAAAATAATAATGTATGAACGTAAAAGCTCGTGCTTGCAGTTTCAAAGCTATGCTTTATTAACCAAATTTTAATTAATAATATCTCTGTTACAGCTAACGACGTGATTCTATCCCACATGGTGACATTTCTGAACGACAAAGAAGAGGCAGCTTTACGCGGGTGTTTCTTTGAGCGAGTGGTGGGCGTCGCAGCTTATGTAGGGCACCATGCTGCGCCTATACTCGTGCCGCTGTTACAGCAGGTACGAGATACTCGTGTCATTACTATAGCTTGGACATAAGATAAGGAGGAGGTCGTCTTAGGAGGGTGTTTCTTTGAGCGAGTGGTGGATGTCCTAGCCTATGTAGGGCCCCATGCTGCGCCTATACTCGTGCCGCTGTTACAGCAGGTACGAGATACTCGTGTCATTACTATAGCTTGGACATAAGATAAGGAGGAGGCCGTCTTAGGAGGGTGTTTCTTTGCGCGAGTGGTGGATGTCCTAGCCTATGTAGGGCACCATGCTGCGCCTATACTCGTGCCGCTTCTACAGCAGGTACGAGATACTCGTGTCATTACTATAGCTTGGACATAAGATAAGGAGGCGGCCGTCTTAGAAGGGTGTTTCTTTGAGCGAGTGGTGGATGTCCTAGCCTATGTAGGGCACCATGCTGCGCCTATACTCGTGTCGCTGTTACAGCAGGTACGAGATACTCGTGCTATAACGATTGCTTGGACATAAGATGAGGAAGAGGTCGTCTTAGGAGGGTGTTTCTTTGAGCGAGTGGTGGGCGTCGCAGCTTATGTAGGGCACCATGCTACGCCTATACTCGTGCCGCTGCTACAGCAGGTACGAGATACTCGTGTCATTACTATAGGTTGGACATAAGATAAGGAGTCCGGACACATGCCACTAAGAGCCTTTGCATTTCTGATGAAGAATGTTTATCACCTCTTGGTGGAGTGTGTCAGGAATGGGCCTGAAAGAAGTGCGTTAGTTAGTGAACTGAATATAAATAAGTTAGATTTAGGTATATTTAATATGATCTTAGCAAAACCAATGTCGCCAGAGGCTGCATTGGTATATTCATTGGTTAATTTGTAAGTTTGTTGTAATTAGATTAGTTTATGATGGAACTAGCGTAACATATTGTTAAAAGTTCCTAAAACAAATAAAAAGAGAAAAAAAAAAGATAAGGAGGCGGCCGTCTTAGGGGGGTGTTTCTTTGGGCGAGTGGTGGATGTCCTAGCCTATGTAGGGCACCATGCTGCGCCTATACTCGTGTCGCTGTTATAGCAGGTACGAGATACTCGTGTCGTTACTATAGGTAGACATAACGGTAAAGCAGCCTTACGAGGGCGTTTCTTTGAGCGAGTGGTGGGCGTCGCAGACTGTGTAGGGCACCATGCTACGCCTGTACTCGTGCCTTTACTACAGCAGGTACATATATTATTCATCGACTCCTTTCTAAATAGGTAGTTACAAGACCCTCCTGGACCTATCTACTTACTAAGAAGCTAATTTAACTGATATCATCTAAGAAGAAATTCATGACAAAGGAAGAATCTTACGTAAAATCATCTCGTTCTCTCAGTTTGAAAGCATCATTTCGTCTACAGCTGTGACGAAAATTCCCATTACTTAGTATTTGGTTTACCAAGGTATATGGTTGACCAATCCGTCGACCATACGACTTTAGAAAGCTCGTTTGCAACCGTAGTCCGGTCTATTTGACAGCCTGTGGCGCCATCTACATCGCCACATGCGAACTACGCATCACACTGACGTCACGCAAAATCCTGCATCGCGCAAGTAGAGTTTACCGGGTGACTGGCATATTTACAACATCCCGACATCAACCGTCGGGCAGGTACCAGTCATAGTCGGAGGATCCTCCCTTTTCCATAGAGGATTAGTGAATTTTACACCCTGTTCCTCATGCCTCTATAAGCCTCGTAAAGCAGTGGTTTTAATGGCTGTGACACCTAAACATAATATTATTTTTGTACATTGCTTTATGTATAACAAAAGCTGTTGTTCCAGGGTCTTACAGACCAGTCAGAGTGGATAATAGCGAAGGCGTTAAGAGCTACGACCAACTTGGCAGAGCTTGGCTTACTGCCCAAACAAGCACTGTGCGATCTCGTAGCCGAGAGTGCTGTGTTCCTAGCACATCCTAACTTATGGGTAAGTTCACTGCTTGTTTACTTATTGTTATTTTTTACATACACATATGTACTTAACATACATAAAATCACGCCGGTAAGCAGAAACTACATAACGCGATAAATTAAAATGAACTGCTATGCAATCACAAAAATAATGGCGTTGGACTATGTGCTATAGTACAGTGTGCATGAGTGAGCGAGTGAGTGTTCGTGAAGTCCATGACACTTGAAAATAAATGTTTTATTATTATTATAGCTATATTGTGATGTTTTAGCTCAAATTCACTGTCGAGATTTTAAAAGAACATGTGAACATTTTTTTGTCTGCGAGCCTATTTTGTGTCCCGCTGTTGGGCAAAGAGGAGAAAGGGGAGGCCCCTCCCCCCCCCCCGCCCCGGCGATGTCCTCCGTGTCCGATGACGTGATCACGTAATAGCGATAAGAAAAATTGTTTTACATATTTGTTTGGTTATCGAACCGATTTATTGATTAAGGGCTCCCATACAAAACAGCGACATCGCGTCGCATCGCAGTTTTGTGTGGGAGCCCTAACTGAGTAACTCTGAATTTGAAGTCGTTGTAAACAATCACGTTTTTCTACATACTACATATAATATAATAATGTTTTGATTTGTTTACTTAGATTCGTCACGAAGTATGCGGCTTGGTGTCTTGCGTGTCGAGTCTCCTGAACCCTATCGACGTGAACTGCAAGATACTACCATTAGTATGGCCGCACCTCAAGCACAAACTAATACAGGTATATTATTACATAACATAACATTACGCCTTGTGTCCCCGAAGGGTTAGGCAGAGGTGCACCTATAGTACACCCACATTACGCCAGTTATGTTTAAGTCCCATGTAATAGCGGGCGAGCCTATTGCCATCAACCGGGCACAAATCTAGACTCCGGGCTGCTACTGAGAAATTCCAGATAGAAAACCCAATAACACTTTGCACGACCTGGGAATCGAACCCAGGACCTCATGCTCAGCAGTAGCGCTTGCGACCGCTAGACCAACCAGGCAGTCTATTATCATTATGTGTTATTATGGTATGTATGGTAGGTATATTATTATTATGTGTTATTTTACTTCTAAATCTCTCAACACACGTCGAGCTAGAAAGAGTCTGTCACACAGATATGAGTGACACCGACGGCGCTCTACGAAGCTTTTCTAA
This sequence comes from Fissipunctia ypsillon, assembly GCA_947568875.1. Taxonomy (NCBI): domain Eukaryota; kingdom Metazoa; phylum Arthropoda; class Insecta; order Lepidoptera; family Noctuidae; genus Fissipunctia; species Fissipunctia ypsillon. The sequence continues at coordinate 11,235,316 of OX387663.1, read as the reverse complement.
AACTGTAACCGTCTCTTTACAAAACGAGTACTGACTTTAGTCCAAGGCCAAACCTTCGAACCAGTTATTGTATTTTGAACTTTATTCTGATAAACGTAAAGTCGACGAAACATCGTTCTGTTTATGTCAGTCGTTTTTGATAGGAAGAGACGTAGTTTGGCAACGTTACTCGTCATGCCGCACGTCATACTCCTCGTCATGCCCATTGCTCCCTGTTTTGTCGGTTTTTTGGGCGCGAGTGACCGGCCACATGCGCAGACGCAATCCGCATCGAGCACAGTTTCAACGTCCGTCCGTTGTATTGCAAAGGCGAGCGATCTAGTGTGGAGCGTCGCTATTAATTGCGCGAGTAGAGCAGTGTGTGAGCAGAGAGGGCAACATCGCGGCAGCGCGAGGAGCAAAGTGTGGCAGGGCCATTATATATGTTTAGCGATAAACACATTTAGCGATTTGTGGTTCAAGCGAAGCGGGCCTAAGTATTTTGTAGCCGAAGACATTAAAACACAATATGTTTCTAAACAATCCAGGTGGAAAGAGCAGAGCTACTGTTAGAGAGCTTAGCAGAACCGATCCCGCGAAAAGTGCTGGATGCTGTGCTTCGACACGGAGATGTAGACCGACTGGTGCACACGTTACGAGAGAGAAGAAATACTAGACTCAAGGTAATTCTAACATGTTTGCTATTTTAAAAGTGCGTAAAAGGCTTCAACAAGTGATGCGTTCTATCTATTCTCTGTGCACACAAATTAGGTAAAGTCATGAAAATGGCTTTCTACATGACATTTTGACTCTTCTGGTTCTTTTATGAACGTATAGCGATATTATCGCGCAGTCAATCGTTATAATTATGTATAGAATTACTATTAATCAAAGATGCAAAATCTTTGAAGTCATTATTATCGAAAAGGAGATCAAGGAGGATTAATTTTGAGCAACATTATGAAAGTGTTTGGTCTCATTGTGAAAAGTGAAGAGAATAACATTTTGTTTGTCTCTGTATCATGCAAAGGTTGACTGGTAGAAATTGTCTATGGCATTTATTAAGTCCGCTTCTGTACATTTGTGTGCTTAAAGTATTAAATGAATAAATAAAGTATTCTCACGGAATATATTTTTTATTTATTGGCTTTCTTTATTTAGCCCAAAAATATATAAATTATTATTTCAGATTAAACAAGGCACAGTGCCACAGTATTCCGAAATGGGGCAGCAACTTAGAAACTTATTTCGAAGACTTGCATCTGATGGTAAGTGTTCATCAACGAGGGTTTTCATGAAAATTCATCCCACCAGCGGCGCCACTTTGACAAGGTCTTCCATTTCCACAATGAATACTAAATATATGATGACGTTCATCATTCGTTTCAGTCAATCGTTCATCATTCAGTCACAAGAGAAAATATAGGCGCGTTGACACTTTTGACAGGTGTCCGGACCTGACGTCTCAGTGCTGCCACCTAGTGAACGTTCTTCAGAAAATCCTCATTGCTTGGTCTTATGCTCTGAATATATCAGTTCCTACATTTGAATAAATATTTGTTCATATGCAATATTAACTAGCTGACCCGATAGACGTTGTCCTGTCCAAATAGTTCATACAAAATCTCATAGAAAAAAAGTCGGTCAGTTTGTCCCGAATTTGAAAAAAAAAAAACTGGGAAACTTTTCAAATTTTTCTTTCCATAAAAACCAAATTCGGAGTATTACAAACACTGTAAAACAAAAAATTGCCAAATCGGTCCAGCCGTTCTCAAGTGACGCGTACCAACAAACAGTATTTCATTTTTATATATACAGGGTTATTTTTAATTGGCTACCTAATCTCCGCAGACGCGATGGGTATCGATATCTAAACACAATAAAAATTAAAACTAAAAAGATTTGATTTTTTTTTGGGAGGTCAACAACCGCTGTTAGTGCTGTTACTTGAAGTATGAGTTGTTTTAGATATCGATAACATCACGTCTGTGAAGTTTACAAAAAAAAAAAACAGATTTTTTTTAAACTGATAAGTATTTCAAGTCACCACAATAACTGCGGTCGATGACAACACAAAAAAAAAATCATCAAATTTATTTATTTTTTGTTTAATCATGTTTTGATATTTAAAATAACCCTGTATCGATGATGAATTTTATCGATATCATTTTGTTATTAACATTTACTAAACTTATTTCAGGTATGACAGAGCACGTGGAAAATCAGTTGTTGGCTATGAGTGCCCATTTAATCAAGATACAAGGATCATCTACTCAGGTTAGTGACACTTATTTAAGACAAATGCCTACATTTCTGTTAGTATAATTCATCATCATCATTGTAGTCCGGAGTCACGCACTGCTGGGTATAGGCCTCTCCTTGTTCTGCCATACTTCCCCGCTCCGTGCGTCCCTTATCCATATCATCAACCCTACTCGCTCTCGGACGGCCCTGGTTTCTATGGCTTAACCTTGACCCCCATTCGGTCACAGCTCAATTAAATCAATAATAGAGACATGTTTTTAAATCTAATTCAATGTTTTAATTTTGGTAACTGGAGAACTTAAAACATTTCTGTAAATAAAACACAAATAAGTTCTGGTTTAAAGTTCTGTTTGACCGTTAAGAAAAGTGTTTAGAGACATTTTCAAGTATTTTGTACATGTTCGTTAAAATGCCATAAATATAAGTACTAGCTTCTGCGCGTGAAATTTTTTGACCCCCGATCCACCCTGTCGCATCGCATCTCCTGCCCGCGATAACTTCGTTTTCGCTTAGCGTTCTTTCTGCCTTTTTTCTAGCGTGATGTAAAGTAGCCTATAGCCTTCCTCAAGAATAGGGCTATCAAATGCAAAAAGAATTGTTTAAATCCGACTGGTAGTTGCAGAGATTAGCGCATTCAAACAAACAAACAAACAAAAAAAAACAAACTCTTCAGCTTTATTATTAGTATATAGATTATTGATATTTCCAGCACATAACAGAAGCACCCGGTCGTTTGAACCTACAACAAACAGGTATATCGCGCGCAGTACAACTGGACACCGGCGCCACAGACGCCATGCAACATGTTGACAAACTGTACGCTTCTACACAAAATAGGTAAGGAAACAACAGAGTGTAAAGACCCCCATCACATAGGTAAAAAAAGTTGCAACTTTGACCTTCAATATCTCCGTAACCAGAAGGTTCCGAGATGTGGTCTTGTATAAAAAAAACCCGCCAAGTGCGTGTCGGACCATGCACAATGAAGGGTTTCTTAGTTCGGATGAATTTATTTATCCCAAAAACAAACTTAACATTGTAGTTAAAAAACATGTTCTCCCATACGTCGATATTTATTGATTTTCGGACTTTTTCCTTTACTTGTGCTGTGAAACCTTGCTTCTTGCCAAATTTCATGATTCTAGGTCAACGAGAAGTATTATAGGTTTTGATTTATTTGCGAGTATCAAAATATGTCGCTGGATTTTTTTAGAGCTCCGAGGGACCGTAGACGTGTTTGATATTAATTTCAACTTAATACTTCCACCCGTTCCTGAGAAAAAGGGTCTTGACAGACTGACAGATAGACTGATAACGAAGTGATCCTATGAGGGTTCCGGTTTTTCCTTTAGAGGTACGGAACCCTAAAAATTATTACAATGTTAGGAAGAACAAGAGACTCGGCTTCGTTAAGCTTCTTTTTTACAACCGTTATTTGTACCAGTAACTATAATAAGGAGGAAGGCTTTTGCCCAGGACTGGGATGGTAACGCACACGCGATACCTCTGGTACTGCAAATGTTAGGTGGCGTACCAGACCATCATTATCTGGCTTTTTTTTGTTGTCGGTGTGGTAATCCTGATTGATGTCCTCCGCCCTGGGGCGGGCGGAGGGGTCTGTCAGACTCTTACTGAATAAAACCATTCCGGTGTTCCCTCGTTCATCTGTGTCGGGGGCTGCGAGTGCGACTTGCGCTGAGAGGCTTAGAGAGGCGCGCGTGGAACACTAGGTGCCATCATCTCGAGCTCTGTGGAATGGGGGGCGATGGATGTCCCCGAGTCGGTCGCCCCTGTACCCATTTAGGGGGGCTGGAAGAGGGCATTATACGCCCTCCGGCGACGCCCAGTGCGCCTGCTGCGGGACGGGAGAGCGCTCCCTCTCCCTTTCTGCAGCTTCCTTCTGCGAGATAACTCTTTCGCAGAAGGATACCACGACTCGGCGCGCCCGACCATAGAACAAACGACAGCATCATCATCTGCCTAGCCCAATTATGTTGGGATCAGCTTCCAGTCTAACCGGATGCAGCTGAATACCAGTATTTTACATGGAGCGACTGCCTATCTGACCACCACAACCTATTTACTGGGTAACATGATACCTCTTGGTAAGACTGGTTGTCAGACTTTCGAGTTTCAGACTATCCGTAATAACTGACCGCACCACAATTACCACAATTATATTTATTACGTTCTTCTTTAAATAAAATGGTGTTGGATTTACAGACGCACCCATAAGACATCGGTTTCCCACGAAACGCACATGAATACAGAATGGCAACACATGTTCGGGCAGTCACATGAACAACATTCAAGAGGTAATGTACAAATATGTATATTTTTATTTAAGTATATTTATATAAAAACTAGGCTTGTATTTCGAACCTCAACTAATTCCCATTTTGCTTTCCTAAAAATATTATTGAACATAACATAATATAACATAATCAGCCAGCGAAATATAAATTCATATAAATATAATATTGTAACTATGTAAAAATAAATCATTAAGAAATTATATATGTGAACCGAATGCGATGGTCTAGATTAACAGAAATTAAGGGGCAGTTGGTACTAAATGACCTAGGGCGCCCGACATTGCTAGTCCGCCTCTGGAAGGAGGACGAGTGTAACTTCTATTAGCTAAGGAATTTTGAAATAAGAATGCATAACACAGTTGTCACATTTTGTCACCTCTCTCGCTCACACGGGACAAGAATGTTAAATGAAAAGATGCTTTTTTAAAAACTGCAATCAATTCGCGAACTCATAAATAATATTAATTTAACAGGTAATTATTAAAAACACTCTATTGTGTTATCTAATAAACTCAGCTCAGTAAGTAGAACTATGAGTTATGATCTGTTTTTGAGATGAGTTAATTAAATGCCACAATAAAAATGTGTTTTTAATAATTACCTGTTAAATTAATATTATGTATTTATTAGTTCGCCAATTGATTACATTTAAAAAAAAAGCGTCTTTTCTTTTAACATTCTTAAAAATTTGGTGCCGTGTGAAAGACTCAGACTCGGTCGTTTATTTTGGTCGTTTTTTCAGAGGGTGTATCACAATCACAAGTGGTGTCGGGTAGCGGTGTAGTATCACAAGCGATGTCAGTGCCTCCACATCACTCTCAACTAGGACACAGTGCTAGCTATGTGCAGTGTATGTATATATAACAGATGATCATACATTAACGGCCGAACCCAATAACCTATTTTCAGTAAAAGACAGATCGCTATCGATGGTAGACAGAATAATTCTATCTGTCCTAATGTCAGGCCGGTAAGATTCCATAGTCTCGTATAGATTATTGCGACGTTAACACCATAGATAGATGTTTTTTTTTTATCTCCAGTATGCCAAAACTGGTGGTAGATAGGTTATTGGGTTCGGCCGTAAGCCTTTCTTTCATTATACATAGAAGGTGTAACATAAATAACGCACAACTTCTTAAGGGATCATTGTGCTCATCATTATGAACAACTTTTACTATGGGACCAAACCTGAAATCGGGAAAAAAAAATCAGCTCTTCCCAACATTTTGACGAGATAAGCGAACATAAATGTAGGGAGCAGCTGATTATTTTTCGCGATTTCAGGTTTGGTCCCATAGTAAAAGTTGTTCATAATGATGAGGACAATAACCCTTTAAAACATTAACAGTGATTAAAATTACACCTTGTATACTGGTGATGGGTACCAGCCATTTTCGTGTCAAAATGTTGTGTCTTCTATAAATATTATAAAACTAAAGGCCAATTCACACGTCCACCTGACCACCACCAAACCACATCGCAGCGACAAAATGTGGGCAAGCAGTGGTCACGTGTGAATAGTGTCGCTGCAGCTTCTTGCAGTTGCGATGTGGTTGCGTTGTCGCTAGCAGTTGCGATGTGGCTAGTGTTTGCAGACAGACAGATCGTTGTGTTTGCGATGTGGCTGCCCGCTAGTGCGCGGTCTCGGTGGTGCTTGCGTTGTGGCTGCGACGTTGCCTTGATATGGTCGGTATCGCCCACATGGTTGATTTTGACGGTCAAATGCGGTCCGTGTAAATAAACTATTCATTTTTATACAAATTAGCGCCCGTCCACGAGTTGCCTTTGTGGCACGTGTGTTCGGGCCCTTAGTCGTTTTTCATGTCTGTGTGTGTGCTTAGTTTTTCTTAACGGAACAATGGATTGTGTCGTCCTGGTCACCATCATTATAGCTATTATTAGCCATTATCACCGCATTTTTAGATGGATTGATGATGATAGTAAATAATAACAGACAGGATGATATTGGTACACATCCACCGGAATAATTATCATGATTCTCATTTGTTCTGTTCTTTGCAGACAGCATGGCTCCGTGTCGCGTAGAACTGAGAGATTTGACGTCACGAATGCAGCAGAAATATCAGAAGTCCTTGAGGTAATGCTCTTTTATATACTTTTGTTCCAATTTTATAAAACGACTAGCTTTTGAACGCGACTTTGTCCGAATGAAATTTATTTTCCCCCGACCCACCCCGTCGCATCGCATCGCCCGCCTGCGCTATTACTTCGTTTTCGCGTAGCGTTATTGCTGACTTTTTTCTTTTTGCTCGTCTCCTAAGAGTCCTAGCGTGATGTTAAAAAGCCTATAACGATTCTCGAGAATTGGGCTATCAAATGTAAAAAGAATATTTCAAATCCGACTGGCAGTTCCAGTGATTAGCGCGTTCAAACTACAAACAAACAAACTCTTCAGCATTATTATTAGTATAGATAGATAGATTATACTGGATGATTTTTTTACAGTCTCGAAATGTTTGCAGGATGTTCTCAAATCAACTGAATCAGCTGATTCATACAAAAGTTCAATACCTACTCGACCAAAATGTATGAAACAGCTGATTTTTTTTTCGTGATTTTAGAGTTGGTATTTTTCAAATAATTATTTCTACAGTGAGGGTCAATAAATCTGTTTGTTGTCAGGAGTCACGACGATCCTCTCGACAACAATGAGGACGTGTTGCCACCACACGGATGGCGGCCGGGGAACCAACTGCTCGCATATTTACACGAACATAAGTAAGTATTCATATTCTCTGTATTATATTGTTACGTAGGCCATTAAGACGCGCGCCTTAAAGAGATGTCAGCACTATTGACGGGCTCCGCTAGGGCCGATGCCAGCTAGGGCTGCGGGATGTTCGAAAGAGTTGCCGTGGCCCCGGCACTGGCCACAGAAGGAACACGGGTGGGTTTTAGTCAGTAAAAGTCTGACACGCTCTTCCGCTCCGCCCAGAGCGGGAGAAGTCATTTGATGATTTCCCATCCACAAAAAAGGGTATTCAGCGCTGAGAGACAGGACAGTTTGGAATACGAAACAGTGAACTGCTACTAGAGAGGAACTTACAAGTGATTCTGATTAAAGTTTCTGATTTCTGTATTTGTGACTATTCAAATAATTATAGTTAGTGTTTGGCATAAATTGGTATAAATTTATGTATTAAAAGTCTGGATTTGTAACCAGTTAACGGAAATAGGTTTACCCGTATGACATGGGGTTTCCGTTTATACAAAAAGCCCGATTGGACAGTTGTTGAAAAACTCTTTTAATATAACTAAAATATCGGTTGTTACAAAACCCGATTCTTAACACATAGATTCATTGGCAAAACTGTGAAAGGCCGTCGATGATTGTGTACACTAATAGTCTATTTGTTTCCAGGGCCCGTGTGAACCAGTTAGTAACTCTCCCAGCTCACCGGTCATTATTCGGATCATGTTCGGACGACGGTACGGTTCGCTTGTGGGACGCGGCGCGGTTGCACACACAGGCGCATATTAATAGGTAAGTTAATAATACCAGCCTATTACTGTCCCACTGCTAGGCAAAGGGCTCTTCTCATACAAGAGAAGGCACGAGCATCGATCACCACGCTTGCTCAAGACGGGTTGGCGATTTCAGACTTGTATTAACGACAAGTATAAGATTTGCTTATGAGCCCCACCGTCCCCGAATCGGCGCCACCCGCGGATGAGCAACATGCCGTAACAAGTTGTTGTTAGATGTTTGACATGTGATGTTATATGCCTTTCCTATTCTTTTTCCTACATTCTCTGTAAGTTAGAGCAGGAAAGGTATACACTAGACTGCAATATTTCGCATTACCCACCGTCGCCGAATCGGAGCCGCGCTTGTCTAGACTAGGCTTTATTGAGTGCAACATTCCGTAACAAATTGTTGTTAGATGTTTGATGCCTTTCCTATTCTTTTTCCTACACTCGGTGTAAATTAGAACAGGAAAGGTATACCCTAGAATGCAATATTTCGCATTAATTCCGACCCGAATAACGTCGACTCAGTGAGTCGACGTGACAGACGCACGTGTTTTGACGTCCCTGAGAGGTTAAAATAGACGAGTGGCAATACTTACATGTAGAATCAGGGAAACGGATACCTTTTGCAAGAATACTGTATTATAGGGATCTTCAACCATTTTGATGTCAACAAGAGCAAGAATATTGTTGTAACACAAGGGATAACATAATATTCCATTGTACAGCGTGCCGCTTCAATGGCGACATTCAACACACGTATAGGTACGGTTTCGCGTTTTCGTTTTATGAAGATATTTTAATTTCATTAAACGTTATTATTTATTGATTTATTTACAATTTTCTAATATATCATCTTGAAACAACCTGTACATAAAGAACTGTAGCGCAGAAGTCATTTGCCGGGGTCACGGATCATAACATCGCATCAATGAAATTAAAACGAATTCGAACGTGTAAAGATTGGGCGAATTGAAGGAAAGAGAGAGCTTTATTATTTAGTTTGTTTATATTTTTTTATTTACGAATTTATTTTTTATCTTATTATAATTTTTATGATTACTGACCACTAGCCCTTACCGTGTGTAAAACGTATGTCGCCATTGTAGCGGCGCGTTGTATATTTTTTTAAATTATAGAAAAAAAACCAGGTATCGCTGGACCGCAAAGGAAGGCTTTTCCTGTAGTAGAACAATTTACTAATTCGAATGAATTATTTTTTATTTTTGCAGATCAAAATCAATGTACAATAGGAATGCGGGTCCCGTACTATCGATAGCTGCGTGTGAAGGCGGACAATCTCTTGTAGCGGCCACACAAGAGTCTGTCTTTGTATTAAGGTATGTATGTGTGGCAAAAGAAGCATGCAAGTAGAATAAATGCTGTGGAAATGCGTTCCTTGCGAAGCATGTGTGGTGTGACTATAAACGATAGACTGAGAAATGATGTGATAAGGCAACGGTGCGGTTTAAAAGAAGATGTAGTGACAAAAATTGAAAAGAGTATGCTTAGATGGTTTGGTCATGTTGAGAGGATGAATGAAAGTCGACTAACAAAAGGTATTTACATGGCAGATGTGAGTGGAAACGCCGGAAGGGGACGCCCTAGGAAGACATATAGTGATCTTATTGGTGATGTTCTTCAGAAAGGTCAGGTGCGTAGTACTCGCAACCGGCGTGCGTGTATGACCAGATGTATGAATGTAAACGAGGCAAAAGGAGTATGTAAGGATCGTAGCAGGTGGCGTTCTGTAGTTTCTGCCTACCCCCATGGGAAGAAGGCGTGAGTTTATGTATGTATGTATGTATATGTATTGAAATGAGGTTCAATTTTAGCTTTTATGTAAGAGATAGTTGATATCATTTTTGAAATGATGTTATTCTAAACCTTTGCTCTTGCCTTGTCCTTATTAAGCACTATACCTTCTGCCCGCGACTTCGCCCGTGTGAAATTCCTTGTTTTAACATTAAATATATCTTATGACACTCGGCAATACTGTAGCTTCCCATTAGTTATTTACCTCTTTATAATATTAGTATAGATTTCACTTTTTTATTCTTCCGTGCGTGTTCATGAACTGTTACGAAATAAATGTTATTTTTTTTTCTTTCTGTATTGTTTCAACTTTCAACCGAAAAAAATATGTTTAGTCTCGAAAATCCTTTCACATACCTACCCCATATTATCGTCAAATATTTACTTGTATGATCAGTAATACTATGGCTCCATGGTTAGGCGTATACGACAGCTAGTGAACCATCCTTTCATGCATATTTTCCATACAAAATAGTTTCGCTGTTTCAGATCTGCCAGGCGCCCGCGACAGCTCTATGTTTTTTTTATTGAGCACTTCATTGTACACCAAATAAAATAAAAACGACAAACATAATGACCTCATAGTCGCGACTTTCTTGACTTCGGCTTCAGATTATTAGTACTGGCTTTTAGCAGTCTCTGCCAACATGTTACACTATTTTCCTTCCAGGGTCGACAGCACATCATCCCGTATGAACCTCTCCCAAGGTCGTCAGCTGGAGGGTGACGGTGATGACGCCGTGTGCGTAGCGGCGCCGTCACATGGCGCCGTCATATCCTACGCCACGCTACTCGCCACTATTGTGGGGTGGGATCTAAGGGCTCCAGGTAGATATTATAACCAATCTTCATACATTTGAGGTTAATGTAATCTTTATCAGCATTTACATCCACCCCTTTACAAGCCATTTTATCTTATACAGAATGAAACTAAATGAGGAAGTTTTTGACGTAATAATAAAGGGTGTCTCAGTAAGAGTGCACTTTTTCATTTTAAAATAAAAACAAGTATTTTATGACAGAGTTGTGATATTTTTATTGTATTGTAAAGAAGACATGTTCCGATTAAGTATGGAATAATATATCCGGCAAATGACCTCCACGGCTCCGATGACAGGCCATTACTCTTTTCATGAAATTTTCCATGACTTTTGCACAGAGATGTGGCTGTATCTCACCGATGACGCGTTGGATTTCCGATTTGAGCTCAGGAATTGTTTCGGGTTTATTCGCATAAACCCGAGATTTCACAAAACCCCAAAGAAAAAAATCGCACGGCGTTAAATCGCACGATTTTGGTGACCAGTTGACATGAGAATTTCGTGAGATAATGTGTTTTGGAAATCGTTGCTGCAATAAGTCGATTGTTTCATGCGCGGTGTGGCAGGTTGCGCCGTCCTGCTGAAACCACATGTTGTCCAGATTCATGCCGTCCAGTTGAGGCCACAAGAAGTCCGTTATCATATTCCTGTAAGGAATGCCGTTCACCGTTGTAATGAGTTTTCACAATTATAACGCGTTTTTCTTTCGAAAAGCGTTATAACGCGTTTTTCTTTCGAAAAGCGCTCCATTTTTAATAATCGGAATAAACAGAGGTGACAGCTGTCAAATTTCAGAGTTGCCACTTGCTTGAAAAAAAAATTCCAATTTTAAAAAGTGCACTCTTACTGAAACACCCTTTACAATAATTAACGCATTTCAAGTTAACTTAAAAAAAAAATCGTTAACAACGTATTTAACAATGCGATCGATGTCAGGCTATCTTCATGTTTATTTCGTTTTCGAGTCAAATGCAATTTTGAAATATAAAACTTTTTTCTAAAATTATTATCGACCCCATAAGCTTAAGAATCATCGAAAATCGAGTTAGTATTTTTATCAATTAAAAACGCGTTTTTTTATAGTTGCGATTATTTTTATGTATTTCCTCTCTAGGCAACGCATGGAAACTCCAAGGCGACCTGAAACAGGGAGTTTACACATGCTTATACGCGGACCCGTGCGGGTACCTCGCAGTGGGCACGTCCAGTGGTGCCATCTGTGTGTGGGACCTGAGGTTCCAGCTGCCTATCACTTCTGTGCGGCATCCCAACTGTGAGTGTTCACAAATTATTTATTTAAGATCTTTGAAAGACTTACAGCTAAACAAAACAGTGTTTTTAATAATTACCTATTAAATTAATATTATTTATCAGTTTACTAATTGATTACATTTTTCAGAAAAGCATCTTTTCTTTTAATATTCTTAAAAATTTGCTCTGTGTGAGCGAGAGAGGTGACAAAACGCGACAGCCCTCTTAAGCACTTTCTGGCCGAAGACACACTTGTTGCAAAGTGATTAAAATCATGCTGTTTACAGTGTTTGCGCATCTTATTAAAGTTCTACCTACAGCGAGTTTATTTCAAAAGTGGTAAAGCGTAGGCCACACTGGGAACGAAGCTAAGTTCGTTTAGCTTAGTTCATGTAGCTACCACATCTTTTTCATACTTCGGTTCATAGTTCGCGGTGTGAAGCGAAGTATGCAAACACGCGGTGGCTACATGAGCGCAGCAGTGGCGTGCACAGAGATTTCAGACAGGGTATGCACAAGAAAAAAAACTTACCAGTTTCAGCTTGTTGTACCTACCCTAAGTGGGTTCCCAAATTCCCATCATATTTATTTAGCCAACAAATCTACAAGTTCCTGAAAATTGCCTTTATTAAACAACAAGCTGGGTTCGTCATGAATGCTAATTCTTGTTTACCTAAAAAACAAACTACATAAATCAACCGTTTGAAAATGTTTCTATTTCTTTCAACTTTCGCGTTGTGCCTTTCAATATCTAACTTTAACTGGCTATTCAAACTAGTCTCTATTCTTCCTTTACTAAAAGTTTGGAACTTTAAGCAGGATTCTAGATGTTTTTCAGAAGAATCATGCTTAGCAGCCGCTTTGTGAAAATTATTTAAATCTGAGTACCCGCTATACGTCCAAACATTCTTTTTATCTTGATTAGTAAACAAAATGCAAGGGAAACAATACAATGTGTTTGTGTGTACACAACCAGTTAGCCAGTAGATAATAGTTATCATAAAACTTTTTATGAAAATAACGAGTAGTATTACCTATTCTTAGAGTTAAATCCAACCCGGGTACACACCTTCCCTTTGCAATCAATCTAACTTTTTCCTTAAAAGATAACGACGAAAACGCGGCGGATTTTAATTTATATAAACACACTTCGCTAGCACAGGTCTCACATGTATAATTTTCTATATTTTACAATAAACTTGCTAAATAATTACTCGACAGTTGCGCCAAGAAAAACAATATGGCGAAAAAACTGCAATTTATTACATTACGAACTAATATGAAAGAATGAATTAGTTGGTAGTCGGTCATTTGGTCAATCCGACTAAAAAAAGTCGACCCTCTGCAATGAACAATTAAGCGGTGCTTTTACGGCTTCTCAATTAGGACGGGTTGCAATGTAAGCTATGCTTCTAAAACTCCAACACGCACACACATTTTCACGCACACAGTCACACTTTTGCTGTGTACTACACGAGATGCGTTGTATGAAGAATAAGCAAGGTGTAGTAATGCTTTTGCCCACGGGAGCGCTGACTGCGCGGTGCGCGCGGCGGTGGATGTTCGCCGCTCCAACGAGTTAGTTAAAAAAAAAAGTAATAGATGGCGCGTAAGCTAAATTACCATGATTTTTTTGAATTATAGTTATTTATCATTTAGAGGGGCATGTATGTGTAGGACTACAGGGTATGCAGAGCTTATTTGCATGTATGGAGTGCACGCCACTGGAGCGCAGCTAAACGAACTTAGCTTCGTACCCAGTGTGGCCTGCGCTTTATATGGTTTAAGTAAAAAGTTAACATTATTTTTAGACCGTGATATCCCACGGCATCTTTTCCTACTTCACTCAATTTTGGGCTAATACTCTCTAATCCTGGCTGTCCCGCTATTAACCGGTTTCGGTTTTTAGGACCCGTATTTTGGTAGATTTAGCCAAGGATTCATCCGACAGTCTGCAAACATGTTTCCAATAAGAGGGATGCGCTAATGTAGTCCGCGGTATTCAAATTTTCTTACGTTCTTTGCAGGTATTTTGCGTATGATTCGCGACCGTAACAAATATGTGACAGAGAAGGTACACAACACACATCTCTCTAGTTATCGTCAGCCATATTTTAACCACTGTGGGCGTATTAGGGGTAATGTCGGTTATTGTGCAATAGAAAAACCGTTGGCAGTTCAAATTAAATTATAATTCACGATCAAATTAATCACACTAGCTATTCACACACTGTAGGTACACGACACAACTATACGGAACGCGCGACCAACTCTGCTTAACTCCGGTCGACGAGCGTTATGTTGTAGGCTCTGTCGAGCGCCGCTTGGTGGCGCTAGCGTCCTGATTAGTCAAGCGACGACGACTAATGTATTTACAGAATCAATAGAATCATCAATACAACTCTCTCAGTTCAAATCAAAGCCCGACCATTCTTGAGATGTAGCTTTAATTTTTTTTTTCTACAGCGGAACGCGTCCGTCGCATTGTGGGAAGCGGCAGTAGCGGCGGTATCTGGGCAGCCGGCGCCAGGGATGCAGCCGCCTGGAGCCTGGAGTCCACCCAGAGAACGCACGCACTGTGGCCCAGCACCAACTGTGTACAACCCCTGCACTACACACCTGCTGTAAGTACTCGGAATCAAGCAAGGGCGGGTCGCTAGTTTATCATAAAACCGAGCCGATTTGAACGAGCAAGCCCGAGTTCACACGAATCGTGGTATTATGCATTGTGAGAAAGCTCAGTTCGGTCCAAAATAGACGCAGACAGAGTCGAGCATCTACTTAATATAAATATTAAATTCACTGACATACAACGCACGCCCCTTAACTAATGGCTCTAGAAGCATGAAAGTTTGCACACGTGTTCCTTAAATAGCAAACGTGAGCACCAAGGAATTTTTTTGAAAACTCATCTGTTAACGGGATTAATAAAAGATGAAAGTTTGTCATTTTTGTCGATGGAAAACCCCATCGGGGCTTGTTGAATTGAATAATAAATCTTATAATCCAGTGTCTTAAAATGCAAACAAAACCGCGCACGCGTGTCCAAGGACGTCTGGGGAGCCGGTTAACACATTCAGTGCCCAGCACCCGACTCCCGGGTCCAAAAATAATTCGTTGTTTGTTCGTTGGCGTGTTTTGATTTGCACCCGGTAGGCGGGTGCTGGGCATGGTCACATGTCAACAATAGCTATCTATATGTACGACTCGGGAGCCGGGTTGTGGGCACACGAACGAATTATTGTTGGACCCGGGAGTCGGGTGCTGGGCACTGAATGTGTTAAGCGGTCATGTTTGTTCAACTTTGCACTTAACTACACTAATAATGGAGTTTATATTTAACAACAGCTTTTTTTCTTTTTTTAATTTATATTTTTACTTATATTCTTACAGGCATCCCACTACATAAGCTCAATCTATTGCGGCGCCCGGGAAGGCAACCGGTTCGTAGTAACGGGTGGCTCCGACCTGCGCTTGCGCTACTGGAACCTTGAGCAACCAGAGGACTCTTACGTGCTACTACACGCGCACAATGATGCGCTCAGGCATACACCCAACGCTATCAAGTATAGGTAGGTAGAATTTAGTAGTATTTTCTGTAGGGTTTGAACTAGTTTGGAGTTTAAGGAGTGCTACAGACATGTTCGGGTCGGCTCATTCGATACAGCAGTATTTGTTGAATAAAAAAGCCGACCCGAAGCAATTACTACACATATTCGGCTTTCATTCGGCTCGTGCCGATCGGTAAACACCGTTCGGCATCTACCCTCGCTGAATCATGTTCGGGTCGGCTCGGCACAATTCGAGCTAAACTTTTCCCGAACATAATATCTACAAATATTCTACTTTGCTGCACAGCTATGCCGAATGATGTCGTGCCGAACCAGTGTGTAGCATCGCTAAGGGTATTGTTTGGCTTAACCTTCTGCGACTGAGGTGGTAGTCTATCGGACACCACCAATCACAAAAAGCGTTGCCAGTTTGTAACCTCGCGCGATGTAGCTCTGTCTCGCTCAGTACCTTTTTTTTTGAGAACACTAATTCATTTTTATTTCATTATACATAAACCCATTAATCGTAAAATAAAACCAGAGCTCTATTATTTATAAAAGTTGTGAACAAATCATGCTGTATACAGTGACGCCTGACAGACTACACCTCAGTCGAATGTTGATGAAAAACCCACCTCAGTTGCAGAAGGTTAAGATAATGGAGGCATACACTACACAGGTTTAATTTTGCCTTGGCTTGGAGTCTAGCTAGACTAATAGGTAGGGGGTGCCTTAAACCCGTACTACTCATAAACCAATAACACAGTTGTCACATTTTGTCACCTCTCTCGCTCACACGGGACCAAATTTTTAAGGATGTCAAAAGAAAACATGTTTTTTTTAATGTAATCAATTGGTGACCATAATTAATAAAATTACAAAATTATATCCCAACTTAACTAAAACTATTCACAAAATAAAACAGTGATGCGGAGAAATTTTTCGACGCTATATTTTAGTTTGTGAATAGTTTTAGTTAAGTTGGGATATAATTTTGTAATTTTATTAATTATGAAACAATATAAAGGCTTACATATCTTTATAAAGACAGTTTCCATTGGTGAACCAATAAATAATTTTAATTAATAGATAACTATTAAAAACACATTTCTTTTATGTTATCTAATAAACTCTGCTGAGTAAATATTATGATTTGTTTGTGTGATGAGTTAAATAAATGCCACAATAAAAATATGTTTTAAATAATTACCTAAGTATTAATATTATTTATTAGTTCGCCAATTTAACATTCTTAAAAAATTGGTCCCGTGTGAGCGAGAGTTAGCAAAATGCAACAGCACTCTTAAGGCTTTTAAAAAAAAAACCCTTCTAAAATGTTAAAATAATCTTCTTTCAAAAATAATCTTCGTTCTTTATTAACATCATCATCTCAGGAAATATCAAATTCACGCTACATAAGACATTTCTTTAATAAAAGCGTTTTACCTGGATCTATAAAATACCTACAAAAACTGTGAGAAAAGCTTCTGTGAAAGTTGTTTTTAGTCTTAAATTACCAACTTTCTTTTCACAGGAGCCGTATAATAGACGGAACCACAGTAATCCAAGAATGCTGCAAACTGAACCCTTCTGCGCCCGCGTCCCTAATCGAAGACAACATATACCGCAGCGTGGAGTCGCGCTCGTTCTACCACACGGCGCCCATCACGGACCTGACCGTGGTGGAGGGAAGCAAGCCCTACCTGGTCAGCGCGGCCGCTGACGGCGTTATTAACGTGTGGAAGTAGGCTATATTACCCGCCACGGTGAATAAAACTCAATATTACTTCAATGTAGTCGGCGACCACGTACTTATGAACGTAAACAAAGCAAAAGGAGTATGTTAGGATCGTAGCAGGTGGCGTTCTGCAGTTTCTGCCTACCCCCATGGAAAGAACGCGTGAGTTTATGTATGTATGTAACACTGTATCAATATACCTCTCTATGTAAAAGATTATTCAATGTATTTTTTTATTATATAAATTCAGATATTGAGCAGAAAAATTATTTATTTTATTTTGTAATAATTAGTTCCTTAGGTTTGTTGATCTGTGATCTTTAACTCACGTATAGAATGTGGAGACAACAATACGACAGTAAATGAAAACACTGGCAATACTCATGCATAGGGGCCTGCGCGTACGCTATGGCATCACTACATGCAAGCGCATTCTGACGGCAACGATGCCCGGGTCGGGAATTATCCTGCATGAGCATGAATCCTTCGCCTACAAAACTAGTGGATAGCATAACATGTTGTTTTAGCACCTCCCGGATATAGCGATGAATGCTCAGTGCCAAGACGAGGCCCGGATATGAACTCAAGATTGGTTTTCCTTCCAAAGAAACACCGCCTCTAACAATCCACGAACCTCCTCCAAATACTACTCTTTTCTGCGTCCATCGTTTCCATGCAAGTTTCTTGTACATTCGTCTTAGAACAGTTCGGGCCGCCATTGTTCCAGTGACCAATCAACGTGAGCACGCGCAAACCGAAGCTGCGCTTGGCGATGAGCTGCCGTTAAACTCGGACCAGTATCAGGTTTGTGTGGAGTTGAACCACCTTCTGCAAGTCTCCATCTTGCAGCCCACTCACTCATTGTGACTCTACGGACCTCTCGAAGTCGCTGTTGCCATTGAACACCAGTAAGGTGTCGATTTCGCAAAGATGTTGACACCATCAAATGGTCATCTCGTTCTGATGTAGCACAATTTCTTACCGAACTCGAAAAAAGTTTCCGGTCTCTTAGAAACCTTCGGGAGGTATACCAGAGAAGTGGGACGATATCCCACAGGAATTCATCGTAACTTTAATAAGTTCGATGAAAAACCGAATGGAAGCTACAATTAGGGCAAGGAGTGGCACTACGAGTTCTTGACACAAGTTTGTGTTTTATAACAAGAAAACCAATCTTTTTATTAAAAAATGAAAGTTTGTGATTATTAAACCGTTTTTTGTTTTAAGCCTGTCAAGTTGGTATGCAATTTTCAATAAAATTGAATCCTAACCTTTTCATCTAATAAATGGTATCAAAAGTTATTTTTTATACATTGTACTTTTTGAGATAAACCATTGGATTTTATTGAATTTTCGTATGCAGACTGGGAACGGCATTAAATATACGCAGTTTCATTGTCGTATTGTAATCTCCACCTTGTATTTTATGCTAGTGCATATTATTTTCACTTGCAGTCAAGGGAGTTATTAAAAATGACAACGACTGAATAATAATAAAATTGTATCAAATTTATTTTCAAATATTGTTATTCAAAATTCTTAGATAGTAATTAATATTATAATATAACATTAATAATTATGATTCTTTTCGATATTAATCAAGTGCATGATTTCGGTCAACGATTTCTTTCGAGCTCGAAACTAGTCTGGCTAACCCGAAACACGCATGTGAGTAAAACCGTAATAATTACAATAATTGTAGATAATAAGATTCTATTTTTACATAATACATGAAATATCAGGTTTTTTTTTTGTTTTATTTACAAAATTGTTTTCCTTGTACTGCTGACTTTTCAAAAATGATTGAAACTGAATGTTACTAATATAATACAAAACGTGTGCTTTAAATTGGTATTTTCTAATGAATACCTCAAGTAATCCCCGAAGTTTCACCTATCTGTGAAATAAGATGGCCACAACACAATAAAGCCGGCGAAATCAATTGCTAAGTAAATTGACAACCATACTTGAAATTATCCGTTTTATGAAATGTCTATAAACGTAGGGTGTCAATTTGCTTAACAATTAATTACCCTGACTGCATCTATCATAATACCTATTATAAAAATCACCCATTATTTTACTCAATACAACAATAATTAAAATTGTTCAATATAACTTGATTTCGGGTTTCTCGACCGAAAACGATCGCAAAATTAATGTGACAAATTGTCAAGCACGCGAACACTGCTGATTGGTTGAATGATTTATCAACAGCCAATCACAGCAGTGTACCTGTACCGCGTGCATGACGATTTGCTACATTAATTTTGCGATAATTTTCTTTCGAAAAACTGTCCCTAACTATCACAGATTATAATAATTTCTTACAATACAAACACCTGTTTAATCAATTCCATACTTTCCTACAAACTAGGTCCTCATGGCAATAAAGATAAAAATGTGATTACGACCTACATATAATTTTTTTTTTTTTTCATATATGAAACAGACACTTTTTTAAATGAAAGACATTCAAGTCAACATTTATCTTGTTAATGCCTAATGGGACAGAAATGCCTCATACTGCTTGGGAGTCGTCTCAGTCTGTTCAAAGCTTATAGTTTCACATTCTGTTCTGCATATACAACCTCTTTAACCAAATAGTTAATACTATTTGCTATCAGGTGTCTCTGCCAACAGTTTCTCAAGGTCCAAACCTTCAAACTTGGGATCAGCTTTGTTTGCCGCAGTAGCGATGAACAGCTCCTTCAATAACTCCAGTTCTTTAGTCAGTCTTTTTGTGGTGTCTTCAAGCTGTTGGTTCTCTTCTTTCAGCTTTTTGACGCGTGAGAATGTCTCTTGTGTCTGCTGTTTTGACTTTACTCTGCTTTTTTTGACTGCCTGAAAATAAAAGAAAAAAAGAATAAGTTAAGGGTTAAGCGGAGTGATGGATGGGCATTGCCGTCGAGGTAGACTGCAGCGAAGGTTGTGTGACGATCTGATCATGTTTGCGACGCCAACGTAGCTAGAGATCGCACAAAACGATGTTTGGAAGGAAAAATAAAAGTTAAAAACTAAAACCCAGCTACGAAAAAACGCTAACTACACACACTTATACTGCACAACTTGACGGTTCTAACGGTACCGTTTGTCAAAATAGCAGCAGCAGTTTAGGAGTTATGAAGGAACAGATGAACATACATACATAGCCTGTTAAAATCATAATCCTCCTTTGGCTTTGCCATAGTTGGGTAAAAGGGGGTGGCTTTTGCCCAGAGGCGGACACAATGTAGGGTGACAAAAGAAAAGGGTTAAGCAAAGTTATAGATAACAAACACTAAAAGAAACGCGCTATATTGGAGTATATCAATATATTAGCTCCCGATGAAAAAGGATTACAAATAAAAAGCATATGGATTCCTGTGCATGTCTGCCTAGCCCTTCAGAAGTCAGGTGTGAACTTATATTAATTGGAATAGTATTGTATGTTTTGTCATAGTTTTTGCCCCCATGAAAAAAAAATCTAATTTCAATTTTTAACCAACTTCAAAAAAGGACAAAAATCTATTTAGTATTATTTGAAATTAAGTTAACTTTGAATAATATAGCAAATCTATGCTGCTGCAAAATATTATTATTTTCTTATTGGAACAGGAATGATCAGTTACCATTATCACAACAATTTCATCATCTTTAAACACAACACCATGAGAATTTTCAGTAAAAATTGTTATCGAAATACAGAAATGAAATAGATCTTATCTAAATATTAATAAAATAATGATAAATGATATTCATTTCTGTAACTGGTTAAAAAAAAGTAAAAGTGTTTTTTTACACATCAAAATTTTATTATGTTTTAAAACTAGATGAGTTTGGTGTTTCCTAACCAACTATGCTGAGAAGAAAAATCAAAACAAACTCAGAGGTCACAGTCTCTTTTGAAGTCCAGACATGATCTTGGTCAGGCCATATGTCAAATCATCAGCATCAATATAGTTCTCCTAAAAGACTGCTCATGAAAATCAAAAGTTTACAATATTACAATCATTGCATCATCATTACAAGATGTAAACAATTGCACAATAATTATGCTACTTGATGCAGCAATTGTTACAATGCCTAGATATGACATAAAACTACCAAACTGCACTGTTTTGGAGAAACAGCATATATGACAACCAACACAGCTTTACCGAGATAAAAGGGATATACAAGTAAATAATTTTAAATGCAGTGCCTTTACCATTATTTTTTTAATGAAGAGTTGCTATATATTTCCATTTCTTGAAAGGTAAGTAACTAAGATTCTGTACATACATATACAATATGTCTGTACACGGTGTGGCGAAAATTAAGGGTACAAACCATCAAACTGAATAACTTTCTCCCGGGGATCAACATTGTAATTGCAAAAAAAATATCACAATTACGATGTTGGTCCCCGGGAAAAAGTTGTTCAGTTTGATGGTCTGTACCCCCCCCCCCCCCCTTTAAGTTTTGCTATTCTGAAACCGGATATCCTGTATATCTGCCTATCCTTTTCCCAACTATGCTGGGATCGGCTTCCAGTCTAATCAGATGCAGCTGAATATTTTATATGGAGCAACTGCCTATCTGACCTGCACAACCCAGTTACTGG
The DNA here is from genome assembly GCA_947568875.1 of Fissipunctia ypsillon. Taxonomy (NCBI): domain Eukaryota; kingdom Metazoa; phylum Arthropoda; class Insecta; order Lepidoptera; family Noctuidae; genus Fissipunctia; species Fissipunctia ypsillon. The sequence continues at coordinate 11,213,501 of OX387663.1, read as the reverse complement.
GTAACCCTTGGTAAGACTGGTTGTCAGACTTTTGGGCTTCTGAATACCCATAATGACTGTCAAAGATCTACAAATGACAGCCTGGATTAACAGCTTAACATGCTTTCTGAGGCACAGCAGGGTCTCGATCGATATGTAATGAATGGTCACCCATCCACGGAAAAATCTCCACAAGCGTAACTCAACCTTCGATCGACCCATGCGGCTGTTATCATTTGCCACAAGCCCTTAGCGCAAGATACTGCACATGGATTGAAATTATTTAGACGATGAGTGTTTCTTAATATCTCATGAAGTATCTAAGATTCTAAATAAATAATTATGTAGCATAGACTGTGTACGCTAGCAACAAGAGTTTGTCATCATGGCCTGATTATGGAAAGAGAAGGGTCCTTACTTCAGCAGAGGACTATTTTTAGCTCACTTTTTTATGGTTTAACATTTTAATCAAGTACATACCTCATTATTTCTCTCCCTCTTTTTTCTGTACTCGTCGTCTCCCTCATCAGCGTCGCTCGCCCCTCGTCTTCCTCGTTTCACAGGTGGCATATCGAACAAGTCTTCCAAATCGAATAATGTCATCAAAATACAAACGACTTAACGCCGGGAACAGAAATACAGAAATTAACTGTAAATCACTTTTAACACACGCCTGCAATAAAACAGAAAAAGAAAAGTTAGTAAACGAGAAGTTAAAAGTTTCCATGAAAATTATGACGCAATTTTGTTGTTGAAACACGACATCAATTCTTTTGAAATATACGTTACCAAATTAAGATGCGGATGCTTTAAAGATACTGCTTTATCCGACAATAGTTTTCATTTACTGGGTTTGTAGAAAAAGCTTTTAAAGGAATTTGTGGATGAAAACGAATAATTCAGAAGTTCAGAACTGAATGATGTATGTATGTTGCCATTCTATGTTTTTGGACTCCCAAATAGTCCCAAAAAAATGCTATAATTGCCGGCACGAGTCGTGAGCACAAATTCCATGGTATGGACGGCAGCACATCAAGCTACTACAATCTGTCAAATTTCTTTGATAGATTTTCAACTTTATCGCTAAAGCATTAGGTTCAAGGTTGATTGGGAAAATTTGACAGTTTCTGCTGGCGTCTGTACCTTTAACTGCCCTCGTCAGCGTGCTCTTGTATTATTTTTTAACTGTATATAAATATGCTTGATCATATATTGGTTTCATTGCTCCCGCCCGTGTGCAACCTGTCGTGATAGTAAACAAGATTCATTAGGTTTAAGAGTAGAGTTTGTGCTCATGACTCGTGCGGGCAACCGTTACTTTTTTCTGAAACTCATAAATAAATACTTGGTGAAGCGATTCAAAACTACCTCTAAAATTATATGAAACTATTTTTAGCTAAAATAAGCCGAGTTTAGACCTAATCAAGTTTGGCTTTTAAAAACGGTGATACCATTGTACCCACAAATGTGGGAACTCTCATCTGATAGGCAAGACAGCTTTCAAGCTGTCAAACAGATATGACGTCATTACTGATAGGGATGGGTTGTCCAATATGTTATCGACAATCGAATCTGATATGTAAAGAATCGAGTTACTTGAATGTACTCGTTAAAAATTACAGTACAAGTACAATTAAATTACATTAAATTACTCGACAAAAATTATACTTACTATTGAAAGCAAGTCTTCTCTCTTTCTTTGTTCTAACTATAACCCAGTGTGGTTTATTAGCGCTGGCTTCTGCGGTGCTTCAAATCTCCAATTGATGGAGTTTAACAACAAAATGAAAAATTTGGGATGCTCAATGGAAGGCCTGTTTTACTATCTTCCAGATATGTAATAATTTGAATTTCGGGGGCTACCTTAGCGATTCCCCTTAAGGGGAAGCGCCAGGTAGCCCGCAAAAAGTATTTGCGGTTACTCTGTTGCGAAATTTTGTAGTGTTATTATAATTCTGTAAATACATATTTTTTACGGTCGCGAATCATGTTTTGGTTAACATACAACCTTATACTGACTTGCAAGTTGCAAAAAACGAAAGAAAATTTTAATTTCGCGTAATTAATTTCTCAAAAGTTCTAAATGTATTCGGTCGGTGGATACCGTGTCCAGAGTCCAGAGGCGGTGAAACAGGTTCTTAGGCCTCGTTTATGTGGACGCGGGGCGTCGAGCGTCGCGTGCAGCGTGACGTCTCGCGGCGCTTCGGACGTTTTTTTCCGTTCATAGACAGGCGGCGCGTGCTGCGGCCCGCGTTATTTCACGCGCAAAGACAAACATAGGTAACTAGCATAGGCGAAGCGCGCTAACAACTCCATTCTTACCGGCTTCCCTTTGGAGGATCAGAAGAGTAACTTTACGTACCACCATAGAAAAATAGCACATTCAGTAATGTCTACGATTGCCAAATAGTATATATTCCAACAACAACGAATTATTCTAAAATAAGCCGGCGCCACAACGTGGTAATCGTATTTGTATGACTATTTGTAACAACAATTTCTTCTTCGGCTTCCCTCCTACGAAATGTCAAGCGTCGCCATTGGTAACTAGTGGTTTCGTTTATGAAGGAGCGGAGCATGCGGAATAGCGGTACCCGGCGCTGTGTCTGCCACGTCGTCTGCAGCCTCGCCAGCGGCTACCCCTCACCGCACCTCTCCATCCCCTTCCTACACCCATACGAAGGGCACGCGGAGATGGTTGCTGCATCACCCACCGCGTCGCCCGTCGCTTCATCCACCACATGCGACAAAACAACCGCGTGCAAAAACGCTTCTTGAACGCTCTATTTAAACCTCGCCGTATGTTTGTTTCCGGCAGCCCGCACGGCGCCTGACGCCCCGCGTCTCCCTGAACGCGCCCTTAGACTTACGGGGTTATTTACAAAATTAAAACGACAGAAATTATTTTGTAAAAATGTATTTCCTTTTTCATTGTTTCTTTAGTTCACTAGGATTATTTTACCACAGTTGTCCGATATTTTATTTAGAACATAATTAAGTAATGTAAAGCTGCTAAATCATATGCATAAACAGATACCTATACAATAAGGACTAGGTACCTAAATAAAAAGAAAACCTCATACAATCATTTTATATTATCACCTAACACTGTAGGTATAGGTAAGTAATATTAAAATGAAAAAACAACGAGATAATATGCGTAGTGGTGCGGTGCGTTTTTATTTTGCAATAATAATTCCTTCTTTCAATAATAAATTGTGATGTTATAATATACCTTAGCTGTTACACTAAAGAATAAGCTTTGAGCTCAAAATTTCAAGTCGTGCATTAATCATAATTATGCACGGTTTTCATATATCCGTAATACAAAAAGAAAATATCTCATTACAGAAAGGTTTTATTTTAAAATATTTGCGAGTTTCGTGTAATAATATGTACAAAAGTAAATATTACACTTTTTTGGTATACCTATTTTCCTAAATTATAAATTTTCTACTCAAAATGCAAAGAAAAATAAAACCACATTTTCCTAATCAATTGTTATGATAATTGAATTACTGATCAGATCACAGTGTATTTAATGTAAAAGTTTTTATTCCACATTGTTTGTACCATTTTTTTTTATTAAGTATTCCTTTAGTAGTGTAAATTATTGCCTCTTTTGTACTAGTGTTACTAAAGTGGAACTAAATATTACCAACATTCAACATTTTCTCTGATAAAGGTGCATTTATTGGCAAATCTACAGCTTAAACGAAGAGATATCACAAACTTTTAAAATAACAAAACCTGTTTTTTCAGCGATACAAGTATATTTGAGGCAGATACCTATAAGAGAAAATGTTGTGTGAAAACATGTACCTATGTAGAAGAAAAAACTATAAATTAATTAATTAATTACAAAATGCTAGATTTTTATGTTTGTTTCTATCGCAATTTAGTTTTAAGATCATAATAATTATTATCAGTACCTAAGCACTACGACCGGCTACAAGGTTCTTTTGGAGCGAAGCCGAAATCGGAACTAAAGCCGCCATCTTGTTTTTGCAACACATTTCACAAAACAATTTGCACAAATGTTTACCAACAGCGCCCCCCTGTCAACGTCATTCGAGCGCCAAAAGCACAGAGTACATTATAATTTTAGCGGTCCAAAAATTTTTTGTCATTGTAGCGGTGTTTGTGCATTTTATAAAATAATGCAATATTATTGACACAGACATTGTTAACATTTATCAACCAGAGGTGTGTGTTTGACTAAAATGCTGCGTAATTCACGTGTCATCTCACAAGGCATTATGTTTGAAAAGTCATTTGTATAAAACATTTTTATGGCAAGCTTTTATAATAACTTTTGCTTTTGTTTTGTTGATTGACATTATAATATATAATAAGTTTCAATTTTTATTTTGCTACTTCTCTACCGCTCTATTATATAAACAAATTAGTAACTGTATTTTGGGTCATTCTGCTGAAATTGTAACATAACGCATCCCCGGTGCGACACTGTCACTTATGCAAAAATGTAGTTTTTATTTTTATTTTTTTTATTTGAGATAGGTTTGCTCTTGACTCTAGTCTAGGTCAGAGATGACAGAGACAAAGTCGACGATGGAGCGAGCTTACCCAGAAGAAGCCTGTTCACTCTCACTTTGAAGAGATCGGGGTTGTATGCGTTCGGAAACACAGACGCAGGCAGAGAGTTCCACTCCTTTGCTGTGCGCATCACAAAAGACATGCGCACAGCAAAGGAGTGGAACTCTGCCTGCGTCTGTGTTTCCGAACGCAGTTTTTCAGGAGAAGCATTTAAAACTTTGACACCTCACAAAACAATGACTTAAGAATATATAGATGAGATGAACAGCTTATACTACAACGTCGAAACTATGCGTACTACAAAAGTAACATTATCGCACCAAGTAAAGGGGTGCTTTAGGATCATTTTAGATATTTAACACATTTTTGCATTTTTTGCAAAAGTGACAGTGTCGCACCGGGGGTGCGATAAATAAATTAAATGTACCACTTCTGTAGTCCGAAAACTTCTATTGTATTATTAAAAAATGTATACAAATTAAATCAGTAGAATGACAATATAATTAAACAATTGTAATTTAATATTCCCCATGGTACAAAATAAGTGTCAGTATCAGTATACATAGTATACAATAATCCTGGTTTATTGCCACTACGCACTTGCAACCTTATCACTGTTGACTGATAAATTATACAATTTAAATAAGTATTATGTGTACATACTTTGTCATTACATATAGTCGTCTGGTTTATAATCGCCAGTACATAATAGCTATTAACTTCTTCTAATTGAGCCACAGAACACTGAATTTAGCTGTCTCGGTGATCACTTTCACAATATTTTGCTATCTCAACCACTACTTACGGCAAGTCTATAGAATAAAATTAATTAAAAAACTATTTCTTATCCTCTGGTATATCTTCTAGCAGCTTGCCCAGGTCTATCCCTTCAAGTTTTGGATTGGATGCGTTTGATGCATGAGCTAAGAACAGTTCTTTAAGAAATTGCAGCTCTTTTGTTAGTGTTTTCACTTTTTCTTCCAACATTTGGTTTTCTTGTTTTAGTTTGGTGACCCTTGAGAATGTTTCCTGTGTCCGCTGTTTTGTCTTGAATCTGCTCTTTTTTACTGCCTGGAAAGAATAAAATTATTGATTATTATCATTTTTAACACTTTGCTGAGCACAGATCATGATTATGTTGCATCATTTGAGGTCTTTGTAAACAATATTGAGTGATGACATAAAAACAATTAATATTTATAAGTACCATTATTTTTTTTTATGAAAACCAACACTACTAATAACTACTATATCTTAATACTGCAATATCACAAATACTAAATTAAAGAAAACTGTGGACTGTATGAGCCTTGTAGTGTCATTTTGAAATAAACAGTACTATGATAGTAATGCAAAGTTATAGTAAGACTATTGCATAATGATTACGGAACATACACAACAAATTTCACAATATTTTTCATAATCTTTTTATAGATAATACAACTACTCTATTACTATTACTCTACTCTATAAATACATCAGAGATAAGGAGAATATTAGGATGTTTAGGATGGTGGTGTGATTTACGTAAAAACAACTGGGGTTTTTAAACTCTTACACAATAATTATTAATTACAGACTATTATGGGCTCATAATTTATACACATAATTTTCCTTATTGTTTCCTTCGAACTAAGGTTGGGTAATCCCTGAAATTACTCATTAAGTAAAGATGCAGATCATTTTATTTTTAAGAAATAAGATGAATCATATTCTGGTACAATAAAGACAAAATAAAAAAAAGAACATCAGTAACTATGGTAACTGTAGAAAAACACTATGATTTAATGTTTTTTTTTTTACAAAAGTATTTTAGTTATATCAAATGAACATAATAGTGTCCCATTAAATGGATTTCTATTTACTAAGCCCATTTCCAACCCTAGGTTCATCTCATAGACACACACAGTAAGAATACGATTAGCCCAAGAAACCAAAACATAACTCCCAGGGGACTCTGCATATGACTTTTAGATATACCTGACCCACTTGCAAACAATGAGCATGCTCTTAATCGACTTAGACTGTTTTAACTAGTGGAAGCGATTACTGCCTGGTTTCAAGCTTGTATCTTTCTTATCTTTTCTACTAAAGTATTAAAACCCTTACCTCATTATTTCTGTCCCTCTTCCGTCGGTAGTCGTCGTCCTCATCGTCAGCGTCACTGATTCCTCGTCTCCCACGCTTGTTAGGAGACATGTCAAAGAAATCTTCGAGCTCGTCTAATATCATCAAATTGTTTATACGACAGACGCCGCGCTTTGCTCACAAATACTAAAAACTACTTTGAACACACTGCTATGAATAACGGAGATTTTGAGGAACTACAGGACGATTTAGTAATAGTTTTAACGAGAAATTGAAACACTGTTGGTGAACTGGATCACTTTTAGTTTTGTGTTATTGCACAACTTACAACTTGCTTCACAATGCAAGGCAGTTCTGGCGATACTATGTAAGAAACTCTTTGTAAAATTTTATCTTGTTTCACTGGATTTGAAAACACAAACAACAATAACACGTTTGCAAACTGTTTATATATTTACTCATGTTTATTCAGTTCCTGATGCGTAATCACTGCGTAATAGTCGAAAGCAAAAATATAAATAGCTCAGGAAATGTCAGTTGACGTCATTTGAACAAGTTTTTGACGTCATCACGTCACTAGTCGTAGGGATTTCATCATTCGTTTCATGAAAACAATAACGTGATGGATTCTAGAAAGATTTATTATCGATGAAAACATCACCGATGGTCTACAAGCTCTTTTTTATTTTTCCTTTCGCAGGTGGCAGGCAGAAACTTCTCAATAAATAAGCAGCACCTTTGTACTCAAAAGTTGTATGTTGTTTATATATGTATTTTACTGTATTTACACAAATATTTAATAAATAAAAATAATTTTATTTAGAGCTAATTATAATAGATTTATAAATAGTTTCAAATGTACTAAATGACTGAAAAGATGTTGCCGTTTATTTATATTATGATAATTAAATAACGTAATTGGTTTTCGTTCAATTTAATCGATGCAATATTATTATCGACATTGGGATTTGATGGAAAGTCGCTATCACATCTTTAGCTAACGTTTTGTCAAACGTGACTGACATTACAAAAGCTGCGTTCAGAAACAATTGATTTGGATTCGTAAGCTGCGTTCACGTAATACTTTGACTAGGTTAAAGGTCAGAGCGGCAATTCCCGTAATTTTAACAACGTTCACAGCCAGAGGGACAATTCTCGTAATTTTAAGAACATTCACAGTCTGATCTCAGTCTCATTAAGTCAAAATACCTTTAATTTCCCTACATTTTTGACATTTGATTGTCGCTGAGATGAGATTGCGACTAGATTTTGAACGTTTTTAGTTACGGGAACTGGGCTTCCGCTTTGATCTCAATTTTACTAAAAATATTTCTAAAATAGGCAGCAGGTGGGCAGTAGTAATTTTAAATACAAGCGCTGACTCAAAGGCGTTACGTTTTTCTGAGTAACGTATCTTGCGCATTTTTACGGAGAAAACTATTCGTGCGTCGGAGCTGACACACACACTTTTTTTGTCCAAAACTAATACTTTGTTCACAGGTTGTTAGAGTCGAATACGGTATCAGTGGTGGTGGTAATTATGATAGTTGATGGGATTGAGTTTGAGACCGAGGAACCGTCGGTGCGACGACCTGGGTTAAGGTCCTAACAGGCCGTACTATTACTATCCCTTATGGTAGCAGGAAAGAGTAGGATGCCAGAGGCGCACATAAGGCCTGGAAAAATAACGTGCAATGGATGACCTCCACCAAGCATTGGGTGAATATGAGTTGAAGAAGAGTGACACACACACACAACCAACCCGCCAGTGTAGGCCCAAAGTTAATCTGATTAACGATTAAAAATTAATGATTAAAAATCATAATCAAAAAATTTGATTATGATTAATTAATCGTAATCAAATTTTTTGATTATGATTTTTAATCATTAATTTTAATCGTTAATTTGATTATTTGATTAACTATTGACTACTCATTTATTTATTTAAATGTTCTCCCGATTTTTCTACCGATTTTAAGTTGGCAAACCTTTTCATGTATGCTTAATTTTACGGGGAAGCCCTCAATAGTATGTATGGATGGACCTAGTGCAGAATCTTCCATATATTTTGGGGAATACCCTTGTGTCCTACAAGGGGGCTTCCCGCTCCGGGATTTACCTGTCTAGTCTATATAAATAGGAATTCGGTATTATTTTTTTCATTAATTTTCTTAACTTTGGAACTAACAGTCACGTTTTAACACTATCTGGCTGACACACGCTCGCTTGCACTCGGTTGGGGATAATTTTTCCAGATTTTGCAACATTTTGTGATATTGTTTCACTCAGTGAGTAACTTAAAAACAAACATGAATTGTGATCATGACTCTAATAGTAGTGGTGTTTCAAATGATCCGTCGGTGTCGGGAAACAATTCCGAGAATTTAACAGTGCAATCGGAATCAGATCTTTCTTCTTCTGCTTTATTTGACGGTACCTATTATAAGCTTCTACTAGACAAATGCACAGACAAGAACACAGTAGCAGTTTGTATGAAGTGTTCGGACCATCAAGTAAAGAAGTTAAGGGCTATGGCAAAACGACATCTAACTTTTTGGGACACTTAAAACGGAAGCATGGCGCTGACACAGAAAAGGAATGTAAAAAATATATGAAAGACAATAAGCGAAAGAAAAATAAAAATAATACAGTTCTGACTTCAAGGCAAACTCCGAAAACACCTATAACTCAAGAAACTTTTGACCGTAACTTAGTAAATTATTTCGTTAATTCAATTATTGCTTTTCGAGCCGTGGAAGACCCCTACTTCATTAAGATGATGGAGGATTTAAATGTGACAAATAGTGGAATCAAGATACCCGGGCGACGTTCTCTCAGAAAAAAAGTAGCTAAACAATCATTCGATCTGATTTGCGAAATAAAACAAAACCTAGCTGCTGTGAAATATTTGTGCACCACCGCTGATATATGGTCAGGGAAGAAAAGAAGTTTTTTAGGTGTTACAGTGCACTGGATTGATAATAACTATAAGAGGCGTTCTGCAGCTTTAGCTTGTCGCCGATTTAAAGGGGCACATACATTTGACCGCATAAAAGATTTGCTTCTGGAAATATACTCAGATTTTGATATTGACCCCACTAAAATAGTATGCTCTGTTACTGACAATGGGTCAAATTTTGTGAAAGCCTTCAAGATATTCGGAATAAATACGACATCCTTAATCGAATATGATGAAGATAATGAATCTTCAAGTCCAAGTAGCAGCGAGAACGAGTTAAGTGGAGAAGAACTCGAAGTGACTGAAGGAGAGTTCGGCACAAGACAGGAACACGAACATGATGATCTTCTGTTAGAAGCAAATATAGTAGACGACCATTCACAAAACAATTTGTTACCATTTCACTTTAGGTGTAATGCGCACACTTTAAATTTGATTGCTAGTAAGGACGTCCAAGCCTTGTTGACTGATAAATCGACATGTCTTGGAAAATTGCATTCCACAATAATGGAAAAATGTAACGATTTATGGAGTGCTGCTGCTCGCCCAAAATCAGCTGAGGTGATACATAACATTCTTGGACATACGTTAACACGACCTGGCATAACTAGATGGAATAGTTACTATGACGCTTTGAGAAATATATTGAATATCAGAACTAGTTACTCTCAACTAGCTAGAGCACTTAGTATAAGAAATCCATTACGAGACTGAATTTCAATATATTGAGGAATACTGCCAATGCGCTGCTCCAGTTGCAACTGCTTTGGACATATTGCAGGGCGATGACTAATTTTATGGAATATTATTACCTTGCCTGCATGCACTAAAAAAAAAATTACAGAACTACAGACTACTCCAAATCTAAAATTCTGTGAACCACTTGCTGAAAAATATCTACAAAGCGTAGAGAAAAGATTTGAAGAGTTTTACACTCTTTCGAGTGAAACTAGTAAATATGCAGCCGTTGCAGCTCTGTGTTACCCCAGATTAAAAAAAAAGTGGCTAGTATGTCTAACTGCAGCTGATCAAAAGAAGTGTATAAACATTTTTAAATCAGTCGTAAGGAAGGAAATATCAGAAATCCCAGAGCTTTTAACAGTCAACAATGCAGCCAATAACACACGCCACCAAGAAGACGAGTTTTTTGATTTCAATTCCGACTCTGGCAGTGAAGCGGAATCAGTTGATGATAAAAAGAGAGCGGATATGATAATTTCAAATTTTTTTGCCGAGGGAAGCCAAGAACGGGAGCTTCTACGAAGTTATCCTGTTATAGGCAAAGTGTTTATTAAGAACAATACACCAATGCCGTCCTCTGGCTCGGTAGAAAGAATGTTTTCTTTTGCAACTATGCTAAATAAACCTAGGTCACACAAATTATCTGACGACTTATTTGAAAAAAAAGTAGTTATGAAAATATGTAACTTGAACATCAAGAAATCAGAAATGTAAAGATCGGAGATTAGTTGATTGAAAATATTCTTCAAAATTAGAATTCAGTGTATTTGAAAGTTATAAATTATTTTTTTGTTCTTTGAATAATTAATAAAAATATTTTAATAAATGTGTCATTATTTTCCATCATTTCTTTTATATAGAATTAATAACATTGATGGATGTATTAGTTTACAATCAAGTTAATCAATTAATGATTAATGATTAACGTCAATAATCATGATTAAGATTATTTTTTTAATCATGATTATTCTAATCATGATTAATTTAATCTGATTAAAATTAATTAATTGATTAAAAAATTAATTGATTAATGCCAACACTGCAACCCGCAATGGGCTTGCATGGTGGATTACGATACGGCCCACTTCCTCTCAATGATAAGAGGCCCGTGTCCTAGATATGGGAACATTATTAGAGATATAAATAAAACAACAGAATATCAGACCACAATATAATTCTTTCTTTACGATAAACTTCTAACAATTTACGTAAATCTTATTTACACAATTTAATGGAAGCATCGAATGCTAAACTTTCTAATACTGTAATGCTAACCATTGTCAAAACATTTTAAAACTATACAGAATAATTAAATTGAAGGTAAAATTCCTTAATCGAGACATTCTTATTCATTCGATTTCATATCTACTATTAGTAAAGAAACAAACACAAAGAAATTATTCATGTTACATCACATCACAGAAGAAAACGAGCATAGTCATAGTCGAATATCGATTAGGAGTCGACTACCAATCGGAAGCAATCGTAAAAATTAAGTAAATGCGAAATGGAAAGTATAGTTAATTCGGAATCTAGTCTCAATGTATCCCTCTTAGAATAGTGAAACACATTACGGTATCACACCGAAACAAGCCTCTCTCTTTTAGACCGAAAAGTACAATACAGAACGCCGCCATTTTGTAAACCAACAGTACAAGCAATGTAACACTACATCTGGCTTTCAAGAAATTGAGCTATGACAGTAGTTTTATTTCTAGGTAGCTTAAAATCTGCCGTTTATTAGTAACATTTAAAACGCAAAGTTAGGGTTTTAAATAAACAACGACCATACAGCCAATCAGAACGCAGTACCCCGCTTCCTCATACCTCAGATAGTTGACAGTGCGTTATAGCATTAGGCGTCTATGGGCAATAAGGTCGTTGTAAAAAAATATCGGACTTCTCGCTCGCACTTACGACCCATAGCGAGCAGTGTTATTGTTATTGATTTATTACTCTAACTTTGCGTTTGTAATAGGCATTATAGTAAACTTCATCAGTACCTAGTAACCGAGCTCATAATAACCAAGGTTCCTTCTATCTGGCAAAGGCTTGAATTAATCACAATTCACACAAAAAGGCAGTGATCGTCATACAGCAATGTCTACAGAAAATCTAGATTCTCCTATTATTATCACAGAACATACAAATTGAAATACAGAACTTATATCTTTATTGAAGTCGGTTAAAACTGAAACGACAATCTTTATGAACCAGAAATTCGACAACGGATTAAAATTATCATCAGTAACTGAAAGAAAAACAATGAATTCTTACCTTCTAATGTTAACCTATTGAGATTAGACCAGTCTAATGGTTATTTACATATTATTATGAACGATTAAATACTTTAATTGTTGCGTTATTGGAACTATATTTAAATATTATGCTTTAAGACATAAAACATATTTCGATCTTGTTATTTTGTTTTTAGTCCATGATTTTGAATATAACAGTTTTTATATTGTTTGACAACTACGTTGATTTAGGAAAACATGAGGAATGAGGTTGATCTAAGCTTAATTGTAAGCTCAGTAGGCCGAGAGGCGCATTGTTGTATTTTTAACGCTTGCCTCAGCGCCGAAAGTTGAAAATCCAACAATGCATTAATATTTAGGCATAACATTTAGGTGTTCTAGTGTTAGTAAAAGCAGCCATACCTAAGAGTCATTCAAATCAAAGCAGTTGCCAGACATATTGGTAAAATACTTAATGGCCATAAATTGTATGAAGACCAACTTTACTTAATAATTTATTTAATTTAAGTACTCACTATAACAGGAAGGTAATAGTTATGGCATTTTACGATGAAATGCAATATTGGTGCTGATTCGCTTGTACACAGAACTAAACTAAACTGTTACTAAAATTTCTTTAAGCTATTCTGCGAACAAGATTCTCTAAACTTAAGGTGAATCCGCAAAGGTAGCCCGGTTTTTTGCAATTTGCAGGTCAGTGTCAGGTTGTATCTTGATCAAAAGATGATTCGCGACTATAACAAATAATAAATATTATACAAATATTTACATAAAGAATCATCAATACATCTCTCTAAGTTAGATTTGTTCTAAAATGTCATACTGGAAGTGGATTTATCCACTTTTTTTCCAAATCACAATGTAGTATGGACGCCAGCACATCAAGCTACTACAATCTGTCAAATTTCTTTAATAGATTTTCGACTTTATTGCTAAAGCATTAGGTTCAAGGTTCATGACAACTAATTTTATTCCACACCTTTCTATTCGCGATTAAAAATATTTTGATTTAGTTTGACAGTCAAAATTTTAGGTGAAAAACGTCAAATTCAGAATAGCAAAATTACCATTTTCACTAGATTCATTATCTAAATGTCATTAGTGCTGTCAAATTGCTGTGATTTTTAGTCTAGTTTAGAGAATTTTGTGACAAGAGAATCGGCATCATTGCCAATAGGTATAATTATAGTCAAAGAGTTGTGTAGGGGCATCAAGAGTTATTAATTTTCATAAAAAGACATGGTTTAGTCATTCCATCGTGAAAGGCAGCACAGGTCTTCGGTATAATATACATGATGACTAATTTGAAACATTGGAAATACATATGTTAAGGTTCACTATTAACAACTGAACTAAGTCCACTAACACTGTATTTAAGTCAAAACATAGATAAATAGATAATTAGGTAAATATTTTTGGCACAAAAATACAGCATCAGATATTTTGATCCATTTTGTGCTCCCAAACCGGGTATAAAGGTACGTACATACTTTATGCCTTATATAGCTAGAATAACATCATTAACTAAATAATATAGATAAATACAGATTTGAAAATATTTAAGACAAATCCATAACAGGAACATTTTTTTACAAATATTTCGTATTTCATTCTGTTTTTTTTTTCACTGCGGCTGAGAGAATTTATTTTTAGACTTGAACTTTCTTTTCCATTTTTTGCTGTCACAATAACAAACAGTTTCAAAGTATATTTCAGCAATTCATTTCATTAAAACATGAGTAGAACTACATTACAATAAAAATATGAAAGCCCGTAGAAAAAATAATATTCAATTCGAAGATCTATTTAGACAAATCAACAGACACAAATATGGCGCCTTTTCTTATTGGTTTATTGTACATTTAGGCAGTCATAAATCAACAATATGTACAGTTACGAACATAAATATATTACCATGAACAGCTCGGCAATAATATGTGATTTCATGATTCATTCATTGATAGGTATCTGTCGTCAAGATGACGGCAAATATACGTGATTATTTGTGGAAGACTTACAACAAGTGGCAGCCCAACTAAGTGACATTGAAGGAACACCAAAACTATCTGACAAGATAAGCGACGCTAAAATAATAATTTAGGATGCTGCATCGGCTTCAAAAAGATTGCCTTCCACAAATGATCACATAATTATATTTGCCATCTTGACGACAGATATTAATGGATGAATCATGAAGTCACATAGGTATTATTGCCGAGCTTTCCATAGTAATATGTTAGTTATTTATGCCCGTGACTGTACGGTACCCGGACTCAACAATATGGCCCACCGACTTTTAGAAAACGAACGGTTCTGTACAGCGTCTTCTCTGTCACTCATGTGTCTCTTTCTGAAGCTCCGTGGCTCATATTAAAGCGCAGGTACCGTGACATTAGATCGAAATAAGACCTACAACAAGAAGTAACATTAGTGAAAGAACTTACGTATTTTTAATATAAAATAGGTAAATAAATAACTATTAAATCAGTAGAAACTGCAGGATAGTCAAACTATTAAATTAAGCTCTGGTCACACTGAAATGAATCGTGCCAGTTTGAACAGCACCCTAGTTGCGTAACACACTAGCAATCACAATCTGAATGATTTTGAAGCAAATTGCTAACCCATTGCTTCATATTGTTCGAAAATTTTGTCTGTTCCACAACGTAAATAACGCAATGAATGTTGTTGAACCGTCAAAATGAAACCGATCGCTACTGTAAGTTGACACAATCGGCGTGAGTGAATTTCGTCCAGTATCCCGTGCGAGATTCACTTCATTTTGTTCAGAGCTTTATGTTTTCCATTTCGAAAATAACATTCTTCTCGCCTTTACTAAGCTCGCGACTTGTACACAATTGTCGAGATAAAAATACGTTTTACTATTTACAATCAAAACTTTCAACTTTTTATGGCCTTTTGACCAAAAATATTGGAGATAATTAAATTTTTAGGTACGTATTCTTAGTTGAAACTAAATAATAACACATGGTTGGATTTTTATTAATTAACTTAGTCGATTTCTTGACGAGTATTCTCATGTATTTAACATCGACTAACTGATCGATTAGTGACTAACTGATCAATTAGTAGCAATGACAGATGCCAGTCTACATCACTAAACTGTAACACACACACGATGAAGTTCGAATGCGGTTAAAAACTGAAAACTCGTCATAAGTGGCAGCACCGTATACATAGTCTAGAAACCTCCATTGTTGTTTCTGTGAAGTAAATAGAAGTAGCTTGTTTACCAAAAAAAATATGGATAGTGACAGCTAACTATCCAATTCTTGGACTAGTGATAGTAGCGACATCTGAAGTAAGCAAGTGACAGTTTTTATCCCCATTATATCGGTACACAGTTAATTAAAAAATCAAGATGTTAAAATTGAGCATGCTGCATTATAAGCTAAAATACAGACGTAGAACAAAACTGAAAAATGCATTGGGGTTTTAGTAAGGCCATTCATTACATTAGGCCCAGTGTCTTTTAAAATTCCAATCATGCTATTATTTAATCTCGTTATTAAAAGGTTTAAACTTTAGAATAGTATTATTATGTCGATGCTTACTCTAAGAACCGTACAGACTAGTGAACTAGTATCGCTTAGTTACCAAATACCAGCAGTCGACGGCGATCGCTCGCCGTGTCACTCGTCCAGATACGCACAGCCTTCTCATAAAATAGTTATATCTGTTTTCACTAACACTAGGCGACACCTAAATTAATGCCTAAATGAAAGCGCACTGTTGGATTTTCAACTTTCGATGCTGAGTCGAGCGTTAAAAATCCAATAGCACGCTTTCGCCTAGTGTTCGTGAAAACGGGTATTAGTAACTTAGTCGCACTGCTCATTTGCTGATGAGCTTTGATCGGCTACGAATTTATTTCATGTGTGAGGGTTAAATTGAGTGAGATCTTGAGTTAGTTGACCATTCACTAATTTTGCTTCAAGCATGGAACATATGGGCATAAACCAGACAGAATATTATATGAAACAGTCACTATGCTCTCTGGCCGACTTTATATCGCCAGATAGTCGATTTTTTTTTCGGTGGTCAAACTGTGCGAAGTAAGCAAGAGAATTTTCTCACTTCCAGCCCTCTTTTTATTTTATAACGTGGCAATTAAACAGGCAGGCCACTTAAAGGTAAGTGGTTACCGTCACCTATGGCCATCTGCAGAACCAAAGAGATTGCAGGTGCAATGGCATCATAGAGACAAAGTTGAAAAGTCGCATGCGGCACCCATAACTGAAAGTCTTAAGGTACGAGTTCGTAGCTAACTGCAAACAGCAGCAGCAGACGACGTGTCGCCGTGACACTAGTGGTTTCTATGTATTTCTATGAAATACCTTCCGCAGCTAGCGACACGCCCGACTACACGTCGCACGATCGCAGACGATGTGTCGCCCAACGGCCCGACCGCAGATCAGTAGTGCCACCGACGCTGGAGCGACAACACGTTAAATCTTTCTAAAAAAATGAGTTTTTCCGATTTCCGAACATTCAGAACTGGAATACGGCGCTACCGTCTGCTGCAGCCATCTGCAGTTGGGATCGGAATCATGTCTGCTGCAGACGGCTACGATCTCGTACCTTTATCAGCCGATCTATTCTGTAAAAATCTCATCGTAAAACATAGGTGAAGTGAGCTTTAAGTGAGCTGTCAATGTGCTGCGAGATTGAATGACAGCTTACTTCACAGAAGTTTTCACGGTACGTTTTTCAGAATAGCTCCGCAGATTCTTACATTGTTGTCAAGTTTTAGAGCCTGTGTTATCTGGACCAGATCATCTCAATAATCAATATTAAAATTTATTTATTTATTATCATTGCGAAGACGTTTATTTATAAATGAAGAAGTAATTAAATATCGAAATCTAACTTTTATTAATCGCCTAAATCTAGTCTTAGTTTTAGGAATTAGAATTAAGCGTCATTTACATTGACGTATGAGCAACATTTGGTTCTCTCATTTATGTTATAGTAACGTTTCTATAGTCGATTATTCAGTTTAGTCGAGTGACTTTTTAGTCGAGTAGCTTAATTTAAATTTTAGTCGCATCCTATACAGGTACTTCACATTTCGATTATGAGGAGTATGAATATCGATTACACGTACGAATCTCGTTTCTGACATTTCATAGTCATTCTTAAATCGATTATTACAAGTCAGTCATTGAGCGTATCTTTAGAAATCGATTTTCGAGTTTCAAATCGATTCTCGAGATAGAATTTTTCTACATCCTTTATCCTGAAATCTAATTAATAAAATAATATTATAGCATCTTTAGCAGGGTTTACAAACATTTCTACAGCGGGACTATTCTTGCAAATTTTCCTACGACAGGTCGATCTAAGTGTACTAGTGTTGTACCTATCTAAATCTTTCCTTGGGGCAGTGCTATCTATGTGTGCTAGTGATGTTCACTGTGGTGGCGGCATCTGCGTCTTCCGGCATTGACAAAGCCACTTAATTATGCGCGCGTTTCGTTCTACGACGCTAGGGGGCTCTGTGTTGCGGTAGATCGGTTTCTGAACGCCTGGGCCTTGCACCTGGAATATCATCATAAATATAAATGAATGTATAAACATAGTCAAGCCGTGGAAATCTAGAACCTCCACATTGCAAGGAAGCTAGAAAATATACCTATAAAAAGGACCTTTGGTCGACTTTCGTGAACAGAATGGTTATCCAGAACCATTACTATAATAAGCCTACACGTTTCCACTGCTGGGCCAAAGCCTCCCTTCGTTCCCCATCTCCTCTTTCATGTTTGCTTATCTACTACAATTTTAGACCAATCCTATAAAGCTCAGCTCATCCCACCATTTCTAGCCAGTCGTGTACAACCCGCATATAATCTATTTCCTCACCGTATAATCAGCAGTAGCTGCCAATTGGTTGCTGTCCACAGTGGAAGCGGACGAGAAGAACACGGGGCTATCAGGCGGCGCGTCCCGCACCAGTGCATCATACTGGCGCGGCTCCAGGCCGAGTCTCTCGAAGAACTCCTGCAGACGTGACGCCTCCTCCGAGGGACTGTCGGGGGAGTCCTCACCCTCGCACGGGGCTGAGGCCGGGCTGCGCCCGTCGGAGCGCCGGTATCTGGAAGGGATGGAGGTTTTAGAGTGCGGAACTAGATACAGAATAGAATAAAATGCTTTATTATGTACACCGGTGAAGGAAAACCTCATGAGGAAACCTGGACTTATAGTTAATATAAGTCTGAAAACGCCAACCCGTCTTGAGCAAGCGTGGTGATCAATGCTCGTGCCTTCTCTTTATGAGAAGACGCCTTTGCCCCGCAGTGGGACATTTATAGGCTGGTATTATTATTAATATGTACACCAGAGGAATAATTAGGTATATTGTACAATATTTTTTAAATTGTCTTTTTTTTCATTATTATTTTATTGTTGAGGCTTTTGGGCGCTTTGTATTATTTTATATTTATTTTGTAATGTGCGTCTTATTTGTGCAGCAAACACAATATTTCTTACTTTATTTTGTTGGCAATAATATAAATCTGAATCTTTTCTTTTTGTTCGAAGCAGTACTGAGAAGTGACCGTGGAGTCGTTCTATTTCCTAGTTATGCGACGTTATTTAAGGTTATTTGTTTTTCCCAGTTCCAGCCCATCCCAGGAGTCTTATAACACCAAGTTTTCGAAGCCATGACAATTTTGGAGATGCAAAATGACCGTTATTTCGATGGTATTGTAAGTACTCAATACTTAATACTCAATACATTTATTTGCATTCCACAATGTAAAATTAGGTGGTAGGTACATTATAAAAATATACATAATTGTAGATCATTGTGGACCCTGTCGGGCACAGCAAGATAGGATAGAGGAAGAGGGCTATTATTATATTATTATTTGAAAATAGTAAAATATACATGCTTTTCTACTACTCACTTCGACTATGATTTTATTTATTATTTTTGCTATTCATTTTTAATTATTCATTTAATTTATCATTAAAATATTCATTAATATTATAATAGCATTTATGGATTAGGTATTGTTTTAGTTTAATTGTAAATATATTAAATTTTTGTTCATTTTTAATTACTTCCGGTAATTTGTTATATATTTTAACTGACATTACTAAAGTGCTTGTTGAGTGCATTTTCAGCTTAGAGCCACCAGGTAGGTTTAGCCTATAGTAGAGCTCGTCTAAGCTGAAATGTCGCGCCCCACTAGCGCATTTACCGTAGTTTACTTACATTAATTTAAGTTTCTAGTGGGGCGCGTCATTTCAGCTCACAGAACACATAGGTATACCCTTTTTTTTGGATGGGAAATCATCAAATGACTTCTCCCGCTCTGGGCGGAGCGGGAGGGCGTGTCAGACTTTTACTGACTAAAACCCACCCGTGTTCCTTCAGTTGTCTGTGCCGGGGCCACGGCAACTCTTTCGAACATTTCGCGACCCTAGCTGGAACACATGAACCCTAGTTTCAGCTTAGACGAGCTCTAGTACAGTTTAGGTACTACCCCAAGAGGACTGTTTCCACTCTCCTTTATTTTTATTAACCTCTCAAACAGAGCACTTGCCATCTAATCTTCACCAGCCTTGGTCGACTGGTAGAGAATGTCTAAGGCGTCTTATAAGACCATGACCAAGACTAAGTCCGCCTTTGTACCTTTTTTGAGTGTGAAAAGTTTAATTAAATAAAATACTTATTAATTTTATTTAGGCATGGTTTGTCCAACTTCATGAGAAGACCTTCCATTCTTTTCCAATTCTATCGATATCAAGCTTACGCACTGATTTAACTTCATCCCACCATTTTCGCCTGGCTAAGAAAAATTACGTAAAATATATGAGAGTGTTTCTATTTACAAGAATGTATGTGTTACCTATCCGAGATGTCAGATTTGGAGCGCAGTATGGGTCGGGGTCGCCGCTGCTTGTACCGGAGACATCGCTGTCGCTTGAACGTGCCCAGCGGTGATGTCACCTCTTCTGACGGCTGGCATATCTAGAAGAAGTAATATCTTTGTTAAAATAGTATCTAAAGAAAGAAAGGAAAGAAAGAAAGAAAATACATTTATTTAATGAATACGTTTCTTTAGTTAATTTTAATGGGCAACTAGCTTCATCTTTCTGACTAACTGACCAACCAGTCCGACCATTTGACAATTCAAAAGTGCCTGTAATTGGTTTAATTGAAATAAATGTTTTGAGTCCGGAGTCTGCAATTGTGCCCGATTGATGGCAATAGGACCGTAGGATCGCCCCCTAACTAGGTACACCTCTGCCCAAACCTTTGGGGAAACAAGGCATGAGTAAAGATCTAGCATACCTACCTACCTACTTTAAAATGAAGGCCTTAGAAACTGATCATTTTATTTTCGTAGTTTAAAAAGATCAACTTAGTTGGTTGTCAGAACTGACCTGCGTGGCATTGACGTACTCCTGTTTGTCATCAACACGTGGTCTCATACGCAGCTCCTGGTACTGCGGCTGCTTGTTCACTACCTCGGTGCTGGGCTCATGGTACCTGTAGAATAAATAAAATAAACGCAATCATTAACTGTGTAGTCCTTGCTAACACTTAGGCAAAATATAGTGCTATCGGTCTCTCTATTACATCCAATATAGTCCATTTATACGAGTATCTGTTCTTTATATGGTGTATATCTATCTCTCTCTACACAGTATGACAACGTTCAAACTCGTTCAAACGTTTTCCAAAAACAAACGATGGAACCTTTGAACTCTAAAGGTTCCATCGTTTGTTTTCGGAAAAACCGAACTTTGCCGAATTAAGTCTGACTGGTCCAATAGGGGAGTGACGGAATTAGTGCGTCAATCTATAATAATTTATTTAGGTGGAAATATAAATCGATTTTTATTGGTCGATAGTCACATTTTATTTGCTATATTTCGGTTTTTCCGAAGATAAACATTGTAACCTTTGAACGTTGTCGTACTGTAGGTACCTATTTTTTTTTAGAGTGTTGTCAAAAAGAAGTTATGTTTTGTAACATCTTAAAGCTCCTTTAAAGAGTAGATACTGCTGAAGACCAAAGATATAAATATGTCAAGACAGACCGTCAAAGCTGTTTTTTTTTTTTTTCCTATCAATGGCATCTCGTAGTTGGCCAAGAGTGGCCGTGACTACTTAACCGGTCAATCCTGTGGCTGCCTTAAGCTAACTCAAAGCCTCCAGCCAGGGGCGTGTTACTTACATTACTAAGTGACTGCGCGCTAAGGGCACCCCCTGTGGGGTACGAACCTCGGCTTAGGGCGTCACTGGGGGGACAGCAAGTTGGGACAGGCTGGATCAAAATTGGATAATTATTATTGTCTGGGGAATTTAAAGCTACAGGCTCAGCTTCGGCGCGGGCTGGCGCTTCTTCGAGCAAGGGTCGGGGGGAATTATTAACTCGGGGTTTTCGCGCTGGACCTCGGCGGCGGGGTCGGAATGTCGGTTTTTTGTGTTTTTGTACTGTACTAGTAGCCCTATTGCTTTCCTGGAGGAGGGTAATAGGGTCGTCTGGGTCTAATAGTGTGTGCCTCGGACGGCGGACTTTACTAATGTTGGAGGGGGTATATTTAGCGGCCTCGACAACTAGGGGGTTGCGATGTTTGGCGGCGGTTTCAAAGAAACGCTTGGAGTTACGTTTCATGAACTGGAGGATGGTGGGGATTTTGAGATCGAGATGGAGGATCTCGTTCCGGACATAGAAAGGGGATCCCGTGATCATTCGGAGGGCACGGTTCTGGAGGGTCTGCATCCTATGGATGTGGTGGGGTTTTGCGTGAGCAAAGACTGCACAGGCGTACGTCATAATAGGGCGTATGCACGCCGTGTAAATGCGCAACTTGCACTTTAGTGACAACTTGCTTTTTGCATTCATTATCGAGTGGAGTCTACCGAGAGCGAAAGCGGCGCGCGAACGAACCTTCTTTATGTGCTCTGCGAAGGTGAGGTGCTCATCGAGAATCACACCTAGATATTTGGCTCGCTTCTCCCAAGGGATAGGCTTACCGAACATGGAGATTGGTCGGGGGGGCTATGGCGCGGTTTTGAATAAAGAACCGCTTGACTTTTGTCGGGATTCACTTCAATTCTCCACTTCCTGAACCAGTCGCCAAGTTTGGTGACCGCTCTTTGGAGAGTGAGAGAAATCGAGGCTTGTTTGGTGCCCGAGCAGTAAATGGCCGTGTCGTCTGCGAACAGAGCCAACTGTGCCTTTTTGCTCCTGGGTATGTCGCTAGTGAACAGCGTGAAGATGAGGGGGGCAAGCACAGAGCCCTGGGGGACGCCTGCGCGGATAGGGTGGGGGGAGGATAGTGCTCCTTCGATGCGATAGCGGTCAAAGCTGTGAACTCGGCGAAAAAGCTGTGAACTCGGCGAAAAAATAGCGTCCAACTGTTCGCCGCAATTTGCACGCACACTAGAAAAGCACAATGACTGACGCCAGTGTAAGACGTTAGCTGTCACGCACGCCAACATAACAAAGTTGGCCTGTTTGTTGTAGTTCTTTTGCAGCGCGACACTATCTAAACATATAATATATGTATATAATAAAAGCTGAAGACTATGGTTTCCGGGAATAAAAATCGGGGGGATATATGTGAGACCTAAGTGTCCCCCCTTGAAAACTAAGTGTTCGCATACCTACTTTGTACTTTGCACTATAAGGAGGTCTTGCAGCAAAATGCTTTATTTCTGAATGTAATATTAGTGGTCTTTCAGTCCTTACCTATTATACTCCCTTGCATACTCCTTGCGGCCCACGTTGAGGCACTTGAGCGGCGTCTTGTAGGTGCATTCGTAGTCACCGTAGTCGTACGTGGGCGGCTCGTCTTGGAACTGCGGCGGGGGAGCGCTAGCCTGGAAGGGGAACCGCAATAGATACATACAGTCTTTCACAGTGATTTTACCTCTGTTCTCTGATTTGGCAGCACTGTCAAAATCACAGTGATCTTTATTGTCGTTATTATAAGGTTGCTGTTGGGTTGCTGCAGTCAGAGGTTAAGTAACTATGAAAGGACTGGAGCTAAACCACGCTCTCTCTAGCTCTTAAAGCAGTATTATTTTAATCTTACGCCATAGTGAGAAAGAGATGGACGTATAAGTCTTCCATAGCTGAATCTCTTTTTCACACTGAAGTGAATTAAGATTAAAATAATACTGCTGGTTGGCCCCCTGTTAGGTTTTAAAAGGTGTGTTGGGTTCCTGAAAATATCAAGTCTTCCAAGCTTTTTGTACGGTGAAGGTCGGGAGTAAAACTCGACTTGTTGGTTGAAACCAGACGCTGGAATGTTTATCTCTTGTGTTCTCTATCAGTCACTTCGAACTTGCCTTGACTTGTAGCTGTGTTTTTTAAGTAACTACTGTTGATTATTTTGCCGCGAAATGCATTTTGAAATTCATAATAGTTTGGCCATTGGGATCAATACATTTCCATTCAAGTCTAGGTACTAGGTTTTTGTAGTTAAAAACAATAAGAATTTTTTGTTGGAACCTTGGTTTTTGATGGGCTAAATCTTAATTACCTGGAAGTGTATCCCAACTCTGGGCGCATGGGCATAATGATGATGATGCGCGTGGTGCTGTGGGGGGGCTGCGGGGGCTGGCAGGGCGGGAGGCTCGGGGGCTCCGTCCTGGAACTGTGGGGGGGCTGACACGTAGCACTCCAGGGACGCGCCGTATTCTGACACGTAGGAGTTGTAGCGGCTGTGGAGATAACATGGCAGTTAGATTTCTTTCCGCATATCTTCTCGCTCTCGGGAATACGTTCGAGTTTTAATTGAACATTCAGCGAAAATGCATAATTGCATCGAACGCAAGTACCTATGCACATTCACTCGTTCACCAAAATGTAGGCCAGTTCGCGTTCATATCTCTTCGGAGACACCACGTACTCAAAAACCATTACTATTTTGCCATTTATTGTAACCACGCTTGGTTACTATTTAGTAATTCAATATAGCTATTTCCCTTATAAATCAGGACTTTAACTTTTACCAAAGTAACATATTTTTACTACCATAGCGTCGAGCACTACTTTCTGCAATTATAGTTTTGTGTATTATTTGACGGTGTTTCTTATTTTATTGAGAGATAAGAAGCTTTTGCTTGAATAAAAGTCGACTAAAATTACAATTTGTCGATTGGGCTAGGAAGATCTAAGCCGTTTATTTGTCACGTGAAAATAATTGTTTTTGGTCCTTCTTAGTATTTTCTGGTCCTTCGAGCCGGATGAGCGACTAGTTAAATTACTAAACGGTTATATAAATATTAGGGTATGTAGTGCTCACCTGGCGTGTTCATGGTCGTGTTGCGTGGAGGACCCGGAGTCGGTGCGTCTGTGTTGATGCGGCGGGTTGTGTGCGGGAGCGCTGCGTTGCGTGTAGTGACCGCTCGAGCCGCCTGAGTCACGAGCGAACGACGACCCGCAACGACTAAAATAGGTATAATCATAAGTAAATATTGATATTTACTGTCTCGTTGGTCTAGTGGTCGCGAGCGCTACTGCTGAGCATGAGGCCCTGGGTTCGATTCCCGGGTAGGACAGTGTTATTGGATTTTTCCATCTGGAATTTCTCAGTAGCAGCCCGGAGTCTGGATTTGTGCCCGGTAGATGGCAATAGGCTCGCCCCCTATGTGACTTAAACCTAACTGGTAAAATGTGGGCGTACTATAGGTGCACCTCTGCCTAACCCTTCGGGGAATATAGGCATAATGTTTTGTTATGTGTTAAATATTGATATTATGAACTTTTATGTGATATGCTGGCAAATAGGCTAACCAAGTAGATGAAAATTGGATATTGCTGTCTGTTTTAAAAAGTGATCCAGTGCTTCATGGGCTTAGAGAGACATCGTTAAAATGTCTCGTGTAACAGTAAAATACTTATTTATGCTACAAGTGCGGAAAATAAGTGATTTCCGGCGAGTGGCATTTTTATTCACGAGCGAGTGAAGCGAGTGAGTGTATAAGTCTAATTTGTAAAACTTTTCTCAAATAATAAAAACTCTGTGTCGGGCTGATGACGGAGTTAAAAATTAAAAAAAAAGACACTGAAAAGTAAAAATCACTAGTGTGAAGAAGTGGCACTTTCCGCCCAATTTGGCTGCTTGGAAAAAGCTTTCGAGCACATGCATTGTAAAATACGTTTTTTAGCTTAGGTCCTTGGTGCATCGTAACGTTAATATTTTCGTAATCATCTTACTGGCTTCAAACACATGAGGATTTTGCTGCCTACGGCTGTCGACTGAACGATAGTTAATCATATTTACCTGTTATAAGACTGATAGTTGTCTTCGCCTGGCGAGGGATGCTCCGAGAAGGCATCACACGAGGACATGAGCGAGGAGTGGTTGGAGCGCGTGCCCTTGGAGGAACACGACGCGGTGCGCTGGTGCGTGGAGTGTCGGCGGCGACGCGGGGAGCGCCCGAGTGTGTCTGTGTGGCCTACGTTTACGCTGGGGGTTGACGAAAACGATGCGTTAGGAAGAGTTCAAGAAAGTTAGTTAAGAACATTTTCGAAATGTCTTATTTAAAAAAAGATAATTGGAAATCTCTTTTTCTATGGAAAATTTAAAATCGGTCGAATTTACCTTGTAATACCTACTATTTTTCGAAAATGTTTTCAATTAACATTTTAGACCTATCCTGCTTATGCGTAGGAAGTTTCATTAAAATCGGTTCATTCGTTTAGAAAAATAAAGACTTGAAATTTTGTATGAAATGCCGTACGTCTTAAACGACTCTTATTAGACTTCAATGAAATGATTACCTACATGCAAAACTAATACCATAATAACCATAAAAAAAATTGCTCGATTTTACAAATTTTTATGACAACTCGTACTTGATAAAAAAATTAAGAATGTCAAAATTGTTTTCATGAAAAATATCAATGATTACTAAGATAGTTTCCCTGTTTTTCTTATGGATTCGGATTTTCTCATAGGTTAGTTAAAAAACACTATTTTCTACTAACCTTTGTCTGCGGCTTCACCCGCTTGGAATGAATGAATGAATAAAATGCACCGACCCCAGCGTGGTTTAACCAGACTCGATTACTCGAATGAACCCAAAGATTCACATTAGCCCCTGTAGCCTCATGTTTCATGGGGCTACATAGGCCATTGCATATCAAGGAGTAGACCGGGGGTCGCGGTAATGGTAGGGAAGACGTGCCCTTAGGATATGGAAGGATTATTAGAGTCTACCGAGTATGCACCCTAGAGTAAACATTGGAATAGCCTGCGGCTTCACCCGCTTGGAGGTCAAAAATTATCCCACGGAAATGTACTACTGTAACGCGCACGCCAGTAAAGCTCCTAGTAGTCGGCGTGATTTTTTCCGACGTCTTCAACAATTATCGTCATATTTCAGCCAATTTACACAAAACCTTAACGAATTATACAGGGTGTCCAGTAAATAGTACGACATAGTGCAGGGGGTGAAAGATCAAAACAACACAATATATGTTCCGCAAAATGTTACGGATTTACAGTTATACAAAATTTTCCAAAATATCGAAAAACCTCTACATTGAATCAAATTTTAAGCATCTCGTTATAAAACATTCCTTTTCTAGTATTTTTTTTTACATCAAATTATTCGTGAATAGTTTTTCTACTCATTGATAAGTCTTTTATCTATCAAAAACAGGAATGTGTTCAAGAAATACATCTTTTTTAAATATTTTTCACTGAACGATTTTCTTAACGTTTAACCTGCAGTGGTGAAAGAAATCCGTAAAAAGAATCCGAAGAATATACTAATATGAAACTGTTTTTAGTTGAGGAATTGAGGTTTCAAATTCAAATCACATAAAATTTATAGACCAGCGGGTTATAATGAAATTGGCTTTAATGACTTATTTTAGGTTTGGTTTGCATGACATATAATAGGGATGATGACTAAACATTTTTTTGTCCGATACATTGAGTTTAAATGTGGTATGACGTCACGCCTTGCTGGATTTTATTCTGAGTTGTGTATGACGTAGCGAGCCTCCACTCCCTAATTTTAATGCGTTTTATCTAAGTATTTTTTTTATTAATATGATAAAGCTAAAAACACATGTCTAATATTTTTGTTATTATCTGACTGACGGACTAAATAGAATTTCTTTCTTTTTACCCAGACATCGTCCCTATTGGACGTTATTGAGCAGGTAGTATGAAAAGTTACACTTACTGTTCAGGATAGCATCTGGTCTGCGTGTGCAGATCTGGCAGAGACTTGTGACTGTTGATGTTGGGACAGCCGCTGTCTTCCTCTCGCATACTCGGCTGAGAGTGCGAGTTAGACCTGCACATACAACTGCGCACTTATTATTGAAGAAATGCTTCGAATAATTACAAGAAAAGGAAGCAATTGGAAGTTTAGAAACTCTTCTGCTGTCATCATTCGATTCCCTAAAAAAAAGGGTTGAGCTGGATGGTGCTGATCCACGCATCATGTTCGTGAACGGGCGCCGTCAGTTGAGACTGGTCATCAGTTAATCTTATATTTTGAATTGTTTTTTTTTACACTGTTCTCACATATAGAAACAACAAGAATACCCAGGATTTTGTAATAATTTTGACTTATCCTTGGAGTTTCTTGCCCGTTCTTCAACATAGAGATGTACCTACGTTTTGGAATGGGCCACTAGCTTCAACTTTTTAACTGACCGACTTTTTGACAGTTCAAAAGGCCTGTGATTTTGGTTTATTTGAAACAAATGCTTTGAGCTTGAGTTTGTCAAAACCCGAATTCTAAATGTATTGGCCTAAGTTGATCATCATAACACGGTGTAGGGGACACCGACGCGCTAACTGTTGCCAGGAATTCAGCACAAGATTCTAGTGTTGAAGTTTTTCGTCGGTTATTAAAAAAGAAATCAGCTGTTCGATACATTATGACCGTCTAGGTATTGCACTTTTGTATGAAACAGCAGATTTTTTTTTCTAGCTACAGAACTTTCAAATGAAAAAGACTGTCTGTTAACGAAGTTTAATTAAACCGATACGATTTTAGTTTTCAGGAAGCTCACAATTATGTTATGACATACCTGATGTACCGTGGCGCAGAGTGTGCGTACTGCGCCGGCGGACTGATGGCGGCCACGGGGTCGGCTGGCGAGCCCGAGCCACTCACTACGGGCTCAGGGAGCTCCATGTTCTCGGGACTGGAGTGGGAACTCGCTGGAAGATCAGAAATAACTTGTTAGATCAGATAGAAAGATAATTGTACACTGGAAGTCTATAAATAAAGGTAAACTCTACAGGATTCTACAACAAAAAGGGCGTTGCAATGAGTGGTTTTATCGCCATCATCGATTTCTGCCAGATAACCGTAGAACACACCCCACACCTTTTTATTAACACTACATACATACACAATACATAACATAATGCCTATATTCCTCGCAGCATTGGGCAGAGGTGTACCTATAGTACACCCACATTTCGCCAGTTATGTTTAAGTCCCATGTAATAGGGCACGGGCCTGTTGCCATCAACCGGCCACAAATCCAGTCTCCGGGCTGCTACTGATAAATTCCTGATAGAAAAATCCAATAACTTAACACCAATGCCAGCTTTAGCAACTATAATTTTTTGAATCTATCGGAAGTTCGAAACCCATGGACAGAAGGACCAAAAACCGTCACAACTTCACAATTCATTCTACCAAAAACCAAAAGGACCAATATACTTACGCATAGAATATCCACTTTTAATCACCACTTCACTGGGCCTCTGCCGAGGTATCACAAAAGACTCCGGAAAGAACACCCTCGCGTCGCCAAAGCTCAAGGGCCTGTTCATCTTCTCTCTATGGTCAGGGTCTGACTTCTGGGCCTTAGATCCTGAGGTTCCTGATGAGGAGGTTCCCGAGAATGTTCCGGAGAAGGTTCCTGAGTTGTGCTGGGAGCGAGGAATGGTTTCCCGTTCTGGGTAGGAGTCCTTTAGCCGTCTTGTGTCAGCGTATACTTTGTGCGCTGAAAGTGTACCTGTTAGCGAAAATAGTAAGGTTTTATAGAAGTCCTTTAGAAATAGAAATAATATTTTTATAATTTTTTATTTTTTGGGGTTCCGTACCTCAAAAGGAAAAACGGAATCCTTATAGGATCACTTCGTTGTCCATCTGTCTGTCTGTCAGTCTGTCAAGACCCTTTTTTCCAGGAACGCGTGGAGGTATCAAGTTGAAATTAATATCAAATACGTAGGTCTACGATCCCTTGGAGTCAAGCTTCTACGTCAACGCAATAAAAAAATACGGCCGTTTATGCGACATTGTCACTGTCCCACAAAAAAATCATCATTCCATTTTTATTTTATCGAGTTTAGATGGCGATACCCATTACGTCTGCGGAACGCTTCGCTTGTTCGTGCTGTACCTAAAAGGTTCGATTGTAATTTTCTAGAAGCAATTTGATATTGCCGCCTTATGGAATCCAAGTTGTAGTTTAATTCCTTCCTTCGCAAGTGGGAAGATGTAACTAGAACCTCGCAATGCGGTGCTATCTCGACGGTACTGGAGCGGGGTGTGGATGTGGAGCTGTAGCGCAAACTATGTCCGAACTCATATCCTGCCCTCTGTGCCCCAAAAAAATGCAGCCGTAGCGACCTCTACGCTGTCTCCGACAATGCCGTAGAAGTGGCGAAGTTTTGGACCAACAAAATTTACACTGTCGTGCCATCGACACGTCGAAGTGGAATTCCTACTGCTCAAAATTGTAAATTGTTCTGTCACTTACAAACAGCAAAAGGCGGCGAGTAGACATTCTCCCTGCTGTCGGCATGCTCCAGCAGTCTTCGCAGAGTGTTCTGCAGCCCCTCGCCTGCGCTGACCGCGCGGCGGGCGGGGCCCATGCTGCGGGTTGTCGCGTCTGCAAATAGTGGGATTGAAGTTAGAATATCCTAGAGCGACCTTATTGGTGATGTTCTTTAGGTCAAGTGCAGTGTACGTACCACCAGCACCCTAATTGCGTAACACACCATCAATCACAATCTGAATGATTTTGAAGCAAATTGCTAATCCATTGCTTCATACGTTCAAAAAATTTGTCTGCTCAGCAACGTAAATAACGCAATGAATGTTATTGAACTGTCAAAATGAAACCGATTCCTACTGTAAGTGTGTTACTGAATTGCCCCGCAGATTTGTATGAACGTAAACGAAGTAAAAGGAGTATGTAAGGATCGTAGCAGGTGGCGTCCTGTAGTTTCTATCTACCCCTATGAGAAGAAGGCGTGAGTTATGTATGTGTATGTAAGTTAGAACACTGTGTAACTTCTGTATTACTATTTTTTAAAGAAATTAGAGGAAAGCATCTGGACTATCAACCTGCCTAGCCAAACTATGCTGGTGTTGATTCCAGTCTAACCAGATACAGCTGAATATCAGTATTTTACATGGAGCGACTGCTTATCTGACCTCCACAACTCAGTAACTAGTTAATTTAATAGTAAGACTGGTTGACAGACTTTTGGGCTTCTGACGACCCGTAACGACTGTCCAAGATCCACAAATGACAGCCGACACCAACGGTTTAACGTGCAAAGGAAAGCATCTGGGCTAATAGTTTTATAATCGTAATATCTTGTTGGTTTCGTGGTATCTTGGGAGGTAGTTGAATTGGGGTGTGTAAGCAACTCTTGGATATAGTTAACAGCTGTTGTTTCATTATCCATCATCATTAGATCAGTCGGAAGACGTCTCATGGATCCAGCAGGTCAAAAGTATTTTCTTTAAGTTTAGCACAAAGTTTACTAACACATTTCTGATAGATGTTTCATAATTGTTATATCATAGATATTATCACTTAGCTCCACCCAAAGAACATGTTTAGAATTTAAAAGGTAGGTAATTGACCACAGTTACTAATAGCTAAGCTAAGCTGTGTTAGATAATAAATGATGTTTACTAAAACAGATGTTTTTCAAGCCCATAAAATCTGATAACACCATTAATTAAATAAAGTAGGTACAATCTCATGCACAAATCTGTTGATTCGAATGCGGTTGACACTGATTGATAGTGTAGGTACAGACGCCAGCAGGTCAACCTATCCGAAACTGTCAAATTTTCTCAATCAACCTTGAACCTAATGCTATAGCGATAAAGTTGAAAACCTATTAAAGAAATTTGACAGATTGTGGTAGCTTGATGTGCTGCCGTCCATACATTAGGCATGAATTAACGATGCCGAGACTTCGCAATTAATCTTAGACGAGATGTCAAAACAAGGCAGTTTTATGCAGTGCGTATCGAAGCAAGATACATTTGTCTATATTGTCGTCATAACAAAAACCACGCCCGCATTCCCCAAAGGGATGGGTAGTGGTCAGCGGCGCAGCTACAATTATCATTAGAGTGAAGCCGAAGAAAAAATTGTTCAGTTCTCATAAACTCAGACAAAAGTCTGTATGTTTTTAATCTTATGATGTATTTAACTGTTATTAAATATAATTATTTAATGTGATGTGATACATAGTTACACACACACCGGTGTACCATATTATTTGTCAATAGTAGACATTAAGAAGAAGAGTGGTTGTTCCGTAGGGTAGCCGATAGGAATCGGGTTGTATGAAGACTACGCCCCTGGTAGTGGTGTAGGTTGTAGAGGTATATTAGAGGTCGCTAGGTATGTTTTAATGCCTTACGATTGGAGTTGATTTAATTGCCTTTAACCAAGCAGAAACCCAGACTCTTCAGGGTGAGAAATTCCCATTGGAAACCCAATGACAATAAACTAACCTGGGGAGAAAACCCACGCTCAGCACACAGACCAACGTCCAACTAATCCACACTAATATTATAAATGCGGAAATAAAACTGTCTGCCTGCCTGTATTCTGTAACATTTTCACTCTTTAAAGGCCGAGTGGATTTCGATGAAATTTAGCACGCACGTAGACCTTGATCTGGATTAGAACATAGGATACTTCTTATCCCGGTAGTACGGTCCCGTGGGATAATTTCCGACATACACGCGGGCGATGCCGCGGGCAAAAGGTAGTATAAATATATACTTACAAGGGTTGCAGCAGGCATCATTATTCAAGGTACCGGAGCTGACGAGGTGGCAGCCACCGGCCGCTATCGCCTGCCCCAGACCGCTGCTCATCTGTGAGGCAATATGAAACTGTTGAAGTTCTCGTAAACTTTGACAGTTATAAATTTTTTTTTTTTTTCAGCAACTGCTTGTCTTTGGTAATCATCTCCACTCTTGACTCTTGTTATGCTATATTTCAAAGGCTGTGTTTCAATGTATGTGTAGATCATTCACATTTTGCCATTTAATAATTCTGATTCTCTTATAGAGTTAGGGAGTTTATGTCGCAATTAACCGACTCCCGACTACTACTGAGCTTTCTATTCGAAAACCCTAACAACACTGCCCGACCCGGGTATCAAACCGAGGATCCAACATTCGAACGACCAGCTTCTCCATAACTCCTCAAAAGCCTCCTTAATCTGGCTTCATTAATCAACTCACCCTCAACGGCAACTCCTGCTTCCGATCCAGCACTGTTTCCGACTTCACATAGAAAGCCTTAGTCTCTGCCAGCAGTTCCACAGCAGACTTCCGTTTCTGCTGCTGCGGCTGCGCGAGAGACCGCGGGGCCGCCATGCCGTCCCTCGACTTGCGCGGGAGTTTGAAACTCGCGAACAATGAGTCTGCGAGACGACGCCTGGGGAGTGATGAGAAACTGTGATCATTGGATTAGTCTGCCTAGGTTCATAGGTGGGCAAAAGGGACGGAAATTTATGTTAGGGTTAAATCCATCATTGTTTTGTTGTGAAAAAAGGGATGGTGCAGTCTCTATGGCTACACATTTCGCTGTCGCATAACAATATTGATGGCTCTGTGTGGCCACTGTACCAATTCGGGAACACTTAATAAATAGTTTTCCCGAACTGGTACAGTGGTCAAGAGTGGGTAAAGAGTGGGTGAGTGGTTAAAATATATGGTACCAGTATTTTGACAACTAGTTCGCAACAGTGGAAGTTGAATTGATCATAATCATGGGTGGATGCTGAAAAATGCAACTTACTACGTAAATAAAGACATCTCAGGATGTTGAATTTTCTTACCTGGGCGGCGACTCAAAGGACCTCGAAAACGCCGGACAATTAGCAGCTCCCTCAAACTTCTTCCGCACTTCCTCGACTTTAGACCAGCCGGCTTCCACGTTGAGCCGGCGGTTTAGCGGTGTGGCTTGCGACGCATGCTTCGCCAGCTCTTCCCTAGTCCTCTTGACCGACACCTCGGGGATGGTATCACGGGGGCGCAGGCCCCGCGCCTCGTGGCATCTCTCGATGAACTGCTGTCGCCGGAGCGAAAAGTTCACTGATTGGTGATGATCTTCGTCGTCGTCTAGACACCTAGAAATGGGAATTAGAGTTTCTGTTTAACAAAAACATAGCATAATCAGTTTGACGTTGCCACTGCTGGGAACTCCTCCTCTCTGTGAGAGGGAGTGGGCCGTATTCCACCAAGCCATGTCACAGCTCTTCGATTTTTTGGTTCTAGGACAAGCTGGTGTCCTCACGATGTTTTCCTTCACCGATTTTATAGCATGGTGATGAAATAAATAACAAAAAGTAAAGTACCAGCTTGGGTTCGAACCAACGACCTACAAACTCGTAAGTCGGGGGCTGATACCAGCGGGCCACCACTGCTCATACCTCTATAGAGCTATGAGGAACACGGTGTAAAGTTGACTCATCCTCTATAGAAAACTTCCAACTTGACGGGTGTTGTGTCTGGTGGGTTATTGCCTAAAGGTTGAGTCGGGATGTTGTATATATATGTATATGCCAGGTGCGCGGTAAACTCTGCTTGCGCGATGCAGGATTTGTGTGACGTCAGGTCTTTGATGCGTAGTTCGCAAGTGGTGTTATAGATGCCGCCACACCTCGACTGCTGGTTTCTATTTATTGAAGTGAAAAGATGAGGTATCTAAGATATGCACCTGTTCGACTCACTCTATCGGAGACATTTACTGGGCCTAGAAATTTTCACGAAAGAAAAAATTGTACAGTTGATGAAACATGATAACAATGGGTTAGTTAGGATACCCAAATAATTGCGTTGATCTAGATTTTTTGCGCAATGTCACTGGAACTTGGTATTCAAATGCCTAATCTAAGTAAACCAAATAGTTTTTGTATTCTACGCAGCAAGGCGTGTTAGTGTTGTGTCATGCAGTAACTGAGTACTGCAATCGACTGGCATCGACTGGTTGTGCAGTGTCGCATGTATGCAGCTTAGCCTTGATTCTTGAATTACTTTTGTAAGTGCTTTAATGTAATTTTCTAGCTAACTAGAGACAGTACTTATTAGTGAATAGTCATGAATTAATGAGCGTGAGTCAGGTACATTGTCAAAGAAATTGAATTAATTTCCGTTCCTTTGTGAAAGAACATTAACTTCACGAGGTACTAAGAGGACTTAAAAAGGTCAGGCGTAATTTCAGAGGCTGGGATGTGCGGTTTTTGATCGGTTTCACTACCAAACAGAAGAGCAAACGGTTTTGGTCCTTCCAAGTTTTATCCAGGGGGCTGCGAGGT
This sequence comes from Fissipunctia ypsillon, assembly GCA_947568875.1. Taxonomy (NCBI): domain Eukaryota; kingdom Metazoa; phylum Arthropoda; class Insecta; order Lepidoptera; family Noctuidae; genus Fissipunctia; species Fissipunctia ypsillon. The sequence continues at coordinate 11,178,356 of OX387663.1, read as the reverse complement.
GCAATCTGGTCCTTCAGGAGTTATAAAGACCATAATATTTTTGGTCCTTCTGAGTCTTACGGGGGATGCGCTAAGGTAGCCCGCGAAATTTAAATTTTCTTACGTTTTTTGCAATATTCAGGATTTTGGTGGTCAGGGTCAGGTTGTATGTTAATTAGAATATGATTCTCGACCGTAACTAATATTGTATTTATAAAATCATATTTATTTTATTTCTTTATTTATTTAACTTTTTTTTTATTTGAGATAGGTTTGCTCTTGACTCTAGTCTAGGTCAGAGATGACAGAGACAAAGTCGACGATGGAGCGAGCTTACCCAGAAGAAGCCTGTTCACTCTCACTTTGAAGAGATCGGGGTTGTATGCGTTCGGAAACACAGACGCAGGCAGAGAGTTCCACTCCTTTGCTGTGCGCATCACAAAAGACATTTGGAAACGCTTAGTGCGAATTGGTGGGATAGCAACTAGGTAAGGATGGTAACCTGCAGTGCGTCTAGATGTCCGCTGATAGAAGGGGGCCGGCGGAATGAGGTCGTAGAGTTCTTGAGCACACTCCCCGAAGTATAGTCTGTAGAAGACCGTCAAGCAGGCAATCTTGCGGCGATGAACCAAGCTGTGAAGCTTGGCATCCACCAGTCTTACGTCGCCAATGAGCCTCTTAGCTCTGCGTTGCACCGAGTCAAGCGCGGCAAGTTGGCATTTGGCCGAGCCATCCCAAAGGTGGCTGCAATACTCCATGCAGGATCGGACTTGCGCTTTGTAGAGAATTAAAAGCTGTCCAGGCGTAAAGTATCGCTTCACCCTATTTAGGATGCCCAGTTTCTTGGCCGCAGTTTGAGCTTTGTACTCGATGGTGGCACCGAAGTTGAGACATGATGTCAACTCCATGCCTAGGAGCTTGAGCCGATCAGTTACAGGAACAGATATACCCCGAAAAGTAGGAGTTTGATCGAAACGACTCCTTTTAGCGGTAAAAAGACACGCCTGTGTTTTGGTGGCATTAAAAGAGACCAGATTATCATCACCCCACTGGGAGACAAGGCATAAGGTCAAATCTGTCCGCTCTACCATGGCCTCTCTCAAGGAACGAACTTCGGCCCCGCTGGTTTTTGCGCTGGACAAGTATCTCTCTAATAACTATTTATGTACACACAATAAAACATAAACAGATACGGTATTAAGAGTATTGATTACAAAGGTACTGCTTATTTTTTAAGAAATTTCTTCCAGCAGACCTGCGAAAGGGGAAATGAAAAAGAAATGTAGACAATAGTGTGTGAGAACAAGAAGAGAAGAATATGATTTAAACTAAAATATTAAATATACCACACATATATAAAGCAAAAAATAACAAATACTTAAATAAATAAATAAGCTATAAACCTATATATAAATAAATATATAAATTCTCACATTTGAGAGAAGAGGTAATGCTCTTTTACTCGATATTTGAATTGCGAAATAGATTTTAAATCTCGAATGCTAGGCGGAAGTGAGTTCCACGATCTTACAGCATGGACAGAGCAGGAATAAGAATAGTAGCTTGTTTTATGAGGATGGGATTTGAGGAGGGATCTAAGGTGTGATCTACACGGTGCGTAGCAAGGGCGAGCGTAAGAAAATCGCTCACGTAGATAGGAAGGATAAGACGGGTTGTGTAAGATGTTGAAGAAAAGACATAAAATTCGAGTGTTCCTGCGAAAGCGGATTGGGAGCCACTTGAGTTCCTTGCGAAGGTGAGAAACACGGTCATACTTTCGCAGACCGAAAGCAAAGCGAATGCACAAGTTTTGCAAGCGCTCAAGCTTATTTAATAGTTCCTCAGTAGCATCCAGGTAGCAGGCGTCGCATAATCTATAACCGGCTGAATAAGTATTTGTGCCAAAGGAATTTTAGTCTTCAAGTGCAGGAGACTTTGAAGGCGTTTCAGCAAATGAAATGAGAAATGTACCTTTCTACTGACCTCATTGACCTGAGCACGCCACGAAAGATTGGAGTCGATAATAACACCCAAATCTTTAGCGGTTTCGGTATAGTCAATGGGAATACCATCGAGATATAAAGGCATCAGAGATGCAACATCAGCCGCATTGCGAACGAATCTGTTGCCTATGATCATGGCCTGGGATTTAGTTGGGTTAACTTTCAAACCAAAAGACTGAACCCAAGCGCTGATACAAGCCAGGTCATGATTCATAGCAGCAATTGCAGAACCCGCCTCGGCTGCAATAAAATGTCGGTAAAGCTGCAAGTCATCTGCGTAATCATTTATAATCATTAGAATCATCAATATAACTTACCTAGCAGGCTGTGCAAGGTGCGACCTGCAGGGTTGGTAGCAGGAGAGGGCGGCCATGTCTCGGGCGGGGCTGCCGGGGGAGGCGCGGGGTGCAGGGGCCGCCGCCGGCGCCGCTCATCATTCGAACCGCGCACAGGAGTCACCGCCGCTACTATCACTGGCTTCTGGAACAAAGAAGAGGTTATGTCAGAAGCTTCAACAATATTGCCACAAGGAAGAATCAAGAGGATTGCCTCAATGACGAAGAGTCTTTAAACACGGGAGGACTCCATTACGTCCTAGTGCGTTGGTATCCCAATATAGAAATTCTAGTTTCATGTTAGTCAAAATTAACAACTTGGCAAATAAACCGTTGTAACTCTTTTAAAAATGGATTCCTCTGATCATATTTGAAAGAGGTTTTCCAAACAAGCAGTTACCGTTTTGTAAAATTTAAAAATCAATGTTGTCATGACAATACTGATCTTGTATTACTTTTTAAACCGGCGTAAAATATGATACCTATCCTTATATGCGTACAGAATACAGTTATTGTTGACGCAATTGATAATGAGGTGTTGAAGAACGCGTATCTCAGCCATAAAATCACGCTTTACAATTCTGCTTATACCGTACTACCTTAACCGTCACGTTCAAAAACCGCTTTACATTTAATTTAACTCGCTAGTCTTTACATAACCTGTCATGGATGTAATAATGTTAAATATTTGAACCCAGTACTTTCACTGAATGACGCGACAGTTCCTTACCTACTGTTAGATAATATTTAAGACTAATTTAATAGTAGAGAAAACTATACTGTAATGTTTAAAAAGTGAGGAGTTACTGATGTTTTATGTTCGTTCGATGACTGTCTGTTAAAGAGCATGATTTGCGAAATAATGTAAAACTGCTAGCGAATGCTGTCATGTCAAATTAGAGATATCTAATTACCTATTGACAGTACATATTGTATTAAATGGCTATGTAGCCAATTATTAGCTAAGGCATTATATGAAAATGATCACGTCAGTAAGGAATTCTATCAAAATACTGGGTGGAATAAGACAGGATAACGAATCTATGATCCAGCGGGGCAATTGCGTAGCACACTTATAGTAGGAATTGGTTTAATTTTGACGGTTCAACAACATTCATTGCGTTATTTACGTTGTTGAGCAGACCAATTTTTCGAATATATGGAGGAATGGATTAGTAATTTGCTTCTAAGAGTTGCTCAATTATAGTGCAGGTCTAGGAATTATACAGCAGGGATCATACGTGTGGCTAAGTGACCTGCTAATTGACGATAAACAAAGAGCATTTAACATTAAACTTGTTCTGTATGTCTTTGTCCCATAAATATGTCTCCCTCTTCCACTCTCCCCTGTCATTTGTCACCTTAACATTCACACCCGTTTCCTTTACAAAACTATCATTTTCTCACAAGATTCATCAATCTATTCTTCGGGCCTCTCCCTCTCTAACTATAAACATCACTCCCAGATCATTGTTAAATGGGTTAAACCTTCAGTGAGCCTGAAATAAAGCCCTTCTATGCAAACTGAACTCAGGCCCACGAGTTTCCCTACAGAGTTAATTTCGGGGTGGATGTACTTAGGTACCACTAAAACAAATAAACATAAGTGCCCCAATTGGCCGGTATTCGGGCCACGTCCCACAATTCGGGCTGGCCATAATATTGATGAATAGTATCCGCGCATATATTTAGCTTTATTAAGCCGAGTGACAATTCTGACCGCTCCATAATGAGGTTAATGTGCGCCATCGCTTTTTGGGTCACGTTATTCTGAACGCGGTTGCAATTTTATTTTTAACAGGTTTTTGTGGATCTGCAAAACATTTCAGTAAGTTCAATCCAATTAACTTTGGCTTCCAATATCAGAGCAGCCGAGTTTGAGTCACTCAATCTTTGCTGGTATATACTGGATGATATTTTTTACCGTCTCGAAATTTTTACAGGGTGTTCTACCCATGAACATGAACAACTTTCACTATGGGACCAACTATGAGATCACGAAAAAAAAATCAGCTGTTTCATACATTTTGGTCAAGTAGGTTTGAACTTTTCTATTAAACAGTAGATATTTTTTTCGTGATTTCAGAGTTGGTCCCGTAGTGAAAGTTGTTCATATTCATGGGTAGAACAACCTGTAAAAATTTCGAGACGGTAAAAAAAGGTGCTCATGCCTTACTACTCCCCAAAAACACATTTTGAGATTTAGAACATGTTTTTAATAAATGCGGCTAAAAAGACCATTTTAAACAAAAAAGGAAGGTCATGTCTAAATTTCGATTATTTCAGGAGGGTGTACTTCTAGAGTAAAAATCGTATTCAAGAGCTCGTCATCTGCCTAGCCTTTTCCCAACTATGTTGGGGTCGGCTTCCAGTCTAACCGGATGCAGCTGGATATCAGTATTTTACATGGAGCGACTACGACTGCCTATCTGACCTCTACAACCCTATATCTAGATAATACAATACTTTCTGAGTACCCATAACGACAGTTACAGATCTAAAAATGATAGTGGGCACCAACGCACGTGCTTCGGTAACTCTAGTTTTTTAAATGTCATTTTGTAAAATCATTTTTAGCTTCAAAGTTCAGCAGCGCATTTGATGGCTTCTATTTCAGTGGCAAGCTGCAATACTGTCAAATTAACGTAAACTGAACTAAATAGTCATAAAAATAAAGGTTCATCCATAACACCATGCAGTATAGAAAGTTGCCACCAGCCACCAGTCACGGGAAAACGAAAGTAGGTACATGCATAGTGTTTATCTAGTTTTTTCCTCACAAATTGCCCGCGTTTATGAGAAACTTCTCGGTAAACAAAGGCGACTAATGCCACGCTTGACTCAATTGAATGAGTTTATACACAGTAGGTGAGATTACAAGTCTTTAAGGCACTCATCATAGAGTATTTTTTGGTAATTTTACCTTTTTGAGGTAATGGGGTAAAAGGAGTAATTAGAAAAAGTTCTTTAGAAAGTAGAGTAGCTAATTACTTATTTTAATATTGATTAGCAATGGGTGATTGTATAGGCTGAATTGAAAGTGTTGTTTTGGAAAGAAACATCGACCATCCAAGAAATTGAAATGAATCCTACAGCTGTCGTGTTTTAGCATGGTAATTGCAGTCATTGTCCTTTCCCTAATATCTCTTCGTAGGAACCCAAACTATAAACTACGTATCGTTTTTCGTTATTGGAACATGTTGAAGATCACGACAGATATTGATTTAGGACGTTAATGGAGTTTATTTCAGTTTTTGAATTAAATAATGCTAGGGGTAATGGGTCAGTGACCGCCATTGCCATGCTAAAACGCGACATCTATAGCTTTGGATATTATGGATTTTTTCAGTAAAAATTGAGAATCCGCAATTTGCATCATCAGCTGATAAGCCTATAGATATTGGATTCTCGGCTAAGTACTCTAATCCAGCTGCTGCCAGACTGAGTCTTAATCCCATCAAAATGAAATATTCTTCACCTTCTTAAGCTTCTCACTGTATTTAGTTTCCCTCAAACGCTTATAGAAATTACATTAATTCTAGCAGAATCATACTTTTATAACGGAACACAAATAGTCTTAGATGCGATAGATATTCGTACAATGAATTGCAAAAATAGAAGAGAGAACTCTTTTGTTGTTTTCTCTTAAACTACTGAACTGTTTTTGATGAATGACGCTTTATTGATTATCGGGGAAGAATACGTTATGTAATAGAGGAAGTAGGTACCTATCGTCATCACTGTCTGTTAAAGAAACTACTGTTAGAGGCAAAAGGCGGACAAAGCATAGTGTTGTGGGCTCATGGCGTAGTAGATAGAGTTTTTGACGACTTTGACAATACGTTATTCAACGTGTTCCTTTTGTTCTGTCTCTTGTTATCTCCTCTTTGTTCACGCCTGGGGCCAACTAGGGGAACAACTTTTACTATGGGACCAAATCTGAAATCGTGAAAAAAATCAGCTATTCCGTACATCTATGTTCGGATAACTCTTCCAAATGTAGGGAACACCAGATTTTTTTTCGCTCGATTTTGGGTTTGGTCCCATAGTAAAAGTTGTTCATAATGGTGAGTAAAATGACCCCCTAGAATTATGGGATATCAAAAAGAACACGATATATGTATGATATTATATCTGTTGGTCTGTTCTGTATTCTGTAAAAATCTCACCGTGAATACTTAGGAGAAGTGAGCTGTCAATAGTCTCAAACCCTAGCATCAGGTGAAATGACAGCTCACTTCACCTAAGTTTTCAATGTGAGATTATTTATTGCAGAATAGGCCGGCTGATTGAATAGGGATGATAATGATGATAATAATGAATACTAAAAAAAAAAAATTAGACACGTGTTTTTTGCTTTATCATATTAATAAAAACAACTTTGTTAGTAAAACGCATTAAAGTTGGGGACTTGGGGCTCGCTACGTCACAGCTCAGTATAAAATCTAGCACGGCGTGACGTCATTCCATATTTTAACTCAATGTATCGCCGCAATCTTTTGATTACGTAAAAAAAGAAAAAATACATGTCCAATATTTTTTAATAATCTACCTGGCGACAACGGGCAAAAAAAATTTTGTCATCATCCTTATTATTGATACACCAATGCCCAATGAAAAGTGAATCTTACTTGATTCAAAACTAACTAAACTATTTCAAACTACCCTCTACTGAAATGTATGCTGCTCTGAAAAAAAGATGAACAGATCTTGATCATTACGACTAGGAACTACTAGCAAACAAGTGCAACACTGAGATGACGGCTAGTATTGCGTCGTACCCGGAAAAGGGTTAGTAGTAACTATTCAGTAATCTGTGGTTAAGGGTGCATTCGTTGTTCATGGTGACAAATTAATATCTAATCGAATAAAGCACACAATTTCTTCAAGTAGGTAATCAAGATACCGCGAAACTAATCAATAAAATTGCTAACATATCACAGGTGCTGGTCAAGGAAACATAAACAACCAACAAATTACATATTCAGCAGATGTGGGCACTAGTTGTTAGATCAGTAATTTGCGGTGACACCCGAGGCTTGCGCAAGCGCACAGACGTGACGCGAGCGCAGCGTCATCTCTAACGGTAATCATTGTGGCTAACAAATACCGGCTATCTGTGGCTCATTTGTTTTTATTATAAGGTAATTAGCGAATGCAAGCGGTTTTTGAGTGTATCAAATATTTTTTGGATTTTGTGCGCTTAGATAAGTTTTCAATTGCAGTATTTGTTTGATTATAGCTAAGTTTAGTAGGTACCGACAGATTCTATATTTCAGAAGTGAGCTTTTGGACAGAAACATCATTCTGGCACTAGCCTTTTCGCCTTTTTAACCGACTTCAAAATAAGAAGAAGGTTATCAATTCGACACGTATGTAGGTACATATGTAATATTATTGGAACTGCAATATATTGACATAATTATTATAATCTATTAGGGCTTCCAATCAAATATACAAAATTTTATAGGTGTATGTATGTTTGTCCACGTATTACTCTGAAACTCTTAATCAGATTATAACCATTCTTTTTTATTGCTTTAAATTTACTTCAACTTAGGGAACAGTGCAAGTTTTATCAAAATCAGTTCAGTAGTTTTCAAGATATGGACTAATACGTGTAAGTGTGACGGCCTGGCTTATTGATACGAGCTACGGGGTGTGGTGTCATAGGGAAAATATCTCAAAACCTTGGTCAAATTCTAGTGCAATATTTACAACAAAACTATTAACTACTTATTACAAACAAATATTCCAGTTTTTACTTAAAACTAAAAATTACGAAAAAAGAGTAATTAAAAAAAAATTATAGACTTCAAAAAGAAATTAACTCAAAATTATGAAATAACTTTAATTGCGGAAGTCGGTGTCAAAAAACACAGAATACAGATCTCAAGACACCAACTTCCGAAATTAAAGTTGTTTCATAATTTTAAGGTAATTTATTTTTGAAGTCGATTTAATTTTTTGAAATTACTTTTTATGTTTTGGCTTCCATCGTAGGAAAGGATCTACCAACTTATTAAGTAGTTGATAGCTCTTCTATTAGGTTTGCTCTTGACTCTAGTCCAGGGGTTCCCAAACTTACTTTTGTCTACTGCCCACTTTGAGAATAAATTATTTTTTGGCGCCCCCATTTCTTCACCTACTTAAAAACCACTACCTAGATGAAATTACAAATCGCCCCCTAAGCCTCTATACAACACCCCCATTTTTTTCTGGGTCTCTTACTGCCCCCCTTTAGGCCTGCAGCGCCCACAAGGTGGCGTTATTGCCCACTTTGGGAAAGGCTGACTTTAGTCTAAGTCAGAGGTGACAGAGACAAAGTCGACGATGGAGCGAGCTTATTCAGAAGAAGCCTGTTCACTCTCACTTTGAAGAGATCGGGGTTGTAGGCGTTCGGAAACACGCATGCAGAGAGTTCCACTCCTTTGCTGTGCGCATCACAAAAGACATTCAAAGAAAGATATTTTTCGGGAATAGTCTGCTTGTCTGATAAAAGGTTTTAACTTCCTAATTAAGATTGGAAGCAAAACTCAGAAGCTGTTCTTTAGTTTATCCTAAAACTTTTCAGTGCTGTAGGTATGTATTCGCTACCTATAAACGGTCAATAAATACTTGTATCATCAAAATAATGTAACATTCGCAATAAATATAAAAACGGAAAGATTACTCACATTTTAAACTATCCTTGAACCAAACGTGTAAATGAGAATTTCAAACAAGATGTCACGACTACAAGGTGTATAGTCGTAAAGAAGTTGTGCAACTTATTGGCTTTCATTGTTATGCTAAAATGTTACAGACAAATAAAGATGAATACTTCTTCTTAAAAGTTTTTTAAGTTACTTTATGTTAAACAAGCCGAGACTGCGCGCGGCGACGCGACGGTCCACCGAAAGCGCCAGGGTAGCCCGCGAAATTCAATCTATTTCAAGATCAGTATCAGGTTGTATGTTGATAAAAATAAGATTCGCGACCGTAACCATTAGGTATGTATTTACAGAATAATACCTATTAAAATCATAACCTTTGCAAATTGTAAAAAACGTAAGAAAACTTGAATTTCGCGGGCTACCTTAGCGCATCCAGGCTAGGTTCAGATCGCTAAATTTTGACGCGTGTTTCCGAATCTCGCGCCTAGATATCATGGTATTTACGTACAACCAATTACAAGAGCGCGCGTCAAAATTTTGTGTAAAGTGTTCTTGAAGTGTGTCGACGCGCGTTACATCTGAACTGGTGGTCATCGGCTATCGCCGCCAAGGGTTTGCAATACCAGAAGCATCGCAGATGCACTGCTGATGCAGAAACAAAATCCCTTCAAACGGAAATATTAATGGAGCTCGGCGGTGGCCGCAAAGTAAAGACTAGATATTAGGATCTACTGTTGGAGATTTAGTTCTTTTTCTATCAGAGAAGCTACTTGATACTCAAATCTCATTATCTTCTTTCCATCATACCACCTCTCATCCACACCTTTCATCAAAATTTAGGATCGGTGCCGCTATCAGCCGTCTTCTGTGTTGTTCATCCATGTTTTCTTTAGTCTGCTTCATAAATAGCCGAGGTGATACCTACTAACGTATGTAATCGTTGCAGGAGCGGAGCAACGGGTGCAGTGGGCTTCGACCAAAGAGTCTAAAACTCTAAATCAGACATAACCATAGTTTTACAACCTGTATACTTTTTATACAATATATTACTTTTTTTAAAAGGGCTTTCACGGCTTCAGAAACTCCCTCCTGTCCCCCAACGAGAAACATTTGAATTTCCTTGAGTGAAAACCTAAATCCGCCCTCGAGTCGTCGTTGGATAGTTTGAACTTACCTAACACACGGGTCTTAACTTAAAAAGTAAATCGTTACAAGATCTGCTATTTCCATAAAGCTAAAGTTATTCGTGTTGTTTCAAGCAATAAAAACGCAGATTTAAATTAAAAGAAGGGACTAACGGTCCATATGATAATAATGTCGAATGTTACTACAGAAATTAGCATAAATAAATAAAAATCTTTAGTGTATGATGTTCGTAACGTGTGGGTTGGGCCTCGAAATAGCGGTTGAGAAAATACAGGGATTTACGAAATTTGGTAGCCAATTAGTTTAATAAAGTTTACTGTTCAATTGGACAAACTTTGCAGATTTTACCCAAGGTCTTCTTAAAGGTTGTTGTTAGAAAACCTAATTTATTTTTGAAACTCTTTCTACTCATCCATTAGCGATACTCGAAGGACCAATTCTAGAACCAGAGAGATTATAACCTTAGATACATTGCTGTGCTTAGCATAGGCTACGACAGAGGGATAATAAAAATAATGAATAGTAATTATTTTTGTTATCCCTCTGTCTTTTACTATGACAATAGCTTTAATAGTAATAGAAGCTTCGCCATTTTGCGGCAGCCGTTTCTTTTATGAAAAGAGGTGGAATTTCGCCAAAAATCTTTTAGAATAACAAAATCAGCCAAGAACGGTTGGCTCATTACCTAATGACCAAAAAGGTTTGACTTTGAGGTTAAAATGTTCCCACTTTTATCGGCTAACGAGTCATTAGCAGATAAAGTAACTTTTTGAAGATGTGTTGTCAAATTACAATTCGTTTTCTGAGGATCATTAGGGAAAAAGAAAATTATTTTCTTGGAATTTCTTATTTATGAACATTTAAAAGGGATTCAAACATTTAGCAATTTGTAGAAAAAAATAATAGGTACAATTGCTCAAAGTAAATGCTCAGAACTCAGGAGTGTCAACTTCATTTATTAAAATGTTAAACATTTTTGTTTTGTCTATGAAAACAAAAAAGCAAACTTTGGTTTTTTGCTTTCATAGACAAAAAACTTTTTTGCGAAAAAAAAAACAACCGACTTCCAAAGAAAAACTACAAAGTGAAAAATAATTTTAATTTCGGAAGTCGGTGTCTTTGGTTCTGTATTTTAGGTTTTTGCCACCGACTTCTGAATCGGGAAACACTCATAAAAAAAAAGATTCCTACAAACTGAGAATCTCCTCCTTTTTTAACCGACTTTAAAAAAGGAGGAGATTCTCAGTTTCCCGATTACTCGAGTATTTTTTATAGTGACTTATTCATTTGTTCTCTGAAAGCACCATTTGGTGATGTGGAACTTATGATGAAGATTGAAGACCAAAGATGGCCACCGGAAATACTCAATAATAAGTATTTCATGGGTAGCGATTCGATCACTTTAAAATGGTTTCGAAGCAAATTATGCTCGTTACAATGCATATGGTGAAGTGGAGCTGATGGTGAAGTACTAGGAGAACTCCTCAACAATTAACGTCCCTGCATCGGGAAAAGCAATATTTTGTAAAAGATGATGAGCAGTTATCATGCTATTGTAACTTAGATAAATTACAAACCGATCCACAAAAAGTAAAAAATAAAAACTTTTTTGCAAAAAAAAAAACAACCGACTTCCAAAAAAAACACTACAAAGTGAAATATAACTTTAATTTCGGAAGTCGGTGGCAAAAACCTAAAATACAGATCCAAAAACACCGACTTCCGAAATTAGTTATTTTTCACTTTGTAGGGTTTTTTTTTTGGAAGTCGGTGTTTTTTTTTTGCATAAAAGTTTTTACACACAATGCACCATCGCGACATTTGTAGTGAACCACTTTTCAACCTGATTACCTTAGTAATAAAGTCGAAAAGGGGTTCACCACAAATGTCCGCGATGGTATATGTTCATTCCCGCTCATTCTACCGCTACCGCTTGTAACTTCACGCTTATTTCATAGCCCAACAAGTATGTATGTTTACGTTCACATTATAGAATAATGAAAAGCACTGAGCATCGCACTTGTTAATATTACCTAGTTAGCAAGTGGAGCACTGCACACCATTTTATTAATTTCAGATGTGGAACACGATTTTTTTATTCACGTATGATCGGAACGAATTGTAGAAAGTAGGTGCTTAGTTTTTTTTTTATTATGAAAAGTTATTTACTTCATTTATTATTTTATTTTATACCCCATTTTACGACATATTATTTCACACTAGTTTTGAATCTTTCTACCGGTTAACTTTCCTATACCAACCATAAAGTCAACAGATCTACATATTTAAGACGGTAGGGAAAAACCTAAATGAGATAAAAATAGTCTCAGAGATCCTTATCTTAGACTATTTTTTGACGTCCACTTAAAGACACCACATAATTGCAGAACAAAAGATAAATCTAGCGTTTAGAAGATATCTAGATCTGAGACAAAAATCTGCAGTCAGAGAAAGGTTTAGGCGGGAATGGAAAAGATTTAAAAACTTACATAATTTCCAAGTTCATCTGACGTTTCCGTAAACTCAAATTACACAATGTTTACCTTTGGCCTGTGCCTATGGCATTCGATCGAATTTCAATTTACGAACCTCAATGTAGCACTCACAAAGATCCATTATGTTTTTTTTTTCAATTAATTGCACAAAAATCACAATTTATACAATAAGCGCACCGAGAATATTAGTAGCGGGTGCGTTCGCTTCAGACGCAACAACGTTAATAAATGAAAGGTCTATTTGCAATATCAATTTATGTACCTACTGCACAAATAATGCACGAAAGACCGTTCATTATAGAGGGTTTACTAAGTACCTACTCTAATTAGGACAGTTATTAGGACCAATAATTAGCACAACAAAATTCTTCGATGTGTTAATTATACTATTAATTCGGAATGCCTAATTACTAGGGACATGGGTGCTTTACTAAGAAAAAATACCTAAAATAAATACACCAAAATGAACGTATATGTATTCTCACAACTCGTTTTTCTTTAGTTTCGCTTTTCAGTTGAAATTCCAAGTTTCATATTTTTGTTCATTAGTAAAAAGGTTTGTAAAAAGTGTTCTATTTCAGGAATATCGGCTTTTCAATGCTATGAACACTGATATTGTTACGTCGCGTGCCGTTTCAAGTGGTATCGATTTCTGTGCGGAACTGTCGCGAAACCGCGCTTTGTGATTTTATGAATTTCGTGAGCGATGCAAAAATTGCAGGAGCATTAAAAAAACATTTATTTTTTTTATTTTAAGCACTTGTATGATTTATGATTAAATGCGATAAATCTACTACTTAGGTACTTACCTATATTATAGAGGCAGCAGGTAGGTACGCTGAACCATGCTTTAAAAAGTTGACTATACTTATTAAAATTTTAATTTAAAAAAAAACATAACATCATGCCTGTATTCCCCGAAGGGTTGAGCAGAGGTGTACTGTACCTATATATACTTAGTACACCCACATTTCGCCCAGTTATGTTTAATTTGTTTAAGTCCCATGTAATAGGGGGCAAGGATTTAATAAAAATCCATATGAATACAAATATTAATGTTATCACAGGCATGATTATCTAGAAGCCATTACCTCCTTCTGCGAAGCAGTAATGCTCGTGAAGGAGGAGGCGGGACGCGTGAGGGAGAGGCAAGCTTTGCACCCTCACGCCCCTAGTCGCCGCAGGAGACGCCCTGGGCGTCGGGAATTGGCAGCCGATTCCCGGCCACCGTAGGCGCGGGCTTGCGGACGGCGAGCAATGGGTAGCTCGCCGTCCGGTAAGGACCAAGCCCGAGTCGACGGCGCGTCGTGTTCCACGCGCGCCTCAAAGAGATGTCAGCACTATTGACGGGGTCCGCTAGGGCCGATGCCAGCTAGGGTTGCGGGATGTTCGAAAGAGTTACCGTGGCCCCGGCACAGGCAACTGAAGGAACACGGGTGGGTTTTAGTCAGTAAAAGTCTGACACGCCCTCCCGCTCCGCCCAGAGCGGGAGAAGTCATTTGATGATTTCCCATCCAAAAAAAAAAAAAAAAAAGGCATGATTATCTAACCCTTCGGGGAAACAAGGCATGATGTTACGTTAATTAAACTTTACGGTAAGATAGTCAATAACTTTTGACAAACACTACCAATAAATTGAAACTTCAATATGGTTGATACAATCTGTTAAATTGGTCTTAAAAATATTAATGTACTTTGACATTTCATGACGTGCAAGTGTCATTCAAATTTAGGATTGTAAACCAATTACAAGGTCGACTATTAACCTACCTTTTTTTTTTGTATGGGAAATCATCAAATGACCTCCCGCTCTGGGCGTATCGGGAGGGCGTGTCAGACTATTACTGACTAAAACCCACCCGTGTTCCTTCAGTTGCCTGTGCCGGGGCCACGGTAACTCCTTCGAACATCCCGCAACCCTAGCTGACTATTAACCTACCTGACTTTTATTTTTAACCGACTCCAAAAAAAGAGGAGGTTATAATGTTCGATGTGTGTTTGTAAGGAAGAATCAGAATTTATTTCTTAAAGCAGATAATGTTAATGTCCGAAACCGATGAGACCCCAACAGGCTCGTATTAAGCGAGATTCCAAGACTAACAAAAGCTGCCTTGCAATGTGCGTACGTTTATATAACTACCAAATGATCTCAAAAATTTAAACACTAGATTATTTATAAATAAACGAATGGTTATCCGTTAATAGTTTCTATAGTGTTAAGGATTTCATTGACAAAAAATGTTAATGTTATGTCAAATATTTTAATGACAAAAAATGTTAATGTCGGTTACTTAAAGAAAAAGTTGCATGCTTATTGTTATATTAGCAAAACATGTTTTCGTTCTAAATTGTACTTTCACCATCTTTTATACCGTGTTTTTATGCAAATAAATATGAAAGAAAGAAAGAAAAGAAAGAAAAATAGGTTTATTTGTCACAGAAACACGTGCATACAAAACGATAAGAATAATTAGAAAAATAAAACAAAATAGATCCACATTATAATCACGAGCTCAAAACAGAAATAGTCGGAAGCTGCACGTAATGACTGTGACAAGAAGGCTTCCACTCACCATGATGCTGTGCTACGAGGGACCCACAATATATTATTATTATTTTGAAGTCTGACATATCTCGGGATCCCGGACCTTTGGAAGGCGTACAAGAAGTCGAAGCCAACCCGCAGAGGCCCGTTAAACGTTTTTAATTATATGAAGCACCAACCGACGATTATCCCTGTATGCACGATGCAGGTGCACCCAAGGACAAACCCCGGTTAGTGTAGGAATATTGCAGGATATGAAAACAAAGATATTGGACTATGAGTTTGAATGGCTAAATTGGACTGGTTACCTAGAACTATGGAAAGACTATGGCCCCTGCCTGACCAATGTTTTACAAATACACGGATAAAAAGGTAGGGCGTGACTTGCACACTCAATATGGGCCCCTGAAAACGGTCGCTAGCACATCGTATCGTAGCGACAAAGGGGCAACATGTCCTGAGGTGCTTATGAGGAGTGGAGATGTATACCACGGCTATCAGGACAAAGACACCGACTTCCGAAATAAAAGTTTTTTGTCGCTTTGTAATTAAGTAGGTACTTAGTAGTGTTTTTTTTGGACAACGCTTGTTTTCTTTTTTAAGTTTTTTTATTTTTATAAGATGGTTATTGTGAGGCTTAAAACACTACGTGGGATTCTGAAGTCTGCATCGATGGTATCTCTATGCATTAGTTAATAGAGGCATTGTGTTTTGTTTCCTGTGCGTTTAAATATCAACTGTATGCGAGGAACTATTAATTTATAAAATTAAGTAGATGACGGCGGCGTGTGGGACCGGCATTAAATTATTCTATTTATAGCTATCAGAATGATTGTCTTAAAGTGGACTTACGTACGTCATTTGTTCTCCTTTGGTGGGAATTGATATGGCAAAATATTATTTACATAACATTGAAAAATATTCAGAGTTGACGGCCAACCAAAACAAGACCATGGTCTAGAAACTAGATACAGTCGGGTTTTAGTCGGTAGGAGTCCGACATAACCTTCCATTCTCCACAGACGAAGGGCATCCATGACGTATAGGTACCCACGGAAAAAAAAAGAAAATATAGACATCATCTAAGATTGATCTGCCGATCTATTCTGTAAACATCACAACGTGAGTGAGCACTTAGGTGAAGTGAGTTTGAAGTGAGCTCAATTCCTAGTAGAGTAAGGTGGGATGACAGTTTACATCACGCTCACTTCACCTAAATTTTCACGGTGGGATCTTTACAGAATAGCACCACAGATTGATCATCCTATGTTAATCGTGCTGCAGAAAATGAACCGATATCTGAACCGAATCAAAACTGATGCTGTTGCCTTGTTTCTATCTGATCTCATTCCTTAATTACCTTCACCTGCTTTTCTAAAGCCCCTCTTCTCAGCTTCAATCATAATAAAGACGTCTATGGCTTCAATCGATTTCTGTTTATACCTTATGCCCATCCTGGTAAGGTTTGCGATTAACAATAGTAAAATGTAACATTCTCCTACGACTGCTTGTTACAGCGTTTTGCTTAGCATTAATTATAGAACCTTAAGGCGAAACCGCCAGGGTAGCCCGCGAAATTCAAATTTTCTTACGTCTTTTGCAATTTGCAGGTCAGTATTGGGTTGTATATTGATTAAAATATGATTCGCGACCGTAACAAATATGTGTTTACAGAATTATAATCATTAAAGTCGTCAATACAACTCTCTAAGGCCAAGTAATTCTATTGAATGACTATTTCATGAAATCTTGACATTTGAGTTGTATTTTAATAAAACTTCTTGTCCCGCCGCGTTGCATCGTCCGCCCGCGCTTCTATCAAACTTCGTTTTCGCTTAGCATTCTTTGTCTTTTTTCTTTTTCTCGGCTCCTTAGGGTTGTAGCGTGATGTTAGAAACCTATAAACGTTCTCGAGAATTGGGCTATCAAATGCAAAAATATTTTTTCAAATCCCACTGGAAGTTCCAAAGATTAGCGCGTTCAAATAATCATATTCTTCAGCTTTACTATTTTTGTTCGCAAATTCATGGGTTTCATTTTTTTGCGTGGAACCCTAATTCTTTTTATAAAGTAAAAGTAGCCTACATTACTCCTTATAACATCAGCTATCTGCCAGTGAAAGTCCCGTCAAAATCGGTCCAGCCGTTTCAGAGATTAGCCGGAACAAACCGACAGACAGACACAGACAGACAAACATTTTAAAAATAGTTTTTTTTTGTTTTAAGTAGGTACCGTATATACTTTCATATGCATTTAGTAAAAAACTTTTATTTTGACATTACAAACAGACACTTCAATTTTATTTATTTGAATATACAAGGTGTAATTTTAAACACCGTTAACCTCTTAAGGGGTCATTGTACTCATCATTATGAACAACTTTTACTATGGGACCAACCCTGAAATCGCGAAAAAAATATCAGGTGTTCCCTACATTTTGACGAGTTATGAGAACATTAATGTAGGCAAAAGCTGATTTTTTTTTCCCGATTTCAGGTTTGGTCCCGTAGTAAAAGTTGTTCATAATGATGAGTACAATGACCCCTTAAGAGGTTAACGGTGTTTAAAATTACATCTTGTAAGTAGGTATGTATATTATGTATATGTAGGTCTAAAATCGCCAACTTGTCTTGAGCAAGCGTGGTGATCAATGTTCGTGCCTTCTCTGTATGAGAAGAGGACTTTGCCCAGCAGTGGGACATTAATATGCTGGTATTATTCTAAAAATAATTTCTACACTCACAAAAATAAACAACCCGTAAAACCTAGATTCATCATTCATTACCCACGTAACATATACGGACACAAAATTATATCACACACACTCACACACATAGTCACAGAGTAACTGTACATTACGAAATACTGCGCGCGCGCAAGCATGAGATCTAACTAGATACAGTCTATTTTGTATGTGACTAGTGCAACGGAATGACGATCGTAAATCAAAATGCATATGTTAATGATTTAGTTAGTACTCATACATGGCGTATTGTTTGTTTAGGAAGATTGATCAGTATTAATAAATAGCTGGAGAGAAAGGACTTATAAATTATAAGGTCACCTCATAAATAAAAGCTGATGATACTGCTAAATATAATGTTATATATAATTAATGTAAGCATACAAATGTCCTTTCTTTGGTATTGTTCGTCGAATCGTTGAGCTCCTTAACTTTTAAGTTGAGCTGTACGATTACTGACAGACGCTTGCACTGACTGGACAGGTCCACTCAATCTGTGTGGTTCTTTCCTCAAAAGACCAGTTCAGACACCAACCTACATGGTCTTCACATGATCTGACCAAGATTATGTCTGGACTTTAAAAGAGACTGTGACCTCTGAGTTTGTTTCGGCCTTTCTTCTCAGAATAGTCAGATAGGAAACGCCGGCCTCATCTAGTTTAAAAAAAATGTTTGACGTGTAAAAATGTTTGTATAAACCTACTTACAGAAATACAATCATTTATATCATTTATCAAAATTATTGTAAAGCATTTTAAAAGATGATACTTAACGGTGGAGTTTCTTGCCCATTCTTCTCCATACGAAACTACGTTTTGGAAGGGGCAACTAGAAGGAATCAATTTTATTTTCTTGTTAATGTTTCACTTTCAAAAGTGCCTTTTATGTGGCTATTTGAAATAAACGATTTGACTTTTTTAGTAGAAAACATCGGAAGGAAACCGGCATTTCCTAGAACCGAAAACTGCGTAGTGGATAATCAGCTGATCCCTCATACGGAGAGGAATTTTGTGTCCCAGCAGTGGGAACATTATAAGCTGATTAATATGCTTCTATAGATAGGAGCCGTAACGTCGACACTCACGGTACACCCGGTCCATAAATTCAAGGTCGCACAGCAAGCTATGGAACGGGCTTGGAGTCTCTTTGAGGGATCGAATCCGGAACGAGGTGATCCGGCAGAGAACCAAAGTTGTTGACATAACTCACAGAATAAGCAAGCTGAAGTGGCAATGGGCCGGTCATAATAGCCGTAGAACCGATGACCGTTGGGGTAAACGAGTTCTTGAGTGGAGACCGCGAATCGGCAAACGTAAGGTAGGAAGCGCTCAGGCTAGGTGGAGCGACGATCTTCGCAGGGTGGCTGGTAGCAGCTGGTTGAGAGTTGCCGAGAATCGAGCTGAATGGCGTGCAATTGGAGAGGCCTATATAGGCTGATGATGATGATGATGATAGATATTAGATACAGGGAGTACCTACCGCGGGAGACGATCAACGGTATCAGGGTGATAGACTTACCTAAACAATACCCACCGATTCAGCTCCCTTGTTATGTATCATACATCAATCTCCTGCCTTATCCCAATTTATTTGTGCTTGGCGCAGCACTTCTCCTTCATCATCACAGTACATACACACATAAACTCACGCCTTCTTCCCATGAGGGTAGGCAGAAACCACAGAACGCCACCTGCTACGATCCTTACATACTCCTTTTGCCTCGTTTACATTCATACATCTGGTCATACATGCACGCCGGTTGCGAGTACTACGCACCTGACCTTTCTGAAGAACATCACCAATAAGATCACTATAATTGTCTTCCTAGTCACAGTAGTCATCCCCATTCTAGCCAAACTAGCGGGGCAATTGCGTAACGCACAGTGGGAATCGTTTTCATTTTGACAGTTCAACAACATTCATTGCGTTATTCACGTTGTTGAGCAGACAAATTTTTCGAACATGAAGCAATGGATTAGCAATATGCTTCAAAATCATTCAGATTGTGATTGATTGATAGTGTGTTACGCAATTAGGGTACAGCTTTATTTATGTTCCGCTATATTCACTGGGTCAAAAATTTTATGAACTTGTCTAAAATTTTGGTGCAAGCAAGCTCAATTTTGGGCCTTCGCATCTAACCATAAGGTCTACAAACTCTGTCTATCACTCCAATGGGATCAATCTCCGCGCCTTCAAATGTAACACAATTTGTTCACCTGTCACCACAAACAATAAGTTATTTGATAGTGTACAGGTGACTACGATATTAGCACTTGTTGTTATCTGTCACCTACATCTAATGTTCGTATTTGTTACAAACAATAGATACCTGTGTTCCAATTTTAGTGTTATTTGCGTTACACTTCTGCACTGAATGAGTTGGGCTAAATTTAGAATGGCCTAAAATGGGTTAGTGTAATTATTTATAAAAAATGAAATTAAATGTTTATTTCTGTAAGTAGATCTGTTAGACACTTTTACACATCAATATTTTAAAACTAGATGGCGCCAGCATTTCGTACCTGACAGAAGAAATGCCGAAACAAACTCAGAGGTCATGGTCTCTTTTTAGTTTGAACATTATTTTATTAAGATTTTATGCGATTCTAACAATGCAGGGCCATGTCTGAAAGGGCTTTTTAAAGAAAGAGCCATTGCAGCTTTGAGCTGACGGCTGCTGACCTGTTCCAACAGACGGCATGCATGCATCAGTCATCGTGTAGCTCAAACCATTTTACCGTAAGGTATAGTCGACTTCGTAATAAAACAAACACACAAGTACACACAAACAACACTTTTCCCAGTAAATTAAAACTTCGGGTTGAAACTATCTATCTGTCACATTGAGCTTAGTACAAAATAGACTTTGACGTTTTATGACGAGCAAGTGATATTAAAGTTTAGGCACCTGTCCCACCGGCAAAAGGAAACGACTAGTTAGTTGAGCTACAGGATTACTGATAAATGCTTGCACTGACCAGAGCATGTAAGAAGCACTGACTGGACAGGTCCACTCAAATTCCACGGACACGGAAGACACGGATCTACATGGTCCTCACATGATTTGACCAAGATTATGTCTGGGCTTTAAAAGAGACTTTGACCCCTGAGTTTGTTTCGCCATTTTTTCTCAGGGGTAGTCAGATAGGAAATGTCGACTCTAATTCTTTTTAATATGACGTGTAAAAGTGATTCCGATATCCTATTTACAGAATAAACAATTTCCTTTCATTTTATTTCATCAACGCTATTTCTCACTCAAGAAGCATACACAAGATTGTAGGTCCCGGGGCAGTAAAAGAGATTATAGTAATAGTTGCTCGCCCACTTCACACCGCTGGCGAGTAGGTACTCGTTTGCGCAACGACACGAGCTATCAGAGTACTCGCTGAGAGACTGACTCTTGGTACATACGCATACGCATAGTGAGTAATCGCTCGTCGCCGTCGCGCAGTCGCTGCTCGTTGCTCGCCAACTCGTTTTTAGTTGATAAGTAAGTAAAAGTTTCAACTGACTTTTTCGGGCATAAGTAACGCTTTTTTGTTACGTGACGATTTCCACCCGTTTATTCCTACCGCAAGGCGAGTTTGAACTCGGCGGTTTTTTAAGAACTTCGTTCCAAAAATCACAAATCTCTTAGCTTACCGTTAATCATTGAAAAGGTTGTAAATTCAAATGTAAAAAGTTCATTCATATCAAAAACAAAGTTACCAAAACATGCAACGAGATGGTAGCACTTACCATTAATTCAATACTCCGTAATGTCATGGTTAATTTGTACACCGTTTACTAGTTTCATGGTGGTTGCATTAGTGGCAAGGTCAAAACCGCGATGATCTTGGTTGATGGACGGCTTTTAATCAATTGTAAAGGGATCCGTGTCATTTAGTTTAGTTATGACCTTAGAGGAGTTGGTCATTGAAATTACTACTGGGTTACTCTTCCACGAAATCAAATATTTACGTTTCGTTTTTTAGCGAGCTCAGCTTAAGTTCATTATCATCTTCTTCGGACTAACAAAGTAATGACTTCCAGCACCTTCACGGATACCTATAACATTCATTTTCATCACACCTTTAAACCGTAGATTCCCGTTAAATATAACAAGCCGTAGCAAAACCATGAAATAATGTAGTTAAAATCAATAAATCGATTAAGAGATGGTAGTTAAAATTAACCATCAGTTATTCACAGTTTATGACCTTGAAACTGCTGTCCATAACAATTTATTTTTATTGGTAACTGCGATATTTTTGGAACGCAGTTCTTTTGCGGCTTGTGGTAGGAGTTGACTGTTAGAAATCGTCATGTAACGAAAAAGCGTTCATACACGTTATGCCCCCTACATGCGACTTTCTTCGTTCAAATTCACACTTTCTCTGTCTCTCTATCAAGAAAGTGTGAGTTTGGTCAAAATGAAAATACAAGATGGTGGCTGCGAAAATTTTGCTTTTGCTTTAAATTATTTTGGTGTTGTTTTAAATCATACGTGAGAAGGAACTTCGTTCGTGACGGGGGTCCCCCGATCGCACATGTTTTTTTTTTTAATTGAGAAAAGAGTTGAGAGGAGGATGAGAGGAACCTGGATCCTAGCCCAGTTCTCTATGGAGAGGAGTCGGATCAAACTAAATATGGATTTCCTATGAGTATTGAATAGTAAGATCACAGATGTACTAAGATCAAATCACGGACTTACAGACAGGCAGACCGAAGCAGATGAGTTGAGTGACTGACAATGGTTTCTTGAAAATTGCGTGATTTTAGATCGGCGAATGTGTTAAGGGAAATGACAGCATCTCGCGAGATAGTCAAATGCGTAGGAGAAGCGACTTCCACATCCGCTCATCACAGACGACCAATAAAAATATACAGCCGACGAAAAAAAAGACTCTCGGCTTATCACAACCCATGTAAGTACTATGTACACATGAATGAATTGAAATGCACCACAAAAGACCAGTAAAAAAACTTACAGCCCTTCTTTGCAGTCGGGTTGAAAGGAAGGTTGCTTTTGCACACATCAGTAAGCCCTTTTATTCCATTAATTTTAGGAATTGCACAGTACCTACAAAGATTCTAAAGTTAGGGTCACCGTTCTGTAGCCGTGATTTTGCACTGACTGACAGTGGTGTACCAAGTTTAATGTATCGAAACAATTGCATGCTACATCAAACTCAAACTCAAAGCACTTATTTCAATTAAACCAATTACAGGCACTTTTGACTTGTCCAGGGGTTGGTCAGTCCGAAAGATGAAGCTAGTTGCCGCAAAGCATAATAGGTTAGTAAGTAAGTAAGTAAGTAAGCAAAGCGTAGTAGGTTTCTATGGAGAAGAACGGGTAAGAAACTCCACGGACACTCTTTTGCATTTTAAAACATCTGTTTTAGGAATGGGGCTTTGTCCCAGCTAAGGCAAAGGCGCAAAACTGCGTTTATCTGCCTATGTATTATGTCTACCATGACGACTGCATATCATGTCTTTAGAAACATTGCAATAAGACAAACATTCTGTTTATATTGTGTACCGATGACGATCAAAATATTTACAAACACTATCATTTCCATTATGTATATTTCTCACGTCTCGTTTGTTTGTACGTACTTACTTACTCATGTTTGTGTGTAGGATAGTAATTATTTAATACTCGCTGTGCCCCGCGACTTCGTTCGCATGGATGTCGTAAGATACACAATAAAATATACTAAAATAACAGCCACATTTTAATAAAACTGCCTCGTCCCCTAACCCGTCGCCAACCGTCGTGTTGAATCGCCCACCCGTGCTATTACTTCGCTTTCGCTTAGTTTTCTTTCCGACTTTTTTCTTTTTGCTCGGCTCCTAAGGGTCGTAGCATGATGTTAAATAGCCTATAACTATCCTTGAGAATTGGGCTGCCACAAAAAGAATTTTTAAAATCCGACACTTTTTTTATAATTTCATTGGTTTTAATTTTCTTGCACGGAACCGTATTATTTTTCTAAAATAAAAGTAGCCTAAGTTACCCGCCGTATCTAACATCAGCTATCTGCCAATGAAAGTCCCGTCAAAATCGGTCCAGCCGTTTCGGAGATTAGCCGGAACAAACAGACAGACATACAGACAGACAAAAATGTTAAAAATTGCTGTTTTGTTATAAGAAGCGTTTATACTTTCCTATGCATTTAGTAAAAAGTTGTTATTTTGACATTACAAACAGAAACTTTAATTTTATTTATAATATTTTTATAGATTATTTAATATTATTTATGAACAAATAATCTGGATTCAATAGGACAGTTTATGATGTCATAAATCTGCTTATAACTTTTGGGAATCTATACTAATATTATATAATAAAGCTGAAGAGTTTGTTTGAACGCGCTAATCTCTGGAACTACCAGTCGGAATTGAAAAATTCTTTTTGCATTTTGATAGCCCAATTCTTGAGAAACGCTTAGTTGTTATATTTAATATCACGCTACGACCCTTAGGAGCTGATCAATTAGAAAAAAAAGGCAGAAGGTACGCTAAGCGAAAACGAAGTAATAGCGCGGGCGGGCGATGCGATGCGACGCGGTGGCATGGGGCGGAATGAGTTTTATAAAAATGTGACTGTCATTTTAGTATTATTGTGTATCTTACGATTTCCACGCGAACGAAGTCGCGGGCAGAAGCTAGTTAATTATAATTATACGCTGTGTTTTTGAAAAGGTTTGTCAATTATTCTCAGTTCGTCAAATGGTATAAAAAGTCCAATTTGTATAAGACCATTTCGCGAATGGTCTAATTCGCAAATTGCTCTGTTGCGCTTGTGGTCCTTTTCGCGGATGGTCCAATTCGCAAATAGTCCGCCACGCATGTGGTCCAAATTACAAATGCTCCAAAATTCATTTTTTCTATCCATGATTAGTCCATATTGGACGTGTCATCTCTACTAGCTCTACCCATACGTGTCAATAAGGACGAAATTCTCCAAGATAGTACATTGCTTATCTCCTTCGACAAAACTTATAACATTTCTACGTACCGTACTGTGACATCCCTATTTTTAGCTCTCCCCACAGGCTGCAAATCACTTTATTAATAAGTCCATTAAATTAAATTATTAATAACATACTCATGAAGTCATGAACCATTGATCTGTTTTCAACGGGACAGTCTGTTGCATAAATCTCAGTGAATTTATTGTTCTTAATTATTGTGATTACTTCTTGGTAAAAAGATAATAATTAAATAATGTGGGAATATTGTTTATAGTTCTTGATATTTATATTTATAATCGTAATAAAATTACTCATCTGTGGTTTTAGTTATGAGCTAGCTTGGAAGATTGTTCAGTAGTCAGATACCTTATAAATCTGAGGAATAAATATCGGGTTTTGACAGCATTCGTACAGAAAATATGTCAAACTGTCATATTTATTCTTCAGATAAAAAAAATCCGACATTGGAAAATCCTAAGTTTTTTTTTTGTATTATGTCAGTTTTTTACATATTTATTTATTATATTTCTGTTAGATACCCCGTATGCTATGCTACCATATAATATGCTACCCCTATGTACACAAACATAATAATATATACATATGTATATAATTATATACACAATGATACACATCTAATAATTTATATTGATTTTATTAAATTGCTATTCAGCCCTCTTCCTCTCTCCTAAATTTTTGCGTGCCCGACAGGGTCCATATTGATCTGTAACTTGTTTTTTACCATGTCTGTAACATAGATATGGAATGCAATAAAAAATTGAGTATTGAGTACCTACTAACTATATTTTCATTTCAGCATTTTTTTCTCTGGAATCTAGATATTAAATCCCTTTTTGACACCATTCTCTTTTTACCTACACAAGAAAGTGTCTATCGAAAACCTTTTAAACCTCTTATTAATAAACCATAAACAAGGTGTGCCCAGTTGATGGCAATAAGCTCGCCCGGGTGTACTATAGGTACACCTCTGCCGACCCTTCGAGGAAACGAGGCGTGATGTTATGTGTATGTAATTCATAAACGAAGTAGTTTTTGCATATAGTTTCGTAGGTTTAAATTGACATTACCAACAGCAACCCTAGCTTTTATCATTAAATTGGTAAAGCCCCCAGCTCAAACTCGTTAATTATATCAGAGTAGCACGCAGACGGCTTATCGGAGTTATCGCCGCGTGTGCATGTCGCTCCACAGCCTGACATACCGATAATGATGTTTAAAACAAACTTACATCCCTTTGGCGTGTTGATGTAGGTTACTTGTACACAGGGTTGAAATGATTATACAGCGTTTATCAGAAATGTGTGGTCATATTTAATGGTGTGGTCCAGACCATCAAACTGAACAACTTTCTCCATGGGGTGTTATTGGGGTCGAGACGGTATTGAAGTTTTATATGGGATCCGGAAGAGTTAATAATTTATTCACGCTTCAAACGTGCAGCGCCCCGCGGTTTCACCTGCATAAGTCTCGATCCCGTGGGAACATCTGGATAAAAAGTATCCTATGTGTTAATCCAGGTTCTAAACTATATGTGTGCCAAATTTCATCCAAAACCGTTCAGTAGTTTTTGCGTGAAAGAGTAACAAACATCCATTCAACCATCCTCACAAACTTTCGCATTTATAATAGCAGTAGGATTGTAGGATTTACTGACGGTTGGAACTTGAAAAGATTTTATAGCTATTAATTTAGTCTACTTCTTTCTCTGATCGAGACGAACTATAGGATATGAGCTCATGTCGAGGTAAAAATATGAGTCAGCCAGATGGCAGCGGGGATAAATATCCACTTCCCCAGAGTGTACCAGGAATGCACCATATGACAAGTGAACCAGCACCCTAATTGCCTAACACAGTAGGAATCGGTTTCATTTTGATAGTTCAACAACATTCATTGTGTTATTCACGTTGTTGAGCAGACAAATTTTTCGAACATATGAAGCAATGAATTAGCAATTTGCTTCAAAATCATTCAGATTGTGATTGATAGTGTGTTACGCAATTAGGTTGCAGGTCTTATGGCATTTGTAAATGAAAGCTCATCTTGGATAGTGTAAAGAATAAATAAATGGTTTGTTCGTCAATGTTACTTATTTATTTTGTGGTAGGTAGGTACTACTGTATCGTCAATTTGTCAAATAGTATTAATAGCTTTTCTTTATCTGTATAACTTTCTGCTTCGTAGTAATCTGTCGTCAACAATAAGCTACTTCTTTGTCCGATATCTCTGGGTTTTTGGAACGAAGTTCTTTTACGCGGCTTGTGGTAGGAGCAAACTGGCAGAAATCATCACGCGAAAAAGCGTTCATACTTGTATACCTCCATGCGACTTTCTTCTTTCGAATTTACACTTTCTCTCTAATGTGAATTTGGTCAAAATGAAAATCCAAGATGGTGGCTGCGAAAAATTTCCAGATTTTTGTCATGGGTGTGCAGTGACGTCAAAATGTAAATCCAAGATGGCGGCTGCGAAAATTTTCAAATTTTTCGTCATGGGTGTCGTTTTCATAGTTTTCGAGGGTGCTAAAGTCGATAGAGAGGTCAAAATGTAAATTCAAGATGGCGGCTACGAAAATTTTCAAATTATTCGTCATGGGTGTCGTTTTCATAGGATTCGAGGGTGCTAAAGCTGATAATGAGACCAAAATGTAAATTTTGTTTTTGTTTTAAATCATACGTGAGCAGGAACTTCGTTTCTGACGGTGGTCCCGACCGCACAAGTTTTTTTTTTTATAGATTATGTAGCTTGTTGATAACTTCGGAGTTAAATTTCTCATTCCAGTTACTAACTAACGGTAACTGTTGATTTTTAATCTGTCCAGAAGAGGTGGGACGCTATATCTCCTTAATCTGTTAAATTGCAGGCCACCAACCTAACCTAACCTAACCTAATATTTTCGAAAGTAGGAAAACATCCTGTCAAAAAGTAATTTGGCTGTAAGAGCCAATTTACAATACAAAGGCGACCAATTAACAACCAGGGGAGCGAAAAAGCGGTAAGTAAATAAATCCCGATCCACAAATATTTTTACTAGATAGGTAGTAATTATTTAACATAACTTATCATCACGCCTGTAATCCCCAGAGGGTTAGTCAGAGATGGACCTATAGAACACCCACTGTCTCAAGTAAATTCCTCGCCTATTGCCATCATCCGGGCACAGATCCAGACTCCGGGCTGCTTAATTATTTCCGTAAATAAAAACCTTTATAGTCTGCCTCATTATCGGATTTGAGCCTTCATTACGGATAGTTAGCACGGTTATATATCAGTGGCGCAGCTACAATTATCATTAGAGGGAAGCCGAAGAATTTTCTTTTCAGTTTTCATAAACTCAAACAAAAAACTGTTGGTTTTTAATCTTATGATGTATTAAACTGGTATTAAACATATTTATGTAATGTGATGTGATACATAGTTACACATACAGGTGTACACACTAAGAAGAGTGGTTGTTCCGAAGGGAAGCCGATAGGAATCGGGTTGTATGAACGCTGCGCCCCTGTTATATATGCATTAACATAATCATAGCGGTATTCACGGTTTAAATTGTTGGTTTTGTTACCATTCGTAAAACTGTTTGTTTATTTCGTTTTCATTGTGGTCGCGGTTTAAATATAAATAAATCGTTTTAAGACGAGATCAAGAATCTAAAGATTCGGAAATTTTCAGGTTCTCTAAGGACTCCCTTTGCAGTCTACACTGATACACTGTACATTGCGTAAAATTAAATAGGTACTGCAACAATTGAGGAGACACAAATAAATAATTGGGAGGGGAGGGGATGATAATTGGAAAGAAGGACATATTTATAGTGATTTCAAAGTGTGTTGTTCTTCAGAAAGGTTAGGTGCGTAGTACTTACTCGCAACCGGCGTGTGTCTATGTCTAGCACTCTAATTGCGTAACACACTATCAATCACAATCTGAATAATTTTGAAGCAAATTGTTAATCCATTGCTTCATTATGTTCGAAAAATTTGTCTGCTCAACAGCGTACCTAAATAACGCAATGAATGTTGTTGAACTGTCAAAATGAAACCGATTCCTATTGTAAGTGTGTCACGCAATTGCCCCGCAGATGTATGAACGTAAACGAGGCAAAAAAAAAGTATGTAAGGAGCGTAGCAGGTGGCGTCCTGTTGTTTCTGCCTACCCACATGGGAAGAAGGCGTGAGTTCATGAGTGTGTGTAATTGAGGAGATTAATTTAAGTCACAGAGGTGACAGAGGTACACAATACATTACCTTAAGCCCCGAAGTGATTACTGTGTCCTAAATTATGTACAGCAAAGAAATCGATCTTCATTCTCCCTAACAGCCTAAATTGGCGCAGCAAAATATACCCCGATTTCCTCATAGATACTTAAATTGTACCTGACAATCTCAATGGCTCCAAAAGTCGCCTTAATTACCTGAAAAAAAAAGAAAATATTGATTGACACAACTCGTTTAAAAAAAAATATATTAGAAATAAGTACCTAGTTAATATAGAAATTACATATAAATAGATATCAACTTAGATGTTCATACTATGTTCATTTTTATGGTTCCGTACCTCAAAAGGAAAAAACGGAACCCTTATAGGATCACTCGTGTGTCTGTCTGTCTGTCTGTCACAGCCAATTTGCTCCGAATCGAATGGACCGATTAAGTTGAAATTTGGTAGGTACTTACATATATCAATTTTCTGTGACCCAAAAACGGACGGAAAGAAGTTTTTTACTTTAAAATCGATTGTGTAATAATCAAACTATTTACTTATAACATAACACCCATAATATCACGCCTATAGTCCCCGAAGGGTTAGGCAGCGGTGTACACCGTACCTGAGGTAATAAATCAAATCATATATTGGATTCCCAATTCCAGAATAATTTCATGTACCGGTCATCTTAGTATGATATACCTGCCTACTGAATTCACCCCATCAGTCTGCGGAGGGCTGTCCCTTACACCCTATAGTACAACCCCCGTGTACTATAGGTACACCGCTGCTTAACTCTTTCGGGGCCCTAATTAGGGCTCCCACACAAAACTGCGAATTCGCATCGCATCGCATCGCAGTTTTGTGTGGGAGCCCTTACTTATGTCATGCCAAAAGGATTAAAATAAGCATTTGGCATGTGCCTTGCAACACTCGCAACCTATCTTTTCCTAAACAGTCTGGTATAGCAGTAACACATTCGATGCAACCCAGAGGCAGTAACATAAGTGCAGCATGTAATACAAATCACGACAAACGCCAGATAACTACATTATCTGTGACACACAACACGGAAGCTGCAGGATGTAATCGATACTATTTCTGAGCAGTTATCGGTGCTCGCCCGGTCATCCGCGGGGTGAATGGGTGACCATGTGCACTGCGGTAATGGGACAGATCCTAATTGCATTTACCTAGATTTAGTATTGGATAGGTTGTGTTACGCAACTGGAAAGGCTTTGAAAGCGGGTTTTTTGAGACTATTATTATACATACCGACATGGCGCGTTACTTTGACTCTAGGGTATATTAATTTTGGTCCAAATCGAGACAAAGGTTTAGTGTCATTAAATCCACACAAAACAGTTCCGCAAATACGCGTCTATATCACCATCTATTAGGTACCGAAAGAATACGACGTTCGGTTGTGTGGTCGCGACACGGCGGGCAGTTCAAACATTTGTCTGGATTTGGGTCAAAGTTATGCCCCAGAGTCAAAGTAACCCGCCATGAGGGTAGCTTTTGCTCAAGCATTGATAAAATCAAAACCAAAAGTCATTTACCTATTCAAATTAAGATGAGGATCCGGACTTTAAGAACGTCAAAATGACATAAGACAGTCCCCTAAAACCGCTCGCCCTTTACCACTTTCTAGCGTTTCAGCTGGGATAAGTACTGGTGTAGCCAAATCTCCAGCAATATAATCAAATTTTCTAATAAAAAAACAAGGCTACTACCAGCTCAATGGAGACGGAGAAGTTCTTCAAAGTCATTGCTTTGAAGAACTGTCTATTGAGCACCTGCAGTAGATCGGAGCAAAGGAATAAGTGGGTGAAAAATAAGTGGGTAGTCAGGTGCTTTCATTGCGGCAGCAGTCTTAAAAGGTTATGGGATAAACGTCATTGATATCGACATACTGATATAGAGCTATTGATCTTTTTTTGAGAAAGCTGCATCTAAGCCATCAGTGATTGCTTAGACAAAAATTCAAATGACACGCAGAAATCCTATGTACAAAATGCATTACAAAATCCAGTTGGACTATCCCATGAATTTATGTCCCCATGGTGTGCACAACCTATGACACAGATGCACGTTATATCTGGACATGTACAGGCGACACGACGGCACACTGCGCCGCTTTTATTAGTTTTATTACTGTTTGTATCAAAATAACACCACATGGAATTCTTTGAGAACTTCTTGAGTTGTGGCAGTTTCGGTTACAATGGAAGAATGCTATTACAAGGAAGATTTGTGGTGTTGCATTAAAAGAGCTCGAGATGACGTTATTATGCACGCTGATTGGCTTGCTTGCTAATAAAAGAGAGTTAGTCAATCTAACATCAAAACCTATGACTAACTTCAAAGGGCCCACACTAGAAATTCATCTAAATTGTAAGATCTCAGACCACCTCTATTAATTTCATAATTAGCCCAACTTCAAAGTCTATGACTCTAGATTGCAACTTGATAAAAAACCTTTTCAAGAACTCTATGGTCTCGAAACCATAGACGAGACACCAAAGGCGTTCTAAAATTAAATCATCACAACAATCGGCCGGTCCATCGCTCTCGCTTGACCCCAGAAGACATTTAAAAGGTTTTTTGTCGCCCGTTGCGAACGTGACCGAAATCAGTCGCGGGGCTTTTGACAAGAAGTGAGTTACGATACAAGTACCGTTCCGATACTCTCGCTGTGTGATGCAGTAGTTTGAGACATTGAAGAGTATGCTTTAATTAGCCCTAAAGTCTGACAACCAGTCTTACGAAGGAGTATCATGTTACCCAGTAACTGGGTTGCGAAAGTCAGATAGGCAGTCGCTCCATGTAAAATACTGGTATTCAGCTGCATCCAGTTAGACTGGAAGCCGACCCCGACGTACCTAGTTGAGAAAAGGCTAGACAGACGGAGGAGTCCACGAACCGACAGAGTGTAAAATTCAATCATCACGATAAATAAGTTAAAAGTAACTTAAAATGTTAACCCACTGTTCCCCCTACACAACATAAAGTATGGTATGCACTCATTAATTCAGTGTAAAGTGTAAAAAGATACAAATAACAGACGAACAAAGAGTAATCTTTACATCAAGTGTGTTTTAACTTTAAAGACACTTGTGGTTACCGACCAACAATCTTTATTGTGCACTTCTAACGATATTCCTGCTTAGTTTATTTTAATGTAAGTAGTGTGATGTGTGGCCCTATGTTGAATAGGATACAGTGTGGATGTATTTTAAATGTTCTTTGATGTAGTGTCATAAAAGGAGGGACTCTTTCTTTTTTATTCCCTGTCTTCACGAGTTATGAGCTGCCGTTATAAACTGGAACCCTGATAACTAGCTAATATTTTGTCGTAAAATGCACAATTCTGGTGTGCAGGCTTGTAAGATAACTTTTTAACGGTGCTTTTCACTTCATGCAACTGCACTCTTCACTATGTGCTGAAAAATAAATTACTTTTCATAAACTACAGCCTTCCCAGCAGGTCAAGGACCTTTTAAAGGTATGAAACTTGCCGACAAGTTATATAAGTAAATTACTTATTTGGTTCTATCACACTTTCCGATTAACGACCCATCACCTCAAACAAAAAAAGTCCTAAAATTATTTCCAGTCTCAGACGACTATTTCTAAGATTAGTTACACATTCTTTTTTCTCTAATTCATTTGTTATAAGATTAAAATCAGCTGTACCAACGTACGCTGCGTGCGAGTGTACACGAAGTGCATTATTTATTCACTGCAACGCCTCTCCGTTCGTTCACATCGCGGCAAACACTCGGCTTTACATGATAACTGCGCCATACATCTGTTTTACATATGTCACTACTTAGCTGACTCGTTTTAAGTATGTATCTACAGTTTAGATTTACATTATTTTACCCCCCAAATAGTGAGTGTAGTCGACTTCTTGATTTCTTTGTCACCCTAAGGTTGAAAGTCACTTGCACGTCATAAAGCGACAAGGCCTATTTGTATATGTGTATAATGTAAGTGACTGTTACATATTTTCAACCTTATTGAAGTTTAAATTTTCTGGAACTTGTTGTCAAAAGTGGTGAAGCAATTACGAGTTTGATTATAGCTATTATAATTAGATTTACATTAGGAATTTTACCCTCCAATTCGTGAGTACAATAGCTGCCAGTATTGACATGGTTTGAATAAGATTTATAAGAAAACAATATTGCATTGTTTATAGGTTTAATGAGAGAGATATTTTTAATCAACAAGCAAATAAAGTAATATGAATCAAACATTTATGGAATGACAATTTGACTTCGGTGTCTGTCTGTGTGTCACAAGCAATTTACTCGGAAATTTTTAATGTAACAATTTTGACTGTACTTTTAAACCTTTATCCAACTTCTTTGTTTCGCCTTTGCTTCTTGAAATCTATCTGCAAGATACAAAGTCACTTTTCTTGCCTGTGTGATCGCGTTGTACTTCTAAACTACGCAACGGATTTTGATACGGTTTTCACTACCACTTAGAGAATTTATTCCGGAAAGTTTGTGTGTACTTATATTAACATTAAGCCTACATAAATCTCGATGTTTTGTCAAGTCGTAACAACCATGCAACTCAGGGGCGGGTCCCTAAGTTCCCTACAAATCCTCATTTCGCAATCCGTCATGTCACTCTTCAGTCTTGATAAACATCTCGAAGCCCGCATGCTTGCTTGGTTGCGCGGGCGCCGCCATTCGGTAGCCATTGTCTCCAAGTGACAGCGGAATGCATTCAGAGCTGAATATGTCACATAGTTTCCAACTGTGCTTGAGGTTACTGGCACTCTGACATTTGAAGATGACAAACGTTTTTAACCGACTTCAAAAGAGAGCTGTCTATTGTCATGTGTTTATGTGAAATGTTTAGATGTATTATTCTCTTTAAAAGAGCCCTGCTATTTTCCCAGGTGATAGATTCTATTATATTAATAACAAATGTATTTAATTTAACAAATCCAACTGCCATTTCACTATGCTAAAATGAATATAGATAAGTAATTACATAGATGGAACTTACAAGCATTACGACGGTAGGTAGATATTAGTTCGTATCAGCTGTTTTTGTATTAATTTTCTCAGCAAACTGATTGTTTTCTGCCATTAATTCGTGGCGCCAGTGTATCCTCAGCAGATTGTTTTGCATCTGTTCCAGTAGGAAGTCCCCTTCCATGAACTCCGCTAGATTGTGAGCAGTCCCACCACCATTGCGGTGATCCATCACTATTACTAGGTAAATATAGTTTTTCTTTCTTTCTTTATAAAAAAGCGTTTTTATTCTACACTAGCTTTTTCCCGCGGCTTCGCCCGCGTGGATGTCAATACTTCCCTATTTGAATCGGATTTTGTTCACAATTTCATGGGTTTTAATTTTTTTTGCGCGGAACCCTAATTATGTTTCTAAAATAAAATGGCCCTAAGTTATTTCTTATAACATCAGCTATATGCCAGTGAAAGTCCCGTCAAAATCGGTCCAGCCGTTTCGGAGATTAGCCGGAACAAACAGACAGACAGACAAAAATGTTAAAAATTGCCTTTTCGTTATAAGTATCGTATTTACTGTCATATGTTAAAACATATATAATATAATGTATAGTAAAAAGTTGTATTTTTGATATTACAAACAGATAAAAAAAATTTAAGAATTTTTTCCATTCATCCAAGGGACCCTAGAAGGGACTACTTACTGCTTAAAGACCATTAGTATTATTGCAAGGATTTATTCCGAAAAGCGGTGCAAGACAAAGCTGCAAGACTTCAAGCTACCAAGTATTCTTTGCGAGTGATACAACGAAATAAATTAAATATTAAACTAATACTTTTATGTAGCTGTTTCATTACTTAATACATAGCCAAACCCGTTAATTGTAGATAGTTCATTGATATTAATAACATAACATCACGCCTATAATCTCCGAAGGGATAGGCAGAGATGTATCTGTAGCACACCCACATTTCGCCAGTTATGTTTAAGTCCCATGTAATAGGGGGCGAGCCTAATGCCATCAATCGGGCACACATCCAGACTCCGGGCCGCTACTGAAAAAATCCAGATGGAAAAACCACACTTTGCTCGACCTGGGAATCGAATACAGGACCTCATGTTCCGCAGTAACGCTTGCGACCACTAGACCAACGAGGGAGATGTGGCCAAGATAGCATTTTGTGCCAGACCGCATTGTCTAAAAACATTTGTTTCGTTAGATGAGATTCTATTTTTCTAGAAATAGGGTAGCCAAAAGAACGAAAACATAATGAATCATTGCCTTGTTGTTTTCGCTGTTCTGAGATGTTTTTGTAAATGTCTGGCCGAAACAGTTGGGTAGAATGATATTAATTTGTCAATTTCACATGATGCGATTTGATTGAACTGCCAGAAAGCGGTATCTAATTCTATCAATATATGAACTGCAATCAGTTAATTATATTTTTTTGGGCCGCTTGTACCACAAATCACTAAATGTATTTAGCGCTAAACGCATTTTTAAAACATCGTTCTATTTCTGTCAACCGTTTAAAGATGACAGAGACAGAATGATGTTTTAAATACGTCAGTGATCTAATACTCATCAACATGACAAGTTTTTATGATTTGCTGTTGTATTTCGGTTGGACATCCAATCGCAGCACCTACTATGAGGTTTCAAAAACCAAGAATAAGACTAACAATGTTAATCTAGTGTGTTTATTAACACACTTAATTTCCATCTCCACAATTCACATTCTCCTTCAGCGCACCACAAATTGTACCAATCCATCGACAATGGCCGACAAATGACAACAAACAATCGACCTGTCAACTGTCAAGTATGGCCACAGCCGCCATTGCCATCCTTCGAAGGCCACAAAACAATGTCATTACCGTTTCAAATGGCTCCCGGTGAGTAATCAAAGGGGTATCGTAGATGGATCGCCGGATGTCCGCCTAAGTAGACGATGCCCATTAAAAGTAATGATTGTAAGGAAATAAGGTACTTTTTTTGCTATAAATCCTTCTATAATGTGACAAAAACATGTTAAGTTTCACGTATGTTGGTTTGGTTAGATAAAATATTATAATAGGCTGACTTTGTAGTCATTAACATCCTTGCAGGAGGTGGAATTACTCACGAATATGTGAAACTTTTTACTAAAGGAGCAACGAAAGAAGATACGAAGTCGTCTGGCGGCGGCGAGATGGACGGACGACATTGTTGCCATCATGAGCAAAACCTGGACGAGGCTCGCACAGGAGCATCGGGATTGGCACAAGAAAAGAGAGGCGTATATCCAGGGAGTGGGTGAACTCGGCCTGTGGATGATAATGATGATGATGAAAGGACCAACAAAAAATACATATCGAAAAAAATCGACTGTTTCATACGAACATTACTTATTAACGTTCATCAATTATGGTAATAAGAGGGTCGACGAACATTTATATCAATAAAACACCCTCGTTAATACAGAGAAAGGTATCACTAACAAAACTATGCTTGTAAATACGCATAGAAATAATATACCTACTTTTATAAAAACCAGCATAGATATCAGAGAGGCAATAGATGAATGACCGGACTTCCGGCTGGCGGCTAGGCAAATAATACATGACGAGATATAGGATAGCAAAAATAACTTTTATTTATTTTATAAACCTACGTTTCATATTTACTCTTTGAATACGGGAAAAGAGGATTTTTACAATACCAAAAAGGATAGACAAAACATTCAAAAAGGAAAACAAATGAAAAAAGCTCTGTTGAGTAAAAACGCGAACACATTGAATATTGTAAATTATGAATGTATTTTTATTTAACGGACTTTAAAGTCAATGTGATGCAAACGAGTTACCGAGGGCGAGTTAAAAGCTTTTGTAGCAGAAGCCGGTTTTGCGCACTCTCCAATGTTTATTCCAAATTGGGTTGGTCCTAGAAGAGCTCATGATAACACAACTACGTGTTATTTAGCTTATGTAATATTTTGATGCAAAGTTTAATGAATAAGGGGCTTTTCCTACTAACATTGAGGATAATACAACAGTACCACAGGGTGAGAGGAGCAAAGAAGGTCGAACTTGAATCTTGTTAGTCACCCTTCCCTTAACAAAACCTACAAATATCAGTCTTGGCGAATTCAGACCATAACGAATCCCAGATGTATCTTTTTCTTCACCTCCTTTTCTGCCTGCCCTTATTAAATCTCATGTTACCTAGGATCGGCAAGATATTTTTTTTCCCTATAAACCTCCCCTGTCAGCTGTTACGTATTCATTCACTCCGTTTTAATTCATATCATCCCTTACAAAATCCATCCATCTTTTCTTTGGTCTCATCTTCCTTTCCATAAATGATGCTTTTATCTGTGTTAGTGCTAAAATAGCCATTCAAAGTATGGTGCTTAGCAACAAAATCATCCTTACAAAGATTTAACACTTCATAAACGTCAAATGAGTTAAGCACACACAATTTTAATTTATACGCATAGACAATAAAGATTTACCGCTATTTATATACAAGTTGAAAGACAAAAGCACTAACGGATATGATAGCCTTATCCGTCTGCGGAGCTGGTGTTATATGCTAATTTCGGTTCTTTTAAAGCAAAGGTATATAGGGATATTATATTATTTACTAGCTTGAAGCTTCTGCCGGTGACTTCATCGGCGTAAACAGGTTTTAACATAAAATATATCCTATGACACTAGCCTTCTGCCACAGAAAGAAATTTTGTAATCGGATCAACACCCTAATTGCGTAATCAGAATCTGAATCATTTTGAAGCAAATTGTTAATCCATTGCTTCTTAAGTTTGAAAAATTTGTCTGCTCAACAACGTAAATAGCGCAATGAATGTTGTTTAAATGTCAAAATGAAACCGATTCCTACTGTAAGTATGTTACGCAATTGCCCCGCTGTACTTTCAAAGATAAAAGGTAGGTATTTTACAAACATGTAAGTAACAAAACAATTTTCCTATTTATAATATCTTTTTATAGATATAGATTTAGATACAAAAGATTATATTGTTCGAGGCAAACATAAGTAATGAATATCTATCTAGTGGTTCTTAAAGTTACGATTATGACTCCTCAGTTTCCGAAATCCAGCGGGATAATAATTGCGTAACCCACTCACAATCCCAATGCCATTCCTTTTGACAATTCAACAATAGTGATTTTTACGTTGTCGAGCAGACGAATTTTCCAAACATATCAAGCAGTGAATTACGATTTTTTTTTCAAAATTCTTCGGATTATAAGAGAAAATGTGTTTGGCACTTGGGCTGATGATCAAGCAAGATCCTTGTTAAATCTAATGATATCTGTAATAGCTTAAGGCATTAAAAACAGTCTCCATATATGGCGATACCATTTTGGGCTGGATGTCCTTTCATCCGGCCAAAAATGGCAGTTAGCTTCTTTACCACTTTGCTGTGTGTTTCATTTTTGAAACCAAATCACATAATATTTTATGAGAGAAGAAACTGCGTCATGATTCGTTATATACAATAATAACATACGACGACAGGTGACTATCCAGTGTTCAAGGTGCGGCGGGCCGTCACACGTCTAGTCAGTCGGGGAATTAAAAAATTAAGCACCTTAAGGTTAACTTAATTAGCACCTTAGTATATATATAGTAGTATATAGTAAATGACAGTTTGAAAAGGTGACATGCGAGGAAAAGCAAGGAATGTTTGAAAATTGCTTAATATTTTCGGTCCTCAACAGTACCTACACACAGTAGGCCTTCAGCGGTAACGCTTTGACCTTGAGCAGCTACGCTTTGGCCTAGCGTAGTTATTACAGAGTTCCAATAGAATAAGAGACCAGCTTATACTGATTTTGTTACCAGTGATGTTCAGCTTATCGTACCTCATCATCCAATGTTATTTAAGAGGGCTGCCACATATTGTCACCTCTCTCGCTCACACGGGACCAATTTTTTAAGAATGTTAAATGAAAATGTGCTTTTTTTGAAAAATGTAATCAATGGGCGACCTACTAAATAATATTAAATTAATAATTATAAACACATTTCAATAGAAATATAATAACAACATACAACACATAATAATGAAATAATAATAGTGAAACATAATAATGTTATCTAGTAAAGTTAGCTCAATAAGTACTCGTATTATTTATTTATTTATATATACTTTATTGTACACCAGATTAAACATTACATAAAGATATATCTTAAACTACAAAATATACAATTGGCGGCCTTATCGCATACTGCGATCTCTTTTCCAGGCAACCTTGGAATGGACAGTGATTTTATGGAATTTAAATGGGGTTGTTCTTGGTGCAAATAAAATGTATATAAGTACAGTATATTATAATAGATACACAGATACATACATATGCTATATAGTAGATAAATATGCCATGCCAAAACCAAAATGTAAATTAAAATACGTGTTTTAGAAATAAAAAAAAATTAAAAAAATATAATATATACATAGATACATACATACTAAATAAAAATGTAAAATGTATAAATGCCACAATAAAAGTGTGTTTTAAATAATTACCTAGTAAGTTAACATTATTTAGTAGGTCGCCCATTGATTACATTTCTCAAAAAAGCATCTTTTCATTCAACATTCTTAAAAATTTGGTCCCGTGTGAGCGAGAGAGGTGACAAAATGTGACAGCCCTCTTAAAAAAAGTAAGAGCCTTCATAATCTGCCTCTTATACATCGCGTTGCTGACATTTATTTAATCTGTTATATAATCTGTGCATATCCAATAAGGGCAGGAAATCTGGCTTACATCCACACCACTTGAGTTCATACGGCTTCATTCATATCTTACTTGTAACGCGATAACTTCAAGGAGTCTCATTCATTTTAAAACTGGTTTTTATTCTTGTCTTTAAAATTATAATCTTATTTTAATTTCAAGCTTACGTCTGTTACGTACAGAAAAGGATGCTGTTAACATGATGGTGCATTTTTAACGTCTTTTCGTTTAAGAAATCTAATCACAAGAAAGACTTGTTGAATCTTTGCTTGAGAAAGTATAGTGGAACTAGCTTTAGCTCGCATGGAAGTGGGAAATTATACCACAGAAACGTATTACCGGGATAAAAACTATCCTATGTGTTAAAAAATTGAACTCGCTGCGTCGATCGAATTCGAATTATTTATCATTGAGGTTTTACACAGAATCACATTCACAATTCATCAGGAAGACTACATTTTTTCTAAATAATTATGGAGATTATACGATTAAATCCTAAAATAATGTGGAATTGGAAACGATAGCGACCAGAAAGTTGCCTTCGCTTTCAATATGACTGCCTGTTGGTTTCATGTCACGTTTCAAGCAAACTGTCGCCTGTCATTTTCAATACACAATTCGAAAAATAGGCGTGTGCCCAATTTTTCCTGCATATCGTCTTTTCCTCTCTTTGCATTTTTCCCCTTTTAGCGTCCTAAACAGATCCGAGTTTGTTTCGAATGCTACTGTAGATAGGCAATACGAAAGTTGTAAAATAAAGCAAATTGCGATCGGAACGAAGCCAATCTGAATCAGTTGTCGAAAATGTGTTACGCAATTAGGTAGCAGGTTATAAACTGTGTGTGTCAAATTTCATCCAAATCCATTTAGCTGTTTTTGCGTGATTGAGAAACAAATATACAAACTTTCACATTTATAATACACCTAGAACACCGTACCCTGGGGTGAAAATCAAAAAGAAAAAAAAATGCGATTACTTTATTACTCAACCGATTTTTTCGCGGCACCGCGTAGTTGCGCGGGGTGGGGGCTAGCGTCAAATGGTTAGTCAGGCGCAAGTCCTGTGAGCCACAGGTCCTGGTACTCTGCGCTTGAGGTACTCCAGTACCCCTGGGTACACCTGGTTACCGATGCATCTTGAAATAAGTATTGGGAATATACATACTTGGGACAAAGTACTCATCAGATACTCCAACCCCTTCCGATTCTAATTCTGGGAGATGTTCAAAATTTATATGTTTAGAGCACCAAAATAAAAATATGTAAAAATTGTTAACTAAACTTATTTTTATAAAGTTTTGTGACTTTTATGTAAGGCTGATGTTAGTGCCATAAAAGTCTATATAAGTTGATTTTAATCAACTTCGTAGTAATGATATGTCATAATAGGGGTACGGTTACTTAAGATTTTTTATGGGTACGGTTTGGGGTTAAGTGGGATATAGACATAAGTAGGTGCAAAGGTAAGTAACCTAATCTTGTCGTCTAGCGTATTGCTCAATATTACAGGTTAAACCACAGTATAACTACTTTACAGTGGTTCATCGCCCATACATTTGACAGGATCGGAGAAATTACATTTAAAAAAAAATTAAATGCGAAATGTCAAAAAAGTTGACATTGCTTAAATGAGCATAAGGTCCTGGGTTCGATTCCTGGGTCGGGCAGTGTTATTGGATTTTTCTATATGGAATTTCTCAGTAGCAGTAGCAGCCCGGAGTCTGGATTTGTGGCCGGTTGATGGCAATAGGCTCGCCCCCTATTACATGGGACTTAAACATAACTAGCGAAGTGTGGGTGTACTGTAGAGGCTTTAGTTGAGCCTGCCTTCCGCATGAATCCTCCTCGGATTGTGATATTGGCTGATAAGACAAACACTGGTTTTATTTGGAATTTAGAATAGGTATAAATTATGACATATGATCATATTGTTTTATATGGAGTCAGTGAAGTGCTAGCCTTGCCCCTAATAGTGTAATGTGCTTTCATATAAGCAAATAAATAAGAATAATAGTGCTGACGTGTTTCTCATTTAACATACGTCCACCAGCACACCTCGAAATCGAGACCAAACATACAATATACGTGGTGATCAGCCTAAAGTATCGTGGCTGATCATCACAGTACTATAGGAATACAGGCGTGACGTTATGTTTATAATATATAAATGAAAAATGTTCTCATTACCAGCAAGTTTTACATTATTGCAACTAGTAATCTATCAAATCTATCTACTTCTATGTATTACCTACCGTATTTATTATTAGAACGAATACAATATTCTTCATGCATACGATAACACAAGTAAGAGTCATTGGTGGCGTTAGATCAAATACCGATTAGTTTTATGAGTTCCTTTTATAAACAAAACAAATGTTTGTATCACTTACAGACACCTAGTTATTTCAGGTTTGGATAACTATTTGGTGGTAGATGGACAGAATGTACCTTGCTCCAATGGTTTAGGTAATTAAATAAAGGTATACAAAAAACACACGTGACGTGATTAACCAACTAAACGTAATACCAGTCACTTCAGTTATCATGCTACGCCACAGTTGTACTCTTCAATTTAGCAACGTTATAAACGAATTATAAGGTACAGCACACTAAGGCGCGCTTGCAACACAAATCACTAAATATGTTTAGCGCTACATGAACGTATTTCAAACAACATTCTGTCTCTGTCATCTTCGAACGGTTGACAGAAATAGAACGATGATTTGAATTCGTTTAGAACAAAATGCATTTAGAGATTTGTGGTGCAAGTGGGGCTAAATCTTTATCAAACCTACTTCCTTACGAATAATTACTGATATTTCGCACCGCCGCGCGCCGCCATTGGTTGAGAATGGCGTCGTTACATTCACACTGGGATAGGACAGGCATGCAAACTGCCTGCCTGACCAGATATATTATAACGTATACCGTGGGAACCGGTCGCACTGCCTGCAACAGTCCTAGAGGGCTACTATGGGACTGTGGATTTGGATTGTTCGAATTAACGGATTAATTAATTTAAGGATATTTTAGGCTGGCTGGAAAGTTATAGTAGTACGAGTTCCCATTCATACGCTACCACAACTTTCCAGCCCGTCTTCCTCCCGAACATGGGCCAAATGGCTGGCATAAAATGACGAGGATTCTTACATCTTGGAAGGGAAGAGCCCATACTGCATGATGATATCTACATTATTTTGAACTTCGTATTTTTAAGAAACATTTTCTATCAAGCAGTTAAAAAAATACTATAATTTTTCCTGATCCTGCTTGCCTTTTCTACAGACATAAAAGTATATCTAGAAAATCGTGGCACATTAGAAAAAAAAAAATACAAAACGCGATTGTTTTCTGAACTCTTTCAAAATTCGTATTTTTTTTTTGTCTATTATCTTGTGCTGTGGCGAATCGAATAACCCCGCGAAATCGGTTAGCGATCAATCTAGATAGTTTTATTTACCTCTTATTCTCAACGAAGATTTGCGTGAAAAATACAAGTCACAGTCTTCGAATGAAACACTTCACGCCTGTTACGAGTTTCAAACAAAAACAATACGAATTGTTTATGCAATGCTTAGATCATCGAAGGGAATGACCGATTAGATAAAAAGTTGTTGTTCTTACAAATGCAAGTGTTTTTGATCGACTTACACGCTGCTTTTTTATTGGCTAGGAAGCAGCCACGAGTGTTGTACTCATCATTATGAACAACTTTTACTATGGGACCAAACCTGAAATCGAAAAAAAAAAATCAGCTGTTCCGGACATTTATGATCGCATAACTCGTCAAACTGTAGGGATCAGCAGATTTTTTTCGTGATTTCAGGTTTGGTCCTAAGTAAAAGATGAGTACAACACTATCGTGGCAGCTCCCTAGCCAATAATGTTTTATTGGCAGCGTGTATATAAGAATGTGTACATAAGCATAGATAAGTCACTTTAATGGTGACCAAGCGTCTTGTCATCTATAGAGCAGTGGACTCATTAAGGCTGATGATGATAAGATGTATTTTAATTTCTACTAACGACCACAGACCAGCACACCACAAAGCCACAACGATTTTAATTAACCGAAGAAGAATTGATTTGCAATGCAGTGGGACAATAACAGACACACAAATAACAGACTCCTAAAAGAAAAGAAAGAAGAAAATACCATTCTTGACTTTGTTTTCCTGTAATATTCCT
Organism: Fissipunctia ypsillon; assembly: GCA_947568875.1. Lineage (NCBI taxonomy): Eukaryota > Metazoa > Arthropoda > Insecta > Lepidoptera > Noctuidae > Fissipunctia > Fissipunctia ypsillon. Next base: position 11,134,334 of record OX387663.1, on the reverse strand, counting down.
TCTTCATTAACGACTATCTTCAAAGAAAACTTATCGATTTCCTAGAACTCATAGTAGGCGTCAAGATATCGAGTTTGTGATAGGAACAGACACTCGGTTTACGTAGGTAAATACTGGTCCGGCGCACTCTATTGCTCGCTGTCAACGGCTAATCGGTGATATAACGTGGTTTCTACTGATTTTAATGTATGAGAAAGCAATTAAAGGCTATGCACTTATTGTAAAGTAACATGTTTTAGGATTCATAGAAAGTAGGTATGACTGCGAGATTAAATAAGACGCTGGTAGTATCAAAAGAGTTATACAGCGTTCGCGATTTAGGCACCTGTCCCACCATCGAAGAAGAAGTGATTAGCTATCAACGATTTTCTAGCTCAAGAAACGTACAAAATATTGTAGGTCCCGTGTATGTAAAACAGAGTACGTAATAGTTGATCACCGACTGTTCACACCGCACTCGTTTGTCGCAGCGACAAGAGCTATCAAAGAGAGAACTCGCTCAGCGACGCTCGCTTGGCGGGCAGAACACTCGCTAAGAGACTCACGCTTGGGACATAACGCGCTCGTCACCGTCGCACACTTGCTGCTCGTTGCTCGCCAACTCTTTTTAGTTGCCAACTCTACTCGCTTCTCGTTAATCGCCGGGCGGTGGGATAGGTGCCTAAGTTTCCAAACATGTACCTAAATCAAATACGTATAAGTTTTTGAAAAAAGAACTTGAACACATAAAGTTCAGTTTGCGCTACAACTTCAAATATTAATATGACTTTTTCAATAGTACTATTCATTCTGAAATAAACTTAATTTACATTAACATAAAGTGGGTATTCGTTTCAGTGGAAATAACATCAATTTAACAATGATTTGAAAAGAACGACATAATTTCTATTTAAGACACATCAGTGAACTGTCGCCTTTTCTAAATTGTTCGTAATTGATTTTTCCTTAAGTTAATACAAGATGACAGAGACCTTTTTGTTGTAATTAACGTGGGTAGACACTCTCCTTCTCCCTCTCTCTTTTCTCCTTAGAAACATGAACCCTGAAAACATTACACTCCTTTTTTGGGACAGTCGTGTAAAAAGTGGTGGCCCAGTGGGAAAGCAATGGTGGCCTAGTGGTAACGGCCGCGACTTACGAGTTGCAGGGCGTAGGTTCGTACCCAGATAAGCGCTTTACTTTGTGTAAATTATTTCATCACTACTGCTCTCAAAACGGTGAAGGAAAACATCGTGAGGAAACCGGCATGTCCTAGAACCAAAAATTCGAAGACATGTGACATCTACCCGCACTGGGCCCGCGTGGTGGATTACGGCCCACTCCCTTTCACCGAGAGGAGGCCTGTGTCCCAGCAGTGGGAACGTTATAGGCTGATTCTAAGCTATGCTGCTTAGAAACGATATCTACTAAAAATGCTAAATTATTTGAACTTTACGCAGAAATAGCGATTCTGCCTGTCCAACCTAAAGCCTGTCTGCAATATTGATGAATAGGGATGATGTGATGACTAAAAAATTATTTTTATCCGTCAGGTACGAGTAGATTATTAAAAAATATTGGACACGTATTTTTTATTTTTTTACGCAATCGAAAGATTACGGCGATACATTGGGTTAAAATGTAGCATGACGTCACGCCTTGCTAGACTTCATACTTAGTTGTGACGTAACGAGCCCCCACTCCCCAACTTTAATGCGTTTTATCTAAGTCATTTTTTATTAATAAGATAAAGCTAAAAACACGTGTCTAATATTTTTTTATTGTCTGACTGACGGACTGAACAGATTTTTTTTTTATCCAAGCATCATCCCTATTGCGTAATACCTACATAAACTTTTCAAAGCTCAGCGTAACCTTTTTATCCTTTACAAACTTATAGGCGAAATTACCTCCGGAAACTTTTCAAATAACAAATTAGCGATTCCAAAACTTTAAATCAATAATCCTCAAGTATTTATTAGCATATCGTAGGTAGAAAGATACTTAACATCGCGCCTGTAATACCCGTAGTTTTAGGCAGAGGTGGGGTGTACCTATAGTACACCCATATTCCTCCAGTTATGTTTAAGCCCCATGTCATGGGGGGCCGAGCCATCAACCGGGCATAAAACTAGATTCCGGGATGCCTCTGAGAAATTCCTGATAGAGAAACCCAATAACACTATGCCCGACTCGAAAATCAAGCCCAGGAAGTCTACTCCGAAGCGTAAATCCGAAGTATCGGTCGAACGTTCGGCCGTTTCCTACTACACTTTATTTTATTTCGTTCGGCCGGTTCGGATCCGACCAAACGTCAAAATGAAATTCGGTTGGATCCGAACCGACCGAACGAAATAGAATGAAGTAGTAGTAGGAAACGGCCGAACGTTCGACCGATACTTCGGAGTAGACCCCCAGGACCTCATGCTCAGCAGTAGCGCTTGCGATTGTGACCACTAGACCAACGAAGCATTACAAATAAATATTTGATTATTGATCAACGTTACGATTGGTAACTTAAACGACCCGATTATGGGGTATTTGGAACCGCGCAATAGGGAAAGCTAAGGCAGCAAGATGCCAACTTTTTCTTAAAGGTAGTATTGACTACATAATCCGATGCAATGTGAGACCTGTCGGCGATCGAAAGTGAAAGTATATGACGTATTTACGAGGAAAATCGCGGAAAAATACATAATATCTACGTTGGCACTTAATTATCTAAAGAGTGTTGATGAGTTAGGCTGTGTGAAAGATGATATGGACAGAAAGGGGGTGACTACTGAGATGACGACTAATAGACAAGTATGGAAAAAAAAGACATGTTGAGCCGACCCCAAATAAATTGGGATAAGGGCAGGAGAATGAATTAGTGTGGATGAGTTGTGGCCAAGAGAAGTATTGGTGGTGTTTGGGACTCTGAACTCGATGGTGGAACTGGTGATATCGTGAAGATGCGGGCTGCAACGGCAGGCTGGGTACCTGCACCTTAAGACCACATTTAACTGGACTGGTCTTAAAGTACAGGCTCAGAAGAAGAACGCAATATCGTCACTTGAATCTTCTTCGATCTTGGTCTATGTGTGATGTAGGAAAGAATCAAAAAGAAATTAGGTTCCCAACGGTTTGTCTGTCATATTGATTTGAATCAACAATGAGAAGATAAAATTAGATTATTGTGAAGGTTGAGGACACAAAATATATGTTAAGATACTTATAAATTAATCAACTTAAAACAAAGGAAAATAAAGTAGGCATGATTAATCTCAATGTTCTAATTAAGAGCTCCCACACAAAACCGCGAATTCGCATCGCATCGCAAGAATCTGCGAGCTGCGCATTGAACGGTTAGTTACAATTCAATGCACAGCTTGCAGATTCGCATTTTTGTGTGGGAGCCCTAAGATCTATTGATAAAAAGGTATTTCAGAATATTTCAGTTTCACAAACCTGACATAGCCCCAGAGGATGCGTGGACTGTGGTCTCACCATTGATTAAAATTTAATTAAAAAACTTTTAACAAGCTTTAACAAAAGTTTTTCGCCAAAATGAACAGCCGTTTTGGCGGGAACCGGATTTAAGCCACGCCATTTTTTGAAACGAAAATCAACATTTAACTAGCAAATTTTCCACATCCCAATGGTTTTAATTATATTTTTATCGGAATCCGTCTGCGTGGAAGAATTACCTAGGCAAGCAATTTTAGGCTCAGAAGTCACATGGACTGCCTTGTTGGTCTCTGGTCGCAAGCGCTACTGCTGAGCATGAGGTCCTGGGTTCGATTCCTAGGTCAGGCAAAGTGTAATTGGGTTTTTCCATCTGTTTCTCAGTAGATTCCCGGAGCCTGGATTTGTGCACGGTTGATGGCAATAAGCTTGCCCATAATAGATAGGACTTAAAAATAAGAAAAATGTGGGTGAACTATAGGTGTAGGTACACTTCTGCCAAACCCTTGGGAAAACAAGGCGTCATGTTATGTTAGGTCAGTCACATGGATCTAATGAATTAAGAACAATGCCTGGACAATTGACTGAGCGTGATTTGGCAGTTCGGCACACGAGAAAACACTAAAATTGCAGAGTTAGAGTGACAAAAAAGTTGCCATCTTGTTAGGCAGAAAAAACATTGTAGTTAGTGGTTTAGAAAATAAACGATGATTTTCACAATATCCTAGAATTATCCATTCCCATTTCCAAATCTAACTACCACTCAGTTAACCAAATACGGTTACTAGATAACCCAATAAACAACCGTGTCCTTGAGAACCGACAGTACCTACAAGATTCGGTTAGATTGCTTCAACCAGGCCTGCCCACACACGCCCACTTGGTGTCGAAACTTGATATTAATTTATTATCTCATTCGGAGCATTTTGTTTTCAATGTAACTTTACTAAACTTAGATGCGTGAGGAGATACTGGATGGAAAGAACGAGGGAAACGGTGATGATTGCAATGTTGAGAGTTTAAATGTAAATGAAATCGAATTTTGTTAATGTATTTTACAGTTCAGTTTAAAAGATATCTAGTATCTACCATAACTGAGAAGAAAAAAGGCGATTTTAGATCTGCATCCTAATTGCGTAACACACTATCAAACAGAATCTGAATCATTTTGAAGCTTATTGCTAATCCATTGCTTTATATGTTTGAAAATTTGTCTGCTCAACAACGTAGATAAAGCAATTAATGTTGATAAACTGTCAAAATGAAACCGATTCCTACTGTGTGTGTTACGCTGTCACCCCGCTGGAAAGGCGCTTAGGTGATAAAATAATGAATGTGTCGCAAGTCAGCGTCAGTAGGTGAAAAGAAGAAGCAATTAAAATCGAATCACAGACCTAAGTTTCCACGATGACATTTTTACGGAATAAATCGGCTGATCTACTCTCTAAGCACCAGTCCGAAATACAGAGGAATTGTAAATTGTCTTTGGTCCCTGGCTCTGACATCTAGCAATGGACAAAATTGGCAACTTTTTACTACTTGTGGGCTTTTGGCTACTTTGTACCTATGTGTGTATTTTATGTAATTTTTTTTTGTAATTTGCGTTTTGTTTGTGCAGAATAAACAATTTTTCTTTCTTCTACTTTAAACTTAGTCCTCGAGTCTAGGACTAAGTTTTTATAGACCAGGGAGTTCGGTTTTGCAATAATTTCATATTGCAACTCTACACCCTCTAGGGTCTAACGGGGTTTAAAGTTTGTATGCAAAGGAAGTTGTCTTCAATGGCTTCAACAGTTAGTTCTTCTATAATTTATTCCACAACTGATCCCAGCCTCAATGAAAGTCGCCGGGATGCAGAGTTGTTTACGCTGTATCGATCTGTCGGGCGGTTGCTACAGCAACCGGTCGCTCGATACTTATGTACACCACAGTTTGATTCGAACGAATACTGATGCCATTCATGCGGCTATTATCTTCTTCTATTGGTTTTTGGATTAGTTATGTGAGCGGTTTTGCCTTAAAACTGTGTAAAGGCTTATTTTCAGTACCTACGTTTGGAATACTCATTACATGTAGCTTGAAATGAGTTTGTTAGATGCTTATATAAGCTAACCGTCTCTGTCCAAAACTTGCTTTCGTTTACCTAAGTTCTGCCTAAAATTTCTTCTGGTTACTTAAAGACTCCCACAGCTTTAAGAGAGGTGGGATCTTGCCGGGCCCATTTGAAATGTGCTGTTGTGCTGTTATGAAGGAGCTAGAATCAAGATTTCTTTTTCTAAGCTTAGTCGTCTATTATTGCTTACGGGCCTGAAGAAATTGGTTACCACCACCTGAAACTACAACAGGTCATGTTGGCCAGTGGTTACCGCCATCTGTAGACACCTTCAACACCAAAGGGACTAATGTATGGAATCCTCGTCTCAATTTGGCCTCTATTTCATACAAAACGACCTATCGAAACTTGGCGACAAATTGTCGGGATGTTGCTCTTATTTTTCCGATAGTCGGACACTATCCCCACGCAGACAAGAAATGGGGCGGTACATTACATAGTAAAAATAGCGGTATTCGTCCAAGTACGGTTAGAATTAATTCCCGAATCAATGCGAGGCAGTTTGTTTACCGCTCAAGTCTATAAATCAAAATGATATTATCTGTTACGAAAATAGGAACCGTCTTTATCTTTAATTTATTGCCTTTCGGTGTTATATCAAGTCATATTGTTATTTGCATAACCGAAGATGAGTATTCATCTAAATAGGGAGAGTACCTACTTATATACTTTGATGAAATATTTTAATAGTGTAAAACTTTTAGAAGAGGGATAATGTTGTTATTAAGAATTTCTTAATTTATGAAAGTAATTAATAATTCTCAACTTTTTAACGCCTCGAAAGCCCTGAAGCACGTTCTAATAAAGGCTCCTACAAATAGGCGCGACACGCCCCGCAACACAAAGGCACCCGGCACCGCGTATCGCGCGACGAGCGGTGCCTTTGTGTCGCGCGCGATTCGAATCGTGTGTCGAGCCTGTTTGAAGGAGCCTTAATGCGATAAGCTAAGAATTATCAATAGGTATTCTCTAATTCCTAGTTACTTAGCAGTTTAAGTTATATTTAAATTACTTATTAGCGGATAATCTAGATTGTGTTACTTTATAAAGGAAAAAAAAAATATACAAGGTGGAACAGGACGATTCACATTTCTTTAAACCACGTAAAGAGAATCATGTTCTTTGCCCGTATACAAAAAATCAATCAAATCCCATGAATACTTTAGCCACAGGAAATTATCTTTCATTTTCTTATGTTTCAACATGATGTAAATCTGAGTCCGTAATAATATGTAAACATTGCCGCCGCCGCGCCCCGCATCCCGCACCGCACCGTTGGTCTGTGGTCAGTGACTTTTCGTAGATAAAGTGTATTTAGTTTTTATGCAGTTGATTCTGCTACTTATTTTGTTTGAAAACTGCATTTTTAAAATTTTCCATTAACTACTAATGTTCGTGTTTTAAAATGTTTCGATGGACTACTGTGCTCGTTTTAATTTAATGTCGTACGTCCAGGTCCACATTGTATAATATAAGTATTCTCTAGCATGCAATTGACAGGGCAAGCAGGATCAGATAAATTGTCCAATATAAAAACGGCAATTATGACAAAGCATCATGATCTTTGATACTTTCAGATAGGTTTTAATCATTTATCACCAATAGCCATGAGCCTTATCAATTTCATCGCAACATTCCTTCACCCAGATTGGTCACTGATTGTAGTCGATGATTTTGGTGCACGGTAAAACACATAAATGAGTTTATTTTGGCAACAACTTAAAAATAATAATGTATGTATACCTACTACTACTGAGTAAATAACCTTCCTCGTCGTCCTTTAACACCAAATAGTTTTAAATATTATTTAACCCTATTAACAAACCAAACCAGTACCATTTCAGTCCACAATCCGACATATCGTACTATGTCCAATCAATTCAGCTCGTCGGTCACTGACCTACCGTAAGCAATGGCCGCTGTAAGCCGAACTAAAACATTGAACTATCAGTTTCCTATCAACAGGAGCCAATTTATCTGATCGTAAATAGCTTTGTTTCAGCTTATTTAGATTGGAAATACCGATGGTTAAGGTTAGTAATCACAACACATTAAATTCTTGGTAATACCTAATCGGATTGATTATTACAGAGGGTAACAACCTGAGAGCTTCACGATTACTGACAAATGCGAGCACTGACTGGACAGGTCCACTCAAATCTGTTCTTTTCTCAAAAGACCATCCCAGACATGAAACTGCATGGTCCTTTTATGGCCTGACCTAGATTATGTTTGGAATTTAAAACGAGACTGTGACCTCTGAGTTTTTTTCGATCTTTCTTCTCAGAGTAGTCAGATAGGAAACACCGAAATTATTTAGTTTTGAAATACAGGGTTATTTTAAATTGACTGGCTAAACTCCGCAGACGCGATGGGTATCGATATCTAAACATAATAAAATAAAAAATAAAAAGAGTTGATGTTTTTTTTTTTTTTTTTGGAAAGTCAACGACCACTTTTAGTTTGTTATTTGAAGTATGAGTTGAGAAAAACTGTTTTCTTATGTTTTATTGTGTTTAGATATCGATACCCATCACGTCTGCGAAGATTACACAAAGAAAAAAAAAGACAGATTTGTTAAACTGACATTTCAAGTGACTACAATAATTGCGGTTGGTGAAAAAAATCATCAAATGAATTAATTTTTTGTTTTATCATGTTTAGATATCGATACCCATTGCATCTGCGGAGTTTAACTAGGCAATTTAAAATAACCCGGTATAAGTTATGTTTGAAGTGTATGTGTTTTTTTTAAACCAATTTACAGACATAAATATCGTTTATCATTTAACCAACAACCATAGTTGGGAAAATGCTGGGCAGATGATGAAAGGGTAATGTCCTGGGATTGAATAGTGATGCTATATTTACAGACTGTCAGTTTTTGATGCTCATTTGTTTGCTAGTCTAAACATAAATGATGGACAGACAGACAATGGTAAAACAAGGGAGCTCTACTGCCGTAGCTCCCGAAATTTTAATTGCCTGATCAATTGATTCTAATTTATTGTCAATAGGATATGATTGGTTATTGATATTTTAGAACGCTTTCGGGGTAGATGAGCTTTTATATCAACGCTGTTTCCATTTTGATCCTCTTTTTGAATCATCAAGGAACTTCATGGTTACCTACGTTCTCTTTATTGCATACGCTCCCATTATTACCCATTCCGACAGTCCAAAAAAAACAAGGATTATTTTAATTTGTTTGTTTATTTTATCTACATACAACTACCATTACAGGACAAACAAATAAAGCACACTGCATAAGGTGTTGTATTGTGTTACTTTTACAAAACCATAACAAATCAGTAGGTACTGACGTAGAGTCACAGGAAAAAGTTATAAAGAGGACACACTTCTTGGAAAAATAACAGGAAAATTAGATATTGGGGCAGCACGCGTTCTAAAGTTGAAGTTGTAGAGTAGGTATACCTAAATACATTGTTATTATGATTTTCGTGTCTAAACAACTTTAAAAGTGAGGTCTTTGTTTTGTTCGGTGAAATGGTGCACTCGGCATACCTACATAGTGGTTAAAATATTTCGCTGAAGACGATGATAATTCAAAGACGATTTCATGCAGAATTTTAAAATGTTAAATTAAATCTCCGTCAATGTTATAAAAAATACAGAATCATGCATGACAATAGTAATATTTTAACTTTCTTTTAAGTTTTTACTATCTACCTACCACTTTTTTATATCAAAGCTTTTAAAGAACTACATTTTGATTTACATAAATTACCCACAATGTATCTCGACATTATTTTGATAGTAAAAACCACCGAAAACATAACCTCAATAATATTTACCCGCCTTTTTGCCGCCATTATTCATTTCCACGACAAGCGGTCTCCATTTTGTATTTTTTTTTTTTGCGATTACCGGCAGTCACATTTGGTGCACCCACGAGTTGGAAACTTTTTGTAAAAACTTCGTTACGCCTCCGGGCTTTGATTCGCTCTGTGATTAGGGCTGCTAAATTGCAGTCCAGATTTATAGGACAGGGGCAGGAAAGGACTCCAAAAAATCGACAAACTATTTTCAACTTAGGTACCTACATGTACAGCTATATACCTAGTCCATAAAACTAATGGTAGTTCGGTTTTTCCAAACGTTACAACTTGACTAGATGCAAGTGATTATCTCCGAAAAATCTATCCTGGTAGGAAGTAAGAAACACTACTTTACTTACAGTGCCCAAAAACCCAACCGTAAAACTGAAACCACACATAACCAAACAGAAAACTTTTCCTAACGTACCTGAACTCCTGAATTTCGTAAAACGACAATAATAATAAGATTTCGCTGCACTGCACTCAAAAAAATCACATTTAAACCGGATAATTCGGTTCAAACCAGATCAGAGACAGCCCTATTCGTAATTGAAGCATCGTACTGCCAGTTTAGTAAAAAATCGATTACTGGCTGTGATTCACAGAGTACACACGGAACGTAACTGCCATTCGCGACTTTCTACCATAGTTATATCGAGCAGTATGGACTTTGGACCAATCGGAAGGCACTCAATAAATTGTCATTGTTATGGGCAGCTGACTTAAACGATGCAACTTATCTTCATTGTTAAAGCAAAGTTCAAAATGTTGCAGTAGACAGTTCAGGACTAGAATTGATAGGTTTTTGATTTGTAGTTACAGTATGTTTGGTAGGTACCTATAAATAATGTGGCCCATGTATTGAACCCGCTTTGAATAGGATACCTATGCATTTCACCTGTAAACCGACTACTGCAGACAGTCTTTCTTATAGTAATTGCAAGATGACAGTTCCTTGTTCTGCTTTAATTGAGTGTCTGTTCCTATTATGGTGGACGAATACCAGCTAATGAAATCTACCATCGTTTTAAAAAGCAAAACTCTTGAAAAAGACGCATGGTCAAGGCGACGCTACATAGGTAATACATATGTACTAAGAAAACGAGTAGAAGTTATAATGTGGTTATTTACGAACATCAGTGACAATATCCTTGTAAAAGCACATTTTAAAACCACCGTAAAAATATTACTCTATATTCTCTTAAAACTATGAAGCAATCTCATTTTAAATAGTAAACAATACCTCTATAATAGTTTTGCGTAACCTCAACGGACAAAACAACAGCGAAGAATTGCCACGTTAACCTTTAATAATTTGGATCATCATAAAACAACGCAGTACGATTACTGGTATTGTTACAATACTGTTATTCTACAACATTTTGACACTGGCAACAAATTACGTCATTAAAAGTAAGTAAATTAGTTCTTAGTGTCTAATAGGCACTTTACAAGTTTACACTGGCAACTTTAACGATCACTACATTCGAAAAATAAAATAGAACAGTTGAAGTTTGAATTCGAAATAGGAACTACTTTTTGTCCGCCTCATTGAGGCCTCATTAGGCTAGTGGTTGGTTCGGAACTTCGGACTTCATCGGACGTAATTGGGATTTTCAGTTCGTTTCTAATCAGGGGATTAAATTGTATTTAGTCCATCAATTCGATGTTATTTTATTGAACCTATTTACTGATACACAGGGAAGAGACAGATAGTAACTCGGTGATTAATGTCAGCTAGACTGCTAAGTCCTTAATTCGCTTAACAAACTGTCTTGTTCTACATGACGACGTCTATTGAGAGTAGAAGACAATGCTCGATGAATGACACCTAAAAGTGGGTTAACTCTGGACATTATCACAATGAAATCAATGACAAACAACGATTCTTTGTATGGAATACCTCTTTGGGAATGTCAGAGCTTCGGCTTCACATTCTGGCTGTGGGTAAATTAACAGCTTACCTAACATAATACATATTATCTGATATCACACTGTACTACTTATATATAATTTTCTAAACTTGGCTTTCTGCTTATTCCTTGTTCGTAAAGTTCTTGATGTTAATGAGGACCCAGGCGAGGGCGATCGACCAGCCAACCACCATCGCGCTGACTAGGACGAACATCTCGCCTTTGGTAATCTTGTTCCTAGCGGGAATACCGATTACACTAATGTTCCTCTACTGAGCTACATTCTTGAGGATCTGATCTGCTTTAAAAAGGCTCCTGGCAGCAAACTTCGTAAAATTATACCAAAACTTTTCACGACAGAATGTATGGAAAAAGGAATGGTTATGATGACATTTAGAAAATGGGTGAGACAGCATTAATATCAGGGTTTTTATAGGTACCTACCTGACCAAGTTTTATAAGCCTATAGGAGTGTTAAAGGGCATTAATCAAGGGGAGACAAAAAACACGCGGCATTTTTCGAAATGGTAAATATTAGATGCTTATAAGTCTAATTATTAACCTTTTAACCGCCTGACTTCATATTAGTTGGCGTGCCCCCTTCGCCCGGCACAGTGAATCGAAAAATATATACCTACAACAAAGAGGGATGTGCAGTACTTAACTTTTCGATGTCGATATTTCGTTTTAATAACGACATTTGCATTTGCAAGCGTGGTTAACTAACAACTACAACTCAACCAAGCTAAGTTTGCACCTCGCGTCGATTACGTCACACTGACGCTTAGGTACGGGCTGCAAAAAAGGATTCGCTATGACTTTAAAAAAGTAAACAAATGTTTGTTAGATTTTGCTTTGCATTTATTGTTTTTAACATTATATTATACATAGGTACACGGGTACACGCCGCATTCCAGCGAGGTGTAAACTTAGCTTGGTGGAGATATAGGTACCTACTTGAATACTACTTACCTTACGAAATTATTCGGCATTTTACGTAATCCAGTAAAATCAAAAAGTGTTTAAAAATTTGAACGATTTATTAATTAGTACTTAGGCTATTCACAATAAAATCAGTCCAGAGAAGAAAAACTATTATTATTATTATTTAAGTTATCGCACGGTGCGCTCTCGCCATCTCACTCACTCTAATTAAGTTTAAAATTTTCATTCAGACATCACCACCATACTACACAATAAATTAAAATATAACTAGGTGTGTAATAAAAAAATAATTACCTCTACATCAATGTCAAACTCTTCGTCTGATAAAAATTCTTCATTTTCATCGCCTTCTAGAATTCGTATTAATTAACTCTTCAGTAGTCGTCATGATAAAGGAGAATGAGCAAAATGGTACCCGGCTCCAATAGATATGATTGTAGTGTCGTTTAAAAGGTCTTACCAAGAGGAACAATATTTACTATAGCCGCCAGTCTCAAATCTGATTGCGTTTGGAGATAAACGACAGTCTTACTAACTAATAAAAACCCTGTTCCTTCGGTTGCCCTTTGTGTTCCAGGGCCACGGTAACCTGTTTAGACAGTCCCGTGGCCCCGGCGATAAACATACATATACGAGTATATTAGGTACCACTTATCTATGTAAGAAAATGAGTACCTACCAAGTTAATATTTTCTGCATTTCCGTTCATGTTTTCTATTAATAACGCTTTTACGTAAGACTGCCATGCACCCCTCCTTTTAACTCGAGCCCCGCTGCTCCCGAGTGCGGGGTGTGCGCAGGAGCAGTGGGGGAGGCGTCGGTGTCCGCGTCAGTCGCTCGTTCGTTTTGCGCTCTTGACGACGTTTAGCTGCTGTTTAAGTTTCTTTTGTGCTTTCGTATCTCGGTTTTATTAACTACTGACCCCTGCGCTCCTACTGGATTTGTTTACCCGCTATTAACGTTGACCTGTGCTAGTGTTGTGGACTATACTGATTTGCTTTTCGAACTGGAATATCGCAATGGAACGTCTCAACTGTGTAATGTGTCGGCGAGCTTTATATGCCAGAAGATACCAACAACATGTTTTGACAGCTAATCTGTCAAGAACGCGCCCTGAGTTCGCTGCGTTTATTCATGAACATGCTGTTCTGGAGGTAAGCACTTCCATTATTATAATCTAAGTGTAGTTTTATTTCACCATTCCTTCGTCCGTGCCGTTTATTCTCTTAATCTAAGTATATTATGTTCTTCATTTTAAATAAGCACAGGTGATGCCACTTTAGACGGTCATTACCAATAACAATAGATATAGGTTAGCAGTACAAACAAAAGGGCCTATCCTTTTTAACTCGATATTAGCTACCTGGACACTGTGCGCACGTGTGGAGTCATCGGACCTTCGAAAGTCACTTCTATTATTCTAATGCGCTATTATTTTGTATTAGCGTTCCATAAGCTCTGTAAGTGCAAGCGAGATGGACATAGAGAAATGATTTATGGCCCGACGACTTTGTTGAATCTGCGCTTACTGTAACAAAAATGTTGTTACGATCGACACTTTAATATTTTGTATTTACGTGATATTGTTTTCTCAGTTTTTTTTTATCTTAGTTCCAAAAAAATAAAGTACTTTTACAAAAAAAATACATTAAATCATATTTTTACTACTTTCAGGTGGTATTCGATGGCACACGACGTGTGTGTCACCGATGTTGGCAGTCCGCTGATAATGCAGTGAGAAGACATGCGAACCCTGCCGTACCCGGAGCAATGCCGGAAGCAGTGTCTGAAGCAATGCCAGATGCAGTGCCGGAAGCAATGCCGGAAGCAGTCCAAAATGTTCAAGAATTTCAAGTTTCGGAGTATACACGTGCTCCAAACACACCACGGCATTGTATATTTAACGACTGTCCAAACGCAACTCGCCATCGAATCCCAATAACAATAAAAACTCACATCTTTTGTGAATATAAGCTTTATATTCCAAATGGTGCAAGAGTGTGTACACAGCACTTAGAGAACAATGTTTGGGATGAGCTACCTCAAACATGTAATGTCACTCATGATTTTAATACAGACCAGTTTACTGACATTTGTGACATGTTAAGAACGGCCTTACAACGTGGACCTCAGCTAGACTTCAACACGAGAGGTGCTTTAACCAACGAGGAGATGCACTTTTGGACAGGACGCAAGTGCGAAGAGTTTGATGCTATGTTGGTACAAACACCTACACTAAATGAAAGATGTAGAGAGCCGAGAACTGCATTAGGTATTTATCTTACAAAACTGCGTATCGGGGAGCCAGATGAAAGACTTGCGACATTATTTAACATGTCACGACGAAAGCTTGAACGTTTGTTGGTTATTGTGAGGGAGTGTCTCAATATCAATTATGTCGGGCTGCATTTGGGAGTGGATCACATTGGCAGACCACAATTATTGGAAAAAAATCTCACTATACCAAAAGCATTATTTGGAAATGAAAATAATGATAAGTTATTATTGATTGGCGATGGTACTTACATTTACATCAATAAAAGCTCGAACTTCTTATTCCAAAGATTGTCCTACAGTTTACACAAGTTTCAGAATCTACTGAAACCGTTCCTACTTGTATGTACTGATGGATACATATTAGATGTAATGGGTCCATACGCTGCAACAAAAACAGATGCGCAAATAATGGGCGACATTATGAATGATGGACAACATCCACTACATTGCTTACTCCGAACAAACGATGCTTTTATATTAGATCGAGGTTTTAGGGACAGCTTGGACCTCATTGATGAATGTGGGTATGAATCCTATGTCCCACCAACAAAGAACCGCCAAGAGACACAGCTGACCATTGAACAATCCAACGAAGCTCGATCGGTAACGCTATGCCGGTGGGTTGTGGAAGTGGTAAACGGCTGGTTTAAACGTGATGGTTGAAACGTGAACTCTTGCGGCAAAAATATTTTAATAAGTCACTGCCCAATATGTTCACTGATTTTAAGATTGCCGCAGCTATCACGAATCACTTCCACCAACCCATCGTGGATAGCGTACTCGCAGACGAATTCGTCAATATCATAAGGCAGAAAATAGATACCCCAAATCTTCTGCATATGTATGTAGAGAGAAAACGGCTTAATCACAGAAGAGTAGATTTTCAGAGGATGGAAGCGAGCCAGATAGAAAACTTCCCTTCAATGACGGAGGAGGATATAATTCTACTAGCACTACATACCAACTCAAGCTGGCAAGATCTTACTGTGCCGAGCATTTATCAAATGGTCTGTATATAATTGAAACGTACAGAGAGGGAGCACTTGAAGATCTGCCAGACTATGGCATACACGAAGATGCCTGGCTTTTGCGTGGACGAATCCAGCCGCGACATGTCCGTATAAAAACATATTTTTGTTATATATTGATCAACAGTGCAAATAATATTGTCCAACAGTATTGCACATGTTTAACCGGGCGACGTACGATGGGCACTTGTGCACATATAGTGTCCATCGTATGGTACCTAGGCTATGCGAGGCATACGGGATTTACTGCTCCGGCATCTTTCCTCAATGCTGTTATAGTTGATACCGATATGTAATGTTTTAAATCTACTCACTTATTGCTAAAATATATGATTTTTATTTGAAGAACGCTTGTTTTCTTACTTCTTTTAATAATAGAATCCTAAGTGTGTTATATCATCGTCTAAGTCTATCTTATTCCAGCTTTATTTTACTAATCTAAGTAGTTTGTAGTAAATTCTCATTTATAAAACTTAGTGAGATTACTGCTTCCCAAACGTGAATAGGGACAGGCGCCATGGTAGACGTTTTTCTGCATCAAAATGTCTTTTCAATAATATATTAATGATGACTATTGGAGCGGGTACCACGTTCCATACATTTTTGCCCATTCTCCTTTCTGACATGTACATTTATCGACATACGAACGTAAAACTACATGCACAAGCACAACACTAATGGAAAATTCCAGAAGTCGGCACTCGTTTATGACGTAAGAAGCGGTCGTCTTTATACGACCGTGGCGCAGGGCGTACTAACAAAGTAAGTTTCGGAACATGTAGTCTAGGGATGGGATGACCATCAATTCAGTCGCTGACATTTCACAAGTAAATTTACTTAATTTTAAAGAAATTAAATGAAATACTCACAAATATTTGTAAAAAAATGTTTTATTAACAATTGCTGTATTTGTTTTAAAGTTAATAATTAGTCAGTATAACGAGAAATATTTTGATTTATGTTTATTTTTGTATCGGTAAATCTTGGCATATGTCCCGTCCCTCATGTCGGATTTTGTCGTCATGGGCGTTGCACATCAATACAATTTTCTAAAAATAATGTTAGTAAGTCATCTAACTTTGGACCTTTTTTTTAGGACTTCTAATTAAGAGACTAAAGTGTATTAAACTGTAAATGATTACTTAGTTAACTATTTACCTAATATAAACATATTTTTGATAGAATACAGCGTAATTAAATAAAAAAGCTGATTAAGAGAGCAGTGATATTTTGGTGGTACATATACGACTCTGGCGAAATGGGCCCGAAAATATTTGTCGGATTAATCCGACGTAGGCGGTTAAAAGGTTAAGGATCCTCCAAGCTCAGATTGACTGATTGATTGATTTGAGATTTTACTGGGGCGTTATCTAAACTAATATTATAAAGAGGTCATTTTTTTTGTATGTGTGTAAGAGGTAATTAATCTCTGGAATTACTGATCCGATTAAATTACAAAAAATATTTCACTGATAGAAAGCTATTGCCGAGTGTCCTTGGAGTTTCTTGCCCGTTCTTCTCCATAGAGATCTACGCTTTGGAATGGGCAACTAGCTTCAACTTTGACTAACTGACCGACTCTTTGACAATTCAAAAGTGCCTGTAATTTGTTTAATTGAAATAAATGCTTTGAGTTTTTTTTATGTTCAAAATTTCACGCGGACGACGTTACGGGCAGAAGCTAGTTTTTTACAAAAGCCAATTAAAAGTTCACCCAACCAAAATCCGTGTACCATGCGAATCCAACCTCTTTAAGTGGTCTTACTTCTACAACAGTCATGTCACAATAGATTTGGCAACTTTCCGGAACTTGACTCTTTTACCAACAAATCATTCTTTTAAATCCATCCAACCGCCATTAATTGTAATGAACAAAGTCAACTATTCTTTATGTCCGAGTTACACGAGGCTAGTTTTTTAAGCTAGGATAGCAAGCAAGGTAATATCCTGGCTTGGCACATGCTAGAGCTGTTTACACGATGCTAAGAAATTTTAAGCCAGTAACATTGCGGTGACTTACCCCCCCGGTTTCTTGACGGCTATTCAAATCTAAAATTAACTAATTATATGTAAATCTCTTGTTAAGTCGAAAACGAGTTGCACGAACGTTAATTAAGTACTTTGATTTAAATATTTGATCACTTAACACAACAATAAAATCCCTTGTTATTTCAGAATTTGGGTTTCAGAATGAAAGATTAAGCTTGAATGTCATGTCACGCCGCTGTCAAAAATGTTGTGTTCGCTAATCTGTCGAGCTTGGGCGATTATCTTTGCGTTCCCTGTGATTTTCTGTTTTCTTTGGATATTTTCTAGTTTTTTTTATTCTTTTTTTTTAACTTTTATACTAAATGTAGTATATGTCAGTCCGATTAATCTTATTCTCTAGATGAACATCATTAGTTTTACTTAAGATGATAATAGTTTAAACAAAAGACAAGCTCCTTCACTGTTAGGGCTTGAGAGTATAGAATTCATGATTCCAACTTGCAATCCATCCAGATCTGATTTTTCCAATAGTTCTTCTCTCTCTGCATGAAATTGAACACACTCCATCAACAAATGGTATACATCATCTATTACTCTACATGTATCACATTTAGAGGAAGAAACCTTTCCCATCAAAAAGGCAAAATTGTTTGATGGAATATGCCCGGTTCTATATATTATCTAGTTATAATTAATAAAACAACTTCTGCTACCCATTACGGACTCGAGATTGATTGCTTTTCTACTTAAGATTTCATAACCGGACAATTATATTTCCTACTAACAAACGGAACTGTGAGGTACTTCCAAAGGATTTCATGTTTTGTTTGTACACAAATCAGAAATACACATGGTAAGTAGCAATGGGTTACAGTCAATCTAAAACCAAACAATAAAAATTCTATAGTACTTTAACTACGGTACATATTTTTGTTATAATTAATGGCATCCTCCCTGTCGTCTTTGTCTAGTAGCAGTGAAGATGAGCAAAAAGGTATTATATTAGGTCTAGAGTTTAAATCGCCAAAGAATGTATCCAACGGAACATTACAATGATGAGGAGTTCAAGGCCAGGTATAGGCTATCGAAGCAGACTGTCCTCCTATTAGTGGATCTCATCGGCACCAGGCTAAAACCGTTTACATTCAAATAACAATGGCGGATAATATAAGAGTACACAAGAGTACAGCATGACGCCGCTGTATAAAGAATGTATCACGTGAGTTGGCCCAACTGCGACAAAATTCCATAAAAATGCCTACAAACCAAGAAGATAGAAATAAATCAAAAGTGCTTTTTATGCTAAAAAGTCATTCCCAAATATTGTGGGTGCAGTTGATTGTACGCATGTAAAAATACCATCTCCAGGTGGTGATCAAGCAGAGCTGCAGTACAGGAACTGAAATGGATAATTTTCCTTAAAAGTACAAGCTATATGCAACTCAAATGTAAATATTATGGATGTGATAGTTAACGCACGAACTGTTTATCAAAATGAATGAAGAATACGATGTTGCCATACACATAATCTATTTTCTTTAATCAGTTGACAATGATCGTTGATTAGTTAATTTTATCGTAATCGCCAATTCAGCAACCCAATTTGATTTTACTGTTTTGTTAATTTAACAGGTTTGTTAGTCGATTATAGATTTGAATAGCCATCGAGAAACTGGGCGTTAGTCCGTAGAGTAAAATGATCCATTTGGATGCTTTGCCGGTCACACGAAGCTAGTACAAAAGCCAAGATAGTAAAATCAGTGGAGGCGGGCGCTAATAGCTGAAAAATAGAACCCCATCCTATTAAAATATCTCACGAGCTTACTACTTATCTTTCTCATTAGCTTACTAGCTCAAAAATGAGGATAGTTCTGTATACACGAGGCCAGAGTGACTAGCTTACTAGCTTACAAGCACAATCTTGATATCCTAGCTTGAAAAACTAGCCTTGTGTAACCCGGGCATTATGCAGTCACGCGCGCCAAAATGACCGACCAGGGATTGAAAACCGGTACGAATTTGGGTTCCGGTTCTTCATTTCGGTTCTTAAAAAGGTTCTTCTTTTCGGTACGGTTCCGGTTCAGGTTCCGGTTTGGTTCTGGTTCCAAAGTACCGGTTCCAAATAAAGGTTCCAATATACCGGTTCCGTATCATCCGATATAAAGGTTCTCTAAGAAAGATGGGATATGTTTGACGCGTGCCTGGCGTATCTTTTCTTTCAGTTCGCCTTCGGATTATTGGCGAGTGGAAGTCTGTACTGAACAGTGTCAGCAAATATTGTCAGTAATTATTATTAGTAGTTTATATAATCTACAGTTACTGTTAATACATTAATATCAAATGGACAAAGGTAAGTTTCATCGTCTTGTATTCACTTAGATAATATTATTAAAAAGGAGGAGGGTTTTTTATTATTATTTTGTTGACAGTGTTTTATGATTATATTATGTGTTTTATGGTTGTTTAGTTTCATGGGTTACGGTACTACCGCCGAGGTATTACGCTATTCCAATTATACGTTGGTTATATTTGGTATCTTACTTTCAGGAACAAAACGTGCCCGTATTGTGACCGATACCGATACAGACACTCAACTCCAAGAGCAAGAGTTACCTCTAAATTTGAAGCAATTGCTTAGAAGAAATTTTCAAGAAAAATGTCAACCTAAGACTGCAAATATTGAAAAACAACAAAGAATAGAGTGTAAAGATTGTGCTTTGCACCACAACGACGATGACGAGCATGATGGGGGAATTCAATTTTTTTCTCAACTGATTACAAAAGAATTAAAGAAAAGCCATGTCTCAGGACTAGGTGTTATATCGACATATTTGAGTATTTACAGTCAGCAAAAGGTAGTCCTTTTCACCCGCGCGGCGGCCGCTCGTAGGTACAGTGGAGTCAAAATATTTCCGCGAAAATATTTCTGCGGGAGCGCAGCTAGTGACAAACTACACCCCTTCCTGGTTTCGCCCAATTAGAGACATTATGCATTTGTGTGAGTAAAGGGCATTCGGACTTGCTTTGAAGAACCGGGAACATAAAGGTTCTTATAGGTTCCAATTTAGGTTCCGGTTCCGGTTCGGGTTCTTGTACCCAGAACCACTTAATACCGGTTCTATACCGGTATTTTAAGAACCTTTTCAATCCCTGTGACCGACTAACAGCCAACAAGGGCCAGACTCTGTTGTCTTAACATCAATTGACAAGGACAGCATGTATTAGTAGATTCTGTTAAGGATAGATAGAGATTATGTAGACAACTAACTATGTAAACGGAACGTGATATTATATTGTCTTAGGACGAAGGAAGAAGAAGTCTGGGTAGACTTGAAGATGCTTACCTATTTACAATGTTACTATGCTTATGTTGATGTTAATTTGAATTATATTGGTCTAACGTCATGCCTAGGGAAAAACTGCATCTCTCAACAACGAACTGTCAAGTCTTAGAAGATTCAAAAAGGTTTCATTCTAAATTCAAAACTCATTTGTATTGTAGTTTTCTAATTTCAATTTTAAATTGATATCCCAAGTAATGGCCTTAAAAACAAATACTGACTTAATTGTGACCAGCAATTAAGCCAATCAGGCGTAAATTTTCATGCTTTGGTAATCAAGTAAATTAAGATTGGCGACCGTCACGTAGAAGCAATTCTCCGTGCTTTATGCACCGTTAGAACTGTGTACATAGCTAAGCATGAGTTTATGTGTCCATGTTATGACATTTGAAAGAATTTGTTAGGAGAATACTAAATCAAGGGTGCGTTAAAATGGCTTCTTAGACTTGTAGACGCAACATTTTCTAGCAGTCGAGGGTCGTGTGGTTGATAAATACGAGTAGCTTGAAGCGTACTCTAATCAGAGCTGTGTAATTTTTGGGGACAAAGAATTATTTTACAAGAAATCATTATTTTGTCTCCCGTTTGGCTAAAGAGGAAGCTCTAGGGATACAAAGACCTGGGTATTTCTTACAACCTAAAACGGATAGTAGCGAGACCTCAGACGAAGACTGGAAACAGCAACATGTAATACAGCATAGCAGTAACCCCGCCAAAAGACTTACCGGTGAAGCCGGACTTGAAACAACTTGGCGGCGACGTCGTTAAAAGATGCCCATCCATAGATAAATATTACCCGTCTCTCCACTATTCCATTACCTACTTTAGGATGCATATCCGGTACGGCTCTAATAATCCTTCCATATCCTAAGGCACGTCTTCCCTACCATTACCGCGCCCCCCGGTCTACTCCTTGATATGCAATGGCCTCTGTTGCACCATGAAACATGAGGCTACAGGGGCTAGTGTGAATCTTGGGTTCATTCGAGTAATCGAGTCTGGTCAAACCACGCTGGAGTCGGTACATTTCATTCATTCATACATATTTTAAACCACTTTTAGAATAAAGCCCACCATCTAACTGCCTTATTTCGCCAGCGAATCAACGCTTGAAAGTTAAAGAACACCACCTCAAAGCATGTCTCACAACCACGAGCATGAATCAATGTACAAGTCAGCAGTACCTATAATTATGGCAATATCTATACAACAAAATTGACCCAACACTCAGAAGCAAAAAAAAATCAGAGAGAAGCAATTTGTAGAACGGCCGACGTTCCCTGGGCCACTGAACCGATTTCCATGCGGTTTTCTCATGGCTGTCAACACGGTATTACAATGCGTGCCAATAACACTGTATAAGTGGCAACAATTTGCGTTGTTACCTATTGAGAGACGTGTTAACTGCATCCGAAAGGAGTTCAATGGAAGCGGCCTTAATGGCTGTGGAAGACAATTGACGATATAAAAAAAAAGGTGGTTTGTTATGAGAGCGTTTAGAGAGCCGAGTATACGCGATTCAGCGTCACCGACCCGAGGGTGACGGTTCAGTTTCGTTCACTGTTCAGAAAGAGCGCAAAGTGCGTCTAAAGAAGTGTTCACTTCAAAAATGGTGCCCTGGGGGCCAACCACCACCTCTTAAAGCAGTATTATTTTCAACTGTGAGCCCACACTGAAGTAAGATTACAATAATACTACTTTTAAGGTGGTGGTCTAGCTCCAGCAATAGTAATTGTTTAGTATTGTGACTCACAATGCGAGTGCGTTATTCAAAATCTCACATACATAGTTGAAGATTTGTGTGGAATTATAGATCAACTTAACATCATTGTTTTCTCTGAAGGAGACGTATACATATTGGGGGAGAGTAAAGTTAAGATATAATAAAATAAAGTTTAAGTCCCATGTTATAGAGGGCGAAAAGGACAAGAGAATGATGATAATGATAATGTGACTGTCACCAATTGATCAGAAATTCAGACTCCAGGTTACTACCGAGAAAATATATTGAACATTATTATAAGTAGTTGAATACATGGCAGGATAAAAAGCAGCAATTCCAATGAAACAGATAAAAATATAAAAGCGAATAAAAAAGTGACAAATCGTACGCCAGACGGAAGGGAAGGGGGCGATCGGCGACTGTACGGCTCAGCAACAGAATATTTTTTTCTCTTTTCATGAATTTCTCTGAAATAAGTGCTTACTTCAGAGTCAGACGGAGATAGACCGCTGCAAAAAAAAATGGAACTTTTGAATTGAGTGAAAAAGTGGAGTCAAACCTCATTGCAAATTGATTGAATGTGATATGTTTAGAGTTGGAATCGTACTTTATCGATTCTTAACGTACGTTCCGAGGATCATGGAGATGCTTTGAGAAGCTCAGAGGACCAACGGGTAAACTTCAGCGGTTTGAAAACGGGAATAGGGATACTCTACAATACTAACATTTATAAATCATGTATGACAACTCATAACAAGGAAGAGAAAGGCTATGAGCCTCCTAGATCTTCTCTAATATAACTAACTTGTATAAAAAAAAACTATGTATAAGCTTTGTTTCCTACTAAAATGAATCTCAACACCATTCACTATATTCTCAAACACTTTCTTTCTATCCTCATAGTGCTACACAAAAATATAATAAGTCACTAACTCTCACCACTGAAACAGACGCGGCGGGCAAGCTGCGATCACGAATGGGTTTGACTGCTTGAGAGTCGAAAATCACGCAGTCACTACGAATTCAATCTGCAGGTAGTACAATGAACTTGGTGAGACATGGTTGAAAATTGACGGAGTTAGCAAAAAACGTGATGGATGGAGTGAAGTGTGATGGATTCAATAAGCTTTTGTGATAGATTTATGCCTGTTTTCAGTACCACTAGGCAACACTCACATCTAAAGCGCCTGCTACACAGTTACCAAACTTGCCAACCGCGTCCCCGACAGAGGTGACCTCGGTTGACGACCGGCAGAGCAGTATCAATGTTTGGTCGTGAACCACCATCTACACGGTTGTAAACCACCACGCTCACCTCTGTCGGGACGCGGTTGGGGACCGTGTAGCAGGCGCTTAAATGAAGGCCTAAACAAAAGCGCGCTGTTGGATTCTCAACTTTCGGTGCTGAGTCGAGCGATGAAAACCCATTCATCAGCGCGCTTAGTGTTGGTTCGGGCATTAAATGCCATAAAAGATCGAAATGCGTCGTTTTAAGGAGTATCTCGTCATATTATTATATCTCTTTTAGATTTGCAAGATCTGTACCAGAGAAGCTGGTAAACAACATTATTGAGAAAGTAACGCTTTCTAAATGGGCCGAAATTAAGGAAGATTTTAATGACATAACATTTTTACCAAAGTTTTTTTAAGACTGTGCAACGTTCAAATTATCTATAAGTAGGTACAATTTAAAAAAAGAGAAGTAAGTATTTGCAGGATTTTGATATCGTCTTTAGTAACGAAAAATTGATAGACCAACTGTCTATTGTTAATTTGCTGTCAGCAATTTACTTCGAGAGTTTTTATTTGCACGTCGTACAAAATGCAATGCTTGCCTGTTCTAAAAAATATAACAATTTTGCAAGAAATGAAATAAGAAAGAAATAAATGTAATACATATCTACACACAAAGACAAAATTGCCGACTTTGCTAATTAAATTTCATAATTATTCAAACAAAACTAAGCATTGTGAAATCAATTGAAACCCGTGACAGTTATGGCTGTTTAATCATGTTTTCGTGCTAATAAACTGTAATTGTCAGGTTTCTAATCAATATCTTTATAAGTAATAGCTGTTGTATAAAGGTAAACGCACACCTGCCCGCGCCTATCGAAACGAAGTGTCTTTGGGCCTCGCACACCTATCCGCGCCGAAAAGCATGTTGACATGTTTCAAACTTATCTTCTCCCATCAGAATTTCAACAGTTTTTATGGGTGTTTAGCTATATTAAAAGAATTTGGCGCAAATAATTATTGTTCCAACCATGAATATAATGAACTTTGTTTGACAGTTCCTCAATTGGCCATATCGGTTCTGATTAATATTGAAAAAGTAAACTGAATTCACTATATTTTAATAAATATTATTAACAAATAATTTTAAACGTGAATAAATTCCTGAATTTAAAGGAAATAGGTACCGAAAGTTGACAACACTTTTATGGTGGTAGGGAATATGGGCGCATCGTCCGCATTATTCGCTGCGAATCTGATGACGTCATCCGAATTCGTCTGGGATTTGGGTACCTTCCGAATTCTTCCAGCGATTCGTCCGATTCGGCGCGGATAAGTGTGCGAGGTTTCATAAAGGATTTCATACAAGTACTTAATTCTAAAATTCGATTCTTTCGGCCCGGCTCCTTCGCTATCTTCGGCTCTGATAAGTGTGCGTTTACCTTACAAAACTCGTTTTATAATAAACGGAAAACGGAAATTGGCGCCAATAAAAATTGTTTCAAATGGTAGGAGCTAGTTCACTTCCTTGTGAAAAATTGAAATTGAAATTGTCATTGCCAAATCCAATGTTTGGAGGTCAATCAATCTGCCTAGCCTTTTCCCAACTATGTTGGGGTCGGCTTCCAGTGTAACAGGATGCATCTGAATACCAGTATTTTAACATGGACCGACTGCCTATCTGACCTCCACAACCCAGTTACTGGGTATAACACGATACCCCTTGGTAAGACTACTGGTTGTCCGACTTTTTGGGCTTTCGACTACCCGTAACGACTGTCAAAGATCTAACGAATGACAGCCGGGATCCACGGGTTAACGCGCTTTCCGAGGCACGGATGGGTCTCAGTATGTGTAAGATGGTCACCCATCCGCGGACCGACCTCGGCACACGTTGCTTAACCATGAAGATCGACCCGTGTGGCTGTTATTATTTAGCCACGAACCCCTTCCACTCTTTCCTTCAATATCTTTCCTTCTATATCTATATAATATAACATAAGAACTGTTTCAAATGGTAGGAATTAGCTCACTTCCTTGCGAAAAATTGAAATTGGAAGTGTCATTGCCAGCCAAATCAAATGCTTGGTCTAACCTCAAATTATTATCAGAACCCAGAATTATTATAACTATTTAGTATAAAAAAACAGGTCAACTGCCTTTAAAAACTAGCGTGCTGAATTACTTCGACCAATTTATTAGAGTTATTTATTTTATCGCGGGTTCTCACGCCAGCCATTTTGAATTTCTATGCAGTACCTACGAATAACACGCTATTAAATAAATACCAATGTTACCATAGGAGACAATTTTTCAGGCGATTTGTAAAAAACATAACATTGTTTCTTTCTATAGACATTTTTTTAGTCAAAGAAAGTTGTGTATTTGGCCAAAAATAGTCGTTTGGGTAGTCAACTTCGCAGCTTCCATGGCCTTTTTTACGCGACTACGGTAAAGCCAAAAAGAAGGGTTATTAAATTAACATTTCATAAAACTAGAATAGGATGGATTTCGTTAACCCGAAACCAAAAAGGAAATATTTGGTAGGTAACCCCACGGCATAGCTAGTTGTCTGCAAGATGTCAGCATGCTTTGCTTGCCGATTGGTTTTCGAAAAATAATATCTGCGGGTAAAAGCTGCGTTATGGAAACAATGTGGCTATATCATTGGCGAAAATAAAGACTCTTTGAAGATATAGGAACTGGCCAACTTAACGACAGTCATGCAAAATGATACGGTGATATTCTGTCATCAAAAGACGGCCACAGTCATAATAAATCAACAAGCACTTACTCTATGTCCCGGAAGGAGTATAACATAAACAAACCGTTTTATTGCACTAACATCTTTTCAAACTGTAAACATTGGCAGTTAGTCCAGTATCCAACTATCCATCCATCAATAAAGCACGTAACAGATTTGTAACATTCCGCACAACATGACGCAAACATTCTGCCAATAAGCTCGAGTGCTGTGGCATCGGGTGTCACAAGTGTGTCTTAAGTCTATGATGAATTGATGATTCATCGTGTAGACTAATCTCTATAATCGTCCGGAGAACACGCGCCAATTCGACTGTGGCTAATCGTCTAACGCTGTTTGAAATGGAGCATTGGAGAGGCAAGCGGAATATACGAGGTGTACCTATAATTGAATACAGGCACGATAGAGGTTTATGAGCCAGTGGCACGATTTTGAAGCTGGGTTAAAGGCTCCCACAGACAGGCGCGACGCGACTCTAGAGTACTAGTACTAGTAGAACAATTTCTATGAAAACTTCATGGAAATACAACATACCAATATTAACTATAGTTGTCGCGCTTTAGCATGGCAATAGCAGTCATTGCATTTTCTCTAATATCCCTTCGTAGGAACCCAAACAATAAACTATGTATGGTTTTTCGTTATTGGAACATATTGAACACATAACATAACATCACGCCTTGTTTCCCCGAAGGGGTTAAGCAGAGGTGTACCTATAGTACACCCACATTTCGCCAGTTATGTTTAAGTCCCATGTAATAGGGGGCGAGCCTATTGCCATCTACCGGGCACAAATCCAGACTCCGGGCTGCTACTGAGAAATTCCAGATAGAAAAACCCAATAGCACTTTGCCCGACCTGGGAATCGAACCCAGGACCTCATGCTTAGCAGTAGCGCTTGCAACCACTAGACCAACGAGGCAGTCACGATTAAAATGAACATATTGAAGATCTCGATAAATATTGATTCAGGACGTTAGCGGACTTTATTTCAGTTGAAATAAAAAATTATAGAAAATGTAGATCGGTCAAGGACCGCTATTGCCATGCTAAACCGCGACAAGTATATAGGATGACTGGAAGTATATAGGACGCGGGAAAAAAAATCAGCTGGTCCCTACATTTTGACGAGTTATGCGAACATAAATGTATGGAAGAGCTGATTTTTTTTTCGCGATTTCAGGATTGGTGCCATAGTAAAAGTTGCTTGTTATCATGTGTAAAATCATGTGTTTAAGAATCGGTCACTAATTACCAGTCACCCTATAGAAAAGGGACGTAAAATGAGATTCGCATTGGCACAAAAACTCCGCGATAATTGGCGTTAGTTTAGGACCGAAAAACTGAACACCACTCGTTATAAAATAATGTAACATACTCAAGCGCTTTCTTATTATTATTACGATTGTTTTCTCAAACTACACAACTAAAGGCACTTTACACAACACCAACGTAACTTATTTTCAAGTTACAATATCGTGAACAAAACAATAGTTACTTAGCACAGCTTTAAACTCTCTGCAACAATATTGTATGTACAATGGCAACACTCTTTGTAATACATCTTCTCCTGCCTTCAAACGTGATCAGCAACCGTGAAGGGTTTACGACTTTATGCAACTAATCAGAAGTAGGTACCGACATTATGTATCTTTCGCCAAGAAATAAATTACTTCTAAACTGACATTAGCATATAACATCATTTTATAATGTTGGTAAAATTATTGCAATACCATTGCAGAAAAACTGTCTTTCTGTCGATCAAAGCGTGTTGAATGTTGGATTTTGATGTCCACAATAACACTTATTAAACCTAAAATTGCCTAAATCTCTCAGTTTTAAAATAACGAGACCCACAATAATTTTGATCAAAAAGTCAGTTACATTTAATTATTATTATTACTTATGCAGCGCGTGTCTTCGTGCTCTGCCCATAGACATTCAGTCCACCGTGAAGGGTTTGTGTAACCGCCGCTCATAAGAAATACGGTGACCACACTGAAGGATCCAAAGAAGATTACTAAATTGTGAAAGACTAAAATCAATTGGCATAATTACTTCTTGTACCTAAATGGATATTTTCTACTAAGGTAAGGAAATCGATCAAAATATATTGGTATGAATTGAGAAACCAATTTATTGGCGACAATGTTGCTCGTAAAGCAATGAAAGTAACTTCTGGAATTCATTCATAAACTACCCGAACTTTTGCAAATACATACGGTAGGTATGTTCGGTTTTTTTTTTCATCTTGTACCTATTGTAAAGATCTCCCCATAGCTTTCCACTCGTCCCCGTGTGTTACCTTTTCTATCTTCTGTTGAAAACGTAAAAACTTTAAATCAATATAATTAGAGTCAATTTACGAAACAAAATTATCGAAGTAATTATTGATCTAGGCAAAAAGGCCTTGACATTACTTTACTCTTCAATTTGAACGGTCATGAACACAGAGTCAATATCAATGTGGTAAAGAAAACCTATTAGGTGCAATTAAACAGGTTTTTTGCCCGCTCGGTAGGTTTTATAAAAACAATTCTTTAGTAGCCTGTTGTCTGGAACGATGAGTGAGACACGTTTGGAACGAAACAAATGGAAATTATCGAAACTTGATTCGGAATTTCACAGTAGCAGTAATGGCAATAGGCTCGCCACCCATTTATTGTACATGGGACTTACATAACTGGCGAATTGTCAAATCTTTCGGAGAATAGGCGTGATGTTATGTTACCGTGATATGACCGTGCGACGCAAACTTTATTTAGCTTTGGTGAACGAAAACCGAATAGGTACGGAATATTTAAATAGGTAAGTGTTAGGTCATGTTAAATTGTCGATACAACGGTAAAATCTAGGTATATTTACACAAATCAGTATTTAAAAGGCATCCAATACTTGGAGAATAAGCATTTAAAACATCATAAACATAACATCACGCCTTGTTTCCCCGAAGGGTTAGGCAGAGGTGTACCTATAGGTGTACCCACATTTCGCCAGTTATGTTTAAGTCCCATGTAATAGGGGGCGAGCCTATTGCCATCCACCGGGCACAAATTCAGACTCCGTTATAAGCATATAATAAAAACAATTGTCTGGACTGACTAATATCTACCTAACTACATAATTAGCAAAACATGCAAGAAATTCACAAATGCTTTGTGACCATTTTTTTGCTCAAACATTTGCAAAATGAATACTTACTTGTGCAGTTCGTAATTAGTAATTTTAATGTCAAAGATCAGAACTGCATGACACTGCGCGAAACATAATTATAACATTGCATAATTATTTTCTTTCAATCGAATGTATTTGAGGAACACAAAACGGCTTTTTCAATTATTATATCAAAATCAAAATTCATTTATTCAAACTAAGCTGAGAATCAGGGCTTTTTGAACGTCAAAATTACTTAAGACAGTCGCCCAAACGCCCGCCCCGCATCACTTCCTAGTGCTTTATGTGTTAGAATATATATTTCTAATTACATATATATTTATTTTGTCACGGTCCAAATCCAAAATCAATCTTGCCATCTAAAAATGAACCTAACGAAAAAGCTGTCCACAAACTTCCAAAAAGATGGCGGCCCTACAGTTCACGGTCGGTTGCACGTCAGAAGAACGCGTTTCTGACACCTGGCCGCCACACGTCGATCCATGTAATGTTCTGAATTAACTGCCATAGTGCACATGAGGGGGGTTCGAAGACATTGTTATCTAAATTCAATAATAAAAGCTAGGTGTGTACTCCTGTCCACTAATTTTACAATACATCAACGCATCGAGCTAACAGTAGCAATAGGGTAAGTGTTTGTAAAAGCAACACAGGGAGAGGTATAGGAAAAAGCCTTGAACGAGACTTTCCCAGCAGTGGAACAGTACCTTTAGGAAAAGTTGCATTTACCACAGCCTTGAGCCTATCCAACATTTTATAGACGAAATAATTCAAAGTGTTACCTTGGTTAGAGTGGTTACCTAACACAAGATACTGTAATTATTAACTTCATATATACCTACTTAAAAATATCCTTCTCATTTTTGCAACAGTTGAGAGAAAACAATACAACATAACAAATTTCACCCAATCTCACCTATTTGTCGAGTGTTCATTGTTTTGACTCGAATGGTAATTTCTGAATAAGGCAAATCGTTTTTGGTCTTTTTGGGCTTACATCGTAGGCGTTACCTTAGAAGAGCATGCTGACATTCCTAATACAGGTTTAAAGGACCAAACAGGATGGAACAAAAAAGGAATTGCTATGTCTGTAGGTAAGTGACAAGAAACTGCCGCCAATATAATATGCCTTTGATATACACAAGGTTTTTTTTTGCTATGTCAATGTGAGCCAAAATAAAGCTGTGTACACCGCGTACAAATACTAACGGTGCATGTAGTGTAAAATTAACCATTTTCTGCTTCTGACATTTTTCGACATTAATACACCAAGTGCCGCTGGCCATTCAAAATTGCATATTGAAAAAAATTGAATACGCAAATACAATGTTGCCAGATAAAAAAATACGTCACTGCTTTTTATTTATTTAACGAGAAGAGGACTTTTATAAACAGCTGAATGAGATAGCAGACTAACGGCTTCAGCAGCGGAAGGACGCTCTGCGGTATGGTCAGGAAGTTGCCTGTTACCGCGTCCTGCTTTCAGAACTCTTTGGAGAGCCTTCCAAGTTATCTATACCTTGAGGTTTGAATAGACTTCCAAGTGGTATTCACGGTTTAAAGTTCACGTGAACGTGGCAGTGATAAATTCGCACAGATAGAAGAGTAAATTAAAAATTTTCATTGACTACTTTGCAAGAGACAAATCGACGACGAAATGCCAATACCTCCTAACTGACTCCTAACGAACATGAGAATAACGCCTTTAAATTCAAAACGATAAGGCGTTCTTCGCTATCGAAATATCGACGGCGAAGTGACAATAAAATCTAAATTCTAACTGCCGAAGTTAACAATTTACACAAGGTGAAAAAAAAAAAAACATTTTTTGACAAGTTAAAAACTGTCGAAGTCAACACGTGTCCCATGGAAGTTAGGAGGTAATGCCAGACTCCGTGGTTTAGTTAGAAGGTACATATTTCTGCATTGTGATCTATGCTGTCAATTAAAAATGTAGTAAAGAGATTTTACTAGAACATGCGAATTTGGCCTTTAAATTCGAAACCATAAAACGTGAATTCCGCAAAAAAAATCAGATACGAGGTATTGACACTTCACCGTCGATATGTAAATCCATGCATAGGTCAATGCATGCTATTGATTCTAAATTATGAGCCAATAATCATTTCATTGTCATAAAAACAACAAATTACGAATTTTGCTAATTTAAAATCAGTGTGTTGACATAAAAATAGACAAGACGCAGCAGGAGCTTATAAGTTCAATGCACTCCGAACTGAACTAGTATTTTCTCTCATATAACATAACATCACGCCTGTAATCCCCGAAGGGTTAGGCAGAGGTGTAGCTACAGTACAACCATATTTCACCAGGTATACGTTTAGGTCCCATGAAATAGGGGGCGAGCCTATTGCTATCAACCGGGCACAAATCCGGACTCCAGGCTACTACTGAGAAATTCCTGGTTGAAAAACCCAATAAGGAATCCGATCTGAGAATCGGACCCAAAACCCATAATTATAATTTCCTTGAAAGTCATTTCTTTATCTATTAGGTATGTATATCATGCAACATTTTCTACTCTCCATCAAATTGCAAGAAATACTCAACTGACCTAAATTGACAAACCTCATAAACGACATTTATCAAACCGAACATCATTCCAAACAAAACTCTTACACTTTCAGGTCATGAGATGTGACCTCTGTCTTTGATTTAACCATAAACATAAACCATCGCATACAAGGCAGATACGGTCAGTAACTGCAGTAGATTAACACTGTTACTTTTACATTCGATCTAAATAGATTAATAAACCCAAGATTATTTGATATAGCTAACTTTGAATTATCTGAATTTAACATCTGTGTCCCAATTTTTTTTTTGTATTTTGCTCGAAAATTATGTTTGGAAAAACTGAAGTGATAATCGACTTTTATTGCTGGCCGTACCTATCGAACATTATCGTGACCGTTAAGCCCCAATACTGCTTTCTTATGAAACGTATTAGAGCATCACAATGGCGGGCATGTTCCTATCATTAGTGGGTATATAAGAAATTTATAATTTCACGCCGTTCGCTGCGCCAACGCACGTACCCGACTAACAGCGTTTTAGCGTAGTTTTCTTGATATAATGGAAGTAATGGTCTTATTAGGCTCCGTTTTTGTAGGAGATTGTGCGAATGGTGAGTTCAATTGACAGTGAATGCGGTGTTCCTTACCAAACCAAGTCATATTATGTTCGGAGTATCCAGTGTCCATTCACCTGCACTTCTGAAGACCTAAGAAACGATACGATTGGCGTGGCCATGGGCCCAACTCATTTAACATTTATTTACCATCGACTCAATAAGAAGTAGTGTCAGATGGTGTACTAGAACACAGATGAATGGTGTTTTGGTGAACCTTGCGTGGTGTTTTTGACTTCACATTTAACTCCTCGTGATTCACAAGTTGGAAGATGTTGTGTTGGCGAACATGTTACAAGTGGGGACGCTGCCTGACTCAGGCGAGATGAACAAGGAGTGATACTCCAGTGCGGGTCAAAAGACCACTGTCCTTCTAGCTAGAGCGCTGTTAGCAGAAAAAAAATGAAGATCCGGAATTCGATTTCAAAAGCTGATTTTTGACCTATAGCGACTGCTACACGGTCGCCAACCGCGTCCTAACAGAGATAACCTTGGTGGTTTACGACCAAACATTGAAACAGCTCTACCGGTCGGTAATCAAGGTCACCTCTGTCGGGGACACGGTTGGCGATCGCTTTAGAAGCCTTTGGCTAAACCACTGACATTTACCCAACCTCTCTAATCACTTACGAGATACCCAGTTAAAGTTACACCATTTCAAATACTACCCACATCAGAATTAATACCGTTGTTGAAGATAGCTGCGAGTCCATTTATTGCAACTCTGTGACAGGTAATAAGTCCATCAAGCCAGATGGTCGCTCAGTCGTGTCTAGATCTTTAAACACTGCACCATTACCTGTGCACGATCAGTTAGAAGTGGGTTAGCTTTGCGGATTCTCGGGGGAAACGATAGGTTTATGTACTATCGAGGAAACTTACATCTGACCAATTTGAAAACAAAGTCCCGTGCACACAATGACCACATCCGTTAGCAAGCAAGAGTAGTCCTTACGATGCAGTGTATATATATGTAGATGTTCGTTTCTCCGATGGTACCTACCTACTGGCGAGAATTTTTCTCTTCGATGGTTTTGAACATTTTTTTTCCTCTTTATTTAATTTAGGGACTTTTATATAAAATACATGACAATCCCATCGTACCTTATTACAACAATAACACAAAGAATCTATCTAAATAACCTCTTAGACCAAACATCCACTTAATGAGTAGACTTAAAACGAAGACTTACAAACTTTGAACATTTTGTCTTCAACTGCATTTTGCTGCAGTCTGAATTCTAAACACTTTTATTTAGCACAGATAATAGAGCTACAAGGGTTTTTTGGCGCCTGAATGACATTTGACAGGGGGGCGTTGTTAGTAAACATTTGTTTAATTGTCACAGAAATTGTATTGACAAAACAAGATGGCGGCGTTAGTTCCGATTTTAGCCACGCGCCAAAATAACCCTGTAGTTATACAACCGCGGATATTTGCGGTGAACCGCTTTTCAACCTTATTACTAAGGTAATAAGATTGAAAAGTGGATCGCCGCAAATGTCCGCGACGCTGGTACTTACATTGGTTGTTAAAGTCGTCAGTCGTTTGTCAATGTGGATTCTTAATTCTTCGCGAAGAGTTGATTATTTTGGGAGCCCTATCTTTTGTTGCCATAACGTCAAAAAAGCACTTATTTTCCATTTTTGAGGTAAATAAGTTTAATGGGCAACACCTAATGCCAGTTTATGAATACTAGGAAGATACAGTAGTTTTGAAAGGACACGGTCAGGTATAAGGTTCTGCTTGGACGCTAAACAAACATTGAACCCTATGATTGTTTTATCAGGGTTCAAAGTAATCCTATAGAAATTATGCGACAATAGGTCTGTTAGTCTATACCGCAATATATGTAAGAAACACGTGTACAACAATCGCGACGCATGTGCAGAACTACTTTATAAAACATGTCGCAACAATGTCTGGCGTGCATAATAATTATGTATGGGTCATATTCATACTGTATGCAGAACATTTTTGCTGAAATTCATAATTATATCAGACCTTACGGGGCTACGGATAGAGTTCTGAATGGTTGATACTACACAATATTATCACAATCATCAGTATTCGTGGACGAACTGGTGATAGCAGCTTAAGATTTATTATTTTAAGAGCCAGAAGAATGTGCATCAGTGAGAAGACGTGTCCTCCCGCAGCAACATCTGAATTAAGCTCAAAAACGGAGGAGGGGCATTCAGCGTGCTGTTGATAGACCTCTACCTAGTCACAGAAATTTTCACCATCACCACATTTAGCAAACGGGCTGGTGTTAGCAGTAAGTAATAGCATACAGATAGCAGTAGGTGGGTGGGTGGGGGTGGTAGGTGGGTACAGTAGTGATAGCATAGTTGTTGTAGTAGTAGTGTTAGCATTAATAATAAATCCTGGAGGATGCTTCCAGTTTCTCTTTTATCGTAGGTAAAAATAACTTAACCAAACTCCATCAGAATAGAGACAGCCATGGTTACCTAGAGATATTCAACATTTCACACACTCACACACACATTGCACATGTCAATGCCTAGCAGCCAAAAAGGGATAAGCGACATTTTTTTGCGAAATCGACTATATATATATAAATATTGATGGCCTAACAGCCAAAAAGCCGATTCCAACCATATATTTATGTCGATTTTCGGGCAATGCTAGTAACTCATACAGAAGTATTGTGGTTTTGAATCATAATTGTTACTTTACATGGAAGTGGATGTTGACATGTGTTCAACATAGCCTTTGTGTACAGAATTCATAACAGTTGAAATTAATTTTACATTCAACCACTGTTGGACTACAAAATGGGGACGGTTCTTGGAGAAATATAACGTATGGTTGGGTTTTCGGAGAGTTTGACACTAAAACATTTATAGGGTAGATGACAGGAGCTAGACCACCACCTCTTAACGCAGTATTATTTTAATCTTACTTGAGTGCGGGAAAGAGATGGAGCTAGACGTCCTGTATAGCTCCATCTCTTTCTCACACTGAAGTAACATTAAAATAATACTGCTTTAAGACGTGGTGGTTGGCCCCAAGTTCAATTAATGGCGTGTTTAATGGGGAATACTATCAAATAGTGTATGACAAGTGCCCCTGTTTGGTAGGTTTATAGGTCTGAAATGTTTTATTTTTCAAAGTACAACAACATGGTGATTTGCGCTACAGTTTAAATTTCTGTCACGTGGCGAAGTATTTATTATATGTAGGTACATGTCATATTGCAATGCATGTCGCAATCAACGGTAACAGAGAAGAATTATAAGCGATCCCAATTATGTGTGTAAATTACGTTACTTATTACTTATCTACCCTATTTGAAGGTATTACTCTTCAAGATCTACAAAGATATCAGATGGAAAGAGCCAAGCTAATGATCACCTAATCAAACAACTGTCATCTCACTTGATATTTCAACTTGAAATCCAAAGTTTCCAATAGCTTTCTCATTAATCACTGGTAAAGTGCACAGTCGATAATATCGACAGTTCAATTTTAAAACCGCCACCGAGCAATATTCCGAACAAATCATTATGAAGCGATGGAACATTGGAACGATCTATACTAATTAAATAGTCTCATTGTGAGAGAGATGATAAAAGTAAACAATCCATGTAGGCATATGGTAAAAAGATATTATATACCTATTATTGAAGAAAGATACTTATTAGAGAAGATATTAATATAGCCTAGGATACACATGCTATTTAGTAGCACAAAAGCATGCTAATTTCGAGCAGATGCAGATTAGTAGCACACAATTAGCACGTGTATACGAAAAGAGTACCTATGATCACTATACACACATAAAGAGCATGCTATAAATAAGCATGCTTTTAATATAGCCTTACAGATTCGTAGGCATTGGGTGAGGCCTATGTCCAGCAGTTGACGTCTTTCGGCTGAAATGATGATGAGGTTAGTAGGAGAGCTCGGTAGATAATTCTTCTTATGAAATTAATGTTTTTTTTTAAATTATTTATCAACAGAGGAGTTAAACTAGACTTTAATTCTGATGGTTATCGATTAATCAGCGCTTAAACGGACAGACAGATCCTGAGAAAAAGGATCAGATTTATCAAAAGTAATCAATCTCTTTAAAGTCTGAAACGAGGATAAGAGGGCTTCAATAGATAGTAATCAGTAGTGAACGATTAACAAATTGATTGTGGTGATGAACAAACGTCAAGAACAAATATAATTAAATCCTTAGATAAACACAAAACACACGAATTTGTCCCAACCTACACATCATCCCACAAGAAGGCTTTGCAACTCTGCAAGGACACTTCGCCATTAAAGTAAATAGCTGAAAACTACTGAATGCCAAGAGGCGCTATTGAAAGAGTAGTATTCAAGGCCTCTCTCGGACGCTTCCGGAGAAGACCACCAGTATCTATTGTCGATGGAGACAATACCATAAATTGAGTGGAAAGCAGTATTGACAAGGCACTGACGAGGCGCTTGTTGAGGGGCGAGAGATTTTCTATAGGCTCTACCTATACTATTGGACATTGGTATATTAGTATGTTTAACACACGAAGCGACGCGCGCTTTATACTTGTAGTAACCAAGTGTACAAACACGCTGTGAATGTGTGCGTGAAGACGAGTTGCATCAGCACATAACACACACAGACACACTTCCGACTTTGCCATTGTCTCGGACGGTACCGAGAGCTCCAGCGCTCATACACATACATTCACAGTGTGTTTGTACCTACACTTGATAACCACAAGTAAAGCGCGCGTCGCTTCGTGAGATAAAATACTGTATATTGTGTGATCTCTCTACTTTACTAGGATTTCAGGGACAATCAAAGCATAGTTTTGGGGCAATTAAAATTTGAGGATCCTCCTATAATTTGGACAAAGTTCATCGATATTTTACCTATGCACATAAGGATAGAAGACAAGGTTGTTCTCTCGGCTTGATTTTTTCTGATTTAGGTAAAGTAATTTGGCAAAGAGAGTAAAATTTTATCGTTTCAATTCCCAGACATAAATCTTGAATTTCTAATGACTCACGATAGCACACAACAAATTCAAGTTTTAGAAAACTAATTCTCACGAATAAATCCAATAAATAAGCCTCAATAGATTTCGCTATATGCCAATCCTATCAAATTATGAATACTTTTTTTTCTAAATGTCCAATTATTTCAACATCTGTGAATGTTGCGGTCGCCAGCACGCAACCCATATTTTTTGCTCAGTGCAACTGAACTAATAATACAGTTTCTACCCGTATGCTAGCCATTCTGTGACAAACAATGAAATAGATGTTTGCAATGCAATGCTTTTGTATGCATCATTGTTTTTATCATTCAAGAATCCGTAGCTTTGCAAGCATTGAAATTGATTCTAGAAAACAGAATTGTTTCTGAACATGGGAAGTAAAGAGGGTTGTCACATTTTGTCACCTCTCTCGCTCACACGGGACCAAATTTTTAAGAATGTTAAATAAAAAGATGCTTTTTTGAAAAATGTAATCAATGGGTGACCTACTAAATAATATTAATTTAATAGGCAATTATTAAAAACACATTTTTATTGTGGCATTTATTTAAATCATCTCAAAAACAGATAATAATACTTATTGAGCTAAGTTTTTTAGATAACAAAAGAGAAATGTGTTTTTAATAACTACCTATTAATTTAATATTATTTAGTAGATCGCCCATTGATTACATTTCAATTATACCATTTACAGGCACTTTTGAATAGTCAAAGAGTCAGTCAGTAGTCAGAAAGTTCAAGCTAATTGCCCATTCCAAAACGTAGATCTATACCACGTGTAACAAGAGGATTGACATTCCTTTAAACCACGTAAAGAGAATAGTGTTCTTTGCCCGTATACAAAAAATCAATAAAATCCAATGAATACTTTACCCACAGGAAATTATTTTTCATTTTCTTATTATATGGTGTAGATCTGAGTCCATAATAATAGGTAAACATTGCCGCCGCCGCGCCCCGCACCGCGCACCACACCGTTGGTCAGTGACTTTGCGTTGATAAAGCGTGTTTACTTTTTATGCAGTTGATTCTACTATTTATTTTGTTTGAAAACTGCAATTTTTTAATTTTCCATTAACTACTAATATTCGTGTTTTAAAATGTTTCAATGGATTAGTACTGTGCTCGTTTTCATTTAATGTCGTACATCCAGAAACACGTTGTATAGAGAAGAACGAGCACACTCCAAGCACACTCTTTTACCTAAATCAAGATATTACAAAAGCTTGGGTACATTATTCTTGTTGCTTCTATATGTAAGAAGAATATAATAAAAATTTATAGCGCGGTAAATGTATACTGCAAATGTATACTGGTGATAAAGACTATCATCCTCCAAATTGACTGTGGCAATGTTCTGTTTGTACCTACTGTAATTATGATAGCCACTGGGTATACGTCGTAAAGTCAAGAACTCTCGAGGTTCCTCTCTCTCTTCATGTTTTTCAATTAAATCTTTTTCACTCCCTCTTACTTTAATTTAATTACATATCCCATCAAAACACAATGGCGCCGATTCTCTTGTCACAAATGCCTCTAAACTAGACTAAAAATCACCTACATTTAGTTTATTCCTGTCAAGCGACGATTTCCCATTCTGAAATTGACTAAAGTGACACAATTATATTTTAGTTTGACAGCACTAAGATGGTACCGAGTTATTAGTTTAATGAAAATGGCATTTTTGCTATTCTGAATATGACGTTTTTCACCTAAAATTTAGATTTTCTAACTAAATCTGACTATTTTTAATCGCGATTAAAAAGGTGTGGAATAAAATTAGTTGGCATGAACTAAAATTCACACTAACACCAAAAACAGTACCAACTGTATGTTTTTTTCTTTTCTTTTGCTTATATCTCAAAAACGGTGTGTCCTATCGCAAAAATAATGAAAATTTCGACCCCCTTTACAAGGCTCATAAACCTCTAAATCTCAACACATAGGTAATAATTTTTCATATTTTCCATACAAAAAGTGAAAAATTCCATATAAAACACGTCGAGGCTGCCCCCCCCCTGCGCGCCTCCGGCTCAAAAAAAATCACGGGATAGGGCAAACAAGTACTTACCACGTGGAGTCGCAATTGTCAAATTCGATTTAGGTGTTTCAAAATTATTTTTAAATTTAGTTATATTTTTTTGCTTTAAGATTCTCGTAGCCAAAAGTAAGGAATTTTAGTGATAGTTTAGTTACTTTAGTTCAGTGTACAAGAGAATTGGCACCAATTTCATGTTTCCCTAAAGCCACATTCTAGTCTAAAAAAAAGTAGTTCCTTCCTTAAGTTCCAAGCAATAGGATTCAGAATCGTATCAAATCGATATAGGTAGTTCTAGTGAATAGTGTATAGTGAATCAGTAGGTTATGGGAATATGATGGGAACGCGTGGGAGAGTGAATTTTAAGTATCTGGTTACCGTAGCATGGTGTACCGTTTCGTATTGTAATGATGGAGCTGAGTAAGCTTAGATTATCTTGTTGATACATGGATTTTCTTAGAAATTTCTTACTACTAACTTATTACTAACTTAATTAATTATTTCATACTTTATTTTCTTTCTTTATTCTTTATCTTACTAACTTTCTTTACAGTTATTTCAATAACTAATTTGTATATAGCTTTTGAGCTGCTAAGGACGAACAAAAGCTGGTGCAGTCGAAAATGCATACGACAGTACAAATAATCTTGACATAGGACTGGAACAAAATTAGGATGATATGATAAAGTAAACAAATAATGCAATGGCGTAGGCAACGAACGATAGGATAATCTTTTGTAAGCACAAGACTAGGTACACAGGAAATTCAACATTTTAATAAACCATAATACTTAAAGCCATTCCATCTTAAGAAACCTCCATCTCATGCAGCTAATATTTTAAGTACTCCTACATTAATTATGATAAGTACTCCGTTAACAGCTGAAAGAGCGTTGGAAGACTAAAATAAGCAGCGAGTTCATAACGCGAGCACATTCAAGAGGGCAAGTAAAATAAACATTGAAAAACAATGGACGAGCCGACTGTTTGCTGCACAGAAGTGGCTCCTCGGTACTTCGGTAGTCCTAGTAGTTTTATTGGCAAAGTTTCTAGCGCGACTGGATTTACGGTTGAAAGTTTCGAGATGCAGAATACAGTTGCAAGAGGCAATTTAAAATTTGGTTCGTACGCTATTGACTTTTTGTTTGTAAAGGCCTATTTTTGGGCCTGCGGGGCAATTGCGTAGCACATTATCAATCGGAATCAGTTTCATTTTGACAATTCAACAACATTCATTGCGTTATTTACGTTTGAGCAGACAAATTTTTCAAACTTATGAAGCAATGGTTTAGCAATTTTCTTCAAAATGATTCAGATTCCGATTGATAATGTTAAGCAATTAGAGTGCTGGTTCACCTGATGGTAAGTGCTCACCACCGCCTATGGTCGTTTGCAATACCAGAGACAAAGTAGGTGCACTGGCATTCCAGAGACAATGCTCAAATATTTCACATGCTTGTAATTCCCTTCTATACTGCTTGCCTGCTTAACGGCAGAAATAGGTAGGTAGGGTTCTATTTTCAGAACCTTTAATTTTAAACCTGACATCTTTTGGATCACCCTTCAGAACCACCGACGCATCTAATTATGCAAGGGCTTAGGCCACCACAATGTGCATAGTTGCAATGACAACCGGATGACAATCATGTATTTATTTATCATTCTATTTAACTGCGTAAGCATTGCTACCATAATCACCGTATTACATATCTGTTATGTCTGCAGCAGTAGCACTAACTTGTATTAACACTTGGGAAGTAAGGTCGAATTATCGTATTTTATTAACACTGCAAAGAAAATTATTAAGCACGATATGCGAAACATAGTTTCAAGGTCTCGGATGTACATTGTATGCGTTACTAACCGCATCACACTTTGATACGATCAGCACAGCTATTCTTTGTAGTATTTGACTTCCTATTTCCTTTAGCGAAAACTACACTGAGGTACTACTACTACTCGTACGTACGCTAGTAATATAGTTCAATGGAAAACTATTGTTATTTTGTTTTAGTTTTTCAAAAGGCTACCGCCTACCATTGGCTACAGTAATGGGTTACTTTTTGTGCTACCAAGCAGATTCACGTCGATAATGCATCATGTTGGTTCAAATTCTAACGTTGCAGTTTGATTTGGACATACATACTCCATTTTTTTTTTCGTTTAAAAGCGGTACTTAATTATTGTTAACAAATTTATAATCATTATCATTCTCTTGTTCTTGCCCCTAATTTATTTGATTGTTAGGAAATTATGGATCAAAATTGTTTATTCCATTTTCCGCTCCGATTTCCTAACCAAGAATGTTACTATCCCGCTCAGCTTGCTTATAAGATTCATTCAGCAGCTTTATCTGGTCACTTTAATCTTAAATACCCTCCCTTTATGGGCAATGAGCCAACAATGCCTCGCTACACATTAGGCCAACTTGAATATCTCTAATGTCTTCAAATATCTTTGCTTACATTGTTTGCCTACTCTTAGACCTTATTATAAGAAACAAATACATGATATATCTTGATATTGATTTAGATATATTTAACCTTTAAGAACTCACTCATGCAGCAAAGATTCTGTAGTAACTAATCAATAATGTTATTAATTATTATGAGCTCACCTCTGCGTACGCAACCGACTAGTAAGCTAATCACCTATCGCTATTCAACGCTGCGTGTGATGTAGGTAATTCATTTTAGATGATAATTATATCGCTGCACTATTCTGGTTATTAACTTTTTAATTCGTTCTTAAAAATCATTAAAGAACTTTGCTTTGGCCAACAATATTGTCCATCTCTATTTATATTCGTATCTCTATATAGCCTCCTTTCTTTTTGTTCTATTCTTTGCCAGTATCAGAACAGAGGTTTGTTGAAACAATTCCTTCTTTATGATTATCTTTAACGTCGTCAGCCTACCTACTAGCTTTCCTACAGAGCCTAATTATATCAGGCACGATCGTCGATCTTTGCATCATAATGACCTGATAAAAAATCAAATATTGCAATACCCGACACACTCCCAACGATTTTAGACTCTGTAATAACTACATAAACACCATAATTCTTCTCATCCGGCGGTTTACATTAAAATGAAAAATTAACCTAAGTAGGTCAGCGGTAAACAGTGACCGTATCTACGCGAATCAAGCATGCTATGGGCGCCATAAAATAGACGGTTTGTTCAATACTGTTTTTATGAGGGTACTCATTATGCAACTTTTTATGGGAATTTTAATTACTCTGTAACTGACAGTGGCCGGTTCTTTGAAAGATGCAATGTAAAATAAAAAGGACTAATAGTCTTGGCAACCTTATCTGTAATGCCATTTATGGGGAGCTCGTGGCTAAATAATAACTACCTCACGGGTTGATCGAAGGTTGAGCTACGCTTGCCGCGGTCGGTTCGTGGATGGCTGACCATCTATTACATAACGAGACCCCTTCGTGCCTTGGAAAGCACGTATAGCCGTTGATCCCGGCTGTCATTCGTATATCTTTGACAGTCGTTACGGGTAGTCAGAAGCCCAAATATCTGACAACCAGTCTTGTCTACTTAACTGGGTTGTGAAGGTCAGACAGGCAGTCCCTCCACGTAAAATACTGGTATTCAGCTGCACCCGATTAGACTGGAAGCCAACCCCAACGTAGTTGGAAAAAGGCTAGGCAGATTGGTCAAGTTTTTCAGGTCTTATATGGAATGAAAGTTATTCACCAAGGCACTATTTTAGGCACAATACTTACGGAGTTCCATAAGTAGGTGATTTCAACAGTTACAAATCTTCACTCTCGGTAAGTTAGGCTGTAATCATAATAGATTATGTAATAACATAACACAATAACATCACGCCTGTGAGGAGCTCGTGGCTAAGTAATAACAGCCGCATGGGTCGATCCATCAGGTTAAGCTATGCTTACCGGAGTTGGTTTCTGGATGGGTGACCATCTTTACATACCGAGACTCCTCCGTGCCTCGGAAAGCACGTTAAGCCGTTGGTCCCGGCTATCATTGACAATCGTAACGGGTCGTCAGAAGCCCGAAAGTCTGACAACCAGTTTTACCAAGGGGTATCGTATTACCCAGTTACTGCGTGGTGGAGGTCAGATAGGCAGTCGCTCCATGTAAAATACTGGTATGCAGCTGCGTCCGGTTAGACTGGAAGCCGACCCCAACATGGTTGGGAAAAGGCTCGGCAGATGATGAATAACATCACGCCTGTATTCCGTGAAAAGTTAAGCAGCGGTGTACCTATAGTACACACTAAATAATAATTATGTTTTTTTTTTATTATGTAATTTAAGGAAAAAATATAGAAAACAATTCATGCTGCTTGAAAAAATTTACTCTTAATTACAAACATTTGAGCTGTTTATAATTAAGACGGAAAATACAAACATGCCAAGAATGCAAACATGTAACTCTTGTGTACAATGCAAATTGCAAAGAAAAGAAAAACTCTTGAAACATTGCACAGTATTTTCTCTCACCCCGATAAAACTATTGCCCGGGTTACACGAGGCTAGTTTTTGAAGCTAGAACAGCAAGATAGTGCTAGTAAGCGAGCAAGCTTTTTAGGCTAGTAAACTAGTGAGAAACTTGAGAAAGGTATAGTAAGCTAGTGCGATAGTTTAATAGGATGGGGTTCTATTTTTGAGCTAGTAGCGCCACCCTCCACTGGCGTTACTATCCTGGCTTGTGTAATATCCTCGTGTGGCCGGCGAAGATAGTACCCAATCGGATCATTTTATTTTACATATGCCACGGACTAAGCCACCGCAATGCTATTGGCTTAAATTTTACTAGCAT
This sequence comes from Fissipunctia ypsillon, assembly GCA_947568875.1. Taxonomy (NCBI): domain Eukaryota; kingdom Metazoa; phylum Arthropoda; class Insecta; order Lepidoptera; family Noctuidae; genus Fissipunctia; species Fissipunctia ypsillon. Next base: position 11,089,556 of record OX387663.1, on the reverse strand, counting down.
CGTGTAAACAGCTCTAGCATGTACCAAGCCAGGATAGTTAGCAAGGATATTACTTGCTTGCTATCCTATCTCAGCCTCGTGTGATCCGGGCATGTTGATTCAAAACGAACCACGCGCGTTTAACCCTTTCAAAAAAACATACACGCTTGCCCACAGTTACCTACATACGAATAATAATTGAACTCAATAAGAGCCGTATGAAAAGATCCTAGCGGGGTAGCTTCCCAAAATGGGCCAAGGTCGGAAACATCCGAGCCTAATACTGTATGCAGACGTAAAAAGACGCAAACAAAAAAATTTGGGAGTCATATTGAAACATATTTATTTAGGCTCGTGTGAAAAACTTCGTGAGTTCGGACGAGGGTAGGTAAATAGTGCAATAAAATGTCAGAGACAAGATTGGGTGTGATACAATTATTATATTATATATGTCGTGGCCAGATCTTAGAATTGATCATCTCATGAATTGTTCGAGCATTTCATGAGATGGTTGTATTTCATGAAATACGATACGAACAGTTAAAAGCACGACTACTTCATAATGTAGTGATGTAGCCAAACATTAGTAATCATATCGTAAAATAGATTATCCATCGGTAGAGACGTTGACGTCCCTTTGTTTTTATTGTGCATCTATTCCTATTCGAATAATTCCTAAGTAACTGCGACCAACTTGGATGTAGCGCTCGGTTCGCTCGCTCGGCTCGCGCGCAGTTGGTCACAGTTCTAACCTAACCTAACCCGACCAAATGGTCGGGGTGCCACTAGCGACGTGAAATGCAACTCCTTTGCGATATGGCCGGTGGTCAGCTGGGAATGTCGATAAATAAATAGGTTGCTTTCGTCACGATATGGTCATTTCTACGATCGGACCACGACAGATAGGTACCCTACATTAATGATATGGCCAAACGTCGACTGACATATCACTAAACGTTGACGTTTAAAGGATATGGTCAATTTTAGCTGGCCGTTTCATGAAATGACCGAACATTTCATGAAATGATCAATTCTAAGATCAGGCCATGACATATACATAAAAGAGGATGTGATACAAATGTTTGTAAACATATAGTTTGAAATATGGGTACAGATATGCAAATTATGTGATCGAAATGTTCAGTCAGTTTTCTAATAACTGCATTCGAAGATAGATCCACATGGATGGAAAGATTTAGCAGTGCCTTTTAAGCATATTTTATTATTGACTGAACTTTTTAGGTTGGAATACACATAGTTCATTGAATAGTATAAAAGCTTTCGCTTCAACGGTCGTTGTCAGTGCTTTTAAGTACGATAAAGTAGGGCAAGACCCTTTGTCAGATTAAGATGTCCCAAAAAATTTCATACACCCATTTCTTTTGCTGAAATTATGTCACACTGAGAATTCAGCTTTATTACATCCTCCGAAATACATATTATACCAAAGACTGTCCTTAGAGATGGCTTGGATTGGGAAATGGGGCCAAGGCCAGCCCCGCGGCCTGGCAGTGTTTAGGGGATCTAGCACGGAATAATACACAGTAAATAGTAATGTTTGGGCGGCTGCCTAAGTCATATTATACGTCGAGATACGTGATCTTGTGGCAAACAATATGTGGGCCCTTTTTACGGATAACAAAGAGTAGGTAACCAGTCAGAGCTCTCTGTAAGTGAGGAATTATGCAGAAAGGAAGGGTAGTTTCAGTTACATAATTAACATAAAAACCAGCCAAGTGCGTGTCGGACCACGCACAATGAAGGGTTCCGTAGTTGGGATGAATTTAACCCAAGAACAAACTTATTTTTTTTTTAAAAATTTATACATACCTACTGATTTTTTTTGTTCTTTTCATTTTGCTAACTTTTTTTTTTCTTATATACACATTGACATTGATGAATTTTATATATACAATGACATGAATATTTACTTTGTAAAATGTTTTATTATTTGAATTACTGTGAATGTGAAGATCATGTAGGTCCTTGTTTTTTTTTTTCTCTCAGCTTTAATCATAGTCTGCCAGTTTGAGTAAATTATGCGGCCTACCCAAATGTCCTTTCTTTGGTATTGTTCATCGAATCGTTGAGCTCCTTAACTTTTTAAGTTGAGCTGTACGATTACTGACAGATGCTTGCACTGACTGGACAGGTCCACTCAATCTGCGTGGTTCTTTCCTTAAAAGACCATTTCAGACACCAACCTACATGGTCTTCACATGATCTGACCAAGATTATGTCTGGACTTAAAAAGAGACTGTGACCTCTGAGTTTGTTTCGGCCTTTCTTCTCAGAGTAGTCAGATAGGAAACGCCGGCCTCATCTAGTTTAAAAAAAAAATGTTTGACGTGTAAAAGTGTTTGTATAAACCTACTTACAGAAACAAAAACATTTATCATTAACTCTGTGATTGAAAAACATACATCGATATACGTCACGGTCAATTCTCCAAGTGTAAATGTAAGTTTATAATCGCAAAAAAAATTATGTGATACAACATCATGCCTTGTTTCCCCGAAGGGTTAGGCAGAGGTGTACTACCTATAGACCACCTATACACCCATATTTCGCCAGTTATGTTTAAGTCCCATGTAATAGGGGGCGAGCCCATTGCCATCTACCGGGCACAAATCCAGAGTCTGATGGGCTACTACTGAGAAATTTCAGATAAAAAACCCAATAACACTGCCCGACCTGGGAATCGAATCCAGGACCTCATGCTCAGCAGTAGCGTTTGCGACTAGACCAACGAGGCAGTCAACTAAACTACAAATTAACGATTTTCGGACTTTTTCCTTCACTTGTGCTGTAAGACCTTGCTTCTTGCCAAATTTCATGATTATAGGTCAACGAGAAGTACCCTATAGGTTTTGATTTATTTACGAGTATCAAAATATGTCGCATAAATGGCCGTATTTTTATTACGTTGACTTAGAAGCTTGATTTTTTAGAGCTTTAAGCACGATCGACCGTATTTGATATTAATTTCAATTTGATACCTCCACGCGTTTCTGAGAAAAGGGTATTGACACGCTGACAGATAGACGACAGACGAGGAACGAAGTGATCATAAAAGTGTCCCGTTTTTCCTTTTGAGGTACGAAACCCTAAAAATGATGTTAAGCTTCTTATTTTAAATACTTGTGCTTGTACTTGTGTGAGTGTAGACAAAATCATTAGGTAGGTAGGTATTTATTTCCAACAATGTGCAAATGAGAAATGGAAAATTTTAGAAATTGTGGAAAGCAAAGGAAACGATCACAACAAAGTGTTAGTTTTCTTTAATATATCCAAAGTGTTCAATGATAAAATTTTAGTGAAACAACATGCATAAAAGCCAAACATATAGAACCAAAGATCGTTTAACAGTAAAGGATTAAACGATCTGGTTTAAAACTAAAATGAATATAAAAAATAACATGAAAAATGAATTTCAAAGTTCATCATATAATTCAAAGTATTTAAACCAGATAGTTTTCATTCAACTGCAAAGCTAGTCTGATCGAATTTAGGTTCACGCTTTTTGTTCTTCAAAGTGGTGTTCAAATATACTACTTAGTTCATTTTATTTTAATTTACAACATGGACCACTTTTTGTCGCGAACCAATTCGATCAGACAGAAAAATGATATCAATCAAATTAGTGCACTGTTTGCAATGAGTTAAAAAGCAAGCAAGTTAATAAAGAAGCAAGTTAATAAAGAAGCAAGCATAATAAATTAGTGTGATGAAATTATCGCCAATTCAAGCCAAGTCAGTTGTCAGCCCTCAACCAACCTGGACAAAACAAAACATAAAATTAATGACAGTAAAACAGATAAAAAATTGTATACAGTCACATCTGGTTAGACTGGAATTTGCAGGATAGTTGGGATGTTAAAGATGAAAGAGAGAGGCTTGAAAACATTGATTCAATCTTTGAAGAAGGAGTAATAATATACAATACATGCATAGATATAGGAGAGTAGTAGGATAGATGTCGCCGTCCCCGGAGAATACAATGACAAAAACGCAACTTTTCAGGAAAAATAAAAAAAACATGTTTTCGTCGATTGCATTATCTGCATTTATCATTAACTAGTCGAATATTTTTCACGAGAACATAATTCTATGACTGTTTGTCATACTAACAGTTGGGAATATATTTTTATAATATTAACACTTTATTCTCATAATTAAGGCCTGCCGATCTATTCTGTAAAAATCTCACCGTGAGAACTAAGGTGAAGTGAGCTTGAAGTGAGCTGTCATTCCACCCGATGCTAGGGATTGACACAGTTGACAGCTCACCTCGCCTACGTTTTCACGGTGTAATATTTACAGAATAGTGCGGCTGTGTTAAATCTTTGAATATTTTGTAACTTCGTAAATAACTGTATAAAAATTACGAGAAAAATTGAGCAGCTGTATAAATTAGCACCCACAGATCCCAAAAATGACATAACACTAAGATAATAGCAGTTATCATTTTATTCTCCGGGGACGGCGATGTGTTGGAGCACTCTTATTTATATGAACCTTGCAGAAAGGCGCTCCACAAAGAAATAGGTAAAACCCAATTTATTTGAGGTACATGTAGCACGTCTTTTTTACTTAATAAACGTTGGTAGGTATTAGGCGTCATCTGAGGGTCAAGATACAGCAACGCTTAGCGTAAACTTCGCTTCTGTCGAAGAGTACGTCTCAGTTATTTTACCCTCAGAGTTCACTTTTCCCTCATCATCATTCTCTTGCCCATATCTCAATTTATTTGGGGTCGGCGCAGTATGTCGTCTTCTTCCCTACTTTTCTATTAGTCGTCATCTCAGTAGTCACCCCCTTTCTAGCCATATCATCTTTTACACAGTCTATCAATTATTTCTTTGGTCTTGCCCTCTAGTTCACTACTTTCCTATATAGCTAAATAAAAACATAGATGCAAATAGGTCCCTATTGCTATTCCACCAATTCGCACAAAGCGTTTCCAAATGTTTTTTGTGATGCGCACAGCAAAGGAGTGGAACTCTGTACCCGCGTCTGTGTTTCCGAAAGCATACAACCCCCATCTCTTCAAAGTGAGAGTGATCAGGCTTCTTCTGGGTGAGCTCGCTCCATCGTCGACTTTGTGTCTTTGTAGACTAGAGTCAAGAGCAAACCTATCTCAAATTAAAAAAAAAAACACCTAGGTGCATACCTACAAATGTTTAAGGAATAATATGAATAAAACCAAAACCTCTTCAAAGCGTAGGTATCTTATCAAATAAATCAGTATGATAAAGTGTGCTATTAACCTACATAAGTAATAAATTTATGAATAATGTATGATCGATCATCTATTGTAATGTTAGTAATAACAATTTGCATACAAGAGCTAAACAAGATTATTATGTAAATAAGTATCAGTTATATTAAGTAGATATAGATGATAATAATAAACAAGTGTACTAGTATCGTAAAACGAAATCATTATTATTTTGTCAAAAATTCTTTTGTGTAAATCAAAGATAATTTTGAATTGATTCATTGATAAAAAAACAATAGATCCACTAAACCTATTGCAATTCATAGCTGAACTTGGTCAAAGAATAGATGTCCTAATCAACCATGAAACAATACGAACGATTTAATTGTTTTAGCTTGGGTACAGTTGAACAATAATGTGTTATGTATACTTAGGAAGATAGATACGATAAATATTATTACGCTTCTACTTTAGAAAGGACAGTTACTCGAACAAAAGTAACAGGTACATCCACATGATACAGGTAGATAGTTCACGTCACTTGACGAAACGGATTGAACTCAAACAAGTATAAAACTAAGCATATTTTCCAGTGACGTTACTTGCATAACCAGTGATAAAGCACAAATATAACGAGCAATAGAGGATCATCACCATCACTCACCGTGCAGAGGTGGCGAGATGACGGCTCAGCGATGACCACTTGCACCCGATTGCAGCATCACTAACGAACACGACACACCACACTCACTCGCAAAATCTATAGGTATACCACAAACAAATATACATAAACAAAAAACCCAACGGTCCCGAAACCCGTTCTTAGCACGACTAGCGGGGCTCACACTTGTTGCAAAACTAAAGTCGTTTAACACACAGAAATATCAACGAAAATACGATCTGTCGTTTGTAATCGATTTTTTTTAACTCTTCTTTCTCCGATTGTTCACAATACAAACTCGATTATGCCAATACTTTGTAACACTTTTTGTAATAAAAGCCCAAGTTTGTTTAATTGATTAGGTTTATTATTTTTATTTAATAAAATAAATAATTATAATTATTTAACTGATCTGTCAATGTTCATTCAGCCACCTCAGCTGTGCGCGCTTGCGCGTTTCAACCGTGACGACAATGCCACCTGGCTGCGCAAGCCAAACTGACATAACGGATGACGGGCGGGCGCTGGCGGGCGGGACCGCTTATGTTGCAAGCTGGGAAAAAACATACGCCATAAACAGTATGTTGCCACATGAAAACAAAAGAAAGATTTTCAGTTCAAGTAAACCGCACTAATATTATTATAAAACTCTAATCTAAATTGTATGAGCACATTGTAACTGCGCTGTTGAAATAGTTGCAGAGCAATTAACATAAAATAATGTAAAGTTAAAGCTTCCACCATAAAGCTACAAATAAAAACTACTTACGGACTTCCGGCCAAGCCTACGCGATGACAATTTCTTTCATTTCATTTGGTACGAAATTCGAAAAGCGATTTAAAATAAAAGAAAAAAATATATCATGTATCTATCAAAAAAGAGGAAAATTTTGTTATTGTAGATTTAACCACCAATGTCTTTCAAATTCTCTTCGTTTTTATTAACAGTTTTACCGTTAATTTTTCTCTTAAAATTTAGTGACTATTATATTAGTTCGTTTCTTATTCTAAAGATAATTAATTGTATGTGTGAAATGTCACATTGAATGAGCTTCGAAGTGGATCGGTACTCGTCTGCGTGGGCACATATCGCCCTTTGTGCGGATCTCACATGGGCTACGGAACCTCCCGATGAATTCATCATAGCTAATCAGGTACCCTACAGAAAATTCCGAAACTTTCTGATTTTTTGGACAAAACTCTTCCTGACGTAAGTTTTTCCTTCTGGTATGATGTTTCTTCGTTTTCAGCGTCTCTGGACACAACATTGTCGTGTCTCCCAAGTTCTGCAAGACACATCATTGGAATCACAAAGTTTGCAAACGAATAATCAATGCGATTTAACAGGTCAGAACTTAAAATAGCAACTAGAAAACATATAATATATCGTTACTAGAACGAATTTCCGTAAATATTTGAGTTCTTAGCATGTCTGTTAGTGGAACTGATTTATCTTGGTGGTTTGTAGTAGAAGATTATAACTCAACCTATTGGCTTTTACGTGGAATTTTCAACACCTCAGGCTACTCCAAATGAAATGAAAAACCCGAAAATAGCCTTGGCTCCTTCTTTTTCCTCCTATGTTTTCTGATTAAGTTTTGCAAGTCTTAAGATAATTTGGGACACGAAGCTATCGTAGTTAAGAATCCCTACAAATACTCGTGCCGTAACAGCCTTCCCGAGGAGAGATAAATAATCGCAAACACTGCGAGTCACATGGCAGTCTGGTTTAGGAAACTAGTCTTCATCGTCATCTTCCTGCCCTTGACCCATGTTACTTGGGGTCACTGCAATAAGTTTCTTTCTTCCATTCTCCCCTGTCATCCATTACTCTACTTATCATTCACTCCTTTATCTTTCATATCATCCCTCTCACGATCCATCTCTTCTTTGGTCTTCATCTCCCTCTCCATTCATCAACTTTTACATTCATCACTCTTTATAAATCCTTTCATACCTCCTCATCACATGCCAAGACAAACGATTCCCTTTCAACTTTTCTGTAACTGGAGCCAGTTACAGAACTTTCAAACTTCCTCTAATATACCTAAGTACTCATTTCTTACTTTATCCAGTATTTTCACTCCACACACCCATCTCAACATCTCTTCTTCGCTACATGCAATCTTTTCTCACGCGTCTTCTTCATGGCCCAGCATTCCGATCCATACGGTACCATAGGTTTCGGAAATAGAGTACTTACGTATCTAGCTCTTTAAAAACTCTAAATTCACAGCAACGCTATAGGTAAGTACTATTTTTCCGCACCAAGCTGCTTCCAAACAACGTGACTCGCTTTCTCTGCATCTATCGACAACTAGATGCAATGAATCATATTTTGGATAACATTAAGCATCTATACACAGTATAAAACAAAGTCACTTTTCGTGTCTGTGTGACTGCTTAGATCTTCTAAACTACCTATTGACATGTCCAGCATTGCTCATGCATGCTCCAGCATTGTATATAGATAACGATGGCAGTATGATATGATCCATGTAAAAATAGACGATGCTGCTACTGTCTTCCTAATTATTATAACCAATCTAATAATTAATAACATCGATTGTAGATAATAAGCGCGCAATATCAAGCCAAAGCCAAGAAAATGGAAGCAGTAGTGGCAGAAGAAGTGTGAAAGACGTGATACCAGAGTCCAGATTGGCACAATTCTATGGAAATTTTTATTACGACGAAGTCAGGTTGTCCATTTATATTATGTCGTTTTCCAGATGAGAAATAAGCCGATGTAGTGGCGCAGTTATTTTTCTATTACCTACCCATTTTAAATCTGCATGTACTGCTTGCTTCCATCAACTCATCACACTTTTAGCATAGCAAGCCTTTCAGGAAGAGAATCTACTAGCGTCTAGATTTGACAACCGAATCCAAAAGCCTTTATCAGACTGGCGTTTTTGAGAGCCAAGTGTCTGAACTTGGCTCTCAAAAACACCAGTCAATTATTACAAAATAATTCATACATAATTTACTCCAAAAACCTTATAATCAAATTGAAAAGCAGTGCACTCAGTGCTTTTCGCGGGCCAACTTTTTGAAGGGACTCACCTATACTTACTCCATTGGTCTAAGTAATTAAATAAAGGTAAACAAAAAAAAACCACGTGACGAGGTTAACCGACTAAGGGCTGATTTAACCAAAGTTTTTCGTTTATCTGCGGAATACAATTGATGTCGTGACAGTTTTTGTATGGAAAATCTGTCAAAAATTTAAAATTTATTCGCTCGATTAGATATAGACTAGGTATAAAAGTTTGGTCAGATTCGACCTAAACGTAATACCCAGACCCTTCAGTTGCCATGCTATGTCACAGTTGTGCTCTTCAATGTAGCAACAACGTTGTAAACTATTTTAACGTTGCTAACTGTGACGCAGTATAACAACTGAATTGACTGGTATTACGTTTAGAGCGAATTCGACCAAACTTTTATACAGCTCGATTCAAACTTTACGGCGGCTCGGAACATGAGGCGAGTCGCTGCGCAGTAACAAATTCGCGTGTCAGCGGGGGTGAGGGGTGGGGTACTGCGCAGCGAGTAGCGCACTTCACAGCCGCCATAAAGTTTGACGCGTACTATACGTAATAAAAGTCTAATCCAAAAACTTTCCATACAAAACCTTCACTTTTATTCGCTGGATTAGACATACACTAGCCTCCTTACTAATAAACGTTGTATAGCGTCTGTATAGTTACCTACCTACACAACGCATTGTCTTCTTCTTTCGAAAGTCAAATTACTGACGACTGATAGAGAGAAATCGATGTGTAACTATTCACCTGATATAATACGTTTATTAGTAAGGAGGTAGGTATAAAAGTTTGGTCGAATTCGTCCATAGTTGGTTAACCACGTCATGTGGTTTTTTTTTTGTTTACCTTTATTTAATTGCCTAAACCAATGAAATGAAATTATACCGCGTATTTTATCTAGCATGTTTTCTGTTTCAAGAGAGAAATGTTATACAAGTACGAACGAAAGAACAAACTTGCGAGGGTACAACGGACAGGGCTGCGAAAACTCTGACCTCACGGAATGCTGGATGCTGCCTGAGGTAATAATTTTTTTTACAGAATTAATAACCTTACTCACTTTATTATAAGGCTTCTGTCCAAAGTGCTTCACGACAGTCCACTCCTCTTGCCCAACGTCGCTGCTATACATAGCTATCTTCAGTATTTAATAATAATAATACCAGCCTATTATTGTCCCATTGCAGGGTACAGACATCTTCTCTTCTCTTCAGTATTTAGGTTTTTTAAATTAATGCCGATCCCAACTTTACCATCCGCTGCTTTACGTTGGCCAAGGACAACTGCAGCGGAATTATGGAAAAGTGGCCAAACGATGGTGGTTATAACCTCCAGACATTTTAGTATCCTCGCGTCCCAGAACCTAACGCTCATTGCGTCACAAAATAGAACTAAACATATTTAAAACATCATTCTGTCTCCTTCCAGCGATTAACAGAACAATGATTTAAAACGTTTAGCGGTAAACGAATTTAGCGATTGGTGGTGCAAGTGGGCCTCACAATTGATACTAAAGAATTTATTTTTTGTGTTCAGGTGGAGTACTGGTTTCGCAAGCTGGTAGACGAGTCAGCAGAGCGCAGCATGTTCCCGCGCCGGCGTCGTCAGTACAGAATGCTGCCCGACGAGGATTTGTGCGTCTGTCTTATCTTATTATCATAGTTATTAGTCAGCATAACGCCTTTCCATTTAGGTCGAAAACTCGACACTCTTTAGCTGCTAACCTCTGTTGAGTGTCGAGTTTTCTGTATGATTCTACTGCTCCCTGTATGATTCTACTGAGGACTGCCGCAGTCCTCAGTAGAATCATACAGGATGGCAGGGACATAGACGCGCAAACTGTACCTAACCATGAATTCAGCACATGATTCTAGCGTCAAAACTTTTCGTCGGTAATAAAAAAAAATCTGCCGTTTCATAGAAAATCGCAATACCTTCGCAGTCAAGATGTATGGAACAGCTATTTTTTTTTTAATAACCGACGAAAGTTTTCAATACAGGGGTGTTCAGAATCATATACTGAATCCCCATGGTAACAGGTTGCGTGTCGACGTCCCTGCCACCCTGTATAATGCTCCTTGCGAGAAGTATGTACTGTAGGTCATACTCATTGGCACTTGCTTGAGCAACCAAGTCCATTAGCAATAGCACTCCAGAGGTATATTTCACGAGAGACTGAGATTAAGTTTTGGCTTAATCTTCTGAGCAGAGGAAATAGTAGCCCGAGTTTGGCGAGTAGAGGAATTAATTGGCACCGATCGGCAGCTAGCGAGCGCTGGGGCCCGAGTGGGGCGCGAGCCGCAGGCGAAGAAGCGGCGCTGGCAGCGCGGGTGCTCAGCGTGCGGGCACTCTGGGCCCCTCCCCAGACGTCGAGGGGCGCCTCGCACGCGCAGGCGCCCCGCGCACCCAGCCCTCCGGCCGTCTCACGCAAGATGCGGGCCAGACGTCGCCAGCCGAGGCGGTTGACAGCACTTGCTCCGCCGCCGCCCGCGTATTGCCTCGACGTGCCTGCCCAACTCTTCTGCGACCCAACATGCAAAGTAGGTGTTATTGGAAGTTTGAGGCATTTTTAGTGACTTCAGTGCGAAATTGGGATGGCGCTATGGGTTTTGTACCAGCGGCTACAATCTCCTTTTCGCACTGGAACAATGATGACTTGTGACAGTTTGCTATTCAGCCCCAGCTATCTTAACCACAACACAACCGTTCGATTCGGTACATACTGGTAACCTTTTTAATTAGTCACTGATTGTGTATTTTAACGAAATACTTATTAATAATATTTTTATATCACTCAAACGTTTTCATTACCACTTTTATGGTATCTCTTTTATTTCTCCCTAAACGAACTTTATATTAATAATCGAATCCGATACCAATCGAAGGGTTGTGAATAGCTGTCCTGTAGCCTCTACTGTGTCGACCTGTACAAAATGGTATCATAGTTCTCCATGTCCATATTGTCCATGTAACAGTTCCAGTTCGATCCACCGCGGCCTCCTCAGCTGACGGAGTGCCAGCGCGCCATGGGTCGGCTGTCCGCCAGCGTGCAGGCTGTGATGCGCGCATCGGCAGCGCGGTGTCCTCCCTATCGCGGCACCAACGTGAGCCGCTACGCGCCCACCGGCCCGAGGCCCGCGCGCTGTCCCGAGCGACGCTACGGCGTATGGTGGCCGCGGGACCACCCCTCCCCACGTCTCGACCACAGGTTCCACCTCACGCACGTGCAGGCCCCCGCCCTCGCCACCCCTAAGGCACCCGAGCGGACGGAAACAGAAGAGGGCAAGGAGGTAGACATTCCCGAGGAGAAGGAAAGCAGCAGCACTACTATCGAACTGGCTGTGGTCGCTGTGTCTGAATCACAGACCTCACAAAGTGAAAAGCCAGAAAGTCCGAATACACAAGACAAAATCGTGACTGACGGCCAGCTACCGTCCACTAGCGCAGCCGCCATGGACACCGGACTGAGGAAGAAGCGCCTGTACAGCACAGTGCTCAGCATGAGCGCGCCCGCGCCTTTAGGACTCAATCCGGTCGTTAGACTGGCGCAAAAATTAGTGACGCCTGGCCTCCTGAAACTGAATCCAAAGATGGTGCTCCCTGGATCAAGGTTGCGGCCACCGACTGTTGATCATAAATTCGAGGAACTGGAGAAAGAAGCGCTAGAGCAGTACAAAGCGTCCGATGAGAGTATAGACACCAAGTTTCGAGAACTAGAAAAGCAGGCTGTTGAGCAATACAGTACGAGCAACAGTAACACTAGTTGCAGCAGTGGCACCTCGGCAGAGAAGCGAGCCTCCAGTTCGCCCTCGGAGAGCGAGACGAAAAGCAAGCAGCCGGCAAAATTTCATAAAGAGAAACCGGTAGACAGCGTCGTGATATACTCCCAGAATTTTCCCGACCTTAATTCCAAGGGGCAGACGTCCAGTGTAATGAATTTAAAAAACTTCCACACCCCCCCGAGGGGGGAAAAAAAGGAGCAAACCCATAGACCGAGTAAGAACTTGCGGAGTTTAAAAAGTGAGTCCCAGCGAGCGGCCTCCGATACGGACTACGAAGCTCGGGAGAATTTAAAGGGCAACCACAAGGGCCCCGTGCGGTGGACATTGCACGTAGTGCCGCCGAAGAAGCGGCACCTGACGCTGTGCGTGACGGACTTCTCGTCCGACGAGGACATCGATGACGGCAGCGTGTCCATGAAGGACGCCGGGCCGTGCATCAAGAACCATGTCGCGGGGAAGGTCAAGATGTCTGCGCACGGCGGCGGCGACCTGCACCCGATCATGAGGAAGACGTAGCAGAGTAAACGAGACGCCGCCATCCCGCGGCGTCCAGCTAACCCTACACGATTGCTACTCATATATTTTTACCCTTTACACGCACTCCCGCCACTGACAGTTGAAGAGCAGTGGAAAATTGTGAATTGCGGCAAACGCGGCCGGCCACTGACGAAGCTTCCCCAGTGCTAGTTGTCGTATTAGTAAATTCCTTGTGTTTGTGGCGTACAGATATATTTTTGACTGTTTTATATGATGCGTCCGTCAACTCTTAGTGGTCGGAGTCAGTTTTTGATATATAATTATTGCTGTGAATGGAGTTTTTGTGGGATCCCCCGTAGACCTGCATCGAACTATGTCGCGAACGGCGTGAACCGTGTTGTTCCGATAGAGCTGTTTTAGCAATGTGCTTATTTTTACTAGTCATAAATGCTTTGTATATATATTTTTGTATTTTTGACTTTATTATTGAATAAGAAAAATAATTTCAGTTCAAAAAAAAGGTTAACAGTACATACATTGAATTCTTTAGGTATTAACATTAAAATAAATTGTATATGAATTGTTCAAACTTCAGGGTTTTGATTTTGATAGCATTATAGCACGGATAAACAAAAGCTTTGATCTCAAAAAAGCTTTCGACACAGTAAGTCGTGTAAATTGCTACTTACAAAGCTAGAAACCATCAACATAACCTGCAGTGCCTTAAAAATTTTCGATATCTATAAAAAAAACAGGTCGCAATTAGTTGAACGGATAATAATTATCAAAGTGGCACATTATCTATAACAAGTGGAGTTCCCCAGGGATCTATTTTAGGGCCCCTGCTCTGTTTAATCTACTTATATAATATTCAGGAAATTTAACTGCATGGCCATCTTACTCTATACACAGATTACACTTGCATAATTTATTTCGGATGTATACACCCGTTTTTCATGGTTTCAATATAACTTGTTAACGACAAATATTCCTAAAACATGTTATTCTTATTTAAAGCAAAAAATAAAATGATACCCTCCGCCCTTACAGCAAAAACCTTGTGAAAAATATCTTGGCTTAAGAATGGATAGGTACAACTCATCGTGGACTGTTCACTTGGATCATATAAAAACAAAGCTTACGGCACTACTCGGATCCCTCCGAACTATAGTTCGATGTATCCCACATAGATTGCGTCATACTATCTATCCTTAGTAAAACCACACCTACTACATCTGGTTAGAATTTGGGGCAGCGCGGCCAAGACGAAGCTAGCAAATCTCCAAGTTGCACAAAACAATATAACAAAACTAATTAACTACCCATATTTAACATCAATATGCCAGGAGGTCGTGGCTAAGTAATAACAGCCGCACGGGTCGATCCATCAGGTTAAGCTACGCTTGCCGGGGTTGTCCGTGGATGGATGACCATCTTTACATACCGAGACTCCTCCGTGCCTCGGAAAGCACGTTTAAGCCGTTGGTCCCGGCTGTCATTCGTGGATCTTTGACAATCGGTACAGGTAGTCAGAAGACCAAAAGTCTGACAACCAGCCTTACCAAGGGGTATCGTATTACCCAGTTACTGGGTTGTGGAGGTCAGATAGGCAGTCGATCCATGTAAAATACTGGTATTCAGCTGCATCCGGTTAGACTGGAAGCCGACCCCAACAAAGTTGGGAAAAGGCTAGACAGATTGGATTGATTTAACATCAATATGCACAATTTATGAAGAAACCAAAATTATGAGCACTAGACAGTTATATATTTACCTGGATTTTCTTTCGTTAGACACTAACAAAACTATACAGACTAATTAGTAAAGTAAAACAAGTAACCCAACGTAGCACTCGCCGAGCTAGTTTTCCGATTTTACCAGAGATAGAACTACAGGCAAAAAAAAATTGCTTTTAAAGGGGCACAATTATACAACAAAATACTCGTGCATAAAAAAATAACACCCATTCAATGCGTTCAAGACTTAATTAGCTAAATATCTCAATTAATCCCAAAATATAACACCCTTCTCCCAAAAACTAAATGCAATGGATTGGTGCATCATAATTGAAACGGTGACGACTGTGACGAATTTTATATTTGCAATTTAGTTTAGAAGCAAATATCTTAAAAACCTATAAACCCAACACTACATTTGCAAATATTTTCTAAATTCTAAATCTATTGGGTTGCCATCAGTGGATTTTTAAAATTAAAATGCAATATTAAAATATTTAACAATATTATATTAACTTTGGAATATAAAATAGAATGCATAAGTCTTAATTGTACAAGCTCTGATATCACGATACCGTTGCCTCCCACAGAGACCGATCACATCAACTGTCGAGGAATTTCTCCAGGTCGGTGCCGTCGTCTTCTAATTCGATTTGTTCTAGGCTTATTTTTGGTGTTGTAGGCTGACCTGGAACAGGAGAAAGAAACATGATTTCGGGCAGGTCCCTGAAGTGCCGCGTCACAAAACATGCGCAGGTCCAATAATTCAAACCTACACGTTTTATGCGCGTAAAGGCTCGCGTCCACTAGGCTCGCCGAGTCGAGGTGAATTGAATCGCAGAAATACGCCTTCTATGAAACTGCGTCCACTAACGACGAGCCGCGGCGCGCCGAATCGAATCGCCCGCGCGCATTACTCGACAAGCGAATTTCTTCGCTGACGCGTTTCGGCTCGACTCGGCGCGCCTCAGTCGACGCGGGGTATCGGATGCGTACCGACGAGTTTTTGTATTTCTTATTCAAGTCTGTATGTATTTTAGTCCAAGCAAGGATATTCTTGATATTTTTCATAGGGAAAACGAAAATATTGAAAAAATTTGAGTCCTTTTTCAAATTCGCCGTTGATATTTCTTTCATATTAATATCGTGTAGCCAGTATTTGGGAGCACGCAGTTTCTTTCTTCTCCTATTCTCTTTTTCTCATCAAAAAGTATTTGAAAACATTTCTTCATCCGTGCTGTCCATCATGCACACAAGACCTACTTTGATAACGACTTGCGATGAATGAACGTTTCGAATTTTCGATTCGTTTCGGCTGAGATGGACGCTTAATTTGGCCTGCCACACACTCATCGAGTAGCATGGGAGGGAAGTAGCGAGGAAAGTAAGAACAGACGTAGTGTTACAACGTTACTCCTCATGCCGCACGTCATGCTCCTTGTCATGCCCACTGCTCCCTGTTGTGTTTTGGGCGCGAGTCAAAGGACCGGCAATACGAGCGCGAGTGACCGGCCACAACGTCCGTCCATTGTATTGCAAAGGCGAGCTACCTAGTGTGGAGCGTCGCTATTAATTGCGCGAGTAGAGCAGTGTGTGAGCAGAAAGGGCAACATCGCGGCAGCGCGAGGAGCAAAGTGTGGCAGGGCCATAAGGAATAAATGCGACTCGACACGACTCACTTCGATTCGACGCGTTTCGGCTGTAGTCGACGCCAGACTTGATTACCAGAAACAGAACGTTATGACATACCTACATAAACTCTTCCTACTGGGGTAGGCAGACACTACAGAACAAATAGTGTTTTGTCGTGCAAGATACTAAGCCAGTAGATTCTGTCCAACTATTCACGTGTTACAGCAGTTCACGTGCGTAATATTCACGATTCCAGATTGAGGCGCCTTAACGCTTCCAGTTAAGGCGACATCGCCAGGGTAGCCCGCGAAATTCCAATTTTCTAACGTTTTTTGCAATTTGCAGGACAATATTAAGTTGTGTGTTCAAATATCCCTATTGAATGACTACTTCATGAAATCATGTTCGAGGCCAATTCTAACTGAGAGTTGTATTGATTAATTGTATTTTGATCATTATACAACCGAATAAGTATGGACCTGCAAATTGCAAAAAACTTAGAAAATTTAAATTTCGGGCTACCTTAGCGCATCCCCCTTGACGCACGTAGAACGCGTAATGCGCGTAAAATTACTACAGTTATTCACGCGGATTAGTGCATGTCCTGAGGACCAATTTCCGTAATTAAATAAAAACTGTCAAAATCTAGTCGCAATCTAATCTCAGCGACAATCAATGTCAAAAACTTATCAAAAGTGTAAGTAAATTGGAGATATTTTCGGCAGCTTGAGACGAGATTAGAATGTGCACGTTTTTTTAAATACGGGAATTGCCCCTCAGATAAGGCGTTATCTTATGCAGTAAACTATGCGCGTAGCTCGTGTAATTGCTGCATGCTCAAGTTGCATAGACCGTGCAGATGTTCCTTTATTAAAATCCAAAAAGAAAGTGGTAGTCCATTCACAGTAAATTTACCTCTGATTTAAAATCACTGTGATCTCTAATCACATTGCCGTAAGGTTGGTCTTGTATTGCTGTCAGAGGTAAAATAAATAACTGTGAAAGGCTAGGTAGGCCATTCTTTTACATTGAAATATAATCAAAACTAACTGTTCATCCATGCACTATAAGTGACCAATGACGCGCCAGGAGCGGCAAATTTTAGGAGGCCAACGACGCGGCATCAATCCAGGTCTGTTCAAACTGAGGCGACTCCCATGCAGGACGCGGGACGCGACCACTTCCGTCGATTATTTTAATGATTAATCATCGCAAATGTAAGAAGAATTCACGCAACTATTTGCGCCAGTTTAAACACCTCCATGCCCATTAACTGTGATAAATGAGACACAAAAACTACACACAACCGGCGCGAGCGAATTTTGTGCCGCATTCCGCGTGGGATTCACTTCAGTTTACTCTCTAAGTCCGTCAACGAAGTTATGGGCCCGTCCGAAAGTAGTTAATCCGTCAAAACAAGTGTAAAATTTAAATTTTCGGCCGGGCTAAAACACATTAGGCGTAGGGACGTCTGTAAAATCGTTTTGTCATTCATTCTTAGTTCGGGAAACCGAACTAATCTTAGTGATACGAAGTAGGAAACGCCCGTAACTTCGGCTGAAACCACGGACTTCGTGCTTAGAGAGTAGACCCCCAGAGCCAGAGCTACAATCTGTGAGGCCTGCCTAAAGAATTTATTAAAATTAATGTGGCAACAATTCCGTTAACCACTTACTTGTGGACACTGCACCGCTAGCTAAGTACTTGGCGACATCTTGCTGGAATGCATTAGAACTATGCTCTCTTCTAGCTTGATACTCTGCCAGTTGTTGTCTCTCTCTCTCATAATTCCTCTGGCTGTTCTCCTTTGCTAGCTTGTTACGGACTTCTTCTAGTGCCACTGGAATTGTCAAATTTTACTTATGAGTGTTGGCTTATATTTGCTATGGCCTTTTTAACAACCTGCAAATAAGTTTTGGTCAATATGCTTGGTAGATAGTACTATGGGTCCTTCGTGAAACATTATTCTTTGCAGAATATTAGGTTCTGTAATAATTCAGATGTTTAATGTTGTGCATAAATAAAAGTAGAATACAATCACTTTAACCCATTCAGGGCACTGAACGAGACACAATAGAAGTTTTATTGTTTTAACGCCTATATGGGCGTTTAGGCCTTCAATACACTACCGGCTAGCTGCAAAGCGGCGCGCCGTTGTGGCAGACCGCACATCTTGGGGGATGTCTTGCAAACTAGCAGACGCCGATTTCTTTATTCCATAAATAAAGAAATTTGTTTTTATCTAAAGCTGCGTTTTCACTTAGCGTCTAGAACAGTTCTGAGCAAGCAAGCGTTTGTTCACGAGGTAAATGAAGACACTTGAGCGAGTGAACATGTTTGTTCAGTGATGATCGGTTGGACTCGGCGACGATGTACGCTCAACAGGGTACTGAAAACGCGGCTTAATCTAATACTATCAAAACTCCAAATTAATTCCTCTGATAAAAACACCTAAGTCCTGATTGTTAAATCGTCAGATAACTTTTAATATATAATAATATAATATAATATAATATAATATAATATAATATAATATAATATAATATAATATAATATAATATAATATAATATAATATAATATAATATAATATAATCTTTATTTATATAAAACAGATCTACAAAGAGATCTTTTTTATCTGATGAATAAATACGACAGTTTGACATAAAAATATTTTCTGTTTCAAAAGTTGTCAAACCACAATATTCCTCAAATAAAAGTTCCCTAACTATTGAAAAAAGAAATTTAAAAAAAATTTTTTTTTTCTACTTCAAAAAGAAGTTAACTCAAAATTATCAAATAAAATAACTTTAATTTTGGAAGTTGGTGTGTTGGGTGTATTGGGGTATTATAGTTTTTTTGCCACCAACTGCCAAAGTTAAAATTATTTCAAATTTTGAGTTAATTTCTTTTTAAAGTTGATTTAATTTTTTTAAATTAAGTACCTACTATTTTATTTCGTCGTCGTCGTTTCGTCGTTTTAGTTTTAACCCATTGAATGCCGAAATTGGCTATACGGCCAAAGTTAGTTGCCACCATACATTTGTCTATTTACGGATATATACGTATATGACATCAGCGAAAAAAAAAGCAGCCTGGGTGCCGGTATATGTATAAGTACGTATATGTATAATTACGTAGATTCGGCATCCTTGGTACTTGTTGATTCTATTGAAACTCGTATAGAAGTCCTACGTATCTATCCGTAGTCAGAGTCCTGCATAGAAACCATATACGGATATATCAGAGAACTAAGAGATACCCTGGAAATCTAATAATTCAAACCACATATAAAAGATACAGGAATTTCTGCAACAATCTCCTAAAGAATTTAAAAAATAATTACGATAAAAATCAATTAAATAGAGCAGGTAACAATAGCAAGCAACTTTGGAAACATATTAAAAACGTTACCAATATGACTAAACAGCGTGAATCAAATTCGAGTTTACTGCTTACTAATCCTTCACCACTTTTGTCAGCTAACAACGTTAATAACTTTTTTGTCAATGTTGGGAGAACTCTTGCCGAAAAGATTCCGAAACATTGTTGTGGCCAACCTCCTTTCCAAAAATCAAGAAATAGCTGTAACCTGAAATCTTTTGCTATGCTGGACACTGACGAAGACGAATTAAACCGAATAATTTCTGGACTAAAAGATGACTGTGCAGTTGGTTGGGATAATATAAGCAATAAGATCCTTAAACGCTTTAAGCATATTTTGGTACCTCCATTAACGCATATCTTTCGAATCTGTCTTTCCAAAGGAATTTTCCCTAGTTGCCTTAAAAAGGCAGTTGTAATCCCTGTGTTTAAATCTGGAAGTAAAGACTTAGTTAATAATTATAGGCCAATATCGCTACTCTCCTCAATATCAAAAATATTAGAAAAAATTATAAACAGTAGACTAATTAACTATCTAGAAAAAAATAACTTCTTATCCCCTGCGCAATTTGGTTTTAGAGCTAAATTATCCACAGCCGATGCGGTGCATACCCTGACCGATAACATTTCAGAAGAACTTGGCAGAGGGAACCAGACCCTGGGAGTCTTCCTTGATTTAGCCAAGGCCTTCGACACGGTGTCTGTTCCTGTTCTTCTAAATAAATTAGAGGCCATGGGGATAAGGGGGACACCACTGAAACTATTTGCTGACTACTTAGATGACCGATATCAATGTGTTAGAATAGATAGTATCACGAGCGATGAACAGAAAAGTACTAGTTTTGGTGTTCCCCAGGGAAGTATTCTGGGCCCCACGCTATTTCTGATTTATATTAACGATTTGTGTAATCTTAATATTAAAAATGGCAAAATTATATCCTATGCCGACGACACGGCGTTAATATTTACCGCTAAAACCAGTAGCGAACTGTTCGAAATTGCTCAACTAGGTTTTAATACTGTGACTAATTGGCTTCAAAGCAATTTACTAACATTAAATGCGGACAAAACAAAATATATTCACTTCTCCATGCGCAAGCCGCAATTTAATATCACTAACCACCATCTATGTGCCCATCGTTGTGGAAACCGTTCAGTCAGCATGTGTAATTGTCCTTTTATCCTTAAAACGAACAGCATAAAATACCTCGGGGTAATTATGGACGAAACACTGTCTTTCAAAAAACATATTGAAAGTCTAGTTAAAAGAGTGCGCAAATTAATATATGTTTTTAAAAAATTGCGAACATTTACAGATTCAAAATTAATCACACAAGTTTATTTCGCCCTATGTCAATCTATAATTCAATACTGCATCACTTCATGGGGTGGCGCACCAAAAACCAATCTACTCCCTCTTGAAAAAGCTCAAAGAGCAATTTTGAAGGTAGCAAACTTCCATCCCTTTTTCTTCCCCACTGATCTGCTATATAAATCCTGCAACGTGCTGACTGTTCGCCAACTCTTCATCATGCACTTAGTATTAAAACAGCACACCATGCTTGCCTACACTGCTGACAATACTAACAAGAGACGGAATGATATAGTATGCACATCTAATGCATCCTCAAAACATGTCTTTGTAGAAAGATTTTTTACATTCTTAGGCCCATTTCTGTACAATAGATTAAATAGAAAACTTAGTATCTATAAATTAAATTATTTTAGCTGTAAAAAAATTATACTTAAGTATTTACTAACCATTGCTTATACACAGACAGAAGATCTACTTGTTGTCTGCAAATAGAACCGATAACATGTATTTTACTTATATTTACCTAATTTTAGTTTA
This sequence comes from Fissipunctia ypsillon, assembly GCA_947568875.1. Classification (NCBI taxonomy): domain Eukaryota; kingdom Metazoa; phylum Arthropoda; class Insecta; order Lepidoptera; family Noctuidae; genus Fissipunctia; species Fissipunctia ypsillon. Next base: position 11,067,784 of record OX387663.1, on the reverse strand, counting down.
GATTTTAATTTATACCGATTGTTAATTTATTACTTTAAGTATTTATGCACTTCCTAGCCTGAAGCACAGGTCCAACCTAGTTCAGGCAAATAAGCAACTGTGCTCTGTTTTAATTTCCTAAGTTACTTATTGTAAATGTGCCCCTTTTATAAATAAACGATTATTATTATTATATTATTATTATTATATCCGTATCCGTATATGGTTTCTATGCAGGATGCCAACGGAGGAATATTTGTTTCTATTAAGTATTTAATAATTTTCTTGTAAATATTGCACTAGAATTTGACCACGGTTTTGAGATGTTTTCTCTTTGAAACCATACCCATAGCTCATATCAATACGCCAGGCCATTTACATGTATTAGGGCTGATTTTTTAATCGTCGGATAACTTTTATCTGAAGAATAAATATGGCGGTTTGACATATTTTCTATACAAAAGCTGTCAAAACGTCAAACATATTCCCCAGATAAAAATTATCTGGAGATTGAAAAATCGGCCCTTATCGAGTTATCTTGAAAACTACCAAACCGATTTTGATGAAACTTGCACTGTTTCTTAAGTTAAGTGAATGTAAGCCAAGAAATAAAAATATAAAAATCCGATTAATAGTTTCGGAGAAACGTGTGAACAAACATACATACATACACCTAAAATTTTTTGTATATTTGGTTGGAAGCCCTAATAGATTATCATTATGCGAATATATTACAGTTCCAATAATATTACATACAAACATGTCAAATTGATAACCTCTTTTTTTAGGTCCGTATTAAATCAGCACTAAGTAAAATAAACTTAAACTCTTTTAAATTAGTTATTTCAAAATGTATTAATATTAAACTTGATACAATAAAAGCCGAAACAAGACAAAATCCTTATCAAAATTCATCTGCACTTCTGATAATGTAGGTCAGAGGAAAATTATTTGATAAAAAAATATATACATGATATCAAACTATTTCCTGTTAACTTTGTCACATGTTAGTAAAACAAGAGTTCTGTTTAACGTACCCATTTTCTTCTCCTTATACACTGTAAGATGGTAGTGATGGTCTAGCTTCCAATTTTCCATCTTGCTCCTCTCAACAATATCCTCAAATTCCACTAGCTCCTCCTCAACAGACTTTAGCAACACCTGAACATTCTTCAGACTATCCACACATTGCGCCACGGAAGCAGTTAAATTAGGAATAAACGACAAATTAAGCGCCAACTCATTCGCACTTTGTAAACGTTTTTTTGCTACTTCGTGTAACTCCACAATTAATTTATCTACTTCATCAGCTGCCTTAGAGTTTGTGTCAGCATTCTCATGTATTTTAGCCCATTCTTCTTGATATTTCTCCAGTAAAGCACCACCAGCGCCGTAATTAACTTTGCTTTCGTGTTCGTGAGAAACTTTTTGCCTGTCTTTGAATATGTTTGTCACCCTTTGCACTTCTTGTAAAGTTTGCCTTATATTGTTGTTAGATGTTATCCCATCTTGCACGACAGAAATAAAGTCCTTAAGATTACCTAGCATTATTTAAAATTAATAAAAATATTGGGAAAAGAACATCAACATTGTTTACTTTGACAATTTCAGACAATTTGACGTTAATGACGTCAACATTTTCATGACAGTTGTCAATTTTACATTATTTAGAGTCCGTCTCACGCCTGGAATTAGTATGTACTATAGTAGATTTAAAGTGGATGCGCAAAGGTAGCTCGCGAAATTCATATTTTCCTACGTTTATCTTCGCCAAACAGATTAAATCAAAATTTTGTAAAGAAACTCTCAATTTTGCCGATTTTTTAAAAATTTATTTATTCAAAATCTGAATCATTTCCAACGTTTATTGAGGTGAAAATACAAAATTTCAATGATGTCTCGGACAGACTTTTTAAAATAAACATTCATTCGGCCTTCACACTCATTTGATACTGTTGCTTTGGATCATTACATAGGTATAGCCTTCGCTCCTCCCATCTATGGAAGCATCAAGCAGCTTTTAGAAAAATTAGACTAAATTATTAAAAACACACTAGCTTTGATCCTAAAATGTGGCCCCTGGACGACCGAGCGTAGCAGCAAGCCACACTTCCCATTCGCCTGGGTGGTCTTGGCGTCCACAAAATTTCAAGTATAAGATTAACGGCCTTCCCCTCCTCGGTCAGCAGTATCGATAAATTAACCAGGAAATTTATCTTCCTCACTGTCTATTTGTTTGACCGATGCGTTGAACGCTTGGAAAATGTTTTGTCTTGTCACAATATGGATTTGCCAGACAACCTGTCCTCTCAGAGACGGTGGGACCGTGGGACGTGCCGCTCTGCAGTATTTTACGGAATATTTACCCTGGTAAACACGTCACCTAATACTGTTGAGCGTGCCCGTCTGCTGGCTGTCATCCACCATAGGCACTATGATGGATAGGTTACTCATCGTTTCGGCTCTTTACGTGTCTCCGCTTGGACGCACCTTGTGTTGCTCCGCATCGGTGTTACAGCTGTCGACAGTCTCGGGCTTCATGGCCTGTCCTGCTGCAGGAGCGCAGGTCGCTTATCACGGCACGCCGCGCAAGCGTCAGCGATATTATTCGTCGAGCCCTTGTCACTGTCGGCGTACCAGCGGTATTAGAACCAAACTGCTTGGTACGTGACGATGGGAAGAGACCAGACGGCATGACGTTGTTGCCTTAGAAGTTGGGTAGGGCCTCTGGTGTGGGACGTAACCTGTATCGACACCCTTGCGCCATCTTATGTTCCTAGCACGGCGGGCAGTGCTGGCACCGCTGCTGCGGCTGTTGAAATGAGACCGTCAAGCGGCGCAAATAACGTAACCATAAGGATAACTACAGATATAAACTGTTTGGGGTCGAAACGATCGAGCGAAGTATTATATTATCTGTGGTTCGGGTCATGGGTGTGTGTGTGCATCCCTTTTTAACTAAAGTGGCCGACTGGTCGACACTTCACGTGACCAGAGGACTGGCTCGTTCTTTGGCCAATAATAATAATAATGTTTTATTGACATAAATAGGTTGATACATCAATTGAAACCCTGGCTCCTGAGCTAGGTGGCACCTGTATTACGGGAGTCAGTGTCTTCACTCGTTTGTGGAACATTAACAATTTATGCAACAAAATTAAAACTAAAATGTAGTTAAACAATTACCAATGAATTAGCATTGCCATTCAACGTAGCAATGCTGCCAGTTTGGGCACGTTTCCGGATGACAGTGATGCGGACGAGTACTTCGAAGCTTATCTATATGTCCTTTTGTTTTTATATTTATTTGTATGGTTAGTTAGTTTGTCATTTAATTTAGTACCTAGCGTAAATAGTCAGTTGTGTTAAATATTTTAAAGTAAAAACTAAATATAGGTACACATAAAACAATCGTCTTCTTCTTTTTATTAAAGTTTTCTATGCACTGCTTACTCAGCACCTGTGAGCGAGTCCGCTTGTTACGTAAATAACGCAATACAAAATCTTTCATATTTTTCCTAGTACTGAATCAACTGAATGGGCCTGCTCTTGGCCGTTTCGCTACGAAGGATCGTGCGTCCTTGGTTGTAGTGTGTGGCGCGCTTTATGCCTAACTTAACGAGAATGTCAGTTTAATTTGTCAATAATCACAGCAAACTGTCATTTGTCACCTGTCACAACAATGTTAAATTTGAATTCTCGTCTGTTGCTTGTTGTTGCTTCATGTTCATTGTCTGTTAAATAGCATTTTTGTAACTGTAGAAAACGTTATTTGACTAAAATGAATGAAGAAAAATTGAGCGGTGATAAAGTGCCCGTGAAGTTCGCAGAATGGCTTCTGTCTATGGGGTGTCCGCCGGATAAAGTGCCTTCCGCAGATAAACTTGCTGAGTGAGTGTCTTTTTAACCTCCTTGCAGTACTTATCCAATTTCGTTAGAATCTTTCTTGTGAAACTTTTGGATAGTGAAAATATAATATTTACGATTAGGTTAGGTATTGGTAATGTTTTCCGACGCTCTAGGTATTAATCTGAAAATTCGCAGCTTCTCTCATATCCCGTATGGTCTAGTGGCTAGGATACCTGGCTTTCACCCAGGAGGCTCGGGTTCGATTCCCGGTACGGGAAATTCTTTTTGAGTTTTTGGTCTATACCTACCAAATATTTTTTGCTTGTATACTTACTTGGATGAAATGATTTTGATGATTTTCCCTTTGAAAAACGATTTTTTTAAAGAAATTATAGTATTTGGAGTCTGTACTTGCTTAGAATTCTAAAAAAGAAGTGGAATCTTAAAAACAAAAATTATGAAATCCTCTTCACTTTGATTGAAGACTTCATGTCAGTAATGTTTAATTCAGCAATACTATGGCTATTTGGTAGCGTAGGGTAATAAAAAAACTAAAAATACTAATCTTAGACATTATTATTTGTAACTTGAATAGCTTGGCTTATAATAAACCTCATTCATTGAACTTACACACTTGGAAGAAGAAGAAATTCAACTAATAATACACTACAGCTGTAAAACCTCAATTTTGCTATTTAATACAAGCAGGCTCATAACCAGTTATCTATTATTTGTGGTATGAACCTACCTAATGTGGAATACTTAACTTGTAATTGGCTTTATATTGTTCTGGTTAAAATAAATACATCAAATTTTATTTTAATATTAATATCATGACTTTTTAAATGAGAAAAAGCAGCTCAAAATAGTTGGCTCAAGTTTAATGCCTAAGAACATCATGGAACCCACAAAATTTGTTTTTATACCTTCTTACATACAAACCACCACCTTTTCCCTTGTAACAGGCACAAATTACAAAATCCCATACTATTTGTATCCCATAACAGAACTATGGTAAGTTAGCTCCTATAGCTGTCAATCCAAAGAATATACTTTTCTGCTACATATAGGTACATACATAAACTCACATCTTTTTCCCATGGAGGTATGCAAAAACTGCAGAACACCATCTGCTATGATCCTAACACGCTGCTTTTGCTTTGTCCACATTCATACATCATACATTATACATTTAATTTATGTGTTTATCTTAATATTCCTAATAGAATATGCCGTGGCCAGTACTACATGGTGTGGCGCAGTTTGATGGAGCATGTGGAGCCCAAGGAGACCATCAGACAGAAGAGACTGCAAGTCTTCAGCAATGATGTGCAGCACTGCCAGAAGAGAAATGCTTTTTGCAAGGTTTGTGCATGAATTTTACCCCATATTTAAATCATATAAAGCATGACTTTGTGTTGCTATAACCAGGCGCGGATAAAGGGGGCAACCGTGGCAACCTGTTGTTTTACTTTGTATACAGTATATGACTAAGATATAAGATATGTCTTACATCCTCGAAAAGGGGGGCATATTCTCAACTTTATGGACAATAGGTGCCGATGACACTTCTTTTATGGGGTACTGTGTAAAATGTTATAATAAAATACCTCTCGATATTCTTCAACTAAATGAGAAGCAATTTAAAACATGCATTAAACGCACACTATGTAGACAAGCATATTATAGGTTGAATGATTATATCATAGATAAAAATGCTTGGCTAAATGCTGGTCCTGCTCCACAGCCACTTGGGCTTTGTTAAAAAAAAATTTTTGTTTTTTTTTGTTTGGAAGAAATGCGTCCCTTTTTTTTCTGACATTATGACCTTATTGTTTACTAATATTTTAATACAATCATTGCAAACTATAGTTTTGTATAAATTAGAAGCATCTTTTCAATTTTGTAAATGTGAGTAGGTACCATGGAGCGGTTTTATGTTATGATGTAGGTATGTTGACTTGAAAGAGCATGGCAGTTGAGAGTAGGTATGTCATGCTCACTTAAATGTCTCGCTGATGGTGGTGCGTGTGTTGGATCATTCGGTTCCCTACAAAATGGTTGAGCTGGATGGTGCTGATCCACGCGTCATGTTCGTGAACGGGCGCCATCAGTGGAGACTGGTCATCTCTTAGCTGCCAGGGCTTATTTTTAATCTTATATTTTGAATTGTTTTTAATTATCTATTTTTTACATTGTTCTCACATATAGAAGCAACAAGAACAATGTACCCAGGATTTTGTAACAATTTTGATTTAAAAGAGTGTCCATGGAGTTTCTTGCCCATTCTTCTCCATAGAGATCTACGTTTTGGAATGGGCGACTAGCTTCAATTTTCTGACTAACTGACTGACTCTGTAACAATTCAAAAGTGCCTGTAATTGGTTTAATTGAAATAAATGCTTTGAGTTTGAGTTTGAGTGTCTTTTTTTTTTCAAATGCTTTCCCGACTCGAAATTCCACCCATCCTCAGAGAGAAACATTGCCCCTCCTTGAGCGAATGCCTAGATCCGCGCCTGCCTATAAACCTATAGATTAACAAGATCCTGGTTATTAATTCTGGGGTAATAAGAAATATAATGTTAACATACTCTATGCATCTACCAGACTCTGCTGAGAAACTTATGTCCAGTTTTTATATTTTACCAACAGTTATTTAAAGAATCTACACTCACATCAACATCAGTAATTAACTGTTAAAAAGCAGTAATAATAGATTCTCACATTTTTAGCATTTTCAGCTAAAACTGTAGTCTTTATTGACATAACAGTTTTATTTATTTTCTCTGGAAGACTTACAGCTAATCAAAACAAACAACAGTTTTTCAATATTCTCAACTACCAACACTTCCATTTCACCTTTGCAGCCCGACTCAAGTGTGGTGATGCCTAAAGAGCTGTCACTATGGAAGCAACAGACTGCACTGAGAGAGAGAGTACAGGATGCAGAGGCAAGAGTACTGCAAGCCAGGCAGGAGTTGAAGCAGCTGGTGGATAAAGTTTCTAGCAGGTGTAAGTAGAAATAATCGTGCATGTTAATTATCATTCTGCTCTCTAAAGTAATTTTAAGTTTAAGGGGGAAGCGCTAAGGCAGCCCGCGAAATTAAAATTTTCTTTCGATTTTTGCAATCTGCGGCTCGGTGTCTCGGTGTATGTTGATTAAAGTATGACTCGCGACCGTAGCAAATATGTATTTACAGAATTATAATCATTAGAATCAGTAATACAATTCCTTAAGTTAGTATAATCCTGAAATGTTAAGATATCATGAAATAGTCATTCAAAAGAATTACTTGGTCTTAGAGAGATTTAATGATGACTTTAATGATTATAATTCTGTAAATACATATTTGTTACGGTTGCGAATCATATTTTAATCAACATTCAACCTAATGCCACCTGCAAATTGCAAAAAAATGTAAGAAAATTTTAATTTCGCGGGCTACCCTGGCGCTTTTGCCTTAATAGGATATACATAAATACAAACATTGGATAAACTTCTTGTACTATAATTCTATAATAAATTAAGTAACTATTTAACCTACCGACCGCTTGGTTTTGTATCAGTCGACAAATACGAGTAGTGTCGTGCAATGAAATAAAAAATAAAAAACGATCATAGGTTCTCAATCGTATAAATACAACTGAGGCGGCACGGCCACGAAAACATTTGTCGTAGTAATCCAACTGGGGCGGTTAATAGGTTAAAAAAACAACATATAACTTTACTTAACCAAAACCTACTAACAGACTAAAATTTGTCTGCACCGCTGTAGACTGATAATGTACTCAAAAGACTGGCGCCATTGTCATGTTGCATTGCAATTCTTAGCCTCTGACCAAGGTAACGAGCCAACCCTTGTGTTATGGGAAGTGAAACAGCTATAGGAAATGTTGTTTCTACTGTGTGATGAACCTATGCCTCTGAAATACTACATTCAAACAGCGATCATGTTTAAGTATGTATAATCAAAGGTGAAACTGTTTTGCTATACTTACTTAATAATTTTTATGAGTTAGGAATAATAATGTCCTTTTTGCCCAAAATACTTTCCAATAATTAGCTGCCCTACTGTATTCTTGTACATATTTCTGAATTTTACAACTATTTTCCGACTCAAATGGATTTTATATGCATTAATTAATTTTTTTTTTTTTGTCTATCCTATTCTTTCTCACTCCTGGGTAAAGATATTTCTGCTCTTTCTATGCATGATAGGTTCTTGTTTATAGTTTAGTTTTTGTTTGTTCTATCCATGTCAGAATATTCCTTTTTAGTATTTTTTTCTTATTATTGTACTATGGGAGAAACGAACGTCTATACACCGTAAGGACTATTCTTGATTGCAGCGCTCGGCTGCTATAATAACGCTTGCTAACAGATGTGGCCATCGTGTGCACAGGATTTTGTTTTCAAATTGGTCAGATGTAAGTTTCCTCGATAGTACACCCTAGTTGGAGGTATTTTGTAGAGATACTTTTTAAGAATAAACAATATTCTATTCTATTGTAAAATATAAAACCATCTTCCTATCCCCTGCAGTGTCCCACCGCAACTTGTCCCGCGGTCGCGTGCAGAACGCACAGCGTCGCGCTTGGCTGCTGCAGCAGCTAGCCGAAGAGTTGCGTTCCAAGAAGTACAACCTGGGAGAGGCTCGGAGTATAGCTGACGCGCTGTGCAGTGTTGAGGATTGTGAGGATGTGGAGGTAACTAGACCTTCATACACTATCTTATGCTGAGTACTACAGCGGCTTGAAGAGTCATGCTCACTTAAATGGTTGAGCTAAATGGTGCTGATCCACGCGTCATGTTCGTGAACGGGCGCCGTCAGTTCAGACTGGTCATCACTTAACTGCCAGGGCTTATTTTTAATCTTATATTTTGAATTGTTTTTAATTTTTTTTTTTTACACTGTTCGCACATATAGAAGCAACAAGAATAATGTACCCAGGATTTTGTAATAATCTTGATTTAAAAGAGTATCCTTGGAGTTTCTGCCCGTTCTTCTCCATAGAGATATATGTTTTGAAATGGGCAACTGGCTTCAACTTTCTGACTAACTGACTGACTCTTTGACAAATCAAAGTGGCTGTAATTGGTTTCATTGAAATAAATGCTTTGAGTTTGAGTCACGCACCAAGAACAACAACCTGGGAGAAGCGAGGAGTATAGCTGACTCGCTGTGCAGCGTCGAGGTTCTGGGCCTCTGTAAATTTATTGTCCTCTGCAATCAACTCGACCAAGATATACAAATGTATAGTTTAACGCAGCCGTTTACGTAAATTTCGTTTCTCTTTAAATTTTAGAGCAAGTTGGACAAGGTGACATCTCGTCGTCAGAACAGTCGGCCGCCTGCCGCTCTATCTGTGAGCGTCGCTCCTCTGGCGAACTCGTCCGTCGCCTCTAGCAATGGAGATCTTAATGATTCTGGTAAGTTCCAATATCATCTTTCACTACTGGGTCAAATTAAATTAGCTAGCGAAACTCCGTAGACCTCAGGTATCGTATCTAATAATGACAAAAAAAAAACTTTTTGGTTTGGGAAGTCAACGACCGCAAGTAGTGTTGTTACTTGAAGTAAAAAACTAGCCAAGTGGGTGTCGGACCATGCACAATAAAGGGTTCCGTAGTTGGGATGAATTTATCCCAAAAACAGAAACAGTCTGGTATTGTTGGGTATGCAGATGACAGTATAGTTTCAGAGAGATACTTGTGCAGCGCAAAAACCAGCGGGGCCGAAGTTCGTTCCTTGAGAGAAGCCATGGTAGAGCGGACAGATTTGACCTTAAGCCTTGTCTCCCAGTGGGGTGATGATAATCTGGTCTCTTTTAATGCCACCAAAACACAGGCGTGTCTTTTTACCGCTAAAGGAGTCGTTTCGATCAAACTCCTACTTTTCGGGGTACATCTGTTCCTGTAACTGATCAGCTCGAGCTCCTAGGCATGGAGTTGACATCATGTCTCAACTTCGGTGCCACCATCAAGTACAAAGCCCAAACTGCGGCCAAGAAACTGGGCATCCTAAATAGGGTGAAGCGATACTTTACGCCTGGACAGCTTTTAACTCTCTACAAAGTGCAAGTCCGATCCTGCATGGAGTATTGCAGCCACCTTTGGGATGGCTCAGCCAAATACCAACTTGCCGCGCTTGACTCGATGGAACGCAGAGCTAAGAGGCTCATTGGCGACGTAAGACTGGTGGATGCTAAGCTTCACAGCTTGGCTCATCGCCGCAAGGTTGCCTGCTTGTCGGTCTTCTACAGATTATTCTTCGGGGAATGTGCTCAAGAACTCCACTACCTCATTCCGCCGGCCCCCTTCTATCAGCGGACATCTAGACGCACTGCAGGTTATCATCCTTACCTAGTTGCTATCCCACCAATTCGCACTAAGCGTTTCCAAATGTCTTTTGTGATGCGCACAGCAAAGGAGTGGAACTCTCTGCCTGCGTCTGTGTTTCCGAACGCATACAACCCCGATCTCTTCAAAGTGATAGTGAACAGGCTTCTTCTGGGTAAGCTCGCTCCATCGTCGATTTTGTCTCTGTCATCTCTGACCTAGACTAGAGTCAAGAGCAAACCTATCTCAAATAAAAAAATTAAAAAACAAACTTAGTATTTTAGTTGAAAAACATGTTCTCCCATACATCGATGTACGTCCCGCTCAATTCTCCAACTGCAAATGTAAGTTTGTAATCACAAAAAAAAAATGCGATAAAACTACTACTTAATGGTTTTCGAACGTTTTTCTTTACTTGTGCTGTGACACCTTGCTTGTTGCCAAATTTCATGATTCTAGGTTAACGGGAAGTACCCCATAGGTTTTGATTTATTTGCGAGTATCAAAATATGTCGTATAAATGGCCGTATTTTTTATTGCGTTGACCTAAGTCAACAAAAAAAAAAATCAAGCTTCTAATAGCTTGATTTTTTTTTTAGAGCTCCAATGGACCGTAGACCTACGTATTTGATATTAATTTCAACTTGATACCTCTATGCGTTCCTGAGAAAAAGGCTCTTGACAGACAGACGGACAACGAAGTGATCCTATAAGGGTTCCGTGTTTCCTTTTGAGCTACGGAACCCTAAAAACGGATTTTCCCAACTCATACCTCAAAGTAGGTAAGTGAGTAATAGTGTAGTGACACTATTGAAATTAACACTGCCAAATGGGTTTGGCAAAATGTTCATTTCTAATTTAAGCTGAACTCTCATAGTACCTACGAAAAGCCTTTTGTTGTGAACGCCCAAAAATATGGTTTTCCCTGCGTGTCTGATCTAAGGAGACAGAAGCTACCCATTTTAAAAAAGTAGCAATTAAAATAATGTCTGGGTAATAAACAGTGATCTTTTTGGATAGGCTGCCTTGTTAGTCTGATGGTCGCAAGCGCTACTACTGATCATGAGTTCGATTCCACGATCGGGTAAAGTGTTATTGGATTTTTCCATCTGGAATTTATCAGTGGCAGCCCGGAGTCTGGATTTGTGCCCGGTTGATGGCAATATGCTTGCCACCTATTACATGGGACTTAAACATAACTGGCGAAATGTGGGTGTAGGTACAGCTCTGCCTAACCCTTCGAGGAATACCGACGTGATGTTATGTTATGTTATGTTGTTTTTGGATGTTTTTTTAATATCTCCGGTCTGCTTCGATGGGCGCTTAGTATGTTCTTCTATTGCTAAACTTCTGAGGTGTTCACTATAAACAAACCTTTGTTTTTGTCACTACAGAAGACCAGATGTTATTATCTTCTCTAGTAAGATGCGGCAGGTCGCTATGGCCGCAACTGTGTGAACGTCGCGCCGCGCTCACCGCCGCACTCACCGCGCCCAATGCACATGACACCACTGAAACTAACAGGTAAATATTGGTTAATTAATGTAGTGTAAACCTTAAGAGGGGACGGGGCCTGCAATGAATTTGAAAAATAGGTATTTGAAAAAACTATTGCCGTCGCGCTGCGCCCGAACAATCGAGTTTTGAGTGCGATAGGGACAGCTGCAGCTCAGACCGTATCACAAAAAATTTGACGAGATCGACGTTTCGTATTCCCCTTTTTCTCCTCGAAAACTGAGCCGATTCAATTATCTTTTACATGAAAATTTTAAGAAAGAGTATGTCTAGGTCTCTATCATGTTCTGTCTGGTAGTCTTCTAATCACGGCGGTAAAATGGGGCATTTTTTGTAATTTTTGGAGGGTCATATTTTCTGTAGACTACTAATTGGTTGCTGAAAAAAAAGGAAATGACAGGGACGTGTTTACAGCAGACCATAATTTTATGAAAAAAAAATATTGCTCTAGAGGCATTATTGAGGAAGAAAAAGGTGAATACATTTGTATGGTGAATCGCAGGCCCTGTTCCCTCTTAAAGAATATAGAGCATAAATAAACTTGTGCTGTGCCTGGCTGTTTGGCTGCTGCGCCTTGTGACGCGGCCCGCACGAAACAAAATATAAATAATAATAATCCACTAATACAAGATAGTTTTACCGGGTCTGGCTGTTCGTAGATGTGAGATTTTTGTTAATGAACAGAAGAAATTCATAATGTGAAGCAACTTGTTTTATTTTTTCCATAAAAATATCTACTCCTTTAGCACTGTTCCTGAACTATTCCTGAAGCACCTGCCGAATTACTGTAACAAACTTACGACCTAGTGGGTCCCGCTTAATGGCAAACGACATCGGGGCAGGCCCAGACGGAGACGGCGGGATGAACTGAACTCCTGTAATAAAGATTGGTCCTTGGCAGCTCTGGACAGAGAGAAATGGAAAGAGAGTAGGGAGCCTTTGCCCAACAGTGGGACAATAATGGCTAATAAAAAAAACAACGCGTATGGATAAACAGACAAATTCATTCATTATAATATCATAATATGTAATTTTTTCATTGTATGTACGCAAATTTATGAACATAGACGAAGTATGGACAATAAATAATTGCGCCAATTGATTATATTTTTCAAAAAAGCATCTTTTCATTTAACACTTTTTTTAATTGGTCCCATGTGTGCGAGAGAGGTGACAAAATGCAACAGCCCTCTTAATAAAAAACGACTTAGATAAAACGCATTAAAGTTGGGGAGTGTGGACTCGCTACGTCACAACTAAGTATAAAATCTAGCAAGGCGTGACGTCATGCCACATTTTATCTCAATGTATCGCCGTAATCTTTGGATTACGGCGATACATTTTTGAACATTTTTCTCTACCTGACGGACAAACTTTTTTTTTATCATCATCCTTATTATTACATACATGATTGTATATTATTGTACAGGATAACTCCACAATGGGTGCTGTCCCACACGGCGTCACTGCACTGCTCGCTGGCTCTCAACGCGATCAAAAACAAGGTGCACACCAAACATACGCAAAAAAAGCTAGCGTTCACACTCGTACAACTTAACGTGAGTACTAAGCCTTTTAGTCATTTTACTATACACTGCCGGACATACATATATAAGGTGCTATAAAAATATCTGCCACGGCTGCAATGGGAGACAGTAGTCTGTATATAGATTACAATAGTAAAGATATATTATTGATCTGTTGTCATAAATTTTTTCATACAAAAAAATGTGTGTATAAATTGATTAAGTTGCATAAAACCGTCCCATAGTTCAATGCACTGTTGTCATGCACCCCCCGTAGGCATTCCCCCCCCCCCCCCCACCAGTTCGCTATTATCAGTGGTCAGGGACTCGTGCGCTTTCTTTAAAAATGCCTTCCAGACGATGATATTCCAATCAAGAATATCTTGAAATGGTATGGTGTTACCGCGAGTGCAACAACATAACTGCGCATGCAGTAAGCTTATACCAGCAGAGGTTTGGTGTGCGAGTGAGTCATCATACCATTCTGGACGCCGTGTACAGATTTAGAGAACACGGCCGCTTGCCTGCGGTTGACGCAGGTAGGCCTCGATATTCTGCCGAATTCGAAGATGAAGTGTTGGACTTCTTCCGGCGTCATCCTCTTGCGAGCACCAGGGACGCTGCTAGAGTCTTCGACGTGAGCGACAACTACGTGTGGCGACTTCTAAATCAGGAAGGGCTCCGTCCTTACCACTTTACAAGAGTTCAAGAATTGCATCCACATGACTACGCGGCTCGCCTCGCGTTCTGTAATTGGATTCGAGAAGAACGCCGCAACATTGTGGACTGACGAGTGCACATTCACAAGGATTGGTATGTTCAACATACACCATGCGCATTATTGGACTGAGACAAATCCTCGTGTTGTGCGGCCTGACCACTTTCAGACTCGGTTTACTGTTAATGTGTGGGGTGGGATACTCGGCAACAGAGTGCTAGGACCAGTGTTCTTGGACAGACTGAACGGGGATACGTATCTTCGCTTACTGCGTACCCGTGTGAGAAGAATGTTTATTTATTTATATGTAAATAAATAAATATATATTTATTTATTTTTATGTGTGAATGTTTATTTATGTTGGAACGTATTCCTCTTGAAGAGATAAGAGGACTGCACTTTCAACATGATGGAGCACCACCTCATTTCACCATGAGCGTACGGAAGTATTTAAATGGTGTGTGTTTCGGTGGTGAGAGGTGGATAGGGCGAGGAGGGTCAATCACCTGGCCTCCTCGCTCGCCGGATTTGACCCCATTAGACTTTTTTTTATGGGGTCGTGTAAAGGACCTTGTGTACGGCCAAACCGGACGTGACATAAGAACTGTAGAAGAACTAAAAAGACGCATCAAGCGCGCTTTTCGCCAAGTAAAAAGTGAGCGAACTTAGATTCTCTATATCGCTTGATATCTCGAAGGCCTTTGACAGGGTCTGGCACGCTGGTCTACTCAGCAAGCTTCCTGCTTATGGCATCCCAGCTGATTTAGTAGCTGGATATCAGACTTCCTTAGTGGACGGTCGATCAGAGTAGCCGTTGACGGCTGCTCTTCCGACCTTATGGCTATTGATGCCGGAGTTCCTCAGGGGTCTGTTCTCTCTGCAACTCTTTTCCTGCTGCACATCAATGACCTACTTCAACCTGGTATTGTTGGGTACGCAGATGACAGTACTGTTTCAGAGAGATACTTGTCCAGCGCAAAAACCAGTGGGGCCGAAGTTCGTTCCTTAAGAGAGGCCATGGTAGAGCGGACAGATTTGACCTTAAGTCTTGTCTCCCAGTGGGGTGATGATAATCTGGTCTCTTTTAACGCCACCAAAACACAGGCGTGTCTTTTCACCGCTAAAAGGAGTCGTTTCGATCAAACTCCTACTTTTCGGGGTACATCTGTTCCTGTAACTGATTGGCTCGAGCTTCTAGGCATGGAGTTGACATCATGTCACAACTTCGGAGCCACCATCGAGTACAAAGCCCAAACTGCGGCCAAGAAACTGGGCATCCTAAATAGGGTGAAGCGATACTTTACGCCTGGACAGCTTTTAACTCTCTACAAAGTGCAAGTCCGATCCTGCATGGAGTATTGCAGCCACCTTTGGGATGGCTCAGCCAAATACCAACTTGCCGCGCTTGATTCGGTGGAACGCAGAGCTAAGAGGCTCATTGGCGACGTAAGACTGGTGGAAGCCAAGCTTCACAGCTTGGCTCATCGCCGCAAGGTTGCCTGCTTGTCGGTCTTCTACAGATTGTACTTCGGTGAGTGTGCTCGAGAACTCCACGACCTCATTCCGCCTGCCCCCTTCTACCATCGGACATCTAGACGCACTGCAGGTTACCATCCCTACCTAGTTGCTATTCCACCAATTCGCACTAAGCGTTTCCAAATGTCTTTTGTGATGCGCACAGCAAAGGAGTGGAACTCTCTGCCTGCGTCTGTGTTTCCGAACGTATACAACCCCGATCTCTTCAAAGTGAGAGTTAACAGGCTTCTTCTGGGTAAGCTCACTCCATCGTCGACTTAGTCTCTGTCATCTCTGACCTAGACTGGAGTCAAGAGCAAACCTATCATAAATAAATACATAAAAAGTGAAACGGGCACATTAAATAAAATGCAGAGACAGTACGCAAGCGTGCCTACATTTGTGTTCAACACGAGGGCGGACTTGTGCAACAGTTTTGTAGATAAGTAGGTAGTGTTTTGTAAATAACTGTAAATACGGTGAAATTGGTGTAAATAAGGTGATTAACTTTTAAACACGCCAGGTTACTGTAATTTATCGTTATTTGATATTGATCTAAGTCCTATTTGTTTTAAAATAATAATAAGAAAAAAAATGTTATTCTTACAGTAACTTGACAGTCCAAAGCCTGTTTTAAGTGTGATTGGGAGTTTACCATCTTATTTACGTCAGTTTTTTTTTTTTTGGAGAAATGCGGTAACTGGTAAGTGCACTTTTAAAATACTTGTTTGCTTGCGTATTATTGCGTACCTACCTAGTAGATTAGATAGTTACGAACTGCGGGGTAATTGCGTAACACACTATCAGTAGCAATGGGTTTCATTTTAACAGTTCAACAACATTTATTGCGTTAGTTACGTTGTTGTGCAGACACATTTTTCGAATGGAGCAATGGATTAACAATAGGCTTGAAAATGATTCAAACTGAGAGTAATAACCCGTGCGCAATAATTTGGGACCTTCTAGGAATGCTACTCCCCCGCCCGCTTCCCGCGCACTTCCCCGATGGCGCCCGTATTGTAACCGTTAGCATAGCACACGCCACTGTGACGTCACCCGCTTAGGTCCGCTGATTTCGGTGTTCATTCAAGAATAGTTAGAAAGAGATAGCAATTGTTTTCATTGGCGAAGCGACATATCGCGCGTAGTTTGTGAACCACGTTATGCAGAATAGAGTAAATGTTTATTTAATTACTTTATTTTCTCAAATTGATTTAACTATTCCGTATTCCGGGGTACAAAATTTCTTCACTACTGTAATCTCTAGACAAAATACTGTCTCCTATTGAAGCCGTGGCAGATATTTTTATAATACCTTATATAGGTAACCATAAAATATTGGTATTTTTTTTCGAATTTTTAAGATTATTAAATGAAAAGATACTTTTTTGAAAAACGTAATTAATTAATATTCTTAAAAATTTGGTCCCGTGTGAGCGAGAGAGGTGACAAAATGCGATTAAAACTCATATTATAAAATAATATTTATTTATATATTGATATAACCACAATTTTGCATTACAGATGCGTAGATCATAATTATATTAGTTACAGTTATTTATCTGAAGAAGATGGTGTTGGGTGGCAAACTGTATAAGCAGTTGATGGCTTTGGGGTTTCAATTTGATCACTGGAATGAATGAGTACAGAGTTCCTCCCTAAATTTCCAAGTTCAGCTTCTAATAAAATTTCATTAATGTATTTTTCTGCATACAGTCTCTGTGTGCGATTTAAATTATCCAATTTATGACTCCAATACAATGCTGTTGGGGTTAATGTATGAACGGTTGATGGTGCACTCACAGATTGAGATAAAAATGAATGTGGTTGGTCTAATGGTGCATTCACGGATTGAGGTACGAATGAATGTGGTTGCTCTAATGGTGCATTTACAGACTGAGGTAAGAATGAAGGTGTCTGATCTAATGGTGCATTCACTGAGTGACGTGAGAATGAACTAAATGTTTTGTCCTGTAGTTCATTTTGTTCTGATATTGACTGTTTCCATCGTTTTGGAGGCGGTGGGAGGGAAGTAAAAGTTTCCGGTCTTTCTCGGTGTTGCCCTTCTGATTCTGAATCTTCTGATGCTGTAGGAGTGCGCTAGAAAAACAAATGAATGAATACGGTTTAAGTATTTCGTTTTATTTATACACACATCAAAACTGTTTAGGGATCAAGCACGTTTTTGTTATTTACTAAAAATCTGGTTTTTTAATTATATTTTTTGTAATTCCCATGGATACTTTTGAGTAAAGTTCATCATTTGAAAAGGGAATAGTTTTTTTAATTTTGGTCAAAAGAAGACAATCTTCTATCAAGTCGTATTCATATCTAATCCTGCAACGGGTTTGAGCCCAAATCAGTATTTCTGCCATACTTCTGAGTAGAATCAATATAAAAGAACGTTATTATGGAGAGAAGACGTCATTTGAGCCGAGAAGAAATTATCAGAGCCGTGGAATGTTGGAAGCTGGTTCTCGACAACGTGCTGTGGCAATCGCTCTGGGCACTACGCAGAGTGATATACTCGTAAGTCAACTTTGGACACGTTGCCGCATCACTGGCAGCGTGGCAGTGACATACAGGACGAGCTCGCATCACCACACGCAGACAAGATCGTTACTTACAAATTACTGCTTGTCGAAATCGTACAATGACCGTGACAATGTTGGTTTCGAGGCTTCATAGCTCTTCAGGGATTAACATCCTTGAGATTATCGTCCTATTTTTGCTTATTAACATAAGCGATCAAACCATAAGAAACCGCTTGCATGAAGTCAGTCTCCGTTCCCGAAAGCCGCAACGTGTACTACCTATTGAGCCCCGCAATGGCAGAGCCCGTTTACAATGGGCTTGTGAACACAGAAATTGGGCAAAAGGAGAATGGCGTTTTAAGTTTTTCTGACGAATCTCGCTTTGGTATGGGGCTAGATACTAGATTTACACGGTATTGGAGAACCTCTGGACGCGAAGAACGTTTAAAATCATACCAGGAAGTCCATGCATACAGTGGTGGAATAATCATGACATGTGCGGGTATTTGGATCGGCGGAAGAACCGAACTGATTTGAGCACGCATGGGATATGCATCAAAGAAGAGCTCTGCCAAATATGGATGCCGTACACATACCAGGAACCTTTTTTGGCCTGTTACAACGAACGTGGGCGGCCATTCCACAACGTGGTTTGGCTGAACTCATATTGAGTATGCCGGAATCGCTGCGATTGTGTTTTTTTTTTTTTAAGATAGGTTTGCTCTTGACTCTAGTCTAGGTCAGAGATGACAGAGACAAAGTCGACGATGGAGCGAGCTTACCCAGAAGAAGCCTGTTAACTCTCACTTTGAAGAGATCGGGGTTGTATACGTTCGGAAACACAGACGCAGGCAGAGAGTTCCACTCCTTTGCTGTGCGCATCACAAAAGACATTTGGAAACGCTTAGTGCGAATTGGTGGAATAGCAACTAGGTAGAGATGGTAACCTGCAGTGCGTCTAGATGTCCGATGGTAGAAGGGGGCCGGCGGAATGAGGTCGTGGAGTTCTCGAGCAATACTGACTGTGTTATACGCGTTAACTGCGGAAATACAGACTACTAATTGTTTATTTTACGCAATGAAAGCCTTTAAAAACTTTTATTTTTATCACATTTTAATGTCAGGATTAACTATGGTGAAAAATCCAGCATAAGCAGAAATCGCGAAAAGTCATTTTTAATGCAAAAGCAGAGAGTAGGTACCTCGTCGATGTACACATACGAATACATTTTATTTATTCAATCTAAATAGACATTTTTATTTAATTTCAATAGGGCAATAAAATATTTTAAAAAAGTACCTTGATCCCTAGACACTTTTGATGTGTTTATTTAAATGTGGGTTACATTTGTCGTGTAGTTCCCGCATGTAGTACACAAGATGTAATTGAAAGAACTAAAAACGTGACAGGGTTATTGCACTCAAGATTATGCATACAGCTTATATGTTGTGTTAAAGAAGGATACGTAGCTAATATGTATTTACAATTTATCTGCACTTTAAGCTTCAATAGCACAGCACCCGTGCAGGCGCTGGCATTGCATGATGTAGCGTTTGTGTTTGTTTGTTGTTTTTTCATATAAACAGAATGCATTCTCTTCTCTACGCGTCTTTTTCGGGTAACCACTGAAAATCAGCGCTGTGCTGTGGGTCCCTCATAGCACAGCATCATGCTGAGTGGAAGCCTTCTTGTAACAGTCATGACGTGTAGCTGCCGACTATTTCCGTTTTGAGCTCGTGATTATAATGTGGATCTATTTTGTTTTATTTTTCTGATTATTCTTATCTTTTCGTATGCACGTGTTTCTGGGACAAATGAACCTATTTTTCTTTCTTTCTTTCTCATTCCCTTCTTTGCCTTAACACAGCTAATGCAAAATTTGTTTGCCCGAAAGCTTCTTTAACACAACCCCGTACAAGTGTTGGCATGAAGAAGCATTTGTTATCAATCATCACGCTGCTTATACCGCGCGCGCTCTATTGTTTTCGAACCTTTGACGATGCCGACACTAATTCACCAAATTCCATATCAAAAAACTGCCATTGATTTTAGTCCGTTGGTTTTAAGTCAAAACTGATCATTCAAAGATTGCGAACGTGCTAGAAGTGACTTCAATTTGTTTTTATTATGCAGCGGCTCGCATTTATTACGATGTGTTTAAAAAATCACGATTTCATGTTCGATAGTAATCAAATCAATACTCCGCTCGGCTGAACTAAGCTGAAGTACAACATTCATGGTCAAATTTGACGTAAAATTAGTAAGCAATGTAACTCGTATCTCAATGTAATGAAGTATGTTAAATAAAATGATTGCCATGAGTTGGATAAAACTCCCGGCAATCATTCTAATGTATACCTTACCTTACCGAGATAAGTGTTACATTGCAATGACTTACTAATGGTTTTACTTCGACCGTGAATGGTGAATTCTGGGGTCAACAACCCCTAGACAACAGCTGGTTGACGCCCGCCCGCGCTGCATATATTGCCATGTAAGTTTTGCCATTTAATTAAATTTGTTATGGCGTATTTATTTTTTAATTATTCTCTAAAAAAATTACATGGAATAGACGATACATAATATTACCCTCACGATTCGGACAGGGTTTTTTTTTACATATTGTATACCTACTGCATGTATAATAAATAATAACCGGCAAAACAATTTGAAAAATCATAGCGCCGACTACGCAGCTGTACTATTGTTGATATACGACCCAGCGCCCCCCATAGGTCGCATTCAAGTAGCAGTTGCTACCTGAATCTGAATGGCGAGACCATACATCACGTGCCTCAAAAATGACCCCGTTTTATTGTTTTGGCAAATTCTTAAGTTGTTCAGTTTTAAGTCGTTGTTTAATGTTTTTATGTAACTGATTAGTAAAACAAAAAAAATGTACATTATAGAACAAACCATAGAAACTCACCCGAGCTAATGGTTGGCCTTTTCTTTTTAAAAATGTTAATAAATGGAACGCCCATGATCTAGGCTTATACTCAACACCGGTGCGACCTCGTGACCGTTTAGATGCCTCCAGCTTATTCCATTCTCTCCTAAAGTTTGACCGTATACTGTTAATTTTCTTTTTTACATCGTCAACAGTCGCGTCACTTTTAATTTTTTTATAGATTTTCAGTAATTTGCTCAATGCTATTCCTCTTCTAATTGAATTTTGATAGTGTTGTGAGAAATTATCCCAGAGCTCGGGCAGTGCTTCATACTTTAAAATAAACTCTTTTAGGACAATCTTCTCCATTGTTGCGGGCTCGAGCTCCGAGACCTCCGGCGACGGCGTGCGTTCCGGTTCCGTGCTCTCTATTTTAAAAACGGTGTTCTCCATTGCTATCAATTTGCAAACAATCAATCAAATTTTTATAAAAAATGTTTTTTGTTTCTTTTTATAAATTTTCCATTCAGTTCTTGTCAAAACATTACTATATACTATATCTCAGATTAAAATGAATTTATTGAAACCTTTCGGAGTAAATTCCGTGAAAGCCGCATCAAAATACATTGTACAGTTTAGAACACGAAAAGCAAACTTTGTTTTACATAAACTATTTAGAGGTTATTTAGAGATTGAAATGTATAAGTCCATCACTTTCTGTTTATTCTCCTTTTTTAAACTAATTGCTGTTTGAGCACCACATAATCTTTAATTTTTGTCTCTGTATGTATTTTTACTATTTTAACACGTGTGTACGGTACGAAGCACGACAGTAAAAATGTACTCTGTGAGCAGAACGCCATAATGACGCGACGCGAATGACGCGATCAATATTGAATGAAGGTAAGCCGAACGAACGAAAACGGATTGTGATCAGATTACTTTGATGGATCGCAGTAATGATTGAACGTAAGGCTAGGGCTACACGTTCAATAAATACTGATCAGTATGTTGGCATTCGGATTCTGTCATTCCGAAATTGAAATTCTGTAATAAATAAGTATTGAAAAAATATATAATACAAAAATCTGTCAATGCTTGAAAAAATATCACGATATCTTTTAGTAAATATCTGTGAATCACAGTAATAATTACTGAACGTTTAACCTTCGCCTGACCACCTGACCACAGTATAAAGACGACCAGTATCGCAACTAGGCCCTTTTTGTGAATTAAACGCGGGTGTTAGGGTTGTCAACTAAACCTTTTGTAAAACTGGTAAGTTTATTATTGCATAAAGTTCCCAACAGTAAATGGAAAGGCGGCTAAGCACGACTTAGCCCGCGTAACCGCCATTTTGCACTTTTTAGTTCTTACATCACAATCTTCACTGAACCAATTGCTTTCAAAATTGAAAAAAGTGGCCTCATTTTGTTTTTTTTTTATATTTCTGCGCCAATTGCTTTCAAAATCGATACCTGAGTTTCCACTCGTATCCCAAACTTGAATCTATTTTTTAAATTAGGAAAAGTGACCGCTATTTTGTTTTTGGTTTCTGGAGCTAGACCACCGCCTCTTAACGCAGTATTATTGTAATCTTACTCCAGTGTGGGAAAGAGATGGAGCTAGACGTCCTGTATAGCTCCATCTCTTTCTCACACTGAAGTAACATTAAAATAATACTACTTTAAGGGGTGGTGTTTGGCCCCCTGGTCCGATTACTTTGAAAAAGGTCCGATAGTTTTCGTTCCAATCAAAAAATCTTTTTTGCCGTACGATGCCGCGCGTGCCGCTGAAGAGCGCTAGCCTTTAGGCGTCCATTAGACGATTGATTTTAGGTACTGTCTGTTTAGTTGTTTGGCTCTGATTGACGCATGATTGACGGATAACCTACAGTGAAAAGTGATGAATACGTTTGTATCTTTATATAACCCGTATCTTTAAAGAATCGATTTAAAATGGCGACGCTAATCATTCCCTCTCACTCGCACATTATCTATACTAATATTATAAAGCTGAAGTTTGTTTCTTTGTTTGTTTGGTTGAACGCGCTAATCTCAGGAACTACTGGTTCGAATTGAAAAATTATTTTAGTGTTGGATAGCTCATTTATCGAGGAAGGCTATAGGCTATATAACATCACGCTACGACCAATAGCAGCAGAGCATCAATGAAAAGAAAAAACGGGGAAAAGGAGATGTTTCAAAATGGGCCCAGAATATGTACAATACCTCAAAAAATCGAGAAAAATCCGTGGAATTCGGGAAAAATACTGATAAATTTCATAAATGCATATTTCTCTTGTAATAATTTGATATTTATCAATTATTTTATCGACTTTCAATATGGCGTCTCGCCAATTTAGGTACTCTGTGGTTAAAAACCAATGACAGTAAACCATAGATCGACCATTGATCATAGATCGTGAACTGTCTACTGCCACTTCAGTCGCTTTCATTGTTGATCGTGTTCTGTTCTCTCGAGTTATTTTTAACAACCTGGCTTTCGTTTATTGCTACATTGTTTTTATCTGAGTTAATATTTCGACTATTGAATGTTTGTATTCTGTACGTTTATGCTTTAAGTAAAAATCTTGGCATATCGCAGGTCAACCTATGAGGTTGTTGTTTGCTTAACTGGACTATATGTACAGACGCCAGTACATCAAGCTACTACAATCTGTCAGATTTCTTTAATAGATTTTCGACTATACAATTAGATCTAAAATAATATTGCAAAAGACTAAAAGTACGACAATGTTATGATTCTCTTTGACAATGTAATATGACAAAAGTAAACATGTCAAACGTCAATAATCAATCAACATGACAACTTACCGCCATGATGGGTTTTTGTTGTGTGTTGCAATTTCAATTGTACATTCTTGTACATTGTTCATTCTTTCGTGGTAGTAACCAAACAAAGCCAATTAAAAGTAATTGGATGATTGGAAACTGTTTTAATTGTTTTAATGACGGGATTGTTCCTCTTAAAAAGTTCTAAAAAAGTCCGCGATAGCATATTTATGTCTATCTTTTAAAGTTAGCTCACTATAACTTTTTTAATGGTAATCAAATTTGTTATAAAATAATGCATTATTTGCGAAGGTGTTTTCATAAACATGGTATTAATCCTTATCCAAACAAATAGTTTCATAATCAAGGTTGATTAAATACATGTACATTCCTTTTCAACCGCGAAAGCCCCACCGGCGCCTTTACGGCGCCGGTGACTCGCGCGTTTCACGCACGGATAAAATTACTATAATTCAGTCTTATATCGGCTGTGGGTAGTTTTACTCTATGGTATGGAAGATATTCTCGTCAAATAAATAATTCTAAACCAAAAATAATCGTATGGCAATTTTTGTGAGCGCAGTCACAAACGTACCGTGCCATCGGAATTCTCCCGGGGCTTGAGCGTCGTTGACGTCATCGCGTGTTAGGCTTAGCCGGTTAAATTATTCGAATCCGATGTTTACTTTAGAAATTACGACGGATACAAAAATGCTTAAAGTAAGAAAAATACGCTTAGTCTATTAGTTACCGACACATTTTATTTTTTATTGTCTGTTTGATCGCGCTAATCTCTGTCACTACCAGTCGGATTTGAATAATTGTTTTTGCATTTTATGGTCCAATTCTTGAGGAAGGCTTTAAGGTATGTACCATTACGCTAGGACCCTTAGAAGCCGAGCAAAAAGAAAAAAAGTAAGAACGAGCGCTAAGCGAAAACGAAGTAACAGCACGGGCAGGCGATGCGATGCGACGGGGTGGGTTGGGGGAAAAAAAAATTCACGCGAAGTCGCGGGCGGAAGCTAGTATTGTGAATAAAATGAATGATAGCGCCGCCATTTTAATGATCCCCTTTAATTGGCCGTGACGTTCACTAGGTGGCAGCACTGAGACTGCTGGTTCGGGCACCTGTCAAAGCGCCTATTTTTTTTTCATGACTGACTGAATGATGAACGAATGAATGAAACGAGTGATGAACGTTAGCATAATATATTCACTGTCGAAATGGAAAAACTCTTGTCAAAGTGGCGCCAACTGTTAGCGTGAATTTTCATGAAAATCCTCATTGTTCTCACTTGAAGAGATACTTTATATGCATTGTCGAAATGGAAGACCTCTTGATAAAGTGGCCACAACTGGTGGCGTGAATTTTCATGAAACCCTCATTAGCTACTCATTTTTTACGTGCGCGGGTCATGATTATCGTTCCATCAGTCATTCATACTGTGTCAAATGAGTCTGCCTCAGTAAAATCGCATTTAATCTTTCCTTCCTTTTTGCGCGGATGTGACTCAAGCTTGTTTTTGTTGTGCTTTATTTTTACATTTATGCGTCATATTAAGTATGATTTTTACGGGCCGGACCGCGCCAGAGCGCGGCGCACGCGTCGTAGCGGATGTGGCGGCAGCCGACGTGCGCCTGCCGGTGTAAATCATACATTAGGCGCAAATAAACATATTTCATTTCTTTTCTTTTTGCTTTAGGAGTACATAACAGGCTCATCCTGCGAGCTCCTAGTGGTCCGCTGCGAGCGTGCCCGCGCTGAAGCACGCGTGCTCGCGCTACGTGCACTGCACGATGAGATGACGTCACGACGCGGCGTGTTCGAGGCACCCGGGGGCAGTGCGGGGGATAGGCAGGCTGGCAAGCAGATTGGAGTTATTGATAAGGCTATTGTAAGTAACTTTTAGAAATTTTGTTTGAAATTCCACAGAGCTGAAAATCTGTTCCCTTTGGACACACAGAAAGCCCTAAAAATATATATAATATATACAACGTGTTTCTGGACGTACGACATTAAATGAAAACGAGCACAGTAGGTACTAATCCATTGAAACATTTTAAAACACGAATATTAGTAGTTAATGGAAAATTAAAAAATTGCAGTTTTAAAACAAAATAAATAGTAGAATCAACTGCATAAAAAGTAAACACGCTTTATCTACGCAAAGTCACTGACCAACGGCATAGTATAAAGAGAGGAAGTACGTTATCTTCATACAAACGCACTGCGCGCGGCTTGTATGTGTGCGCCAAAGTAACGATGCGTCGCCGCACGCACACTTAAACAAATCTCGGCCCGTTTCGCAGCGCGCCAGTCGGGGCTAACATCGCACGAGGTTCGCGCGT
Source organism: Fissipunctia ypsillon (assembly GCA_947568875.1). Taxonomy (NCBI): domain Eukaryota; kingdom Metazoa; phylum Arthropoda; class Insecta; order Lepidoptera; family Noctuidae; genus Fissipunctia; species Fissipunctia ypsillon. The sequence continues at coordinate 11,041,773 of OX387663.1, read as the reverse complement.
CACGGCTTTTCGGCACCGCTAAATGAATAAAAAATGTGTGATAATCGCAGGAGAACGTATTGCTGTGTGTTTGGGTTTGGCTTTTTTTTATAAATAATACTGCTATGAATCTTGAATAAATTTCTGTGTTTGTTAGGAAAACCATTGTTGAACTTTATTGACTAATGATCACTGTATTAGTTATACAGAGATATGTGTTATCTTTGGCAAGGGCCGGGCTTTAAACTAATGAATTGGTGACAGTACTATCAGTAACCTACCGTTTACTCGTGCTCATCGCCGCACCGCGCCGCGCGCCGCCCGTCTGCTGGCCCGTCGCTCTTTCTTTCATCGTGAAAGGTTTCATCATCGTTTAGGTACCCAGACAATACAAGTAAAAAATACAACTTCCCGACCCTTGCCAATTTATTGGCACTGAATTAAAATTTAAGTGACAACCCTGAGACAGTAGGCAATTATATCGCGGATTGTGCCGGAGATAGCCTACTTCCTCTCTTTATACTATGCCAACGGTGCGGTGCGGGGTGCGGGGCGCGGCGGCGGCAATGTCTACCTATTATTACGGATTCAGATCTACATCATGTTGAAAAATAAGAAAATGAAAAATTATTTCCTGTGGCTAAAGTATTCATTGGATTTGATTGATTTTTTGTATACGGGCAAAGAACATGATTCTCTTTACGTGGTTTAAAGGAATGTCAATCCTCCTGTTACACGTGGTATATATATTGATTTATAAATATTCCGAGATCGAAAACATAGAGGAAGTGGTGAAGAGTGGACGTTTTGGGGACTGTCTTGTGTATCTTTTGCCGTTCAAATAGAGCTGATTCTTAGAACCAAAACTGAGAGTTGAATCTTTGCCTCTGTGGGAGGTTACTTTGTGGCGCGACGTTCGTGCTAATTCGGAAACACGAAGTTTACCGCCACCTTTTCTGGTTTAACTGTAAAAAAAATTTATTACAGGAAAAAAAGCGCGAAGAACTAAAACGCATGATAACGTCTCTCGCTATAACAGAGCGCAAGATACAGAACGTGCGAGAGTGTCTCGTCACTGTGTTCAACAGCTTCCATAGTGACGCCTGGCACACGGAGAACGACCGGTTTGGAGGTACCTATGTGCTGCTTTTTTCAAATTAACTTGACAAGTAGGTGTCCAGATAGACAGAATTTTCTAGGAGATAGCAGAGTTCAAGCTAATTGCGCTATGTGTAACAGCCCCGAGTTTGGGAGTTGGCGGTGTGGTTCCCGTGCCTCGGAAAGCACGTTAAGCCGTTGTTCCTGCGCCTGATTCCCTCTCCGGTCGTGTCGGATTGCCGTCCCATCGGACTATGAGAGTAAGGGAAGAGAGAGTGCACCTTGTGTCTGCACACACACTTGTGCACTATAACATCTCCCGTGCCAAAGGCTGGTCTCCGCTGAGATTGGTCGCCATGGCCGAAATTCGGTCTGGAGGACTATTAGATATTAACACGCCCACTTGGTAAGGGTCGTTATCAGACTTTCGAGTTTCTTCTGACTACCCGTAACAGGATTATGTAATAATGAAAGATTCATTATCTGTTGGTCTAGTGTTTAGTGACCCTGACTGCAAAGCCGGAGGTCGTGGGTTCGATTCCCACCCAGGACAAACTTTGTGTGATGAGCATATTATTTGTTCTGTGTCTGGGTGTAATTTATCTGTGGCGGCATCGCCACAATGGAACGCGTCACACTGACGTCACGCAAAATCCTGCATCGCGCAAACAGAGTTTACCGCGCGACTAGCATATATACAACATCCCGACATCAACCGTCGGGCAGTAGCCCACCAGACACAACACCCGTCTGGTCGGAGGATCCTCCCTTTTCTATGGAGGATGAGTGAACTTTACACCCTGTTCCGCATGCCTCTATACTGGTGACCCCCGAACATGAACGTCAGCGCAGCCTTCGTGCAACTACTACAGCGTGACGTCATCAGCATCACTTCCTCGAGCTTTCGAGCAGCGAGTCACACAGCCAGCCAGCACCCACGGCTTCAACGGGTATCTTGACCACCAGCATGCAGCGACCGCGCATACCTGGTCATCACCCTCAGCCTCATCAGCAACCTTGGCACAGCACACTGCACTCTCGGCCGGTCGAACAAGCAGAGCCTTTCAAACCTCTCCTGGTCGACGCCAGCAGTCAGCCTCAACCCGGCGCTGTACCACATCCGACGCACTGGAGCATAACGCAGCGCCACCCCGACTCACTGGGGGCATCTATCTCGTATATATATATATATATCGATCAACGTCCTTGGGTTCCGGACCGACGACGTGATCACGAAGCTACCTGCGCGCGCGTCGAGCTACGAGCGTCAGTCTATCCTCGACTAGCTACCCTACCGAACGGGTCACGCCGCGCTTTGTGCTTTGTTCTGTTTATATGCTATCGCTTTGCTTTGTTTGGTAATTTAGTTCAATTAAAAACAGTTTAACAAACAGTAATAATATTCTTCATTCTTTCTCTCGTTACTATTCATTCTCTCATTCTCTCATCCTTCCGATACGCTTCATTCGTTCTCATATAAACTAGGTACCGGGTTCGATTCCCGGTTCGAGTAGAATTTGGCCAACTCGATCAAAATTCTACATATCTATAATATGTATGTATTTATAAATTATATAAGTATGTATATCAGTTGTCTGGTTACCATAACACAAGCTCTGCTTAGCTTGGGATCAGATGGCCGTGTGTGAGTTGTCCCAAGATATTTATTTATTTATTTATTCTCAAAAGTATTAAGATATCTCAGTTTAAAAAAAAAGAAAATGTAACTTTCATTATGATAATTTTACTGTCGTCAACTCTTTTGCAATGTTTGTTTATTTGTTTAGGTCAATTATCACTTCCACAAGATTCAGTATCAACTCTTCGACGGTTCTATGAGGAGACACGAGAGAGACATAGAAATAAAGTCAACCTGAGTATGGACCTCGATACTTCAGAAAACTGCTCATATGATGCTGCAGGTAAACCACTTCTCAACCCCTAACACCTCTCTCTGAGAGTGAGCCGTAATCCACCACGCGGGCCCAGTGCCGGTTGGTAGATGTCACATGTCTTCGATTTTTTGGTTCTAAGACATGGCATTATTTAACTCATCTCAAAAACAGATTCTAATACTTATTGAGCTGAATTTATTAGCTAACACAATAGAACTGTGGTTTTAATAATTATCTATTGAATTAGTTCTCCAATTGATTACGTTTTACAAAAAAGCATCTTTGCATTTAATATTTTTTTTTAAATTTGGTCCCGTGTGAGCGAGAGAGGTCACAAAATGTGACAGCCCTCTTAACTTCGCAACGGATTTTGATGCGGTTTTCACCACCATTTAGATAATTTATTCCGCAAGGTTTATGTTTATAATACATTCATATTAAACTTACTGAGGGCTGATATAATCAAAGTCAGATATCTTTTATCCGCGGAGTAAAATTGACGTCTGACAGTTTTTGTACGGAAAATCTGTCAAAAATTAAAAATTTATTCGCTGGATTAGACTTATACTGGGTATAAAAGTTTGGTCGAATATACCATTGAGAGTAAGAAATCTCGATGTTTTGTCAAATCGTAATACCCGTGCGAAGCGGGGGCAGGTCGTTAGTAGGTACCATACAAATTCTAGATCAGAATGTAATGGAAACCTAAAGATAAGATTGATATTTGCAAACTACTGTTTAACAATGCCTTTTGCCTCATTATCTGCCTGGCCTTTTCCCAACTATATTGGTGTCAACTTCCAGTGTAATCCGATGCAGATGGATAAAAGTAGAAATAATTCATTTTTGCGAAAAGGTCCCCGTTACGGTAAAGTTTCGTCATAGTTAAGGTTCGGGACGCCTTTTCGTGCTGCGCTCTGATTGGTCGAAACTTTTGAGCTATTTCTGAGAATTTGTCCGAGGCATTGTTCAACTTCTCAGAATATTGAATAATTATTTCCGAGAATCAAAAAATATAGGAGATTTTAGAGTATAAAAGTAGGAACATTTGGCTGGTAGGACACACCTAGCCCGATCACCATGTATGGCAAGCCGATCCCTTGGGAGAAGCAAGCCAAATACCTTGGCGTGATCTTGGATCAACACCTGACCTTCAGAGAGCACATCAAGACGGCTCGTTCGCGTGCCGCTTGCGCTCTCGGCAGGCTTCATTTCATCCTGACCGCGCGTAGCAAACTATCTCTTAAGTGCAAGCTGCGCATCTACACCGCAGTCATCCGCCCCATCATGACGTATGCTTGTGTTGTATTTGCGCACGCTAAGCCACACTTGCTCCATAGGATGCAGACCCTACAGAACCGTTTCCTCAGAAAGGTCACGGGGGCACCCTATTATGTACGCAACGAGTCTCTTCACGTTTATCTAAAAATCCCAACCGTCCAGCAGTTCATGAAACGCCTCGCCAAGCGTTTCTTCGAATCTGCATCTAAACACCCGAATCCCCTGATTGCGGCGGCCGCCCGCTACGCACCGTCGCGCATAAGTCGCATCCGCCGTCCTAGGCACGCCCTAACCGTCCCGGATGACGCCATAACTCTCCTCACCAGCACGATCCGGAAACTCAAATCGAGACCGCCGTGCTTCCGCCCTCGCCGCCGAGGGCCACCGCGACGCCCCCGTCCATACCCACCCCGACCCTTGCTCGAGCCAGCCCGCGCAGCTGAGCCCGTAATTCTAAATTTGCCCCCAAATAATCCGATCCAGCATGTCCCATTGCTGTCCTCTCCCAGCGACGCCCTAAGCCGAGGTCCGTACCCCACAGGGGGTGCCCTTAGCGTGTAGTCGCTTAGTTTTTAGTCTTAGTTTTAAGCCTGGCTGGAGGCCTTAATTTATTGAGGCATCCACAGGAAAGCCCGGTTAAGCAGTCGACAACCTCCTATAGGTTGAACTGCGAGATGCCATTCCCCAAAAACAAAAAAACTGGTAGGACACAGTCGGCCTCCAGCTCTACTAGAAGAACCACAAGGAAGAATAAAGGGAAGAAAATCAAGAAGTCTTTCATTCCTCCACCCATCAAGCCAAGAAGAAAACCAAATACAGTCCACAATAAATACCATATTTTACGTGGAGCGGCGCCTATCTGACCTCCACAACCCACTTACTCGGTAACACGATACCCCTTGGCCTGTTGAATTAAAAACTTCAAATACTCGTTTCGTTGCCATGAAGTTAATATTGATTTTTCAGAAAATGCGAATCCAACATTCATTGATGAGCTGAAAATCTACTTGAAGAAATTCAAATTGGAGAAGAACAGAAAATTGGTTTTGGACAGGTAAGCAATAGAAAGCGTTTACATGACCTTAAAGATGATTAAGCGGTGCTCCACGGCCGCCATAAGGTTTGATTTAAGCTGGCTATAATCCAGACCCCGGGCTGGTACTGAGAAATTCCCTATGGGAAAACCTAAAAACACTTTGCCCGATCATGAATCAAACACGAGACCGTACTCTCAGCAATCGCGCTTGCGACTACTACACTAGAAAGGCAGTCATTATAATTCTGATCAGATTCATAGTACATACATACATAAACTCACGCCTTCTTCCCAAGGGGGTAGGCAGAAGCTAGACCACCTACTTTGATCCTTACATGCTCCTTTTGCTTCGTTTACGTTCATATACGCACAAGGCCGCCGGTTGCGAGTATTACGTGCCGGACCTTTCCAGTGTGAAGAATATCACCAATAAGGTCACTACAATAAAGTACGGTAACATAATTATGTCCTGGGGCCTAGGGCGTCCCCTCCCGGCGTTTCCACTCACATCTGTAAATACCTTTTGTTAGTCGCCTTTCATTCATCCTCTCAACAATTCTCATTCTGATTAGATTCGTATAGCGTTACCAATAATTTTGTCTTCTTACAGTGGCGAGAAAATCTGGATATTCGAAACTCTTCAGTCCTCGATCGACCGCTTACACTCGAGCTGGCAACGCGATAACGTCAAGTGCTCGCTAGTGTGTCCGTCCGTCAGTCTGTCGCGCAACCTACTACGGCTCATACAGATGGTGGAGGAGAAGGAGCGTATGGAAGGAATTTTGAAGGCGTTGGAGGGTAGTCGGAGAAGGGATGTGGCTATAGGTGAGGAGATTTTATAAATTTTTGAGCTTTTTAGGGTTCCGTATGTCTGAAGGAAAAAACGGAACCCTTATAGGATCACTCGTCTGTCAGTTTGTCCGTCTGTCACAGCCAATTTGCTCCGAATCTAATAGACCGACTAAGTTGAAATGTATATCTATTTCTGTGGTGCAAACACGGACGTGTTACCTAAATAAATTAATGTGGGGGTCACTTTTAGGAGACAAATAACACTGTGCCGTGTGACATATCAAATGAAAGTGCTTACTGCGAGAGTCTCAAGTATATTTTTTTTTAAAGTTACTTAAGAAACTGGATGAAACCCCCCCCCCCCCCCGTTTGTCCGAGCTACTGAGCCTAAAATTTTTAAAAAAATACAGAAAATGTTTCTATACTTATAGATTACAAGGAAAACCTATAAGAAGTCTATGGTCTTAAAATAACATGGTACATCTCTCAATATAGTGCGTACAAACTTACATTTGCAATTGGAATGTATGGGAGAACATGTTTTTCAACTGCAATGTTAAGTTTGTTCTTGGGATAAATTCATCCCAACTGACTGAATGATGAACCAATGAATGAAACGAATGATGAACGTCATTTAATTTATATTCATTGTCGAAATGGAAGACCTCTTGTCAAAGTGGCGCCAACTGGTGGCGTGAATTTTCATTAATACACCCTGCTTTTTATTAACCGACTTCAAACAAAGGAGGTTATCAATTCGACACGTATGTACTTATGTAATATTATTGGAACTGCAATATATTGACATATAATCTATTAGGGCTTTAAAATTTTATAAGTGTATATTATGTATGTAGGTATGTTGTATGTTTGTTTGTATGTTTTGTTTGTGTAATTTCGGAAGTCGGAGGCAAAAAACACAGAATACGGATCCCAAGACACCGACTTCCGAAATTAAAGTTATTTCATAATTTTGAGTTAATTATTTGGAAGTCGATTAAATTTTTTTAAATTACTTTTTTATAAAAGAAACTGCATCTCACTCTTCTCGTTAACCGCTTCAACTAAATAAACGGTTCATAATGATCATATCAATAGTGCAAGTAAATAATGGCGATCGATCTCACGACTTGCCACGACCAATAAAATTGCCCTCTGAGGGCTGATTTCACCAATGAAACCGAACGTGATCACCACACAAACCACGCTTAAGGGCTGTCAGTGTCATTATTGTCTATGGAATAATGACACTGACAGCTCTTGAACGTAGTTTAGATGTGCTGATCGCGTTCAGTTTCATTGGTGAAATCCGCTCTTAATTTCCTAATTACATAACATAACATCACGCCTGTAATCCCCGAAGGTTTAGGCAGAGGTGTCGCTCGATCTATAGTACACCCACATTTTGCCAGTTCTGTATAGGTTCCATATTATAGGGGGGCGAGCCTATTGCCATCGAGCGGGCACCAATTCAGACTCCGGGCTACTACTGAGAAATTCTTGATGGAAAAAACCAATAACACTGCCCGACCCGGGAATCGAACCCAGGACCTCATGCTCAGCAGTAACGCAAATTTCCTAATTCCAAACTATTATTTCAGATATATCATCTGAAACAGAAGAAGAACAGAGAACCCTAGACAAAATCAAGAAACGACTCAACGAGAGCCTAATCAGTCTGCAAAAGACCACAAAAACATTAGACCTAGCACTAGAGAATCTTCAACTATGGACTGACAACGACATGAAGAAATATATCTCTTGTAACAGAACCGTTGATGGAAAGACTTTTAGGGAATATGAAGGATTTTATTTAGAGAGCTTGAATCTTAATATTTAAGAGAAGAAGGAATGTTGAATGTATTGGATCTGCTTAATAAATGATTATATTAATGATTTGGGTTGTTTTGTTTTTAAAGTTGACTGTGTAAGTGTATTGAGTTTTTAGGGTTCCGTACCTCAAAAGGAAAACTGAACCCTTATAGGATTACTCGTGTGTCTGTCTGTCTGTCCGTCAGTCACAGTCGATTAGCTTCGAATCTAATGGACCGATTAGATTGGTAATATTAATTTCTGTGACCCAAATACGAACGTGTTACGTAAATAAGTTAATTTTGAATGGGGGGCAAATAAGAAAATTAAAAAAAAAGTTTTGGCGACAATACCGTGTGACATATCAAATGAAAGGGCTTACTGTGGGGGTCTCAAATAGATTTTTTTTATTATTTTAAAATAGAGTTAAGAAAATAGACGAAAATTGACCATACCCCCTCCCCCCCTATCTCCGAAACTATGTAAGTACTAAGCCAAAATTTTTGAAAAAGTACAAAATATAGTTCAGTAAAACCTATAAGAAGTCTATGGTCTTAAAATAACACGGTATATCTCTCAATATTATGCGTACAAACTTGCATTTGCAGTTGGAATGTATGGGAGAACATGTTTTTCAAACTATAATGTTAAGTTTGTTCTTCGGATAATTCTGTCTCTTAGAAAGAAGAAGAAAAGAAAGAAAATTCATTTACTATCTGTAAACATGATGCAAAGAAAGAACACAAAAAAGAAACAAGTTGGGGGGAAAATATGCGTCACATCCACGCAAAACGGCCATCTACTTTCTTCATCCAAACTACGGAACCCTTCATTGTGCCTGCACGCACTTGGCCGTTTTTTTTTTGTGTCAACCCAAAGTCAAATATTTCAAGTAGGTGATTAAAAGGCACTTTTGAACCTCAAAATTGACTGTCGAAAAAAGGATTTATTCCAGAGGCCCCTTACAAGTGGTAGTTTCGTATGGAGAAGAATGGGCAAGAAACTCCATATTGACTAACGTCTTACAATATTTTGTATACGGTAATTATATTATTATATGGGTACAGTCTACAGACGTTGTAAGTACCGGGAATTAAATTACTATAAGTACTACAATAGGTAGGTACAAGTATTACAAATTAAGCATGAACATTAATATTTTGTTCACATATTTACAAATATTGTAACCGCAGACGATTTGTCCTAACATTATAAAATCCAAAATACAAAGTGCGAGTTCAGCAGAATGTAGAATTTATGTCATAAAAAATAATAAATTATGTAAGTACCATCGCGGACATTTGCGGTAAACCACTTTTCGACCTTATTACTAAGGTCAAAACGATGAAAAGGGGTTCACCGCAAATGTCCGCGATGGTACCTAATTAAACCAGCAGACAGACATCTGGGAGCCAACCACCACTTCTTAAAGCAGTATTATCATGTTACTTCAGTGTGAGAAAGAGATGGAGCTATACAGGACGTCTAGCTCCATCTCTTTATCACTCTCAAGTAAGATTAAAATAATACTGCTTTACGAGGTGGTGGTCTAGCTCTGATTAGTGGTCTCCAGTGGTCTCCGCCAGCTATGGACACCTGCAATACCTCTGAGACGAAGGTAGGCATGTCTCACTTGTGCCTACCACCGGTACCAATACTCTTTCGGTATTTTCTCCCCCTTCTCTATTTGCAATCGGTCGTCGTCGTCAGACCATAAGCGAATTCGTTCAAGAATCCTTTCGGTATTTAAAACTTATTTTAGAAAATCTTGCGGGCAAACCTAATTTTCCCGGTTATTCCGTTTATCCACCCCAACGCGGAAACGCATGTCCGAGAATCCACCCTGAGCCTATAAATTCTGTTTATCCAACTAGGCCTAGAAACACCCACGGAAACCCAACGGAATAACCCAATTTTTCTTAAAGGTTTTTCTACCAAAAAAATAAGAAAAAGATACCTATGTAAGTACGTAAAAATGTTTGCATGTCATGGTAGAATGTAAATTCTACCCAAAGGGGTAGAATTTACGGGAAGGGGTAGGTTTTTTTTTTTCGAAAACCTCTTAAGTCATGGTTTTGACATAGAGGCTTTCGAAAAAACCGTTAAAAAAGTCCCGCGTTTAGCGTTTCGAGCGACACCCTCACGATCGATCGGTGCCGGTTGCGTTCGCAAAAAGTAAACGGTTGGCGCCTGATTTTTAGAAAAAAGTGAAGCTCTCGCTTGTTTCAACGCGGGTGTAAAGTGATATCATGACATTACCTTGACCTACATTTCTATTCTAGTCCGTAAATAGCTAGGTATTTGTAGAATTATCTAATTCATGAAGTAGGATGCATTCATTTCTGTAGCACGATGCTCTGCGGTCTGCGGTTCACTGCCAGTCTGCGGTCCGATCCTCCGTCGAGTGAAGTGCGGTAACGGTTCACGGGACCTAGGCTACCTACCTACGTATTATAATAATATCTGTATTTGCTACGGCTAGCAAGTAACTGTTGTGAAATCTACACATGTACATCAAAAAAGCAAAATGTACAGTTTTGAACTTTTGAACGATTTTTACTATTGTAATATAAGTATTTATATTTCTTTTATAAATAAAAACTAAGCATTTTTTTGATGAACTAACAACAAAATCCTTCATTCGATTGTTTATTTAATCACAATAATTAACAAAATGTGTACCGTGACATACGTATCTAGTATAAAATAAAGTTAAAACGGAATGAAACTTTTCATGATATACTTACAAAATTAAATAATGACATTTTTTTAAATGATTTGGTAATTCAATACAATGTGTGACGGCCTCTGTTGTTCAAAACTTATCGGCAACAATTTTACATTGAATTTATAAGATTGTTTATCTGATCGGCAATCGCTCCCAATGGAATTTTAACAAGTCTTTCTGTTGTTGGGTTGCCGACACTCCGTCCAGGTTCTCTAGAACACGTCTCTGGAGCCTGTCCCATGCGTGCTCGATGGGATTGTGCAGGCCACGGCAATACCCGCATGTTTTCCATTGCCAAGTACTCTCTGGTCTGCCGAGCTGTGTGCGAACGTGCATTGTTATGCATCAGCGTGAAATCTGAGCCAAGACTTTGTGCAAATGGGTGAACATAATGCCCGAGGACATCTTCAACGTAACTTTCAGCGTTCATATTGCCATCTACAAAAACGAGCTCAGTTCGTCTGTTCTTCATAATACTCGCCTATACCATCACTGTAAGGGTGCACTTCCTGGACGCATCTCAGCCGTTCAACATTTCCGGGACGAAGATACACTCTTACCCTTCTCGTATCAGGCCTAAATCCAAACTGCACTTATCGCAAAATAAAATTTTATCCCATTGCTCCTGGGTCCATGTCAAGTGTTCCCTACACCATTCGTTTCGACGGCGCGATTCCCATGGCGTATAGGTGGGCACCTAAACCTTTCTCCCGGGCGGTTAACGTCGGCTGAAGTCTTGCAGTCAGTTGTATGTATCGGTCCTGTCGAGCAGTTGTACTCCTTCCACGCCCTGGGTGCTGCTCAGCAGAATCCCCTGTATTAACGTAACGTTGCCAAAGACGACAAATCAAGCTCCTATTAACACCAAATGCCGAGATACCTGGGACTGATTTCTTCCCGCTTGTAGTATTCCTACAGCTCTCTGCATTTCATCAGCAGTCAAATGGCGTCGCTCCAGGACATAAAAATTACTCAGCAGTAATTTTTTTCAAAAACTGTATATCTCAAAATGATAAAACTGAGATACCAATATCAAGCAACGAAAACACATGAAATAGGGAACAAATAATTAGCTTTTATTTTAATGAAAACAAAACACAATCGAAAAGTTTGTAGTCTTAAAATCAGCCAGTATTATGTTTCCGAGAACAAAAAGATCGTATACCAATCTACATTGTTAAGAAAAAAATAAAGTATCAATCAATAAAACATGCAGTTTCTGTAAATGATGCATGTTGCTTAGACTTTTTTAATGTAGGTATGTCGGGGCTAGATCTTAGAATTGATCACTTTATGAAGTGTTCGACCATTTCATGAAATGGTTGTATTTAATTAAATAGAATATCGACCGCTGGCCACATCGTGGAATCATTGAATACTCAATGTTTGACGATACGAACAGTTATACGCACGATTACTTCATGATGTAGCCAAACATTAGAGATCATAATCGTAAAATAGATTATCCATCGGTAGAGGCGTTGATGTCGCTTTGTTTCTGTTGTGCATATATTCCTACTCGAATAATTCCTAAGTACTGCAACCAACTTCCTTCCTTCCTTCTTGATGTAGCGCTCATCGGCCGCTGTCGTGGCACCGCTCGCTTCGCTCGCTCGGCTCGCACGTGGCTTGTCACAGTTCTAACCTAACCCATTTGGTCGGGGTGCCACTAGAGCGGCGTGAAATTCACTTTGCGATATGCCCAGTGGTCAGCTGGGAATATCGATAAATAGGTTGCTTTCGTCACGATATGGCCATTTCTACGATCGGACCACGACACATACTCTACATTAATAATACGGCCAAACGTCGACTGACATATCATTAAACGTTGACGTTTAAACGATATGGCCAATTTTAGGTGGCCGTATGACCGAACACTTCATGAAATGATCAATTCTAAGATCTGGCCACGACAGTTCTATCCACACGATCAGGGCTCTGCCCGGGACGTGGGCGGACCGTGCTTCGTCAGGGGCTCAAAAAATATCGGTGTGTACATTTTATATGAACCAAGTCCGTGTCCGGGCCGGTGACGGAGCTTTAGTGCCTGCCATATGTGAGCCACCGCCATGTCACGTCCCGGGCACGGCTCTGATATGTGTGTATATAGATCTTTAATTCGCTCTTATAATGCAACTTGGCCTCCAGCCTATGAGTCCACTTATTACCCTTCTAGGAGGAGCGACAGAAGAAAAGATTGCCTGGTACAAGCGTGGTGATTAATGCTCGTTCCTTCTCTGTATAAAAAGAGGTTTTTGCCCAGCAGCCACCCTGCAGTACTATAGACCAGTTCACATATCACAGCTAGATCAGCTTACATTAATTTGCAGTTGGAATGTATGAGAGAACATATTTTTCAACTACAATGTTAGGTTTGTTCTTGGGATAAATTCACCCTCAACAATTCTTCATTGTACGTGGTCCGACACACACTTGGCCAGTTTTGTTATAAATGTTTCATTAGTCTAGCTAAACTGTGGACTGCCGTACCACGGTAGCTGTCCAACAAAACTAAGTTGACTGTGGCATGTCGTACCACGGCAGCTCGATTGTGGTCCATCTCTATTGCGATTATCTAGTAGTAGTAGTAGAGTAACGACTAAACGCCCTATCTCTTTCGTTCATTGTCAAAATGACTGGAAAGACAGAGCTAACAATAAACAACCGACTTCCAAAAAAACACTACAAAGTGAAAAATAACTTTAATTTCGGAAGTCGGCGCGGCGTCTTTGTTTTAGTATTTTCGTATTTTGCCACCGACTTCCGAAATTAAAGTTATTTTTCACTTTGTTGTGTTTTTTTTTGGAAGTCGGTTGTTTTTTTTTATTAATAAGATTTTATTTTCCACTTTTTAGTTGTGGTACCTACCCCACCCAAATTCGTATAGGTACCACTACTTGCTAAGTAGGGGAAGGTGGGGGGAAACCGGACAGGGGGTAAAACCAGATAGTTGCTATTTTATTACTCCGCGTACAGCTGTTTCGCTCTAGCGAGTGGTGAATTACGCGCGAACGTTTACTCAGTGCAGTTGCAAATGGCAGCGACGGTAACATCTCAGCGCATGCGTCTATAAACGAAAATTGTAAACAAAGGTAAGTTATCTAATATTTTGACTTTTTTAAAGTGTTATCATTAAGTTTAGCTATGTGCTATCATACACAGTGGTATTTTTTATGAAGTAATACATATTTAACCTTTTAAAACGGTATTTGTTGTTGCTATGAGTGTAAACATAATCTGTGTTAGTATTACAATTTCAAACATGGCACCTGTGGGGTACAAGCGGACGGGGTGATTTCGACTATCCGGTTTCACCCCCGATTGATTTTATACGTAGTTATTGTGGGCGTTTGTTTTATTCCTCTGTTTAATTACTATTTTTTTACTTTTTACAGAGTGCGAGCGTCAACATGCCACGAACATATGTGAGAAAGTCAAATAGGCTGCAGTGGTTGGAGTCAGACATGCTTTTAGCCATAAATTCAGTGCTGGCAGGCAGAATGGGATATCTTTTAGCGTCACACACATAATTACAATTAATTAATTAATTACACACATAGAATTATTATTTTTTGTATGCAAAAACTGCGAATAATTTGATTATTTAGTTTTATTATTAGTATCTGTATTCACCCCTTGAATAAAAAGTGCCTATCTGGTTTGACCCATAGGTATGGGATGAATTCGGATTTATAATTTTTATTTAAAAAAAATATATAGTATAATTATGTACTAAGATTGATCTCAAACATTTTTATGCCAAAGTTATGCCTAAGGTATACTTAAACATTTATGACATTGATTACCTCAATAAATAACATAGTGATTTATTTATTGTTTCTTTTTCATAACTATCCGGTGTCCCCCCACCTTCCCCTACCTACCCAAATAACAGTGACAGGAAGTTATTATAACATCATCAACACACTAAATGGAAAAAAATACGTATCAAACACAGGACGACAGTCGTCGACGGAATCTGTCTTCTGACACTCAAGGCCACACAGTGACATACGACTCAAATAGCGCAATTTGAAGCATATTAGCATTAAAATCATGTATATCCGGAATGCATCTCATGATAATCCCAATAAGCCCAAATACGGCTAGGATACCTACATTGTTTTATTACGGAGTTCCGGTGCCTACATTTCGGCTTCATCATCAGATCAGTTCGATGGTATGTACCATTTTCATCAGAACCATGTATTTAAATTTGCTTCGTCATCATAGTAATATAAAAAATATATCTATGTTTGTCATAGTCGCTTATCTTATCGCAACCCGTGAAATACATTGAGAACTTCTCGTAGCCATCTGTGGTCTTCTTCGTCAGTTCCACTTCACCAAATTATATTTTCTGAATGCAAATGCTTGACTTGATGAAAATACCAAAACCGCTATGAGTATGCCTATAATATTTGATGAGTTCCCTCAATTCCTCATGGATTCTATCATCAGAACTTGATCTTGATAAAAATGGGACCAAGCTGGAAGTATGCCCTTTCAAATAAAAAAGGATTTTCCAAATCGGTTTATAAATGACGGAGTACTGAAGTAACAAACATTAAAAATAAACATAACCGAATTGTGAACTTCCACCTTTTTTGAAGTCGATCAAAAAACGCTTTGTGCATAGGCCATTCCATTGAAATTCCTTACTACGCTAGTGTTATCAGTGAAGTGCGATCGACGACTTTATTCTGAATATTCATGGCTCAAGTTGTTGAGTCATTGAGTCGCTCAACATGTTGGTAGGGATTGTAGGGAACAATGGGGCGCCGCGCCGAGCGCTGGGAGCTCAGAGCGCAGTGACCTTCCTATAGTGTGCCGTGTGCCCCCGTGCGGACTTGCGTCATAGGTACTGTAGAGGCCTTAGTTGAGCCTGCCTTCCGCATGAATCCTCTTTGGATTATGACATTGGCTGATAAGACAAACTCTGGTTTTCCTTTGAAACTTAGAATAGGTATGAATTATGACATAAAGTCATATTGTTTTATATGGAAGAAGTGTTATATTAGCCCCAGTGATATAATGTATTGTTGCTTTCACATAAGCAAATAAATATCATATAAAAGTCCTGCTGCATTTAAATTTCTACCTAAAAACCCCCGAACACACCTCGAAGTCGAGACCGGACAGACAGTTTACATAGTGACCTGCCTATGTATCGTGGCTGGTCACTATAGTACCTACTTAGGTAGATAGGTACCTACCTACAAAAAAACGTCCCTATTCTGCGCTGTGTCGGGTGGATGATGAAGCAGTCGTATTATTAGCAGCATTGACTCGAGGCTGCCTCTATAAGGCGGTGTTTCAACCTGAGGCACGCTGCGCCATGAGCCAAACTTGCCTCAAGACGAGTCATAATGTAATTGTCGGTTATTTCTCGCGCTCGAATCAGCCTCATTCGGAGCCGTGCGTTTAGTTATTAGTTTCGAAACCAAATGACCTTGCCATAGCCTTGAGGCTGCTCCAGAAACTCTGGGTAGTGGATACACCTACAGCTTTTGAATAGACTGCCAGCAACAAATCTGGCAACTATCCAATATCCGGCCGGATAGTATATCAATATCCGGCGGTGCCTGAATCTGCCCGATCGTTCAAGTTTTACTTAGCTCTGTGGGCTCCCTCAGATTACGCTATGATTAATTAATGTTCGGCAGGATACCCGATTTATAGTATGGTCGTAGGTAGGTATATCCGGTATCTGGCCAAACAACTAACTATCCGTTCATTTAATATCTTAATACACGATAATAGTCTAGCTCGGGAATCACCATTAGTATCAAATTGGGGGTCCGTTTTAAAAAATAATATGACTGTCGCGGTCCGTTTGGTAGACGATTTCCAGCAACCAAGATTAAAATTTAATATTTTTTTTGTTATGTAACCAAAGTAATTAATATTAATGTGAACAATGTCATCTTTCACTTGGAACTATCTGTCTGAAGTGTACAAAGAGCGGGCTAAGTTTTAGTTATTTTTACTGTTTAGCTCCGCACAAAATAGATCGGCGCGGCAGGGGGCCAATATTTTAATCTTACTTCATAGTGAGAAAGAGATTGAGGTATACGTCCCGCATAGCTCCATCTCTTTCTCACACTGAAGTAAGATTAAAATAATACTGCTTAAGAGGTGAGTGGTTGGCCCCCTGGACTCCAGCTAGTATATTATTAACTTATTATTAGGTATGGCCAAAGAATACATAATAGTATAGATAAACCATTCTAAAACTGAACGCCCTTCCACAAAACGTGATTATTTTAATGTTTGAGAGGAAATACTTATAGCAACACTTGTGTGCGTGCGGCGACTTTACAGTAAACATGGACTCGTCGCCGCACTTAGAGGTCAACTAATCGTGCGATCAGTCCAGGTACTAGCATTGTACGGCGGGGAGCGTGTGTTTTGTACGGAACGACATGCGACACGTTGGTTCTGTCGCACGTTTGTGTCATTATACACTAGTTGGCCGACAAATCCGGCTGTTCGGCCTGGGCAAGTCGAGTAGTACAGTTTGCATAAAAAAAATCTGTTTTATTGTGTATATTTGTATGTATGTTAGTCTGTGAGATATTTATTTAATAAGGGTCATTTCATTTACTGTATACCTACTGCATGTTTTATGTGAATTTTTGCCTTTAAATAAATGATGAAATTATTATTATTTCAAGCATTTATTGACTTATTACTATTATTATAATACAATACGTAATAAAACATTTTGCAATACAAAAAACAAATGAAAAGCAATAAATACACAATACAAAACAAAACAATTTATTCAACTGCGAAGATGTTTTTTCGTTGACATATTATTGACCGTACTTTTGCGGGGAAATCGATGCGTGATCCCACTTTCATGTCTCGCCGGCGACTGAGCAACCAATGACAAAGACCAATTATATGTATTGCGTCTATACACCATCTTTGCATGTGAGCGTAACCGCTGTAGAGGGGCGTTCATTTTTAGAATGGTTTTTCTTTACAAGTAGTACTTATGGCTATAATAGTAGTTTATGAAACTGTTGCTTATTGAAGGTATTAAAACACGAGTGTGTGTTTAAAAACCGAGCCGATAAGCGAGGTTTTTAATATATCACACGAGTGTTTTAATAGGTACCTAGTTATGTGCAGTTTCATACACTATTTTATCTACTCTCATAAATTGGGATTGAACCTATTAAATAAAAGATTTTTTGCCTTTTTTGCTATGCCATATGTCGTGATAGCATTTATCATATGTATAATTTTCTCGACTTTGCTGCTAATTGATTATGGGTATTTTTTGTCGCCACATCTAAAATATTGGGCGGAGTCAAATTTTCTTCACATTCACTGATATCAGACATTTTTAAACAAGAATAAAAAAATCTCACGAAATTGAGTACAACAAAACATATGAATGACACTCAAAACCCAGCACATCACCGCGCATGCATGCATATCTGTTGAACCCACAGAAATCTAATTATTATTATTTAGATTTCTGTAGTTGAACCCGCTGACGCCTTTAGGCGTCAGCAGAATTCAGCAGGCCAAGCGCTCCCACACAAAACTGCGAATTCGCACCGCATCACAGCTTTGTAGGAGCCCCAAGGGTTAAGGCGGCGGCATTGCGAGCTGCGACAGACAAGTAAAAATTGGAATCAAAACTTTTTGTAATGCTATAAAAATAATGCGTCCCGATGCGTTCCATTCGAATAAAATAATTGATGGAAACTCCTTGGTGATATTAACATCTTGGATTTGCCAGGGTACATCCAAGAAGTTAATGTCACCAAGGAGTAATTAATGCCTATATCGTAATGGCAATAAAGTTGTTTTTAACATTATTTTGTTAGAGAAAAAGTGTTAAATTAAGATTCTGTTTTTAAATTTTGGAAAATATTGTGTTTTTGAAGTATATCAATTTAGACTCGTTTTGAAGTTTATAATTCGAATTTTACGATATGAGAGTGGATAAAATAATATTAGGTAGGTACCTACAGTTACCGACATAATCTTTTTCATTCATAAAACAAGGCAAATCATCCTCTGAGTTTAGGAGTTATGAGGGAACAGATGAACATACATGTATATCGGCACCCTAATTGCGTAACACACTCAATCAGAATCTGAATCATTTTGAAGCAAATTGCTAATCCATTGCTTCTTAAGTTCGAAAAATTTGTCTGCACAATAACGTAAATAGCGCAATGAATGTTGTTGAACTATCAAAATGAAACCGATTCCTACTGTAAGTATGTTACGCAATTACCCCACGGGTGTAAAAAGACACTTAACGAAGCCGAAAGTTACATGTTCTTCCCATCATTGCGATTTTTTTTTGCTCTGACCATTTCTGGTTACGGAAATATTGAAGGTCAAAGTTCCAACTTTATTACTTACATTTTTTTATGAAAGCTGTTTTAAATGTTATACTCTAATTATAACTATACTTTAAATACCGGCACGACCCCTATAGGTACTGTTGTATGCAACAGTAAGCACTATGTTTTGCGCGTGTTACATTGCGTGTTACCATAAAAAATGATTTTTCACACCAAAAAAGAAAGTCGTCTCCCAGCAATAATTTTTACCCTATGTTACTTAGTTCGTTGGGCAGTATGCGTAGTTAACGGATATGTGATGTGTCTTTTTACACTCTGTATATACTTACATATATTATATGCGTACATAATATTTTAAATGTATGGCAATAGGCTCGCCCCCTATTACATGGCGAATGCGTATGTGGGTATGCCTAAGCCTTCGGGGAATACAAGCGTGATGTTATGTGTGACGTACCTATACATAATTTTACAAACGTAGCCTGTTAAGCTCATATGGCTTTTCCATAGTCGTGTAAAAACCGTACCTAAAACTCAATTAAATATAGGTAGGTAGGTACCATCGCGGACGTTTGCGGTGAACCACTTTTCAACTTTATTATGTACCTTAACAATAAGGTCGAAAAGTGGTTTACCGCAAATGTCCGCGATGGTAGTACTGTACCTGCAGAATATAAGACAAGTATTATAGGATACGACTACCTACTGCACTCGCATGGCACACAAGCTCGATTTCACATTTTTATGCATAAAGGGTGTCTCAGTAAGAGTGCACTTTTTCATTTTAAAATAAAAACAAGTATTTTATGACAGAGTTGTAATATTTTTATTGTATTGTAAAGAAGACATGTTCCTATTAAGTATGGAATAAAATATCCGGCAAATGACCCCCACGGCTCCGATGACAGGCCATTACTCTTTTCATGAAATTTTCCATGACTTTTGCACAGAGATGTGGCTGTATCTCACACCGATGACACGTTGGATTTCCGATTTGAGCTCAGGAATTGTTTCGGGTTTATTCGCATAAACCCGAGATTTCACAAAACCCCAAAGAAAAAAATCGCACGGCGTTAAATCGCACGATCTTGGTGGCCAGTTGACATCAGAATTTCGTGAGATAATGTGTTCTGGAAATCGTTGCTGCAATAAGTCGATTGTTTCATGCGCGGTGTGGCAGGTTGCGCCGTCCTGCTGAAACCACATGTTGTCCAGATTCATGCCGTCCAGTTGAGGCCACAAGAAGTCCGTTATCATATTCCTGTAACGAATGCCGTTCACCGTTGTAATGAGTTTTCACAATTATAACGCGTTGTTCTTTCGAAAAGCGCTCCAATTTTAATAATCGGAATAAACAGAGGTGACAGCTGTCAAATTTCAGAGTTGCCACTTGCATGAAAAAAAAATATTCCAATTTTAAAGCACTCTTACTGAACCATCCTTTATAAGTTAGCCATCTTTTTTTAACTGTTCTGCTTTAGAAAAACAAGTACATGTCGGACCACGCACAATGAAGGGTTCCATAGTTTGAAAGTTTGTTGAACAAAATTAAATGTTCTTCCATACATCGATCGATACACGGCACGGTCAATAATTCTGCAACTGCAAGTTTGTAATCGCAAAAAAATATACAGGGTGTAAGCGCAAGCCCTCCGCTAACTAACAGGGTGCATTAAGCTCCTTATTCTGAATCATATTCCACCGGAAATATACTCAGGAAATTTTTCTTTTTTTTTAATCGTTTTTTACAGTTACTATTCCTTTATTTCAATGTAAAATTACATGCTCTGTACGCAGCACTCCATTTATGCAAATAAAACAGCTAAAATAAAAAAATCAGCAACGGATGTTGAAAAACTCGGCGGCCGAAGGCTCGCTGAGCTGGCGTTCGCTACGCGCGTTTTGCCACAGTAATGATACATTGCGTGTGAGGTAATAAAACAAATTAGGTTTATTGGATTCCCATAACGTTCCTGAAATAATTTCATGTACCGGTCATCTTAGTATGATATACTGAATTCACCCCATCAGTCTGCGGAGGGCTGTCCCTTACACCCTGTATATATACATATTTGATAGAACTACAAATGAATGGTTTTCAGACTTTTCCTTTACCTGTGCAATGAGACCTATTTCTTATCAATTTCATGATTCTTGGTCAACGGGAGTACCCTATAAATTTTGATTTATTTGCCAGTATCAAAACAAATGTCGCCTAAATGGCCGTATTTTTTATTACGTTAACTTAGAAGCTTGATTTTTTAGAGCTCCAAGGGACCGTAGACCTACGTATTTGATATTAATTTCATAATGCGTTCCTGAGATAAAGGGTCTTGACAGACAGACGGACGGAGGGACGTAAAATGAAGGGTTCCGTTTTTTCCTTTTGAGGTACGGAACCCTAAAAACGATAAAAAAACACCCCATTAAAAGTTCTAAAATAACATTAAAAAAAAAAACGTCGGAGCTGTAGAGCCATTTTGAGATCAAAGATGACGCAAGTGTAAATCTACCGCAAGCCATTATCAACTTTTTACCCTATAGCACGAACTTTATTTTCAGTTGTCGTTTACTTTGTTATGAGATATTTTATAGTTAGTAGGATAAATCTTTTTTTTGAGGAGTTTGGAACAGCGTGGAACTAATAGTTTTGTGTAGGTAGGAAATAGGGAATTAGGTACCTACTTTTAATGTGTATTATTTATTATGTGAATATTTTATATGTGAGCGTCCAAGCAAAAAGGGTCCAGTACTCGGCATTAAGTTTCCGAGATATACGCAGTTTTGTAAAGTTGGGTGAAAAAATTGCATTTCTCGATTTTAATTGATTATTAATTAAGTAATGTTCAATTTTCTACAAGTTCATATAGTAAATGACTTTATATGATGTTTCTAAGTACCAGAAAATGTACTTAGAAACATCAGAAAATGAGTACTAAGTTGTACCAAAAATCAAACTTTGAAAATGCTTTTTCTCAAATCAAGTTTTTTTAGAGTTTCAACTTCAAATGTCTGAAAAAAAAAACGTGCCAGTTTTTGAATATTTTTTAATCCTTATTATCAATTGACTATTCTAGATACCGAATCCGCACCCTAATTGCGTAACACACTATCAATCGGAATCTGAATCATTTTGAAGCAAATTGCTAATCCATTGCTTCATATGTTCGAAAAAATTGTCTGCAACAACGTAAATAACGCAATGAATGTTGTTGAACTGAACTGAATGAAACTGATTCCAAGTGTAAGTGTGTTACGCAATTAGGTCACTGGTCACTCAATACCCCACTACTGGACCCTTTTTGCTTGGACGCCCACATATTTTGATACTCGCAAATAAATCAAAATCTATATGGGTACCTACTTCCCGTTAACCTATAATCGGAATAAAATTATTTTAAAACTTTTATTTCTTTTTACTAACAACTAAGTAATAAAAGCTTATTAAAAAAAATATATTTGTTCTTTTTAGTAGACATATAGACCCTGGGTATAATCTAGGACCAGAGTCCTTGTCAAGACGATTCAAACGAGCCCAAACTCAATGGGGTTGCGTGATTGCATTGTTTTGTTACAGAGTTCCCATGGCCATCTTCCGGCTCCATTATCAGACCCTGGATATCATCTAGGACCAGAGCCCTTGTCAAGACAAATTAATCGAGCCCAAATTCGATGGGATTGAGACGTTTTATTACAGAGTTCCCATGACCACCTTCCGGCTCCATCATCAGATCAGCTCCATGTCATAATAATATTGCATTATCAACCCATTTATATACATACTAGCTTCCGCCCGCGACTTCGTCCGCGTGAATGTTTTTTTCCCCCAACCCACCCCGTCGCATCGCATCGCCTGGTCGTGCTGTTACTTCGTTTTCGCTTAGCGCTCGTTCTTACTTTTTTTCTTTTTGCTCGGCTTTTAAGGGTCCTAGCGTAATGTTACATACCTTAAAGCCTTCCTCAAGAATTGGACCATAAAATGTAAAAAGAATTTTTCAAATCCGACTGGTAGTGACAAAGATTAGCGCGATCAAACAGTGAATAAAAAATTAAATGTGTCGGTAACTAAAGACGAACCGCATTTTTCTTAATTTAAGCATTTTTATACCCGTCGTAATTTCTAAACTAAACGTCGGATTCGAATAATTTAAAAAGGAATTTACATGTACTTAATCAACCTTGATTATGAAACTATTTGTTTGGATAAAGATTAATACCATGTTTATGAAAACATCTTCGAAAGTAATGCTTTATTTTATAACAAATTTGATTACCATTAAAAATATTATAGTGAGCCAACC
This sequence comes from Fissipunctia ypsillon, assembly GCA_947568875.1. Classification (NCBI taxonomy): domain Eukaryota; kingdom Metazoa; phylum Arthropoda; class Insecta; order Lepidoptera; family Noctuidae; genus Fissipunctia; species Fissipunctia ypsillon. Next base: position 11,018,512 of record OX387663.1, on the reverse strand, counting down.
TTAAAAGATATACATACATTATTATGCTATGATATATTATTATGCTATCGCGGACTTTTTTTAGAACTTTTCATATGTCATACATGATTTTTGCGTAATTTTAACCGTTGATGCAGCGCACGCAACGGAAGCTCGCAAAAGGAATAAATTTTTCCCGTTTTTGCAACATTTTTCATTGATGCTCCGCTCCTATTGGTCGTCGCGTGACGTTATATAGCCTACTAGCCTTCCTCGATAAATAGACTGGCTATCTAACACTAAAAGAATTTTTCAATTCGAACCAGTAGTTCCTGAGATTAGTGCGTTCAACCAAACAAACAAACTCTTCCTCTTTATAATATTAGTATAGGTACAAAATTTTAGCTCAATCTTAAACCGAGTCAAAAACTTGCAAGACAGACAGGTGAAACTAAAATAAAAGAGGCAGAATATGTTTCTAGCGCGCGCGTCCTTAGTCGTGACTTCGTGAGGAGCGACTCAAAAACGTCCTAATTGGGACGTTTTGTCTTTAGCCCGCGGGTCAAGAAGGGTAGGGTATAAACGCTGTATAGTCACGTGTCACGAGTCGACCAGATTTTTAACGTCGCGTGTCGGTTAGGTACTGTTTACCTCGCACTACGACAAAACAAAATTACGTAGGTAGCTGACAGCTTTGAAGGCGGTCCGTGACAGATGTTGTGAGTGCCTGTGCACTCAACACACTTTCGGCGTCTCGATTTAGTAACTAAGTGCTGCCATCTCATTTCTAGACGCTGCCCGCGTGGCGACCTGTCAGACGTTTGCTACGCGACGCACGCAGCGGGTGCCCGCCTCGCGTGTTTGTATTGAAAGATAATAATGAGCAGCGCTCTCTGGCGCGGACGCGTGCGAATTATTATCTTTCAATGCAAACACACGAGGCGGGCACCCACCGCGTGCGCACGCTTAACGTAGCGAACGCCCTCAACGACCAATCGCAACAATTTTGACCGCCCCGGCCGCGCATGACTCATCGATGACTCATCAAGTCATCACCCCGGGCCGGCTACCTGGCGATGATGCCACAAAAGAAGATCGTGTTCGAGTGTTACAATAAAAAAAAGAAAGAATATATCTATTGTCATTAAAAGTTACCTGTACACCTGAGATAACAAAGACAAAGACTGCACAAAGACCAAATCCTTTTAAATCACCAGTTTAAAACGGTGAACAAAGAATAATCCTACGATAATCACCAACTTAAAACGGTTATCGAATTCAACTGTATCACCATCACCACTTAAGAATATTGCTACATTAATTATGCGTATTGGTACATTAAACTCCAGTCAAACATATTTTGTGCGATAGATACCTACAAACATTATAAAGTTAGTCCTCATAACATTCAAAATTCGCTTAATTTCTATACAGCATGACACTTAATAATGCATGATGAAAATAATAACGCTGCATTTCATTCAATTCCCGACTGAGTGATCAATCAAACAAAACTCACCAACTGGGGATTATTATTATTAACGCCGTGTCTTGGGTTTGGGGGAACGCCGCCCTCCCTTAGTTGACTCCCACCCTGAATCCACCTTTGGCTGTTTGTAGAGCGGGGGTACAATCGTCGCATGTCTCCCACCCTCGCCTCTTCTCTTGAGAATGCAGAATTTGCTCGTATTTAATCTACAGAAGGCCGAATATACGAGTACGTTGTAGTCTAGGTTTGAACCGGTCTTGATCCTGTGGCGATATTTTGTTCTGTGGTATGCCTTAATAACTAAGCTTTGTTTGTGCTAGGAGTGGGGTTCGAGAATAGTATAAAGGGGAGATTAAGACTCTTTCTGCCTGGGTTGGCCTTTGACGCTTAGGCCGTTTTCTCACTACGCGAAACCAACACAACATCAACACAACATAATGTTGTGACAACTCCAACCGCCATACTAATGTATGTATGCGCCGTTTTCTCACACACGAGGACAACACAACAGCAACACAACTTTGAACCAACAATTCGGCTATGTTGTCTTGTCCGCTAGATCGGATCAACTTTTTTGTTGTGACAACACTGTAACAACATAGCCGCCTTGCAGACTATTGGTATAGGCCGCTTTCTCACTACGCCAAACCAACACGACATCAACACAACATTCCTTTTCCTTGCGAGTGCGCGCCCGCCTCGGACGTTTTCGTGCGTGTCTAGAATTGTTTTTTTTTTATTTAACCTAATTAATAATGGAAAAAAAAGTTTAAATACGATGTTTCAACGTTAATAGAAGCTGTAGAAAGTAAACGTGTCTTTGGGATAAATCGAACGAAGATTACAGACAAAAAATTATAAGAAGAAATGCTTGGGAATATGTCGCAATGATTTTAGAACCGGAATACAAAAATTTACAACTAAAACAACAGGAGGAACTTAGTAAGTACTTTATTCATATTTTGGTTCAGATTACATTGTGAGTGTTCTACGATTGTGATGTGAAGAGTAGTTGGTCCTGATATTCAGTGGCGGATCCAAAAGGGGGAGGGGGCTATATTTCGATATAATCATTGATCAAAATCCTTCGGGTCGGCACACACCGTGTATAAACCGATGCATTTAGGTAGCGAAAATTAATTGGTAAAAAAGCAGGTATAGCCCTCCCCCCCCAACCGAATACACGCTTCTCAAAGCGAATCCTGGATCCACAACTGCTTATATTTTATCCATTTGCCAGGGCAATGAACCTACCTCGGTTACAAAGTAATCTGCGTATTGGTTTCTTATATCATTAGCAGTACGATTTCCCCGCGTATTCCCGGCGATCTGTATGTTTTTTATACCGCCTGGAGTTTGAAGTGATAAATCTTCATTTCTGTATCCATCTTTCTGGCGAACTATATTGTACAAAACTACACATGCTTTCACGATATCTTTGCTGAATTGTTTTGAGACATTTAAAGGGCGATGAAATATACGCCATTTGTTAGCTATTATGCCAAAAGCACATTCTACGTAGGTACCTACGTGCACGGCAAAGACGATAGTTGTTTTTTTTTTTTTTTTACGTCCAGGTTATGACCACCATAAGGACGCAATACGTGTCTAGTTAGTTGGAAAGCCCCATCTCCCACTAAAACATGCGGTAATCTACTGGTCATAGATGCATGCAGAGGTGCTGAGCTTGGAATATTTAAATTGTCCGCTATAAGCAGCTTATAGAAATCAGTATTCTGAAAGATAGCCGAGTCGCAGTCTTTGCCATATGCACCAATATCCACATAGACAAATTGGTAATCAGAGTTAACTATGGTCATTAACACAATTGAATGGTATCCTTTATAATATGTAGTTGAAATTCATGGAACCCGAGTTAGGAAATTTTTGTACTCTGATATGTTTTCCATCAACAGCACCTACACTGTTGGGAAAGTGCGCTTTTAGCTAATATCCATTTGCAATTGATATCCATTTTGCAGTAGTAGTAGTTTAGTAGTAGTTTTGTATCTCCAAGATATTGTTCGTAAAACAAAATCCATATTTGGCAACAAACAATTTTCACTATTGCACTTATTGTTGTTATTCCCAATCTGTACTGATAATGCAGGTCCGTGAATGTATTTCCGCTTGCTAAATACCTATAAAGAGAGAAATAATTTTTGTTACAGTCAACCACATTAATGATAAATGGACTCGCATTCGAGATTGTTTCAAACGATCTTTAAAAACTACATCTGGACAAAGCACCAAGAAAAAGTACCTACATTTACAGCGAAATTTTGCAGTTTCTGCTGAAGAATATGACACTAGATGAAACCGAATCTAGTATTTCGTCTAGAAAGGATGACTCTGAAGACGATCACATGACTCACAGTACCCATTCGTCAATACAGCCTTCTACAAACAAACGCGTAAAAATGAATCCAGTTGACAAAGAAATTTTAAATGCAATTCGTTCTAAATCGCCAAAAAACAAAGAAGAACTGGTTGACGATGACCACGTGTTCCTTATATCATTATTGCCAACGATAAAAAACATTTTTCCTGATGACAAAATGGATTTCAGAATTGAAGTTATGTAAGTCGTAAATAAATACTGCAAACATAATCGTAATCCATTCCACACACATCGAACCGTCTCCACAACAATCTACATACTCTAATTTATCTGTGAACGCAAACAATATTGCATCCCCAGTCTCCGTATTCATCAAATTCATATATCGCTACTCCTCGTCAGTACACTGAACCTTCTGTAAATATTGCTTCTATATCTACGAGTAACACATATTTAGTAGAATCCCCAGGAGTGTATCAACGTTTGTACCCAAACACATCTGCTACAAGTGACGAAACACAGGTGGCTACATCTATACAAGCACTGTTAAACCAAAATTTTGATCAATAAAGTATCTTAGTAAAACAGTTTTACCTTATTGTAACAGCAAGCATTTCTTTCGGAGGTATGCATTTTCTCATTTTTGTGTCTTGACGTAATATGGCATCATTTATATGGTGAAGTATATAATCAAATGTTGCTATAGACATACGAAAGTAGTTGAAAAAATTATTTTCGTGCTCCCGTAGCTTATCAAAGAGCACGTAAAATGCTCCATCAACATATCTCTCACGTAGTGGGTGAATCCAACAATTCTTTCTCCGCCTTCTTCTTAAGTATAGTAAAATAGCTAGCAGTTGTTGTTGATTGAAGACAGGACACATAATTGCGTGCGTACTCGACAAATGAACTTTACAAAATGTGACAGTCGTGTTGTGTTGGAGTCGTGCTGGTGTAAAAGGGATGGACAACACGACATCAACACAACTTTTAATATTGTGTTGATGTCGTGTTGGTTTGGCGTAGTGAGAAAACGGCCTTTTACCCACAGCACGGAAACGCCGTGCCGGCAGCGTCTACAAAGAATAAAATTTGTGGTGTCAAAAGTGCGTTGAGCGCACAACTTCCGTCACGGACCACCTTCAAATCTGTCGGTAGACACGCTTGGTTTGTAAATAAAGTGTTGACTATGCCGCCTCTAGCAGCGGCCGCCGAGGCGACCGACTCCGTGCTCTGTACACTTACAAAATCATTATAGGATTGATGGGATACATACTTAAAATACAGTATGTTTATCTCACGAAGCGACGCGTGCTTCACTTGCGGTTACCAAGTGTACAAACACGCTGTGAATGTGTGTGTAAGCGCTGGAGCTCTCGGTACCGTCGGAAGTGTGTGTGGGTGTGGGTTCGTGTGTGTGTTACGTGCTGACGGTAGGTACTCGTCTTCACGCACACATTCACAGCGGGTTTGTACACTTGGTTACCTACCAAATGTAAAGTGCGCGTCGGTTCGTGAGATTAAAATATTATACTCGTATACTGACTTTGTGTCGGCACAGCTTTAATTATTGTTGCCAAGCTGAATCGATAATTCCTTACTTACCTACTTTTGCAAAAAAAAATACACGTTATGAAGATTAGAAAGATAATGAACACAGAATCGCAGACTACGCGTGTAACCTAGACCAAAAATGGCAGCTACGAATCTGCGATCGACCTTTTTTTGTCATTTTGACATTTTAGTCATGTTATAGGTATCATTTTATTCTAGCAAATTAAAAATCAGAGTTCACCCTATTGGGTCTTTCGGGTGACCCAATAAGGGTGAATTCGACCAAACTTTTATTCATATTACTAGCTTCCGCCCGCGACTTCGTCCGCGTGAAATTTTTTTTTTCTCCCAACCCACCCCGTCGCATCGTGTCGCCCGTGCTGTTACTTCGATTTTGCTTAGCGCTCGTTCTTACTTTTTTTCTTTTTGCTCGGCTTCTAAGGGTGTTAGCGTAATATTACATACTTGAAGCCTTCCTCAAGAATTGGACCATAAAATGAAAAACGAATTTTTGAAATCGGACTGGTAGTGACAGAGATTAGCGCGATCAAACAGTCAATAAAAAATAAAATGTGTCGGTAACTAATAGACTAAGCGCATTTTTCTTACTTTAATCATTTTTGTACCCGTCGTAATTTCTAAACTAAACGTCAGATTCGGATAATTTAAAAAGGAATTTACATGTACTTAATCAACCTTGATTATGAAAATATTTATTTGGATAAGGATTGATTTGACCATGTTTATGACCTTCGCAAATAATGCATTATTTTATAACAAATTTAATTACCATTCAAAAAGTTATAGTGAGCTAACCTTAAAAGATACATATAAATATGCTATCGCGGACTTTTTTTAGAACTTTTTAAGAGGAACATTTCCGCCATACATGATTTTTGCGTAACTTTAACCGTTTACGCAGCGAACGCAACGGAAGCTCTCAAAAGGAATAGATTTTCCCCGTTTTTGCAACATATTTCATTGATGCTCCGCTCCTATTGCTCGTGGCATGATGGTATATAGCCAATTCAATTCAAACCAGTAGTTCCTGAGATTAGCGCGTTCAACCAAACAAACAAACAAACTCTTCCTCTTTATAATATTATAAGTAGATATAGATAAGCCATAACCTCAGTATAAATTTTGAATTTTTGACAGTTACTCCATACAAAAACTGTCAGATGTCAATTTTATTCCACAGATAAAAGCTATCTGAATTTGGTAAAATCAGCCCTTAGTTAAGGATATTACCTAAAAACTTTGCCTACTAGGTACTTATTTATGTTGCCTTATCTTTTTATGAACATTCTCTAACCAAAAGATAAGAGGGAGGAAAAAGAAGCAGAAAAACACTTATTCACAGTAACTGCGAAGTTCTTTACTTTAAAACGAAATATATTGGACCCGCAATAGTATTTTACACATAATGGAGCTGTGAGATATTAGGTATTCAATTATAGTAAACAATAGGCTTAATAAAGATCTACTATGAGCAGTTGGACATATAAACAGCACAGACCTTTACATAAAATAGCTGATAGAAGAAAAGCATAAAAAATAAAAATGCTTTCAAAACTCCGTAATGCCGCTCCTAACATAAAGTATTTTTTAAAGACCAGTATTACGCAGAGAGGGTGGAGGTATGGTGTGGTGGGGAATGGGAGGGCATGGCCCACCCCAGTCCTGTGGTAAGGATTCCCGTACAAACTAGCACCCCCAAGGATCAGGGACTAACTACTAGGCATAGACAAATCTATATTGTGGAACTTGGCTCGAAATATGTTTTTGTGTTTAAAATAAACCCTAATTAAAAAACCGGCCAAGTGCGTGTCGGACCAATCGGTTGGGTAAGCAGAAGTACAGGCCTGACGCTGTATTTTAGGTTACCTATATATACTTACACACAATTTTTATTAGAGCTTTTTTTTATCTCAATCTACTCACATGTTACTGAATAATGATACTGTAGTTGATAATTACTTAAATGGGCCCAGTATTTTAGTTTTATGGAATTAACTACAAACTGAATACCTAAAATGTAGCACTTCTAATGTCAATCACCAACGTAAAATAGGTTCCATTAAATAACCACTGCAAAATGCGTTTCATTGCTAACCACTGAGAAATAAGTGCTATTAATAACCACTTCAAAATGAGTTTTACTAATGAGAATAACCATTGGACAATGGTGATTATTCCATGCGCGCAGTTATCGCCTATATTTTATTGAATAAATTATGATTTATTCTGAAAATGAATTCAGTAAGTAATAAAAAGACAACGCGGCTGTGAACAATGAGCTAAAATTATGCAAAAACCATTTAGGTAGGTACATCTGAATTGGAAAAGGTAAAACCAGTTTTTAAGCTGATGAAGTTTGCGCTCTTCCTGTAAAGAGCCAGTAGGTATTCAGACTTGTGACATGACAGCCTGGCATAACTTAATTAATAGGTCACGGGCTCCCGGCATTATAATTCCACCACATCGACGTATAAAAACTATTGCATTAAATCAGGAGCTAGACCACCACCTCTTAAAGCAGTATTATTGTAATCTTACTTCAGTGTGGGAAAGAGATGGAGCTACACGTCCTGTATAGCTCCATCTCTTTCTCACATTTAAGTAACATTAAAATAATACTGCTTTAAGAGGTGGTGGTTGGCCCCCAGTATTGGTTGTACAAACGTCAAAGTGAACGCGTCACCCTATTTGTTTCATTACTATATCGATGCGTAACAGCCTGAAAGCCGTTTCTAACCGACATATCGAGCCTTTTCATAAAAAACATCCTAAGCGCCAAAAATCACAAAACTATTTTTTCTTTGTAACCTCTTAATTAGACAGTTTTACATCTTGTCACGATTACCTACTCTTAAATTTTATTTTAAATTTACACGACTTAATTGTTGTAAGAAATTGTCATCGTAAATGACAACATCGTTAATTAGGAAAGAAAAAACCCTTTCCTGTAAAATGTGCAAATTGTCGCTTATGATGTTCTACCTGAAAAGGCTCGATATTATATAATTATAACATTACTAGCTGTGCCCCGCGACTTCGTTCGCGTGGAAGTCGTAAGATACACAATACACTAAAATAACAGCCATATTTTAATAAAACTCCCTCGTCGCCCGATCCGCCATTAATACCTTTTTTACTTAGCGTTCTTACTGACTTTTTTCTTTTTGCTCGGCTCCTCGTAGCGTGATGTTAAATAGCCTATAACCATCCTCAAGCGTTGGGCTACCAAAAGCAAAGAGACTTTTTCAAATTCGACTTTTTGTTCACAATTTCATGGGGTTATTTTTTGCGCGGAACCCTAATTCTTTTTCTAAAATAAAAGTAGCTTATGTTACTCCTCACCACACAACATACATCAAATAATATCTGCCAGTGAATTTCCCGTCAAAATCGGTCCAGCCGTTTCGGAGATACAAACAGACAGATAGACAGACAACGGTTTTAAAAATTGTTTTTTTGTTATAAGTGCCGTATACAGGGTGTGGCGTAAATAGTGGTCCAACGTTGAGCGGTCGATACACCGTATACTCAGCTATCACACCACAATTTGAAACTTTTTTTCCATAGATCTCAGAATAAAATATTTTTCTATTCTATTTTGAAAAATTTACAACTTGCTTTACTAATGTGGCTGTAATTTCTAAAAAAATATATTATTTTACCATATTTTTTTCTGTTTATAACTGTGGAATACATGTGCTATCATATGCAAGTAATTTTGTAAATGTAATTTTATAGGTAATAAAGAAAAATGTGTTTATTTCAAAATGTAACTCAAATGTCTAGAAAATTGTGTGACTTGGGGTGCGAATGGTGTAAAAAAAATGTGCCACACTGTCGGTGCCCATTATTTTAAAAACTTGTTCAATTACTGCAGATTCTAAAATAGTACAATAATAACCGACTCCTTAATTTAAACAAAAGTTGTAGTCATTTCTATTCAATAAGAGCTGAATTGTACAGCCCAATTAGTAAAGCAAGTTGGACATTTTTCAAACAAGAATAGAAAAATATTTTATTCTGAGATCTATGGAAAAAAAGTTTCAAATTGTGGTATGTGATAGCTGAGTATACGGTGTATCGACCGCTTAACGTTAGACCACTATTTACGCCACACCCTGTATATTTGCATATGCATCTATTAAAAACTGTTATTTTGACATTATAAACAGACACTTCAATTTTATTTATTTGTATAGATATATAAATAAAAGCTGACACGTTTGTTAATGGTTAATGGCTTTTATGAAATTTGAAGAAGAAGAATAGAATAGAATAACGTTATTGTCTCCAGTATTACAGCTATTATACACAAAACTATAATACCGGAAGCAAAGCAATTGCCGGAGCAATTTGGCGAATAAATGGAATATAAATATTTGTACACCATAAATTATGTTGTGGTAGAATGTATGGAACTTAAAAAATACTTATTAACTTCATACCATGTAAAACTACATTCTTGAAAGTAAATAAATTCTGATCCCGTCACAGCGTGTCGCAATAATGAAGGTAGTGAAAAATCTCAAACAGAAAAAGTTGTGGAAATTAATGTTTAGCATTCTGTAATTAAACACAGACATTGAATTTTCTGTGGCCGGATCTATGATAGAAAGTAGGTACCCAATTATTATTGTGTTATAGTTAATATTGGGCTTCCCTTCGTTCAATAAATAGCCTTCCTCGATAAATAGGCTGGCTATCCAACACAAAGAATTTTTCAATTCGAACCAGTAGTTCCTGAGATTAGCGCGTTCAACCAAACAAACAAACAAACTCTTCAGCTTTATAATAAGTATAAGTAGGTATATCTATATATATTTCTTGTTCCCCTGACCAACCCTGTCGCGTCGCATCGCCTGCCCGCGCTGTTACTTCGTTTTCGCTTAGCGCTCGTTCTTACCCTTTTTTTGTTTTTGCTCGGCTTCTAAGGGCCCTAGCGTAATGATACACACCCTATAGTCTTCCTCAAGAATTGGACTTTATAATGCAAAAAGAATTTTTCAAATCCGACTGGTAGTGATAGAGATTAGCGCGTTCAATCAGTCAATAAAAAACAAAATGTGTCGGTAACTAATAGACTAAAGCGAATTTTTCTTACTTTTGCGCAAGCGCATTTTTATACCCGTCGTAATTGCTAAACGAAAGGTCCGAATTGAATAATTCAAAAAGGAATTTACCTACATGTACTTAATCAACCTTGATGATGAAACTATTTATTTGGATAAGGATTAATATCATGTTTATGAAAACACCTTCGAAAATAATGCATTATTTTATAACATAACAAATTTGATTACCATTAAAAATGTTATAGTGAGCCAACCTATTTAGATAGACATAATATGCTATCGCGGACTTTTCTTTGGAACTTTGTAAGAGGAACAATCCCGTCATACATGATTTTTGCGTTACTTTAACCGTTTACGCAGCACACGCAACGGAAGCTCTCAAAAGGAATAAATTTTTCCCGTTTTTGCAACATATTCATTGATGCTCCGCTCCTATTGGCCCTAGCGTGATGTTATATAGCCTATAGCCTTCCTCGATAAATGGACTATCCAACACTAAAAAAAATTTTCAATTCGAACCAGTAGTTCCTGAGATTAGCGCGTTCAACCAAACAAACAAACTCTTCCTCTTTATACGAGTAGTAAGTCGATTTCACAAAAAATGTCGCTTTTTTGTCTGTTAGGCATCGTAGGTACCTATATTATTATTTATTACGCTTGAACTCATAATAACCCCATACAAGGTCCCTCCCGTGAGTCCTCGCATGGGTACCTACACACACAGCACACAGTCTCACACACGAAAACATACACGACACAAACACACACATTAACTCGGGGTTCGGGTTCGGAATCACAGATTTTAAAAAAAGAGTTTCAACAGAGAGTTCAGACTTCACCAGCGTGCTAGCTTCTTGTTTTAGTTGGTATTGTAGTAATGTTATAAGTACCTAGGTAATAAATGTATGTACAAGTACAGCGAGGCAATTAAATAACACACAGTAGGAATCGGGTTCATTTTGACAGTTCAAGAACATTCATTGCGTTATTTACGTTATTGAGCGGGCAAAATTTTCGGACATAAAAACCAATGGATTAGCAATTTTCTTCAAAATCATTCAGATTGTGATTGATAGTGTGTTACGCAATTAGGGTGCAGGTATAGGTTATCAATTTACAAATTGAGATCCAGATTTTTTAGGAAAAAAGTCATGCAAATTTAGAGGACGTGTCCTAGCTAATTCCGGTCCGAAATACATAATATTTAGGAGCAAATTTTTTTCAACCGAGGTCAAATAAGTACTTATGGTGGGCAAATTATTCTTCTGTTATGTAGGTAGATGTAGATTCCCAAGCACTTATTAAATGAGTAGGTAGGTACCTTTTCCTTAGGTATATGCTAGGTCAAGTCATGATTATCTCCCCATTTATCTGTAGATAACAGTGCGAGTATAATTAATACACCTACAGTCTGGTACAGTCGGCCGCACGTCGCGGTGGTAACACTTTGACCTTCGACTTTGAATGTGAGGCCAGCTTATACTGGTTTTGTTACCACTGACATGTGGTCTACTGTACCCACTACTATAAGGGCACGTACATAGCGATCCGTTGTGCAGGTCCGTTATTTGAGGGCGTATGTAGTTGTATGAGCTAGTTCACACATGGCAGTATTCCGGATTCAGTAAAAAAACCCACACATAACGGAAATACTGATCCGTTTTATCTGATCGAAACCGCGCGAGGCTTGGCACGGGGGTGCGCGGGGTGTAGTGTACTACGCGGGGTGCGGTGTGCTACACACAGGTGCCATTTGCCGGTTTCATTCACTGGACTACACGTGGTCACGTGCCCAGTGCGCTCCCAATCATGGCAAGCAAGGCGTTTGAAAACTACATTGACGAAGAAATTTTGATAAATTGTGTTGAAAGTATTTTTTTATTTTTTTTATTTGAGATAGGTTTGCTCTTGACTCTAGTCTAGGTCAGAGATGACAGAGACAAAGTCGACAATGGAGCGAGCTTACCCAGAAGAACCCTGTTCACTCTCACTTTGAAGAGATCGGGATGTATGCGTTCGGAAACACAGACGCAGGCAGAGAGTTCCACTCCTTTGCTGTGCGCATCACAAAATACATTTGGAAACGCTTAGTGCGAATTGGTAGAATAGCAACTAGGTAGGGATGGTAACCTGCAGTGCGTCTAGATGTCCGATGGTAGAAGGGGGCAGGCGGAATGAGGTCGTGGAGTTCTCGAGAACACTCACCGAAGTACAATCTGTAGAAGACCGACAAGCAGGCAACCTTGCGGCGATGAGCCAAGCTGTGAAGCTTGGCATCCACCAGTCTTACGTCACCAATGAGCCTTTTAGCTCTGTGTTCCACCGAATCAAGCGCGGCAAGTTGGTATTTAGCTGAGCCATCCCAAAAGTGGCTGCAATACTCCATGCAGGATCGGACTTGCGCTTTGTAGAGAGTTAAAAGCTGTCCAGGCGTAAAGTAGCGCTTCACCCTATTTAGGATGCCCAGTTTCTTAGCCGCAGTTTGGGCTTTGTACTCGATGGTGGCTCCGAAGTTGAGACATGATGTCAACTCCATGCCTAGGAGCTCGAGCCGATCAGTTACAGGAACAGATGTACCCCGAAAAGTAGGAGTTTGATCGAAACGACTCCTTTTAGCGGTAAAAAGACACGCCTGTGTTTTTGTGGCGTTAAAAGAGACCAGATTATCATCACCCTACTGGGAAACAAGGCTTAAGGTCAAATCTGTCCGCTCTACCATGGCCTCTGTTAAGGAACGAACTTCGGCCCCACTGGTTTTTACCCTGGACAAGTATCTCTCTGAAACCGTACTGTCATCAGCGTATTTGGTGTGGTGGTTATATTTGGTGTTGAAGTAAAGTTAGGTCGGCATAATCGGTCCTGTGAATATTACTTCCAGTAGCGTCAGATCCGTTAAAATCTGTCCTGTAAATGCTGTGTGAATATTACCTGCAGTAACGACGGATCCGTTAAAAAGGATCTTGTAAAGCGGATGTTCTATGTGTATACGCCCTAAGTACGCGTCAAACTTTATGGAGGCTCTGAAGTGCGTTACTCGTTGCGCAGTACCGCACCTCTGACACATTATGAATTTGTTACTGCGCAGAGACTCGCCTCATGTTCCGAGCCGCCATAAAGTTTGGAACGGGCCGTACCCACTAGTAAATTCAATTAGTTTTACAAAATAAGTATTGGAGTTTTTACCAGCCTATTAGCTACAGTGGTACCTACCTAGGCTATCTACAAATACTTATCTATTTTTAAATAACAGGGTCTCTCTTAATGGTAAGCGATATCGCGGCAGGCCCAGACGGAGCTGACAGGATGAGCTGGACTCCTTCAACAAGAACTGGTCCTTAGCAGCTTTAAACAGAGAGAAGTGGAAAGAGAGTAGAGAGGCCTTTGCCCTGCAGTGGGACCTCACAGGCTTTTAATAATAATAGTCCCCACCGCCGTATCTCTACGTTGACGTCGTGGTAGGGCTTGCGCGCACTTGAACTCTGGGTCTGTGCCTGTAGAATTTACTTTGCCAAAACGGGTCTACGGTGAGGAGCCAGACCAAGAGAGATACAGAAACCCGCAGGGCAGCATGTAGCGAGCTGTTGGGCAGACCCCACGGACCCTATCTCCCGGGAGAAGTCTTGTCCCTCATCTCTGGCTTGCCTTTATTGACCGGCCATAGCGAACCCTGAAGAGGAACAGAGCTCCCACCTCATTCTTGCCTTTATTGGCCGGCTTGAGTGGAGATTCGCAAGAGCAAACGTGCTCGGAGGAGTGAGTAAGCTGTATTTTCGAGGGTGCTGAAGCCGATAGTAAAGTCAAAATGAAAATCCAAGATGGTGGATGTGAAAATTTTCAAGTTTTTCAGTTTTCGAGGGTGTGAAATTGGGTGGAAGTGAGAAATCAGAAAATTTTCGCAGCAGCCATCTTGGATTTTCATTTTGACTTTACTATCGGCCTTAGCACCCTCGAAAACCATGAAAACAACACCCATGATGAAACATTTGAAAACAAAGCCGCCATCTTGGATTTTTATTTTGACTTTACTATCGGCTTTAGCACCCTCGAAAACCATGAAAATAACACCCATAATGAAAAATTTGAACATTTTCACGGCCGCCATCTTGGATTTTCATTTTGACTTTACTATCGGTTTTAGCACCCGCGAAAACCATGAAAACGACACCCATGATGAAAAATTTGAAAATGTTCTCGGCCGCCATCTTGGATTTTCATTTTGACTTTACTATCGGTTTCAGCACCCTTGAAAACCTTGAAAATGACACCCACGAAGGAAAATTTTAAAATTTTCTCTGTTGATAGAGAGAGAGAGAGTGTGTGAAAGTGTGAATTTCAAAGAAGAACGCGCTTGAACGCGCTTTTTCGTTAGTGACGAGATCTGCCAAGCCGCGTTAATAGGTAATAGGTAATACGGGCTGGTGTCCGCAACTCCACGACAATGCGCGTATTTTGCGTGATGGGTGGGAAAATCAATTATTCGATCCACCCCAGCTCCTCAAGGAAGGCCAGCAACGCCTTGGTGTTACTGACAATCTCACATAGGGTACCTGGGTTACCGAAGTACTTTGCCCTGTATGTGGCGAGCACTGGGCAGTTTAGTAGCACATGAGCTGCTGTCTCGTTGTCCTCCATGCAGGCCCTGCACAGCGGACTGTCTGTGACTCCTATGACAAAGAGGTGTTTATTAAATGACCCGTGGCCAGTTATGGCTGCTGTAACTATACGCAGCTGCTGTTTATTTAGCCGGAGAAGCCGCTTCGTGAGGCGGCCATCACTTGCAGGGACTGCTTCCTTGCCCTGCATACACTCACCCTGCTCTGACCATTGCTTGTGGTGTTGCTCGCTGGTGCGTTTCCTTACCAGAGTGCGTATGTACCCGAAGGGGAGTGGCACGATGGGTTCAGGTCCCACTGGTGCCATGCTCGACCCCCTCCTGGCGGCAAGTTCGTCGGCTGCGTCGTTTCCTAACGAACCGCTGTGTCCCTTGATCCACTGAATGGTTATGTTATTATGGCTACCCACCTGGTTAAGGCACTGGTGGCACTCGTATATTAGCCCAGAATCAACTGTGTGACTGTTTAGCGCTTGCAGGACAGCCATGCTGTCTGAGAGTATACGGATCGAGTGGTCCTTAACTTCCCTGGCCATGATGGCTGCAGCCGCCAAAGAAACACCCATGCATTCGGCCTGGAACACTGTGTTATGGACACCCAATGGTGTGGCTATGTGCATGTTGAAGTCCTCCGAGAAGATTCCAGCACCTGTACCACTACCTGTTTTGGATCCATCCGTAAAGATGCGCAGCTCCGCGGGGCACAAACCCTCACATCGGTGCCAAGCCGCGTTAAAGAACTTCGTTCCAATGAGTTGACCTACGGTCTGTGACACATAAGATTGCCACCGGCGTCAAACCTTTACAGGGGGCCAACCACCACCTCTTAAAGCAGTATTATTTTAATGTTACTTCAGTGTGAGAAAGAAATGGAGCTATGCAGGACGTCTAGATCCATCTCTTTCCCACACTGAAGTAAGATTACAATAAAACTGCTTTAAGAGGTGGTGGTCTAGCTCCTGTACCTACATAAAGTGATAAAGCAAAACTCATACAAAATATTGACTAAAAAAATGTAAAAGCCAATTAATTAACACATCACTTTAGCAACAAAACATTAAACTTCAATTTGAGTAGGTATGACAATTCGGATTAAGTAAAGGGTCTTTCAACAAGGACGGGTCGATGTTAAAATTGAATAAAACAAGATGTGTGTGAGATATTAACGAAATTTATTTTTTATCCCATTTATGCCATTAGGGATGGAATATGACATCGTTCAAATGTCCGCCGCGGCTTCGTATGGTGGCACGAATCCGAGAGGTCCAATTTTTAATGACTCTGCTGCATAGATCCGGCTGAATCCGAGCGATGGCCTGCGTTATGTTGGCTTTCAGGGCAACGGTCGAATGTGGTTTATTGGCATAGACCTGCGACTTCAGAAAACCCCACAAGAAAAAGTCTAGCGGAGTCAAATCACACGATCTTGGTGGCCAATTCACGTCACCTCTGCGAGAGATAACTCTACCCTCAAACCGTTCATGCAGAATGTCGATTGTGTCGTTGAGGTCTGCGAAAGGCCGAGTTCTTGAGCACGGCGAGAAATCGACTGCCTCGGAGTCTCCTGAACACTCTCACGTACAGCGGTGATGTTCTCGGCCGATCTGGCGTTCCTTTGACGTAAAGGTGTTGGTTGGTTGTTTACCGAACCGGTCGTCTCAAATTTAGTCACCAATCGTTGGAGAGTGGACTTTGAAGGGCCACCGCGTCTGCCGTAAAATGGGCGCAATGCGCGCAACGTTTGCACTAACAAACACTCATTTTGATAATAAAGTTTTATCATTTGCACATGCTGCTCAACCGTGTAACTTGCCATGGTGATTTGGCATCACTGACTGCATAACATACAACAGATTTTACAGATCCCACCAAAATAGTATGGCTGCCACAGACTGTCAACATCGACCCGTCCCTATTGGAAAACCCTATACATGTGAAACACGAAACGGCGTACTCTTCGTTTCCGTCCCTTTTTGGCAGTTGTTTATGTAATGCGTATTGAAGGGACTAGCGACGTTGTCCTTGGGGCTTGTCGCCAAAAAAGGACGAGAAGGTTAGATTGTGTTATTTAGATGGGCTGAGGGCTCCCGAGCCCCAAACTCCCAACAAAACCCACCCATCCCATCTCCACTTTTTGTTCATATCTACTTACAGAATATCTGTCACGAGTTGCTCTGTGTGCGATATTTTTATATTCTCCTTTTTTCTGTTTCTTCTATTCGTATACATACAGTACAGTAGGCCGCACGTTAGTGGTAACAAAACTTGTGGATATAAACTGCACCCTAATTGCGTAACACACTTTCAATCACAATCCGAATGATTTTGAAGGATATTGCTAATCCATTGCTTCATATGTTCGAAAAAAATGTCAACAACGTAAATAACGCAATGAATGTTGTGAACTGTCAAAATGAAAGCCATTGTTATTGTAAGTATGTTGACGCAATTACTCCGCTGGCCTTAAATTAAAACTCCGTACCACACTAGGTCAGGTCTAGGTCAAAGCGTTACCACTGGTGTGTGGTCGACTGTACATACAATTTTGTCCATTTGCATTTAATAAACTAATTGTACTTATAGTAGGTACCTACAGAGTACCATATCCAACAAAAGTTAATGACTTCTGTTAAATATAGGAAGGTAACCTACGGGAGCATGTAGGTACCCCACCTATCACAAGTCAGAAGCACAACACAACAAACTACGACATGTGCAATGCAAACCATGATAAACCCGAAACGTTTAAAAGAAAGAAAGAAGAAATAATGTCCCCTAATAATATTCCCTACTTTCCAAGAACGCATGCGAAACGAAACGTAACCTGATTCATGACCGGTAGGTAGGTACCTAACCCTAAAACGCCAACTCGTAAATCAGTACGAGTTGTCGTACTTCATTAAGAATGTTACTTAAGTACGACAACTCGTACCGATTCACGAGGTCACGTCAGCGTTAGCAACACGTCAAGGTCAGGCTACATAGCAAAATACACTGATAAGCCCATTGAGGATAAGCCACATGATAAAGGCCTTAGGTAGGTAAAATAACAATCTAAAAAAAATATATTATGGGCTGCCAAGAAAGATTGACTGCTTTGCTAGAGTTTTATTATTATTACCTACATGCGAATTCACTGCGTCGATCTGGCATAAAACATCGCAATAATAATAGTATAATCGTTAAGTTAGAATAGCCTGCTTGTTAGAGAGAGATAGAATATTCGCTTTACTGCTCACGAACCGGTTTAAACCAGACTTTACCACCAGACTACTGTGCCGTGCGTGCAGAGTGAGTGGAGTGTACCTAGTTGCCGACCGATGCATGCGCCATGCGGTGGGAGGCCCGACAACGACGAACTACGAAACAAACCTTTTTTTCTTTTCTCGTATTGTTCGAGAATCGAAAAATTACATTCTTTTCCAGGCAATGTTTGAAAATTACTTTTGAATTACTTAACCTGTACTTATTTGAGACTGATGAAGTTTAAGAAAATAACGGTAGGTACCTACATGATAAAGATAATTAGCACAAACTGTGCAACATCAGCAGCATTGAAGAAGCAAGAAATCATAATTCAATTTGATTTATGTTTCGGTTGTTCGATCAATCTATGTAATCGCGGAGCATAGCGGAGCAAAGCGCATTATGCTTCGGCTTAGCCCACTTGGCTCAATTATACATTCTGTGACTCAACGTTTCGGCTCAATCCGTAACCAGTATTATTATTACTTTCGACGTAGCGTTCTGCGTTGTTTGCCACTCGAGCCACGAACACGACCCGAGCGAGCGAGCGAGGTCATTACGGACAAAATGGGGGCGAACCATTCCGATAATATACACCACTATGTTGCCCGGAGAGTTATTTGTCGTCGCTTACGAACCGAGCAACAGAGACAGATATATCGACTGTGATCCCCACCTACCTTGTTAGACAGAGATAGGACACGCTACTGCCGACAACCGCTAGGAATTTGCCAGCCGACCAATACTGGCAGTCCGCCATACTGGCATTGGCAACCGCGTCTCTCCGCGTCTGCCCAAGACTTTGCCTGTGAGTGAAAGGAACAGAGTTTTGGTCTGCCTCGGCGTCGGCAAACTGAGAGTGCGTTTCGAATTTTCGATCGAAAGGCGTAGGTCAGCCACTTTGCTCAGCTAATTTAACCTGAACATAGTATAATTTACATAATTGGTTTACATTCATTGTAAACTTAACCTGTTTGACGCAAGATGTCAGAGATAAACGCAGTGGCTACGGTTATCCATCCGGGTTATCGGTACATTTGATTGACTTTTTTGACAGCGCTCGTTTATTTGGCCGGCCATTTTGTATTTTCCTGCATGCGAAGATTGCAGAGTGACAGAAGTTCGTGGAAAATAAATTATTTGCATTTTCCCAGTGTTTGTGAATTTGTAATAGTTTTCTCAAGGTTATCTTAAAACACAGTGAAAACCGGGAAAGTGGTCGAATATGTTGTTGTTTCCGTTGCGGCTTGAAGACTGTTAAAATTGGATTGTACAGTAACGTGCAGGATTGTGCCGGATTTAAGTGTTGATTGTGTGGTTATAACCAAAATAAACCGATGTACGTGTAAGAATCGGCTACAATTTCATCAAAAACTAGATTATGATCGTGAGTATTTACTTCTTTAGTTTTGCGGCATGAATCTCTTGTCTACTTACAATGTTTTGAGTTGTTTCTTGTTTTCATCAATGTGTTATGTGTATGAAGTTGAGAAAGATTAATTTGAACTTGAGAATGTTTATTAATAACCAACTTTGAATTTTGACTCGAGTTATTAACTTAAATTGTACTTGCCTACCTAATTATGATTTAATTCTTCTAATTTGGTATTGTAAGTACTTGCACATTTCAACTTATCAAAATCAACCTCAACTACAAACAAAACAACTTTATTTCACAAAGCTTATCAGTTTAATTGTTCAGAAATTATAATGTTTTGATACTAGTGTGTGATTGATATTTCTTGTGTTTACATACTAACAAAACCTATCTGTGAATGAGTTTATAACATTATTTATTTCCATAAAACGAACAATAAGCAATCCAAAATTCCAACACTGAGTAACAACAGCAAACGAGTTAACTAAAAGAGTTTCCAACCTAGGCTGTATGATGACTTACCTTGTGCAAATGTTCACCCAAAAACATTTGATAACAGTTGTTACCATAAATGATGAAAAATAAGCACTAAATGCTAAATTATTGTTGTCCAAAGAGGATACATAAGGATGATATTATAACTTGTTCACAGGTATCGTAGATGATGGCTACTAAGCATGAGCCTGATAATTCCTCACCACCTACGAACAATGAAACAGGTTGGTTTTTAAGGTTTTGTGTTTTATTTTAAGGAAGCACTGTACTTTATAACCCATCCATTTTTTATAGTAGCTATTTTTTTTTGGTGGAATATTCCCTTTTTACTGTATTTTTGAAATCCTGAAAACTATCAAAACCATAGGAGCAGAGAAAAAAAACTTCATATAGCAGGTCTAAATTGGGTTTCTAAACAATAATAACGTTAATGACATTTTCAAGGTCAAGGTCAACACCCCAAAAGTCAAGGTCATCATCCCAAACATCAAGGTCAAACCAAAATATACTCAAATCTTGGAATATTACCTTGTGACGAGCTCTGAGGTCAAGGACATTTTCAAGGTCAATGACAGACTTCGTAAGACGTGGTCGACGGGCTCCTATTTCTGGGTGGTTTAAAACAATAACCACGAAGGAAGCTTCTAACCTAATCTGTCTGAGTTGGGAACCCCAAGTCCCGAGCTTGCTTCACTCACTCTTGCATCCTAAGTTCTCATTGCCTTTTTACTAATTCAAGATGTTTATTTTTATTGGTGTGGTGTGTAGTGTAATAGTTAACCTTTTATCATAAAAAAGATTACAAAAATAATTAATGACTCGCAGCCTCAATCTGTGGTGCAACGCGCACAAGCGGCTCACTAGATTCCAACACTTAGCCGACGTTAGCACAGACGTAAAAATAACGCGGCGGGATTTTATCGCGCACTGGATTTTCAACTTTCGGTGTTGAACCGAGCATTGAGAATCCAATGTGCGATAAAATCCCGCCGCGTTATTTTTACGTACGTGCGTACGTCAGCGAGGTGCACTTAACACCTCGGGATCGGGAGATGACTCAGAAGAACACAAAGACAGGGACTTCGGGGTCGCCATGGTATCGATCAATCGTAGCTTTGCAAACCATACGTTAAACGCTCTCGACTGTGAGTACACACGATGAGTGACATGACAACTGTCAAACGTTGCGTTGGCGCCATTTACATTCGATTACGTTTCGTTACCTACAATCTTATATGTAGGAGTCCAAATTAAACTTTGTTATTTAAAACAGTTTTCTTTTAAATTAAGCTTCATAATCATAATTGAGTTTATTACGGTAGCAGTGAAAAATGAATTAAAGTTAAAAACAATATTTATACTAAAAACTACGCTGACACTTTGAACGGAATAACCAAGGAGTGAAATTCGTTCATTATCTGTGGTAAAATGTCAATCTTATTTCTTATAAGTTTTTTAAACTTTACTATTTTTTCGAAAACTATGCATTTGCTGGCTGTATCATTTTGTAAAAGTGTTCTACATGAAGACATCTATACGCAAAAAAAGTTTGAAGCTTCTCACGCGCGGGTTATAAAGTACAGTGAAGCCTATTTTAATCCCTTTTCTTTTAATTTTATAGTGCGCTTTCAAACACAAAACATTTATTTCAATTATTCTTTGTTTTAGAGATATGTACCTAGAGTATGTGATGCTAGTAACAATGCTTATCATTTTCGCCTTACTTCCAAAGTTGCCTTCGACTTTTAGAGTATTCACTTCATTAGACTTTTAGAGTATTTTAGGTAAGTGAGGACTGTCCCAACTTGGAATTAAAAGCAGCACTTACAGAGTGGGTTTTTAAGACGGGGCAGAAAGGCTTGGGAAAAGTCTTTTGCTATTTGTGGCTTATTTGGGATCTCCAACAAATATTAAAAAAAAAGGTTCTTTTCGATAAAAAAGGTTCTTTTACGCGTGCTCCTTCAAATACAGGAAACCACAGCATGCACATATAACTAGGTGTAAACAGGATAAAAATAAAAATAGAGAAAATAAATTAGGAAAATTAAGAAAAAATAGCAATAATAATTAACATGTCAAGATTGAGCATTCGTATTACAATTGTTTAGTATAATAATAATTATTTCACATTTGTTGAATATTGGAGGGAAGAAACATAGTTAACATAATTATTTAGTTATTTTATGGTCTTTTTGTATTTTGAAATGGGGAGTGTTATGTCCGGTTACAACGCTTTGATAATTCATTATATTGCCTACAGAGTTTTGGGAGAGTGGCGAAATGTCCCAGATTAGTTTTAGATCCTGAGACGTAAATTAATTGTAGCTGCTTTTCCACGGCAGACGAGATGGCGTGTTCATATGCAGTTTGCCTAGTAGTTCGCTGAAGTCTATGACTCCATTGAATACTTTGTGCAGCAGTATCAGGTCTGCCATTATCCATCACCGGTATGCCTCTTTTCTAGTACTTTAACCATAGTTGATCTGACCATAGTCTTTTAATCCTACAAAAAAAAAAAAACATGAGAAATTGCGTTTTTCTAGCTGACTGTACTATCATTTACCAAAATCAGTTAGTAATTATTCAGAAAGTTAGGACAGTCTCCTAAGAACGTTTTCCTGTAGTTACAGGCAGCGGTAAAGGCCCTTACTGCCCCATCTCAAAAATCCACCCTATATTGCCATAATGCCTGACCAACAGTTTGGTGATAGATGTGACCACTGATTATTTTAATACTTCATTTTCATGACAACATTTTGCTTTTTTGAGTGCTGAAGAATTTAAATTTTGAACCAATTAGTTTCAATATTTTAAATTCTTCTTTAAATCTACCTACTCACATACATGTTCACTTTCAATAATGATTAATGATACATGTTTGTCACAAAGAACATTATAGTGTGTACTTGAGTGTATCAAATAATTTTAGTAAGTAGTTTCCTGTACTAAATACATTAGTTAAATGCATTAGTTAGTAGTTGAGTGCACTAAATATATTTTAGTTAGTAGTTGAGTGTACTAAATGCGTTTTAGTTAGTAGTTGAGTGTACTAAATGTGTTTTAGTTAGTAGCTGAGTGTACTAAATGTATTTTAATTAGTAGTCAAGTGCACTAAATGTATTTTAGTTTAGTAGTTGAGTGCACTAAATGTGTTTTAGTTGGTAGTTGATTGCACTAAATGTGTTTTAGCTAGTAGTTGAGTGCACTAAATGTATTTTAGTTAGTAGTCAAGTGCACTAAATGTATTTTAGTTTAGTAGTTGAGTGCACTAAATGTGTTTTAGTTGGTAGTTGATTGCACTAAATGTGTTTTAGCTAGTAGTTGAGTGCACTAAATGTATTTTAGTTAGTAGTCAAGTGTACTAAACGTATTTTAGTTTAGTAGTTGAGTGCACTAAATGTGTTTTAGTTGGTAGTTGAGTGCACTAAATGTATTGTAGTTAATACTTCAGGCCATTGGTAGATCATTCTGGAATGCATAAATAAGTTTATTTTATTACATTCGATGGCGTTTAATTATTGAATACAGATATGCGTCAGCAGTGAGTCGATGTTTCATTAATTAACACTTTTATTTTAATGCGTCAGACTCTTGTTAACCGATACTTGAATGCGTCATGATGTTGAAATTGATACTTAAAGGCGTCAGACGCTGGTTAATTGATGCTTAATGCGGCAGTCGATGTTCAATTCTGGAGTCTGGAGTCATGGCTTCAATTATTTTTTCTGTAACCCAGTTTATGCCAATATAGCATTGATTATTTATTTCTTTGATGTTTACAGACGATAGTTAATTGACTAATAATAACTCGTGAATGGTCATTCCACATTGTACTGGGATTGATCTATCATCACTGACGGGACTATTGTAGCCAATAAGCCTGATATTGTGGTGATAGATCGACGAGAGCGCCGTGCAATGATTGTTAATATCGCTGTTCCTCATGACGAGAATCTCGTGAAAGCTGAGAAAGATAAAAAAATCAAATATCTTGACTTAGCACACGATGTTGTCGATATGTGGGACGTGGACTCTGCAATCATTGTACCGATAATCGTTACGGTTAATGACCTAATAGCGGAGAGCCTCAACCAACAGAGAGCTCTCATTGCGCGGCTGGGTCAAGGGCTTAATCCAGAAAGTAGAACTCCTGGACACGGCACGCATAGTGAGGAGGTTCCTCTCTAGAGCCCTGACCACCGGCACCTTGGACCCTGTTCCTGATGCCGATGGGCTACAATTTTTTTAATTTTTTTAAATGTTTTTTTTTGTTTTTATAAAAAATATTTAGAAATTTAAATAATATGTATTACATAGAAAATAAAATAAAGGAGTATTGTTATACTCCTAGGTGTAATTTTAAACAGTGTTTACATCTTAAGGGGTAATTGTACTCATCATTATGAACAACTTTTACTATGGGACCAATCAGCTTTTCCCCACATTTATGTTCGCTTAACTCGTCAAAATGTAGGGAACACCTGATTTAATAAGTAATCTCTAAATGTTTAAAATAATTATTTTAATAAAGGGATAATTATTTTATGCTAAAATATTAATTACCGTGGTAGACATTCTTCTGTTATGGCTACGAATTTATCTGTCCTAAGCCTAACGTTTTTTCTTGTCAGTTATCTATTTTTAGCTTAATGTCATTACTAAAATGATTACTTCGAACATTCAGGAGTGATTATTTCAAACATTACAATAAGATGTAAGCTAGTTCAAAAAATATGGATGTCACGTGTAACTTTGAACGTTAATTAATATCTCGGAAACGTGACACTTCACGGGGTTTGGTCTTAGTATGTTTTCTGTTTGCATTGATGTCAGCTATCGATTTATATAGAACTCATGGCCATGCATGAGTTTCATTTTGGAAAAAAAATCAAAATGGCGGACAGTAGGTATGCCACGGACCTTCAAAGCCCTTTACGTTATTGACTCTACAAGTCCGTGGGTGCTACCTATGGTGGATCCCCCCCTGGCCCCTGCGCGGGTGTCCGACGAGGGGAGGCGGGTCCCGCACCCCCGTGACTGAGCACTTTTGTATAGAACTGCTAAGAAATTATAAAATTAAGAAATCGTCCAATAACGTCTTTCTTATTCACTATGTTAAGGGAAAGACACTTGATTCATGTATTCTTTATATTAGTCCTCACTTGCACTGCGGTTTATATTCACTCATACTGCACTAAACTAACTCAAAAGGTTTTACCCTTTTTAGTCTTCGCACTAGATCAGTGTTGTCAAGGAGTTGGATCGCCTCGACATTCACGTGATTATCAATTGATTCTTGAATATGTCAGACTATAGTTGTTTATACTTGCCGTACTTGATTGCGTCTGATGATAATTAATTGAACCTTGAATGTGTCAGACGATAGTTAATTGGTACTTGATTGCGTCAGACGATAGTTAATTAATACATGAATGTGTCAAACGACAGTTAATTGGTACTTGAATGTGTCAGACGATAGTTAATTGGTACTTGATTGCGTCAGACGATTATTAATTAATACTTGAATGTGTCAGATGATAGTTAATTGAACCTTGAATGTGGCAGACGATAGTTAATTGGAACTTGATTGCGTCAGACGATAGTTAAATACTTGAATGCGTCAGATGATAGTTAATTGATTCCTGAATATATCGGATGATAGGTAGTTAATTAGTAGGTACTTTATTTCGTCTGACGATGTTAAATTGGTAGTTGAATGCATAGACGATGTTTAATTGGTACTTGATTGCGTCAGACGATAGTTAATTGGTACTTGATTGCGTCACACGATTATTAATTAATACTTGAATGTGTCAGATGATAGTTAATTGAACCTTGAATGTGGCAGACGATAGTTAATTGGAACTTGATTGCGTCAGACGATAGTTAAATGCTTGAATGCGTCAGATGATAGTTAATTGATTCCTGAATATGTCGGATGATAGGTAGTTAATTAGTACTTTATTTCGTCTGACGATGTTAAATTGGTAGTTGAATGCATAGACGATGTTTAATTGGGACTTGAATATGTCAAACGATGGATAATTAAAACTATAATAAATTCATGTTATCTTATTTTGTTTTTGTAAAATTATTGAAATTCAACATGAACTTAAGTATTTTACTATCGAGCAAGAAGTACTTAAATAAAAAAATGTACTATGTAACGTATGTCACTTAAATGTTGATACATACACGTGCCAGCACTTTGGTGACAATAGACCTATCTTTAAATCATAAAATTAAGTATTTTTTTGCCTGTGTAGGTTAAACACTATCTCTATGAATTACAGATGCGCGTATCAGTTATTTTTATTTTACACGCGTTTGGCTAGACATGCGGCATTATATTATAAATTATAATAACTCATGTCAGACCGAGCATTTTAATTCTGTAACTTTTTTCGTGCATCACTCACAACTTTCTACGAATTTGCCACTTCTTATTATAAAAATATTTATGTTAGAAGCAAAACTGCATCGGGGTGTTCAAAACCTCAGCTCGGACCGGAAAATGTTGTAAGATCCCTAAAAAACGTACAGTGATTGACTGTTTCAGTTTAGAGTTTCATTCACCTTTATCTAGCACTAACCTAACCAACAGTACCCAGTTCAACGAAACTGATTCGCATTGATTGCCCGCGCAGAAATGAACGGTAAGACCGACATTGAATGATTCACTTTTATGTTTAGCCGATTCATTTTGGTTCATAATCAATGTTAGTTAATAATCATCATAGGCAGCCTTGTTCCACACACTGCTGAGTATAGTCCTCCTACCTTTTGTGCCACGCGTCCCTGGCCTGTGCGAGTCTCATCCAGGTCTTTCCCGAGATCTTCTGTAGATCGTCCACCCGCCTGGCTATTGGTCTGCCAACGCTCCTTCTACCGTTTCTTGGCAACCATTCCATTAGGGCTCTGCTCCACCTGCCACTACGAAGTCAATTTGATTGCTTCATCCACATTTACGTAGGGTGTTCTGAAAGTCTTGAGATCTAACTTAATTTTTCACAGTTTTTCAAAATAATTGCCACCACAATTAATACACTTCTGCATCCTTATAAACCAATCACTAAAAATGTATTTCCATTTCTGTTCAGGAATTTCCGCACATATATTGTCCCTGGCCGAAAGTAAAGCTTCTTCGTCCCGAAATCTTTGCCCTTTCAATTTACTTTTCACGACAGGAAACGATCCAAAGTCACATGGCCCCAAGTCTGGGCTGTAAGGCGGATGTTCAAGAAGTTTCAAGCCGGCATCTCGCAAAAATTGGCATGTAACGTCAGCACGATGTGCCGGAGCATTATCACGATGAAGATAACAGGTTGCAGAGTTGTGACTTTGGATGAAGCTTCTTGAATTCCTGAATAAGTTGAGGAAGGCAGACAGTGGTGTACCAAGCAGCGTTTACGGTCTTCTGCTCACGGAGAACTACTTGTTCAATAATTTCCCGAATAACGAAAAAACCTCGATCATTTTCTTTTTTATCGACTTGGATTTTTTTTACTTCAGTCGGAGTTTCTTCGCCTTCTATCACTCATATTTTATTTTGCTGCTTTGTGGGCACGTCGTAATAATAAAGTCACGTTTCATCGCCCTTGACGATTGAAATGATGTCTTTAGATTTTCAGTTCTCAAACTTTGCAATCATTTTTTTACACCATTTAACTCGCTGTTCCTTTTATTCATCGGTAAGTTTATGTGAAATCCAAAGAATACAAACTTTTCTATAACCTAAATTATGGTGAATAATTGAATGTAACGCTGCTGAGCCAATCTGCAGTAAGGATTCTATTTGCCGGTAGGTTATTCGCCGGTCAGTTTCAATTAAATTTTTAACTGCAGAAGTATTTTTTGTGGAGTAACTGCTTCCGCCGGTCGTCCTGAACGCGGGTCGTCTTCTAGGTTAAAACAGCCACGCTGAAACTGTTTGTACCATCTGTAGACGGTTGCACGAGAGGGACAGTCGTCACCAAGTATAGGCTTCATTTCTTCTAAACAGTTTTCTGGACTTAATCCACGTAAAAAGTTATAACGCAAAATTGCGCGATATTCGATAGTCGTCCACGAAGCCATTACTGACTATTATTATTATGCCATTATTGACTATGCCGCCGACAGAGAGGCAATAAATAATGTGACTAGAAATTACACAGAATTTTTTTCAAAAAAAAATATATCTTAGGTACTTACTTACTTGGGATATACATTTTTTTTGTATTTTTTTTTAGAACGGCCATAGGGTCTATTAAATGCTATCGCAAGGTTATCCATTAATTACCGGACACCCTGTATATGTGATATGTTCGGTGCAGAGTAATTGCTTGCATAAAGTGCAAGCTTTTTTGGACCGTCTATTCTTACGTCTAGGGCATATTGAACAGAATCCACTTGGCCTAGGGTCTTCTATAGGTCTAGGAGCCGGCACAAATCGCGTCATTAGAAACTTGAGATCTGACGATATGTTCTCCAAGCAAATCCGGCGTGAAATATGCGATTTTACCAGCTCGAGCGCTACTTCTTTTAGGAATTTACGTCTTTCAAAGTTTTTGTGTTAGCTTTGTATATTATTTGAGCATTAATCCCAGTTATGTTCAAAATCGAGAAAAATAAGCGCATTGGCCATCTTGAAGTGATTCTGGCAACGGAGTAATCGTCTTTCTTTTGGTCTACTACATCCACTCCTCCTTTTGTTGAATTGTAAAATGTTACAATCTCGGGTTTAGCTTCATTTCCAGTTTCTTGGTCTATTTTATCGTCATCGTGAAGAAATGATAGCATAAGGACAATTTTCTTTGTTTTCTTCTTTGGTACATATGATAAGATCGTCAATGACGATTCGTCATATCTTCACCGAAACCAAAAATGGAACTTGGCATTGGCCTATCCTTCGTCGACAAAAATAAAGGCGGAATCTCTTTTTTATTTTTTCGCAGTGTACCCACCGCAGTTGTTCTGTAGGTATTTTTTAATTCTTCAAACAACGGTATGGATGTAAAATAATTGTCCATAGTTATATTTCTTCCAGTGTTCAATATGGGCCTTGCAATTCTCTTGACAACATCAGCAGCAGAATTTGACAAATTGAAAGGTCCTGCAGGTTGTTTTCCGGCGGCGTAAATCTCCAAATTGCTTGTGTAAAAGGTTTTGGCATCTACAAGCGCATAGATTTTGATGCCGTATTTTGCGGGTTTGTTGGATATGTATACTCTAAAATTACAGCGACCTCTGAATGATTCCAACATTTCATCGATAGTACAGTACTCTCCGGGACTGTAATTTTCATTACAATGAGCAACGAAGCTTTCAAATATTTCTCGGATTGGCGCCAGGTTGTCGCTTTCTTTTCTGTTATCCCGAGTATTGATATCATCAAATCGCAGAACCCGTAATAAAAACAAAAATCGTTTTATTGACATCGTTGCTCTAAAGAAAACACATGCTGTACCATCATCAAGCCACATTTCTTTTACATTCAAATGACTGATCTTTTTCATGCCTGCCATATACAATACTCCAATCAGTGCTTTTATTTCAATTGTATCTGTAGGCTTACAATCCCGTTCACGTGAAAAGTTTTCGTGTAACTTTGTGATGTACATATTTGTGTACAGGACTATTTTGTCTATCATTGAATCATCCACAAACAATGAAAAGCATTCAAGGGGTTCTTTTGCATTCTTGGCTAAATTTTTGACTCCTGGTAAGTGGATAACGATATTGCAACTCCTGGTGCGTACGTTACGTAATGGCTTATGCATAAGCCATTTCGTTGATCGGTCTGTTCCAGTATAGTATGGGGACCTACCTCTTGATTGTTGCGGCGCAAGAGTTGAAATATCAGCTTCAGTTTCATCCGAAGATTGCTCCGTATCTGTTACATGAGGACTGCGAATGATGGAACTGTCGCTTTCTATGGTGTCAACACGAAGTTGTTCTCCATTCTCAAGATCCGCATCCAATGCTTCATCACCAGAATCCTCTTCCAGCCACGAACAAATTTGTGCTTGACGTCGATCGCCTATTTTACAAGTTTTTATAGCTAAAAACAAAAAATATTATTATTAAAACATTACTATAGAGTATTTACGTAATAATTAACCAATATAATATAAACAAATAAAATAATATATTCTAGAAAATACAATAATATACTTTATTTATTAGAAAAATAAATACTTACACGGATGGGCGCGTGATGAGCAAATTACCGCACGATGTTCCGCGGGCTCCACAAACACCTCGCTGCGCGGTCGCAACGGAACTGACCGCTAAGAGAGTTGCGTCAGGGGGGAGGGGATGAATAGTTAGGAAGCTACCTAGGCGCTTGAGACGTTAGGGCGTCAGTGTCACCAAAAGTTTTTGCTTTAAATTTTTGTGTGTTCTCACGGGCTAACGTACCTTTATCATAACATAAACAATCAAACTACGTGCTCGCGTCAGCCATTCGCTGTAGTATTATTAAGTATCTCAAGACTTTCAGAACACCCTACGTATATTTGCATGCAACCAGATACAGATTTACATTGATTTAATGGTGATTTTGATAAGGTAGACCGTGTTTTTCTAGCGCAAGCGACTATTATTCCATCATTTTAAGATTAACAGCTAGGCACTATACCATAACTGTCAAGTCAAATCAATTTTTTTTAAAAAGCTTTTTCTCAAATATGCTTGGAAATTCGAGAATTATTTTGACAACCTTCTTCGAGATAAGTCGAAAATGCTGCACTGGTCTACATGCGAACAACGGCTGGCAATGTTAGTATGAAAGTCCATATCTATCGCGTTTAGCGGCCGGCAATGTTAGTATGAAAATCAATATAGTATATTAATCGTGTTTAGTGGCCGAATAAATTACTATGAAAACTCATATCTGTCGTGTAAATTAAAAATGGAACGAACTTTTTACTTCGACACATGGCAACCAAGGAGGTAAATCAAAGATTTTATTTAAATTTTGATTTCGAAACTACTGAACATATATTATTGACGCGTGAAAAATGATCGTTAAATTTATAATTGAACTAGCTTCCGCCAGCGACTTCGTCCGCGTGAAATTTCTTGTTCCCCCGACCCACCCCGTCGCATCGCATCGCCGCGCCTGCCCGCGCTGTTACTTCGTTTTCGCTTAGCGCTCGTTCCTACTTTTTTTCTTTTTGCTCGATTTCTAAGGGTCCAAGCGTAATGTTACATACTCTAAGCCTTCCTCAAGAATTGGGCTATAAAATGCAAAAAGAATTTTTCAAATCCGACTGGTAGTGACCGAGATTAGCGCGTTCAAACAGTAAATAAAAAATAAAATGTGTAGGTAACTACTATTAAATTATTAAAAATGTGCTTAGTATAGACTAAGCGCATTTTTCTTACTTGTAAGCATTTTTATACCCGTCGTAATTTCTAAACGAAAGGTCCGATTCGAATAATTTAAAAAGGAATTTACATGCGCTTAATCAACCTTGATTATGAAACTATTTATTTGGATAAGGATTAATTGAAGACACCTTCGCAAATAATGCATTACCTATTTTATAACAAATTTGATTACCATTAAAAAAGTTATAGTGAGCCAACCTTAAAAGATAGGCATATGCTATCGTGGACTTTTTTTTTTAGAAATTTTTAAGAGGAACAATTCTGTCATACATGATTGTTGCGTAACTTTAATCGTTTACGCAGCGCACGCAACGGAAGCTCTCAAAAGGAATAAATTTTCCCCGTTTTTGCAACATTTTTCATTGATGCTCCGCTCCTATTTGTCGTAGCGTGATGCTATATAGCCTATGGCTTTCCTAGATAAATGGGCTATCCAACACTAAAAGAATTTTTCAATTCGAACCATGTGACATCTTAACCTTCGTCCATCAATGCCCCTTTTGCAGGACGCGGCAGTAATGTATGGACGCCAGCACATCAAGCTACTACAATCTGTCAAATTTCTTTAATAGATTTTCAACTTTATTGCTATAGCACTAGGTTCAAGATTGATTGAGAAAATTTGACAGTTTCGGATAGCTTGACCTGCCGGCGTCTACGTCTGTACTATTATTATGTAACATCACGCCTTGTTTCCCCGAAGGGTTAAGCAGAGGTATACCTATAGTACACCCACATTTCGCCAGTTATGTTTACGTCCCATGTAATAGGGGGCGAACCTATTGCCATCTACCGGGCACAAATCCAGACTTCGGGCTGCTACTCAGAAATTCTAGATAGAAAAACCCAATAACACTGCCCGACCTGGGAATCGAACCCAGGACCTCATACTCAGCAGAAGCGCTTGCGACCACTAGACCAACGAGGCAGTCTACGGAGTACTATTATTATGTTACACTTAAAATAACAATTTTTATCCGTTAGATACACGCGCGTTGTTAGTCCTTGGTGAAATATTCGATCTGTTGGGATAAAAATTACTTATCAACTTTTTTTTTTCGCTTTACGGTTTTTTTCATTTTGGGTCTCGTTGGCCGTAGACTCATATTTTTTTTTATAGATTTGTTTTTGGTTGGGACGGCGTCCCGGCAAAAAGTAATTTAATACTAGTAGTAGTAGATGAGGCCCACATAAGAGGTGTTCGATATTGTTCGTGTTTTCATCACCGCTCCTGGGAAAAATCATCGTATCCAGGGTCTTTTTTCTTCTTCCTCTTCCGCTTTATGTGTGAGCGAATCATCATAATTCTCTCCCAAGTTTATTGAATGTCCAAAAGACCAAAAATCTCCGTTATTGTACATTCTTTAATATTGTTTAAGAATCTCCCTTTTACGCCACCTTTTCTCCATACTTTATCATTCCGACCCATTAGGAGAGGGCGTAAATTCTCGGCTTCCCGCGTCATTTCATTCCATCTTTCGTCTTGCTAGCAATGATTCCTTGCTTGTTTTTGCTACCCTCGCCCCAAAACAATAAGCCAGAAATTCTTATATTTCTTATAAGAATTTCTGGCTTTTTTTTTTTGGGGTTCTCCTACAACTTTTTTGCAGTCTGTTTATGTAATTTCGTTGTTTATACTGGCCCTCTTAAAATGATGTAATAAAACGTTACTAGTCCCAAGGTCCTTTTGTTCTAAAGTTATGTTCGTTACGTACAGTGCTTTAATTAAAAAAAAAGCAACATTAAGAAGTTAATTTATTCGGATGTCTGGCGGTCTGACCTTTTTGAGATCACTTCTCCATCGCTGTGCGGGATTATGAGGTGCGAACCGGTCGGTTCATTCATTCTTTATTTCGTCTGACCATCTTACCGGCACTATCTTGCGCATTATTATGAGCCTTTTCAAACAGAGATCAGGTGAGCGCATAATATTATTTTGTTTGTTGAGAGTAAACCTTCCGAAAATTTTTACCAGCGGTTTTTCAACTGCTGACTGCAGTATATCTACCATAGTTGACACAAAGATGGCTGAGTTCATATGACCGTGCAAGTTCTCATCACTACTCTTGTTACTTTAGCGTTACTTATGAAGCAATTCATCCCACTCCCACTCACATTTGTTGATAAACTTAAATTACCTTGCAGATATTACACGCTTCACTTTTTGTTCACTTTTGCCTTTCATTCGGCATCTTTCATTCGAAGTGAAACGTCTGAACACAAAATGAATCAAAAGTGAAAAATGCATTCATTAAAAATGTTTTCGGCACTCGGCATCTTTTACACGCCAGCCGAATGATCGAAAAATGAAATGAAAGGAGCAGAACGTTCATTCTTATGGGTGCTTACATAAAGAAACAGGTTTCCGGTGCATGCGAGTGTGTGCGGGTCGGTACCGATCGGTGCAGAAGAGGGTGCTTACATAAAGAAACAGGTTTCCGGCACAGACAAACCCGTG
Organism: Fissipunctia ypsillon; assembly: GCA_947568875.1. Taxonomy (NCBI): domain Eukaryota; kingdom Metazoa; phylum Arthropoda; class Insecta; order Lepidoptera; family Noctuidae; genus Fissipunctia; species Fissipunctia ypsillon. The sequence goes on along the minus strand of OX387663.1, from coordinate 10,984,512 downwards.
CGGGTCGGTACCGATCGGTACTGCACCTGCACGGCAGCTGCTCACTAAATCGGCTGGTGAAACTGCCCACTAAGTATTTATAAATTTAAACATTTTATTTTATTTTTCCCGAACAGTATTTTAGTTTTATATACTTACATTTCTTCCGCTTTCTCGCGGGACCGGAGCATATTGTGAAATTGTCTATGGTATTTATTAAAAAGAAATGGTTTTTTACTGTTATAAAACTGTCGGTCGAAAAATATAGGAAAAGATATATGAAGATTTACATTCTTTCTGTGATCCTTTTATTTCCAAGTAAATCGTTGTACCTAATAGAGTAGTAGTTCCCAATCCAATCTGGCTTCGAATTGGTTGACCACCCCCCTTATTCACCAGATCTAGCGCCTAGCGATTTTTACCTGTTCCCCAAATTGAAAGAATACTTAAGGGGAAACAGGTACGAAGACGATAACGAGGTGATGGATGCCGTGGAGAGCTTTTTGCAGGACCAAGACAAAACTTTTTTTTTAAAGGGATTACAGCCTTGGAAAAGCGCTGGACTCGGTGTGTAGAGAGACTCGGAGACTATGTAGAAAAATAAATTATTATGTTATCAATAGTCATTATATTCTATCTCATTCTCACTACTTTTTGATCCCTCCTCGTAGTTTGTTGGCAAAAATTACACTTATGTGTTTATTGTATTATAATTAACGATTAAGTGTCCTTGTTGGCAAAAAACTATATTATTTCAACGTTAAAATCCATTTTAAAATTTCGTCTCGATTCACCCCTGCAACCCTATTTACCCCGTTTTACGGTATGGCTCGGTCTAGGTAGTCGACATCGACAAGTTTAAACCTGTTTCTTTATAAGTGAACTCATAAGATGACGTGGGAATATTATTCCTACACCGATCGGTACCGACCCGCACAGACTCGTCTGCACCAGAAACCTGTTTCTGTATATAAGTACCCTATGTCATTTTGTCGTCGTGTGATCCTGAAATGAAACAAAAATGAACATTTACTCGAGGGAAGCGTCTGATATTAACTTTACTTATAACTTAAGCCACTATACCTTCTCTTATCTTGGTAAACAGGAAACAAACACAAAAATCGCTCAAGTTAGGGTAAGTACATACGATAAACTAGTTGGCCGTAATAAGTATTCAACGAGGTCAAACAAAAAAACAAAAGTTGAGAATATTTACTTATTCAACTTTGTTTTAGAATCAGACCCATCAGACATCATATGTCAAAATCAATTCATTTATTTAAAATTTTCACTTAGACCATTATAATTTATGGTACATACTTCGAACGTCAAATTTTACAAGAAAATAGAATTGATTCTAGTTGCTTCCAAAAGGTACTTTCGTATGGAGAAGAATGAGCAAGAAACTCCACCGTTAGGTTTATAATATTTTACAATATGTCGTGGTCCAATCGTAGGCCAATGTCGTGATCTGCCTGGCCATTTCAGGATACGCCGCCTTTTCATGATTTGACCATCTCAGCGTTAGATGATTTGCCCGGAGATGCTTGATACCGAGTATAAAACATAACTCTGTCTGCTGCCGCGCAGTCGGGTAATAATTCCTATTCGACTTAATTTCCTACTCGATTGATTCCTATTTTAGAGTCCTAAAAATACTAAATAGCCAAGTAACTGCGACCAACTTGGATGTAGCGCTCGCCGGGCGCTATCGCGGCACCGCTCGCTCGGCTCGCGCACCGTTGTTCTTATCACAGTTCTTATCTAACCTAACCCATTTGGTCGGGCTGCCACTAGCGGCGTGAAAGCAACTACTTTGTGATATGCCCATGCCCAGTGGTCAGCTGAGAACATATCGATGAATAGGTTGCTTTCGTCGATCCGCTCGACTTTTGATTAGGCGCATCGTGATATAGCCGGCCATATCATGAAATGGCGGACATTTTAACATTATTTATTAATATTAATTTTGTTTCAGTGTGTGAGTAAAGGCTCTCGCAAAATATGGAATTTATATCATAAAAATAATAAATTGCCAATAGACTAGACAGTCCTCAAAACCGCAACCCTTCACCGCTTCCAATGTCGCTACTCAGGGACACTTAAAAACACAAACAATCATTCATTTTAATCAACAAGTATCAATTGGAACGCTGTCATTCAAAAAATGGCAGATTGAGAACATCAAAAAATCAAGGCAATCAATTAATGATCCAATAAGATACATTTGACATGTACTACGATGCTGATAAATTAAAGGCAATGAATGAGCCAATAGATACATTTGACTTGTGCTAATATGCTGATCAATTAAAGTTAATGATCCAATAAGATATATTTGACATGAGCTAATATGCTGATCAATTAAAGTTAATGATCCAATAAGATACATTTGATATGCGCGGCATGCGCCAAGATACTGATCAAATAAAGTTAATGATCCAATAAGAAACATTTGACATGTGCTAAGATGTTGATCAATTTAAGTTAATGATCCAATAAGAAACATTTGATATTGCTAAGATGCTGATCAATTGAAGGTAATGATCCAATAAGATACATTTGACGCGCGGCATGCGCCAGGATACTGATCAAATAAAGTTAATGATCCAGTAAGAAACATTTGACGTGCTAAGGTGCTGATCAATTAATGATCCAATAAGAAACGTTTGATATTATGTGCTAAGATGCTGATGAATTTAAGTTAATGATCCAATAAGACACATTTAACATGTGCTATGATGCTGATCAATTGTGGTTCAAATAAATAAATTAAAGGCACCAGTGATCGGAATAGGTTGAGCTATTTAGGTTCATTGACCGCAAACATTGATGTTAATATGGATATTCCACGGGATTCCGACTGATACTACAGGATTTTATTGAATTTCATTCTTTTTGTCAATATGTATAAAAATGGTTTATGTAAGCCAATAAGCGCATGTCCGACGTTGTAAATTTTACGTCAACAGCACGCTATAAAACTTTTTGCCAAGCGCGCGACGTTGCCGCTTTGTTGAGACGCGTAATGTCGCTGCATTATGGAAACAAAAGAAAACAATAGCGGGGGTTTCTGTCGCTAGAGTGACGCACCTGTTTTTGTCTCTTTCTGCGCCACTAGAATTCAATTCTTTACCAACAGTAACTTGTTGTCTCACTCGATTACTTCGGTTCTTAGAGTGCGCTTATTTGCTTCCTGTTGTGTTTTGTTGTGTGGTGAATATCTTCTGACCCTGGCTTATTTACTGGATTCTGGAACCTTCTTGCTACTACGACTTTGGCTAGCATTTACGGACTCTGATTTGACCTTTTTGGATTGGACGTTTGGAGTTATTTTATTGGATACTGATTTGGTAAGTTCTATTTTTTAAGTAAAATATTGAATAAAACTAATGTATTAATCTTATTCTACCTTGACATATTAGAAAAATTAATTGTTTGGGCTTAGCGAAAAGCTTGTCCTAAGTCGAACCAATAAAAAACATTTTAAATACAAAAAGTAAAGTACAGTGTTATTCGCACAAAACGCAAAATCTTTTCTTGTTAGCTAAACTTTATTAATACTAATGTATTCCAATCCAGTATTTTCTTGACTTTAAAGTATGTCACGCACGTGTCAAAATTAACTTAGAAGCTTATTAATTAGCTATACGGTAAAGTGCAGGAGTCATAGACTGACATGTTTGCAGTTCGTGCACATATGAACTATCATTGAACTATACTGAGTGTACTACTTGTGTGTGATTAACCGTACCCTCTCTTAGCGTAAATTAAAAACTTTTGATTGACTTTGCATTTTCAAACTTGCACTGGGAATATATATATTTTACTAGTTTTGTTTTTCGAATACTAAGTGTCGATGTGACTACTCAGCATTTCTAATTTAACGACATTTTGATTCAGGTGAAGTACTTCAACATGGCGTCAAGTTCTGTCAAGCCTGAAACAGTTCAGAGTTGGATACGTGACTATCCTGAGCTGATTTTTGACGCTGCCAGCTGTACTATTTACTGCACCAAGTGTGAAAGCCATTTATTAGTAAAAAAATGTAATGTTAATCGACATATTGAAGGTGCTCAACATCGAGGAACATACAAACAGCCTCAAGAAGAATTTTATTTTGACCTTATTCAGTTTTTAATTCTTTGTAACATCCCCTGGTCGCAAATAAAAAATAATGTCTTCAAAGATTTTTTTCAAAAATACACGTGTGGTGTTTGTTGTTGTAATTGCAATAACAAAAAAGTGCCTGACGAGTCGCTATTACGAAAGGTGTATTTGGACAAATTTTATAAAAGTAAAATTGCCTCCATCTATGAAAACGTTAAAGATGAGAAACTTTGGATATCGTTAGATGGGACAACTGACTTTTTAGGTCGTTATATTGTGCATTTCTTAGTAAAGATATTAAATGAAAAGTTTTCTGGTCGATCTTATTTAATTGCCTGTAAAATGCTCGAGGTGGTTAAAGGCCAAACTATTTAAAATTTTGTAATAGTGTTTGGAAAACCTTTGAAAGAAAAGTTGATAATGTGTTAATATTATGTACTGATAGTGTTGCATACATGTTGTCTGCGGGCCGAAAATTTTTTTTTTACCTCAATTAAAACATGTCACCTGTTTGGCACACGCTCTTCATCGCGTATCAGAACAGATACGGTTAGAGTACCATGATGTAGATATGCTAATATCCAATGTGACAAAAATATTTTTAAAAGCCCCTCGCAGAATAAAAGTATTGAAAGATACGTATCCTAACTTACCTCTTCGCCCACAACCAGTGATAACTAGATGGGGCACTTGGCTCGAAGCTGCATATTATTGTGCAAAATATTATGAAGAAATAATAAATGTTATTTTTAGAACAGCTCTGATTCAATGGCAATACGTAATGCGAAAAATATTCTGGAAAAGAAAAATCTACGGAATCAATTAGTATATGTATATAGAAAATCATTATACGATTATTTTATTTTCATTAAAAGAGTTGCAGAAACAAAATTTAGCATTAAGTGACTCGTTTTTGGCTTTTGATCAAGTCAGAGCTGCTTTAAATGAATGTAACTCTGATAGAATAAAAAACAACATTGCAAAAGTTATAGATAGGAATCCTGACATTGACATCCTCAGAGAATATGATCGAAAAATTATGTGAATGACGAAATTTTGTCATATAAATTCGCTTCATTAACATCAACATATGGCGAACGCTCGTTTTCCACATATAAATGGGTGTTAGATGTAAAAAGAAATAGATTAAAATTAGATAATTTAGAAAAAATAATGGTGATTTATTTTAACTCTGGTCATACTCAGTCTTCTAGTGAAGCTGAAGACGAACCAGACCAATGACATTTTTTGTTTAAATAAGTAAATTATTGTTGAAGCGTATTGATTATTTTAATTAAGATTTTATTGTAAATACAAATTGTTCTATTTGATAATGTTTTGATTTTCTGAGGAACAAATAATTTGTATGGTAATATGTTTTTGTACAACTTCAGAATAAAAATGTTTAAATGATTGTTGATTCTTGAATAAGAAATTGTTAGGTAAAAAAATATATGTGGTTTATTGAATCAAGTTTATCTATTTATTATACTATCCTTAATCCCGTCCTTCTTATATTTACCCGTCAGAAAGGAAGTGTAATCTTTTGATTAGTCCCGAAGGCGAGAATAGTTTTTTTATGATTTTATTACTTGAAAACCAAATCCCGGGACTCGGGGAATATCCATATTATTCTAACCTATGGCAAGTACATAAAACAGCTCTACCTATTCCGATCTCTGGTAATTACGAAGGCTCATTTCTTTAATTAGGTGTTACCCGCACCTGTTTGATAACCCTTTTTGAACTTGATTATAATACAGGGTGTAAGGGACAGCCCTCCGCAAACTAACAGGGTGCATTCAGCTCCTTATTTTGAATCATAATCCACCGGAAATATTCTTAGGGTTTTTTTTTTAAATCGTATTTACAATTGCGCTATTCCTTTATTTCAATGTAAAATTACATTTTCTGTACGCAGCACTCCATTTATGTAAATAAAACAGCTACAATCAAAAAATCAGCAATGGATGTTGAAATACTCGGCGGCCGAAGGAGCGGTTCACTGCTACGAGTATTTGCTACGCGCGTTTTGCCACGGTAACGATACATTGCGTGTGAGGTAATAAATCAAATCAGGTTTATTGGATTCCCATAACGTTCCTGAAATAATTTCATGTACCGGTCATCTTAGTATGATATACTAAAGTCACCCCATCAGTCTGCGGCGGGCTGTCCCTTACACCGTGTATACATATACAAAGCATTAAATTAGGGTTTTTAAATGAGTTGCAAACCGCTCGAAGAGACCAAGGTTTGAGAGAAATCTCAAGAGTTTTAGAGTTTGAGAGAAAAACCTCTTAAGAGTTTAAAAAGAAAAATATACAATGCACTGGGGGCTATTTTTAACGAGATGCAAACCGCTCGAAGAGAGTTTAAGAAAAGTGGAACAAAGTAGACATGGGTAGCTCGTGAGTGAGTGATAGAAAAGAGCTAGCTCTTTTCTATTGACGTCGCTCTCGCTTATTCATTCGCTCGCTAAATAGCTCACTAGCTCAGTTAGCTCACTCAGAGTCACTACTTCAGCGAGACGCCGATGATCGACCGAAGTCACCGGCCGAACGGCTCGCTTCGGAATACTTCGGATCCCATCATTCGTTCTTCCAACAATAGCTCTCCCGCACAATACGTCATTGTTAAATTATCATACGACATAAGTCACTGTAAATCTATCTTTATTGTCATTGACTAACAAACAATAATACGATCGTTCTTACTATCAAACACCGCCACAAAAAAAAAAACAAGATAGTTATTCTTTATCGATATCCGTATTAATTCGCTGAGCTTAAGTCTGCGGGCACGAAACCAGCGGCGGCCGAGCGATGGCGACTGCAGAGCGGCGCGGGGCGGGGCGATCCGGCAGTGGACTTTGGGATGGGCACGAAACTGGCGGTTGATCAAGTAGGAAGTAGCGGCCGTCGAGCAGCAAATCAAACAAGTTTGTTCCCGTCGCTTGCGCGTCGCTACCACGCCGCCACTGCCTGTGCATCGCTCGATCGCCCCACGCCGCTCTCGCCCGTTTCGTGCGCGTCTCTTCAGAATGCTATACTCTTGATTACGCCCCCACCGCACCGCGCCGCCCCGCAATCGCCATCTCTCGGCCGCCGCTAATTTCTTGCCCGCCCAGACTAACAGAGTCCAAACTTCCAAAGAGCTATTGACAGTGACAGATGACTATTGAGCGAGCTGAGCCATCTTCGATGCGCGTGCGGCGTGAGTCAAATGAGCTAACAGTCGCCCGTCGGCGTCTGAATCACTGAGGTATAGAAGCAGTGTTGCTAGATACATTGTAATTACAGTAGATTTACTGTATTTTCATGTTGACAGGCCTGTTGGTCTAGTGGTTAGTGACCCTGACTGCAAAGCCGGAGGTCGTGGGTTCGATTCCCACCCAGGACAAACTTTGTGTGATGAGCATATTGTTTGTTCTGTGTCTGGGTGTAATTTATCTATAATATGTATGTATTTATAAATTATATAAGTATGTATATCAGTTGTCTGGTTACCATAACACAAGCTCTGCTTAACTTGGGATCAGATGGCCGTGTGTGAGTTGTCCCAAGATGTTGTTTACTGTAATGAATTTTGTACAATGTCATACAAAACTGTAATTTTGGCGTCGAAGCTTTCATACAAACACTGTATTTTTTGGCAATTTTTGGTGATTTTGTATGAGTACACTGTAATTTTCAAGCTATGCTACTGTATTTTACGTTTTTGCATATGGTAACACTGTATAGAAGAGCTAGAAGAGTGATATATGTATGTAGCTCTTTAAAGTGAAAGAGCTAATCACTCTTTTTCTTTTCAGTGAGCTATTTCGCCCATGTGAAGAACGAAGTTTACCTAATACGTTAAATAGTTGTGAGCTGGAGTGTTCAACATCAAAGTAGAATTTCTTAAGAAAAAGGTTTCAAAAGTTTCAAGGTATGAAATTCAAAAAGTTCAACGTAAAAAAAAATGTCTCAAACGTAAGAGAAAAATTAAAAAAAGTCTAGTGAGGGAACGTTGTTAAAATTAAAGGGACCCAGTCAGTAATATAGTGTATGTGAGTTGTGACCCGTAATGCGGCATCGAAGACAAAAACCATTCCAAATACACATATCAAAAGTGTCTAGGGATCAAGTACGTTTTAGAGTATCGCCGCAATTAAGGATATTTATTATTTTAACTTTTTTGGATCGTTATTGATTCTTTTTAGTGAATTTCGCTATTTGAATAAAGAATTTTCTTTAAATTTTGATTAAAAATAGAAAATCAACTGTCAATTAGGATTCCTATAAAAGTGTGTAATAGCGTTTTTACAACACCATTACAATTTATTCATCGGAACTGAGAAAAATAGCATCGATATTGAGCGACGACATCATTTGACACGAGAAGCGATGATGAGAGCCGTCGGAATGTTACAAGCTGGTAGTCGCCTGGCAACGTACTGTGGCTGTCGCTCTTGGCACTACACAGAGCGTCATAGCCGCCTCTGGACACGTTATCGTATCACGAGCAGCGTGGCCGAGCGACATGGAGGACGATCTCGTATCACCACATGCAGTCAGGACCGGTACATCCAAAATACTGCTTGACGGAATCGTACAATGACCGCCATGATGTTGGCTAGGACGTTTGGAGCTCCTCAGGCTTGCTGATAAGCGATCAAACCATTCGAAATCGTTCACGTGTAGTGGGTCTGCGTTCCCGAAGGCCGCTGAGAGTTCCACCTACCTATAGCACCCTGCAATCGTAGGGCCCGTTTACAATGGGCTCGCGAACACAGAAATTGGGAGGAAGAAGACTGGCGTTGTGTTTGTTTTTCCGATGAATCTCCTTTTGGTATGAGGCCGGATACAAGACGTACTCGAGTTTGGAGGACCTCTGGACGTCAAGAACATTTGAAATTTTGTCAAGAAGTTCATTCATATGGAGGGGGAACAATAATGGTTTGGGCCGATATTTGGATCGGTGGAAGAACCGGTCTCATTTGGATCAGGGGCAACCTCAATGTTCAGATTTATGCGGAGAGGATTGATTCATACGTGATCATTCCTTTGCGAAGCCGGTTGGGTTGCACGACAATGCACGTCCACACACGGCTAGAGTCGTAACACGCACTCTTGCCGCTTCTCGAATCAACGTTCTACCGTGGCCTGCTCAACCGCCAGACCTCAACCCAATTGAGCATGCATGGTATATGCTCCAAAGAAGAGCTCTACCGCGTATGGATGCCGTGCATACCCCACAACAACTTATTGACTTGTTAGAAAGAACGTGGGCGGCCAATCCTCAAAGTGATTTTGATGAACTGATTTTAAGCCTGCCAAATCGCTGTGGTTTTGTGTGATTCATGTCAATGGTGGAAACACAGATTATATTTTTTTTATCTTTACAATAAAAATTTTAAAAAAGCCTCATTTTTGCCATTTAATTGACGACATTAACTTAGGTTAATTTCCCACAATTTGCTAAAATTGAAATTTTTCTTAATTTTTACAAAAAATAGGGATATGTTGTTAACTGAAACATAGGAATTAAAGTAAGAAGCCAGTCTGGAAGACTAGATTTGGTAAATATTAACTGGATAATTTTTAATAGTTAAAAATGTACTTGATCCGTGCTATTCAAGGAGTGATTTAAGTTATAAGGTTAAAGAAGGGAGTTGTTCCAAAATGTATGGAGCCTGGGTCAGGTTCAGGTCCTTGTACACTACTTATACTTAAAAATAGGGAAATACATTTAAAACATTTCTCAACTGTCCAATTACTTTTAAGATGGCTTTGTTTGCTGGTAAAACACAAGAAATTCTAAGTGAGAGTTAACAGGCTTCTTCTGGGTAAGCTCGCTCCATCGTCGACTTTGCCTCTATCATCTCTGACCTAGACTAGAGTCAAGAGCAAACCTATCTCAAATAAAAAAAATTACACTTGAAATTGCAGCACACAACAAAAACCCGTCATGGTGGTAAGCTGTCATTTTGATTGAATAATGACGTTTGACACGCTATGAAGTGACACTGTTGTGACAGTTGACAGTTCTCTTTCTATGATCAATGGTCGATCTATAGTTTACTGTCATTGTTTGCACAGAGTAACTAAATCGGTGAGACGCCATGTTGAAAGTCGATAAAAATAATTGATAAATATCAATTAACTACCAAAACGGTATACATTTAAATGAATTGCCTGTATTTTTCCCCGAATTCTACAGATTTTCTCTTCTTTTTTTTTGAGGTAGTGTACATAGACCTGGCCCATTTTGAAACGTCTCCTTTTAAAAAAGGTTTCAAGTTTGTCAAGAAATATTGATCGTCTAAGGACTCCTTTGGAAAGAAAAGTTTGAAAAGAGCAATAAAAGGTTAAGTTTAAGAAGGTTTTAAAGCTCAAGGGGAAAATATCCTATATAATCTTCCTTTGTAAGAAGATCAACTAGAAAGTTTAGGTGTCAAGTCCTAGGTCGGTTAAAATGAAAAAGGTTGTGTTTCAAGAAGTTTTTATACTAGAGGTAGTATTTTTTTTAAAGAGTCGAGCCCATGCTTAAAATATACCTAGTAGGAAGGACGGAAATTGTGAGTGAATGGAGTGTGAGGAGGAGGATTTAAGAAATTTTAAGTAATTGTTTGCTAAACTCTAATTGTTGAGCCTACGTTTATAAATAGTGCCATAGAGAACTTACTAGGAGGGTGTAGAAAGTTCAAATAAGTTGGGCGCTAAACTGTAATGTTGCGCCCAAATGAATGAAGAGTAAGGGTGCTTACATAAACTAACGAGGATTCTGCCTTTACTGAGAAATACATTCACACCTTAGCATCATTATTAATTGTAAAAACAACAAATGATATATGTTTGAGGAATATAATATACAGGGGTCCCCATATGCTACGTGGAGGGAAAGTACCATGAATATTGTAGATGGAACATTTTACTGAAAGGAAACATTATTTGAATTAAAAAAACAATTTAAACTGCTTTCATAGATATTTAAGTAATTACATGGTTGAACCGGGAATCGAACCCGTTACATGAGAAAAATAATCACCCTGTAGCTTTATCATACCGATCGAAAGGCTTCATCATAAGGATTATTTTTTGCTAAATAACATAGTATCACAAATAAAAGGAAGACCATGAATTTTAACATTTGATGTGAAATTTTGTTCAGAAAAATGAAAAGCTGACATTGCTGTAGGCACCATACAGCTGATATTATCATAAGTACCTATTACAATGTACCCACTTGAGAAGTACCTACGCATCATTTCCCTATTATAATTTAAGTGCATGATAAAATGATAAAGAGTATGCAACAAATCGAGCCGTATCCTGAGCCGAAAGACGCATAAATTATTTTGTCCATCGCAATGCGGCTGGCTGATTATAAAGAAATAATTCAAAAATGTGTTTTATTTTCAAACTTTTTTTTTAATGTGATTTTCATTGTAGGACTTTTGCATTGTATTGTGAATTTTTTAGATAACCATGGCGTATCAAAATAATTTTGATTTAATGGAAGCATACTTTTTGAACCACAAAAACAACATTACCCTTACAATGGCACCGCGAAAGATATCTTGATAGAAATACACCATCTCGATTTGTTATGAAACGGTTGGTGGATAATCTGCAAAATTTGGGAAGTTTCGATCATCGCTTACCACAACCGCGGCACCAAATGATAAACACTGACGATGAACTCGACATTTTGATATACTTTGAGGCAAATCCTAAAAGTTCAGTGAGGGAAGGTGAAGAGGTAATCGGAATTTCGAAAAGCAAAATACACCGTGTATTAAAAAAATACAAATTCAAAAGTTACATTGAAGGTCGATTAGTACAAAAATTACTGCCCGGTGCTGCTGAAAGACGACTTATTTTCTGCCTTGAAATCGAGAGGCTCATCCTAGAGGATCAGTATTTTCTAAATAATATTACCTGGTCAGACGAGACAAACTTCAGCAATAATGGTATGTACAACCGACACAATAATCGCATTTGGCCCAGGGAGAATCCCTTACGTATCCACGAGACTATAATCAAGTGCGTTTTTCGTTCAACTGTGGTGTGGGATTGTAAAAAACCGGGTCCTCTTAGTACATTTTTACGAAGGGCATTTGAATACGGAAAGGAATTTAGAAATACTTGAGATTTTGAGAAATGAGTTAAATAATCTTCCGGTTGCAGAACGACAAAACCTTACTTTGCAGCAAGATGGGGCTCCGGCTCATAACAGTCACAGAACAAGGGACTATCTCAATGAACACTGTCATCCCTGGATCGGGACAAATGGACAAATAAGATGGTCGCCGAGATCCCCAGATCTAACCCCATTAGATTTTTAATGGGGTTATGTAAAAAATGTAGTTTACAAGAACCAGTATGAAAGTGTCCACGCGCTACAAGCAGAACTTAGACGTATTATTCTAAATATCCACCACAACAAGATCAAAAAATCGACAGGGAGCGAAATAATCAAAAGAGTGCGACTTTGTATTCAACAGGAAGGGACTCATTTTGAGCATTTGATAAATTGATTAATTTTGTATTAACCTTTCGTATGCCGGACCCGCGCCGCGTCAAAAATGTCCCATCTGCCGCGTCATTTTAAGCGCGCGTGGCATTTGAGTACAGTTAATATCGCGCAGATCTACGTTCCGGCATATGAAGCTTCAAAAAATTGAGCGCAGATCTGCGTTCTGGCATACGAAAGGTTAAAAATGTTAAAATTCATGGTCTTCCTTTTTTTTGACACTGTATTTTAGCAAAAAATAATCCTTATGATGAAGCCTTTCGATCGGTATGATAAAGCTACAGGGTGATTGTTTTTCTTGTGTAACGGGATCGATTTCCGGTTCAACCATGTAATTATTTAAATATCTATGAATTCAGTTTAAATTGTTTTTTAAATTCAAATAATGTCTTCTTTCAGTAAAATGTTCCATCTACAATATTCAAGGTACTTTCCCTCCATGTGGCATATCCGTGCCGTGGGACGTCCTGTATACGAGGGTGAATCAAAAAGTTCTTGGAATCAATATTAAAAAATGCAAAAAATTAAACAACAATATTTAATTTTTCTACATAATCTCCTTCCAATGCAATGCATTTAGAATAAAGCGTCTGTAACTTTCTTATTCCTTGCGAAAAAAAATATTTTTCTTCACTCTCGAAAAACTCCTACGGCAGTCATAACCTCGTCATCATTATGAAATTTAGTTCCATGAATTTCCTCTTTTAATATTGGGAATAAGTGAAAATCACTTAAGGCTAAGTCCGGAGAATATGGTAGGTGGTCAAGGAGAATGAAGCCAGCACAGCGGATTGCGTTGAGCGCAACTTCCAATCGATGAGCAGGAGCGTTATCTTGAAGAAACAACACGCTCAACGACAGTTTTCCACGACGGTTTTCTTTAATCGCTTCACGCACTTTCGGAATTAAATTTGCATAATAGGGTCCAGTAATCGTCTGGCCTTTTGACATGTAATCAATAAACAGGATTCCTTCACTAGCCCAGAACACTGAGGCCATAACTTTGCCAGCGGTAGGAGCAACTCGAAATTTTATAATGGATGAAGAGGATGGTCGTTTCCAAGACATGCTTTGTCTCTTAGTTTCAGGATCGAAATGATGGACCCATGTTTCATCCATTTTGACGGCAAAAATTATCCGAATCTCGCCATAGAACTATTATTTACTAGCGAATCTCGCTGGAACATTTCGAGATTACGCTTAGAAATATGCAAACGTCGCTTTTTGTTTTCGTCGGTTAACATTCGTGGCACCCATCTTGCCGACACTTTTCTGAACTCCAGTGTACCAATTAAAATGGATTGATTGCTACCAAATGATATCTTTAGGAACTCTGCTAAACGCTTTATAGTTATTCTTCTGTCTTCCAAAATCAGATTCTCAACCTTTTTAACATTTTCTTCCGTAACGGAGGTTGAAGGCCGCCCAGAACGCGGGTCATCTTTACAGCTTGATCTACCTCTTTTAAATTCAGCCACCGAGTACGCAACCGTAGAATATGGTACAGCGTCATCCCCTATGGTCTGCTGAATGTCCGAAAAAATTTCCTTCGTAGACATCTTTTTCAGGCTGAGATAATTTATCACCGCACGTAACTCTCTTTTATCCATAATTTTGCGTTTTTCTCATAACTCGTTGCACAAAAAAAATATTACGTGCGAACGAACTGGCGAAAACAAGTGACAGTTTGCATAAATATTGTGTGATTGACACTCTTTAATTCGAATATCGAACTTCCCCCAAAAAGGTTTTATTTATATATAAGCACTTCTAAGAACTTTTTGATTCACTCTCGTATATATATATTTTTTAATCTAAAAAGAAACTTGTCGAGCAAAAATTTTCTCTTTGAGCGAAGTTTTAGTCACTTTGGGTGAGGTTTAGACAGAATTTTTTATCGATTTATTTTTGATCATAGACCATAAAAGCACTTCAAAGAATTTTTTGATTCACTCTCGTATATATAAATTTTTTAATCTAAAAAGAAACTTGTCGAGCAAAAATTTTCTCTTTGAGCGAAGTTTTAGTCACTTTGGGTGAGGTTTAGACAGAATTTTTTATCGATTTATTTTTGATCATAGACCATAAAAGCACTTCTAAGAATTTTTTGATTCACTCTCGTATATATAATTTTTTTAATCTAAAAAGAAACTTGTCGAGCAAAAATTTTCTCTTTGAGCGAAGTTGTCACTTTGGGTGAGATTTAGACAGACTTTTTTAACGATTTATTTTTGATTATAGACCATAATTTAAGGATTTAAAATAAAAAGTCTGTAAGTCAAGTGAGAATTTCCTCAAAAACTATTAAAAGCCGTCTAGCTCTTAAACTATAAATAATCGCTGAACATACATGGGGGTGTTTCGGGAAGCCTTTGGAGAGAGGCTTCTAATAATTTTCTTTGGACTTCGCTTTGTGGTCCATTCTGTATATGAAGTACTGTTAGATATGTTTTAGCGTGAACTTGAGACGACTTCTGAGAGAAGTCCTCTCGTAAGTGCCGAGTTATGTAACGCTGTGAGCCAGTCAGTGTCCTATATATATTCCCTGGGTTTTTTTGTGTTGGATCAGGCTGGTGAACTGACCAGCGAGGAATACAGTCATATAAATTGGCACTAATAAAATACGATTGGATGCAATTCCATGTTCCGAGGAATTTTCGAACAATATTGACATCATAAAATTGACGGTTCATCCTCCATAATTTCGACTCTAATACACCTTTTCTCAGTTAAAAAGTCACCGCGTCGGTTTTGATTTTTGGCAGTTCAAAATAATTCCGAAATCTATTTTCTTTTCAGTAGGTACTATCGAGGGTCATATCAACGCAGGTCCTCATTGGTTTAGGGTTCCAAAGTGTGGATGGAATTTCCGTGTCTCACATTTCGAGTCTCTTCAAGGTGTTTGTTGCAAGTACTTGACCCAACTGCCTTTCGTGAAGTAGGGCACACACGGACGGCCTTATCTTATCGGTTAGGTCGTTTGCCACAACGGTTAGTCAGGATAATGGTTGCAGGGTCTACGTTACTAAGCCCAGGGTTCTAAGTGGCACTGGAGAATGCTACGCACTTGTTTATATAGTACAGTCCCGAGCATAAATATATGACGCTCGCGAATGATATCTGATTTCATGACTCATCCATTAATATCTGTCGTTGACTCGTCAGATAGTTTTGGTGTTCCTTCGATGTCACATTTTGTGCTGCCACTTTTATATGCCTTCCACAAATTATCACATATATTTGTAATCATTTTGACGACAGATATTAGTGGATGAATCATGCAATCGGATATTATTGCTGAGCTGACAGGCACAATTAACCGCCCACCTATATCTTTCGTCACCCTGTTTGTTTACGGTAACTATGGCTTATCCACTGTTTATTTTTTATCAAGTGAGTACCTTAGCTATGAATTAAAAACACTTACGCCCTTATTTCGTTTTAATCGTTCGTTCGTTTCGTTTTTTCGTTTTTTTAATTGTGTCACGAAGCTTTTTTGGAATTTAGTCGTTGTTTGAAATGGTTGCCGTTGCGTTACTATGTTAACATTTCCTGTTCTTTTCTGCCATAGCGTGTGTATATTGTTTAATTTGAATTTGTAGTGTTCGTTTATTGTTGTTATATTTATGCTCATGACTACAATATCCTCCTTAGGGTCTTTATAATCTGAAACTTTTTGTAGAAGGCAACTGTTCTGAACAACAATATCCAGAGGTAGATTTTTCATCGACGAAAACGCACTCACGAATAAACTTTATAAATATAGCGTCTGTATAGTTACACAACGCATTGTCTTCTTCTTTCGAAAGTCAAATTACTGCCGACTGATAGAAAGAAATCGGTGTGTAATGCTATTCACCTGATATAATACGTTTATTAGTAAGGAGGTTTATCTCTAATCTATGTAGAGGGAGCACGGCTAGGTGAAGCGAGAGTCAAAGTAAAAGGCACTTTTGAACGTGAAAGATTAACAAGAAAATATAATTGATTCTAGTTGCCCCTTCCAAAAGGTAGTTTCGTATTGAGAACTCCAGTCAGGTCCGAATTTCAGAGATGCTGCATAAGAATAAGGCCTCTTGTACACACACGGTTTTTCGCCGCCGTGCCGTGGGTGCCGTGCACGTCTACAAGCTTCCATAGTGATCCATACAACACTGACGACCGTGCCTACACACGGCAAGTTTACAGTAGATTTTCACGGCGAAAAACCGTGTGTGTACAAGAGGCCTAAAACTTGATTTATGACTAGATTTAATTAGCAGTTGTGTCTTTTTGTTATTCTATAAATATATCTTGATCACGTCATTATGTGACAATGCTTTGTCCATTTCGTTACGTCTTAAAACTGGTCTTCACCTCTACAGACAACCTTGATCAGAGGTTTCTCTACACAGACAGAGAATAAACGACTATGGCATCTTTTATCTATCTATACATGTAAAATTACTTGTCCTGTCGATTCATCAACGCAGAGTCCAAACCGCTGGGGCCACAAACTTGACATTTTGGCAGTTGATGCCTTTTTATGTTGTAAACATTTATGTTGTAAACACCCCCTCGGCGACGTCAAAACACATGCGTCTGTCACGTCGACTCATTGAGTCGGCGTTATTCGGGTCGGACTTAATGCGAAATATTGCATTCTAGAGTATACCTTTCCTTTTCTAATTTACACCGAGTGTAGGAAAAAGAATAGGAATGACATATAACACCACATGTCAAAAAGACAATAATTTTTTACGGAATGTTGCACTCAATAAAGTATAGTCTAGACAAGCGCGGCTCCGATTCGGCGACGGTGGGTAATACGAAATATTGCATTCTAAAGTATACCTTCCCTGTTCTAATTTACACATAGTGTAGGAAAAAGAATAGGAAAGGCATCAAACATCTAACAACAATTTGTTACGGAATGTTGCACTCAATAAAGTCTAGTCTAGACAAGCGCGGCGCCGATTCGGGGACGGTGGATAATGCGAAATATTGCATTCTAGAGTATACTTTTCCTGCTCTAAATTACAGAGAGTATAGGAAAGGTATATAACATCACATGTCAAACATCTAACATCAACTTGTTACGGAATGTTGCTCATCCGCGGGTGGCGCCGATTCGGGGACGGTGGGGCTCATACGGTTAGGGAAGGATTTTTGGAAATTTGACCTTTAAGGGGGGATTTTGTTTGTATGAAAAATCTTATTTTTAGAGTTAATAAACTTGAAACTTGGCACGAATACTTATCAAAGTAAATTATGAATTTTGTCATTCATTTTCTAAAATAACCCTCTAAAGGGAGATTGGGGGGTGTCAAAGTTTGCATGGAAGAATTTTCACGCGTGGTCCGATTTACTCGAAACTCCGTATTTATACTTAAGACCGAAAAAGAATAACATAATCAGGGTTTTTAAATAGGGTATTAAAACCACACACGCGGACAAAGTCGCGCGGGAAGTGCTACATAGTTTAAATTATATATTTTGATCTTCAAAGAAGTTGTAAAGTAGGTACCTAGTTATATTTGTGGTGCAAGTGGGCCTTCGTCGCTATTCGGAAGATCGATACAACGACCCTCCGAACACATTCACAACCAGTCGCAGCGATTTCGCTGCTGCTGTTTGTTTGAGTCACCAAAAGGCGATGCAGCGTTGATGAAGTTTCAAAATCGCTGGTCGCCGGTGCTAAAAATAACTTGTCTGTTAAGGCCCTTTATGGCTAGAATTGGCAATCTAATAAGTTCAAAGTTACAAGCTTCAACATTCTGAATATTATTACCGGTCTACAAGATTACCCACGTTCTCTCGTGGGATTACTAACCCTAAGTTACTATGGGCTTATGCCCAGGGGCTGGGAAGCGGCATCTACCTGTCATGATTTTATTAAAATTAATGGGTATTACCGAACCGCCCAGCGCTTTAATTCTGGCTATTTTCATGAATGAATCGTTACGGCTATATTATGTAGCTTATCGTAAGTAGGTAGAAAATAACGCTTCTTGCTCACCCAATACCAGTGTAAGAAGATCCCTGTGTCCGTACATGGTTGGTAGCAGTGGGCGGTCATTTTATGTTGGTTCTTGTGAAATATGGTTGAAACAGGAAGTAAGTATAGATGAGAGGTATGCTTAACACGTTCAGTGCCACCGACTCACCCGGAGAGTCCTTGAAATTTTATTCCAGCGCCGTAGACTCGCCCGGCGAGTTCAATGTGTTTGCTATTTTTTTCCAAAATGCATGTGTATTTTCTGCTTAAAATAATACTGAAGACTAAATATATCATGAAAACATCGTGAAAATCGTAGTGGTAATGAAAGTGTTAAGTTGGTGTGTTATCGTAAATGACAATGTTGCAGTATTGGTTCCTACGCGGGTTCTGACACTAACGTCCGGTTGCGTTTATGGTGATAGGATTATCCTATCCTATTAGGATATGATGCGTCGCTGGGGATCAGCGTTGAGTTGGTTCTGGTCTGCTTGCTCTCGTTGAGGACAAGGATCTTTTTACACTGGTTTTGTGTGAGCCAGAACCGTTATTTTCTACCTACTATCGTATAAACTAATAGTCCATGCCCGGATAGGGGGCCAATCGATTTTTTTTCAGTACCTTCCTAAAATGTGTTTACAAAGAAAATCTTATTGTTAGTTTATTTATTGGGATCTCCAACAAAGTATACTCAGATGCAATAGAAATCACAATAATACAAAAGGTTTTTAGTTAATTAATTTAGCCTATAGGTACATGAGTATACTTACAATGATCACAAATGCATTTCAACGCCTTTGAACAATGACGTCTCCAACAAGGAACTGAGTGCTTGAAACTAAACAATTTGACATAATAATATGATTATTTTTTGGGTTTTTGGGAGCTCCAGCTCCTTCCTCCCAACACTACAGTAACCATTGAAAGATGTTTAAATGCCTGCCATCGTTCAGGTGATTCCCTAAGTAATGAACCTACATACAATATTAATAACTACAAGTGGTACAGTACCTACTTTATTTGATCAATACATAACGTGAATAGACTTATTACTTAACTATCAACATCTATGGTCAACCCACGAGTTTCCATTTAGGTCTTCGATGGAAGACACATTTATACACCAATATTTTTGTTTGCGGCCCTCACTGGTGTACAAAAGTCGTATTTAGTTAATTTTAGAACCTGGTGCTCACATGATAAAGTGCATTGTTCTATTTGAGCTTTTTAGGGCTGCGCTCAATGGGTCTCGGCGGAATCCTTTTGTGTTCCCCTGTCGGTTCTTCCTTCCCGTCAGTCAGGGGCTTATTATAAATAAACCCTTTCTGGTACATTAAATATCTGTCGTATAACGCTACCAAAACTGTTTTTCGTCAAAACTGTTGGTTGAGAACCATTTATTCAACACAGGAGCACTTGTAAACGTTTTCATGTTTTAGTGTTAGTGGAAGTAGAGACCCAATTGAATTAACATGTATCAATAATAATAAAAAAAATAATAATAATAATATTGATTAAAATGTATCAATGGAATCTTAAACGCTATTATAATAAAGTTAAATCGATTGAAGATATTTGCTCTAGTCCTACATAATTACATTTATTTATATTAGTTACCTATCTAAGAAGTTAAATGCTCATTATAAGTTTTTCCCTTATCTATCTGCTGCCTCCAATGACAAAAGTTCTTCCGAGTTTACCCCCATGGACATTAAAATATACTAAACTTATAAATTAATGTATATTTTATCTACTTTTCAGACGAGGAGGCCGCTGAATCAGCAGGCTCCGAACAAGAGGAAGAAGTCATAAAGCCAGAAGATAGCAATGTTGCGAATATTCTGAAAAGACTCCAGTCTACAGGAGCTCTCATCAAAAAGCCCAAACAAGAGTACCGTTGCTTCACGTGCGACGAGGATTTCCAAGATTGGGAAGATCTAGAGAACCACTTGATTCAGCACGTTTCCCTGCCCTCCGTGGTACTCGACAAGCTGCCTTCCGACGACGAAGACGCCCCTCCATCCGGAGATGAAAACTGGTCCGATGAAGACGAAGAGCCGGCCCCGCCTGAAACCCCCCAGAAAGCCACACCGACTAAAATTGACATATCACAACTATTAAAAAAGACTGGCATCTCCCTGAAAAAACCCGCTGAAATTGACAATAAGGACTCTGATTCGGCCCTGAACAAACTAAGTGGATTAGGGTTCACTATAAAGAAGAGTAATACGCCGATCAAGAATGAACCAGAACCAGAACAAAACTCCAACGATGTGATGCAAAAACTGGGCAAACTCGGCGGTATCAAGCTGAAATTAAAATCAGATGGGAATAATGCTAACTCGTTCAAAGTGATCAATGGCCTAAAAGATTTTGGTGCGTCTGATGATGAGGATGAGGGAAGCGGGAATGACGAGATTAGAGAAGACCCAGACGATGATGAGTATCCAGACAAATCAGGAAATGATTCTGAGGGAGAAACTGAACGAACTCCGCCAAATACTCGTAAAACATCCGAGAGCGATGACTCTGAGAAGTCGCCGAAATCTATATCGAGTCCACTGAAAAACTTGCAGGGGATGTCTATCGTTCAAAATACGCCTCTTACGCCAGTTAACGTTCCGGCTCAACAACTAAAGCTGCCTCCGAGGCCGGCTGTCAAACAGACTCCAAAGAGAGGAGCGAATCTGCCTATCCCTCCCAAAGATACTTCGCTGATTACTCTGCAGGAGAGGGAAGCTCCATTGAATCCTGCTACCCCAACAAAAGCTCCAACCCCAGAAAGGCGTGAATCGCGCGCAAGCTTGGAAAATGTCGTAGTAAAGCAAGAAGTAGAGACTGTCGAAACGCAGTCGTCCAACGTTCCTATATTCTCCACACAGATTAAGTCCGAAAGGGCTTCTCCAACGCCGAACGAAGCGGCATCCACTCCAATACTTGCCACAGTGAAATCTGAACCAGACGCCTTAGCATCACACCAGAGTGCACCGCCCAGTGCTCTAGCTTTACATCTAACGTCTAATACTACACCACTTCTCCCAGTTACCAAAAAGGAAGAACCAGGAATTGTGACGGTTATAGAAATAAACGGAGATTCGAATGACGAAGATGATGACTGTTGTGTGGTGTCCGCGACCCCAGCGCCAGATATTAAACCAGTAGTCCCTAAGATTGAAAATCCACCTGTAACGTACCCTCCTCCTGCATACCCAACAACGCAGCCAAGCTTCAGTTCCTCGGGAATGCTCGGCGCACGCCTAACCGGCCCGACTTTGGAAAAGCAACACAACTTCAACTGGAATGCCCCAGATTCCAAACCACCTTTGGACATGCTCGAAAAAAGTGCGGATGACATATTCGAGAGTCTACTATCGAATTCTACCAAAAAAGAAAGCATGTCTATATCAGATGCGAGTGAATACATATCCTTAGACACTTTAGGCCCACAACATTCATGTGATGTATGCAATACTAGATTTACTGACATATCCTTATTAGATGACCATAGACGGATGACGGGACATACAAAAACGCTAATTCTTCCATCATCGTCGTCAACACTTATGCCGTACAATCCGACTTCTAATATTTCTTCTAATATTCTCTCTAGCTTACTGCCTGTGAAACTAGCTGACCAAGTTGGAAAGTTATCTACTATCGGAGGAACAGGGCCAGGGTTTACTCATCAGCAAAATGTCATGATCAATATCCAAGCGTATCCTGGCGCCAGTGGCATGATGATGAATCCTCAAGGATACAACAGTTATCAGCCTGGACAGAACGCCCAACCTGATTACGGCAGTAATATGTATGGTCAGCAACAAACGATGCCAGGGCATCTATATCCAGGACAGGCTTATATGGGTCAACCAGGTTATGGGCAGTTTCAACAGCCTAAACCTCAGTGCTATCCAGGAGGTATGCCGCAGGGGCAGTTCGCGCCTTCCTCATCTCCTTACTCTGTGGCTTCTCCACTTCAGGGTATGCAGCAAGCAGTCTATGGACAAGCACCTACCGGTGGAATAAACTCACAGCTGGGCCAAGCATTAGGTCAAATGGGTCCACCCGGATCATCTTACGTACCTTCCTCGAGCCCGGGCGGGGTTATGAAACCACCTGCAGGTGGTATTAAGATCCAGAACGTACAAACCTTCCCAGCTGGGCAGGCGATAGGCATGCCTGGACCAGACCAGATGGGTGGACAAGCACCAGCACCCGGCCAAATGGTGGGAGGACAGATGCCTACACCGAACCAAATCAGAATGGCACCGGGCGCGAATATTACAGGTACGAGACCACGCATGGCCAATCCTAGAGGCCCTCGACCTGGAATAAGACCAGGCATTCAAGTACACGCTCAAGTTCGTCAACAGAAACCAGGAGTGCGAATGCCCATGAAGAGACCAGCACAAATGGCCGGTGGACCAGGCCAGAAACGACGAACAGACATGTTACTACCAGGCAAGCATGACAACGAAGACTGTCAGGTCATGGCGATGCAGAAACAGAGGGAAGGCTTACCGATGATCCAGAGTGTGCAAGGCGCGAAAGACAAACTTAACCTAGGCAGCCAAATATCTATTACGAAGAAGAAAGTGAATACAGAAGCTAATGCTATGGCTAACGTGTTAGCATCGCGAGGTATTAGCGTCAAACAGAAGCAGAAGAGTCGGTCCCCGACTCCGGAGCGTCCCATCCCTCATATTCCGAATCTAGGCGCCGGTATGAGTATCAAACATACGTCGAAATCAAGCAACTTCTCTATACCAGAAGCTAAAGTCGGTGGCGGTATGTTAGCCTGTAAAATATGCAAGAAAATGTTCATGAACCACAACTCTCTCTCCGTTCACATGTCAAACGCACATCCTCAGAGCAAACTACCAGTCTTCAAGTGTGACGAGTGTCCAGCTTCCTATCCAAAATCATTACAGTTACAACATCATAAAAGGGTATTCCACAATGTGACCGGACCCAACAGGGAACTCGGATTGCCCGTTGTAGACCTATCACAAGAAGAAAACCTCAAACGGTTGAGTAGTTTAGGCATATATAGTTTTATACCGCTAGCGAATAGGGAGCAAGCGGGCGGATGCTTCGGTATACCAGTAATCTCAGTACATAATGTACAAAATGGTATGACAAGCAGTTTGCAAGCTTTAGGAGCTGATGGATTACTAAGTTTAGGGCCCCTTAAACCTTTACCCAACTCATAGACTGTATTTATAAACAGCATGTGTTGAAAATGTGTGAAAGTGGCAAACTGTGATTTAATCGTTTTTGTGTAGACATTTGAAATGGAATGGGTCACAAACATTTTGTAAAAGACTTTCTTTTCTTGAGTGAACTCGAAATAGTTTAAATGTGTTTCTAATAAGTGACATTATTTATATTTTACTTACATAAGATACGCTTTCCTAGAAGAGCGGTGGCCTTCATATTATAACGGCATGAAAATCTGTCATTATCACCGGTATTTGACATTAAGATGTCAAAAATCGCTCTGAATTTGGACAGCCGTTATTGTGTGACCGTTCACTGTTCATAGGAAACCAAAGTTTTATACATCATTATTATGTATTCAGTTAAGTACATACTAATTTTGAAGATCATTAGGTCGGAGCATGTTTGAATTCAAATGACTTGTTTGAATGAAATACAATTTTACTTACAATTTAGTGTCATAGGTCAAGGAATTTCTGGTATCAAGTTATTGTAAATAATGTTATAAACAGAAGTTTTGCAATACAAAAATAGAATTAATTGTAGAAAATATCCATTATAATTGAATTGTCTTTGAATATTGTCTTGTCGATATTTCTGTGCTCTGAAGAGGTAAGCAAAAAATCCATAAAAGTTATAACAGACTTAAAACTACAAGGAAAAAGCTGCTATGAATATAATTATTACCTTTATTTAATTATACAGGGTGTAAGGGATAGCCCTCCGCAAACGTGCATTCAGCTTATTGGCTTATATACTACTGTGTTATTATAACATGCGGTACGCCCAGTTCTTAATTGGGCGGACCGCATGTTACAATAACGCCTCGAACATGGTCCCAGAACGGTATTTGCTAAATCGAAGTGTACTAATCCGCGATCGGCTATCTTCGGGAGTGGTCGTAAATTTTATATGCATATGCCAAGTTGTGTCGTGAAGGGTTGTGTGAACTACAACAAAAAGCCTAATAAAAAATTATAACATTTCATATCACCGGTAAATCAAAAATATGTAATAAAATCAAATTCTAACATTATTTAAAACAATTTTCTTTCCTAGTTATCTCAATGTTTGGCTAAGAAGACACGAGACCACGCTTACCGTACGGTTGTGCTTACGTAATTTTGCAGCGGCGCGCGCTGCGCGCGTTGTAGCAGATGAAAAGAAAAAATTTTATTATTACTAATATGTAAGATTGAATTATGTACAAAATTATTTTTTACTGTTTATTAAAATCAAATTAAAATGTGTTTTTATCTACTGGTAAAAAAAGTCTATAAGTACAGTGAAAATACGTATTTAATATGCAGATTTCCTACTGATTCCGTGCGGAATGAAGTTCGGAGTCGTGTTATTAAACAAACAAACTGCAATAAATATAACTTTTGGAAAATAAACATTTTTTTTATATCTTCGTACCTCGAAAAATACCACGCTCTTACAAGGCTACGTCTACAAGCAGCTAACGATGATCGACATCGTAGAGAGTAGTTCTAACAGATGGGGTTAGTGCGTATGGTGAACGCGTCAGGCAAACGTTCGGACGACCGTATCTTTACTTTTTAAATCAATGATTCAGCTCCTTATTTTGAATCATATTCCACAGGAAAAATTCAAAGTATTTTTTAATCGATTTTTCAGTTACTATTCCTTTATTTCAATGTAAAATTACATTCTCTATACGCAGCACTCCATTTATGTAAATAAAACGGCTAAAATAAAAAATCAGCAATGGATGTTGAAATACTCGGCGGCCGAAGGCTCGCTGCGCTACCGTTCGCTTAGCGCGTTTTGCCACGGTAACGATACATTGCGTGTGAGGTAATAAAACAAATCAGGTTTATTGGATTCCCATAACGTTCCTGAAATAATTTCATGTACCGGTCATCTTAGTATGATATACTGAATTCACTCTATCAGTCTGCGGAGGGCTGTCCCTTACGCCCTACTTATATACATATAATTATATAATATAACATAACATCGCGCCTTGTTCCCTAGAAGGGTTAGACAGAGGTGTACCTATAGTATACCCATATTTCGCCAGTTATGTTTAAATCCCATGTAATAGGGGGTGAGCCAATTGCCATCAACCGGGCACAAATCCAGACTCCGGGCTGCTACTGAGAAATTCCAAATAGAAAAACCCAATAACACTGCTCGACCTGGGAATCGAACCAAGGACCTCATGCTCAGCACTAGCACTAGCGACCACTAGACCAACGAGGCAGTCTATATATAATTATATTTTTAAATGTATCATTAGATTATAAAACATTTAAAAATATTAAAAAAAATATATAACCCACCGGTATTGGGAACAGGGTCCAAGCTACCGATGGTCAGGGCTCCAGAGAGAAGAACCTCCTAACAATGCGAGCCGTGTCTAGAAGTACCGCTTTCTGAATCAAGCCCTTAATCCAGCTGCCCAACGAGAGCCTCCTTAGGTGTTGGTCAAGGCTCTTTGCAATTAAGCCATTGGCTGATACGATTATTGGCACAATGATCGCTGAGTCCATATCCCATGTCGACAACCCTGCGGGCCAAGTCAAGATACTTGATTTGTTTATCTGTCTCGGCTTTCACGAAGTTCTCGTCATGCGGGACAGTTATGTCAATAATCATTGCGCGCCGCTCTATTCGATTCACCACCACTATATCAGGCTTATTGGCAACAATAGTCATGTCAGTGATGATGGATCGATCCCAGTACAATGTGATATTTCCATCTTCGAGAACTGGGTCGGGCACATACCTGTAGTACGGCACTTCCGATTCTACAAGGCTGTATTTCAGAACAAGTTGCCGATGGATTATCCTGGCTACAAGGTTAGCTAGACGAGAACATCCGGATATAATTTGTCGGATTGATTTACCCGGACGGTGGCCCGACAGATGTCAGCCATGGCCGTCCTTCACAATAAATGAATATTATTTTTATGGTACCTTTGTAATTTTACATGCTATTCCAACAAATAGGAATTCTTAATGTCGGAAAAAATACCTGTTGTTAGATGACTGAAATAAAAAGAGGTGTTTACTAAGCAGGAAAAATTATATTTTACTAACAGCTCGACTGTAATGTTACCAGACGCAATTAAATTTCTATTGTTACCGAACTGAATCAACTTGCGTAACGGACGATCCCAAGATAAACATGCACAATAATGACATGTATCACTTAGTTTATGACATTTTTGTTAGTAATCTCAAAACTTGTGAGTCATGACAAGGAAAAGCATAACTAGCTCCGATTTAAACTACCTTCCGGACACCTGAATAGAGCCACCCTGCATTTTTTTTAAATCAAGGTCTAACTTTTTAGATGTTCCTGAATTCAAGTTTAGAAAAATGATGACACTAAAATGATGGCCAGTATGTTAGCTTCAAAACTGTATAATTTTTTTTTTTCTCATAATTATTTTGATGTTTTACATCGTTATACCTACACGAAAATATGCTCGGTGGCTGGGTTTAGGAGTCCGTGTGTAAGCTGAGCCGAGTATATTTTACATGGACTATTATATATTCATTTTATGGTGATTGAGATGAAATGTGCAAAATTAATGATATGATAGAGCTGTGGCATACCATATCCTATCTGATGATCTGAAATATGTATATTACTACTATGTTACATTGTACTGTTACTATTTAGTAAGATAACATCAGTTAACTTTAAAGCTACAATAGCGATATTATCACTGATAGTGGCCGGGCAAACTTTGCTCAGACAGGAATAATAAATTAAGATCCAATTAAATACATAAACTCATCGTATCTAATTTTTGTCTACCGCGCTTTTATGTTCTATTCTCTGTAAATTGAGAGGTCTGGCTCTTGTGATACAGGAACTCCTAGTACAAGAGCCAGGGCTACACTGATACTTGTGTCTTGAAGTGAAAATAAATAAATATAATTATTCTAACTCGCGCCTTTTTTCCATGGGGGTTGGCTAAAACTACAGAATACTACCTGCTACGATCCTCACATACTGCTTTTGCTTCGATTACGTTCATACATCTGGCAGTACACGCACGCCGGTTGCGAGTACTACACACTCAGAACTTTAATTAAAGCTGCGTTTCCACCAAAAATTAACGAGGATGCGTAACGAGGGATGTGTGTGAAATTAACGGATAACATCTCTTCATTTTCATAGCTTGAGCTAAGCTAGTGTTGTTATTGGTTAATTTTTCGCATATTCGCCGCTACCCATCCTCGCACATCTCCGGTGAAAACGCACCCTTTTAGTATTGTGTTAACGTAGATGTGTTTCTTGTATATTTCATTATCAATCATCATAAAAACAGTTTACGTTACTCCAAGTTAAGTAGAGCTCGTCTAAGCTGAAATGACGCGCCCCACTACAAAAATTAGTATACGTAATAGATTACGGTAGGTGCGGTAGTCGGGCGCGTCATTTCAGCTTAGACTAGCTCTACACGTTTCGGACGATTTCCGGCCTTACCCATATGGCCGATTTGTTACCCGCTCAGGCTCAGCCTGGGCTCGTAAATTTATTCATCGGTGTATTATTTTTATATAAGCAGCTAATCTGTATTATTTCTTAATCTTGGGGACTCAACTGACATTTCATGAGGTTATCGGTTTTTGTGATATTTTAAATAATTATGTCACTATCGCTAAAAATGAAAAATAAAATTATAGGAACTGGTTATTTTTTTAGGAAAATAAATAATAATTTAGATAAAAATGCTCCGCTCATACTGAGATCCTCGGATAAAACTCGATAGCTACTGATTCAATAGAGTCGGTTCTTGTTTAACTAAGGAACGTAATGTGTCAAGATATCGAATCAATAGCATTATCGTAGATAAACTTGGTTAAGAATTCCTCAGAAACGATATTAAGTTACGCTGCGCTGTGCTAACTTTCTCATGCTATGTTCTGCAAACAACTTTGAGCTTTGCGAGGTGGGCTACGCAAGTATTTTTCGTCATTACAATTCAGGAATAGCGAATTGGCAAAATAGAGCACAGCACAGCGCAGCAAAACTTGATGCTGATTAGTTACCCACGGACAAGTTGCTTCTGTCAAATTGAGTCTCTGAGATTAAAAAAAAAAAACTTTTGCTTAGCTCTCACAATGTTGCCAGTATGACTGCTAACATTAATTTAAATATAAGTGTAGTTCGTTTTTTAATCCCAGATAGTAATTTGACATTTCATCATCTGCCTAGCCTTTTCCCAACTATATTGGGGTCGGCTTCCAGTCTAACCGGATGCAGCTGAATACCAGTATTTTACATGGAGCGACTGCCTATCTGACCTCCACAACCCAGTTACTGGGTAATACGATACCCCTTGGTAAGACTGGTTGTCAGACTTTCGGGCTTCTGACGACCCGTAACGACTGTCAAAGATCCACGAATGACAGCCGGGACCAACGGCTTAACGTGCTTTCCGAGGCACGGAGGAGTCTCGGTATGTAAAGATGGTCACCCATCCACGGACCAACCCCGGCAAGCGTAGCTTAACCTGATGGATCGACCCATGCGGCTGTTATTACTTAGCCACGAGCTCCTCAGTAATTTGACATTTGCACCTGTCAAATTACTATCTTGGATTAAAAAACGAACTTTAGTAAGCATAGGGCAAAAGCGCCAGGGTAGCCCGCGAAATTAAAATTTTCTTACTTTTTTCTCCAATTTGCAGATCAGTATTAGGTTATGTTGGTAATTACGCCATTCATGCTTATTAAACTCGGTCATACTTCAAAATGGCTGATAAGTAGTGGTAACCAGTTACATATTTTTATACATAATATTGAATAATAAACTTGTAAGTTATATACTTACCGATAATTTCGGACAACTATATTAATACACTTCTACCAGCCGGTCGATTCTGAAACATCTCACCGTGAAAACTTAGGTGAAGTGAGCTGAGGGATTGACACTATTGACAGCTCACTTCAAAATCACTTCACCTATATTGTCACGGTGACATTTTAACAAAATAGGTCTGCTGAATCGAGCCACCCTGCAGTTTTTTGTAAAGTCTGTTAAGTTTTTAGATGTTCGTGAATTCAAATTTGGAACAGCGATAATACCAAAATAATGGCTTGTAGGCAATGTCGGCATCAAAACTGCATATTTTTTATTTAATTAATTAAAATAATATTTTGATGCTTTAGGCCTTTACCTCACATGGCATTGCACGGTGGCTCTAATCCGGGAGTGAATATTCGTACATTATGTTCAAACTTGACTCGTAGCGTAGATAATGTAATATCGCAATAAATTGTCAAAAATTAAAAATAGTTCTATACTTATTTATATATTATTAAAATGTCGAGAACATCTTTAGTTTTAGAACCTATATTTATTAAGGTTAATACGGCGTTGATCAGTGCGATATTTTACTGTATAATTTTACAGTTTCATACTGCAATTTTTGGACTGAAAAATTTAGACGCACTTTGCGCTCTTTCTGAACAGTAAACGAAACTGAACCCTCACGCTCGGGTCGGTGACGCTGTAACGGGTATAAGTACTCGGCTCCAGTCGTCATCAGATTTTAAAAGAGAAAATCATATAAGTTTTTACTTCTAACGTGTGGTCATAAGCACACACCCTTTTCTTTATTAATGTATAATTTTGAGATCACATGGCAGTTTCATACTGCATTTTGTTTTTGTTTTTGACTTGTGATCCAAACTTTTTACCATAAGCAGCGTACCGAAAGTGCTGCGTTTTGAACGGCCGCTAATGATGATAAAACTAAGAAAAATATTATAAGTTAAATACCCATCACGTCTGAGATTCCGCTAGTTAATTTAATTACATCACAATGCTCGTGTAGAAACCATAGTTCAAGAGTAAGCCAGGATATGTCTTCTGTATTTCAGCGCAATTTGCTTTTATACTCTGTGGCGACCCCTATTGTGCGCTATTATAATTTTTAACGTGACGATATTATCGTGGATCCACGTCCATACAAAGTATGGAATTACGTGCACGTTCTAACGTTAGGTACCGTGAACGGAAATTTAAAAGTGTCTTTATAGACGAAATCGGGGGGCGGGAGACGCGCGGGGTGACGACCGACGCGAGCCAATCAGTGAGGACCGAAGCCAGCCGCGCGTGTCCGTCACTCCAGACTAGCGAACGGGCATTGTTCTCCGTTATAAATCGAATGTTAATTTTGCATTACATACCATATTTATACAGTCCACTAGTTTAATTAAAATAATAATTATCAAGAACACACAATTTACTTCCCTGTGTTATCGTGATGCCGTGCAGTGGACGTGGACATCCACGTTAATATCGTCCCATTAGAAACTATAAAAGCGCACATTGACATTGAGACTTTGAAGACCCTTGTTCTGGAAAGATACCCTAAAAATAATATATTATAATATGAAACTCTATTTTAAAATAGATTTGTATGAAAGTTTTACATTGAAGTTTATGTCTCAGTTCGAGTTCCGAATGTGAGCCTAAGTTATAAACTTTGGGCTGAAATAATCTTCATTAAAATTCGAAATACCGATATGTTTATTTTAAAAGTTACAAATGAATATTTAAAACATTATTTGTCACGGACTGCAATGTGTAAATATCAGATATATTTTTATAAGTAAAGTTATAAGTTACTGTATTACCTATATATTATAATTATTATAATATATTTTGTTTTGCATTAACAGAACTTAATGCATCACTTATGTACTTATATTTAGTCCTATAACGTATACGGAACTGAAAACCTACTTGTATAAATCCGTTCATACTGGCTCGAATGTAGCTTCGCATTCTACGACTTTGTACAGTATGTCCGGTTTCGGATTCTACATACTTAAAGGTGAGGTACAGACCATCAAACTGAACAACTTTCTCCATGGGACCAACATTGTAATCGAGAAAAAATTATCAGTCGTCCCATACATTTGGTCGAGTAGGTATTGAAGTTTTGTATGGAACGACAGATTTTTTTTCTCGATTATGATGTTGGTCCCCGGGAAAAAGTTGTTCAGTTTGATGGTCTGTAAGTTTGTACAATCCGAAACCGGACTTACTGTATATATAATATATTGCCCAATTTTTTTAAATGAAAATCTTTTCAGTTCACGTCACCGACTTGCTAATGTTAACAGTTATGTCTGTGGCTATACATAGTTCCTTCTGTCGGCAGTCCCCATGACTGATTATGTTTTTAATTAAGACGCTATGTGTGGTCTAAATTACGGTTTTGATTATTTACAAATACTTCAACGCTATAATAATATGTCACATTTTAGAGAGTGGTACAATACGGCCGATGAAACATAGGCTCTCCGAACTTTCGCGCATGTTCTCTCACTCACAATCGCCTCATGTCACCATTTGGTTCCTAAAAAATGTTATTGCGCAGCCTTCTGCGCGAAGTTCGGACCTGCCATGGTTCATCGGCCGTATTATATTCTTAGTGACCGCGAGTAATTATCACGGTACGATTATTTTCCCACGTGGAATGTACTCCGTGGAAATGACTTACTACAAACACGTTTTGCGATAGTTCAAATATCGCGTCTGTGACGTCATAATTAGTTTTTGCTGAAGCTACATTTTGACCCTAAAACATTTTCTTAAAATAGTAGATGGCCTTAAGATATTTCGTGATTCAGAAGCTGTCAATCAACCGATCTTTTATATTCGAATACGGTTGTATTCAGTCTTAGACAATTATCTAGTTTTAGAACAACAAACTCAATTTCATATAAGACAAAGTTCAAATTCGATTGCAAGAAAAAATTGGAAATGGTCACTCAAAAATCAATGACTACATCACGTTACAGTAGATAATTGAGTAAGTGGCAATAAATGTAAATAATATAAGATTCTGAATTCAAGTACTTATAGTTTATTTCTAGTTTTTAAGGACACTGTGTACTGTCTACACAAGAAAAATATATAGTTTTTGGTTGGCTTTGTAAAAATGCGCGTTCTTGGTGCATTAAGTAACTTTAGTAGTTAAGTATATTTAATACGAGATTATTTTTAAGTTTAATTAAAAACGAGTGATTGTAAGTTTTGTATTTGAGTTATATTTAAAATGTATCTAATGTAAGAGAAAAGTTAAGATACATAGGAAAACTATTAAAATTAAATTTATGAATAACTATGGCTGCTTTTTATTCATTAATCCCAACCAACATATTACCCACGTTTCACTACACACCGCAGCAGTCCGGTCGCGTCGAGAGAATGCGTTCTTGACACCTGTAAGTTTCATACTATAAGTGCCTTGCGAATTTGATCCTTAATACAACTAGAAATTGTCTAACTGACGGGTGTCAGGAATGCATTCTCGACGGCCGGACTGTATGTACAGTCAACCGCACACCAATGGGAACACTAGCACTACGAATATCACCCATACTGGTACGACATAAAGGCGCTGTCAATGTCAAATTGTTACCACATACAGGGTTTATCGTAAATAATGCTACTCTCGTACGATTTTGACATACAATCTGGAGACGACGATACGACAATTAAACTGTACCAATACCTAATGACGTTTCTAGTCCGCGTACAAAAAATTTAAACCACTATTTAGTTAGTTTAAAAGGTCAAGGTCAGTGACCTTGGGAGAATAGCGGATCTTGACCTTGCGGTTAAGGTCAATGCCCTTGAGGTGTCCCGTTATGTTCCCCCACCCTACTAGAGTCTGACCAACGAAAGCTGTCCAAGAAAAGGCGGGAATTTAAAAAAATCAAGAGCTGTCAGCCCTGGCTATACTCTGCTTAAACGGAGTTGATACTATTTATTATTCAAGACATTATGCGATATTTAGATCAGTATTTCATATTTATATACTTAGACCCTATTAACCTTATTATCCTCGATATTTACTTGGAACTGTTAAACCACCATTATATATTCGCGCAATGATGGATAAGCAAGTTAACGTTACAATATTTCGCCGTGAGAATGATCATTATCAGTACCAAAGTTAAGAGTCATAGTCGAAATTGGATTCCAAAAACTCTGTACCTACCTGATAATATTGAATCAGCTTCATTGCTTTCTTCGCTGGTACTGCTACTGTTCCCAACATGTATTATGAATCTTTCAAGTTCGTTTTCAACAATACGATCCCTTAATTTGTATTGATGTTCAACATTTAGCACATGATCTCCAATCATCAGCAGTTATGGATAGAAAACATTATTTTATTAAATTTTGCATTTGAGACCCTGGTATTCCTATATTTTTGCTTGCTACTTTTCTCTTCGCATGACTCCATACAAGCTCAATTGCATTGAGGTCGCAATGATACGGTGGCAGCAACAAAATTTCGTGATTGTGGGTATGACTGTGTTTTTTAGAAGTACTTCTGCTTCGTAAACAACTGCAGGTTTATTATCTTTCACCATACACATTAAATCAGCTTTGGTATGATATTCTTCAAAATGAATATTATTCTCTTGGATCCATATTCAGAGATTAGCGTTAGAATCAGACATAGTAGGGGGTTTGTTTACTTATTTCACATGGTAACTTGCATTTTCCGTCACAAGTACAGTAGGTTTAGTGAGATTTGGTATCAACATTTCCTCAAACCATTTCATAAAGTTGGTAGCTTTCTTATCATCATGGTAGTCAGCTGATTTAGATTTTGTGCTGAATACCGATAATGCACCTGGCACAAACCCTTCCTCCGATCCTGCATGCACAATAATATGTCTTTTTCCTGACGATATATTAGTAGTTCTTGAAGGTCCTTGCCACGATTTTTAACTGTATTGTAGTTTGTTTATTGTTTACCTTCTAGCCTCTTCTGATTTATTGTCCTCAAGAATCTGTGTCTCCATGCCGCAATATCATATTTTTCTGTAAGTAAAGCCCGTTCATTTTTATTGTTTTGAAACTCAAACCCGTTCTTGTGTAAAATTTTTCTAAGGGTTTCACGGCATCCCGTAAATTCGATTGCTTCCTTCAGCTCATTGTGCAGGCTTCTCAGTGTTGGGACTTGTTTTTTCACTCCATAAAATTCGTTTATTTTGTTTCTTATAGCCGAAATATCAAAATTATCCAAATTGGAAACTGACAATTTTGGCAGTCAATTCGTGGTCAGCTTTCGTTGGCCAAACTCTACTCCCACATCCCACCGTCCCGAAGGCTTGATTAGGCGATGGTTTCTGGGGAAATTTTTTCTAAGTCCTTTTTTCCATAGTGCCCTGTTTCGTATCCTCTGACCTTATCTTGTTTTCCTGCAAGTCTGTTCTGTTATTGAGGTCGATATTAATTTGTAATAGTTTGTTATTTAATGAAAAAATAAATTAGAAAGTATTTATTTTATTTACCTATATTTTATTTACCTAGATTAAGTCAAGAAAACTGTTTAGAAGAAATGAAGCATATACTTGGTGATGACTGTCCCTCTCGTGCAATCGTCTACAGATGGTACAAACAGTTTGAGCGTGACTGTTTTAACCTAGAAGACGACCCGCGTTCAGGACGACCGGAGGAAGCAGTTACTCCAGAAAATATTTCTGCAGTTAAAAATTTAATTGAAACTGACCGGCTAATAACCTACCGGCAAATAGAATCCTTACTGCAGATTGGCTCAGCAGCGTTACATTCAATTATTGACCATAATTTAGGTGATAGAAAAGTTTGTACTCTTTGGATTCCACATAAACTTACCGATGAACAAAAGGAATAGCGAGTCAAATGGTGTAAAAAAATGATTGCAAAGTTTGAAAACGGAAGATCTAAAGACATCATTTCAATCGTCACGGGCGATGAAACGTGGCTTTATTATTACGACGTGCCCACGAAGCAGCAAAATAATATAAGGGTGATAGAAGGCGAATAAACTCCGACTGAAGTAAAAAAATGTAAGTCGATAAAAAGAAAATGAGCATGGTGTTTTTCGGTATTCGGCAAATTATTGAACAACTAGTTCTCCGTGAGCAAATGACTGTAAACGCTGCATGGTACACCACTGTCTGCCTTCCTCAACTTATTCCGGAATTCAGGAAGCTTCGTCCAAAGTCACAATTCTGCACCTGTGTGCAGTATGTAATCTTCGTATTTTTTTAAGTGAAAATTTCTTTAGGCGTGTTGAGCACTTTTTGGTATGGGAAAATCTTACGGGTTCGGGACATGCGATATGCTCCAACGAGTTCAACGACTCAACGCTAGAGGGCGCTGTAACCAAATTACTCTATTTACAAACATCTTTGAAGCAGCCGATCAATTCTGTAAACATCACTCCGTGAGCACTTGGGTGAAGTGAGTTTGAAGTGAGCTCAATCCCTAGTAGAGTAAGGTGGGTTGACAGTTCATATCACGCTCACTCACTTCACCTAAATTTTCACGGTGGGATCTTTACAGAATAGCACCACAGTAGTGCCGACGATTACACCCTACACTCAAACTCACAAATTCAACCTCTTTATAATATTACTAGCACTTCCCGCGCGACTGATTTCGTACTTTAGTATCCCGTTAGATTTTCAAAAAAACCCTGATACACGTCATTTTTTATATTCGGTCTAAAGTATAAATACAGAGTCTCGAGTTAATCGGATCGCGTGTTAAAATTCTTCCATACAAACTTTGAACCCCCCAATCCCCCTTTAGGGGGTAGTATAAAAAACTAAAAATGACAAACTTCATTAGATAAGTACTCGTGCCAAGTTTCAAGTTTATTAACCCAAGAAATAAGATTTTTCATACAAACAAAATCCCCTCTTTTCATCCCCATTAAAGTCAAATTTCCAAAAATCCTTCCTTAGTGGATGCTTACAACATAAAAGGCATCAACTGCAAAATGTCACGTTTGTAGCCGCAGCGGTTTAGGCTCTGCGTTCATCAGTCAGGACAAGTAATGAAATTGTAAGCTGCGTGAAATTACTTAATTATTATTTTGTGAATTTAGGGAAGTACTGAAAGTAATGTCTTAAATAAATGAATCAACGTTTACAAAGACTGGCTCGTCTTTTATATACGGGACTTGTAGTAGACTCTTCAATTTTTATGTGTGCCAAGTACTTATTGAACGATTTCACGAAGTTTCAGGTCTAATAGGAAATAAATTCTTTCTCAAATAAAAAATAT
Source organism: Fissipunctia ypsillon (assembly GCA_947568875.1). Classification (NCBI taxonomy): domain Eukaryota; kingdom Metazoa; phylum Arthropoda; class Insecta; order Lepidoptera; family Noctuidae; genus Fissipunctia; species Fissipunctia ypsillon. Next base: position 10,947,625 of record OX387663.1, on the reverse strand, counting down.
CACACTGTCTCATGTCATTCAATGTCTGTACTTACGTTTGAGAGCATCTGCCATCACGCAAGAGGATAAGTATGAATACCTGCATGTATTCATCCTCTGGATCAAGGGGCCAACCACCACCTCTTAAAGCATATTATTTTAATGTTAGTTCAGTGCGAGAAAGAGATGGAGCTATACGGGACGTCTAGCTCCATCTCTTTCCCACACTGAAGTAAGATTACAATAATACTGCTTTAAGAGGTGGTGGTCTAGCTCCTCGTCATCAAACCAACATTTAATATACTTACAAAAACAAGCGTACAACTGAATTGAGAACCTCCTCCTTGTTTTGAAGTCTGTTAAAAATAACACATCTGGACATATACATATATAAAGTAAAAACGCGATGAGAACTTAGGATGCAAGAGCGAGTATAGCGAGCTCGGGACTGGGGTTGACGGGGGCTCAAGTGAGCCAACGAGCCTCCGACATCTTCTTCGTGTTAGGTTCTTTTAAACCAGAGGTCTTATTTCATCTACCGCCCACTTTGAAAATCAATTATTTTTCAGCGCCCCCCATTTTTTTTTTACTTTACCACATCTTAAAAACCACAATGACATTGAAATTCATTACTTTGATTCATTTAATTAAACTGTATATAGGGTGACTGGTAATTAGTGACCGATACTTAAACACATGATTGTACTCATGATAACAAACAACTTTTACTATGGGACCAAACCTGAAATCGTGAAAAAAAAATCAGCTGGTCCCTACATTTTGACGAACAATGCGAGCATAAATGTAGGGAGCAGCTGACTTTTTTTTGCGATTTCAGGTTTGGTGCCATAGTAAAAGTTGTTCATAATGATGAGTACAGTAACCCCTTAAGAGGTTGTGCGTTAATTATGTTACACCTTGTATATTATATTAGTCTGGTCTGTAGTTTAAACTTAATTCTAAACGAGACTTTTTTACCGGTGAGAGCAATTAAAACGTAACTTTATAATATTAAGAGTCTCTTTTATTCCAATTTAAAACAAACATAATCCCTTTTAATTATAAAACTAATCTAATGTGAAGGATGAATCTGATGATTTTTAACAAGTTTGTTGATATCAGGTTCGAATTTACTTAAAAACAGCCGCAAGTCGCCGCGGTCGGCAACATGCAAACGATTTCTCTTTTTAGTAAACAGCGTTGCAACAGCACTAAATCCATGTTCACACAAATATGACGATGGGAATGCTATCAAAAATCGTTGAACGATCGACCACAATCCAGGGTACAATTTAATAGGTAGCCATTTTTGAATTTAATTTTTATTTCTTCGTTCGTTGTCAATTTTAAGTTCTTCTTCCAGGTGGGATGGTATTTTGCTGTGTTGACATTTCAAAAAGGATCCAACACCCAGTCTAGTATTTCCAATTTCAAAATGTCCTGAAATCGTACTATACAATGATATTATAGAAATAAAGAGGTAGATTTCGCACTAGCGCACGCAAATTGTTGCAGACAAATTCAGACAATTGTTGTAATTTCGCTCGGCAAACCCGCATACTCTATGATTCACTAGTGTAGTTCGAGCGCAACCCACTACAGATAGCTATCTCTTTCTGTATCATACGTTCCTTTTTATCTATCGCAGTGATAGTTGAAAATGATTGGGTTTTTGCATATTTTTTTTCCCGCTTTAAAATGAATTTTATTTTTCTTATACTTATTTATATAGACAATTAATCGACAATATAATCACCATCATTATCGAGTATTAAAGTTCACTTTTTACGCAGTCGGGTTTTTGATTTTTAAAATTTACTTTTTTTAATCTGTCGTTTTCCCTGGTTTTATACAGGATGGCAATTTTACGGGGGTAAACAATAATATTTTTTAAGCTTTCACACTTTTTATAATATTGTTGGCACTATTTGCAAACAATATTATTTTGAGTTTAAAATAAATTAATTGTCACCATCCCTGTCACCATCTGACCTTTTTTTTATGGGAAATCATCAAAGGACTTCTCCTGCTCTGGGCGGAGCGGGAGGGCATGTCAGACTTTTACTGACAAAAATCCACCCGTGTTCCTTCAGTTGCCTATGCGGGGGCCACGGTAACTCTTTCGAACATCCCGCGACCCTAGCTGGCATTGGCCCTAGCGGACTTCGTCAATTGGTGCTGACATCTCTTTGAGGCGCGCGTGGAACATAACGCGCCGTCGACTCGGGCCTGGTCCTCACCGGACGGCGAGCTACCCATTGCTCGCCGTCCGCAAGCCCGCGCCTACGGTGGCCGGGAATCGGCTGTCAATTCCCGACGCCCAGGGCGTCCCCTCCAGGGTATTCTAAAACTGTCAACACATTTTACATGGGACAGTTTTTTCAAAAATTATTGAGTCAGTATTTGGGGCAGTGTGTAAGTGACTAGTCCGGAGGGTCACCAAATGCGTGTAATCAAATCATAGCGCGATCTAATTCAATCCCAACACCATCTAGGGGAAAGGACGACAACTCTGCTGCGCTAGCGATAATGGCAGTATGTACACACGGCAAAGATTATTATGTTTACACCACGCACATATCGGTAACTGTCATTATTATTATGTGCGTATACGTATTATGGGTCATATTCAAAATAATTGTAAGTTACGGATAGGAAACAAATATGAATATTATTTGATTGTAACAGAAAAATAACAGAAAGGAATTATTAGGGCAAGTGTTGACAATTGTTGACAACTGCACAATATGAAAAATGTAGATGTGCCAATATATTGCTAGGTGAGCGATAAGGTTTCTATGGTCTGAAAATAACACGGTAAATCTCCCAAGTTTGTTCTTGGGATAAGTTCATCCCAACTACGGAACCCTACATTGTGCATGGTCCAACACGACGACGATGCCCTTAGCCGGTTTTTGCAAATTGCAGCTCTAGTAGGTTGTATGTAGATCAAAATGTGATACGCGACGATGGTAGTGTAGGTATTAATATTAAGGCGAAAGGATTCTAATGATTATAATTATGTAAAACTATAACTATACTATACTATAATTGTTACGGCCGTGAATCATATTTTAATCAACATACAACTTTCCACTGACCTACAAATTGTAAAAAACGTGAGATAATTTGAATTTCGCGAGCTACTTTGGCGCATCCCCCTTAACTGATTCTGAGACTGCCGACGACGAGAGGCCGGGTACGCGTCGGCGAGGCTGTGCGGTTAGTACAAACGGCGCAAGCGGTGATATACCCAGTAAAACATGCATACACAGACAATACATGGCACAGCAATGCAATACAGGGCACATTATTCGAAAACTTTACATACTTCAAATAAATTGAAGTAAAAAAAAAAATGTTTTGGCTAACTTGAGGTGCAGTAAGTATAATTAATATTTTATTATCATTAATGTATATGTGACACCATGTGAATAACGCCTAATCATTCATATCTGTTACGTAACAGAAAAAGTGACGGATAAAATAACGTATATGAATTAATTGCACGTGTCTAACCTACAAATCTATTTATTTCCACACTAATTCAAATGTTATACGAATATTTTATATTTAAAACAATTAGCACAATACAGACATTTTCTAGTATGAGTAATAAAACAGTAAACTTACTAACCGCTATTTTAAACGTCTCACATTGAATATTTACTTTTAAAAGTCTAATTTTCTTCGACAACGAAACGAGCTGAGAAACTATATTGAACAAAACGGCCGATCATTTATTCTTACGTCGTGAAGTGACAGGTAGTGGACTAATGTTGCCAGTATATCAAATTTCTTTATTACCATGGAAATAATATTAAAATAGCATAACAGAGAAGAATAACAGATGTGTAAAATCAGGAGACTCATTAATAAATTAAATTTGAAGAACAATAAATAGTATTTTATATTTTGTTTAGTGAAGTGTTGAAAGTTTAAACAATATTCTCTGAATAGTTTTTTTTTTTAAACTTTTGTGTAATGGTTAATAGTTAAATTATTTTTTTTAGTTTACCGTCAAAGACGTGGACATTGAATACTTGTATGAAATGGAATCTACGCAATGTTTGGTTTCATTTTTTTTAAAGAATTGTTTAGCTGTATCAAATGTTTCGTTGTTTTTTATTAAGCTCAAATAAACATTTAATCTGTGTGTTTATGAAATTCTAGTCAATTGTATCTCGTTATAAAAATAATTGGGTTGGACAATAAGACAGTAGTAAATATACAATTATTTTGAATATGACCCTTATACACACACGGTTAAAGATAAAATAAACGGGTTCACGATGAAGGAATTTGACCCAACATTTTAGACTAAATGCAATTTAGTTCCCATAGCTGATTGGTGTAAGCGCCTGCGATAACTACTGATGCAAGTTTTTTGAATAGTAAGCTCGACGACGTGAGTTCGATCCCAGCTGAGGAATTTTGTTTTGCTGTTTTTTACTTTTTGTTTTTTTATAAAATTAATTTTGTGGCCAATAAAATCACTCACGCAAAAAAGTAGAAAGGCAATAAAATAATTAGATTTTTTTATTAGATAAGCTTTGGTATATTGGTTCGAATGAGCGAGCTTAACGGTTGGGTCATTAGCAAATGATCCGTCTCGTTTTTTCCAATATGTTCCTTCCCTTCCTTACAATGGCTGTTTTATGGTTCAATTTGGTGTGGGCTGTATGTTAGCAAAAAAACTTGTGTGGCCGATACAATGATTTAATGGAAACTGGTTTTATACATATTCTAAGCTATTCATACTAGACGTTCCAATGAGTAAAACATGGTTGTTTAACAGTTTTTTTGACAAAGACAAAGTTTTTTCTTGGCTAAGGATGGACGTAAATAATTTTTCAACAAGGTACAAATGTATACAAATTGAATCAAAGTAAAATTAGAGGTGAAGTAAGGAATTATGACAACTTCTAACCGCATAACAATAACATCACTTCACCAGACTTTCAAAATAGTAACTAGTAAAAAGAGGGTTACGGCAACATGTAGGTACTTATACCTAATTATTACTAAGTTTTGTATTAGTCCACATTAGCTTAACAAATATGAACACTATTTGCATAAAAATAAGGTTCATATTCATCTACTAATTAAAATAAATTGGACTAATAATGAGTCGGCAAACCATCGTTTTCTGTTACTTCTTGAAACCTGCTCATACTGTTAACCATATTCGCGCATATTACTCCCACGTAGCGACTCCCAGGTCGAAGTAATAAGGTCATCTAAAGACTTAGACCTTACTTGTGATGAGTCCCAGTTTAGCACCACATGACGCCATAGATTTTCTATGGGGTTTAAATCTGACTCTTAGAAGGCCAATCGATAACAGTCATGTTTACTTGGTTCCCGAGCCAGTTTTGCACGATATGTGCACGATGCACTGTGATGTCTTGCACGAAGTAAATGTGGTCGTGCGGATAGGCAACCCGCACATTATCTAAGTACCTAATAATGACTGTTACTGCGACCCGCTATTTCTACGAGATCATCGGGACCCATCAAAAACATCCAGCCCCAATACCCGACAGTAATTCGGCCACTAGTTCTACAAGGCAGAAGGCTACATTCCTTATACCTTACTCCACCTTTTCTCCAAAATATTTTACGCCATAAAATCACCATATTGCTCTCACAATCAAAATTGATGTATGACCTCTAGCAAACTGTAGACGACTTTGTCGGTGCGCAGTGGACAGCAAAATCTTCCGCGCTGGCTTGCTGCGACGTAAAAGAGCTGAATGTAGCTGATTTCTTACAGTTTGTAAGTTGTGTGCTGTTGCTGTTGCACGGGTGGACATGAAGGGATCAGCCTTGTGCCTTGCCACGATGTCGTGGTGTCGAGCCGATGAATTTGCCTTTGGTTATGGCCCGCATCGAAGATGTTCTTCGTCTCCAGAATCGGCAAATCAGCGGACTCATAACTGCACGGTTCTTCTCTGTGGGTACAAAACAAAACAGTATTTGTGGGTATCCAAGCAAAAAGGGTCCAGTTCTCTGTATTTAGTTTTCGAGATATTCGCAGTTTTGTAAAGTTGCATTGCAAAAAAATGCATTTCTCGATTTTAATTGATTATTAATGAATGCTCAATTATCTACAAGTTCATATAGTAAATGACTAAAAGTAAATGTACTAAGTACCAAAAATCAAACTTTGAAAATGCTTTTTCTCAAATCAAGTTTTTTCAGAGTTTCAACTTCAAATGTCTGATAAAAAAATGTGCCAGTTTTTGATAACTTTTTTAATCCTTATTATCAGTGATCGGATAATCGGGTGCTTATATGCCTAAACTTCTTCCCACGAAAGAATAATATGGACATTCCTTTTTAAATAAATAAGTAACCCCGGGTTCCCGGGATTGAAAAATTTTGTGAAAACAACTAACAAACTTAATGAAATTATAGCAGTGGTTATTTTGATTTAGTATCTTTATTTTATTCAAAACAAATGGAATATCAATAAAAAATGATAATGTGCACAATGTGGTCAAATAGTGGAAGTTGATTTATCTATCTAACATATTAGTGATTGGATCGACTAATTTATTGTATTTTATACGAACAGAAGACTAAAAAATTTTAATATTTTTAACATATTTATATTTTTGACTGCTAAAAAAGTTCACAGTTGTATTTTTAATTAAGTATCGATATTTCCAAGCAAGCCACACAAAATTATTAGAGTCTACATAGGAGTAGATGACTTTATCCAAAATCTATTCGTGCAAGTGCTAAGTGCAAGTAAGGCAGCAAATAATATTACCTGGTCAACGTACCTAATTAGACGACCGGCAGAAATGACATAATTCGGGCAAAAATGCGGCTACGATAACGCTATGAAGGGATGAGCGGGGGACTGAAGTAGGGAGGGGGCGGGTGTGTGATCCTGTGCTTGCGCATATACATATAGGTTCATTCGTCGCTTGTCTGCTATTCATGCGTTCGGGTGTTGTGTTGTGTTTTGCTCCTTTTTCTAACGACTTAGCTTTCCAACGGTTTTCGATTTGCGTAGTGATCTGGATATCTGTTTTGCTTGGAACGACAACTTTACACTACGAATCACGGACTCCGTCTCTCTCTTCGACCTGGCTTGAATTATTTATGTTTTTTTACAAGATAAGAAATGTGAATGCTTACTTATCTTATTTTCAACGGTGCAATTGCAGTGTCGCCAAAATTGTAGAACAAAAGATATAATATACTTATTTAAATAAAGAATATTATCATTCAGGTGTTTTTCAGTTAACCCTGTAGTTCGATGATTTACCATTTGCGCTAAATAATAATTTATTTATTTTTATTTATTTATTTATTTGGGACAAACAAACAGTAACACATTATATCTGCGCAAATAATATAATTATATATATTATACAAATGTGAAACTCACACCGTTATCCACAGCATATACAATTCATATAACTTTACCAACGAACAATCTATGCGAGTAAAACTACAAGACTGTTCAAATAATATCGGAATCCTTAAGTTTTTTTAACAAAGCAGAACGAAATCTATTTGCTGACACTGAGAATAAATCTAATTCTGTAGTTTCTGAACAAAAATCATTATAGTTTTTGCACAAGCGACGTAGAGGCGCCCGCAGACCAGCATTGGTGCGGCAATGGGACACAGCAAAAAGAGGACGTGCGCGCACCTCTCGTCTAATAACAGTTCTTGGGGCACAGTAGCATATTTTATTAGTAATCTCAGAGCAGTTATACCTGTTATAGCATACGTCGAAAAGAAACATAATTTCCAGATATAAACGTCTAGACTCATTAGATTGTATTTATTAAGTAGATTTTTATAGGTTGGGAAATTGTGGGAGCACCTATAGTGCATCGATCTGAGGAATTTGCGCTGCACTTTTTCTAGCATCTCAACATATTTATTATAAAAAGGGTTCCACACTACCACTGCATATTCGAGTTGAGATCTAACTAGTGCTTTATAGAGATGAGAATAAGTGCTTGCGTGTTTAAATTCAGTAGCTGATCTCATAACGAACCCGTACATACGATAAGCCTTTTTGGTGATGTTATCAATATGTTGATCAAGGTGAAGTTTGTTATCTAGCAGTACCCCTAGGTCTCGCACGGATGGAGCTTTCAATAGAGTTACATTGTTTAGATTATAATTATGATTTAAAACGTTTTTATTTTTTGTGAATGAAATCGTTAAACATTTAGAAATACTAAGGTAAAGTTTGTTTTGAACGCAGTATTCAGAGAATCGATTTAAGTCTTCTTGTAACTGACAACAATCTGCAGGTTTTCTTATAGCTTTAAAGATTTTTAGGTCGTCAGCATAGAGCAAAAATTTTGAGTGTCTGAAACAATTTCCAATATCATTTATGAACAAAATGAATAAAAGAGGCCCTAAAATTGAGCCCTGGGGTACGCCAGATGTTACGACAGTGGTCGCCGAGTGGAATCCTTTGATCACAACCCTTTGTGATCTATTACTAACATATGATGCAAACCAGCGAAGCAAATCTCCTCGTATGCCGTTAAATGCAATTTTGGTAAGAAGCAAATTGTGGTCTACTTTGTCGAACGCTTTTTGAAAGTCTGTGTACACTGCGTCTACTTGTACTTGTTGATCCATATTGTTAAAGAGAAAGTCGGTAAATATTAATAGATTAGTAGTTGTAGATTTACTTTTAACAAATCCATGTTGTTGTTCTATTATAATTCTGTAAATTATCTTATATATTTCCTGATAAACGAGCCTTTCAAAAAGCTTCGACAAAGCAGATAAAATAGATATGGGGCGATAATTTTCGACCTCTTGTTTGGACCCTGATTTATATACAGGAGTTATATTAGCCCTTTTAAATTGTTCAGGGAAGGTGCCCTCTGATATAAACATATTAAACATAATTTGCAGGGGTCTGTATATACTCTTAGCAGTCTTTTTAAGGAAATAAGGGGGTAGTTGATCCGGTCCAGGACCTTTAGTGGAATCTAAAGCTTGTAATGACTTCAAGACCTGATGTTCGGTAAACGTAATGCTAGTAATATGAGTGCATTTGTCACTACTCTCTTCAGGGGGTAGCCATTCGTTCAAATTTAGGTTTGAGGGTTCATAAACCGATTGAAAGTAGTCCATGAACATATTGCAAATCTCAATAATCTAGAATACAGCTAAATGAAAACGAAATTGATTTAACGTTGTGAATTCCTTTTTTTATTTCAGTCTGCGATTACTGCATCTTGGTTGGCTGTCAACAAACCATCCTCGATCCTTTTTGTAAAATTAAAATGGCAAATCCGATTCCAGTCGAAGACATTGCACAGTCATGGGTAAGAAATATTCCTGAAATGATTTACGATGCAGCCAGTAAAACTATATTTTGCAGTAAGTGTGAAAAGAGGCGAACGCGGCATGCGAGAGGGCGCGGCGCGGGTGCGCGGAGTCGATGCGGAGGGGACAGAAATAGGAGCCCCGTGAAGTGGGGCTCCGTCGACTACGTTTTTATTTTGAAAAAATAACTTCGAATCTCTGTGAGTGGGTGAGTGGCACAGGGGGGGCGGGGTCCACCCTACCCACTCCCTCCCCACAAAATCAGGTAGATGATATAAAAAAAACCGAAACATAAGCTCACAATAAGATTAAAAAAAAAATAGAAAAAACTATACATTTCCTAAAATACCCCCATGCGGGGGGGGGGGGGGACCTCCACCCCGATACCAAAGGTATTGCAAGATTATTGCAAATGTGGAAAGCCAGATTTGCTTTAATCTTCTCAACTCCAGTGGGTGATCAATAATATATTTTAGCATAATATTTAGGAGATTTCGTCTGGACATACTTACTTGTATGTCCCTTAGTGTCCCCCTTGGAGATGCACGACAAATATATGATTTTTATTTTTTGTATCATTATCTCGTCTTAATATATGATTTAAGTGCGCATGAGGCTTTAGTTTTGTGTAAAATGTAATAATTACTATCGCACCATTACACAATGTGAGTATTGTTATTAAATAAGTAGTAATATCAACGGCTGCTAGTAAGATAATCATCGGAATTAGTTAATTGGATATTATACCATCATTAGTCAACTTTCCATTACAAATCCTTCTTCCAATCCTTTGTCCATTAAGAATACTTAGATAATTACGCATTTCTACTAATAGTAAATGCGATAAATGAGGGTAGTTACGTATTTTAAAACATAAGGCTATAAAAAGTCTTGTCTATACAAATAAATAAAAATTAAAGTGTCTGTTTGTAATGTCAAAATAACAACTTTTTACTAAATGCATAAGAAAGTATAAACGGTTCTTATAACAAAAAAGTAATTTTTAACATTTTTGTCTGTCTGTGTGTCTGTTTGTTCTGGCTAATCTCCGAAACGGCTGGACCAATTTTGACGGGACTTGCGCTTGTAGATAGCTGATGTAACTGCGGGTAACTTAGGCTATTTTTATTTAAAAAAAATAATTAGGGTTCTGCGCAAAAAAACTAAAACCCATGAAATTTTGAACAAAAAGTCGGATTTGAAAAATTCTTTTTGCATTTGGTAGCCCCATTTTCGATACGCTATTTAATATCACGCTACGACCCTTAGGAGCCGAGCAAAAAGAAAAAAAGCCAGAAATATGAACAAAGTCAGACTTGAAATTTTCTTTTTGCATTTGGTAGCCCAATTCTCGAAGATAGTTATAGGCTATTTAACACCACGCTACGACCCTTAGGAGCCGAGCAGAAAGAAAAATGTCAGAAAGAACATTAAGCGAATACGAAGTAATAGCGCGGGCGGGCGATTCAACACGACGGCACAGATTACCAGGCAAATCACTCCATACAAAGTTTTCAATACCTACTACTATAATAGCCTACACCTTCGAGTCGCTAGACGCTGCGATCGAAAATGTACCTAACCTTACAAGCGTAAAGTGAGTTTTGGTGAGAGTGAAAATGGCGGGTGTACCATAGCGAATTAAATTATACCAATTACCAAAAAAAATGTACCTAAATAGTACTATTTAGTACCTAGCTCTAAAAAATTTGTACCACCTTCAGAACAAAATTATTTCGAAATTAAGGTACACCCGCCATATTGACATTAAGATGGCGGGTGTTCTGTAATATTTTATTATTTAACCATTACTCCTAAAATATAATTACACCAAAAAATTGTACCTAAAATGTACCTCAAGTAAAAAGAAACACACACTTGATCAGTGGGATAGTTCCTGAGAAATAAAACAACCGTGTACTTTATGAAATAACATAAAATAAAATGAAATGCTTTTTAATGTTTTAGCATGTTCAATTGTTAAAAATACTTATGAAATACCAAGGAATATTTTTATGCTAGGTAACTATTTAGTATTCTGTGACCACACCCCGAAACTGCAGTTGTAAGACAAGTAAGGCACATATAGTACGCAACGTGTAGTACCTAACTATTTAATAATCAGTGACGTGACCAGTCCGCATGGCCACGCATACGAATGAAATACGAAATGGAGGAAACTGAAAACACGATTAATTGATTTGTTCGTTCATTTACACAATTAGCGTAATAAGTAACTACTATGCTTCTACACTATGAACAAACTTGCGCTGGCACCATATTGTGACGTCATGCACGCTTTTCTAATACTTGCACGCTTTTAAATAAACAATAATCATATGAACATAACATTAACAAGATAATAACGATAATAAATATTATTGAAAATTAATTTTTTCAAATGACAGTTTGACAAATGGAGGGCATTGACCTTTCTATTCTTATCTCGGACGCATAGTAGAAGTAATTACGTACCTACCAATAAAATACAAAACACGAAACATGCAAGTTTTAAACAATTTACCTATTTAAAAAACGATAGTAAAATCAGCAGGTAAACTGAAAAAAGATAAGTTTTTATCTCCCGCAATCAAAAACATTTCTTTGAAATCTATATTATTCAGCCTATATTTATACAAATGATTTGGTGTTAAATGCAATTTTTGTCTACAGAAAATTTCGGTGACGATAAGCAATTTTATTTCGAAAAGGATTTAACATTACTTTCTTAAATTATCCTAGACAAATTAACATATTTTTTTCATACAACTGAGTCATATTTTCTCAATTTGTGAATTAATCTGAGCCTTTAGATAGGTATATGACGTATGTCATCGCGGGCTTTTTCTAGACCTTTCTATGTAACTTCTCAATTGCAAGTATGTTATTTTTAACCTGAATAAATTTATAATATCTATTTTCGGTGACACTGCATCCTCTATATGCCGCCATGTTGGTTTTTTTCCGACGTCATATACCCCGCGGAACAACATAGTACTTCCAACGATATCTCAATTATCAAAATACGACGAGTAGTCTAATGCTACGGTTACATTGTAGCGATAACGCGAATTACACTTCGCGCGTTCTCTGTTGTATAGCGAGACGTCGAGCGGTGTGCGAGAGAGAGAGAGCGCGCGAAGTGTAGTGTAAGAATTATGAAAAACAGATGAACGATAGTACATACATAAATAGCCTATCAAAATCATACCCTCCTTTGGCTTTACCGTAGTCTGGTAAAAATTAAAACTTACAAGATTTGCAGTAATACATTTTAACAAAAAAATAACAAAACAAAAAGAAAGGAAAGAAAAAATTCACGAAAAAAAAAGAAGTAGGTAGTAACTAAAATATAATTTATTATAGCATTATCAAATACCTACGTCACCGAAGGGACACAGTCAGTGGGCCACCCTAGTGCGTGTTTTTCTACCGAGCGACCGTATGTAATTATTTCAAAGTCACCGCCAAGACATACTACTCCTTCTTTGATTTATACTGTGGTACTTAGTAGATTGTCGCATAATATGAAATCATAGCGACAACTGCATGCGTTTGTATTAGAATTTCAGGTTTATGTAGGCAGGTACTTATTCAATTTGTAAGTGCCACTCAATCTATCTATATCTATACAAATAAATAAAATTGAACGATAAGAAAGTATAAACGGTACTTATAACAAAAGAGTAATTTTTAACATTTTTGTCCGTCTGTCTGTTTGTTCCGGCTAATCTCCGAAACAGCTGGACCAATTTCACTGGCAGATAGCTGATGTTACGGCGGGTAACTTAGGCTACTTTTATTTAAGAAAAATAATTAGGGTTCCGCGCAAAAAAATTAAAACCCATGAAATTATGAACAAAAAGTCGGATTTGAAAAATTCATTTTGCATTTGGTAGCCCAATTCTCGAGGATAGTTATAGGTTATTTAACATCACGCTACGACCCTTAGGAGCTGAGCAAAAAGAAAAAAGTCAGAAAGAACACTAAGCGAAAACGAAGTAATAGCGCGGGCGGGCGATTCTTCGCGACGGTTGGCGACGGGTCGGGGGACGAGGAGTTTTATTAAAGTGTGGCTGTTATTTTAGTATATTGTGTATCTTACGACATCCACGCGAACGAAGTCGCGGGGCACGGCTAGGAAGCATAAAGGAAAGATACGCTACGTTCAAACTGACGGCGGCGTTCAGATATCGTTTCGTTGTTATTACAAATAAATGTACTTACATATAGGTGTATAGTAATTTTCAACTATGACGGCGATAGATAATACGGAACGTATGATACAGAAAGATACAGCTATCTGTAGTGTGTTGCGCTTGAAGTACACTAGTGAATCATAGAGTATGCGGATTTGCTGAGCGAAACTACAACAATTGTCTGAATTTGTCTGGCTAGTCACCGCTCACACGTAACATCCGCCCGGTCGTGCTGGACTGGCGGTCGCCCTTGGGAGTTTATGTTTTAAGATCATAATCTAAAACCAATAGAATTTGTGGTTTCATGCGTGGGCGTAGCCATTTTGTTTATTAGGGTAGATTACCGAAGTGCCTCGCCAGTCACACATCTCACAACAAGTAGAAATCCCAACCTATACCTAATTTACGTACCTACTTGGGTAGTAATATTTATAATATAACTAGCTTCTGCCTGCGACTTCGCTGTTTTTTTTCTTTTTTTATGCCTATTACCTTTGCGCAAGTTCTATCAATAAGTTATTGACAGTTTTATCGCAATCGGAGTAACGGCATGGCAGCGCATAGAGGACAAACATACAAACATTAATTTTTATTTATAACTAGCTGTGTCTCAAGACTTTGTTTGCGTGGAACTCGTAAGATACACAATACAGGGCATTTTTTTAATCACTATCCAAATTTTCGTAGGGTGTTCTACCCATGAATACGAACAACTTTCACTATGGGACCAATTCTGAAATCACGAAAAAAATCAGCTGTTTCATACATTTTGGTCGAGTAGGTATTGAACTTTTTTATGAATCAGCTGCTTTTTTCTTCGTGATTTCAGAGTTGGTCCCATAGTAAAAGTTGTTCGTTTTCATGGGTAGAACACCCTACGAAAATTTGGATAGTGATTAAAAAAATGCCCTGTATACTAAATTTACAGACACATTTTAATAAAACTCTCTTGTCCCCCGTTCCTCCGCGTTGCTTCGCCCACCCGCGTTATTACCTACTTCGATTTTGCTTAGTGTTCTTTCTGACTTTTTTATTTTTGATCGGCTTATAAGGGTCGTAGCGTGATGTTGAATAGCCTATAACCATCCTCGAGACATGGGCTACCAAATGCAAAAAGATTTTCTCAAATCCGACTGATAGTTCTAGAGTTATTATTTTTGCATGGGTTTTAATTTTTTTTTGCGCAGAACTCTCACATCAGCTATCTGTCCGTGAAAGTCCTGTCAAAATTGGTCCAGCTATTTCGGAGATTAGCCGGAACAAACAGACAGACCGACAGACAGACAAAAATTTTAAAAATTGTTTTTTGTTAAAAGTGTCGTAGGTATATATGTACTTTCATATGCATTTAGTAAAAAGCTGTTATTTTGACATTACAAACGGACACTTCAATTTTATTTATTTGTAAGTATAGAATAAGTTATGTTCATTTTCTAAACCACAAAAAAACTGTATGTTCCAAAGTTGGTTGAAATAAATAAATAATGAAAAAATAAATACTTAAATAAAAGAATAAATAAATCATGTTCATACAATAGGTACATAAATGTGTTTTATCATCGTCATTTCAGCCGAAAGACGTCTACGGTCCACTGTTGTCTGTTGGACATAGGCCCCCAAGCACCGCCACTTCGTCCTGTTCTGTGCTTCCCGCATCCAGCGGATTTCTGCGGCCTTCACCAGGTCATCGGTCCACCTTGACGCAGACGTAGCGTTGGAAGGCTGGGAGCCCTTCCAACGCTACGTCTTCTGGTACACGGTCGCCACTCCAGAACCTTTCAGCCCCATCGGCCATCTGTTCTGCGAGCAATATGCCCTGCCCACTGCCACTTAAGTTTGGCAATTCTTCGGGCTATGTCGGTTACCTTGGTTCTCCTGCGGATCTCTTCATTTCTGATTCAGTCACGTAGGGAAACTCCAACCATAGCCCTCTCCATTGCCCTTTGGGTGACTTTTCGCCTTTTAATTAGGCCCATTGTGAGCGACCACGTTTCAAATGTGTTTACAATTATACAGAGACTGGAGCCTGTACTAGGAAAACTTGTGTTTCTTCCTGAAGTTGAAGTAAGCGACGTTCAGTTCAGACCCTGCCTTTGAGTCCAGGACTGGGGTGGTCTGTTTCATAAAATATATTAAGTTAGAATTTGTGCTGCAGCCTGTTCGGAAAACATGCTGCGCTTCTTTAAGCTGAGTCACTACTTGCGAATGAATACAAGGTTTGCAATTGCTGACAGTACTGCAACAGGTCTATATCCGCTGACCTCAGAGGTTAGAGCACCCTTTGGTATCGGAGTAACCCTAGTCAGCTTCCAGCAGTTTGGATACGTGCCTTCTTGTAGGAAGCTATTAAATAAATGCAAGAGAGGTCTGGCTAGTGCAGTCCTACAATCCTTAGTTATGTAAGGCGGCACCCCGTCCGGCCCAACCGAACGCTTGGGCTTGAGGCGCGTGAGCGCCGCCCTCACCTCACCAAAAGACAGCTGACCCACATGAGGCGCGTGCCGCGCTCGGGCGCCGCCTGCCCAGCGGCAGCCACATCTAACCGCGGCGCCGCCTCACCATAAACCGAATGAAAGTAGTCTGCGAACGCCTGGGCAAACTCATGCTCAGGTAACGGCTCACCATTTTTAACTGTTCTAGTTTTACTACGTTTTGAACGTTTGTTATCTTAGAGATTAGAAGATACATTTGAATCCCTATAATTCTTAAAAACACTCCCTCTTAAGAAATGCGAAGGCCACGGATGGATGGAGGAGAAACTTTGTTTTGAGAGTAGCCTATAACTCTTAAAACAAATGTTCTATCTAAACACTAATCCGAATAGATTAAATACTTACAGTTCTTACTTCAAAAACGAACAAAGAACTTAGCTTCTAAAAAGTTAAGTACTTAAGTACTCAAAATAGCTATTAAATCTCGAATATTGCAACTAAAAACTCAAATGCATCTTAACGAATAAATTATATATCAGTCCAGCTATGTAATAGCTGCAATTGACAAAGAAAACTTTCACATTTGCATTTCCAATGGCGGCAGCAGAAGTGCCAACGTGAAGTTGCATATTATATTGACAAATTGCTTTCCTGTTTTCCCAGGACCTACAGCCGAGCTAAAAATAGAATCTGGGGGTGGCAGAGAGGTGCTGCGCATAACAGCAATTGGTCATACACCTATCGATCGAAATAAGCGCATGCGATATTTAGTTGGTTGCGGATCCCATCGGGTGCAACATTCCTGTTCAGAAAAATTCAAAAATGCCTCTCTGTTCCGTGGTTACGTGTAAGTACAGCCAGGAAGGCCATGATGGAGCAGCGGAAGGACGTACTTTTCATTCGTAAGTACAAAATATTCATTTACTTATTAAAAATAGGCCAGAAAATTGCAAATTCACCTGTTCTAGCGACCATTAATCTGTTGCATTGCGAAAGATATACATTGGTGTTGATGTTCGCTCTCAATGTTCGTCGCGCTATCACAAAGGCTAGTGTATCACGCAGCGATCGAAAACGACGTGAACTCGGGACGCGTTTCATGGTGAGGGTCGGAGGCTAGAGGTGCTCCAAGTATTTATTTACGAAGGAAATATCGATGAAAAAAGTGTATCGCGTTCTATTAGATGTGTTTTTGCGATTTGTGCTGTGCTTTTAACATAAAATATGCGAATTTTGGCAGTAATAGACACCCACGCAAAAGTTGCTGGACACCAAGTTGTGAAATATTTTCATATTTCAGTGAGTGTAGGTGATTATAAAATTTAAAATATCGAAGTGATTAGTAAATCATAATTATTTCTAATCAGTGTCAAAAAATAAATTCCCGCGTAAATGAACGGTCAGGTGGTTCAAAAAGTGCTTTCCTTTGTTCAAAACGTGTTCACGAAAGTTGCTATGCGCTATGTTTCGAGAAACATTGCATGTAAAGCGCCTGCTACACGGTCGCGAACCGCGTCCCCGACAGACGTGACCTTGGTTCGCGACCGGCAGAGCTGTTTCAATGTTTGGTCGTGAACCACCATCTACACGGTTGTAACCCACCAAGGTCACCTCTGTCGGGACGCGGTGGGCGACCGTGTAGCAGTCGCTTAACCAAACGAAGAGATCACGTCATACTGAAATCCGCTTTTAGACAAATATGGCGACAACGGCTCGGACAAAAAAAGGGATTTTATTGATTGAAATCTCTTTAAAGAAACTAATTCATCAGAAATAAATAACATTATATTTATTCTATTGTAAAACTATTGTATCTCTTCGGGAAATCAGATTTCTACGTCATTGTTGTCGGTAGGCTTATAGTTGCACCTACATTTTTTGGCAAAAAATATAATAATATGGGTTAATTTATAATCGTTACAATCCATCTTGTAATGGTACCTGCTACGACTCGTAGCAGCTCGCTGCGTAGTGCGTAGTCTTCGTAGCGTCGTAGCCTCGTAGTGTAAGGCCTACGAGGCTACGACGCTACGCCCTAATTATGAAGACTGGTCCGCGAGCACAGAATAGATTAAAGTAAGCGTAGTTATCAACGAATCTAAATTTAATTCATATAAATCACATAAATAACGACTGGTAGGGTATAGGAACTGCATGTTGAGAAGGCAATTTGGTAATCATTTATCATTTTTTCCATCATTTAGACCTGCCACTGGCAGACTGAGGTTGCTCCTCCACAAACCATAAATAAAATAAATAGGTGAACATAATACTCATTTGTTACAGGTTTCCCGCTAACGCAGAGGTCAAGGCGAAGTGGGTAGACATGACAGGTCGAGATGGCTGGGTGCCAACACATAAAGATTTTGTGTGCTCATATCACTTCCGTGATAGTGATTATTTTATCAAGCGATCGGGCAAAAGGTACCTGAAGACCTCGGCCATCCCCTGCGAGTATGTGGTGTACCGCGATCTCTACGTAAGTATTTAAAGTTTTTATTAATTAGGAGTTATGAAATTCTTAGATTTGTGTTCGTGGTGAAATTTTGGTGTATTCGCCCTACCTTAGCCCCTTAGGGAATTCAGAAGTGACGTAAAAGGTGTGAGGTTTTTTATAGATGAACAACCGAATCCATTTTTCCTGATGAATATTTCAAGGTAGGGTGAGGTTACCTATCAAGTTTTTTCTTAATAATTTTTAAAGGCATCCAGGGAAAGTGGGCTGTCATCAATTCCAGCATTCAGGAAACATCTGGGTCTTTATAATGAATCAGGGGGAGAGGGATGAGGGCGGAGGTCAGGGTAAAACCTCAGTCACACACTTATAGAGCAGTTTTTGTAATGCTAGTGAGTTTGTAAAGAATAAGCATTGTTAAAACTATGTACGTATAATTGTATACTAATTTCTTTACTAGGTAGATACCTTTCTTTTATAATCTTTCCATATTTCATAAAAATAAACATAATTTAACTACCTTTTTCTTCACGAGATCGCCACCCTTTTACAAAATCTCAATCAAAATCATTGCAAAAGTACACTCCGTTAGCAATTTATCATCCCACGCCGCGAAGGGTGCACCTCTATCGCCAGACTCCGATGGATTCACCTCTAAGTATGTACATATACTAGTTGTGTCTCCTGTCTGGACACTCCCTCGGAGTCCCAATCACTATGTGTCAATTTTAAAATGATGTGCCGGTATTACGGATTAATAGATTCACGGAAATATTGCTATTGTGTAAGCATACTTAGCTAGATTTCTCCTTGTGATTGTTTGCGGTGTTGGGGACAAAGGTTAGTGCTGTTTTTGATAGTTTGTTGGTGAAGCTATAGTCACTCAGTTGTATAAAGTGTTCAAGATAAATCTGAGAATTTTTTTACAACCCATCATCACCTGCCTAGCCTTTTCCCAGCTATTTTGCAGTCGGCTTCCAATCTAACCGGATGCAGGTTACTAGTATTTTACATGCGAGTTATGTGAAAAAAAAAAGAATTGAACTTAATTTCGCTTGAGCTTAGGGTATTATTACTTTCTATATTACTCTCTTTTTAACCGACTTCAAAACAAAGAGGAGGTTCTCAATTCGGTTGTATTTTTTTTAATGTTTGTTACCTCGGAACTCCGTCATTTATAAACTGATTTGAATTTTTTTTTATTCGAAAGGATATATTTCCAGATTTTTTTATTTATATGGGTCCACCATATAAATTTGGTCAAATTCTGATGAGTGGTTTTTGAGTTAGCTTCAGTAATACGTATTTTTTCCACTTAGTGTATATTGATGATGTTGTAATAATTTCTTGTCACTGATATTTACATTGCTAGTATTGGTAAACGACTTTGTGTGGGGTAGGTACCACAACTAAAAAGTAAAAAATAAAAGCTTTTTTTGCCAAAAACGCAACAGACTTCCAAAAAACAAACACTAGAAATTGAAAAATAACTTTAATCTCGGAAGTCGGTGGCAAAAACAGATCCAAAGACACCGACTTCCGAAAATAAAGTTATTTTTCACTTTGTTTTTCTTTTGGCCGTAACGTGATGTAAAATAGGCTATAACTATCCTCGAGAATTGAGCTACTAAATGCAAAAAGAAGTTTTCAAATCCGACTTTTTGTTCATAAATTCATGGGTTTTAATTTTTTTGCGCGGAACCCTAATTATTTTTCTAAAATGAAAGTAGCTTTCGTTACCCGCTGTAACATCAGCTATCTGCCAGTGAAAGTTTCGTCAAAATCGGTCCAGCCGTTTCGGAGATTAGCCGGAACAAACAGACAGAGTGGCAAAAGTTTTAAAAATTGCTTTTTAGTTATAAGTACCGTAAATACTTTCTTATGCATTTAGTAAAAAGTTGTTATTTTGACATTACAAACAGACACTTCAATTTTATTTATTTGTATAGATATAGATGTATATAGGGTGACTGGTAATTAGTGACCGATACTTAAACACATAATTGTACTCATGATAAGAAACAACTTTTAGTATGGGACCAAACCTGAAATCATGAAAAAAAATCTGCTGTTCCCTACATTTATGGTCGCATAGCTCGTTAGAATGTAAGGACCAGCAGATTTTTTTTCGCGATTTCATGTTTGGTCCCATACTAAAAGTTGTTTGTTATCATGAGTACAATCATGTGTTTAAGTATCGGTCACTAATTACCAGTCACCCTATAGATGTAAGTACCTTAGTTTTTGTGTGTACTTAAAAAATATAGTTAAATAAAAAAAACCATATGATACTACACTGTGTTTAAAAATGTCTGTTCTGTCCATGTTGTATTATTCAATTTAAAAATTTCTAATTAGCATTGACCAGCTTAAACCAAGCAACCTACAACAATTCAATAAAAGTGCTTTCAACTCCATTTTTTAGTGCGATGAAGATGTGGATGTAAAATTTGAGGTGAATGAAGCTGTAGCGAGTGTGGCAGTTGAGGATCAGGCACCATCAAGATCACCTGAACAAGAATCAGAAGACAATATTGAAGTGGCTGAGCAACCTGGGAGCAGCCGTACATTTGCGCCATTCAATCTGCCAGCACCAGCTAATCAAGAACCGGACATAGATAGTACCATTGATACTCTATATGACATGAACGAGAACGTTGCTGGAGATTGGGAGCGATTCCGGGTAAATATAAAAGAAAAAAAAAACAATTTAATTTAGCTGATCATTTTGCCGCGCGAGTGTTGGGTCCCTAAGATTTTATTTATGTGTGAAGTTTTTTTTTATTTGATACCAATTTACAAAAGTTGAATAGTAAACCTTTTAAGTATTCAACTTTTGTATCCGAAAATAGCTGTGTTGTCGTTTTATTCTAGTCTAGTCTAGCCTTAAGTGAAACAACCAACTTTCAAATTATTAAAAATTATTTTGAGGGTTAATTTTTATACATTTTAACCTCTACATACACTGGACTGCAAAGAAAACGGGGCGGTAACAAAAACCACAATAACTTCCAAAATATTGGAATTATCTTTATGAAATAAAGACTGTATTTACAATACAGTCAATACTACTTTTCAGACAATTTTATAGTGCTTAAATCAATGTCATAAAAGTGCAAGATTATGAAGTTCATTTTGAATAAAAGTAAGTTAAATAAAAATGACCATTTTCACTAGATTTCGAAAAATGTGCTACGGTATCAAATATGCAATTTATACACATTTTAGTATTTTGTATTGCCACCACGAGCTGTTAATACTGCTGTTATACGGTTTGGCATGCTGTCCACCAGATTTCTGAGCCGATGCTGAGGAATATTCTCCCATTCCTCTCTATCAGTGCTTCTTTCAATTTACGAAGCGTGATTAGAGGGGAATTTCTCTGGCGTACACGTCGTCCCAGTTCGTTCCAGGCATGCTCGATGGGGTTCAAGTCTGGGCTGCGTGCTGGCCACTCCATGCGTATGATAGCGACATCTTCAAGGTAGTCAAACACTATCCGAGCTGTATGGGGACGAGCGTTATCTTGCATAAAGATGGCGTTCTCGTCCATGTTTACTAAAAATGGGCCCACATACTCATTTAAGATTTCTTTCACGTATCTTTCTGCTGTTAAAGTGCCATTTTCTATTTAAGTCTACAGAAGACTGTAGACTATTTGCCTCCCATTGTGCGTGTATAGCATGACCTTCGACGCATCGAAAACAATAATCTTCAGCAATTCATCTGTTCTCTAGCGTAACTCAGCCTTGAATCTCGATGCTGCCTTTCGAGTGTTGGACCATTTGCAGGTCTAAATAGCTTCAAGCTTGCTTCAGCAAGACGCCGCCTCACTGTACACGTGTTCGGATTGCTCCCTCCAGCACATAGAAGGTGATTTTTGACTTCAGTAGCCGATTGAAATCGATTTCTCAACATTTTTGGCACCTTAAATCAATCCTCCCGCGCTATCGTGCACCTTGTTCGGCCTGTTCCTGGTCTGCGAATATTAGATCTAGTCTCTTCAAATCGCTGGAGCTCTCTTTGAACGGTTGATACCGATACACCAACAATTCCCGTTATATAAAGCTGACTGCACCCGTCTTCAAGCACTGTCTGAATTCTGGTACACTCTTCAGGTGTATTGGTATATTTTTAATTGAATTTGATTAGAATAATGAATTTCTGCACAAGAAATCCATATTTATAAACAAAAAAAAAGTAAAACAAATGGTTTAAATTTTTTTCAAATTTTAAAAATCATCGTTGTTTTATAGTTTTGGTTTTAAATACAATCACCAAAAAGAAATAAAAAGGTTTTACTTCTTCCTCCAAACCCATTTGTTTCCCGACTCACGATTTGTACTCGATATGGAAGATACCTACTGTAAGGCAGTCTTTCATTCTATGCATAATGTTACGGAAACACTCGGAGTTGCCTTACGACCCTAACGCCACTATTGAGCGTAGACGTGGGTGTAGACCGGACAGAGTTTGTGGCATAGGGCCGGCGAAACTTGAAGTGGTCCGGCGGCAATACAATTTCTTTAGTTCGAGGCTGTACAATGGGGTAAACAGTGTACTCCATATTCATTCTCGTTCTTATAGGGATTGTAAAAAACTCACTGATGACTGGCTTCAAACCCTCACCTATGAAGACCTGGAGAGATTGGTCAAACCCTGATTTGTTCCCAATATCGACCTCTTCCTTCCGAAATAGACTCATTACACATAAATTAAGACACACTCATACACACACACACATACGCACACATACTCACACACCTATGCAAACACCCACACGCACATAATGCATTTACTCGTACCTACATATATTCACTTTATTTTTTAACGTATTATTCTTTTTGTAATCTATCTCCTGTGTTTAGTATAAATTCTAGAACGCTATCGTCCTTTTCCTGAGGTGGGCGTTAATTCCTACGACTAATGTAGGTATTATCGCACTAAATGTTATTGTCATACTGTGTTTTTGTTCAATAAAGAATTTATTTATTTATTTTATTTATCCTATATTTGTAATGAAATAAACTTTAACTTAGTTTTTATTTTAAAAGGATTGCTTAAATATTTTAAAAGTTATCGCATTTTTTATAACCGACGCGCTTTCTTTGCGGCCAAGTGCATTTAGGCCTTTTATTTATAAGTAGTAGGTTTAGTTTTGAAAAGATTCCAAATCTACCATGGGGATCCCTCAGTTATGTATATCATAGATTAATAAAGAACAATTTATCCGATTTACATGTAGAGGCAAAGAATTTTCAGTCTGAGTTGAAGAATAGGTACCAAATTTTTTTTAATGTAGATTTGGCTACCTTATGTAACATAGATAAATACAGGCACACAGGTATACAAGTAGATACATAGATATATAGGTAGAAGCAATAACAACAATAAGTACAAACTGTTTATCTTTGCTTTTAGCCTAAACGTTACTTCGGCAAACGAGTGCCAGTCTCTATCTTCGAAGAGAACTCCCAAGAGGTTGGTGCCTCCGGTTTCGATGAGCGCTTTCGCCGAGATGTTGGGGTAAGTCTAAGTGGATAATCCATTGATGTCGTTGAACTACTAGTACTGGTTAGATAAGTATCGGCCGGAGTTGCGGAGAATGTACAAGTATTGTCAGGGCCCCTACTCATGGTTGTAGAAGGATCAGTGGGGTTTTAGTCGGTAGGAGTCCCATACAAACCTCCATTCTCCCTAGACCTTTTTTTTCTGATCCTTGAGAATTTCCACACAGAAAAAAAAGGATATGTGGGTAACTACATTTCAACCAAACCATATTTCGTAGGATTTTATAACGTCTAACTCGTTCCTAAACCAAAATATTGACAGACCATACTGCGAAATATTGAAACCATTGGTAAAAAAAATAAGAGATCAAAAGTTTGACAGCACTAAGGGGATGAATGAAGACTTTGGTTTCATTCATCCCTTTGCCAATACTGACTTTCATTTATTAAACGAATTATTTGATGGTTCAGTAGGGTACCGTTATTCAGCCGGGGTTGCGGGATGTTCGAAAGGGGTGGGTTTTAGTCAGTAAAAGTCTGACACGCCCTCCCACTCCGCCCAAAGCGGGAGAAGTCATTTGATGATTTCCCATCCACAAAAAAACAAAAAAAAAAGGGTACCGTTATTAAAACGGCTTGAAGATATTTTATCAAGTCAAAGTTTGAATTGAATTTTGAACAAATCATTGTCTTTCTCATTCTATTTCTTACGACGCACGTCTTTCGGCTGCCGTAATCCATGGATACTACAATTAAATACAAGAAATATTATGGAATTTTCTGTTATTTAGACTTCATTAACATTTTAGCCGATGAATGGTTGGTCGATGGATGGTGGATGTCTTATCCACAGGGATCCATAGGGATCCCCCACGTCCACCCACCACGTCAGTCGGCCACGTTTTTTGGGCTCAAATAGAACCATTATAACTAGTCGGACACACTCCATACCACCACAGCCATTTGTCACCATTTAATTTACAGTCGTCAAAGAATCCATTCTCACTGGACTTACGTCTACACTTGTAGCGTCTACGTTCACCTAGGACACCTGAACCCGTAGCGCAAAGCATCGAGCAAGAACACATCCCTGATGCTGAGGAAGACCTTCCGGAACCTGCTTCTTCGCCTGTGGTAGAAAGCCAGCGCGGACGACAGAAACTCGAGAATATCAGCAGGATTATGACAAGGAGGAAGTCTAGCAAAAAGGTTAGTTAATCTTATTTAGGTATGAGAGACTTTAGTGTGTCCATTTTTGACGTAACTACAGCTCTCAATTCCCTTATCGCACATTATAGGTATAGCAACGAGGTTATTTTGGCGCCTGGCCTTATTTTTTTTAATGCATTTCAAGTGACATTTCACGAAACACAATGGGGAAGGTCGGGCAATGCTAATTGTAGATGGCGTGATCATAGCTCGGTCCTACGGCCTACAATAAATTTGACATTTCGTTCATTCACGGGTTTTGTTTTATTTCACTATTTCGTTATTTACAGTGATTTCAATATTTTTAATCAAATAATTCATATGGAAAGTGTCAGAATTTAAAACCTTAAATATGATATTTCCTCATAATCACTTTCTTCAAAATGTTTCTGACATAACCTCGAACTCTGTTTAATAAAAAAAAATGTCTACGAATAGCTTTATGCTACAATCTTCTAATTTTAGGGTCTCTCGGGAAATGGTGGACTTAATTTCGGAGTATTTAGGAACACAAGAACGCGACATTTTCGCAAAAATAAAATAAAACCACCTCACGCCTTGTATTAGCATGTGTTGGGAACTAGCTACGACAGCGCCATTTTGACAGTTGCCTTCCCCATTGCACAAATGTTTACCAGCAGCGCCCCCCTCTCAACCTCATTTAATTTTGAGCGCCAACCACCACCTCTTAAAGCAATATTATTTTAATGTTACTTCAGTGTGAGAAACAGATGGAGCTATACAGGACGTCTAGCTCCATCTCTTTCCCACACTGAAGTAAGTGGTCTAGCTCCAGATAGGTACATGTAGCATTATAATAGTGGCACTTTTTGATGGCTTGTGCATGTTTTCATGACTTTTCGTCAGGCCCTTTATACACGGCACGGTTTTTTTACGGTACGGCGTGGCGTATAAACCGCGCCGTAGGAAAAACGTGTCTGTCAACAAGCTTCCATAGTGATCCATACAACACTGACGACCGTGCATACGGCGAATAAACCGTAGTTTTTCACGGCAAGAAAAACGTGTGTGTACAAAGGGCCTTAGGTAATATTGACTGCTAATGGGGAAAGCACTAAGGTAGCCCGCGAAGTTAAAGTTTTCTTACGATTTTTGCAATTTGTAGCTCAGTCTCTGAGTGTATGATGGATTTTTAAAGTATGATTCGCAACCATAACATATACATACTTATGTATTAACATGAAATAATTATTATCATTAAAATCAGTAATACTACTCTTAATCTTCTATACATCTATACATATTACATACATACATCCTCACACACTGCGTCGTCGGTCTAGTGGTCGCAAGCGTTACTGCTGAGCATGCGGTCCTGGGTTCGATTCCCAGTTCGGGCAGTGTTATTGGGTTTTTCTATCTGGAATTTCTCAGTAGGTAGCAGCCCGGAGTCTGGATTTGTGCCCGGTAGATGGCAATAGGCTTCAGGCCTATTACATGGGACTTAAATATAACTGGTGGAATGTGGGTGTACTATACGTACACCTCTACCTAACCCTTCGGGGAAACAAGGCGTGATGTTATGTTGGGCCGCCCATTGGGTCACCCCTTGTAAAATTTCTACTTTATATCTGTTATATTGATGGTTTGCATAATAAAGAGTATTCTATCTATCTATCTATGTGACATACATACATACATATACATACAAATAAATAAAATTGAAGTGTCTGTTTGTAATGTCAAACTAACAACTTTTACTAAATGCATAAGAAAGTATAAACGGTTCTTATAACAAAAAAGCATTTTTCAAATTTTTGTCTATCTGTCTGTCTGTTTGTTCCGGCTAATCTCCGAAATGGCTGGACCGATTTTGACAGGATTTTCACTGGCAGATAGGTGATGTTACGGGGAGTAACTTAGGCTACTTTTATTTTAGAAAAATAATTACAGTTCTGCGCAAAAAATTAAAACCGATGAAATTGTGAACAAAAACCGGATTCAAAAAATTCTTTTTGCTTTTGTTAGCACAATTCTCGAGAATAGTAATAGTCTTATTAATATCACGCTACGACCCTTAGCAGTCGAGCAAAAAGAAAAAAAAAACATAAAGAACACTAAGCGAAAACGAAGTAATAGTGCGGGCGGGCGATGCAACCAGACAGATCGGGGGACGAGGGAATTTTATTAAAATGCGGCTGTTATTTTAGTATATTGTGTATCTTACGACATCCACGCGAACGAAGTCGCGGGGCACAGCTAGTGTTAATAAAATCCTCATAATAATATGTCAAGATTTCATGAAATTAATAGTCATTCAATAGGGTAATATGAAATTAGAGAGTTGTATTGATGATTTTAATGATTATACATAATTCTATAATACAGACAAATCTGTTGCAAATACGAATCATATGCAGATCAACATGCAACCAGAAGCCCAATTCCCGTAACTAAAAATGTTCAAAATCTAGTCGCAATCTCATCTCAGCGACAATCAAATGTAGGGAAATTATAGGTATTTTTGACATATTGAGACTGTGATCAGAGTGTGAATGTTCTTAAAATTACGAGAATAGAATGTGAGAAAATTTGAATTTTCGCGGCTACCCTGGTGCTTTCGCATTAATGTGACGAAACAAATGCCATAGGCCATACTCATACATAAATGACGGTAGGTACTGTAATTTATCAAATGGATTAGCTATATTTTTGTCATTTGTAAGCTGTCAACAGCGTCAACATGACAGTGCAGTTGGTTAGTGACTATAATAAAGGACAATTTTTTTTTTTTTATAAATAATAGAAAAAAAATATGGTACTTAAGTAAAAGTATTTCACTTAAAACATTGTAAATTTTATACTGTACGTTTTCAGTGTACACCATACATTTTTTCTAGGTCTTTTTAAATAGCTGTCTGGACTTTGTGTGCCACCAATAAATTGTACAGTAAGTTAGTTATAGATTCTTTAGATTTTATCGACCGGTTTATTGTTTCCTGCGTCCAGCGGATTCCCGCGCTTCCTTGTCATCCTGGCGATGCTTGGGGGAGGCCTATGTCCAGCAAAAAACACTAAACAATAAATTATATCATGCTCATTTTTCCTGCAAAACAAAATAAACCCATATAAATTATTTAGCAGTGACATTGTCATCACGAACATTCGAGAAAATAAACATCAAAACATCTCCCTAATTAATATTTATTTATAGAGAATCCCTCGTTCTTTGCCATTTGACCCCCTGGCAACGCCCCATGACTGGACCCTCAAGGGCACCTTCACCTGCCCTATTACCTACTGTTATATTAAATTCATATTCTACTAAACGTGTTGACGTATATCAATCAGACAACAAAATGCGTAAAGGGTGTAAAAAGACGCTTAAGCCGAGGAGGGTCACTTAGAAATACTCCGCGTCATTTTGATGATTTTTTGTACTGGACCATACCTCCGTAACCAAAAGGTTCCCCTTTCTGGTTACGGAGATATTGAAGGTCAACTTTTCAGGTTTCAACTTTTTTTCACGAAAACAAATTTTTAAATAAAAACTAATCCAGTAAAAGTTGGATTAGTTTTTATTTAAAATTTGTTTTCGTGAAAAAAAGTTGAAACCTGAAAAGTTGACCTTCTGTACCTCCACAACTCTTGTACCGTTGTATGTACAGATGCCAGCACATCAGGCTATACGAAACTGTCAAATTTTCCCAATCAACCTTGAACCTAATGCTTTAGCGATAAAGTTGAAAATCTATTAAATAAATTTGACAGATTGTAGTAGCTTGATGTGTTGGCGTCTGTAGCATCGCGGACATTTGCGGTGAACCACTTCGACCTTTCTTCCTTACCTCTATGGTACAATGTTTTGCGTGCGATACATTACGCGCTACCGTAAACAGCAATTTTTCACAAAAAAACTAAAAGTCGCTTAGATAAATGATTGGTCTCGCTGCGCTCGACTAGATACCGCCGGGGTACTTGTCAAATGCGGCAATAAATACTACGCCGAAGTCGGCGTACCCGAGCCAGTCACACTGCAACCTGTCTGTGACGTGTACGTGCCGAATGTTTTATTAAATTTTGGGCATAATCCGAAGTAAAATGCCAGTGTGCGTAGTGAAACTTTGTAAAAATAATACAACAAGAAATAAGAAGGACACTGGGATCACATACCATTAGTAAGTATCGTATAATTTCGAAATTTCAACATAAAAAAACATGAATCCTAAACGCCATTCAGTGTTGCCGCGTATACAAGAATCAATTCCCCATGGTTGAGAGTTTAAAATGTGAATTTATTGTTTTTTATTTTATTTTATTGTATAACCTATTTCATTAATCTAACCTAGTTATTGTATACTTAACCTAGTTCTATAAATAATTTACTGTTTATCTTTGTAGTTATACACATAAGGTGTAAAAATGTTAGCTGACAGTATTTCAAGGGGTGATTCTACCCATGAAACTGAACATATTTCCCTAAGGAACATGGGTCGAAAAATGAAAAAATTTTTCGTCTTCCCATACAAAATGCGCAATCAGCTGATTGATTTACTATGGGAAAGCAAACAAATTTTTTTCGTATTTCGACCCATGTTCCTGAAATGTAAAGCACTATTTTGGTAACACCTTATATTCATTATGATTATTTTTAATAATAATTTGTAAATATTACATGTAAATAAAGAAAACTATTAAAAATGAGGCCTAATCATTGATATCCATACCTTCCATTTTTCTAAAGAAGAAACTTACGCCTAAGGTAAGGCGTAGGTTTCTTCTTTAAAAATTAAAAGCCAATGTATAAATATATTTGTGTATAGGTATACACAAATATATTTATACTTTCGCTTTTAATTTATTGTTCATTTTTAAGTATTTTCTGAGCTATATTTATAACTTGACTAACAGACCACAGCATTAAATATTTTTCCCATTAACTCGGGCAAAAGTTGAGCAGCTGGTAACACAATTCTTCACGCACACTAGTTGTCAATGTCAACTGACAATTGTCAAGTGACGATGTCTTACACACACTACAATAATAAGTTGCCCCATTCACGGAGCTATTGTCTTTAGGTAGCGCGGTATCTAGTCGAGCGCAGCGAGACCAATCATTTATCTAAGTAAAAGTCGTTTCCCAGCAATAATTTTTGCTTAAATGTCAGATATTTTCATGTACAGAATGCGTAGATAACGGCTATGTGGTGGGCCTTTTTACAGCCTGTATCATTGTACAGGCTAACCTCCATTGAGGATGACAAAGAAAATTACTTAACCTCTTCATTCTGCGATTGTGAATTAAGTTCAAACGCATCGGTAAAGTACACGCGCCATAATTGGAACACAATCGCTGTTCGATGTCACACTGCCAAAGCTGTGCATCATCTTTTCTGTGTCAATGCGTACACACATGAGCACCTCATCATCATCTGCCTAGCCTTTTTCCCAACTATGTTGAGGTCCGCTTCCAGTCAAACCAGATGCAGCTGAATAAGTATATGAATACCATGAAGCAACTGTCTGACCTCCACAACCCAGTTACTTTATAACAGGGTACCCCTTAACAAGAGTGCTTGCCAGACTTGAGGGTTTTTGACTAGAATAGCAGCCGGGACCAACTATTTAACTTGCTTTCCGAAAGACGCACGAGTCTCCTTATACACCAGAGGCGAAAGCACCGTATAACACGATTCCTACCGGCTTCCCTTCGGAGGTACGCATCAGCAACTGTACCGCTATTGGAAAATGGCACAGTCAATAGTATCTACTATTGCCAAAAAAGTTGAAAACGGCTTCGCTTCGGCTTCTCTCTTACAAAAATTGACACCTCGCCGCTGGTATACACCTATCCACGGACCTCGGCAAGCGTTGCTTAACTTAGAGAATCGACCCGTGCGGCTGTTATTCATGAGCACCTCTCACCACAATTTTCACAGGAACAAGACAAGGAGCCGCGGGAGTCACGCCGCAGGTCTCGCGAGCCACCTGGGCAACGTACCCGTGAGTTCTTGTCCTCAGCCCCATCGTACATAACAAAAAGTTCACAAGAGCGCTTTTTTAAGTTTCTAAAGCAAAATGTATGCTTTAAAAACTGCGGCTAAACCCACTGCAAACTACGGGAAAAGCGCTTTAAAAGGAGCATTTTTTAAATCTAAACAGCTGGTCTATTCTGTAAAAAAAAACACAACGTGAAAAACATAGGTGCAGTGAGCTTGAAGTGAGCTGTCACTTCTGTCGGTCTATTCAAAGTCAAAGTCAAATCGCTTATTTCATATAGGCACATGAAAGCACTTTTGCACGTCAAAAATTAACAAGAAAAAAGTACTTAATTTAAAAAAGTTAAATCCACTTCAAAAATAAATTAACTCAAAATTATGAAAGAAGTCGGTTAGGTGAAAGCGCTAGGGTAGCCCGCGAAATTCAAAATTTCTTACGTTTTTTTGCAATTTGCAGGTCAGTATTAGGTTGTATGTTGATTAAAATATGATTCGCGACCGTAACAAATATGTATTTACAAAATTCTTATCATTAAAGTCATCAATACAACTCTCTAAGACCAAGTAACTCTATTGAATGAATATTTCA
The DNA here is from genome assembly GCA_947568875.1 of Fissipunctia ypsillon. Taxonomy (NCBI): domain Eukaryota; kingdom Metazoa; phylum Arthropoda; class Insecta; order Lepidoptera; family Noctuidae; genus Fissipunctia; species Fissipunctia ypsillon. The sequence goes on along the minus strand of OX387663.1, from coordinate 10,915,968 downwards.
TAAATCTTAACATTTCAGGATTATACTAACCTAAGGAATTATATTACTGATTCTAATGATTATAATTCTGAAAATACATATTTGTTATAGTCGCGAATGATACTTTAATCAATATACACCCAGACACTGAGTTGCAAATTGCAAAAATCGTACGAAAATTTGAATTTCGCGGGCTACCCTCTTAATTTCGGAAGTCGTTGTCTTGGGATCTGTATTTTACATTTTTGCCACCGACTTCCGACATTAAAGTTATAAACCGACTTCTTTCATAATTTTGAGTTAATGTCTTTTTGAAGACGATTAAATTTTTTTAAATTACTTTTTTATTTCGTAATTTTTTATTTTAAGTAAAAACTGGAATATTTGTTTGTAATAAGTAGTTAATAGTTTTGTTGTAAATATTGCACTAGAATTTGACCAAGATTTTGAGATATTTGCCCTTTGACATCACACCCCGTAGCTCGTATCAATAAGCCAGGCCGTCACACTCGTATTAGTCCATCTCTTGAAAACTACTGAACCGATTTTGATGAAACTTGCACTGTTGCCTAAGTTGAAGTAATTGTAAGCCAATAAAAAAACACAATCACAATCCGATTAATAGTTTCGGAGAAATTCGTGGACAAAATGTTTGTTTGTCCACGACCGACGAAATGTTGTGTGTTTTGTGTGTTTGTTTGACCACCCTTGGTTGATTGGTAGAGAATGCCTAATGCATTAAGTCCACCTTTGTACTTTTTTAAGTGTGAAAAGTTTAAATAAATAAATAAATAACTGCACTATATTGACTTATGACAATCTGTTAGGGCTTCCAATCAAATATACAAAATGTTATACAAATTCGTAAACAAACATTTTGTCCACGAATTCTAGTTGCCCCTTCCAAAAGGTAGTTTCGTATGGAGAAGAACGGGCAAGAAACTCCACCGTTCCTCTTTTAAAATGATTTACAATATGTTGTATACATTAATTATACCATTATATGTGAAGACGATGCACCTAAAATAAAATTACTATAATACAATTGGTAAAAAGAATGAAAAAATGAAGCAATGACAGATAATTTAATTATGAGATAGATATATGGTGCTCACATTGTAAAAGTAGACGATTTTCCTAAAAAAATTTCAAGTAGGTCAGTGTGTGAGTTAAGATAATGTAAAATCAATGTCATAAAACCAGCAACCAGTTTGATTTTGTCTACACTCTAGAATATATAGATTGTCCTATGGAGCAGGAGCAGGACAGGACCAGCAAGTTTCCACGCATTCTTATTTGGGATATAATCCTCTAATTTGTAATAATATGCATGTTTACAAAGTGTACTTTTAATATAAGTTTAAAATTTTCTTTCGTTTCTGTATTCTGTAAGTACATCACCGTAAAAACTTAGGTGAAGTGAGCTTGAAGTGAGCTGTCATTCTACCTGATGCTAGGGTTTGACACTATTGACAGCGCACTTCAAGCTCACTTCACTTAAGTTATCACGGTGAGATTTTTTTCAGAATAGATCAGCTGCTATCTATTGGTGTAGTATACTTTGGAACGAAAAGCGCTCGTGTGAATCAAACCTTTTTGGCGAGAACCCGACGCTCGTTGAGTAGTAAGCAAATGGAGTGAGCACTAGATATGTTGCTCTGACGCGGGCTTTTTTAGTTGGGCTAGGTAACAATATCTAATTAACAATACAGTGATCTGAAGTAAATTTTGAGTAACTTTAATTGCCCGTGTCAGTGCACTTTTTTGTCGTTCATCATTATACATATGTAGTCTCAACCACCCCACGCACTTCACGAACTCGGTGAGAACGAACCATCGTCTAAATACGAGCAACAACAGCACTCCCTTCCCTTACCTACTATTCCAATTTATGTATCTTTGTCCATCATTATCATTGCTTCTCATTTTTTTATATTGTTGTAGGCAATCGAAGCAACACTCGCTGAAGTTAGAGAGGCACAAAAGATAAAAATTCTACTGCAATCAGGACAAATGACTGAATATGACAAGGCAGCTGCAATAATCACAATTCAAAGTAGACAGATTGTGAAACTAAACATTAAAAACAGAAGACTAAAAAAGACAATAAAAAGGATTTCTGCTGTTTTGCGTAATGTAGAGATCAGTTTTTTAAAATAAATAACATTAATATATAAAATAAATAATGCATAACAGGTAACGCACACGGCAGTCAATCCTACCACGGAGTAGTAAGCAGAGTTGCCTGTGGATTGCGTTAGTTTATCTCATTTCTCAGGAATCAAAGTCAATTTTCATACGCGAGTTGCGTGGGAGGTGAAATACCATTTATTGGATCATTACTCAACGATGGCGACGTCCCAAATTCAGAAACATTGCCCAAAGAATAGCAGCCCTTTCGATTCTGTAAAAATATAACCGTGAAAACTTGGGTGAAATGAGTTTGATTTGAAGTGAGCTGTCAATCCCTAGAGTCAAATGGGATGACACTTCACTTCAAGCTCACTTCACCTCAATATTCACGGTGAGATTTTTACAGAATAGCACCGCTGTTTATGCTTTTATCGTGTTTTTAATGCAGGGTTGCCGCTAGCAGATGGACAGAGCATGCACATCATGTCGGCGGCGTAGGGGATTATTATTCAACCCCTAGTACCTTAGTCGCCCCTGGGCAAAATGGTTATCTACGTGAACAACCTAGTTACAGCCTCTATTGAATGCGGGATTAACATCAACTATAAGATGGCCAATTCGGATGAATACCTACAACTTTTTTTAGCCCCGGGGCATTCTGATTTGACGCCAAATTTTGCAATTGAGTGGTGTCTATTATTTAGTTTTAATATAAATTAAAAATTTTATAAACCCCCGACACACGTCTATCTTTAGTTCTATAACCTATTCATTGAGACCATTCCAATGAGGTCAAACACGATACCTCTGCTGTAAATTGGTGAAGGAGTTGGGTATCCTGCAAATTCCAGGTAATGCTGCAGCATCAGTTTAAGGTTACTATGTTATTTTAATATCACTGAAGTAACATAATACTAAATTTTGACTCGATCAGACCTGTGAAACATACTCACATCCATTCATCAACTAGAAAAGAACTGATAATCTTCAAACGGCTGAATAGATTTTCTTGAATCTTAGCTAAGAACATTTTCGATCAAGTCACATTTCAAACAAAATAAACAAAATCTAAATCGGTTCAGTCATTTGGGAGCTACGATGCCACAGACACACATGCTAAGCTCCTAACACTATCCATAATTAATTTTTCTAACAAATCAATACCATTTTGATCACTGATGATTACGCGACACGTCCTGGCTTTTTTCTGTGGGGTTATCTAACGGGACGTGTCGTGGTCAATCTTGAATACGGAAAAGCAGAATATTTGTAACTTTGATATTGGGATACCTAATAAAGTATGCGAAAATTTAATCGAAAAGAAAAAAAAAAAGAAAAGCGATCGAATTTTTAAGTATCAAAAAGGAGAAGATTGTTATCAGATCTTATTTACCGTATAAAATTGCCAAGCCTGAATAATATAATTAATTATAGATTAATATCTGGTAGTTTTCGTTTGTAATAAAAGTGAACTCAATTTAAAGTTGTATAGGTACTTCCGAATTGGCCACCCTGTACTAATAACTCATGTTATTTTTTGCGATCATCATTACGCTATCCTTCTGTTTGCTTACTTCTCCGTGTCATGTTTTAAAGAAGTTCTTTGTTATGATTCAAATATTTTATCGTCGGAACTATACGAGGTCGTTCCTGTTAGGTATTAGGGTGCGTTTCCACTGACGCGGAGCTCGGCAGAGTGGAGAGGAGCAGACCGTGAATTGACCAATCACAGTGGTCGAAAATTCCACTCCGTGTCAGTGGAAACAGTGTAAGTGGAGCGGAGCGGAGCTGAGCGGACTTTCAAATAAAATATATGAACACGCGGCCTCGAGCCAGACAGAACGGAGTCGAGCAGGGCGGTGGTGGTTTGCGGAGGGCAGCGAGGCGATACGGCGCGGTGGCGGAGGGTAGACTTGTCACCCGGTCGATTCTGTAATCATCTCACCGTGAAAACTTTGGTGAAGTGAGCTTGAAGTGAGCTGTCATTCCACCGAATTGATTCACCACTTCAAGCTCACTTCACCTTAATTCTCACGGTGACATTTGTACAGAATCGACCGGCAGGACAGAACTCGCACCCCGCATTTTAGTTTACGATATTATGTCATAAGCTTCACACGTTATCGTCATGAATTTGTCTGATCGGAACACGGTTCAATGCAGCTCCAGTCTTATCAGCTCCACACCACTCTGCTTCAGTGGCAACACTTGCCACTTTTCAGTACTCTTCTCTGCTCCGCTCCGCCCAGCTCCGCGTAAGTGGAAACGCACCATTAGGTTGTGCATGAATATTTTTCAGCCGTTGATTTCCGCATATAAAAGTCACATACGGAAACCAAGCTGACAACGTATAGTTCTAGCAACGGCTTTGTACAAAATAGCTTTCTTTATTAACAACGTGGAGTCCATAAAATATTTTTAGTATGCCGCAGGGAAGAAATATACATAAATTGTAGGTATAGGAATACAGAGCAACGGTGGCCCAGTGGCAACGGCCGCGACTTACGAGTCGGGTCGTGGGTTCGAACCCCAAGCAGCCACTTTGTGTAAATTATTTCATCACCACTGCTCTTAAAACGGTGAAGGAAAACATCGTGAGGAAACCGGCATGTCCTAGAGCCGAAAATTCGAAGACATGTGACATCTACCAACCCGCACTGGGCCCGCGTGGTGGATTATGGTCCACTCCCTCTCACAGAGAGGAGGCCTGTGTCCCAGCAGTGGGAACACTATAGGTTAATTATATGAGGTGGAATATTCGTTAATTATAAACGTATAAAAAAAGTGAATCCCTACGGAAAAGTATCTGAAAAGAGTGAAAAAAGAAATTAATGTTCGTCTATGAAATCCTAGCTTTCCTGTAAAAAAATACAACGCACAAACATGGATTAAAAAAGAGTTTGCCTGCACAGGTAAAGTCAGAGAAATAAATTGTTAAGAAAATTGACTGACAACTTAAATTGTCTGTATATTCAAATCACAACTGTCATTCTTTGGCATGGCACGGTGAAGCCAAAAGAAAAAAAATGGCGGTGACGCGGGGTTTCCATTTGCTGAACAATCCCCGACTGGACTTATGTCTTTTGTTGACTTTACATTGTATCTACGTAAGAATTTGGTAGATAGTACAGGTACTTGAGCACATAATTGGGCTCAGCGAAGTTAGAAGAGTAGGAGAAGAAATAAGAGAATTCACAGACTTTATATTCTACTCCAATGAATTAATTCAAGAAAAATATCGAATAGGTTTTATAGTTAGAAAAGAACTTAAGAAATACATAGAAGAATTTGTTGGAGTATCTGATATAATTGGAATCTTAAATATAAAGTTACCAGGTTTTAAAAATTCATTCTCAATTCTCCAGATATATGCCCAACAGAGCTAGCAAGATTAAAGGAAAAGAAATAATATATAAAAATCTTACAGAAACAATGCGATAAAATGTCAAACTACAGGGAGAAATATTATGTCATACTATTGGGAGACTCAAACGGTCAAGTAGGAATTAAATCTGATCTAGGAGAGTATGTTTCAGGAAACTATGGCCAAGGGAAAAACAGTGAAAATGAACAACGATTTGCTAATTTCTGTTGCGAGCACAACTTAAAAATAATGAATAATATCTTCTTTCCTAAGACAGATGGTAGAGAAAGGACCTGGATCTCCCCCAAATGGCAAAGATAGAAACGGGATACATAGCTACTAACATGATGTCGGTGTAGTAAGCGACCTCAACTTTAATATAGATCACAGACTAGTAACTAAAAGAACTATTTCATGTAAAGACCAAAGATACAAAGAAACTTATATGAACCATCCACAAATACCAGAACAAAACTTATACGAATTAAAGCAATCACTAGAAAAATCAAACCAAATTACAACATAAATATAACGTTAAAACGTAAATACACAACAACAAGGAAAAACAAAAAAGACAAAGTTGGCGCGCAACCCAGAAAAAAAATTAATGAGAGAAAAGAACTGACAAATAACACATCTGGATAGCTTCTGACTTTGTATAAGGCTCAGGTCCGTTCCTGTATGGAGTATTGCAGCCACTTATGGGATGGTTCAGCAAAATACCAGGTTGCTGCACTTGACTCGGTGGAACGCAGAGCAAAAGGCTCATAGGCGACGAGGCGCTGGAGGCTAGGCTTCACAGCCTGGCTCATCGGCGTAATGTTGCTTGCCTATCGCAGCAAAATCGAATTTTGCTTACTGTCTTTAAACAGCAAAACCTGCTTGTTTGAGGTGCTGAGGTGAAAAATAAATGTACAAGCATAATCCAACACATAAGCCAACAGCACAGCAAAAGTACAGCTTGAAAGATAAAAGGAAAGAAATAGGAGAACAATTTAAAATTCAGAGAGGTGGTAGACAGGGACACCAGCTGTCACCAAAAATATTCAATGTTGTTCTGGAAAACGTCTTTAGGCGTCTAAGAAATAATACCTGGCAAAGATACTGGTCTCTTAAACAAATAGGTAATGAAAAATAAAAATGTACCCGTTTCAAAAAAAGGAAGCTATACAACACCTGCATTTTTCCATGTCTCACGTACGGCTGCCAGACCTGGCCATTATCACAAAAAATTGAACATAAGCTGTGTGTATGTCAAAGGGGAATGGAGAGGAGCATGATGAGTCAGAGACTGCTAGAAAAATGGAAAGCCATGAAAATTAGGAACATCACCAAAGTGGGAGACGTTAGAGTAAAAAAAGAACACTTAAATAGAAATGGACAGGTCATATGATGAGAGCGAAGACGGAAAAATGGACCAAAAAGGTCACAGAATGGTACCCAAGGAATGGAAAAGACGTAGAGGAAGACAGGTGAAAAGGTGGGAGGATGATCCGCCAAAAGTTTGGCGAAGAACAACTCTGGACAGAAATAAATGGAGGGAAATAGAGGAGGCATATGTCGCAAGACAGCCTGACCTGAAGCCCAATTCCCGTAACTAAAACGTTCAAAACCTAAAACCCTACCAAATGTCAAAAATGTATGGAAATTATAGGTATTTTTGACATATTGAGACTGAGCTCAGACTGTGAATGTTCTTAAAGTTACGAGAATTGCCCCTCTGGTAGCTGGTATGTTATTAGTTTATAAGAACTTGTTTATGTACAAAGGGTTAGAGGAAATAAAAGCATTTTTTTATTTTTATTTATTTATTTTATAAACTATTATTAAACTTCTTTTAATGCTTTTTAGAGTTACATAAGAGGAAGCCTGAAAGTAGCAACGTGAGTGAAAAGTTGTAATATGGGCATGTGATGCGGAGGAATGAGGAAGATGTCGTGACGAAACTTTTGAGTATAAATGTGGATCATGTGAATGGCTAGAAAGGGTATGACTCCCGAGATGACGACTAATAGAGAAGTATGGAAGAAAAAGACGTTGCGCCGACCCCAAATAAATTAGGATAAGGGCAGGAGAATGATGCTTGTTAGAGATCAAATATTTCGATCGTTACCATGTATCCAATCCATTTAATTGATATTATTCACATAATTTTTTGATTGTGTCACGCAATATGTTTCTAAATTTTCCAGTGAATAAAGCAAATAGATCCAAGTTGGAGAAAAACTTATTGAAATTGCCTGTAAGGTGACGTAGAGGTGCCCGTAAGCCTGCATTCGAACGACTAGGGGTGACGGCGAAAACAGGTCGTGTGCGCACCTCACGTCCCTGAATGGTTCTAGGGACAACACAGTACAACTTGTTAAAAATATCCACACAATCATACGAGTTGTTACTTAGATCGTATAGAAATATAGTTTCTAGAAATGTACGTCTAGACTTCAAAGAGAGCAAGTTGTATTTTTTCAGTAAGTCGCTGTAGGTGTGGTAAATAAGACTTTTAGAACAACGGTAATGCATCCTTTCAAGAACTTACGTTGTATACGCTCGATATAGTCAGTATATTTATTATAATAGGGACACACTGACACTGCATATTCTAGTTGAGACCGGATTAATAATCGATACAAAGGTAAATATGTGCTCGGGTGGACGAATTCTGTGGCTGATCTTGTTACGAATCCATAAATATTATCGTATGCCGTCGTAGCCTGACTCATGATTTTATCAACATGTCCGTCCAGATGCAGTTTATCATCGATCAGTATTCCTAGATCACGAATTGTGTTAACTCTGGCTAAGACTTCACTTTGTAGTGCATATGGGTGTTTAAATTGGTTTTTATTTTTAGTAAAGCTGATGCAGCAACATTTGGGAATACTAACTTGGAGTTTGTTTTAATACAATATTCTACTAAGTGATTAAGATCTTGTTGAAGTAAGTGACAGTCTAGTATTGATCTAAAGGGTCTAAAACATTTTAGATCATTGCATAAAGCATTGCATTAACTTAGAGTTAAGAAAACACACATCAATGTCATTAATAAAAATTACAAAAAACAGAGGTCCGAGAATTGAGCCCTGAGGCACGCCTGACGTTGCAGTTATGGTGGTGGAATGGAAAACATTCACAACTACTTTTTGCGTTCTATTTGACACATAAGAAATGAACCAACGTAACAAATCCCCGCGGATTCCGTTAAAGACTAGCTTCTTCAAGAGCAATTTATGGTCAACCTTGTCAAAGGCTTTTCGAAAATCTGTGTATACAGCATCCACTTGTACACGAGAGTCCATACTATTGAACAAATAGTCAATGAAAGCTATATTAGTTGTTGTAGGTAGACCTTCTTTTTACGAACCCGTGTTGTTCCTGTAGTATTTTGTCATGGACAATCGGAAAATAATGAAGAAACATAATGTCAGCAAAAGGTTTATTATAAACTACTTTAACATAACATAACATCAAGCTTGTAATCCCCGAAGGGTTAAGCAGAGGTGTACGTACCTATAGTACACCCACATTTCGCCAGTTATGTTTAGGTCCCAGGGGGGTAAATTTTATAAATTAGCGTAAATTTAAATCACAATAGGTAACTGTCATTCTGTATCAGTCGTAAGAAATGGCTAATTGGTTATTGCACGACAAATTGACGTAGTGTGTCCTATGCTCAACAATCAAGTTTCCTGGCTGTACATAATCATGTATGTTCATAATCATGGTATCAGCTAGTGACTCTAGTCGAGTGAGAATTATAAAAGTGATTATGACATAATTATGAGCTATTTTGTACCGAAGCCGAAAGGATTGGCTAAAGCCAATGAGACGAGATAAATTTCATGCTTTGGGATTAAAAACTTTAACATAATTGCGTATGGTTCAGTTTTCATTACAACTAAAATTATTTAATGACGTTATCGACAATTTTGTTCATTCAAAAATCAACTTCGATTTTTGAGTTTAAAGTTGATATTTGTATACCTAAGTTGCAATTTTAAGTATTTATCTCGTATCGTTGGCCAGCACCCTAATTGCGTAACACACTATCAATCACAATCTGAATGATTTTGAAGCAAATTGCTAATCCATTACGTCATATGTTCGAAAAATTTGTCAGCTCAACAACGTAAATTACGCAATGAATGTTGTTGAACTGTCAAAATGAAACCGATTCCTACTGTAAGTGTGTTACGCAATTGCCCCGCTGAGTATAGTTGATAACGGTATCGTCTCCCAACGGTGTCGCTGTTTTAAGTGGGATCGACGAAAATTCGACCCCCCTGACAAAACCAGCCGTTGAAGATAGTAGAGTAATTTAATTAGGAGCAAGCGTAAGTTTTCGTTTTTTTTCCTTTATTATGGTTTTTTGTTTATTTCTATCAAGCAATTTGTGCTAAGTAGGTATACTTTATTAAATTAAAATAAATTCCGCAATCAATAGATAAATTCGGTCGCGACACTACTCGTGTTGGGAAACGATTGCCAATAATTTGTGTACCTATAGTTTAATTTAGTAGGTACAACAATAACGTGTGCTCTCTCTGTTTTAGGCGGAGTAAGCTCCTCCAGTGACTAAACGAGCTGGTGGAGTATTAGCTTTAAGTTTCACCCCTCTTTTCTCCGTTACCACTTCTTAGCTCAAATAGGAGTATTGGATGTTTTACGACCCTCGTGTTCCTTTCGGACTAAATGACCATTCTGTCACTTTCTTATGCTATAATTGGTAAGAAGTAGATGTTCAGAATGATTATATTAACTAATGTATACGAGCAGAAACTGCCGTATTTGTTGTTGTGACCCCGCATTCCCTAAAGCAGTTGATGGGGTATGCAGAACCTGGCTCAGTGGATAATTCCGAGAAATGATGGAAAAATTATTTAATATGCCTGTGTTTCACATTAGACGTGCTAACGGAGAACCGGATTTACCTGAATATAACCAAACAAGTACAAATTCCCACACCTGTTAAGATTTCAATCGTTGGCTTTAGTTGAAGAAGTTACGATGTTCCGGAGAACAGGGAAAAACCGAAGATTTTATTATTATTACTGAGCATAGGTGCATATTCATAGCCCAGAAACTGTGGGTTTAGAATACAGGTAGCTATACCTGTTGTAAGTTTATACTGCATATATATTTCTCTGTCAAATACAATGAAGGAAACGCTTTGGGAGAAACTGAAGTATCGCAATGAATATCGAAGAAAAAATAACCATGAATGGTTTGATTTACGTAGCAGACAGCCATTTATAAAACATATCTATTAATCCTGATAATAATGCTTTTGATGTTAACTATTACATAATAAATAAGAATAAGAAGATGGCAGACTCGCATTAGGCAAGAGCGCCATTTAAAATAAATCGATGTTTTTAAATATAAGGAATGAAGACAAAGCGAGATGAAACCGTCCTATTAGGTATTTTTATTTGTCCATTAGAAGATTGGAAGTATATTTTTATAAATACCTATGAAGATGTTATTGGACGGTGGAAAAGATAAGTTCAGAGATGAAATAAGGGTTTTTGGAAACAACTAAAAAGATATTGGACCACGTAAGAAGAAATAAACACTGTTTCGGTAAATATTCACAACATATCAAGCTATACATTTTTAGTATAGGTACACAGCGGCGTAACACACATAAAACGGTAATAGATCACAATGCCTTTCATTTTGACAGTTCAGCCACGTTCATTGCGTTATATTCGTTGTTCAGCAGATGAATTTTTCAAACATATGAAGTAATGGATTAGGAATTTCCTTCAAAACCCGCGGGTTGTGACTTTCAAGTGTGTTACGCTATTAGAATGCTAAACTCTCATTGTACGGAAAACCAGGAATTAATAAGTTAAGCACCTTTTAAGGAGTTAGGGCTCCGTTTGCAGCCTCGGGAGATGCGACTTGCGTCAAGCGACACGCAATTAAATATTCAAATAATCAAATCAAAGCGCTCAGTTTGTAAGTGATAATACAAATAGGCATCCACAGTTACGTTTTCCCATCTATTTGTTTACGTTTCATCAATAGTTTTAGAACAGACTATACGTTCGGTGCAACCTTGCTAGCCCGCTACTTAGCTTGTTGACAAGTAACAGACTAGGTAATCTGTGGACTCTTGACTTAATATCGCGGAGATGGTGGAGAGAACCCACCTTTCAGTAAGCCAAAAAAAAACTCAAAAATTATTTGACAGTTTGTCAAGCATGAGCTTGACAAACTGTCAAATAATTTTTGAGTTTTTAACAAAACAAGAAAGTTAACATGAGTTAACTGCTGTGATTGGCTGACTGAAATAACAATAGCTAATCAAATCACCATAAAGCAGTGTTGGCTCAGTGGTAACGGCTCCGACTTACGAGTTGTAGGTCGGGTTCGAACCCAGGCAGGCGTTTTACTTAGTGTAAATAATTTCATCACCACTGCCTCAAAACGGTGAAGGAAAACATCGTAAGAAAACCGGCATGTCCTAGAACCAAAAATTCGAAGAGATGTGACATCCACCAACCTGCACTGGTCCCGCGTGGTGGATTACAGCCCAATCCCTCTCACAGAAAAGAGGCCTGTGTCCCAGTAGTTATAGGCTGATTACGAATCATCTGACATGAGGTTGACAATCTGACAAAAAAATGTGTACCTAGATGGTTTTTCAGCAACCGAATGTATTTTTCCCAGGACCAGAAAACTTACTACAACTTACTTATTTAATTCAATTTCCAAGATAATATTGACATCATTTAAAAACTAACAGTCTTAAAATAATAATAGTAATTTGTAAAAGTGTATAAAAAAGGAGGGGAAATAATCATAGGCATCAAAAAATTGGTCTGCACCGCTGTCAATAGGAAAAGTGCCCAAAAGGCTGGCAGTATTGCCACGTTATATGGCAATGCTGATTCATTGGCCAAAAAATAGGCCAGCCCTGAGGTCACGTGAAGAGTCGACCAACCGCTTGGCGATGTATCAAAAAACTAAGTGGGCACTCGGACCCCATGGCCCTAGGTTTCAACCTCGAAAGGCTCGAACATTTATTACCCAATAAGTCAACCTAAATGTTTTTCTTTTTCAGGAACTCAACAAATGATGAATGCCAATGCAAGAAATGACTTTATTACGGAAAGAATCCATCCGAGCGGACTTAGAACCATAGTGTCTGAAAAGTAATCTCGCTAAATGGCGGACTAAGCTAGCGACCTAATTCAATTTAAAATACCTACAATTAATTAAATTGTTGAATGTTGTGAGTTATTAATTACCTAAGATGTATTACCTATTACCCCATCTACTAAGACGGGCTATTTTTGATCTCGTAAAATAATGTTAAATAATATTTATTGTCGTATTAAAATGTGTGAAAATGTCAATCATGTTAATTTAGTTATTAATTACCTAAAGGTTACCCAAAAAACAAGACATCAACACCACACCTTCACACCGACCAGTAGACGCGACAAGACAACGACAGCAACTCTATTATAACCAGTGATCGGAGTAGGTAGCAGTGGCGCAGCCTTCATACAACCCGATTCCTATCGGCTTCCCTTCAGAATCACCACTCTTCTTAGTGTCTACTATTGCCAAATAATATGGTACACCTGTGTGTGTAATATCACATTACATATATTTAATACCAGTTTAATACGGTCATCAGATTAAAAACATTACAAAAATGCCTGAACTTTTTGTCTGAGTTTAAGAGAACTGAACAATTTTTTCTTCGGCTTCCCTCTAATGATAATTGTAGCTGCACCACTGGTAGGTAGAGCTATTTTGATTTAATGACCGCAAACGTTGATATATTAATACGTACATTCTCCGGAATTTCAATTTTAATTTCATTAACCTGAAACGTGTCCGTCGTATATTCGTCGGAGAGGTAGAGGGGAATTCCTTGAGACGTGTATAGCTTTTTTCAAAGTAATTTCTAACTTATTTAGTAATATACAACGTGGATCTGGATGTACGATATTAAATGAAAACGAGCACAGTAGGTACTAATCCATCGAAACATTCTAAAACACGAAGATTAGTAGTAGTTAATGGAAAATTAAAAAATTGCAGTTTTCAAACAAAATAAATAGCAGAATCAACTGCATAAAAAGTAAACACGCTTTATCTACGAAAAGTCACTGACCAACGATGCGGTGTGGGGTGTGGCGGCGGCGGTGCGGGGCGCAGGCACTTTAATCAGAGAACAATACAAACGCAGAGAATAGAATCATAATTATGTTTTGCACAGGTTTTTGACCTTACAATGTTTACCTATTATTATTACGAACTCAGATCTACATCATGTTGAAAAATAAGAAAATGAAAAATAATTTCCTATGGCTAAAGTATTTATTGGATTTGATTGTTTTTTTTTGTATACAGGTAAAGAACATGATTCTCTTTACGTGGTTTAAAGGAATGTCAATCGTCCTGTTCTACCTTGTATATTTCAAATCCCGGGATTCCGGGAGTGTCAGTAGGATTTCGGCAGTGTTGTACAAAAAATACCTCTACCTATAATTCCGATCACTGAATTTATATCAGACAAATCTGCATTAAAATATAATGAAATCTTTTACTGTTCAGATAAAAATCAAACTTTCAATAAATGCACTCATGATAATGTAGTTAATAAACGTAAATAGGAATGCTGTAAATATTACACATTCACATTAATACCTAATTCGCTGCCTCAAAGGCAAATCCCATAGCATAATCAGCGTACAATGTTCCCACCTCTGCTGGGACACAGGCCTCCTCTCTATGAGAGGGAGTGGGCCGTAATCCACCACACGGGCCCAGTGCGGGTTGGTTGATGTCACATGGCTTCGAATTTTAGGTTCTACGTATATTACATGCCGGTTTCCTCACGATGTTTTCCTTGACCGTTTTGAGAGCAGTAGTGATGAAATAATTTACACAAAGTAAAGCGCCTGTCTGGTTTCGTACCTACGTTACCACTGAGTCACCACTGCTCCAAAGACAGCGAAGTATGTAATATTAGGCGTGTGTTATAGGGTCTGCCACCTTATATGTAGGGGCCTGTGGTTTCCTTCTCGAACCGCGGCCGCGGCCACCAAAGAATTCGCCGATCGATGTATGGCGGTGCGCGCGGCGGCCGACCGGCTCCTCAGCAGCGCCTGCCAGCAGGGCTCGAGGCCCGCTGTGAACATGATGATTGCGCTGCACCACCGGGCATTAAATGGGCCCGTAGGTATTACCGCGGAAAATTGCGTTTGACCTAATTTTGTTTAATGCCATTGAGTGGGAAACAAGCGGGCGATCCTCACCTTTATGTCTTTAGTAATAAATAACGAATAAGGTTGAAAAGTGGTCAACCACCATTGTCTTCGGTTGAACCTACAGTCTTTTTTTTTTTGTGGATGGGAAATCATCAAATGACTTCTCCCGCTCTGGGCGGAGCGGGAGGGCGTGTCAGACTTTTACTGACTAAAACCCACCCGTGTTCCTTCTGTTGCCTGTGCTGGGGCCACGGTAACTCTTTCGAACATCCCGCAACCCTGGCTGGCTTCGGCCCTAGTGGACCCCTTCAATGGTGCTGACATCTCTTTGAGGCGCGCGTGGAACACAACGCGCCGTCGACCCGGGCCTTGTCCTTACCGGACGACGAGCTACCCATTGCTCGCCGTCCGCAAGCCCGCGCCTACGGTGGCCGGGATTCGGCTGCCAATTCCCGACGCCCAGGGCGTCTTCTGCGGCGACTAGGGGCGTGAGGGCGCAAAGTTTGCCTCTCCCTCACGCGTCCCGCCTCCTCCTTCGCGAGCATTACTGCTTCGCAGAAGGAGGTAATGGCTTCCCATGTACTCTCGCTCCGTACCATGGCCTGGACTAGGGCCGGACGCGAGAGTTCGCCGCCGCCGATCGCTTCCGCGAGGACACGGCGGTGCTCCGCCCAAGCCGGGCAGACCTCCACCGTATGCTCCACCGTGTCCTCCGGGCGATCCACACAGTGGTGACACCCGGGCGTTTCCTCCCGCCTTATCCGGAATAGGTACCTCCCGAAGCACCCGTGTCCGGTGAGGACCTGCGTCAGGCGGAAGGTGAGGACGCCGTGGCGCCTCTCCAGCCACTCCTCAAAGAGGGGACTATCGCCGCAATTGTGGCGTGCCCAGTAGATACTCAACACTAGTAGTGTTGTCTGTGATCGACATTATCTAACTCCCTTTAGTTTCAACCAATTTGAACCTTATCGCGAATTTGGAATACTCCTTCGTGCATTTTTCAATAAATCGTTAAGCGTCGTGTTACGCGATTTTAATCATTATCTGGCTGTCGTAAAGATTGAAAGGCTAGAGTATTATTATATCAACACGTTTAAAACTTACCAAAGAGAGGTTACCTAACTATATTGATAAAAAAATACCGCGCGTCAGCAGTAAACATTTTGTATACCTACATTTTACGTAAATCCCGAAAAGTAACTTTTTACCATTGCCACTCGAAAAAGGGCAATTCATTCATCGATAACAGTGAATAAAACTCTTTTAGTCACTGAGTGAATAATAACATTTTGAATTTGGAACAAGCCCGAATTTACGAATTATGTACAAAAATAAATAAAACGTGCTGAAAGTACCTACTGGCTGGCTAAATGCAGCTATTCCATAGAGCTATACCTAATACAATTAAATTTATAAAAAAAAATATCCCGCCAATTTTAGTTAGGTTGTTTTCTATCTGTTTTGTCATTGGAAAATCTAGTAATCTATACTAATATTATAAACCTATATCGACAGGCTGAAGAGTTTGATTATTTGTTTGGTTGAACGCGCTAATCTCAGTGTTCGAATTGAAAAATTGTTTTAGTGTTTATCGAGGAAGGCTATTATATTGGAGAAATTTGAGAATGCAAGAGGCAAGAGCGAGCTTTATAGCACTCGGAAAGGTTAGGATTTCTTTAGACCGTTCAAACAGAAATAGTAGTTAAGTAGGTACGTTGTCGACGTAGGTATGAAGAAAAGTTTGGGAACTAAGAAAACGTGAAACGTATCTCTACCTATGAGCGAGCAAAGCGAGCTCAAAAATTTTAGCACTCCGTCTGAGATTTACTTAGCTTTTCTCTTGATAGCCTCTAGCTACGACGCTGGCAGGAACTAGGGCGGGCCCATAGTTCGTGGCCCTGGGCACTTGCCCAGAGTGGCCAATGGCAAAGACGGCCCCGGCGCCTGATCTCGCCCGGTCATGCTGGACTGTCGTCCCATCGGACTATGAGAATGACGAAAGAATGTAGCTGTGTTTTGCGCACTATAATCTGCCATGTCGATCCAAAAACAAAAAGTAGGGGCACTAACGTACTTTTTATCGAAGCGTTTCGTCGTACCTATTTTC
The DNA here is from genome assembly GCA_947568875.1 of Fissipunctia ypsillon. NCBI lineage: Eukaryota > Metazoa > Arthropoda > Insecta > Lepidoptera > Noctuidae > Fissipunctia > Fissipunctia ypsillon. The sequence goes on along the minus strand of OX387663.1, from coordinate 10,899,152 downwards.
AAACCCTCATAGCTTCGGCCTGGATTATGCTAAAGAGCTTAAATTCTCAGGATAAGATTTAGTTAGCAGACAATCACACCAAGTTTCATTTGTCTAGCTTTTATTAATATGTACCTAAAATACGTCGATTTCGTCACTGTGCTGACTGACTGACTCACTCATCTAAACCTCTAGCACACTTAGCGAAGTCCTAGAAAGCCGTTTGGTATACAGGCTAGGATTTGCACACAAACAATAAACAAATTAAGAAATTTGTAAATATTACCCTCCAACCCCCTTAAAGGGAGGTGCAAGTCTGTATTTCTTACGAATAGTCAGTCAAAACAAAAGAAATGAAATCCCTCTAAACATATAGGTTGCTAAGACTTACATAACGCTTCCACTGTTAAAAGTTATCAGATCTAATGTAGAGCCAAGCCCCTACTCTACAAACCTCATCTTGGTCAAAATGTACGGCTTGGCCGTTCCATTGAACTATTGCATGCTACATGTCAACATGACGTGACGTCTTATTTTTTTACCTTATGTCTATAGGAGTGTGTGGCGGCCAAGCCGTACATTTTGATCAAGATGTACCTAAGCCTTAGGTACATCTTGGTCAAAATGTACGGCTTGCCAATACAACGTGTAATTGAGTACGCTAAAAATTTCGAAGTTTATTAAAATTTACTGATAGGGCCCCATCAAAAGAATTTGCCACGGGCCCCAGATGGTATAGTTACGCCACTGACCTAAGGTTTGAAGAGTTAGGGGCTTGGCTTTCACGCCACGCGCTTCAACGCTTTCACTGTTAAAAGTTTATTTATTTATTTCTTCTTACATCTACCATTACAGGATAACCCAATGCGATCTGATAACTTTTAACAGTGAAAGCGTTGTCTTGGCAACCTACTTCGGAGACACTGAGCTGCAAATTGAATTTTCACAATTTGCAGTTATGTCTGGGCGTGTGTTGATTAAAGTATGATTCGCGATAGTAACAAATATGTATTTATAGAATTATAATCATTAAAATCAGTAATACAATTCTTTAAGTTAGTATAATCCTGAAATGTTAAGATTTCATAAAATAGTCATTCAATAGTTACATGGTCTTAGAGAGTTGTATTGATGACTTTAATGATTATAATTCTGTAAATACATATTTGTTACATTCGCGAATCATATTTTAATCAACACAGAACCTAATACTGACCTGCAAATTGAAAAAAACGTAAGAAAATTTGAATTTCGCGGGTTACCCTGGCGCTTTCGCCTTAAATAGGATGCGGGGTAAACCCATTTAAAAAATGGTATGATTTTCTGTTTTCGCCTTTTCAGTACGGCCTCTCCAACGTATGCTGAAGAATGAATACAATATACCAATAAAACACAAAATTTCCACAATAAGTTTATTCGTCTTAGTTATATGATAAAGCTATCATTGAAATCACCTTTACCTACCACACCATTCAGAATAAGAGACCACTCAAGTCAGTACAACTTGTGCATACATTATATACAGTTTTGGGCTAAAGCTTCGACGCACTTCTCATATTGGCCTTATTCTATCATGATCTTACACATCTCCATCATATTTGAGATTAAAGAGTGATAAGACTTCTAAATGTGACTATTAAGACAATATTGCACGATTCTAGTAATCCAAATGCGTAAGGAATGTCGTATGAGCTAAGGGTTGTCCACTGACTCACATTGTAGCTAATTGGATAAAAAGAATACATCAATATATTTTGCTATAGATTTAAATATTTTGACAGCCCCGTGAATGTGATAAGAGTAAATATGTAATTGACGTTAATTAAATGTGAAATTCCATTTGTAAATAATCATAGATATCATAAAATGGTTGCATAAAATATTAAAAACATTTTGACACAAGTTATTATTGTGCAGCATCTTAAGATGCTTAACGTAAAAAATTACGTGTAACTCCCTCTTCGAATACAAGCTAAGTAAATTCAACTGGGGGAGTTTTGACATTTGATCTTGGCAGTTTCAAGAGTGGTTTTTCTTAGACATTTTCTATGTTCCCACGTATTAAAGTTTATTATTATTATTAGTTAAAAGTTTGCATGTTGAAATGGATAATGTCTAATGTTAATTATAAGTAGGTGGTCGCATTAAAGTTTTATTCGAGGCGCAGGAGTTCCACATCGAAGATGAGGGTGGAGTTCGGGGGGATGACCCCGGGATGGCCTTGCTGGCCGTAAGCGAAGTCGGGGGTGCAGGTCAGCTTAGCGCGTTCGCCCACTGACATCTGTAAAGAAAGGAAGAATACAGTTAAATAAAACGCACATGGAAGAAGTAATAATTTTAAGTTGATGAATGATAATGACAATATATACAAATAAATAAAACTTGAAGTGTCTGTTTATAATCTCAAATCAACAGCTTTTTACTAAATACACATGAAAGTATATAAGGTACTTGTAACAAAAAACAATGTTTAAAATTTTTGTTGTCTGTTTGTTCTGGCTAATCTACAATACGGCTGGACCGATTTTGACGGGACTTTCACTGGCAGATAGCTAATGTTATAAGGATTACTCTCAAGTTACCTTGGGCTACTATTATTTTAGAAAAATAATTAAGGTCCACGCGCAAACGCGGGCAGCAGCTAATATGTCATAATTATGATTCCTCTCTTAGGTAACAAGAGATTTGATAGCAGATTTATTGATCATAGACTGACGGGTTTTCAATTATAAAATTAAACTAACTAACATGGTATGGTGAAAACATGTTAGTTAGGTCTAAAATCTTTAACTCATAGGGAAGAAAATTTACTGTTGTAAAGTTAATTCAATTTTGCCGCGTCTGTCATATATTTTTTTATTTCGAATTTAGAAAACCGAAAATAAATGTGCCAGGAACAAACTGACATTTAAATCTTTCAAAAAAGAGCCAGTAATTTTAAAGTTATGCTTGAAATATCCTTAGACAGTGTTGATGTATGTATAAACAGTTGGCTATTAAATACATTAATATTAAATATTAACATCTTTTAAGAATGATATGAAGTTTAACATCGCATAGGCGCTTTTTTACCGCTCATCAGTGAGTTTAATAAACAAGCTAGGGTGCGCTCTGTTGGATTCTTAACGGTGGGCTCAACACCGAGTTGAAATCCAATGCACAAAAAACGGCTCGTTAAAAAGCGCACGTGCTATCGTGGGCTAACTGCTAACATCCTTGTATATACAAATATTGTTTCTTTCCTCACACAATTGTATGAGAAACAACCAACATGTGTGGACACTGTAGGTCTGTAGTTTATAAACAATGCACATACTATGGCATAGTGAGTGGACATTGTAGTGAACATTTTTCATTTGAAAACATTACTAGTTCTGGGGCCAACCACTAATTTAATCTTACTTCAGTGTGAGAAAGAGATGGAGCTATGCAAGACGTATACATATTTCTTTCTCACACTGAAGTAAGATTCAAATAATATCTACTACTTAAGAGGTAGTGGTTGGCCATGTGTTATCTACTAGGCACTAAGCAGAATAGATAATAGAGTTTGAGTTTGACTAAAATAAAATAAAATAATGAGATTATAATAATTAAAAATACACTTGTTGCTTAAAAATTAGTACAGCAATATTTTACTTGATTCAGGCATAATGATATGATTGATACCCTACACAAGAATCCATACTAATATTATAAAGCCTAGAAAACAACTGTCTATCTGTCTGAATGTTACCATTTCACTCCTTAATGGCTGATCGGATTTCAATGAAATTTGGCACACAGGTAGTGAAGACTTGGGTTTGGGCCCTGATACTTTTTATCCCGGTAGTACAGTCGCGTTGGATTATTTTCGACATGAACGCGGGCGAAGTCACAGGCAAAAGCTTATTTAAAATTAAAATGCAATTAAACATTGCGAGAACTTTGTGATTTACAAAAAATATTTTGAAGTGTTACATGACAATAAACTTTCACCACACTAAATAACCTACATGAAAGAGGGCTGGCTCCATAAAGACACAATATCTTAATTTTGGGAGTGGCCCCGAAAATGTTAGGTACAGCCTCTATGAGTAATAATATGATTTGACACACCCTGGCCTTGTTCTCTTTTGAGACAAATTCTTGTGTTACATGTAAGATTACCATCATCTGGATTTGTCAAGAAATGCCCAGGTTTTTGACTCCCTATCTGGTCTTTCTGGCTTTGCCATTTGTCCAGACTATTCAACATAAAAGATTTTAAATAGCTAAAAATGAAAGATTAAGAAGAAAAATGTCCAGATTTTTTGCAAAATATCCTTCACAATCAAGTCAAGTCCTGTTTTGAAATGGTTACCCTAGTTACAATAGGAAGACTATTCTGTCCATTGAAAACTACTTCTTAGAATAGAATACTCTTTATTGTACACCATACAAATTACAGGTATAAATGTAGAAATCTATCTATCTTCTTACCTTGGAAACACCCTCATCCCAACCTCGGATAACCTCTCCCTTGCCAATGCGGAACTTGAAAGGCTTGCCACGGTCGCGTGAGGAGTCAAACTTTTTGCCGTTGGTCAATGTGCCTGTGTAGTGCACGACCACTGTCTGGCCAGACTTGGGGTAGGTAGACTCTGGAAAATATGATAGATAATGTTAAAGTGGTGAAATACACATACACACACACATAAACTCACGCCTTCTTCCCGTGGGGTAGGCAGAACCTACAGAACACAACTTCCTTACATACTCCTTTTGCTTTGTTTACATTAATACATCTGATCATACATGCACACCAGTTGCGACTACTACACACCCGATTTTTCTGAAGAATATAACCAATAAGGTCACTATTTTTGTCCTTCTAGAATGTCCCGTCAAGAAAGCAATTTTAGACTTTGTTAACATTTATCTAGTACATCCTTTTGATGTAAGTACTTAATTTTTCTTAAAGAATTTTGGTATGGTGCCAAATGAGAAGTGAAGGTTAGCATTTGACATAATCAGAATAGACTTTTTCTATTTAATTTTCGTCTAACTAGTCAGATGCAATGATAATCTTTATTTTATTCTCTTAATGAAACTTCAGTACACAAGTGACTTTTAATGTGGCCAAATACAGTCTTATAATAACCAACCCAATGTTCTTGTCACCAAGGAGAAATGACTGATAATTATGGCAAACAACCTGTATAATGTAACATGTACATAATGTTTATTCTGTTATCTCAATTCCATTACATAGGTACTTATCACGACTTATTGATAACAACTTTATTATACTGAACATTTATGTCTTGCTAATTATGTCATATATTTAATTGGAGGAAAAAACATTGGCATAATAATTCAGTAGTACTACACGTGGTTCATTCCCACGCATTTTAGATGCCGGCAGGAGCCCTATCCTTCCAGAAACCAAATATGAGTTTAATATGAGAATTCACACGACATTAATGTTTACTGGCGAATAATTGCGAAAATAAATATTGAAATGAGTAATCGAAAACAGATTAGTCATTGTTTGTGCAATTTACTAACGATCGTAATGATACGACCGAGGCGTCAGTCCAGTGACCGCAAAAAAATTCGTCGTAAAACTGTAGTATTTTTACACATAAGCGCAGCAATTGAATTCAAATGATGCTGATGACATTTTTTTGAGCGTCATGAGTTAAAAATTAGTTAAGTTTAGCAGGAAAAATAAAAAGACTGTTGAAAAAAAAATCATCCCACATGACATTTTATCAATGAGTAAAACAGGAGATTGTGTATAACTTACCGTCTCCGGGAGAAATGGTGTCCACATTTACACCCATGGTGGTTTAGTTAACTTATTGACACGATTTAATAAATCCAATACCACGCGTCGCGGCTTCACTTCAATACGCCGATTTTCTATGATGGCGGACTCTAAAGTAGCACTCTGCAGTGTTGCCAACTGCTAGCTTTACCACCTGTACTAATCTGTAGTGTTGCCGGCACAAAAATATTTTTAAGCGTTGTCTATGCACATTTATCTTCACGATGAAAATAATGTGAAATAGAAGTTGGCGTCGGGTATTGTAGTACAACATGAATCTAAAACTTCAATAACTCGAGTTGTAGACGAAAAAAATACAATAATGAAAGTTTAGTTTTCTAATAGCTTGTCAAATAAATCGATTTCAAACGATTGAATTTAATTGCATCAGTGCTACACGCTCGGATGTACAGACGCCAGCACATCAAGCTACCCGAAACTGTCAAATTTTCCCAATCAACCTTGAACCTAATGCTTTAGTAATAAAGACAAAAACACGCCTGGTCAGCTTTTAATTCTCTACAAAGCGCAAGTCCGATCCTGCATGGAGTATTGCAGCCACCTTTGGGATGGCTCGGCCAAATACCAACTTGCCGCGCTTGACTCGGTGGAACGCAGAGCTAAGAGGCTCATTGGCGACGTAAGACTGGTGGATGCCAAGCTTCTCAGCTTGGCTCATCGCCGCAAGGTTGCCTGCTTGACGGTCTTCTACAGATTATACTTCGGGGAGTGTGCTCAAGAACTCCACGACCTCATTCCGCCGGCCCCCTTCTATCAGCGGACATCTAGACGCACTGCAAGTTACCATCCTTACCTAGTTGCTATCCCACCAATTCGCACTAAGCGTTTCCAAATGTCTTTTGTGATGCGCACAGCAAAGGAGTGGAACTCTCTGCCTGCGTCTGTGTTTCCGAATGCATACAACCCCGATCTCTTCAAAGTGAGAGTGAACAGGCTTCTTCTGGGTAAGCTCGCTCCATCGTCGACTTTGTCTCTGTCATCTCTGACCTAGACTAGAGTCAAGAGCAAACCTATCTCAAATAAAAAATAAAAAAACAGCTTGCTTTTTTTGTTTGCTTTAGCAGTAAAGACAGGAGAAACCCAAACCCCATAGAAACTTGGGCCTGGCGTTACATGATTGGAATTTGGCTATAAATTAGAGCGTTTAGGGAGGTCTCACGAGCCCCATTTTCACGTCTCCTAGCCAAATTCGTAAAATCAGACAATGTTTACATTTTATTTTTATATTTGAGTTATTTATACAAGATGTAACATAAATAACGCACAACCTCTTAAGGGGTCATACTCATCATTATGAACAACTGTCACTATGGGACCAAACCTGAAATCGCAAAAAAAAAATCAGCGGCTCCCTACATTTGTTTGCATAACTCGTCAAAATGTAGGGAACAGCTGATTTTTTTTCGCGACCTTGTATAGGAAATTATATTTTTGAAGCTATGTTTCATACGAAAATCTGGAACGCACGTGCGCTGTGCTGCAGTGCCTGCAGCCTATCATAATGACGCTTAGGGAGTGACTTCAGATTTAGGAACGGCGCGACCCATTCCTCTACAATTGAAAAAATCATTTCATCTTCCAATCTTCGCTTTTCGTATTGGCTCATGATGCCGTTATTAACCAGTCGTCAAAAGAACAAAACAGATCCAGTTTTCCAGCACAGGATAGCAGGGGTGACAGGGTACGGTGTCCAATATTCAAGCGTGAGTCAGTCAGAAGGCAATCAATTTCGGAGTCCAGTATTCGAGGAGCGATCTTATGAATACGGAAAAAAACACAGGAAAAACACATTAATTTGCGCAAAAATACGAAAAGCGAATGACATTCATGACATGACATTACAACTATGACAATTGACAGACATTAACATTTGACGTTTACTAGTGCAATCTGTGGTGCAATCGATTTTATCAATTATGTATTTTTTGGTTTATTGATTTTTGAATGGTGCTTACGTTAAAAATCAATTAGGTTCCAGATTTTTTTATTTAAATTGATTCTAATACCTAAAAAAACAAATACACTAAAACAATGGAGTATTATTTAATTATCTGTAACTATCGATTTCCACTAAATCGATCGTATTCTTAGGATACGCTCTATTGATAGAATGCTAGCGTTTGTGAAGTTAGTGACGTATAATGAAATAAGTGTTGTAACGGTTTACAAAGGTTGTGTAAAACAAAAAATACAAATCTACTTATTTTCTACACTTGGCCATTGTCATTGAGGCTAAGATTTAAATGGGTTAATTAAACAAAATAGAGAATTTTTTTGGTATATATCTGATTCGTGTAACGGTTAGGCCCAGAAACGGGTTTCTCCTTTGACAGATTGTAGTAGCTTGATGTGCTGGTGTCCATACAATCAACGGTCATAAGTGGACTACCACCGGAATGATCATTTTGACCTGCACGTCAGATCTGTGCCTATCTATGCGTGTGTGATGGTTTTAATGCAGACAGTAACGCGGACACAGTATAACTACGAAAGAGCGTTGTTGGTTGATCAGATGCATGCGTGGTCAACACTAAATAAATCTACCTATAACTACCTACATATCCAGTCTGTTAGGTTAAACGAGGGACTTATTGAGGGAGGGTATTCAGTATTCGATTCTCGTCCCAAATATGTAAAAAACCTATAACCTTAATTTATGACGTAATTGTCCACTAAAATACATTACTCATGAACACTGAGCGCGCAAGAAGTGAATTAATAAACAGTAAAGTAATTACGCGACACAACACGTGCCGATCCTGCCAAAAGGGAATCCCGTGCGCAAACCCCTTTCCTTTCCTTTGTGCTCTCCGATGCATCGACACAGGAGACTCCCGCACTAACCGCAGTCTATGCGAGTGCGCTGCTATTTCCGCATGTCTAATTGCACTTCCGCGTATTGCTTAAACAACCCCGTTTACTTCGCGATAAAGGTGGCCTGTAAACGTGTTGTTGAATAAACAAAAATGACGGCTTATCAATATTCCATTGAAAAATATTGGGATACGGTTCGTGCCTACGCGAGGTCTTATGATAGTGTGCGAGGAGCCTTTAATTTGTACTGAGAGATGTTTCCCAACCGCCAGATTCCGTCGTACAATCTTAAGTTAGGTGTCAACCAACGATTGCGAACATTCGGTCAATTCACTATACCGACGCACAGTGGTCTCAAACGTCATAGAGCGAGATCGGTAGAGTTGCCGTTTATTTGTACCCAAAATCGGTATTTGACAAAAAAATACAATATTCAATCTACAATTCGTTTATTTATTGAACAAAAAAACTTACAGACTAATTTATAACGAGAGCCCATATCGGTAGAAATACCGAAAAATCGGTAGGTTCGAGACCACTGCCGACGCATGCCCAAGGACGAGGAAGGGAGCTATTCCTAGTGCACCTATAAGAAGCCATTTTTGAATACTTCGAGCATCATCCACAAGAGAGTACTCGAAATGCTGCAAGACGCGACACAGTCCACTGTGTGGAAGCTGCTGCATGAAAAGGGCGTGCACCCATACCATTTTAAACACGTTCAAGAATTCGGGGTCGACGACCACGAACCACACGTGAATATTTGCCGCTGGTTTTTCTCTAGCGCAAGGGTGCATACACGTTGCGACTTTTTGCGAAATTTTTGGTATGGTTCTGTCTGTTGTTATTTATCAGTGTTCCTATTTTAATAGTATCATGTAAGCATGAGTTTGTGGGTTTGAATACGTCCCTCCTTTAAACTAACATGCTATATACTTGTTTTTTTCTTAAATTCGTCGTAAAACTACAGTATTTTAACACCTATGCGCAGGAATTGAATTCAAATGATACTAATGACATTTTTTTGTGCGTGATGAGTTAAAAATTAGTTAAATTAAGCAGGAAAAGTAAAAAAAAGATTGTAAACAAACCATTCCACATGACATTTTACCAATGAGTAAAACTGGAAATTGTATATAACTTGTACTGTACTAAATGGTGTTGGTATAGTCTTGACTCTAGTCTAGGTCATCTCTAATCTAGACTAGAGGCAACAGCAAACCTATCTCAAAAAAAAAAAAAATATCCACCACAGCGCCTATTTAAAAGCAATGCTAAATTCAAAGTGAAAATTATAAGCAGCAAAGGCAGGTTTCGTGCCAGAGTACAATTATTTATTGAGTTTCGTTAATACAATAACAATAGGGTATAGAGGGTAAAAATAAAGTATAGGCAATTTAATTTAAAAAAAAACACTATTTTTCATAGGAACATCTAATGATGTTATAACATAATATGTTAAAACATAAACATATTCCAAACTTTGAAATAAATAAAATACCTAATTTGTTCGTAAATCATTTCTGGTTGCTACTAAAATGGGATGTTTTTGGTTTATCGATTTATTCATTTTCTCATGGAAAAGAAGATTGAAACTAAACCTCAATCTTACAATCTAACGCTCACCAACTTATTACTGTTATGGCCAGTGTATCTCCTGAATTCCCCTGATAACATTCAATGTTATATTTTTTTTTAAAAACCTATTTAGTGTGACCTCCGTTATTTTATTATCAATGCAGTTATAGAACTTTTGTTGGGACGTGGTATAGGTTCAATAGTGTGATGAAAGAAATTAAATGTTTATTTAGTATTATACAATGAATTTAATGATAATGTAACTAATTAAGACACACAGACACAGACACAGTTAGAGTAGGAATCGGTTTCATTTTGACAGTTCAACAACATTCATTGCGTTATTTACGTTGTTGAGCAGACAAAATTTTCGAACTTAAGAAGCAATGGATTAGCAATTTGCATCAAAATGATTCAGATTCTGATTGATAGTGTGTTACGCAATTAGGGTGCAGGCAGGTTATGAATTGGCACGTATGACGTGTGTAACGCAAAGAACACTTATGCTTCAGGCAGGTGTAACGGCTGGTAGCTGACTGTCGTGGTCGTTTTAGAAGTTGATTGTCCAGCCCAGTAAAAGCAGAATCTTTATCGTGAATGCGATGTCGTCTTTCAACTGCGATTTTGACTGGTTTGCTAGAAGGAAATCGCCCAAGTACACGATGCACCAGGAATTCCGCCACCCAATTGGTTAACGAGGCAAACTTTTTGAGTGCCGATGAAAGGCCGAACGGCAACAAGTGTGCGATGGCCACGTGGAAATATGTATGCTTGGCTCAGATCTAGTTTGGCCATCCAATCTTGTTGTTGCAAAAAATTTGGAACACGGAAGTGACTGAATAGTTGAAATGGTTTGGCTACTACAAACTGGTTTAGTTGCTTCAGATTGAAGATAGGATGAAAGGTCTGATCTTCGGTACCAGAAAGAACGTGTCCACGAGAACCTCAACAACCTCACAAGAACCTTTCCACGTGCAGAACGGACGCTCAGTCGCCCAGTCGCCGCTGGCCGTCCGTTCTACAGGTACACCTGACTCTAACAAAGTTTGAATCTGTATGGTCATATTGGGAGATGTTTTGGTTCTGTAACATTTCAAGAACCGTGGGACTCGGATATATTAGCAGTGGTTTCAGTATGAAGGGTATGTGTGCACCGCATATTTTGCCTAGTGCGCCTAGATTGCTCCAAGCGTACTGAAATTGCTTAAGACAGCCGCCTTGAAATATCGTTATTGTTTTCAGTGGAAGCCTGCGATTGCGATTTCTTTCCCCTAGGTTTGGCTCGATGGTTGCTTGCTCTGTTTTTATTTTGTTGTGAAGCGTGTGAGCCATGTTTTTGTCGTTTATTGTAGTTTTCTCGACGAAACAATCTCGTCAGGTTTTGATTTTGGTAAAAATTATCTTTAAAATAAGTTTGAGGTACTAATTTTGCTGATACAGTTAATTTATCCACCTCCCCGTTTTTTTGAAGGTAGGTTTGAACTGCCTCATCATCAAAGTGATTCTGTTAGGAGGAATTTTATTTAATACATCGCGTTGAAAGCCTTCAGAAATCTGGCGCAGCATAGTCTCGTGACTTATAAGTTTTTATTAACTCGGCTCTTCGACCGCACATTATTTGTAACTCAAACTCAAAGCATTTATTTCAAATAAACCAATTACTTACAGGCACTTTTGAATTGTCAAGGGGTCGATTAGTCAGAAAGATGAAGGTACATAGTTTGCCATTCCAATGCGTAGTAGGTTCTTATAGAAAAGAACGGGCAAGAAACTCTACGGACACTCTTTTAAATCAAAATGAGGGTTACATCATTCGTGTTGAAATTATACACGTGAGAACAAGCCATCGGTAACCTTATTAGACGCGGATTGTTTCGAAAATTAAGTCTCCATTTTTTCGAATAACGAGTTGGTTGATAATCTTTCTCTGGACTCATTTGACCAATCCACAAATGATTTTAATTTCTTATGCAATTCATCTTTTTGAAAAAGTAAAGCATTCGTTAATCCAGCAAAAGATCGCTCCAAAAATATGAGCGTGAATTTTCTTTTAGCATATCCGATTCAAAAGGCTTTAATTTGTCGTTAACATTTAACTCGTCAAAACCGGGGGTGGCGAAATATTTCTTTTGTGCATCCGAAAACCGAACGCTATACCAATCATCACACTTAAAACGCTGTATTTCCGTGATTTTTTTAAGAAATGCTACATTCGCCCGAGGGTAAACTGGATGTTTTACCGTTGTACTGAATTCCGACAAAATTTGAAGTTTGTTGTTTTGAGGTCGTCGCAGGTTTAACGCGTTTGTGGTAACGGAGGTATTGTTTTTAGCGCTAGAATTAATATAATATTTTCAATGTTGGAATTGTTGGATATGAGTTTTGTAAAATAGGCCCTTGTTGTGATAAGAAGTCAAATTGTGTAGGTATAACTCACGGTTCGGGAGTCCCACCTCGCTCTGCATTTCTCAGGGCTGGATCCACTACTCGTAGAAGAACCACTATAAAAAAAAATACCGACTACCAAGATAACACTACAAAGTGAAAAATAACTTTAGAATAGAATATAATAATTTATTTTTGCAAATATGGGTAGATAATACATCAATAGGTGCTAGTACAGTACAAAGATCAGCCATATTTCGCCATTCGGCATGCAAATATTTACATCACATTATTATTATTGTATATCATTTATTATTCACGTCAAATTATTATCATATATACCTACATCAAATTATTATTGTCATTGGATCAATTATTAGTAAATTATACACCATTAAATTAATCCTTATTAAATTAGAGTTCCTTATACATAATGAATACCTACTAGAAAAGTTAACTAATCTTTTTCTCAGATAGGAACTCAGTCACACTGTAGTGCCCGGGTGTCACCACTGTGTGGATCGCCCGGAGGACACGGTGGAGCATACGGTGGAGGTCTGCCCGGCTTGGGCGGAGCACCGCCGTGTCCTCGCGGAAGCGATCGGCGGCGGCGAACTCTCGCGTCCGGCCCTAGTCCAGGCCATGGTACGGAGCGAGAGTACATGGGAAGCCATTACCTCCTTCTGCGAAGCAGTAATGCTCGCGAAGGAGGAGGCGGGACGCGTGAGGGAGAGGCAAACTTTGCGCCCTCACGCCCCTAGTCGCCGCAGAAGACGCCCTGGGCGTCGGGAATTGTCAGCCGAATCCCGGCCACCGTAGGCGCGGGCTTGCGGACGGCGAGCAATGGGTAGCTCGTCGTCCGGTAAGGACAAGGCCCGGGTCGACGGCGCGTCGTGTTCCACGCGCGCCTCAAAGAGATGTCAGCACCATTGAAGGGGTCCACTAGGGCCGAAGCCAGCCAGGGTTGCGGGATGTTCGAAAGAGTTACCGTGGCCCCGGCACAGGCAACAGAAGGAACACGGGTGGGTTTTAGTCAGTAAAAGTCTGACACGCCCTCCCGCTCCGCCCAGAGCGGGAGAAGTCATTTGATGATTTCCCAACCACAAAAAAAAAAAAAAAAGTCACACTGTAGTACCTACGTTTTATCTGTCAAAAATTTACATAGTCTATTCTTAAATAGCAAAGCATTTAAATCTCCAATCTCTTGGCAATTTATTATAAATATAGGTAATTGGGCCCATGCAATAAACACTTTTGCGCATCAAAGCGGTTTGACACCTCAATTGACATAGTCTACTGTTGTCAGTTGTCACGCCTATTTCTTGGAGCTACACCAGCACAGAACACATATTACACCAGCCATACGTTCGAAACGACTTTGCGCTTTACGAACTCGACTATACCGTGATATGCCGCAAGGAGTGTGCGTGTGTCTACTATCTATATAAAACATAGGAAGATGAACTTAATATTTTACACAGTATATCTTTATGCGCTTTCCAGTTTAAGCTGTAATTTATTTGTAGTCCTAAAAATTTGGTATCACCTACATCGTCAATATCGTCATTTTTATAATGTATGTGGAGGTTCGGCACACCGGGTGTTCGTTGTCTAAAGTGCATTACCTTTGTTTTACCCAAATAGATAATCAAATTATTTTTATCTAGCCATTTAATTATAGAGTCAAGAGAATTGATTATGTCATTTCCATATGTAATTGGTTTTTCACAAGGGATAGTTATGGTGCTATCATCAGCAAACATAGTCAAAGGTTGTTCAATGTAAAGGGGCATGTCATTAACATATAGTATAAATATAAAAGAGCCCATAATACTTCCCTGTGGTACACCGAATGCAATTTTACGTTCTCGTGACCGTGACATTTCTTCTTATTTATTAACTACATTAATGCGACTAACTTCAGTTATTTGAGTTCTATTTTCTAAATATGATTTTATCAGGTCATGTACGTTACCCCTAATGCCTTAATTTTGGAAGTTGGTAGCACAAAACGAAAATACTAACCCAAAGACACTGACTTCCGAAATTAAAGTTATTTTTCACTTCGTAGTGTTTTTTTTATTTTGGAAGTCGGTTGTTTTATTTTATAAATAAGTTTTTATTAAAACCGGTCCACTCGGTTAAAAGTTATTTCTTAAGTATTTGTTATAAGAGCGGTACCGGCATAATTTTAACTAAACAAACTCCTCCCGCCGCGTCTGTCTGTCTGAAGGCGATAAACTCAAAAACTATCGAACGGATTTTCATCCGGTTTTCACCAATGGACGGAATGATTCATGAGAAAGGTGTAGGGATATAATTCATTAAGGATTGTATAAATTGGCTGAATTATGATGATATGTTGATTGTTGATGTCGGAAAAAATCATGCCGACTGGGAGCTTTCTGGCGTGCGCCGCGTAAACCAACCAGTAGAGTAGTACGTTACCGTGGAATATTTTCCGACATCCACGTGGGCGAAGCCGCGGGCAAAAGCTAGTACTTTATAATTTTCTGGGCACAATGTCTTGTCTTTATAAGTATAAACCTAGATCACAATCTAGGTATAAACCTTATGAACACAAGACCAATTGTCAAGAAAAGTAGATATTAAGTATGGGGGGGGACAACAAAATAAAACAGCAGATTTACAAATATAAACATTTTATAACAAACATCATCGTATTCCAACCTTACATTTAACACTTAGTGCCAGGCGAAGAAATTAATAGGTAGCTATTTGTATCATCTAGTTAGGTAGGTACTTGCCTACTTTCATTTTATATCTGAATTGACGTTCCAAACAAAGTTCGTAATGAAAACTGTCAAGTGACATAGCTGATGGACCTCAAAGCAGTGGTTCATGATTTTATAGTTCTGTTCAGTTATAAGAGTTCAATAAAAATTAACTTGGTGAATATTTTTCGATGGAACTTTTTTATCGAGTTCTTCTGTAAAAGGTTCAAACCGTAGTCCAAAAAATGTATTAACTCAAAATTAAAATTAACACGACCACTGCTTAAATGAGTTTCCGTAACCATTTTTGATAACTGTTTTTAATTCGCTGGCGATTTGGAAATCCACACACAGACTTGGACAGCCGATTTGTCGCTAGCGATGATGCCGGCGACTGAAGTTGCTGCGTGTGTACCTAGCATTACTTTGTTTTGACTAGATAAGATGTAGGATCTAGTGCAATGAAACATCAAAAATACATTAATTTACACCGCAACAGACAAGAAAAAATTAACAAGATACCTATAGAAAATGTAGAACTGAACTAAAAACAAAACCATGTAAAAACAATCAAATTGTCTATGATTTTTTATTTTGGCGCCAAAAAGTAGGGAATACTTGAGCGATGTTTCATTGTGCGTAAGTTACATAACTCATTGGTAGATATTTAAAGCTAGACGTTATACCATCACAACACATATTTATGTATAAAATATACGTAAGAAAGTACAGACGCCAGCACATCAAGCTACTACAATCTGTCAAATTTCTTTAACAGATTTTCAACTTAATCGCTAAAGCATTAGGTTCAAGGTTGATTGCGAAATTTTGACAGTTTCGGGTAGCTTGATGTGCAGGCGTCTGTACAAATGGCAAAAGAGTTAAGCATGCAAGTTACAGGTCTAATCAATAAGCATATTATGTATGCAATAAACAGGCAAGTGTTTCTAATATTGTAAAGTTTCCTAGGAAAGCGGTTCCGTCATATTTTATCGGCCATCATGAAAATCTGTCATTTTTACCAGTATTTGACATGGTGTCAAAAAACGCTCTGTTTTTGACCAGCCGTTATTGTGGGACCTATGATGGGACCATTCACCGCTTTGTTAAGAAACCAAAGCTTTAGTACTTAATCTGTGCACGAAATCGACTGATTTTGATCTATTTTGTTCAATGTTTGTAAGAAAGGGAAAAAGAATTTAAACAAAATTATTTGTGATTTGTAGTCCAGTTTTTTGTTTTGCATGTAGCTGGAAGGGATTTTTCAAAAAAAAAAATAAGAATTCATAGAACATCCCTAATATTCGTAATAAGTTTTCCGAAAACTGATGCCAGACTGACGTTTGATCATTTTTTTTTTACATGAAACTACTTTTGATTTTGAACATATCATCAACATCAATAAATTATGGTGTTCTTGCACGTGGCTGAACCACTTTTTTCAACTTCGATACAAAATATAGCAGAAAAATAATGTTGAGAAAACCTATTTTGTTTAAAAAAAAACCCCAGCCTGTAATGTATTTTTTCCTATTATTTAACACACCATTTCAATAAATTTAAAAATCACAAATTAGTCTTCAGCTATCCGTGAAATAAAATCAAAATTTTATTTTATGATACTACAATATCATCATTAAGTAAACCAAAGGTAGAATAAACTATATTTTTGAGAGCGCAAAAGTGGGAAACTATTAACTGGTGCCGTAACTGACACGAATGGTTTAGCGCCACGAAAACTGTACTTTTATAGTCACCCAAACATAACGTTTCAATTATTTCAAGCTATCTCACAATTACATAAGAAATTGACAAAAGAGGGTTTTTTCGTGTACGGAGCCTAGTTTCGAAAGAATTTGCTGTTTTTGTCCACAGTTACGTGACTTACGCATGGACGAAAATAGCAAATTCTGTCGAAAATATTTTAAGGTATTTGCAAACATTGTTTATGCATATCTTTAGTTACCTTTACCTGCCATATGATAGCATAGATACTTATCTCTTTTGCCTACTGTCCATAGATTTAATTAATTTAAAGTAATACACAGAAGGCCGCTACACACAATCAGGGTATTTCAACAATTACTACGTTATACTCATTTATATTTAACATCAATTTAAGCTCGGACTAGAAAAATTAAAAACAAAACTTGAGACTTGCAAGATTTTTCTTTTTTGATGTTAAACATCTAATGCGGCGGTCAGACCAGCTTTTGGCGTGGCGACGCGGCCAACAGCCAACATCCATGAATAACTTTTCATAATAAAAAATAAAAAAAATTGTTTTTGAGTTTGCCATATTAAAAAATATGGTAAATATATTATATAAACCATAATTTCATGCTTATTTTCTATACAAAATAGTTTCGATGTTTCACATCTGCCAGGCGCCCGCGACGGTGTATCTCTTTGTATAAGTTTTATTTTTTATCTTCCTAGTTATCAAGTCCTTTTTATACAAAATACTAATTAACATCACATTATTATCCGTTACAAAACAATACTTATGTAAAACATCAAGTTATGTTATATTTATCATTACACATACATTTATTATATATATATTAAAAAAATAGAATAAAAATACAGTAAAAATAAATTGCATGCTTAAAACACTACACAAAAATTTCTTAATGTTGCCAGGTTCTTATGATTGTTTGTAAATTCTTTAGCTGAATAATAAAGCGAATGCTACACCGAGATGTTTAAATTGTTTTTTTTATTATCACATTTTATTATAGCTGCCTATCTACAGGGATCATCAAGCGTAGACATTTAGAGAAAATCTAAAGGGATACTTTAAAATCTAATGATTTGCAGACATTTTTGAAAGGTTATAGTGTAGTAAGTTAATTTTCTTTTGTACAATGGATGGACGAAGGATAAGGTAAGTATACATAGATTAGGAATAGACTAGAGAGATAAATGGGAAAATACATTTTTTTTCTTAATATTAGGCCACATTAATTTCGGATTTGTAAAATATTTGAGCTGAATTTTCATTTAAATGTATAAAATCAGGTATCACCATTGTGTTTTGTAGGACATTTTCATCTGTGATTTGTACAAACATAACATCACGCCTGTATTCCCCGAAGGGCTAAGCAGAGGTGTACCTATAGTACGTCTACATTTCACAACTTATATTTATGACCCATGTAATATTTGTATGCTTTAAAAAATAGTTCGTAAGAGATATTTAACGCGGGTACATTTTTTTTTGGTGTTTTCTCTTGCTCTTTACCTTTGGACAATAAAAGTAATTATTGGAAGGTGAAAACATGCCCTAAGGCTCCTACACACTATGCCGGCGGCATGGCCTCTTTACCTACGTTCCATCCTGCTTAGCGCCGACTTGCCCAGCGGTAGGTAACCTAATCTTGCTACGGCAACGAGTCGTATGCGCAGCATTGCATAAGATGATGATAATAAAGACGTTAATAAGGCTTGCCATACGGCAATATGTCAAATAATAATATGTATGTAGGCGCCTTTAGACTTGATTACTTTTTGTGCTTACCGTAGAATACTGGGATATTATCATCGCCATCTTTTTTTTTTGAGGAAACGCGGTCACTTGTCGATGGCGTTAATTCCATACTAACGTATTCCTCTGTTTTCTGCCTCTTTAATGATACTAGTCCAAATATTACTACGATGTAATGTATATCTACTCCTACCATGTCCTATTTATTGTTGTTGGCGTAATTATATTAATTTGAGAAAAAAGTTAATTATAAAAAAAAAATACTTACCGAGACAAATACGTATGTAATGAAGCCAATGACCCTGTGACCGCGTTTCTTCATAGGTATAAAACTTATTGGATAAGGTCTAAAATAGCATTTGAGAGGGGAAATAGGTAGGTTTTTTTTACTAAAATAGAGTTGGGAGACTAATATTGAAAAGAGTTCCTATCTACAGTAAGCGAATTTGTGTCAAAGATTTTCTCAATGAACGTTTTTTGTTTATTTGAGATTTTTGATACTGGTAGTTTATTGCTTTATTTAAGTAGATGTTTTTTTTTTATCTACATGATTTATATTATTTTTGTATTGTAGCCCATGCTACGCGTGTAGGCGGGTAGCACAGCCTACGACGTAGCAGACTATGAATTACGGCGTAGCTCGAAGTCTGCTACGTCGTAGATAGTATTTTTGGTGGTCCAATATTTTAATATTAGACCACCAAAAGTGCGATGCGATGCGATGTGATTCATGCCATTGCCAAGTATAGTAAAATTACTGCTTTTTGGACAAACAACGTTCATAATGAAACTGGATTTATCCAAAATACTGTGCCATTGCCAAGTGATGTGGAATGATATGTACGTATCAGAAACTTTATACACGATGTAACATTTAGTTACTTCTTTAATTAAAAATGGTTTATGAAAATAGTATCAAAAGATCTCTTGGTAAAAATGAAAAAGAGAAATAATATTTTTTTTAAATAATAAAGCGAGGTTAATAATATATTCTTAAATGTTTGATAAAAGGCGGGAAACGCTGTAAGATAGCTTGACCGTTTCTAAAACATGATTATTTTTAGCTTTTTAACCTAGTGATGAGAATATGCCTAATCTTGTAAAAATTGACTTGCAAGACGATTTTTTAAATGATGTAAAGTTAAATCGAGTATAGTTTTAAATCAATTTGAACCATGTCATTCCAATTTTAAAATACCAATTTTAAAATTATTTTTTTTAAATTATTTTTTTCCAATTTTAAAATATTTCTACCTTTAAGGACAAGGCAAGTATATCTTATTCTCATTTAAACCAAGAGGTGATCAAATAGCTAGGTTTAAATATTTGGCATACGATTTGGCTTTGTAGATGATCATGTACGAGTATATAATATTCTATATGATTATTATTTGCACTCTATTTTACATGTCTTAATTTGAATAATAATGCAACACACAGCTTTTAAAAACAAGAAAAATAGAAGGAAATTAGTTTTAAGCTCATAATTAGAGATACGATAAATAGTCGAGCCGAATAGTTTAGTCGAGTTGCAGTGTTGCTATATTATAACGGGTGTAAAAAGACGCTCATCGAAGCTGAGTCACTTATTTTTCTCGTCATTGTGTTAATTTTTTTTGAGTTGCAACTTTTTTGAATGTTTTCTTTACGAAAACAAGTTTCAAATGTTACAACTTAAATTAATTTTAAATACACTACAAATCCCTTTATATGCATGCATCCATAAGCACAATGTTTTGCGTGCGTTACATTGCGCACTAATTGTAATCAGCGAATTTTCGTACCAAAAATAAAAATTGTAAGTATACCAGCAATTATTATAGCACAAAGTTACTTTGTTTGATGTACAGAATGCTTAGATTATGGTTTCGTGATGGGTATTTTTACACCCTGTATATATACCGAATAGTTTTGTGATAACGTCATTATTACACGGTTCAACCACTGACATAGAAAAGGCGCAGAGATGAAGGGTATGGCCGATATTGAATTATATTTTATATTTTATGTTTACAAGATTCAATTTGATTGATTCAAAATTTCCAAATTGAAAGGTGAACCGTGTAATATTCTCGTAATATGTGTTAATATTAAAAATAAATACAAAAGTGTTTTAGTTATAAAAATTACGTTAATTATTGGTGTTATCAAATTGTGAGTTATAAGTGTTTTATAATAGGTATGTAGTGTTAAGAGATTGTGGTCTCTCTTTTTAGATGCGACTTCGTAAATGCAAAAAATATAATTTTTCGTGTTATGTTACTGAAAGTTCTATATGGTCATCTTTACTACTAATTTGTGATTCATTTTCGACAAGATTTTTAGCATTTGATTTCAAGTAAAAGTAAATCTTAGGTCTGACTACACACTTGAATTATGATGGCTTGATTTTGACGCTCATTCATGTGTAGGTACATGGTGTGTAGTACCTCTTAGCCACAATCTCAACTCTTGGAAATATTTCATATTAGAAACAGAATATAGTCGACTAATACATACACTATAACATTACAACTATTTATCCCAGCCCTTAAAAATTGTTTCGACACATTCACCGCCATGCAAGAAAATAATAATTAATCGTTAATGTTTTGTTCTGAAAAATCATTTTTTCTATGGACATAAAACTATAGGAACAAAATCAGCCAGTCAATGAATTTGACTAGCCATTTTTCCCAACTATGTTACGATCGGCTTCCTGTCTAACCCGATGCAGCTGAATACCAGTATTATACATAGAGTGATTGCCAATCTGACCTCTACAACCCAGTTACTGGGTAATATGATACCTCTTGATAAGACTGGTTGTCAAACTTTTGGGCTTCTGACTACCCGTAACGACTGTCAAACATCTACAAATGACAGCCGGGACCAACGTGCTTTCCGAGGCACGAAGGGGTCACGATATGTATTGTAATGGACCCACGCACGAACCAACCGCGGCAAGCGTAGCTTAACCTTCGATTGAACCGTGAGGCTGTTATCATGTAGCCACAAGCCCCACGAGTGTAACCAGCCAATAAGCATTATTTAATTCATCCTTCAACCCTAATCTCCTATCCGTTTTAATTGATTGACATGACCTTAATACAGACGTCCGAATCCCTTAACGATGTTTGCTGCTCAGTCGGAGTCAATTATTCAAACCATTGATTAAAGATGTGAATATCATGTCATGAAGAAAATGCTATCTTATGTAACATGGGAGAGATTTTAAAGGAAGTATTGCACTCTTGTCGTGATGCCACAGTGGTTAAGGCCTCGCCTCGTATACACGAGGTTGTGGGTTCAAATCCGGGCATGTACTAATGTGACTTTTTCAATTCATATGTATATTCTGAGTTTATCTTGGACATTGCTGACATATATGAACGAAAACCATCGAGAGGAAACCTGGTCTTATAGTTAACATAAGTCTGAAATCACCAACCCGTCTTGAGTAAGCGTGGTGATCAATGCTCATGTCTTCTCTGTACGAGGAGAGGCTTTTGCTCTGGAGTGGGACTCTAATAGGCTGGTATTTATTTATTTCACTCTTGTAATATCCCTTGAATATTTTTTTTGTTAATATTTATGACTATTATTTAACACACGCTATAGTTTTGCTCTGTTTTCATAACAACATTGTAATATGAACAATGCAAAAAAAACCTTACTAAAACGATCATTTATAAAAAGCTCAAAATTAAACCAGGAACCACTATTTGAAATTCAAATTTGGAATGAAAAGATGGCGTCGAATGTGTCAAAACTTCGCGACGCTAGAAATTCGTTCGGAAATTGGGACGGAGTGGCGATTGCGTTCGGAAACAATTATGGAGTAGCTGGTTCTTCTTCCTGATGGTGCTTGGCGAGGGCCAGGAGTATCATCGTCAGTTGTTTTCTGCTTATCTTGCCCTCGCTGCTGTATTCGACGCCTTGGAGAATCGTTTCTTCGAACTCTAGTAGGTCTTGAGCGTCGTAATCCTGAAAAATATGGTTGGATGTTTTATATTTCGGAAATATAACTATTATCTATAGAAAAATAGATGTGATGACGGGAGAACTCCGAAGGAGAGCATGGTAGGATTAGGTTTGTAGGAGGACACGGTGGAGCATACAGTGGAGGTCTGCCCAGCTTGGGTGGAGCTCCGCCGTGTCCTCGCGGAAGCGATAGGCGGCGGCGATCTCTCGCGTCCGGCCCTGGTCCAGGCCATAGTACGGAGCGAGAGTACATGGGAAGCCATCACCTCCTTCTGCGAAGCAGTACCTGATGCTCGCGAAGAAGGAGGTGGAACGCGTTAGGGAGAGGCAAGCTTTGCGACCTCACGCCCCTAGTCGCCGCAGGAGATGCCCTGGGCATCAGGAATTGGCAGCCGATTCCCGGCCACCGTAGGCGCGGGCCTGCAAACGGCGAGCAATGGGGTAGCTCACCGTCCGGTAAGGACTAGGCCCGGGTCGACGGCGCGTTGAGTTCTACGCGCACCTCAAAGAGAAGTCAGCACTATTGACGGGGTCCGCTAGGGCCGATGCCAGCTAGGGTTGCGGGATGTTCGAAACAGTTACCGTGGTCCCAGCACAGGCAACTGATGGAACACGGGTGGGTTTTAGTCAGTAGAAGTCTGACACGCCCTCCCGTTCCGCCCAGGGCGGGAGAAGTCATTTGATGATTTCCCACCCAGAAAAAAAAAGGAGTAGGTTTGTCACAGATTTTCTCATTTTTGCTTTAAGACCTTTACGTAAAATCTTTTGTCATAATATGTATCTAGGGAATTAATGAAAAACCACGAGGGTTATAGTGTTGATAACTAAAAGCCGCTGATCCATAGTTCCAAGAGCGGTAGCGATTTATATAAAAGTTATAATAAAACTTTTAAAACATCTTCGCATGGGAGTTAAACAAAATTGGCGAAATGTAGGTGTTCACCTCTGATTAACCCTTTGAGAATTACAAGTGTGATTTGATGTATGCATGCGTTGTTATTTAGTTTTTCTGAATAGTCTTTCTTTTATTGTATTATTCGAATTGAAAGTTTATGGCTACTTAATTCTTTTTTTCAATTTGAAAGCTAGAATAAAAAGTTTGTAACAAAAACACAAACCTTTTTAACTAATTCTAATAAATCCTTGAGAAATCCCCGAAGTTCCTCGTTCTCGATCGAGCCATTGTTATCCTGGAACAGTTTGAATGGATTCGTTAGAGAACTTAAATTAAGTTAGTTTAGGACTTTCTTTTTGTGATTTCTGAGTTAACAATACAACTTTTTTCAAGTTGAAGTACTGTAAAAAAAAGTGTGGTGTAGGTACCAATAGTTAGTTTTTGATATGAAACATGTATAAGCGCGCCTTGAGAGTAAAACTGACTCGTATGCCGTGACGGCAAACGGCATGATGCTCTCTTATGCCGTCATGTCCTGTCAGAAACATATATTTTTATTTTTCTCCATATTTATTTATTGGTTTTCCTTAATAATAAATTCTTTCAATAACCATCAATTTCGATGTTTCGATTTTATTAACAAAAAATAGGACATGGATTACTTGGATATTGTTAAATTGAGAAATACACAAACTAAGCTGATCGGGCACACGCATAACCTGCTTTAGGTAAATGTTAAAGATGTGACAGGTTCCTACACAGTGTTCCCTTTTCCCCAATATAAATAACAACCTCCAAAAATGCCTTCAACTTTTCTATTTTCGTGCACATATTTTTGGGACACAATCCTTTTATAAAAAATGTTCTATAAAAAGGGTTGTGTGCCACAAATACCCTTATAAAATAATAATAAAACATCTTACCCTATCGTATAAAGAGAAGACCCTTTCAATATCGTCCTTCGTAAGTTTTGTTGCACCCTGATAGCATAAAAAACATTTGTATTAGTGTCAAACCAAATAAAAAATAACATAAAGCCGGTCATATTTGCACCAATCTCACTTATTGGAGCCAATACACCAATGTGTGGATCACTTTGGACACAATGCGAACATTGCGTCCAATCACCGTCCAATGTCCAATACCGACGCGCACCGAGTCTGTTTTTGGAACAAGGAATGCAAGGGGAGTGCGCGCGGGCATCTTGGACCAAATGCCGCGCGCGCGCGACACGTTTGTCTATCATTCGTCGCGAGTTGCAACTCATTTTAATCATCCACCACCGCCTTTTCTTTCGTTGTTTTCTTGTACGATGAATTGATAGAATTTGTACATAAACCATATGCGTAAGCCGCTAGTGCATATAAGTTATCGTCCATCGTCTTTCGCTCTGCGACCGCAACTGGGACTGCTCCAATGCGCGTGTCTATTTCCAGTGTTTGGCTACAAAGTTGGTATTAAAGCTAATGTGTGGGTCAGTAGTTGGGTTCAATATTGGCCATATCAAATTGGATCCAAGCTTGGGCGCAAAGTTGAATCCAATGTGTGGCCGCGGCATAAGACTAGTCCCATGTTGGGCGCCAACTTTTTTATTACCAAATATATTTTTATACACTTATTATAGAGAAAGCAGGTGTTATAATTAAATACAAACATAAGATTAATATTATTTATTTGGAACTAAAATCAAAGTAAAACCAAATAATTAAACTTTATACAATCTTTATGTTCTAAAGTATTTCGCAGTGCAATAATACTAAATAAATAAAAACGGTCTTATTCAAATTAAGAACTAGAGTTTTAGATAAACTATTTTATAAAAGCAGACAATTTTTTTAAATTCACAATTCGTTTTTGTGAACTATTAATAAAAATAAGTGACGTCGCATTAAAACGTTGGTCAATCAACCTAGCATAAAAATCTATGAAATAATGCCCTCTGCTCCAGATTAATGTTCATTAAATATTTATGGGAAAATCATTCAAATAGATTCATATGAAACAATGGCAGCCATTGTGGGCCAGTGTTGGCCAACGTGTAAATGCAGCGTGAGGACTCACCTCTATGCCCTCCTAGGAGTGCAGAGTGCAGACATAAGCGTTAGTGTTAGGACAGATAAGACAGACAGACAGGCAAACCAATTATAGTAACGTGCTCGTTTAAATTATTTAGGTATCATTTTACGTTTAATCTTTATTACAGACACGTGAGTATTCCTCTTTTGAAAATCCAATTTTCTTTTTTTTTATTGGTTTGAAGTTAGGTGTTCCAATATTTTTTTTTCGAACTATTAAAGTCATTTTGTTTTCAGGAAAGATGGAATAGATAAGTTAATTGTTTAAAAATTTGTACATGAGTTTTTTGCATCTGATAAGTTGAGAACAAAAGTGGAAAGTAGATCAAAACTTTTAGCAGGCAAAATTACATAGGTAGACATATCCTCTCGAAAACAACATGCCAAAAAGTATTATGTGTAGTCTATGTACTTGTATGATGATAATTATAATGTAGGTGTGTTAATGTAATGAGCGTCATGAAGATGTAATGTCTGGTAATTGCAATTATATTAAGTTAGGAGTTTTATGGTATTTTTTTTATTAAAAGCGAAACTAAATAGAAAGGAAATGAGTGCATAAAACTATGATACTGTGACTATCTACATATAGGTATTCTATCGAAGGAATGCTTGAGACAATAATAAAACTATAGTAGGGTACATAAATACCATTAGATTTCGTGTGGAAATTGTGAAACATCTAAAGTTGTTGAAACTAAGTGAGGAAAATAATAATTTTGATTGTAGGTAAACTTTTGATTATGTTCGGCACTAAGCATGAAATATGGGGTGAACCTCTAATCGTATTTTTGATTTATGAATTGAGCTTCTTTTTACATAATTTAATAGAGTACAGAAAAAAATGCGCGTGCAGCACCGTACACGTGATAGAAGTGAAACTTCCTAAAAAATAAAGAATAACAGAGATTTATTGTGAGAGACAGAGAGAAAGAGAGTTATATATCTTTCTTCTCTCTCATGTAACGAAACGTGCCTAATCGTGACGCGTCCTTGAAATTTCACTTTCAATTCTCGTCCAATTATCAAATCGCCGTCTAAGAAGTTTCACTTAAAAAAGAATGGCCCTTTTTATTCTCCAGCTCTTTTTTTCTATTTACTCTATGGTTTAATCAATACGTATCTCCAATATGGCGTCTGGGTGAACAATAGCGGGAAATGAAACGTCACTCACCTTGAAGACTTGTCGACAGAGGAAGTTCTCTTTGACGGGCAGTAGTCTGCAACATGTGATCGTAATATTAATAACTCTGTGAACCAATGATTTTTAAGTAAAAAGAGGTAGATAGATTATACACGCTCCACAACACTTAGCTAATTAGCATATTTACGTATCGTCTTGTCTCTTTTTCGCTCCCGATAATTACGACATGCCGTGCTACTTCCACGTGTCATCTAATATAGTACCTATGACATTGTGCCATTTTTGAAGATCGAATGTTGGGTTAGGTTAACCTATCTACCTCTTTTTACTTACATACAAATTATAAATTAAAGTCATTTTTGTGTACGCAAAAATACGCAACGGATAATGATGCGGTTTCCGCCATAATTTAGATAATTTATTCCGGAAGGTTTATGTGTATTAACAGTTCACTTAGATTTATTTAGCACACAAATCTTGATGCTTTGACCTGTCCCCATTGCACCCGTGTGCAGCAGGGGCGGGCGGGTAGCCAGTATTTTATTAAATAAAAACTGTGGTTTTGTCAAAACAATATATTTTCCGATTAATATCGCGGATAAAGTAGAAATCGGCTGTTAACTTTATAACGATAAGATATTCAATGTCATATCTTAATTAATTAATAAGCACTCGTACATCGTTAATATTTGAATTAAAAATAAACTCTTCAGCTAGTTTTGTTTTTCTAATACATTATCCACAAACGTAAGAATTTTAATGTACAGTACCATTATCATACAAAATTACAGATACGAAGTATGTACACAAAGAATTAGGTCCTTGATACTCCATTATGTGCTTATTTTTCACAAAAAGGTCCATCAAAAGAGTTGCTCATCCATAAATGGACGTACTTACACGGGTGGTCAAGTTTTGAGCGGCTTAAGTACAATACTTAAAGCTCGGGAGCCTTACATTATCTATGTTTAGAGCTGCATGACACAAAAGAGACTTTCCTCTTTGAATACGGCTGTTATATGTAAATAGATATGGTTTGTATTTACTTGAAAATATACATGAATTGTACTAAAGTATGGTAGTACATATTGCAGTACTTTCAATGTCTCAGTGGGTGCTCCACACTCGTTCGGGGTTTCAATTCGGCAGTATTTGTTGAACAACAAAGCTGACTGATATAGCCATAGCTAGGTTAGTATACTTTGCTTATTTCCACAGTATTATGTCTTATGGCGTTCTGCTGCGGAGATCGGCCGCCGACGTAGATTAAATTTTCGTTTTACAAAAGAGGGCAATCCTCACGATCTATAAAATGGGTTCTTGTAAGTCCCTTAGAAACAAATTCAAAGCAATTGATATACTAACTCTGCCTTCTCTTTATATCTTAGAAAGTATTTTGTATGTTCGCAATTTAGGACTTTTCAAAATAAGAAGCGTTTTCCATAATATAAATACACGTAATAGACATGAAATTGTGATACCTAAATTTAGATTAACTAAAACAAGCAAGTCATTTCTTTTAAACAGTGTAAACCTATCCGCTTTTATTACAAGTTATCAAAGTCAGTTATAGAACTTAGCTATGGAAAGTTCAAAACCCACATCAAACGTGTCCTTATCAAAAAGGCTATTATAAGATTAAAGGCTACGTTGAAGACAGGGAAGTTTGGCAATAATTCTTTCTGCACTTGTGGCTTCCCTGGTACCTCATTAACGACATAACAATTTAAATGGCTATTAACTGCTCCCAAATTACGATAATTTTTTTTTTTTACATTTATGTACTTCCTTGACATAATCTTTTCATTATTTTATGTAACTACAATTCTAATTTCAACTATTTTATTAGTGGCTTTTTTGGTCTGGATATTAATTCTGATTTGCTACAGTTGTAATGGCAATCATGTCATTTTGTTTGAATAGGTTTTTATTTTTATTATTTTATTTATCTTTTGTATTATTTTGTGAATGTGAGAACGTTGTAGGCTTAATACACTGTAGATTTGTAGCCCTTTTTCTATTTTGTTAAGTACCTGGTACTTGTTGACAGGCCTACACCTATTAACACAGTAATTTGAAAACATTGTATTTTTAAAAGAGTAACCGTGGAGTTTCTTGCCGGCTCTTCTTCATAGGAAACGACAAATTGCAACCATGCGCCAAGCTTCTGACGTTTCATAAGTGCCAATGTAGGTTTATGTGAAATAAAACATTTTGATTTTGACCCGACGCAAAATTCGACTCATGGCCGATCTGCAAACTTCGTTTGGCATCTAGCCTCGTTTAGTTATGTTCGGGTTGGCTCGGCACACGGCTTCTTCCCGAACAATTATAGTTAGGTACACATAACATAACATAACATCACGCCTTGTTTCCCCGAAGGGTTAGGCAGAGGTGTACCTATAGTAGTTAAATGATAAATGATTTTATTTCTGTAAGTAGGTTTATTCAAACACTTTTACATGTCAAACATACATAGTTAGGTACATATATAAATTTTTCCGTCCATAAGCATAATCAGCCTATAATGTTCCCACTGCTGGAACACAGGTCTGCTCTCTGTGAGAGGGAGTGGACTGTAATCCATCACGCGGCCCCAGTGCGGGTTGGTAGATGTCACATGTCTTCAAATTTTTGGTTCTAGGATATGCCGGTTTCCTCACGATGTTTTCCTTCACCATTTTGAGAGCAGTGATCATAAAATAATTTACACAAAGTAAAGTGCCTGTCAGGGGTGAACCTACGACCTACAACTGTGAGTCGCGGCCGTTACCACTGGGCCATGACGGCTATTTTACGGCCCGGTTGTGCCAAATCATGCCCACATGAACATTGTGTAGTGCCCTTAGAATAGCCTAGTCTTTGTGTAGTGCGGATGGTAATACTCTTCACCCCAATTGCATTGAATTAGACATAAACATAGCTAACTGGCGAGTGGCCTTTTTGCGTGGATGTGACGCTTATTTTCCCCCAACTTGTTTCTTTTTTTGTATTTGTGTTCTTTTTTTGCGTCATGTTTACCGCAAATAGACGTATTTTCTTTCTTTTTTTTCTTTCTAAATGTGTGTGTTCTAAACATAATAAATTATACCTACGCCTATCCTTCGGGGAATACAGGCGAGTAACAAAGTCACTTTAATATAATACATAATTATGTAATTTTAGAACTATATAAATTTAATTAAAATAAAACTTTTCAAACGATTCGACTTGTGTAGACCCGGAATAGGTACTGCCTACTACCCACATGCCGAATTTATTTCTGGACATGACGACGGTTCAGAATTTGGGATCAATACCGGATTTACCGTTTGATCTGTTCGGGATGGGCAAAGCTTCAGTTAATTAAATTTATTTTAAAGTTTTGGGACACGGATCTGTTCGGCCACGAATCACCGGGATATCCAGTGATCAGGCATGGATTTTTTTTAGAACGGGCCTGAAATAACTTTTGCTGCGGTCTTATTGGCCTAATCTGATAAACCGAGCGATTTTCCACAACTGTGACTGGTGCTTGAAGTAGGTTTATATAAAAACCTGTTTTTTTATAGTTTTTTTTAATGTAAAAAATAACTAAATTACAGGTCACCACTTGATGGTAGATAGCAGGTAATCGATGGCCGTTCAAAACGCACGGAACTGGGAAGTGTGGCCGAAGAAAGGGGAGGCCTATAAACAGCAGTCGGTGGTCCCAGGCTGAAATGATGATGATTTTCATGGTAATTATTTGTTTTTTTCGGGAAAGATTATACCTTTTTTAGGGAACTAAGGGACGTCAAGATGATTGGCTGTACCATCGTCGTGGGCTTATAAAAAACATAATAAATTGCTCATTTACGATGTACGGCATTTCAAACAATCTTTCAAGTCCTTGTTTTTCGAAATTAATGAACCGATTTTAATGAAACTTCGCACTCATAAGCAGGACAAATAGTTCTAAAAAGTTAGTTAAGAATATTTTCGAAATGCCTTATTTTAAAAAAGATAATTGGTAATCTCTGTTTCTATGGAACATTTAAAATCGGTCGAATTTAACTGTAACACTATTTTTCGAAAATGTTCTTAACTAACTTTTTAGATATCCTGCTTATGCGTATGAAGTTTCATTAAAATCAGTTCATTCATTTCGAAAATCAAGGACTTGAAAGTTTGTTTGAAATGCCGTACGTTTTAAACGCTCTTAACGTTTAAATTAATACAAGTTAACAAGTCTTATTTGACGTTTTCAACCCCGTGACTTTGAAAAATCCACCATAGGGCCAAGACGAGGTGACATTCAATCAACAATTGAAAAGTCAAAAATGTATTTGATTAACACAACCTACTGAAAACCAGCCGTTCTATTTTGTAAAAATCTCATTTCACTTTTCATTTCACTTGATATTATTGATTGACACTATTGACAACAACTCACTCACTCACATTCACTTCAAGCTCACTTCACGGTGATTTTTTTTTACGGAATATACCGGCTTATGTCAATCCTGTTGAAAATCGTTGTAGATATACGAAAAGCTAAGTGATTGTCACTTGTCTAAGCCCTCAGGAACTCTCCCAATTAAAGGTCATTAGGTCAGTCGGCATTTCTTATCAAAGCATTGATCCTATTATTATTGTCAGATTAATATTAATTACATTTTAATCTCTTGAGATACGACGCGATTACATCCTTAATTGTTATTCCCCTGCAGTATGGCCTTATGTTATGATTAGATAATTATTACATTATCTGTTTGTTTTAATTTTTTATCTTTACTACGAAAAAGTATAAATTTATAATTACAGGGAAGTATTTTGTTATGAGATATAAACAAAACACAAACGTAAAAGTGTCTAATTTAGAACATTGTCGTTCTTTTTTCGAAGTTTTAAAACAAAAGAGTTATGAAAGAGTATACTCACTTAGCCATTTCCGATAATTGTAGCCTGCCATCCTTATTGGAGTCAAATACTTGGAGCTGTTAATCAAAATAAAATTAGAATCAACGTTGGAAAATGTTGAGAGATCCAAGTAGTTCTTGATTCTAAATAGATCTATCTTGTATTATAGGCATAGTAAAGAGCTTTGCAGACTGAGCACGGAGACTTTTGGACTATGTCCCCCCAACTGGGACTCAGCCCTCATCTTTGTGAGTGAGAATAGGCCACTACACAGCGCCCAGTGTGGTTTAGCGAATCATCGCAGGATTTCGATAATACCTTTGTAGCAAACAATAATAAGTTCTAGACAATGGAATTGTATGTATGAAGATGTAATAATATTTGAATTGTTATTGAGGTTGTCTCAGGTTCTTCCCCAGCGTTGACTACGATTGGGCAGCTGAATTATTAAAGATAACCCGTTAATTGTCACCAATAAAGCTAATCAGCAAGTGTCAGTTACACCTTTCATTAATATCTAACTTTTAAACCTCTTTAGGCACTTGTAGAACCACCGACAAGGAAACGACTAGCTATCAACGATTTCCTCGCTCAAGAAACGTACAAAAGATTGTAGGTCCCGTGTAAGTGAAAGAGATACATACAACGTGCCGCTACAATGGCGATATTAATTTAATACATGGGTAGGGCTAGTGGCCAGTTATCATAAAAAATTTAAATGGTAAAATAATTCGTACATTGAGAAATTTAAATTTTCAAGCAAACTAAATAGTAAAGCTTTCTTTTTCCTTCAATTTGCCTACTATTTGCACGTTATTCGTTTTAATTTCATTGATGCGATGTTATGATCCGTGACCGCGGCAAATGACTTCTGCGCTACAGTTCTTTATGTACAGGTTGCTCCAAGATGCTATTTTATAAAATTGTAAATAAATCAATAAATAATAATGTTTAATGAAATTAAAATATCTTCATAAAACGAAAACGCGACACCGTATACGTGTGTAAAATTAATGTCGCCATTAAAGAGGCGCGCTGAATATTAATAGTTGATCGCTGGCTGTTCATACTGCCGGCGAGTCACAGTGGCAAGATCTTTCCAAGAGATTACTCGTTTAGCGCCGCTCGCTTGGCGGGCAGAAGTCACTCGCCAACTCGTTTTTAGTTGCTACCTCTACCTACTCACTTCTCGTTAATCGCCGGCGGTGGGACACGTGCCTTAGACGGAAATTATACATACAGAAATCTATATTATGAATCCCGCCTAGAACCCTTTTGGCTATATCGGGCCATTAAATATAGGAGTCGAAAATACAGCACTGACTGAAATTAACGTGCAATGACTTACGGCCGCTTTCTATAATACATATCAATCCCAATCTTGATCCCGATCCTTGTCTGTAACCAATCAACAGCCGAGTTTGTTGTCAATCTGAGTCTTTGAGAGGGCGAATCACAAGCAGCTGTCAAAGACTACGGATCAAGATTGGGGTTGAGATACATTATAGAACTCTGGCTTTAGAGTGATCTTGTAGCTTTGTTGTACTTGTAAAATAGGCTTTCATTGAAGGACTTTAGGGCAGACTTTACTTTGACCTGCTTTCTATGTGGCGAAATTTGTAGTGAAAATTATTTTAGACAAGATACCATTGTGTCGGTGTATTCGATGAGTTTATCTTCTGACACGTCGTTTATCTTCTTAGCTTCCTTTAGAAGATCTCGGAGGAAATTCTGGAAAAGAAAAAATGTCGTGAATTATTTTGCTAACTAATTTCACAAGTTAAGTGTGCTAAGTTGGTCATTACACACTCGGCTCGCTTATCGCCCTCAAGTGTAATGACTAACATAGCACACTTGTATCATAACGTACTATTAAAAAGCGTGGCAATATTTTACAGTTGTAATAAACTAAATTACGTGAAAGAAAACAAAATTTTAAATTTCAATTCTCCGCCGCCAAGGCCAATGCTCACACACAGACTCACAATGAAATTAAAACAGCTAGCTGTACCAACATTAAAATATTTACGCATTAAGTCCCAGACTAATTGCAAAGACAAATTGCAAGTTTTTTAGCTACAACATTTTAGATACAGGGCAACGTAAACCACAAAACTATTTGGCTTCTGTTATAGTCAGCGACAAAAGTCGATTATCACTGTAATTTTTAAAATCTTAATCATCATGATCAGCTTACATCAGTCTAATGCTGGACATAGGCCTCTCCAATTGTACGCCATTCAGCTCGATTCTCGACAACTCTCATCCAGGTGCTATCAGCCACCCTGCGAAGATCGTCGAGGGCGTTCTACCTTATCGTTTGCCGATTCGCGTCACCAACTCACGAACACGTCTACCCCAACGGTCAACGGATCTACGACTAATATGGCCGGCCCATTGCCACTTCAGCTTGCTTATTCTGTGAGCTATGTCGACAACTTTGATTCTCTGCCGGATTATTTTAATTATTCAGCTAAAATATATTTAATAATTTTGTGTCAATTTAATACGTGTACAAGTAACAGTGTTAATCGACTTTTGTCGCTGACCGTAGATACCTATTCCACCTAATCATGTAAGTAAACATTAAGATTTTCATTTCATTCATCATCATTTCAGCTGACGTCTACTGCTGGACACAGCCTCTTGCAAGCACCGCCACTTCGACCGGTTCCAATGGTGCAGCTACAATTATCATTAGCGGGAAGCCGAAGAAAAAATTATTCAGTCCTCATTAACTCGGACAAAAAAACTGTAGGTTTTTAAACTTATGATGTATTAAACTGGTATTAACTATAATTATGTAATGTTATGTAATACATAGTTTTAACATATTATTTGGCAATAGTAGACATGAAGAAGAGCGGTTGTTCCGAAGGGAAGCAGATGGGAATCGGGTTGTATGAAGGTTACGCCCCTGACCGGTTCTGTGTTTCTCGCATCCAGCGGATTCCTGCGGCCTTCACCAGGTCACCGGTCCATCTTGTGGGAGGCCTTCCATCGCTAAGATTGTCACTTAAATGAATGAATTTAAGTGACAATCTTAAAGTTTACTTCATACAATATCTGGTTAAAGCCAATTAAAATTAAACCCTCTTGGTTTACTTTACGTAGACAAAAGAGCCCGATCTTTCTTCTTATTTTCGAGTCGATGGCAAAAGTAAAAATATTTTATGTTAGATGAGTTGGTCCAGTACGTAGCCACGCCAATCGCGCATCAGTGGAGTTTTTAGGTCCTCAGAAGTGCTGGAGCTAGACCACCACCTCTTAACGCAGTATTATTGTAATCTTACTTGAGTGTGGGAAAGAGATGAAGCTAGAGGTCCTGTATAGCTTCATCTCTTTCTCACACTGAAGTAATATTAAAATAATACTGCTTTAAGAGGTGGTGGTTGGCCCCCAGGTATATGGATACTTTGAACGTTGTTTCGCCATTTCTTCTCAGGGGTAGTCAAATAGGAAATGTTGACTACATCTAGCTTATTTTTAGGGTTCCATAGTCAAAAAGGAACCCTTATAGTTTCGTCATGTCTGTCCATCTTTCCGTCCGTCCGCTGCTTAGCTCAGAGACTCTTAGTACTAAAAAGCTATAATTTGGCATGGTTAAACATATTAATCACGCCAATAAAGTGGTAAAACAAAATAATGAAAAAAAATTTTTTAGAGTACACGTAAAGTGGGGTTGTTTTTTTTCGTCTGTCTACCCCATGGTGTGGGGTGTTGTTGGATAGGTATTTGAAAAATATTGCGGGTTGATAGGAATTATTTTTCGATTAACCCTTTAACCGCCTACGACGGATTAATCCGACAAATATTTTCGTGTCCATTTCGCCAGGGTCGTATATTTACGACCAAATATCGTAATGATTCAAGTTGCCCGGCGCTGGGGGCACGACAACTGATATGAAGTCGGGCGGTTAAAAGGTTAAAATATACGACCCTGGCGAAATGGACACGAAAATATTTGTCGGATTAATCCGTCGTAGGCGGTTAAAGGGTTAAGGGATCCGTTTTTGAAATATTAAGCTTTAAAGTGCAAATTTTTGTTAGAGTCAAGTGTCCTCCCCCTGCCAGCTATAGCATATCCAAAACTAACCATTTGGTAAGTTCTGGATATGTGAATAAATTCACGGTAGTAGTATATACAACGAAGTTAAAAGGAAAACTATCACAGCTAAGTAGGCTTTACAAGTTCACTAGTATAGTCGGCCAACTTACTTTTGCAGTTGGAATGTATGACAGAACATTTGTTTTTCAACTACAATGTTCTTGGGGTAAATTCCTCCCAACTACGGAGCCCTTCATTGTGCGTGATCCGACTCACACTTGGCTGGTTTTTTTTATATGAGTCGTGTAAAAATTAATCCGATATCATTTCATATGGGACTTTATGGTTTGGTCAGGACGAGATATTCAACGTTTTGCCGCCAAAAGCGTCTTTATTTACCTTCAGTTCATCGGCCTCTATGTACCCGCTCCCGTCGGTGTCATACTCTCGCCAAATCTGAAAAACAAACACCACAGGTCACAACACTGTCACAAAAATTGATGAGGGCAAACTTTATGTCAAAAACACTATTCGACTGGCTTTAAGAGTTGTGCGACCATGTGAGAAGAATAAGAGACGTGTTCGTCACTGAGAACATTATGAACCAACCCACCACATTTCCCTGAGTTTTGTACAAAATAAATAAAGACCAAGGTCAAGACATAAACTATTGCATCAGTTTTTGGACATTTCATCCGAAATAAAATTATTCGGAATAGAACTGGAGTCACCGTTGGACCGGCTATGTTTGTCGAAAGACCGATGGCCGGTGGAGCAGACGAGTCCTAGAGTGGAGACCGCGTATCGGCAAGCGTAGTGTGGGACGCCCCCCAACTAGCTGGACCAATAACCTTAAAAAGGTGGCCGGGACAGACTGGATGTGGAAGGCGGAGGACAGACTGTTGTGGCGCAGCTTGGAAGAGGTCTATGCTCTGTAGCAGACTGTTATAGAATGAACATGATCCTTTTTGTGCTGTTAAAACGAACTGCAACAACTTAACCTATTCTAACATGTGCTAGTTAGGGCGAATTCGACCAAACTTTTATACCTAGTATAAGTCTATCCAGCGAATATATTTTCAATTTTTGACAGATTGTCCTTGTCCATACAAAAACTGTCAGACGACAATTTTATTCCGTGGATAAAAGATATCTGACTTTAGTTAAATCAGCCCTTACAAGGGTTTATGTATATCACTGTACACTTAGGTTTGGTTTACCTTAAACTTGAAAAGGGACTTGGGAAGGGGAAGGGAAAGGGGGAGGGGGACTTGAAAGGGGAAAGGAGGTGGGGGGAGGGGGTTCCTAATCATTATGAACAACTTTTACCATGGAGTCCCACACTGAAAGTGTGAAATAAATCAGTTTCATACATTTTGTCTATTTATGTGAACATAAATGTGGAACAACTATGTGGGGCTCGTGGCTAAGTAATAATAGCCGCACGCGTCGATCGATCAGATTAAGCTACGCTTGCCACGGCTGGTCCGTGGATGGGTGATCTTTACATACCAAGACGCCTTCGTGCCTCGGAAAGTACGTTAAGCTGTTGGTCCCAGCTGTCATTCGTGGATCTTTGACAGTCGTTACGGGTCATCAGAGGCCCAAAAGTACCTACGACAACCAGTTTTACCACGGGGTATTACCCAGTATTACACAGTAACTGAGTTATGGAGGTCAGATAGGCAGTCGCTCCATGTAAAATACTGGTATTCAGCTTTATCCGGTTAGACTGGAAGCCGACCCCAACATCGTTCGGAAAAGGCTAGGCAGATGATGAAATGTGGAACAACAACTGATTCTTTTTCGTTCGAAGGTTGCGTAAGTTGAGAAGTGGCCGATCTGTTACGTCAAAATCTCACTGTGACAACTTAAGTAATGGGAGCTGTCAAATCCCTAGCTTACTAACTTACTGACTTACCTTCATAAACTCCACACTGGACTCCAAAGGATTGTCGAACCTGAAGAGTAGAAGGAAGTTCTCCTCCATCGGAAGCAGCTGTGCTAACTGTAACAATAGACGGACATGGTAAAATATATTGTTTATACAAACAAGCAATCAATTGAAACGCAAACTCTATGCAGTATAAACATTTCTCATACACTGACGTGTACAAGTTTGAAAAAACCTACTGACAAAAATCAATATAAACAAAAGAAGAAAGAAAATACGTTTATTTGCAGTATACATGGCGCAAAGAAAGAACACAAACACAAAAAAGAAACAAGTTGGGGAAAATGTGCGTCACATCCACGCAAAACGGCCATCGCTCAGCATAATGCTGCGACCCTATGCGAGACAGAGCCCAGAGCCCCAGCGCTGGTTTTCAGTGGCAGCCGGCGATGAATATCATTTAAGCTCTGGTCACACTGAAGCGAACTAGCGAGCGAGCGGGATGCGGGACGAAATTCGCTCGTGGCGATTGTGTCAGGCATCGTCCTATACAACGCGACTACGCGATCATTGTGCGAGTAAGCGATGCGACCATCGCATGGTGTCCACTGGGTGTTCTGATAGAATGCGATCATCGCGCGAATGCCAATTAGGACACCTGTGACATCAGTATGTTTGATCGCGGATTCGTACGATTAAAAATCGCGCAAACTTGCGATGATCGCGTAGTCGCGTTGTATTAGGTCGACGCCTCAACTAACTTGTATGGAGGCTTGAGATTGACGCGAAAAGTCGCGTGACATCTAGGGTTCTACTCCGAAGCGTAAATACGAAGTATCGGCCGAATGTTTGGAAGTTTTCTACTACACTTTTTTCTATACTGCCGACAAATTGCTTTGCAGTTTGGCAGATGCTATGTGAACATAAAACTGTATCATAATGGATTAAATAAAATAAAAAAAATAAAAAATTTCGTTCGGTCGGTTCGGATCCGACCGAACTTAATTTTGACGTTTGTTCAACAAACCCAACGAAATAAAAAAAAGTGTAGCAGAAAACTTCCGAACATTCGGCCGATACTTCGGAGCAGGCTCCCAGGTCATTAAAACAATCGACTCGCGCAGTCGCGTCCCGCTCGTTTCAGTTTGGCCCGAGCTTTGTCATCTTTATACATACCTAGATACCACTTTCAGGCACCATCATGGATGGTAGCACAATATTGTGTAATAATTACATAAATTTGTACAGTTACAGACTATTGGTAAAAATTTACTTTCAAGACGTCAATAGCCGCCGATTTTTGAAGTGAAAACTTCTTAAGGCACAATTTGCGCTCTTTCTGAACACTGAACGAAACTGACCCGTCACTCTCGGGTTGGTGACGCTGAATCGCGTATACTCGGCTCCAGTCGTAAGTTTTCGCTTTTCGAAATTCGGTGGCACAAACCTAAAATACAGATCCAAAGACACCGACTTCCGAAATTAAAGTAATTTTTCACTTTGTAGTGTTTTTTTTGGAAGTCGGTTGTTTTTTTTTTTGCAAAACAATTTTTTTACAAATATAATGCAAGATTACCTCCCGTATGTCGATCTTGCCATCCTGATTGTCGTCATAAGCCTCCATGAAGCATGCCTTCAGCTCGACCAGCATTTCATCCGAAACCGCCTGCGAAAAAAGAGAAAAGCTTTTTTAGTTAAGTTACCAGCAACTTTTTTGTGTTATAACTAGTTGGACCGTTTTGTTATCGCAATGTCGCTCTTGCACCATGTTTAAAAATATAGTAGGTACATATACTGATTCCATGGTTGAAAATTAAATACTCACGTTTGTAAGAGTATGAGTTTATAAATGAGATTATCAATACTTTTCTTATTGTTTATAAAATAAATAAATAATTTCTTAATCGCTAGGTTATATATTCTAATATATTCATGTAGAAAATCCTTGTTTTTTTAAAATAACGCTATATTTCTGCCTGTATAGTTGATTTCCATCGTATCCAGCGTTATAAAAACTTATTTCCACGACTTTCTCAACAAGCCAGCTGATAAAATATCGCCAACTATTGTATGTGAAATACCGCGGAAATAACCCCAATACAGGACAAAAGACTAACAGGGTAAAAGTCTAACACTAAATCCTGGATCTCTGTTATATAAATGTAGGTTTTGCTTCCGTAGTAGTTTCCGTTTACGTTTCAACGGCCATTGTTCAGGGAGCCTGAATGGGAAGCAATTTTAAACTTAGAACGCCCGTCCGCGTCGCCCAGTTCTGTCTGGATTCCGAATTTAATTCAGATTTTTACTATTTGAAATATGAATTTCGCGCTTTGTTAAAATGAATACTGGCTGAATAACTGTTGTGCTTTGGCCTGCTCATGTTGTTGTAACAATGTAATAATTTCTAGTCTGTGGAAAGGAATAAGGCGGGAGAGTGAAATAATAAAATTATGCATTGGCTATAAATGCACAAACCGTGCTAAGCCAAAAGAAAAAACAAGCATGCACGTTTTGTGCGTTAAATTATTACTTGAAAGTCAGTAACGAGATTCAAATTCAAATTCTTTATTTCAGACGTAAGTCCATAGTGTTAGTAGCAACAAAATAACTTAATGACTAGTGTTAGTAATAAGGAGGAGATAATAGAATAAAATATCAAAATTAATTGGTATGGATCCTCACCCAGTGGCGCAACAGAGGGGAGTCCCACCTATCTGAGAACACGCTCAGGAGACGTTTATGTATTTATTTTGTGAGTGGTATTAGTCATAGGTGAAGTAAACAGAAAGTGTTGTGGTTTCATTGGCTTTCGCGAAGATTGATTTAAAGGAAATAACTACGGAGAGCAAAGATGCGGTAATTGCTAATACTCAATTATTTATTTGTAGGTACAAGTTATCGAAACAAAGAAAAAAGTACAATCAATCAATCTGCCTAGCCTTTTCCCAACTATGTTGGGGTCGGCTTTCAGTCTAACTGGATGCAGCTGAATACCAGTATTTTACATGGAGCGACTGCCTATCTGACCTCCGCAACCCAGTAATGGGTAATACGATACCCCATGGTAAGACTGGTTGTCAGACTTTTGTGCTTCTGACGTCTCGTAATGAAAAGAAAAAAATACAATAACATAACATAAAATAAACTCACGCCTTCTTCCCATGGGGGTAGGTAGAAACCACAGAACGCCACCTGCTACGATGCTTACATACTCCCTTTGCCTCGTTTACATTCATACATCTGGTCATACACGCACGCCGGTTGCGAGTACTACGCACCTGACCTTTCTGAAGAACATCACCAATAAGGTCTCTATATGTTTTCATAGGGCGTTTCCACTCACATCTGCCGTGTTACTATAAATACCTACCAAAATACCTTTTGTTAGTCGCCTTTCATTCATCCTCAAAAAAGTACAATGATACGTAATAACTATGATTGTTATGATACGTTCTCATAACGACCGCCAAAGTAGGTTGATTGCCGTTTAAAATGTAGGTGGAAAGTCGTATCATGCAGTAAGATACTAAATAATAATATATTTTGTAAAACAATTTTATTGTCGTATTATAAAACTTATTAAATTATCAATTAACACACACACATGATGACTTACAATCGATAAGAAGGTATTTACTACATCAGATACCCTGATACCCTATTTTTTTCAACTTTGTCGGAATCGTGATTGCTGTCAACAGCCAACTTTAATGTTTTTAATTTATTGAGCCCCATAAGTTTTGAGGGTGTGAGTCACC
Source organism: Fissipunctia ypsillon (assembly GCA_947568875.1). NCBI lineage: Eukaryota > Metazoa > Arthropoda > Insecta > Lepidoptera > Noctuidae > Fissipunctia > Fissipunctia ypsillon. The sequence continues at coordinate 10,857,704 of OX387663.1, read as the reverse complement.
ATCATCAACATAGTTATCACATACGCAAAAATCTGTGATTAGAGAAAAAAGTAATTATTTATTTATTTATTTATTTATTTATTTAAGCAGTATGGAAGACTTACAGCTAAAACAAACAGGCCAAGTTCAGTAAATAAGACTGTCAGCCAATTACAAGTCTTCACTTATAAAAAATAGAAAAAGTAAGTAATTTCTATGGACATTGACACCAAGTTATTCAGTAATATAACAATACTATATATAAAGTTGCTCGCACTGCAAAACGATCACTATAACTATCAACAATGTTTAACAACTTATAGGAAAAAGTTTCGGCTTAAGCACCTCCTGGCTGAGGACACACTAGTTGTGAAGGGATCCAAATCGTGCTGCTTGCAAAGCTTGTTTAAATTTTTGCTTGCACGCACGATGTATGAGTTCTGCCTATATTTTGTTGAGGCAAATGGCACACGTAAAGGTGGATTATATCGTTTAGACCTCCTGGGAGTGTTGAAATAGAATTTTGACAAAATATCGGAGCAGTTAATGTGATTGTTAAAGATTTTCAAAAGCAGAACACAGTCAGAAATCTCGCGGCGGTTGGCTAGAGGAAGAATATGATATTTTTTGCAGAGATGAAGATAGTTTTCTGAGTGATACGGAATTTTCTGGTGGTAACATAAATATCTTTATTATATTATAATCACCAACTTTTGCGGACGGGTTGATGATTTTAGTACCCGTATATGTTGTCAAATGTAAAGCGTTTGCTACACGGTCACCAACCGCGTCCCCGACAGAGGTGACCTTGCTTCGCGACCGGCAGAGCTGTTTCAATGTTTGGTCGTAAACTACTATCTACACGGTTGTAAGCCACCCAGGTCACCTCTGTCGGGACGCGGTTGGCAACCGTGTAGCAGGCTCTTTAGTCTACTTACGGGACCACACAGCCTGTTCTCTTGGCTCACTAATCGCCCGTTATCTAACAAAATGCTACAATGTTCCAATTCGCAATATATTACGGTTACCGGAGGGAAATCTTTTCAGAACGGCTTCCGACACAATGGTCTCTTGTCAATAAGTCACGAATGAGACGTTTGTAGCCTGTATGTATTCTATAGCGGTGGTATTATCTCTGTTACATGGAAGTTTGTGTATACATATAATGCGCCTGGCGGGTTAAAAACGTTTCGTATCGTATTCTGAAAATAAACTGCATTCTTTTGTCAACATTTTAGCAAAATATCACCTTAGCTTCTAGTTGAACTTTATTACGCTTAGTAGCGTGAAATAACAGTTGGTGAAACATCTTTCAAATTACCGTCATTATCTGAATAGATAATTGATTCTTCGAAATGGAATTTGCATGCATTAAGTTACTACCGAATCGCAAACGCCCGGAAAAGCTACTGATCCATGAATACGCTAATGAAGGGTGATCTGCCGGTCTCCCTGAAGCGCAAACTCATCGATATGTGTATCCTGCCCGTCCTAACCTGTGGTGCTCAGACCTGGTCGCTCACCGAGTCGCAAAAGTTCCGCCTTGGAGTCTGCCAAAGAGCGATGGAACTGAGCATCCTAGGCGTAAAAAGACAGGACAGAATTCGGAACACCACGCTGCGTTCCAAAACGGGTGTAATGGACGTAGGCAAGAAGGCTGCCAGGCTAAAATGGGACTGGGCAGGTCACGTCAGCCGCATGCACGATGACCGCTGGGCAAAAGTCTCCTCACAATAGGTACCTGAAGATGGACGGCGCCACCGAGGCCAGCCCAGAAAGAGGTGGCGGGATGACCTAGACGTGTACAGTGAGGCCTGGTCTGAGGTGGCGCGGGAAAAGAGGTCTTGGAAGGACTTGGGGGAGGCCTTTGCCCAGCAGTGAGGCAAGATAGGCTAAGTAAAAAAAAAACTACTGGTTTGCAATAAATATTATGCAGGTACTACCTGTGTATGTTATCAATGCAACATGAAATTCCTCATTATTTTTAACAAAAAAATAAATAAAAACGTTATCAATTATTTATCTTACTGCAGATTTTATCAGAAGTTCCATTTATATTATTTTTGTCAATTTATTTTATTACAATTTTTTCCTGCTGTGCTGAATTTCTTTGGTATGAATTTAAATGCCTTGTCTTAATACAACTACACTAGCGACCCGCCCCTGCTTCACACAGTTACAATGGCGGCATGCTACAACATCGAGATTTCTGTGCTTTATCTAAAGCCAAAACACATACACACGATACGACGTCGCATCGTGGCACGTTGTAACGTCGCGCCTCGATGCGATGTCGTGTCGTGGAAATCTACGACGGGCATCGTAAAAATTCGACACGACATAGGCGGTGTCATGTCGTGAAAACTATATATTTGCCTTTAATTATGCATACATTGACACTGATAATTTACCGATTACTTTAAAAAAAACAAAAATGATGCAAAAATAGAACACCAACCTGTTGATAAGAGAATGATAAGAATGTAATGGTTTAGTGAGTAAATTACCTGTGATTACTTGTTAGGGGGATTACAGAAATCAAGATATGTATGTGGATTGATTATTCTCATCGCCACCGTGCCGTACCTACCTACATACGGACTCATTAACCTACTTATGATCTTCCTTTTCTTTTCGAATCGATGATATCTTTAACAACTCACTAGGTCTTGTCAAATTACTTTGGTCCAGTAAGTGGCCACGTCTGGATCTTCTTTATGCACTATAGAGGGTAGTAGTACACTTTGGACACTCCAAAAATTGAGCACTGTGTGCCAAAAGAATTTATAATAGTAACTAGCTGTGCCCCGCGACTTCGTTCGTGTGGAAGTCGTAAGATACATCGTCATCATCTTCCTGCCCTTGTTCCATGTTACTTGGGGTCGGTGCAACACGTTTTCGCTTTCCATTTTCCCCTGTCAAAAGTCACGCTAACATTCACTCCCTTCTCTTTCATATCGTTCCTCACAGAATCCATCCATCTTTTTTTTGACCTCGTCGTAAGATACATAATGTGCTCGAATAACAGCCACATTTTAATAAAACTCCCTGGTCCCCCGACCCGTCGCGTTGCATCGCCCGCCCGCGCTATTACTTCGTTTTCACTTAGTGTTCTTTCGCTTAGTGATGTTAAATAGTCTATAACTATCCTCGAGAATAACATCACGCCTTGTTTCCCCGAAGGGTTAGGCAGAGGTGTACCTCCTCCTCCTCCTGTGTGTGTGGGTGTGGTACACCCACATTTCGCCCGTTATGTTTAAGTCCCATGTAATAGAGGGCGAGCCTATTGCCATCTACCGGGCACAAATCCAGACTCCGGGCTGCTACTGAGAAATTCCAGATAGAAAAACCCAATAACACTGCCCGACCTGGAAAACCCAATAACACTGTCCTCGAGAATTGGGCTACCAAATGCAAAAATAATTTTTCAAATACGACTTTTTGTTCACAATTTCATGGGTTTAATTTTTATTTTTCTAAAATAAAAGTTAAATAAAAATCTGTCCAGCCGTTTCGGAGATTAACCGGAACTAACAGACAGATAGACAAAAAATTTAAAAATAGTTTTTTTGTTGTTATAAGTATTTATAAAAATCCGTATATACTTTCTTAGACATTTAGTAAAATTTTGTTATGTTGACATTATAAACAGAGACTTCAATTTTATATATTTGTATAGATTTTGCAAAATTGTGTGTGCAGTGGCATGTGCACTTCGCTGCGCGGTCATTAGGCTACTACTTCTACTACTGACCTACTTATAACCTATTTGTTTATAAAGCATGTGAAATATGCTAGTTCACAACTTCGCAGTTCAATATGCATCATGTAAACTACCGTTTAAAAAGTGCGGGAGCCCTTCAGGCACCGCATGTATAAAATAGCCCGCGAATGTTGTCTGAACCTTTGCATGCTTAAGAGAAATCGGGTGTGTTGCGAACAGATTTTTGTTAGAAATACTTTAAGCAAAGCAACATGTTTGTCTTACAAAACATGGCGAAAATATGGTAACATTAATTTCACAGCCTGGGTTCTAACCTACGATAAAGGTCTTGTAATGACGGAGCCACTACTGCACCATTCTTCATAAGCATTTAATTAGCATATAATGTTCCCACTGCTGGGACACAGGCCTCCTATCTGTTAGAGGGAGTGGGCGTGGCGTGGGTGTAATCCACCACGCGGGCCTAATGCGGGTCGGTAGAGGTGGGTGGGTAACATGTTTTCGAATTTTTGGTTCTAGGACATGCCTCCTCACGATGTTTTCATTCACCGTTTTGAGAACAAGTTCTTCATAAATGTTTGTTTAAATTTTGAATCCCTTTAATTTTAGTGTAGTCACAATGAAGCTGCCGTCTTTGAGTCAAGAAACAAATGCATACAAAATGCATTCGTCAAATTTCCAGCATGTTCCATGATTTACAATAATTTAAGCCAATTTATCACAGGTGAAAAGTCTTACGAAAACTGAAGGCGCAGGGGATTGAGGTATTAATTGCATTTATTAATTATTAGTTAAATCGATATTAAAAAAGTACCGACATTATTACGCAGTTCAACTAAGATCCTTTTAGAACGATGAACAAGCAAGGATCATGATTTCAGTAATGCCCTTGAAGATGAATAAATTATAGGCGGATTTTCTCTTTAAAACTTACATTATAAGTCAGCTATAACAGTACTTCAACAGTTCATTTACCTCTGACAACAACCATATAGCAACGAGAATAAAGATCACTAGATGCAAAATCAAAGGTATAATTTAAACTGTGAAAGGACTAGAAATGTAGTAGTTTTAGCAGAGCACTTGAGACTGATTTGAAATAGAAGCGTATGCCAACAGCTTTTGTAGAACGAACGCTTTTGCAGATCAGCGTTATTTACATTCTATGAATCAAAGTTAAAATATTAATTAAGTACTTTGGAAGTGCTTTCACAAAGAAAACAATTTTAATACTCGTGGAGATCGTACATCGGAATCGTAGCTACGCCGTAGCAACTCGTAGCTCGCCGCGTAGCGCGTAGCGTTACGAAATGCGCTAGCTGGTCGGACTTCTATACTATGTAAATAGTTGAAAATTACGACCATGGCAATAATATTATAAGTAATTATTTCGCACCACGGTATTGTTCCAGTAGAATTATTTTTTATTGAATTTCCTTTAAAATTATTATCTATTGATTACCTTTTTATTTCAATCGGTGTCATCTAACTTGTTGTTTACCACGTAAGTGATTTTTGTCATATCATATGGATGTAATTAACCGAAATGTAGGTCAGATTTTAACTTATCATTTTGGTTGCTTTCAAATTTCACTATAAATACTGGCTCCTTCAGAGTACGACTTACATACACACACTGTCCTCAAAGGAGTTAACTTTAGTGTTTTGTGGATCAAGTCAAAGCAAAAATTGAAAACGTAAGTCTTTTTTTATTTTTGGCCTAGGAATGAACTAGACTCCTAATACTTAGACCTTCACAATTGGCCTTAAACACAGTCAATAATATGGAGAAGTATATTTTTTGGCTTCCTGTGGAAGAATAAAAGCAACAATAAATTATCTTATTCTAAAACAAAATATGCCAAATAATTAAAGTTTGGTTTGACTTTTCGAAAGGAAATTTATTATTGAATAATTTGCTCATAATTAATTCGGTACTTAACAAAAGTAATAAAATAATTCCAGATGAAGAGCCTACTCCTCATCGTGTTGTTAGCAGCGGCAGCAACAGCTGCAGTAGTCAGCAATGAAGTGCCTGACGTGGTAAAGATGCCTGACGTAGCTGATGGAGACGAAGTGGGTGACGTGGACGTCAACGAGATGCCAGAGGTGGTTGTGACTGACGTGGATGAGCTGACTGAAGAGGCTGACGAGCCGTCGAAGACTGCAGTAGCCACTCGGCGTAATCTGAACTTGGGATCCATCGCTTCTGGAGATGTACTGGTATACAAGTAAGTAACCACAAACAGTACATAAACCAACATTATAATGTGAAACAACAAATAACAACAACGTTATATCATTCAATGGTAAACTAGTTTGTAATTACAATCACATCGAGCAATCGAACGAACTTCACAGCATGAAATAGGTCTCGGAAATCTTAAAGCTTAGCTGAAAATGGTGGTGACTGTCAGATTTTGATGCCTCATCAACATTGTCGGCTCAGGAAATATCGTTCCATAAATGCTAACACTAGGTACACTGCAATTTGCCTGACCAAGACCATTTTTTCTGTTTACAGTAGCGAGATCAGGGCGAACGGCATCGCGAATCATTTCCACGTGAGAGATATAACAATCCGCACGAACCGGCGCGTGAGTGCGATCCGGGTGAACCGCGTGGGGGTCTCACAGAACGCAACCCCATCCATCTTGAACGGAGGAATTGGAAGCTCCTTTGTCACAATCAGGATACGATCAGCTACAGGCCGCGGATACCACTATAGAATTCAAGTCTATGTTAGATAAAATGCTCAAGAGTTTTTGGCACATTTACTTATAACTTAGATTTTGGTATTTGTGTATGAGATATTTATTTTTATAAGAAAAAGACAAGTACGATGTTTTGTGTTTTTTAAATAAATAATTTAAACTTATGTCATAGTTTTTTTACAGGATTAGTCAGTTAAGACTATAAGCCCAATTCTTGTAAATAAAAACGTTCAAATTCAAGTCGCCATTTCATCTCAGCGACAAAAAATGTCAAAACTTGACAAAAATGTAGGGAAATTAGAGGTTTTTTTGACAGATTGAGACTGATATTAGGATGCTGACGTTCTCAAAAATACGGGAATGGCCCCCCTATGACATGAAAACAATCAAAGATTGGTTATATGTCTAAAATTAATAAATCGTGTGACGTAGCTAAATAATTTACTATTTTCACTTACAATAAAACTTCTTAAGATAGTTTTTCAGAATAGTTCCTAAATGCACTATTTTCATGAGAAAAACGTGAAACTGAAGTTTTGCTGTGTCTAAACTGTTGACGTGTCCTGCTATAGCAACAGGATACAAACATCGAGAAGATCCTCGTGTCCCAGTGGACCAGAACATTATTCAGATTAGATAGCTTAAAAATCAAGACAAGCTTTCTTATTTGCTCTTGAATATTTAAAATCATTGCAAAAATTATGCATATTCAAAGGAATCTTAGGGATTGATTTTTTTTTATTAACACATTCAGTGCGTTACGGGAAGTATTTGGTTGTAATTGAGCTTCGCTCTGTGCGGCAGCTAGTTGTCCTTGTTTTGCACTCCGTGCGGGGGTGATTACTTCAAGTATTCGTACAACTTTTAAGATATTGCTTAAAACCCCGTGCGACTGCAGCTATATATACACAAGGATGTAACCTATTGATTAGTACAACAAAAAAAAAATATCTGTTGACTTTCCATGTCTCTGTGATGGTTTAAAGTCAAGATTACGTACGGGAAAATAGACGTCGTAACGCATATCAGGCATTCTTGATACGGGAAGTATGTGACTTGTACAGCACTGGAAGTAAGTATTAATCTAGCGTAGCCGCAGGGAAGGTGTTAACTATGGAGTTGGTGGCAGAAACGAAGAAGCTCCTTTTTTTGGACAAAATCACAAATATTACCCCCACCCTCGGCTCTAATAGCGTTGTCTATTATTTTGCACTTTTTTAAATATATGAATATTTCCGTAATCAAAAACGTAGCTTTAGTAATCTTGACATCCTATCAATGCTAATTTACAACCGTTGTATAAATCATAGATATGTTTAAGCAATCAAGGTCGGTGTCATTACATACTGTTGTTATTTACTAGATAACTGATATAATCTTCTTATCATGAATGCATTTCTACTATAAATACTGGTTCCTTCAGAACGCAGACACAGTAGCAGTGAACTCAAAGGAGTTAGCTGAAGCGTTTTGAGAATCAAGTCGAAGTCACGTTGACAAGGTATGTGCATTTTTTAAAATTCTAATGGATGAATACAACAATTTTTTTTATTTTTTATTTGTTCAATATTATATTCCGGGTGAGCTTTTGAGATGGTACTTCAGAGCTAAATCTGAAACTATAAGAAGAGCGAAGCAGTTTGAAAATTAAGTTCCATTTTACAAACAACCAAATTCCATCCTTATATTATATAAATACAAAAGTAACTATGTCTGTCCGTTACCTTTTCACACCTTAGCTGGCGCACAAGTACATAGGCCATGATCTGAATTATGACAGAGGATACTTTCTATCCCAGTAGTACGTTCCCGTGGGATCATTTACGACTCTCCACGTGTGCCTAAGCTAGTGTGTCATAATGATCGGGGTAATAAATTTGACTTAAAATTATTACAGATGAAGAGCCTAGTTCTCGTGGTGTTGTTAGCAGCGGCGGCGACAGCAGCATTTGTCAGCAATGACGTGGTGGAGGCGCCCGAGATGATAGTGACGCATGAGGAGGTTGACGTGAGCGACGTGGCCGAGCTGCCGCCGCTGGCTGCAGTCGCCTCTCGGAACAACCTGAGCGTGGGCACCATCGGCACCAGCAGGCTGCTCGCCAGGTGGGCAGCATCGCACTGAATGTTACCCCATAGTACGCAAACGCTAAACACGACAGTTTGAGTTGCTACATTATGATGAGCAGCAGTGGCCTACTAGTAATAGCCCCGACTTGCGAGTTGTTGGTCGTGGATCCGAACCCCGATAGGCACATTACTTTTTGTCATTTATATCATCACCACTGCTCTCAAAACGGCGAAGCAAATCATCGCGAGGAAACAGATATGTCGGGAACCAAAACTTCAAAGACACGTGACATTCACCAACCCACACTGAGCCCGCGTGGTGGATTGTGGTCCACCCCCTCTCACATAGAGGAGGCTTGTGTCACAGTAGTGGGAGCGTTATAGGCTGATGGATTAGTGATGGACAGCAAATATTTCTCTCCTCATGAACATTTGATGTTTTCAGAACCGGTCACATCAGGGGAGCTGCTAACAACGTGATTCATGTTCAAGACATCACTTTCCGCACTAACTCCCTCCGGATAACCGCGATCCGGGTGAGGCACGTGGGGACCATACAGGGGTCCTCCTCATCCATCAGGGCTGGAGGAGTTGGAAGTAACGTCGTCACAATCAGGCTTCAGTCAGCTAGAAGCTGCGGCTATAACTACCAGATCGAGGTCTATGGACGCTAAACTGCATGAAGCAGTGGACTCCTGGAGTCAGATTGTATGTTGGTGCTATTAATTGTAAGGATTTAATCTAAACCTGACAAGTTTCAATAAAAGTAAAAGCTAAGAAAATAACAGTTTTTCTTTGAAGTTTTGCATTACCAGTTACACTTATCGCCAGTCACTCATACCAGCTAACTAACCACTATTACGGGCCGGAGTTTATGCCACCTTTGCAATAAAGAAATCATAATCACAATGAGATTAGTGACCACAGTTTATTCTTAAAACAAAAGCGAGTTGATCTATTAGTCGGACGCACAGCTGCCTCTTAACACCCGAAGTAATTCCTAGCTGGTCATCACGCGTGTTTCTGCTCTGTGCACACCCGCCAGACTTGGCCTCGACCTTGAGATGGTGGAACTGCTACTGTAAGTAGTCTACGTAAAACAACCTGAGTCAGATCTTGTTTTCCAAGCCAAATGTGCTGATTATATCAGTAATCTATAATTATCTTCTATAGGTACATTATATAAAAAGTCGCTTTTCATGTCTCTGTGTGATCGTGTTGTTTTTCATAACGGCACTACGGATTTTGCTGCGGTTTTCACCATCTTTTAGAAGATTTATTCCGGAAGGTTTGTTTATGTATATCATACAAACATTAAAGGACATTGAACGGACCTGGTATCGCTATTTGTTCTGCGGTGACTTAAGTTTATAATGTTGATAATTCCTGTTTTAAAATATAATGATTTTATGCGAATCCTTATAACAAAGAAATATCGATTTATGGGCAAGTCACTAAAACCGTGCGAAACAGGGGCGAGTCATTAGTTACAAATAATTAGGAGATATTCAGAGACTGTTTTCTTTCAGCTCGGCTCCTAAGGTTCGTAGCGTAATGTTAAATAGCTTATAACTGTCTTCGAGAATTGGGCTACCAAATGCAACAATAATTTTTCAAAGCCAATTTTTTGTTCATAATTTCATGGGTTTTAGTTTTTTACGCGGAACCCTAATTATTTTTCTAAAACAAAAGTAGCCTAAGTTACCTGCAGTTACATCAGCTATCTGCCAGTGAAAGTCTCGTAAAAATCGGTCTAACTGTTTTGGAGATTAGCGTGAACAAACAGACAGACAGACAAAAATGTAAAAAAAATGCTTTTTTGTTACAAGAACCGTTTATACTTACCTATGCATTTAGTAAAAAGTTGTTATTATGACATTACAAACAGACACTTCAATTTTATTTATTTTTATAGACAAAACGCTACAATGTTCCAATTCGCAATATATTACGGTAACGGGAGTGAAATCTTTCCAGAACGGCTGCCGACACAATGGTGTCTTGTCAATAAGTCACGAATGAGACGTTTGTGGGCTATTATGTATTCTACAGCGGTGGTGCTAACTGTTTGACTTGAAACGTTACATATCGTATTTTGAAAATAAACTTCATTAGACACATTAAACACTCACACTTCATTAAACACTCTAAAGCAAAGTCCGGATGCATTTAAATCTAGGGTGAATTCGGGGAAACACTCTGTTAAAGATACATAATATTTTTATCTGTGCTTAGTATTGACACTGATAAAGATAATTTACTGATTACATTCAAAAAACAAAAATGAGCAAAAATAGAATACCAATCTGGCTGATAAGAAAAGGATACATAAGTGTGTAGTGGTTTTGTGTGTAATTCATCCCGTGATAACTTATAAGGGGGATTACAGAAGTAAAGATAAGTAAGTATGTAGATAGATTAGTCTAGTGGCCACCGTGCCGTACCTACCTACGTGCGGGCTTATTAACCTACTTATGATCTTCCTCTTCTTATCGAATCGATGATTTCTTTAACAACTCACTAGGTCTTGTAAAGTTACTTTGGTCCAGTAAGTGGCCACGTCTGGGTCTTCTTTGTGCACTATAGAGGGTAGTGGTACACTTTGGACACTCCAAAAAGTAGGCACTGTGTGTCAAAAGAATTTATAATAATCCGTTTTGCAAAATAGTGTTAGCAGTGGCATGTGCACTTCGCTGCGCAGTCATTAGGCTACTACTTCTACTACTGACCTACTTGTAACCTGTTTGCTTATGACGCATGTGAAATATGCTAGTTCACAACTTCGCAGTTCAATATGCATCATGTAAACTACCGTTTAAGAAGTGCGGGAGCCCCTTAGGCACCGCATGTATAAAATAGTCCGCGAATGTTGTCTGAACCTTTGCATGCTTAAGAGAAAACGGGTGCGTTGCGAGCAGATGTTTGTTAGAAATACTTAAGGCAAAGCAAAATGTTTTTCTTACAAAGCATGGCGAAAATATGGTGACAATAATTACACAGCCTGGGTTCTAACCTAACACAAAGGTCTGGTAACGACGGAGCCACTACTGCACCATTCTTCATAAGCTTATACTCGTAATCAGCATATAATGATCCCACTGCTGGGACACAGGCCTCCTATCTGTTAGAGGGAGTGGGCGTGGCGTGGGTGTAATCCACCACGTGGGCCTAATGCGGGTCGATTGACGTCACACGTCTTTCGTATTTTTGGTTCTAGGACATGCCTCCTCACAATGTTTTCCTTCACAGTTTTGAGAGCAAGTTATTCATAACCGTTCGTTTAAATATTGAATCCCTTTAATTTTAGTGTAGTCACATTGAAGCTGCCGTCTTTGAGTCAAGAAACAAATGCATACAAAATTCATTCGTCCACTTTCCAGCATGTTCCATAATTTACAATAATTTAAGCCAATTTGTCACAGATGATAAGTCTTACGAAAACTCAAGGTGCAGGGGATTGAGGTATTAAATGCATTTATTAATTATAAGTTAAATCGATATTAAAAAAGTACCGACATTATTACGCAGTTCAACTAAGATCCTTTTAGAACGATGAACAAGCAAGGATCATGATTTCAGTAATGCCCTTGAAGATGAATAAATTATAGGCGGATTTTCTCTTTAAAACTTACATTATAAGTCAGCTATAACAGTACTTCAACAGTTCATTTACCTCTGACAACAACCATATAGCAACGAGAATAAAGATCACTAGATGCAAAATCAAAGGTATAATTTAAACTGTGAAAGGACTAGAAATGTAGTAGTTTTAGCAGAGCACTTGAGACTGATTTGAAATAGAAGCGTATGCCAACAGCTTTTGTAGAACGAACGCTTTTGCAGATCAGCGTTATTTACATTCTATGAATCAAAGTTAAAATATTAATTAAGTACTTTGGAAGTGCATTCACAAAGAAAACAATTTTAATACTCGTGGAGATCGTACATCGGAATCGTAGCTACGCCGTAGCAACTCGTAGCTCGCCGCGTAGCGCGTAGCGTTACGAAATGCGCTAGCTGGTCGGACTTCTATACTATGTAAATAGTTGAAAATTACGACCATGGCAATAATATTATAAGTAATTATTTCGCACCACGGTATTGTTCCAGTAGAATTATTTTTTATTGAATTTCCTTTAAAATTATTATTTATTGATTACCTTTTTAATTAAATCGTTGTAATCTAACTTATTGTTTACCACGTAAGTGATTTTTGTCATATCATATGGATGTAATTAACCGAAATGTAGGTCAGATTTTAACTTATCATTTTGGTTGCTTTCAAATTTCACTATAAATACTGGCTCCTTCAGAGTACGACTTACATACACACACTGTCCTCAAAGGAGTTAACTTTAGTGTTTTGTGGATCAAGTCAAAGCAAAAATTGAAAACGTAAGTCTTTTTTTATTTTTGGCCTAGGAATGAACTAGACTCCTAATACTTAGACCTTCACAATTGGCCTTAAACACAGTCAATAATATGGAGAAGTATATTTTTTGGCTTCCTGTGGAAGAAAAAAAGCAACAATAAATTATCATATTCTAAAACAAAATATGCCAAATAATTAAAGTTTGGTTTGACTTTTCGAAAGGAAATTTATTATTGAATAATTTGCTCATAATTAATTCGGTACTTAACAAAAGTAATAAAATAATTCCAGATGAAGAGCCTACTCCTCGTCGTAATGTTAGCAGCGGCAGCAACAGCTGCAGTAGTCAGCAATGAAGTGCCTGACGTGGTGGAGATGCCTGACGTAGCTGATGGAGACGAAATGGGTGACGTGGACGTCAACGAGATGCCAGAGGTGGTTGTGACTGACGTGGATGAGCTGACTGAAGAGGCTGACGAGCCGTCGGAGACTGCAGTAGCCACTCGGCGTAATCTGAACTTGGGATCCATCGCTTCTGGAGATGTACTGGTATACAAGTAAGTAACCACAAACAGTACATAAACCAACATTATAATGTGAAACAACAAATAACAACAACGTTATATCATTCAATGGTAAACTAGTTTGTAATTACAATCACATCGAGCAATCGAACGAACTTCACAGCATGAAATAGGTCTCGGGGATCTTTAAGCTTAGCTGAGAATAGTGGTGACTGTCAGATTTTGATGCCTCATCAACATTGTCGGCTCAGGAAATATCGTTCCATAAATGCTAACACTAGGTACACTGCAATTTGCCTGACCAAGACCATTTTTTCTGTTTACAGTAGCGAGATCAGGGCGAACGGCATCGCGAATCATTTCCACGTGAGAGATATAACAATCCGCACGAACCGGCGCGTGAGTGCGATCCGGGTGAACCGCGTGGGGGTCTCACAGAACGCAACCCCATCCATCTTGAACGGAGGAATTGGAAGCTCCTTTGTCATAATCAGGATACGATCAGCTACAGGCCGCGGATACCACTATAGAATTCAAGTCTATGTTAGATAAAATGCTCAAAAGAGTTTTTGGCACATTTACTTATAACTTAGATTTTGGTATTTGTGTATGAGATATTTATTTTTATAAGAAAAAGACAAGTACGATGTTTTGTGTTTTTTAAATAAATAATTTAAACTTATGTCATAGTTTTTTTACAGGATTTTTCAGTAAGGACTATAAGCCCAATTCTTGTAAATAAAAACGTTCAAATTCAAGTCGCCATTTCATCTCAGCGACAAAAAATGTCAAAACTTGACAAAAATGTAGGGAAATTAGAGGTTTTTTTGACAGATTGAGACTGATATTAGGATGCTGACGTTCTTAAAAATACGGGAATGGCCCCCCTATGACATGAAAACAATCAAAGATTGGTTATATGTCTAAAATTAATAAATCGTGTGACGTAGCTAAATAATCCACTATTTTCACTTACAATAAAACTTCTTAAGATAGTTTTTCAGAATAGTTCCTAAATGCACTATTTTCTTGAGAAAAACGTGAAACTAAAGTTTTGCTGTGTCTAAACTGTTGACGTGTCCTGCTATAGCAACAGGATACAAACATCGAGAAGATCCTCGTGTCCCAGTGGACCAGAACATTATTCAGATTAGATAGCTTAAAAATCAAGACAAGCTTTCTTATTTGCTCTTGAATATTTAAAATCATTGCAAAAATTATGCATATTCAAAGGAATCTTAGGGATTGATTTTTTTTATTTACTATGGAGTTGGTGGTAGAAACGAAGAAGCTTCTTTTTTTGGACAAAATCACAAATATTACCAGACACCCTCGGCTCTAATAGCGTTGTCTATTATTTTTGCACTTTTTTAAATATATGAATATTTCCGTACTCAAAAACGTAGCTTTAGTTATCTTGACATCCTATCAATGCTTATTTATAACCGTTGTATAAATCATAGATATGTTTAAGCAATCAAGGTCGGTGTCATTACATACTGTTGTTAAATAACAACAGTATGTAATGACACCGACCTTGATTATATCAGAAGATTATATCAGTTATCTAGTAAATACTAGATAACTGATATAATCTTCTTATCATGAATGCATTTCTACTATAAATACTGGTTCCTTCAGAACGCAGATACAGTAGCAGTGAACTCAAAGGAGTTAGCTGAAGCGTATTGAGAATCAAGTCGAAGTCACGTTGACAAGGTATGTGCATTTTTTAAATTCTAATGGATGAATACAACCATTTTTTCATTTTTTATTTGTTCAATATTATATTCAGGGTGAGCTTTTGAGATGGTACTTCAGAGCTAAATCTGAAACTATAAGAAGAGCGAAAAGCAGTTTGTAAATTAAGTTCCATTTTACAGACAACCAAATTCCATTCTTATATTATATAAATACAAAAGTTACTGTGTTTGTCCGTTACCTTTTCACACCTTAGCTGGCGCACACGCACTTAGGCCATGATCTGAGTTATGACAGAGGATACTTTCTATCCCAGTAGTACGTTCCCGTGGGATCATTTACGACTCTCCACGTGTGCCTAAGCTAGTGTGTCATAATGATCGGGGTAATAAATTTGACTTAGAATTATTACAGATGAAGAGCCTAGTTCTCGTGGTGTTGTTAGCAGCGGCGGCGACAGCAGCATTTGTCAGCAATGACGTGGTGGAGGCGCCCGAGATGATAGTGACGCATGAGGAGGTTGACGTGAGCGACGTGGCCGAGCTGCCGCCGCTGATTGCAGTTGCTTCTCGGAACAACCTGAGCGTGGGCACCATCGGCACCAGCAGGCTGCTCGCCAGGTGGGCAGCATCGCGCTGAATGTTACCCCATAGTACGCAAACGCTAAACACGACAGTTTGAGTTGCTACATTATGATGAGCAGCAGTGGCCTACTAGTAATAGCCCCGACTTGCGAGTTGTTGGTCGTGGATCCGAACCCCGATAGGCACATTACTTTTTGTCATTTATATCATCACCACTGCTCTCAAAACGGCGAAGCAAATCATCGCGAGGAAACAGATATGTCGGGAACCAAAACTTCAGAGAGACGTGACATTCACCAACCCACACTGAGCCCGCGTGGTGGATTGTGGCCCACTCCCTCTCACATAGAGGAGGCTTGTGTCACAGTGGTGGGAGCGTTATAGGCTGATGGATTAGTGATGGACAGCAAATATTTCTCTCCTCATGAACATTTGATGTTTTCAGAACCGGTCACATCAGGGGAGCTGCTAACAACGTGATTCATGTTCAAGACATCACTTTCCGCACTAACTCCCTCCGGATAACCGCGATCCGGGTGAGGCACGTGGGGACCATACAGGGGTCCTCCTCATCCATCAGGGCTGGAGGAGTTGGAAGTAACGTCGTCACAATCAGGCTTCAGTCAGCTAGAAGCCGCGGCTATAACTACCAGATCGAGGTCTATGGACGCTAAACTGCATGAAGCAGTGGACTCCTGGAGTCAGATTGTATGTTGGTGCTATTAATTGTAAGGATTTAATCTAAACCTGACAAGTTTCAATAAAAGTAAAAGCTAAGAAAATAACAGTTTTTCTTTGAAGTTTTGCATTACCAGTTACACTTATCGCCAGTCACTCATACCAGCTAACTAACCACTATTACGGGCCGGAGTTTATGCCACCTTTGCAATAAAGAAATCATAATCACAATGAGATTAGTGACCACAGTTTATTCTTAAAACAAAAGCGAGTTGATCTATTAGTCGGACGCACAGCTGCCTCTTAACACCCGAAGTAATTCCTAGCTGGTCATCACGCGTGTTTCTGCTCTGTGCACACCCGCCAGACTTGGCCTCGACCTTGAGATGGTGGAACTGCTACTGTAAGTAGTCTACGTAAAACAACCTGAGTCAGATCTTGTTTTCCAAGCCAAATGTGCTGATTATATCAGTAATCTATAATTATCTTCTATAGGTACATTATATAAAAAGTCGCTTTTCATGTCTCTGTGTGATCGTGTTGTTTTTCATAACTGCACTACGGATTTTGCTGCGGTTTTCACCATCTTTTAGAAGATTTATTCCGGAAGGTTTGTTTATGTATATCATACAAACATTAAAGGACATTGAACGGACCTGGTATCGCTATTTGTTCTGCGGTGACTTTTTTTTTTTTTTTGTGGATGGGAAATCATCAAATGACTTCTCCCGCTCTGGGCGGAGCGGGAGGGCGTGTCAGACTTTTACTGACTAAAACCCACCCGTGTTCCTTCTGTTGCCTGTGCCGGGGCCACGGTAACTCTTTCGAACATCCCGCAATCCTAGCTGGCATCGGCCCTAGCGGACCCCGTCAATAGTGCTGACATCTCTTTGAGGCGCGCGTGGAACACGACGCGCCGTCGACTCGGGCTTGGTCCTTACCGGACGGCGAGCTACCCATTGCTTGCCGTCCGCAAGCCCGCGCCTACGGTGGCCGGGAATCAGCTGCCAATTCCCGACGCCCAGGACGTCTCCTGCGACGACTAGGGGCGTGAGGGTGCAAAGCTTGCCTCTCCCTCACGCGTCCCGCCTCCTCCTTCACGAGCATTACTGCTTCGCAGAAGGAGGTAATGGCTTCCCATGCACTCTCGCTCCGTACCATGGCCTGGACCAGGGCCGGACGCGAGAGATCGCCGCCGCCAATCGCTTCCCCGCGAGGACACGGCGGTGCTCCGCCCAAGCCGGGCAGACCTCCACCGTATGCTCCACCGTGTCCTCCGGGCGATCCACACAGTGGTGACACCCGGGCGTTTCCTCCCGCCTTGTCCGGAACAGGTACCTCCCGAAGCACCCGTGTCCGGTGAGGACCTGCGTCAGGCGGAAGGTGAGGACGCCGTGGCGCCTCTCCAGCCACTCCTCAAAGAGGGGACTTATCGCCGCAATTGTGGCGTGCCCAGCGCTGGGTTGCGACAATCGCACTCTCCATGCCGCCATGAGATCCTGCCGGAGCTCTGTCCGCCGTGCCGCGATTTCTCGCGGCAACGGAGTTACGCCCCGGCGTCCTGCCTCCTCGCGCCACTCCCAGATGTGCGCGAGGACTTTTGCCTCCAGATCCCATGGCGGTAATCCGGAAAGGAGGTTCGCCGCCTCCCCGGAGACCGTTCGGTATCCCCGGGCTAACCGGATGGCCATGACCCTCTGGGACGCGTTCAACCGACGGACCGGTCGCCGCCTCACGGAACGCGCCCACACCGGAGCTCCGTAAAGGGCCATGGACCGCACGATTCCCGCGTAGAGCCTCCGGCAGGAGGCGTTTGGACCCCCCAGATTGGGCAGGAGCCGCCCCAAGGCAGCCCCGGCCCGCTCCAGTCTGGGAGCCAAACGTCGGAAATGCTCCACGAAATTCCACCGGCTGTCGAGGACGAGTCCCAGGTACTTCATCGTCGACTCGACACCGATGAGAACCCCTCCTACCGTTATTTGGGAACCCGATGGTGGCGTGTTCCGAGGACCATGAAAACACATGGCCTCGGACTTGTGCAAGGCCACCTCGAGTCCCAATTGCCGGATCCTCTCTACGATTGTCGCAACCCCGCGTGCCGCTAATTCGGCCGCCGCCTGGTGCGACCTCCCCTGCGCCAGGACCAGCGTGTTGTCAGCGTAGCAAACTACGCTGACGCCACCAGGGAGGTCGGCGCGCAGCACCCAGTCGTACCCGATGTCCCACAGATGCGGTCCCAGAACCGATCCCTGCGGGAAACCGCACGACATCTCTCGCCGGTTCCACTCTCCCCGGTGACCGGGGTAGATGACGGCCCTGTCCGTCAGATAGGCCTCGACCACGCGACGGAGGTAGGTCGGCACTCGGTGATACCGGAGTGCCTCCCTGATGCAACTCCAGGGCAGGGTGTTGAAGGCATTGGCGATGTCTAGAGACACCGCCAAGACGACCCCACCCCGGGCCACAGCATCCCCCGTCATAAGCCGTCGGGTCCTGGGGCGATGTTCCTGGCATTCAGTCTGCGCACCGCCCCTCTCAGCTCTACCTCGGTCACCTCCGGAGCATCGTCGTCATCGTCGGCTGTGTGGTCCGCATCGGACACCGCAGGAGACGGAGCCATGGGCGGGGGAGTATGTTCCCCTCGCGAAGGGAACAGAGCGCTCACCACGTCCTCCACGAGCTGGGGCCGGAAACTCTGCGTCAGCGGGGGAGCCCATGGGCGGAGTTTGTTCCGCAACATTTTATACGAGCGTCCCCACGGATCCCTGTTCAGAGCCTCCGGCGACTCCTCGCGGGCCAGTCCCTTGGCCCGCAGGATCTCCGCTCGGAGGGCGGTCTTCGCCGCTCTGTACCCCTCGTACAGCTCCGCCTGAATGGCTTCCGTATCCGGAGGGCGGATACGGAGCCTGCGGTGCCTGGTGTACCGGCGTCGCGCAGCAACGCACGCGTCGCGCAGAGACGTCAACTCCGGTGACCACCAGCACACCTGGCGCCGGGCGCGTCCGTGCCGGACCCGGGGCATTGCCACGTCGCATACTTCGGACATGGCCTCCCGGAACCACCCCGCCTCGTCATTGATGTCAGCAGGCCTGTCCGGTGGTGACACCCAGGCCTGCACGTTCGAGGCTTCCAGGAGGAACTCCCGGTCCAGCTGCTTCAACGCCCACCGCGGACCACTCGGGGCCTGTCGGATCGGCGCGCTTGAGGTCTGGGCGGAGACGTCAAACCGGATATACCGGTGGTCGGAGTAGGTCTCCACCCCCTCCATGACGCGCCAGTCGACGACACGCGGCGACAGAGCGGGGCTGGCGAACGAAATGTCCACCACTGACTCACCCCGCATCCGCACACACGTGGGGACAGAACCCCGGTTTCTATTAGGATGACCAAGCCCGTCTCCAGAGCCCAGTCCTCCACCATCCTGCCCCGTGTGTCCGTAAGCCGGGGAATGTTAAATAGCTTATAACTGTCTTCGAGAATTGGGCTACCAAATGCAAAAATAATTTTTCAAATTCGACTTTTTGTTCATAATTTCATGGGTTTTAGTTTTTTTTACGCGGAACCCTAATTATTCTTCTAAAATAAAATTAGCCTAAGTTACCTGCAGTTACATCAGCTATCTGCCAGTATAAGTCCCGTAAAAATCGGTCCAACCGTTTTGGAGATTAGCCGGAACAAACAGACAGACAGACAGACAAAAATGTAAAAAATTGCTTTTTTGTTACAAGAACCGTTTATACTTTCCTATGCATTTAGTAAAAAGTTGTTATTTTGACATTACAAACAGACACTTCAATTTTATTTATTTGTATAGACAAAACACTACAATGTTCCAATTCGCAATATATTACGGTAACGGGAGTGAAATCTTTCCAGAACGGCTGCCGACACAATGGTGTCTTGTCAATAAGTCACGAATGAGACGTTTGTGGGCTATTATGTATTCTACAGCGGTCCTGATAACTGTTTGACTTGAAAGGTTGCGTATGTAAATGCGCCTGGCGGGATAAAAACGTTACATATCGTATTTTGAAAATAAACTGCACAATATGGTCAACATCGTCATACTCCTGCATCCCAATTTACTTGAAGTCGGCGCAATACGTCTTTTTCTTCCACACCTTTCTATTAGTTGTCATTTCTGTAGTCACAATGTAGTCAACACTTTTGCACAATTGAATGTTACAGCGCTCAGTTGGTTGAAATAACATTTAAGTAGTTAAAAAATCTCTCAGATTACCGCCATTATCTGAATAGATAATTCATTTTTCGAAATGGAATTTACTTGCATTAGGTTAATACAGCTTTGCGATAAATATTATACATTAATCATGAAAAAAACCTACTAGGTGTTATCAATTAATGCAACACGAATTTCTTCTATATTTTGTAACAAAAACAATAGTTATCAATTATTAAAACCTCACTGAAGATTTTTATCAGAAGATCCGATTATTTTATTTTGTTGAGACATTTGAATACAATTATATCCTGTTATGTCGAATTGCTTTGGTATTTTGAACGCCTTGTAACTTATAGGTATGTTCAAATGTTTTTACTGTTATATTGTACCAAATGTTTATGTGTCAAACAGTAGTAGGTACTTACTGTATCCTAGTTTGAGGAGTAGGCTGTGGAAGACAGTGATATGATATAACGAGTGAGTGGATGTAACAGACATGTCATGAGACAACTCGAGTTTCTCCCTGAATTTGGCAGTGCAGCAGTGCTGCAAACGCCTCGGCGTGTTGTAGGTGTCGATAGGCTACAATAACCACTTTTCATCAGAAAATTCTTCAACTTGTTTATCGCACTTTCATATTAAACTTTGTCTATTTCCTGTGAAAAGTGCTGATCAATTAGGCAATATTTATCCCAAAAAACAAACCTATAACGACAAGGGGATCGAATCTAATCTATACTAATGCTGGCGCTTGCATCATTTTATCTAGTAGGTTTTTTTCTAGTCCTTTCATTAAACACTCTAAAGCAAAATCCGGATGCATTTAAATCTAGGATAAATTCGGGGAAACACTCTGTTAAAGATATTTTTATCTATGCTTAATATTGATACTGATAAAGAGAATACCAATCTGGCTGATAAGAAAAGGATACATAAGTGTGTAGTGGTTTTGTGTGTAATTCATCCTGTGATAACTTATAAGGGGGATTACAGAAGTAAAGATAAGTAAGTATGTAGATAGATTAGTCTAGTGGCCACCGTGCCGTACCTACCTACGTGCGGGCTTATTAACCTACTTATGATCTTCCTCTTCTTATCGAATCGATGATATCTTTAACAACTCACTAGGTCTTGTTAAGTTACTTTGGTCCAGTAAGTGGCCACGTCTGGGTCTTCTTTGTGCACTATAGAGGGTAGTAGTACACTTTGGACACTCCAAAAAGTAGGCACTGTGTGTCAAAAGAATTTATAATAATCCGTTTTGCAAAATAGTGTTAGCAGTGGCATGTGCACTTCGCTGCGCAGTCATTAGGCTACTACTTCTACTACTGACCTACTTGTAACCTGTTTGCTTATGACGCATGTGAAATATGCTAGTTCACAACTTCGCAGTTCAATATGCATCATGTAAACTACCGTTTAAGAAGTGCGGGAGCCCCTTAGGCACCGCATGTATAAAATAGTCCGCGAATGCTGTCTGAACCTTTGCATGCTTAAAAGAAATCAGGTGTGTTGTGAACAGATTTTTGTTAGAAATACTTAAGGCAAAGCAAAATGTTTTTCTTACAAAGCATGGCGAAAATATGGTGACAATAATTACACAGCCTGGGTTCTAACCTAACACAAAGGTCTGGTAACGACGGAGCCACTACTGCACCATTCTTCATAAGCTTATACTCGTAATCAGCATATAATGATCCCACTGCTGGGACACAGGCCTCCTATCTGTTAGAGGGAGTGGGCGTGGCGTGGGTGTAATCCACCACGTGGGCCTAATGCGGGTCGATTGACGTCACACGTCTTTCGTATTTTAGGTTCTAGGACATGCCTCCTCACAATGTTTTCCTTCACAGTTTTGAGAGCAAGTTATTCATAACCGTTCGTTTAAATATTGAATCCCTTTAATTTTAGTGTAGTCACATTGAAGCTGCCGTCTTTGAGTCAAGAAACAAATGCATACAAAATTCATTCGTCCACTTTCCAGCATGTTCCATAATTTACAATAATTTAAGCCAATTTGTCACAGATGATAAGTCTTACGAAAACTCAAGGTGCAGGGGATTGAGGTATTAAATGCATTTATTAATTATAAGTTAAATCGATATTAAAAAAGTACCGACATTATTACGCAGTTCAACTAAGATCCTTTTAGAACGATGAACAAGCAAGGATCATGATTTCAGTAATGCCCTTGAAGATGAATAAATTATAGGCGGATTTTCTCTTTAAAACTTACATTATAAGTCAGCTATAACAGTACTTCAACAGTTCATTTACCTCTGACAACAACCATATAGCAACGAGAATAAAGATCACTAGATGCAAAATCAAAGGTATAATTTAAACTGTGAAAGGACTAGAAATGTAGTAGTTTTAGCAGAGCACTTGAGACTGATTTGAAATAGAAGCGTATGCCAACAGCTTTTGTAGAACGAACGCTTTTGCAGATCAGCGTTATTTACATTCTATGAATCAAAGTTAAAATATTAATTAAGTACTTTGGAAGTGCTTTCACAAAGAAAACAATTTTAATACTCGTGGAGATCGTACATCGGAATCGTAGCTACGCCGTAGCAACTCGTAGCTCGCCGCGTAGCGCGTAGCGTTACGAAATGCGCTAGCTGGTCGGACTTCTATACTATGTAAATAGTTGAAAATTACGACCATGGCAATAATATTATAAGTAATTATTTCGCACCACGGTATTGTTCCAGTAGAATTATTTTTTATTGAATTTCCTTTAAAATTATTATCTATTGATTACCTTTTTATTTCAATCGGTGTCATCTAACTTGTTGTTTACCACGTAAGTGATTTTTGTCATATCATATGGATGTAATTAACCGAAATGTAGGTCAGATTTTAACTTATCATTTTGGTTGCTTTCAAATTTCACTATAAATACTGGCTCCTTCAGAGTACGACTTACATACACACACTGTCCTCAAAGGAGTTAACTTTAGTGTTTTGTGGATCAAGTCAAAGCAAAAATTGAAAACGTAAGTCTTTTTTTATTTTTGGCCTAGGAATGAACTAGACTCCTAATACTTAGACCTTCACAATTGGCCTTAAACACAGTCAATAATATGGAGAAGTATATTTTTTGGCTTCCTGTGGAAGAATAAAAGCAACAATAAATTATCTTATTCTAAAACAAAATATGCCAAATAATTAAAGTTTGGTTTGACTTTTCGAAAGGAAATTTATTATTGAATAATTTGCTCATAATTAATTCGGTACTTAACAAAAGTAATAAAATAATTCCAGATGAAGAGCCTACTCCTCATCGTGTTGTTAGCAGCGGCAGCAACAGCTGCAGTAGTCAGCAATGAAGTGCCTGACGTGGTAAAGATGCCTGACGTAGCTGATGGAGACGAAGTGGGTGACGTGGACGTCAACGAGATGCCAGAGGTGGTTGTGACTGACGTGGATGAGCTGACTGAAGAGGCTGACGAGCCGTCGAAGACTGCAGTAGCCACTCGGCGTAATCTGAACTTGGGATCCATCGCTTCTGGAGATGTACTGGTATACAAGTAAGTAACCACAAACAGTACATAAACCAACATTATAATGTGAAACAACAAATAACAACAACGTTATATCATTCAATGGTAAACTAGTTTGTAATTACAATCACATCGAGCAATCGAACGAACTTCACAGCATGAAATAGGTCTCGGAAATCTTAAAGCTTAGCTGAAAATGGTGGTGACTGTCAGATTTTGATGCCTCATCAACATTGTCGGCTCAGGAAATATCGTTCCATAAATGCTAACACTAGGTACACTGCAATTTGCCTGACCAAGACCATTTTTTCTGTTTACAGTAGCGAGATCAGGGCGAACGGCATCGCGAATCATTTCCACGTGAGAGATATAACAATCCGCACGAACCGGCGCGTGAGTGCGATCCGGGTGAACCGCGTGGGGGTCTCACAGAACGCAACCCCATCCATCTTGAACGGAGGAATTGGAAGCTCCTTTGTCACAATCAGGATACGATCAGCTACAGGCCGCGGATACCACTATAGAATTCAAGTCTATGTTAGATAAAATGCTCAAGAGTTTTTGGCACATTTACTTATAACTTAGATTTTGGTATTTGTGTATGAGATATTTATTTTTATAAGAAAAAGACAAGTACGATGTTTTGTGTTTTTTAAATAAATAATTTAAACTTATGTCATAGTTTTTTTACAGGATTAGTCAGTTAAGACTATAAGCCCAATTCTTGTAAATAAAAACGTTCAAATTCAAGTCGCCATTTCATCTCAGCGACAAAAAATGTCAAAACTTGACAAAAATGTAGGGAAATTAGAGGTTTTTTTGACAGATTGAGACTGATATTAGGATGCTGACGTTCTCAAAAATACGGGAATGGCCCCCCTATGACATGAAAACAATCAAAGATTGGTTATATGTCTAAAATTAATAAATCGTGTGACGTAGCTAAATAATTTACTATTTTCACTTACAATAAAACTTCTTAAGATAGTTTTTCAGAATAGTTCCTAAATGCACTATTTTCATGAGAAAAACGTGAAACTGAAGTTTTGCTGTGTCTAAACTGTTGACGTGTCCTGCTATAGCAACAGGATACAAACATCGAGAAGATCCTCGTGTCCCAGTGGACCAGAACATTATTCAGATTAGATAGCTTAAAAATCAAGACAAGCTTTCTTATTTGCTCTTGAATATTTAAAATCATTGCAAAAATTATGCATATTCAAAGGAATCTTAGGGATTGATTTTTTTTTATTAACACATTCAGTGCGTTACGGGAAGTATTTGGTTGTAATTGAGCTTCGCTCTGTGCGGCAGCTAGTTGTCCTTGTTTTGCACTCCGTGCGGGGGTGATTACTTCAAGTATTCGTACAACTTTTAAGATATTGCTTAAAACCCCGTGCGACTGCAGCTATATATACACAAGGATGTAACCTATTGATTAGTACAACAAAAAAAAAATATCTGTTGACTTTCCATGTCTCTGTGATGGTTTAAAGTCAAGATTACGTACGGGAAAATAGACGTCGTAACGCATATCAGGCATTCTTGATACGGGAAGTATGTGACTTGTACAGCACTGGAAGTAAGTATTAATCTAGCGTAGCCGCAGGGAAGGTGTTAACTATGGAGTTGGTGGCAGAAACGAAGAAGCTCCTTTTTTTGGACAAAATCACAAATATTACCCCCACCCTCGGCTCTAATAGCGTTGTCTATTATTTTGCACTTTTTTAAATATATGAATATTTCCGTAATCAAAAACGTAGCTTTAGTAATCTTGACATCCTATCAATGCTAATTTACAACCGTTGTATAAATCATAGATATGTTTAAGCAATCAAGGTCGGTGTCATTACATACTGTTGTTATTTACTAGATAACTGATATAATCTTCTTATCATGAATGCATTTCTACTATAAATACTGGTTCCTTCAGAACGCAGACACAGTAGCAGTGAACTCAAAGGAGTTAGCTGAAGCGTTTTGAGAATCAAGTCGAAGTCACGTTGACAAGGTATGTGCATTTTTTAAAATTCTAATGGATGAATACAACAATTTTTTTTATTTTTTATTTGTTCAATATTATATTCCGGGTGAGCTTTTGAGATGGTACTTCAGAGCTAAATCTGAAACTATAAGAAGAGCGAAGCAGTTTGAAAATTAAGTTCCATTTTACAAACAACCAAATTCCATCCTTATATTATATAAATACAAAAGTAACTATGTCTGTCCGTTACCTTTTCACACCTTAGCTGGCGCACAAGTACATAGGCCATGATCTGAATTATGACAGAGGATACTTTCTATCCCAGTAGTACGTTCCCGTGGGATCATTTACGACTCTCCACGTGTGCCTAAGCTAGTGTGTCATAATGATCGGGGTAATAAATTTGACTTAAAATTATTACAGATGAAGAGCCTAGTTCTCGTGGTGTTGTTAGCAGCGGCGGCGACAGCAGCATTTGTCAGCAATGACGTGGTGGAGGCGCCCGAGATGATAGTGACGCATGAGGAGGTTGACGTGAGCGACGTGGCCGAGCTGCCGCCGCTGGCTGCAGTCGCCTCTCGGAACAACCTGAGCGTGGGCACCATCGGCACCAGCAGGCTGCTCGCCAGGTGGGCAGCATCGCACTGAATGTTACCCCATAGTACGCAAACGCTAAACACGACAGTTTGAGTTGCTACATTATGATGAGCAGCAGTGGCCTACTAGTAATAGCCCCGACTTGCGAGTTGTTGGTCGTGGATCCGAACCCCGATAGGCACATTACTTTTTGTCATTTATATCATCACCACTGCTCTCAAAACGGCGAAGCAAATCATCGCGAGGAAACAGATATGTCGGGAACCAAAACTTCAGAGAGACGTGACATTCACCAACCCACACTGAGCCCGCGTGGTGGATTGTGGTCCACTCCCTCTCACATAGAGGAGGCTTGTGTCGCAGTAGTGGGACCGTTATAGGCTGATGGATTAGTGATGGACAGCAAATATTTCTCTCCTCATGAACATTTGATGTTTTCAGAACCGGTCACATCAGGGGAGCTGCTAACAACGTGATTCATGTTCAAGACATCACTTTCCGCACTAACTCCCTCCGGATAACCGCGATCCGGGTGAGGCACGTGGGGACCATACAGGGGTCCTCCTCATCCATCAGGGCTGGAGGAGTTGGAAGTAACGTCGTCACAATCAGGCTTCAGTCAGCTAGAAGCCGCGGCTACAACTACCAGATCGAGGTCTATGGACGCTAAACTGCATGAAGCAGTGGACTACTGGAGTCAGATTTTATGTTGGTGCTATTAATTGTAAGGATTTAATCTAAACCTGACAAGTTTCAATAAAAGTAAAAGCTAAGAAAATAACAGTTTTTCTTTGAAGTTTTGCATTACCAGTTACACTTATCGCCAGTCACTCATACCAGCTAACTAACCACTATTACGGGCCGGAGTTTATGCCACCTTTGCAATAAAGAAATCATAATCACAATGAGATTAGTGACCACAGTTTATTCTTAAAACAAAAGCGAGTTGATCTATTAGTCGGACGCACAGCTGCCTCTTAACACCCGAAGTAATTCCTAGCTGGTCATCACGCGTGTTTCTGCTCTGTGCACACCCGCCAGACTTGGCCTCGACCTTGAGATGGTGGAACTGCTACTGTAAGTAGTCTACGTAAAACAACCTGAGTCAGATCTTGTTTTCCAAGCCAAATGTGCTGATTATATCAGTAATCTATAATTATCTTCTATAGGTACATTATATAAAAAGTCGCTTTTCATGTCTCTGTGTGATCGTATTGTTTTTCACAACTGCACTACGGATTTTGCTGCGGTTTTCACCATCTTTTAGAAGATTTATTCCGGAAGGTTTATGTATATAATACAAACATTAAAGGACATTGAACAGACCTGTATCGCTATTTGTTCTGCGGTGACTAAATTTTATAATTTTGATAATTCCTGTTTAAAAACATAATTATTTTATCTATTAATGCGAATCCTTATAATAAAGAAATCTCGATTTATTGTCAAGTCACTTAAACCGTGCGAAACAAGGGCGAGTCGCTAGTTTCAAATAATTAGGAGATATTCAGAGGCAAAATAAGCGATTACATTCGTCAACGAAAACGTTATGAAAAGAAAACCTTTCTGTTTTATTTTAATACAAAACGCTACAATGTTCCAATTCGCAATATATTACGGTAACGGGAGTGAAATCTTTCCAGAACGGCTGCCGACACAATGGCGTCTTGTCAATAAGTCACGAATGAGACGTTTGTGGGTTATTATGTATTCTACAGCGGTCCTGGTAACTGTTTGACTTGAAAGGTTGCGTATGTAAATGCGCCTGGCGGGATAAAAACGTTACATATCGTATTTTGAAAATAAACATCATTAGACACATTAAACACTCACACTTCATTAAACACTCTAAAGCAAAGTCTGGATGCATTTAAATCTAGGGTGAATTCGGGGAAACACTCTGTTAAAGATCCATAATATTTTTATCTGTGCTTAGTATTGACACTGATAAAGATAATTTACTGATTACATTCAAAAAACAAAAATAGAATACCAATCTGGCTGATAAGACGATACATAAGTATGTAGTGGTTTTGTGTGTAATTCATCCTGTGATTACTTATAAGGGGGATTACAGAAGTAAAGATAAGTAAGTATGTAGATTGATTAGTCTAGTGGCCACCGTGCTGTACCTACCTACGTGCGGGCTTATTAACCTACTTATGATCTTCCTCTTCTTATCGAATCGATGATATCTTTAACAACTCACTAGGTCTTGTTAAGTTACTTTGGTCCAGTAAGTGGCCACGTCTGGGTCTTCTTTGTGCACTATAGAGGGTAGTAGTACACTTTGGACACTCCAAAAAGTAGGCACTGTGTGTCAAAAGAATTTATAATAATCCGTTTTGCAAAATAGTGTTAGCAGTGGCATGTGCACTTCGCTGCGCAGTCATTAGGCTACTACTTCTACTACTGACCTACTTGTAACCTGTTTGCTTATGACGCATGTGAAATATGCTAGTTCACAACTTCGCAGTTCAATATGCATCATGTAAACTACCGTTTAAGAAGTGCGGGAGCCCCTTAGGCACCGCATGTATAAAATAGCCCGCGAATGTTGTCTGAACCTTTGCATGCTTAAGAGAAAACGGGTGCGTTGCGAGCAGATGTTTGTTAGAAATACTTAAGGCAAAGCAAAATGTTTTTCTTACAAAGCATGGCGAAAATATGGTGACAATAATTACACAGCCTGGGTTCTCACCTAACACAAAGGTCTGGTAACGACGGAGCCACTACTGCACCATTCTTCATAAGCTTATACTCGTAATCAGCATATAATGATCCCACTGCTGGGACACAGGCCTCCTATCTGTTAGAGGGAGTGGGCGTGGCGTGGGTGTAATCCACCACGTGGGCCTAATGCGGGTCGATTGACGTCACACGTCTTTCGTATTTTTGGTTCTAGGACATGCCTCCTCACAATGTTTTCCTTCACCGTTTTGAGAGCAAGTTATTCATAACCGTTCGTTTAAATATTGAATCCCTTTAATTTTAGTGTAGTCACATTGAAGCTGCGTCTTTGAGTCAAGAAACAAATGCATACAAAATTCATTCGTCCACTTTCCAGCATGTTCCATAATTTACAATAATTTAAGCCAATTTATCACAGATGATAAGTCTTACGAAAACTCAAGGTGCAGGGGATTGAGGTATTAAATGCATTTATTAATTATAAGTTAAATCGATATTAAAAAAGTACCGACATTATTACGCAGTTCAACTAAGATCCTTTTAGAACGATGAACAAGCAAGGATCATGATTTCAGTAATGCCCTTGAAGATGAATAAATTATAGGCGGATTTTCTCTTTAAAACTTACATTATAAGTCAGCTATAACAGTACTTCAACAGTTCATTTACCTCTGACAACAACCATATAGCAACGAGAATAAAGATCACTAGATGCAAAATCAAAGGTATAATTTAAACTGTGAAAGGACTAGAAATGTAGTAGTTTTAGCAGAGCACTTGAGACTGATTTGAAATAGAAGCGTATGCCAACAGCTTTTGTAGAACGAACGCATTTGCAGATCAGCGTTATTTACATTCTATGAATCAAAGTTAAAATATTAATTAAGTACTTTGGAAGTGCTTTCACAAAGAAAACAATTTTAATACTCGTGGAGATCGTACATCGGAATCGTAGCTACGCCGTAGCAACTCGTAGCTCGCCGCGTAGCGCGTAGCGTTACGAAATGCGCTAGCTGGTCGGACTTCTATACTATGTAAATAGTTGAAAATTACGACCATGGCAATAATATTATAAGTAATTATTTCGCACCACGGTATTGTTCCAGTAGAATTATTTTTTATTGAATTTCCTTTAAAATTATTATTTATTGATTACCTTTTTAATTAAATCGTTGTCATCTAACTTGTTGTTTACCACGTAAGTGATTTTTGTCATATCATATGGATGTAATTAACCGAAATGTAGGTCAGATTTTAACTTATCATTTTGGTTGCTTTCAAATTTCACTATAAATACTGGCTCCTTCAGAGTACGACTTACATACACACACTGTCCTCAAAGGAGTTAACTTTAGTGTTTTGTGGATCAAGTCAAAGCAAAAATTGAAAACGTAAGTCTTTTTTTATTTTTGGCCTAGGAATGAACTAGACTCCTAATACTTAGACCTTCACAATTGGCCTTAAACACAGTCAATAATATGGAGAAGTATATTTTTTGGCTTCCTGTGGAAGAAAAAAAGCAACAATAAATTATGTTATTCTAAAACAAAATATGCCAAATAATTAAAGTTTGGTTTGACTTTTCGAAAGGAAATTTATTATTGAATAATTTGCTCATAATTAATTCGGTACTTAACAAAAGTAATAAAATAATTCCAGATGAAGAGCCTACTCCTCGTCGTAATGTTAGCAGCGGCAGCAACAGCTGCAGTAGTCAGCAATGAAGTGCCTGACGTGGTGGAGATGCCTGATGTAGCTGATGGAGACGAAGTGGGTGACGTGGACGTCAACGAGATGCCAGAGGTGGTTGTGACTGACGTGGATGAGCTGACTGAAGAGGCTGACGAGCCGTCGGAGACTGCAGTAGCCACTCGGCGTAATCTGAACTTGGGATCCATCGCTTCTGGAGATGTACTGGTATACAAGTAAGTAACCACAGACAGTACATAAACCAACATTATAATGTGAAACAACAAATAACAACAACGTTATATCATTCAATGGTAAACTAGTTTGTAATTACAATCACATCGAGCAATCGAACGAACTTCACAGCATGAAATAGGTCTCGGAAATCTTAAAGCTTAGCTGAAAATGGTGGTGACTGTCAGATTTTGATGCCTCATCAACATTGTCGGCTCAGGAAATATCGTTCCATAAATGCTAACACTAGGTACACTGCAATTTGCCTGACCAAGACCATTTTTTCTGTTTACAGTAGCGAGATCAGGGCGAACGGCATCGCGAATCATTTCCACGTGAGAGATATAACAATCCGCACGAACCGGCGCGTGAGTGCGATCCGGGTGAACCGCGTGGGGGTCTCACAGAACGCAACCCCATCCATCTTGAACGGAGGAATTGGAAGCTCCTTTGTCACAATCAGGATACGATCAGCTACAGGCCGCGGATACCACTATAGAATTCAAGTCTATGTTAGATAAAATGCTCAAAAGAGTTTTTGGCACATTTACTTATAACTTAGATTTTGATATTTGTGTATGAGATATTTATTTTTATAAGAAAAAGACAAGTACGATGTTTTGTGTTTTTTAAATAAATAATTTAAACTTATGTCATAGTTTTTTTACAGGATTTTTCAGTTAAGACTATAAGCCCAATTCTTGTAAATAAAAACGTTCAAATTCAAGTCGCCATTTCATCTCAGCGACAAAAAATGTCAAAACTTGACAAAAATGTAGGGTGACTAGAGGTTTTTTTGACATATTGAGACTGATATTAGGATGCTGACGTTCTTAAAAATACGGGAATGGCCCCCCTATGACATGAAAACAATCAAAGATTGGTTATATGTCTAAAATTAATAAATCGTGTGACGTAGCTAAATAATCCACTATTTTCACTTACAATAAAACTTCTTAAGATAGTTTTTAGAATAGTTCCTAAATGCATTATTTTCTTGAGAAAAACGTGAAACTGAAGTTTTGCTGTGTCTAAACTGTTGACGTGTCCTGCTATAGCAACAGGATACAAACATCGAGAAGATCCTCGTGTCCCAGTGAACCAGAACATTTTTCAGATTAGATAGCTTAAAAATCAAGACAAGCTTTCTTATTTGCTCTAGAATATTTAAAATCATTGCAAAAATTATGCATATTCAAAGGAATCTTAGGGATTGATTTTTTTTTATTAGCTATGGAGTTGGTGGCAGAAACGAAGAAGCTCCTTTTTTTGGACAAAATTACAAATATTACCAGACACCCTCGGCTCTAATAGCGTTGTCTATTATTTTTGCACTATTTTAAATATATGAATATTTCCGTAATCAAAAACGTAGCTTTAGTTATCTTGACATCCTATCAATGCTAATTTACAACCGTTGTATAAATCATAGATATGTTTAAGCAATCAAGGTCGGTGTCATTACATACTGTTGTTATTTACTAGATAACTGATATAATCTTCTTATCATGAATGCATTTCTACTATAAATACTGGTTCCTTCAGAACGCAGACACAGTAGCAGTGAACTCAAAGGAGTTAGCTGAAGCGTTTTGAGAATCAAGTCGAAGTCACGTTGACAAGGTATGTGCATTTTTTAAAATTCTAATGGATGAATACAACAATTTTTTTTATTTTTTATTTGTTCAATATTATATTCCGGGTGAGCTTTTGAGATGGTACTTCAGAGCTAAATCTGAAACTATAAGAAGAGCGAAGCAGTTTGAAAATTAAGTTCCATTTTACAAACAACCAAATTCCATCCTTATATTATATAAATACAAAAGTAACTATGTCTGTCCGTTACCTTTTCACACCTTAGCTGGCGCACAAGTACATAGGCCATGATCTGAATTATGACAGAGGATACTTTCTATCCCAGTAGTACGTTCCCGTGGGATCATTTACGACTCTCCACGTGTGCCTAAGCTAGTGTGTCATAATGATCGGGGTAATAAATTTGACTTAAAATTATTACAGATGAAGAGCCTAGTTCTCGTGGTGTTGTTAGCAGCGGCGGCGACAGCAGCATTTGTCAGCAATGACGTGGTGGAGGCGCCCGAGATGATAGTGACGCATGAGGAGGTTGACGTGAGCGACGTGGCCGAGCTGCCGCCGCTGGCTGCAGTCGCCTCTCGGAACAACCTGAGCGTGGGCACCATCGGCACCAGCAGGCTGCTCGCCAGGTGGGCAGCATCGCACTGAATGTTACCCCATAGTACGCAAACGCTAAACACGACAGTTTGAGTTGCTACATTATGATGAGCAGCAGTGGCCTACTAGTAATAGCCCCGACTTGCGAGTTGTTGGTCGTGGATCCGAACCCCGATAGGCACATTACTTTTTGTCATTTATATCATCACCACTGCTCTCAAAACGGCGAAGCAAATCATCGCGAGGAAACAGATATGTCGGGAACCAAAACTTCAGAGAGACGTGACATTCACCAACCCACACTGAGCCCGCGTGGTGGATTGTGGTCCACTCCCTCTCACATAGAGGAGGCTTGTGTCGCAGTAGTGGGACCGTTATAGGCTGATGGATTAGTGATGGACAGCAAATATTTCTCTCCTCATGAACATTTGATGTTTTCAGAACCGGTCACATCAGGGGAGCTGCTAACAACGTGATTCATGTTCAAGACATCACTTTCCGCACTAACTCCCTCCGGATAACCGCGATCCGGGTGAGGCACGTGGGGACCATACAGGGGTCCTCCTCATCCATCAGGGCTGGAGGAGTTGGAAGTAACGTCGTCACAATCAGGCTTCAGTCAGCTAGAAGCCGCGGCTACAACTACCAGATCGAGGTCTATGGACGCTAAACTGCATGAAGCAGTGGACTACTGGAGTCAGATTTTATGTTGGTGCTATTAATTGTAAGGATTTAATCTAAACCTGACAAGTTTCAATAAAAGTAAAAGCTAAGAAAATAACAGTTTTTCTTTGAAGTTTTGCATTACCAGTTACACTTATCGCCAGTCACTCATACCAGCTAACTAACCACTATTACGGGCCGGAGTTTATGCCACCTTTGCAATAAAGAAATCATAATCACAATGAGATTAGTGACCACAGTTTATTCTTAAAACAAAAGCGAGTTGATCTATTAGTCGGACGCACAGCTGCCTCTTAACACCCGATGTAATTCCTAGCTGGTCATCACGCGTGTTTCTGCTCTGTGCACACCCGCCAGACTTGGCCTCGACCTTGAGATGGTGGAACTGCTACTGTAAGTAGTCTACGTAAAACAACCTGAGTCAGATCTTGTTTTCCAAGCCAAATGTGCTGATTATATCAGTAATCTATAATTATCTTCTATAGGTACATTATATAAAAAGTCGCTTTTCATGTCTCTGTGTGATCGTATTGTTTTTCACAACTGCACTACGGATTTTGCTGCGGTTTTCACCATCTTTTAGAAGATTTATTCCGGAAGGTTTATGTATATAATACAAACATTAAAGGACATTGAACAGACCTGTATCGCTATTTGTTCTGCGGTGACTAAATTTTATAATTTTGATAATTCCTGTTTAAAAACATAATTATTTTATCTATTAATGCGAATCCTTATAATAAAGAAATCTCGATTTATTGTCAAGTCACTTAAACCGTGCGAAACAAGGGCGAGTCGCTAGTTTCAAATAATTAGGAGATATTCAGAGGCAAAATAAGCGATTACATTCGTCAACGAAAACGTTATGAAAAGTGAAACCTTTCTGTTTTATTTTAATACAAAACGCTACAATGTTCCAATTCGCAATATATTACGGTAACGGGAGTGAAATCTTTCCAGAACGGCTGCCGACACAATGGCGTCTTGTCAATAAGTCACGAATGAGACGTTTGTGGGTTATTATGTATTCTACAGCGGTCCTGGTAACTGTTTGACTTGAAAGGTTGCGTATGTAAATGCGCCTGGCGGGATAAAAACGTTACATATCGTATTTTGAAAATAAACTTCATTAGACACATTAAACACTCACACTTCATTAAACACTCTAAAGCAAAGTCTGGATGCATTTAAATCTAGGGTGAATTCGGGGAAACACTCTGTTAAAGATACATAATATTTTTATCTGTGCTTAGTATTGACACTGATAAAGATAATTTACTGATTACATTCAAAAAACAAAAATAGAATACCAATCTGGCTGATAAGACGATACATAAGTATGTAGTGGTTTTGTGTGTAATTCATCCTGTGATTACTTATAAGGGGGATTACAGAAGTAAAGATAAGTAAGTATGTAGATTGATTAGTCTAGTGGCCACCGTGCTGTACCTACCTACGTGCGGGCTTATTAACCTACTTATGATCTTCCTCTTCTTATCGAATCGATGATATCTTTAACAACTCACTAGGTCTTGTTAAGTTACTTTGGTCCAGTAAGTGGCCACGTCTGGGTCTTTTTTGTGCACTATAGAGGGTAGTAGTACACTTTGGACACTCCAAAAAGTAGGCACTGTGTGTCAAAAGAATTTATAATAATCCGTTTTGCAAAATAGTGTTAGCAGTGGCATGTGCACTTCGCTGCGCAGTCATTAGGCTACTACTTCTACTACTGACCTACTTGTAACCTGTTTGCTTATGACGCATGTGAAATATGCTAGTTCACAACTTCGCAGTTCAATATGCATCATGTAAACTACCGTTTAAAAAGTGCGGGAGCCCTTTAGGCACCGCATGTATAAAATAGCCCGCGAATGTTGTCTGAACTTTTGCATGCTTAAGAGAAAACGGGTGCGTTGCGAGCAGATGTTTGTTAGAAATACTTAAGGCAAAGCAAAATGTTTTTCTTACAAAGCATGGCGAAAATATGGTGACAATAATTACACAGCCTGGGTTCTAACCTAACACAAAGGTCTGGTAACGACGGAGCCACTACTGCACCATTCTTCATAAGCTTATACTCGTAATCAGCATATAATGATCCCACTGCTGGGACACAGGCCTCCTATCTGTTAGAGGGAGTGGGCGTGGCGTGGGTGTAATCCACCACGTGGGCCTAATGCGGGTCGATTGACGTCACACGTCTTTCGTATTTTTGGTTCTAGGACATGCCTCCTCACAATGTTTTCCTTCACAGTTTTGAGAGCAAGTTATTCATAACCGTTCGTTTAAATATTGAATCCCTTTAATTTTAGTGTAGTCACATTGAAGCTGCCGTCTTTGAGTCAAGAAACAAATGCATACAAAATTCATTCGTCCACTTTCCAGCATGTTCCATAATTTACAATAATTTAAGCCAATTTATCACAGATGATAAGTCTTACGAAAACTCAAGGTGCAGGGGATTGAGGTATTAAATGCATTTATTAATTATAAGTTAAATCGATATTAAAAAAGTACCGACATTATTACGCAGTTCAACTAAGATCCTTTTAGAACGATGAACAAGCAAGGATCATGATTTCAGTAATGCCCTTGAAGATGAATAAATTATAGGCGGATTTTCTCTTTAAAACTTACATTATAAGTCAGCTATAACAGTACTTCAACAGTTCATTTACCTCTGACAACAACCATATAGCAACGAGAATAAAGATCACTAGATGCAAAATCAAAGGTATAATTTAAACTGTGAAAGGACTAGAAATGTAGTAGTTTTAGCAGAGCACTTGAGACTGATTTGAAATAGAAGCGTATGCCAACAGCTTTTGTAGAACGAACGCTTTTGCAGATCAGCGTTATTTACATGAATCAAAGATAAAATATTAATTAAGTACTTTGGAAGTGCTTTCACAAAGAAAACAATTTTAATACTCGTGGAGATCGTACATCGGAATCGTAGCTACGCCGTAGCAACTCGTAGCTCGCCGCGTAGCGCGTAGCGTTACGAAATGCGCTAGCTGGTCGGACTTCTATACTATGTAAATAGTTGAAAATTACGACCATGGCAATAATATTATAAGTAATTATTTCGCACCACGGTATTGTTCCAGTAGAATTATTTTTTATTGAATTTCCTTTAAAATTATTATCTATTGATTACCTTTTTATTTCAATCGGTGTCATCTAACTTGTTGTTTACCACGTAAGTGATTTTTGTCATATCATATGGATGTAATTAACCGAAATGTAGGTCAGATTTTAACTTATCATTTTGGTTGCTTTCAAATTTCACTATAAATACTGGCTCCTTCAGAGTACGACTTACATACACACACTGTCCTCAAAGGAGTTAACTTTAGTGTTTTGTGGATCAATTCAAAGCAAAAATTGGAAACGTAAGTCTTTTTTTTAATTTTTGGCCTAGGAATGAACTAGACTCCTAATACTTAGACCTTCACAATTGGCCTTAAACACAGTCAATAATATGGAGAAGTATATTTTTTGGCTTCCTGTGGAAGAATAAAAGCAACAATAAATTATCTTATTCTAAAACAAAATATGCCAAATAATTAAAGTTTGGTTTGACTTTTCGAAAGGAAATTTATTATTGAATAATTTGCTCATAATTAATTCGGTACTTAACAAAAGTAATAAAATAATTCCAGATGAAGAGCCTACTCCTCGTCGTAATGTTAGCAGCGGCAGCAACAGCTGCAGTAGTCAGCAATGAAGTGCCTGACGTGGTGAAGATGCCTGACGTAGCTGATGGAGACGAAGTGGGTGACGTGGACGTCAACGAGATGCCAGAGGTGGTTGTGACTGACGTGGATGAGCTGACTGAAGAGGCTGACGAGCCGTCGGAGACTGCAGTAGCCACTCGGCGTAATCTGAACTTGGGATCCATCGCTTCTGGAGATGTACTGGTATACAAGTAAGTAACCACAAACAGTACATAAACCAACATTATAATGTGAAACAACAAATAACAACAACGTTATATCATTCAATGGTAAACTAGTTTGTAATTACAATCACATCCAGCAATCGAACGAACTTCACAGCATGAAATAGGTCTCGGAAATCTTAAAGCTTAGCTGAAAATGGTGGTGACTGTCAGATTTTGATGCCTCATCAACATTGTCGGCTCAGGAAATATCGTTCCATAAATGCTAACACTAGGTACACTGCAATTTGCCTGACCAAGACCATTTTTTCTGTTTACAGTAGCGAGATCAGGGCGAACGGCATCGCGAATCATTTCCACGTGAGAGATATAACAATCCGCACGAACCGGCGCGTGAGTGCGATCCGGGTGAACCGCGTGGGGGTCTCACAGAACGCAACCCCATCCATCTTGAACGGAGGAATTGGAAGCTCCTTTGTCACAATCAGGATACGATCAGCTACAGGCCGCGGATACCACTATAGAATTCAAGTCTATGTTAGATAAAATGCTCAAAAGAGTTTTTGGCACATTTACTTATAACTTAGATTTTGGTATTTGTGTATGAGATATTTATTTTTATAAGAAAAAGACAAGTACGATGTTTTGTGTTTTTTAAATAAATAATTTAAACTTATGTCATAGTTTTTTTACAGGATTTGTCAGTTAAGACTATAAGCCCAATTCTTGCAAATAAAAACGTTCAAATTCAAGTCGCCATTTCATCTCAGCGACAAAAAATGTCAAAACTTGACAAAAATGTAGGGAAATTAGAGGTTTTTTTGACAGATTGAGACTGATATTAGGATGCTGACGTTCTCAAAAATACGGGAATGGCCCCCCTATGACATGAAAACAATCAAAGATTGGTTATATGTCTAAAATTAATAAATCGTGTGACGTAGCTAAATAATTTACTATTTTCACTTACAATAAAACTTCTTAAGATAGTTTTTCAGAATAGTTCCTAAATGCACTATTTTCTTGAGAAAAACGTGAAACTGAAGTTTTGCTGTGTCTAAACTGTTGACGTGTCCTGCTATAGCAACAGGATACAAACATCGAGAAGATCCTCGTGTCCCAGTGGACCAGAACATTATTCAGATTAGATAGCTTAAAAATCAAGACAAGCTTTCTTATTTGCTCTTGAATATTTAAAATCATTGCAAAAATTATGCATATTCAAAGGAATCTTAGGGATTGATTTTTTTTTATTAACACATTCAGTGCGTTACGGGAAGTATTTGGTTGTAATTGAGCTTCGCTCTGTGCGGCAGCTAGTTGTCCTTGTTTTGCACTCCGTGCGGGGGTGATTACTTCAAGTATTCGTACAACTTTTAAGATATTGCTTAAAACCCCGTGCGACTGCAGCTATATATACACAAGGATGTAACCTATTGATTAGTACAACAAAAAAAAAATATCTGTTGACTTTCCATGTCTCTGTGATGGTTTAAAGTCAAGATTACGTACGGGAAAATAGACGTCGTAACGCATATCAGGCATTCTTGATACGGGAAGTATGTGATTTGTACAGCACTGGAAGTAAGTATTAATCTAGCGTAGCCGCAGGGAAGGTGTTAACTATGGAGTTGGTGGCAGAAACGAAGAAGCTCCTTTTTTTGGACAAAATCACAAATATTACCCCCACCCTCGGCTCTAATAGCGTTGTCTATTATTTTGCACTTTTTTAAATATATGAATATTTCCGTAATCAAAAACGTAGCTTTAGTAATCTTGACATCCTATCAATGCTAATTTACAACCGTTGTATAAATCATAGATATGTTTAAGCAATCAAGGTCGGTGTCATTACATACTGTTGTTATTTACTAGATAACTGATATAATCTTCTTATCATGAATGCATTTCTACTATAAATACTGGTTCCTTCAGAACGCAGACACAGTAGCAGTGAACTCAAAGGAGTTAGCTGAAGCGTTTTGAGAATCAAGTCGAAGTCACGTTGACAAGGTATGTGCATTTTTTAAAATTCTAATGGATGAATACAACAATTTTTTTTATTTTTTATTTGTTCAATATTATATTCCGGGTGAGCTTTTGAGATGGTACTTCAGAGCTAAATCTGAAACTATAAGAAGAGCGAAGCAGTTTGAAAATTAAGTTCCATTTTACAAACAACCAAATTCCATCCTTATATTATATAAATACAAAAGTAACTATGTCTGTCCGTTACCTTTTCACACCTTAGCTGGCGCACAAGTACATAGGCCATGATCTGAATTATGACAGAGGATACTTTCTATCCCAGTAGTACGTTCCCGTGGGATCATTTACGACTCTCCACGTGTGCCTAAGCTAGTGTGTCATAATGATCGGGGTAATAAATTTGACTTAAAATTATTACAGATGAAGAGCCTAGTTCTCGTGGTGTTGTTAGCAGCGGCGGCGACAGCAGCATTTGTCAGCAATGACGTGGTGGAGGCGCCCGAGATGATAGTGACGCATGAGGAGGTTGACGTGAGCGACGTGGCCGAGCTGCCGCCGCTGATTGCAGT
Organism: Fissipunctia ypsillon; assembly: GCA_947568875.1. Classification (NCBI taxonomy): domain Eukaryota; kingdom Metazoa; phylum Arthropoda; class Insecta; order Lepidoptera; family Noctuidae; genus Fissipunctia; species Fissipunctia ypsillon. Next base: position 10,817,138 of record OX387663.1, on the reverse strand, counting down.
CGCTTCTCGGAACAACCTGAGCGTGGGCACCATCGGCACCAGCAGGCTGCTCGCCAGGTGGGCAGCATCGCGCTGAATGTTACCCCATAGTACGCAAACGCTAAACACGACAGTTTGAGTTGCTACATTATGATGAGCAGCAGTGGCCTACTAGTAATAGCCCCGACTTGCGAGTTGTTGGTCGTGGATCCGAACCCCGATAGGCACATTACTTTTTGTAATTTATATCATCACCACTGCTCTCAAAACGGCGAAGCAAATCATCGCGAGGAAACAGATATGTCGGGAACCAAAACTTCAGAGAGACGTGACATTCACCAACCCACACTGAGCCCGCGTGGTGGATTGTGGCCCACTCCCTCTCACATAGAGGAGGCTTGTGTCACAGTGGTGGGAGCGTTATAGGCTGATGGATTAGTGATGGACAGCAAATATTTCTCTCCTCATGAACATTTGATGTTTTCAGAACCGGTCACATCAGGGGAGCTGCTAACAACGTGATTCATGTTCAAGACATCACTTTCCGCACTAACTCCCTCCGGATAACCGCGATCCGGGTGAGGCACGTGGGGACCATACAGGGGTCCTCCTCATCCATCAGGGCTGGAGGAGTTGGAAGTAACGTCGTCACAATCAGGCTTCAGTCAGCTAGAAGCCGCGGCTATAACTACCAGATCGAGGTCTATGGACGCTAAACTGCATGAAGCAGTGGACTCCTGGAGTCAGATTGTATGTTGGTGCTATTAATTGTAAGGATTTAATCTAAACCTGACAAGTTTCAATAAAAGTAAAAGCTAAGAAAATAACAGTTTTTCTTTGAAGTTTTGCATTACCAGTTACACTTATCGCCAGTCACTCATACCAGCTAACTAACCACTATTACGGGCCGGAGTTTATGCCACCTTTGCAATAAAGAAATCATAATCACAAAGAGATTAGTGACCACAGTTTATTCTTAAAACAAAAGCGAGTTGATCTATTAGTCGGACGCACAGCTGCCTCTTAACACCCGAAGTAATTCCTAGCTGGTCATCACGCGTGTTTCTGCTCTGTGCACACCCGCCAGACTTGGCCTCGACCTTGAGATGGTGGAACTGCTACTGTAAGTAGTCTACGTAAAACAACCTGAGTCAGATCTTGTTTTCCAAGCCAAATGTGCTGATTATATCAGTAATCTATAATTATCTTCTATAGGTACATTATATAAAAAGTCGCTTTTCATGTCTCTGTGTGATCGTGTTGTTTTTCATAACTGCACTACGGATTTTGCTGCGGTTTTCACCATCTTTTAGAAGATTTATTCCGGAAGGTTTATGTATATAATACAAACATTAAAGGACATTGAACAGACCTGTATCGCTATTTGTTCTGCGGTGACTTAATTTTATAATTTTGATAATTCCTGTTTAAAAACATAATTATTTTATCTAGTAATGCGAATCCTTATAATAAAGAAATCTCGATTTATTGTCAAGTCACTTAAACCGTGCGAAACAAGGGCGAGTCGCTAGTTTCAAATAATTAGGAGATATTCAGAGGAAAAATAAGCGATTACATTCGTCAACGAAAACGTTATGAAAAGTGAAACCTTTCTGTTTTATTTTAATACAAAACGCTACAATGTTCCAATTCGCAATATATTACGGTAACGGGAGTGAAATCTTTCCAGAACGGCTGCCGACACAATGGCGTCTTGTCAATAAGTCACGAATGAGACGTTTGTGGGTTATTATGTATTCTACAGCGGTCCTGGTAACTGTTTGACTTGAAAGGTTGCGTATGTAAATGCGCCTGGCGGGATAAAAACGTTACATATCGTATTTTGAAAATAAACTTCATTAGACACATTAAACACTCACACTTCATTAAACACTCTAAAGCAAAGTCTGGATGCATTTAAATCTAGGGTGAATTCGGGGAAACACTCTGTTAAAGATACATAATATTTTTATCTGTGCTTAGTATTGACACTGCTAAAGATAATTTACTGATTACATTCAAAAAACAAAAATGAGCAAAAATAGAATACCAATCTGGCTGATAAGAAAAGGATATATAAGTGTGTGGTGGTTTTGTGTGTAAATCACCTGTGATAACTTATAAGGGGGATTACAGAAGTAAAGATAAGTAAGTATGTAGATTGATTAGTCTAGTGGCCACCGTGCTGTACCTACCTACGTGCGGGCTTATTAACCTACTTATGATCTTCCTCTTCTTATCGAATCGATGATATCTTTAACAACTCACTAGGTCTTGTTAAGTTACTTTGGTCCAGTAAGTGGCCACGTCTGGGTCTTCTTTGTGCACTATAGAGGGTAGTAGTACACTTTGGACATTCCAAAAAGTAGGCACTGTGTGTCAAAAGAATTTATAATAATCCGTTTTGCAAAATAGTGTTAGCAGTGGCATGTGCACTTCGCTGCGCAGTCATTAGGCTACTACTTCTACTACTGACCTACTTGTAACCTGTTTGCTTATGACGCATGTGAAATATGCTAGTTCACAACTTCGCAGTTCAATATGCATCATGTAAACTACCGTTTAAAAAGTGCGGGAGCCCCTTAGGCACCGCATGTATAAAATAGCCCGCGAATGTTGTCTGAACCTTTGCATGCTTAAGAGAAAACGGGTGCGTTGCGAGCAGATGTTTGTTAGAAATACTTAAGGCAAAGCAAAATGTTTTTCTTACAAAGCATGGCGAAAATATGGTGACAATAATTACACAGCCTGGGTTCTAACCTAACACAAAGGTCTGGTAACGACGGAGCCACTACTGCACCATTCTTCATAAGCTTATACTCGTAATCAGCATATAATGATCCCACTGCTGGGACACAGGCCTCCTATCTGTTAGAGGGAGTGGGCGTGGCGTGGGTATAATCCACCACGTGGGCCTAATGCGGGTCGATTGACGTCACACGTCTTTCGTATTTTAGGTTCTAGGACATGCCTCCTCACAATGTTTTCCTTCACAGTTTTGAGAGCAAGTTATTCATAACCGTTCGTTTAAATATTGAATCCCTTTAATTTTAGTGTAGTCACATTGAAGCTGCCGTCTTTGAGTCAAGAAACAAATGCATACAAAATTCATTCGTCCACTTTCCAGCATGTTCCATAATTTACAATAATTTAAGCCAATTTATCACAGATGATAAGTCTTACGAAAACTCAAGGTGCAGGGGATTGAGGTATTAAATGCATTTATTAATTATAAGTTAAATCGATATTAAAAAAGTACCGACATTATTACGCAGTTCAACTAAGATCCTTTTAGAACGATGAACAAGCAAGGATCATGATTTCAGTAATGCCCTTGAAGATGAATAAATTATAGGCGGATTTTCTCTTTAAAACTTACATTATAAGTCAGCTATAACAGTACTTCAACAGTTCATTTACCTCTGACAACAACCATATAGCAACGAGAATAAAGATCACTAGATGCAAAATCAAAGGTATAATTTAAACTGTGAAAGGACTAGAAATGTAGTAGTTTTAGCAGAGCACTTGAGACTGATTTGAAATAGAAGCGTATGCCAACAGCTTTTGTAGAACGAACGCTTTTGCAGATCAGCGTTATTTACATTCTATGAATCAAAGTTAAAATATTAATTAAGTACTTTGGAAGTGCTTTCACAAAGAAAACAATTTTAATACTCGTGGAGATCGTACATCGGAATCGTAGCTACGCCGTAGCAACTCGTAGCTCGCCGCGTAGCGCGTAGCGTTACGAAATGCGCTAGCTGGTCGGACTTCTATACTATGTAAATAGTTGAGAATTACGACCATGGCAATAATATTATAAGTAATTATTTCGCACCACGGTATTGTCCCAGTAGAATTATTTTTTATTGAATTTCCTTTAAAATTATTATTTATTGATTACCTTTTTAATTAAATCGGTGTCATCTAACTTGTTGTTTACCACGTAAGTGATTTTTGTCATATCATATGGATGTAATTAACCGAAATGTAGGTCAGATTTTAACTTATCATTTTGGTTGCTTTCAAATTTCACTATAAATACTGGCTCCTTCAGAGTACGACTTACATACACACACTGTCCTCAAAGGAGTTAACTTTAGTGTTTTGTGGATCAAGTCAAAGCAAAAATTGAAAACGTAAGTCTTTTTTTATTTTTGGCCTAGGAATGAACTAGACTCCTATAGAGGCATGAGGAACAGGGTGTAAAGTTCACTCATCCTCCATAGAAAAGGGAGGATCCTCCGACCAGACGGGTGTTGTGTCTGGTGGGCTACTGCCCGACGGTTGATGTCGGGATGTTGTATATATGCTAGTCGCGCGGTAAACTCTGTTTGCGCGATGCAGGATTTTGCGTGACGTCAGTGTGACGCGTTCCATTGTGGCGATGCCGCCACATCACTCCCCTCCGGAGACCGGAGGTCGATAGTGGGCTGAGTCGTGGATGCGGTCAGCTAGTTCTGCGACCTCGTCCAGAGTAGCCCTTGACTGCGAGGCAATAATGGTCTGGATGTTACTCGGTAGGCGGCTGGACCACATGGTGCGCAGAAAGTCCTCCGGGACATCGGGCCCTGCAAGATGCTGGATATGGCGCAAGAATTGAGAAGGCTTCCGATCACCCAGTTCCTCACGCGTGACCAGCTGCAGGATCTTCTTCTCCTTGGACACAGAGAGGCGCCTTATGAGTTCCGACTTCAGTCGCTCGTACTTATTGGGTGCTGGAGGACCGGCTATGATGTCCTCCACCTCCGATGCGTAAATAGGATCCAACTGCCCCATAGCGTAGTGAAATTTTGTGGTATCGGCTGTTATGTTGGCCAGAAAAAATTGGCTTTCAAGCTGGTAAAACCACAAAGCCGGTTTCTCCGGGTAAAATGGAGGTACTCTTACGCCAACTCGCTGGATATCATGCGCTGTGCTAGGTGGCGCGTTATCGCCGCCTTTGTTTGCGTCTTCCGGCAAGTTCATTTTTCGTGTTCGTCGGGGTCACCAGTATAGAGGCATGAGGAACAGGGTGTAAAGTTCACTCATCCTCCATGAAAAGGGAGGATCCTCCGACCAGACGGGTGTTGTGTCTGGTGGGCTACTGCCCGACGGTTGATGTCGGGATGTTGTATATATGCTAGTCGCGCGGTAAACTCTGTTTGCGCGATGCAGGATTTTGCGTGACGTCAGTGTGACGCGTTCCATTGTGGCGATGCCGCCACATCACTCCCCTCCGGAGACCGGAGGTCGATAGTGGGCTGAGTCGTGTATCTTGCGATGCTTGCCAGGGCCAGTTGAGGTTCCAATGAGTCGGAACCGGGTGCCGCATAGTTCGCGGTGAGTCGGAACTGTCTGCGGAGATGCCCCCAGTGAGTCGGGGTGGCGCTGCGTTATGCTCCAGTGCGTTGGATGTGGTACAGCGCCGGGTTGAGGCTGACTGCTGGCGTCGACCAGGAGAGGTTTGAAGGGCTCTGCTTGTTGACCGGCCGAGAGTGCAGTGTGCTGTGCCAAGGTTGCTGATGAGGCTGAGGGTGATGACCAGGTATGCGCGGTCGCTGCATGCTGGTGGTCAGGATACCCGTTGTAGCCGTGGGTGCTGGCTGGCTGTGTGACTCGCTGCTCGAAAGCTCGAGGAAGTGATGCTGATGACGTCACGCTGTAGTAGTTGCACGAAGGCTGCGCTGACGTTCATGTTCGGGGTCACCAGTATAGAGGCATGAGGAACAGGGTGTAAAGTTCACTCATCCTCTATGAAAAGGGAGGATCCTCCGACCAGACGGGTGTTGTGTCTGGTGGGCTACTGCCCGACGGTTGATGTCGGGATGTTGTATATATGCTAGTCGCGCGGTAAACTCTGTTTGCGCGATGCAGGATTTTGCGTGACGTCAGTGTGACGCGTTCCATTGTGGCGATGCCGCCACACTCCTAATACTTAGACCTTCACAATTGGCCTTAAACACAGTCAATAATATGGAGAAGTATATTTTTTGGCTTCCTGTGGAAGAATAAAAGCAACAATAAATTATCTTATTCTAAAACAAAATATGCCAAATAATTAAAGTTTGGTTTGACTTTTCGAAAGGAAATTTATTATTGAATAATTTGCTCATAATTAATTCGGTACTTAACAAAAGTAATAAAATAATTCCAGATGAAGAGCCTACTCCTCGTCGTAATGTTAGCAGCGGCAGCAACAGCTGCAGTAGTCAGCAATGAAGTGCCTGACGTGGTGGAGATGCCTGACGTAGCTGATGGAGACGAAGTGGGTGACGTGGACGTCAACGAGATGCCAGAGGTGGTTGTGACTGACGTGGATGAGCTGACTGAAGAGGCTGACGAGCCGGCGGAGACTGCAGTAGCCACTCGGCGTAATCTGAACTTGGGATCCATCGCTTCTGGAGATGTACTGGTATACAAGTAAGTAACCACAGACAGAACATAAACCAACATTATAATGTGAAACAACAAATAACAACAACGTTATATCATTCAATGGTAAACTAGTTTGTAATTATAATCACATCGAGCAATCGAACGAACTTCACAGCATGAAATAGGTCTCGGGGATCTTAAAGCTTAGCTGAAAATGGTGGTGACTGTCAGATTTTGATGCCTCATCAACATTGTCGGCTCAGGAAATATCGTTCCATAAATGCTAACACTAGGTACACTGCAATTTGCCTGACCAAGACCATTTTTTCTGTTTGCAGTAGCGAGATCAGGGCGAACGGCATCGCGAATCATTTCCACGTGAGAGATATCACAATCCGCACAAACCGGCGCGTGAGTGCGATCCGGGTGAACCGCGTGGGGGTCTCACAGAACGCAACCCCGTCCATCTTGAACGGAGGAATTGGAAGCTCCTTTGTCACAATCAGGATACGATCAGCTACAGGCCGCGGATACCACTATAGAATTCAAGTCTATGTTAGATAATTTGCTCAAAAGAGTTTTGGGCAAATTCACATAAAACTTTTTTTTTTTTGTATTATGACATATTTCTATAAGGAAAAGACATGTACGATGTTTTATATGTTTTTAAATAAATAATTTAAACTTATGTCATTATTTTTGTTTACTGGCAATATAAATTTTCAGTTAGGACTATGACATGGAAGGAGTCCAAGTTTTGTTCTATGTCTAAACTTAATAAATCGTGTGGTAGCTAAATCATCCACTATTTTCACATACAATAAAACTTCCTTCTTAAGTTGACTCTTCAGAATAATTCCTAAATACATTATTTTCTTGAGAAAGATGTGAAACTGAAGTTTTGCTGTTTCTAAACTGTATGTCGTATCCTGCTATAGCAACAGGATACAAACATCGAGAAGATCCTCGTGTCCCAGTGGACCAGAACATTTTTCAGATTAGATAGCTTAAAAATCAAGACAAGCTTTCTTATTTGCTCTGGAATATTTAAAATCGTTTCAAAAATTTATGCCTATTCAAAGGAATTTTAGGAATGATTATTAAAAAAAAAAAAATATAGAGTTGGTGGCAAAAACGAGGAGGCTTCTTGTTTTGGACAAAATCACAAATATTACCAAAGACACCCTCGACCCTAACAGCGTTGTCTATTAATTTTGCACTTTTTTAAATATATGAATATTTCCGTATTCAAAAACGTAGCTTTAGTAATCTTGACATCCTATCAATGCTAATTTACAACCGTTGTATAAATCATAGATATGTTTAAGCAATCAAGGTCGGTGTCATTACATACTGTTGTTATTTACTAGATAACTGATATAATCTTCTTATCATGAATGCATTTCTACTATAAATACTGGTTCCTTCAGAACGCAGATACAGTAGCAGTGAACTCAAAGGAGATCGCTGAAGTGTTTGGAAATCAAGTGGAAGTTACATTGAGAAGATAAGTGCATTTTTTTAAATTCTAATACATGAATGCAACCACTTTTTAAATTTTTTTATTCCTTCAGGATTATAATTCAGGATGAGTTTTTGAGATGGTACTTCAGAGCTAAATCTGAAACTATAAGAAGAGTGAAAAGTAGTTTGTAAATTAAATTCCATTTTACAGACAGCAACATTCCATCCTTATATTATATAAATACAAAAGTATCTGTGTCCGTCCGTTACCTTTTTGAGCGTCAGGGCTGGAGGAGTTGGAAGTAACGTCGTCACAATCAGGCTTCAGTCAGCTAAAAGCCGTGGCTATAACTACCAGATCGAGGTCTATGGACGATAAACTGCGTGAATTCAAATGTAGTTCAGTAGTCATTCGATATATTTTATGTAGCTGTTATTTATTGTAAGATAATATCATTTATTATTTGTGAACTTTCATATTTGACTGCCTCGTTGGTCTAGTAGTCGCAAGCGCTACTGCTGAGCATCATCTGGGTTCGATTCTCAGGTTGGGCATAGTGCTATTGGGTTATTCTATCTGGAATTTCTCAGTAATAGCCTGGAGTCTGGATTTGTGCCCGGTAGATGGCAATAGGCTCGCCCCCTATTATATGGGACTTAAACATAACTGGTGAAATGTGGGTGTACTATAGGTACACCTCTGCCTAACCCTTCAGGGAAACAAGGCGTGATGTTTTGTTATGTTCATATTTGTATAACAAATCACCACCAAATTCTATTTACCGTCCACTTTCCAGCCTACTAATATAAATCAATAATAATGCACTACTTTCTTCGAAATATAGATATGAAAAAGTACCAAATACTAATCAATTTAACGATCCCTTATGGGACTCCAACACCAACAATAGTAATAAATTGAAATAAAATGATATTTTACATTTTAATATTTTGGCTGAGAGTTGAAAACTGGATGCCGCAGGCTTTTTCTAACTTGATATTCTTTCAAAAGAATTGCCAATAGAAGAAACTTGGAGTTCATGATCTCTTCCAAAGTACAGAATACATTACTGAATATTTACGTTCTTAACATTGCCTGGTACTTGTTTATCGATTTGCCAACCTTCATTTCTACCTAGACTCATTTTAACATCATCAACGAATTGTAAACACTATTTGGAACTGGTGTAACAAGAACATTATTTTCCTTCTTCCACGTAAATGTCACAGCAATTTTATTTTTAAAATAGCAATATTTTGATTAGATAATATACTCAGTGGCACGGGATTGGGCCCAAGCGTGTTATGTAGGTAGTTTATTGTCGAAATGAACCACGAAGAACATGTTTTTGGTTTACAAAACTTAGAGTAGGGTCTGATACCTAAATTTAAATCACTAATTCCGAAACAAATGTGAAGATTAGACTTTATTAAAACTTAGCGAGTTGCAGACCAAAAGCTAAGCTAAGTTAGTTTAGCTAGATTAAATAAAAAATTAAACAATAGACTTTAAAATGCATATTTTACCATACATGGGGTTCATTAGTAGAGAGGAATTTCTTTTAAAGCAAGATAACGCCCGCCCGCCCGCCCTTAATTACCTTCCTATAGGCTAGAATTGCCAAAGTGGCCAGCAAGAAGCCCACACTGGAATCCCATAGAAAATGTATGGGATATACTTAAAAAAAGCTAATCCGGTCAAGTCTCAACCCTCCTCAGACCCTCCATTATTTGAAACCACTCTGGTGGCTACCTGGGATGAAATTCCCCATGTAAACATTTATGGGTAACTTTGTTATGGGTACTTTTACACCCACACAATGACTCAGTACACCGCCACTGACCGAATAGAAATAAAGAATGAAAGAAAATAAATTTATTTGACCCAGGTTAAGGCACACAGTATTCATACAAAAACAAAAAACGGAAAATAAAAAATAAACTTAAATAGTAGCTATAAATTGTGCGCCCTACGGCTGCGCCAAATAGGCCAGTTCAGCATAAATAATTCTAATAGATAATTCATTCTTCAAAATGGTATTTGCTTGCATTAAGTAAGGGTCTACAAGTTTGCGATAAATATTAATCTTGAAAAAACCTTATTTATTTATATATACTTTATTGTACACCACCTACCACTATCCACCACTCACTACCACTATCCACCACTCACTACCACTATCCACCACTCACTACCACTATCCACCACTCACTACCACTATCCACTATTTTGTTGTTGACCTTCTGTGTGTTATTAGTGCAACATAAATTTCCTCTTTATTTTTAACAAAGACAATAGCTATCAATTATTAATATCTCACTGCAGATTTTATCAGAAGATCCAATTATTTTATTCTTGTTGATTTATTTAATTACATTTTTATCCTGCTGTGTTGAATTTCTTTGATATGAATTTGAATTTCCTGTTTCTATGATATATACTTACTGAAGTCGATATATAGTTTATGGTATAAATAGTTTTCTGGTATAAATTGGCTCCAGTTGGAAAAGTGGCACCTATGGATGACGGCGATGTTGGTGGCATGCCATGGCATGAGACAAATCAGCCATAGGCGACAATAACCAAATATCATGAGGAAATCAGACAGCCCGTTTGTCGAGAGATTTTCATCACATTGTGCACAGTTAGTCACCGATAATTAATGTATGACCTCGGGGACCGAACGCACGGAAGCCATGCTTACGTTTCCTTCTTAATATCTAATTACTTAGTAGGTTTTTTGAACTCTAATAAAAAAAGCTCGGAAGCAATTAAATCTATTGCAAATTCGGGGAAACACTCTGATATTGATACCTAATATTTTTTATCTATGCTTGATATTGATACTGATAATTTACCGATTACTTTCAAAAAACAAAAGTGATGTAAAAATAGAATACCTGGCTGATAAGACAATGATAAGTATGTAGTGGTTTAGTGAGTAAATTATTATTACCTGTGATTACTTATTATGTAGAGGGATTACAGAAATAAAGACCGCAGCTAAAACTACTCTGGGAATACTACAGACTGCACAAAATAGATTTATCAAAATTTTATTCAATTACAAATTTCGCCACCAACCAACGCCAACTCAAAAGATATACGTGGATACCAAAATAATAACCATTTCCCAAACATACATGTGCTATACGTTTAATATTGTGATTTTAATAAACAATTAAAAATAATTTTGTACATAATTCAATCTTATACAGGGTATAAGGGACAGCCCTCCGCAGACTGATGGTGTGAATTCAATATATCATACAGATAGTTCAACTCATCTGTGCGCGCGGCGCTATGTGTGGGTAAACCTTGTATATATACAGTGATTTTGTGTGCGTGACAAGAGGTACAGACAAGTACGAAATACAAAGACAGTTATTTAATACGCAAAATATAATTCATAAAGATATTCATACATCACTTAATTTTACTAAAAAACACCATAAAATGAGACTACGAAACTCCAACTACTTAGTAACGCGCCCACCCAGAACAGTTAATTACGGAAAATGAAATATTGAATATGAGGGTGTTAACATACAATAAAATACCGATGGATATATAGTTGCTTAGGTGTGTGTAGTAGGCAGAGTAATAAATAAAAGTCAATCTGCTAGGTACTCACGGTTGTATTGAGCAACACATACACAACACATAAAACAGTCAGAAGGAGAATAGTCACATATACGAAAGGCACACACAGTCACGATAGTCACGGCACATTTATAAAAGTTAGTTTTGGAACAATATAGGTAACAATAAGTAAACAAGGTGTCACGAAAACTCATGCGCAGCCGAGCGTCGCGTTAGCTAGATCCGACTGAAGGTCACGGCAAGGTGATCGAACGCTCGCTGCATTTCACTCCCACCTGAGCGTCTACCGGCTACGTCATAATGACGTAGCTCGGCGTGCGCGAGTCCAGTAGTATACGGTACGGGGTGGTCCGTCATCAACCAACATAGATAATAAGACGTAATTATATTATTGTATTATTTGATGACGGTGAATGTGAATGTTGTGTTTGTTATGTTTCTTGATACAAATATATGTAAATAAATATTATGATGTGTTTGTACATAAATGTGTTGTGTTGTGTAAGTATATAATATAAATGAATAAATAATATGGTAGGTATGTACCCTACAGATATAAAAGAACAGAAAAGAATGTCTACGTTTAAAAAAAACAGTTAAAATCATACATTATGACTATGAGTAAATAATAATATGCTTATAAAATAAAATTAATAATAAAAATAACAAAAAAAAATTAAAATAAATTAATGGTGATAGTGAAAAAATTGATAGTGAAAAAAAATAGTTAAGTGATAAATGATAATGATAAATGATTTTATTTCTGTAAGTAGGTTTATACAAACCCTTTTACATGTCAAACATTTTTTTTTAAAACTAGATGAGGCCGGCGTTTCCTATCTGACTACTCTGAGAAGAAAGGCCGAAACAAACTCAGAGGTCACAGTCTCTTTTAAAGTCCAGACATAATCTTGGTCAGATCATGTGAAGACCATGTAGGTTGGTGTCTGAAATGGTCTTTTGAGGAAAGAACCACACAGATTGAGTGGACCTGTCCAGTCAGTGCAAGCATCTGTCAGTAATCGTACAGCTCAACATAAAAGTTAAGGAGCTCAACGTAAATTTTAAATTAAAATATTTATTTTTTTATTATTTGTTATCATTGTTTTTTTAATATATTGTGAACATGTTGTGCGTTATTAATTTTTTACCCTAGTTTGAAGGAAGTTCCGAGGTAGTTTAATCACCAATGTTTGTCATAAAGAACAAATAATAAAAAACTACTAAAATAATGAAAAAAATAAAATTCATGAATGTCAAAACTTTGGGAAAATCTCAATAAAGTGTAAAAATTGACATATCTCCCAAACTATAAAACTTTAGCTAGGGAAAGCAATGTTCAATAATTAGTAAATGCCCTCCTCTTTATGCGAATTTGCTTTTGTTGTGTTGTGTGAATTTTAATGTATATGAAATAAATATCCTTAACTACTAACTAAAGTTTAAGCTAAATACGTATATACCACACCACCACATTTAGCTACCACGTCTCCTACTTATACTCAAGTAAGTAGCCATCTCCTTAACTTTTTGCGCAGCCGATAGAAGAATGGACGCTAATCGTGTAATCGAAGGCACGACCCCTAACTCCTAGAATGTTGACGACGACAAAGTTGTGCCCAAGGCCCCCGGATTTGATAGTCGGGATCGCATGCTGTGCGGTCCCGGTTCGAGTCACCTGGACTGAAGTTATATTAGTGTATTCTGCTCCGCGAACAGTAATATCTTGATCATGAATTATGAACGAAGCAGCTGCAACACCGTGGGTGATCCTGCAAAGTCATAAAAAGTCAAAGGATTTATTTCAGTTAAATCGTTTACTCAAAAATGCTTGTAATGTGGTCATTATTTTGCCAACCATCTTTGAGTAAAGTCGACCTTTCTGCGCCAGGAATGTTGTATGGAATTTCATTTCTGGTGAGTTTTAACCACTAGCAAATTCGTTTGAAAGTCCATCATTATTCAGTTTTGTTTCAAAAATAGTCAAGTGCAAAAAGATTTTATTCAGAATTTAACCATCATTTCCAAATAAAAAACAAAATATTGTAACTGTACTTAAAACAATATTGTTACTTTAAATATATTCTTACTATACCAAGCTGGTTTTATTTTAAATTACTCGCATTGTTTGAGTGAAGCACTCTACAAACCTTGGTCCGCAATGCCTGCGTTGCTGGCTACGCTATGATATCCTCGAGCTTAGCTTAGCGACGCTCTGGGCCTTCAAGCTTGGTTATTATTGCAGTCCTTGTTGTCCGCGCTATAAAGGCCTCGACTATAGGTTTCGGCCTTTATTCTAGCTTGTCCATCAAGGGCTGCAATGCTGACCGCACCGTGTTGGCCTGGAGCTACGCTACGCTGCGATTTCGGTCATCATCAGCGTTGCCAGCAACTCAGTCATTACAGACCGTGGCAGTAATGTAATATTACAGGCGCTTTTCAGTTGTCAAAGTGTTGGTCAGCCAGTCAGGAAGTTGAAGCTAGTTGGTTCAAAATTCATCCCCTAAAGTTCGTCATTTTTGCCGACAGGAAAACGCAACGGGCACACGGGATGTTATGCTATTATAAAGTCCGATTTAGAAGGCTAAGTTATGTTAAGGAGTCATTATACTCATCATTATGAACAACCTTTACTATGGGACCAAACCTGAAATCCCGAAAAAATAATCAGCTGTTCCCTACCCTTCGCATTAATGGTACCAACCTAGCCATCAGTCTATCATCAGGACCGACTACTCCCACGGTCAGACTTTGCCGAGATTCTGGTACAGTCCGCAATGGCACGCCATCCTCGTCAATCTCATATTCCTCAGCCTTTTCAGCCACTTTAGCCACTTCAGCCACCTCAGGCACTTCAGGTACGTGATTGCTGACTGTTGCTGCTGCTGCCGTTGCTAACAACGCGAGGAGAAGTAAGCTATTCATCTGGAATAAAAAATAATGATCCGTCTTTTTTTTTTCTCGTATTGGTACGAACTATATTAAATACTAGCTGTGGCCGCGTCTTCGTTCGCGTGGATGTCAGGAAACAACTTCCCTATTTGAATCGGATTTTGTTCACAATTTTATGGGTTTTAATTTTTTTACGCGGAACTCTAATTATTTTTCTAAAATAAAAGTAGCCTAAGTTACTCCTTATAACTTCAGCTATCTGCCAGTGAAAGCCGGTTCCAAAATTAGCTGGAACAGATAGACAGATAAATTAAAAAAAAATTTGTTTTGTTATTAGTAGGTACCGTTTATACTTTTATGCGTTTACCTCCTTACTTATAAACGAATTACATATATCAAGTGAATAGTTACACACCGATTTCTCTCTTTCAGTCGTCAGTAATTTGACTTTCGAAAGAAGAAGACAGTAAAAAACTGTTATTTTGACATTACAAAACAGACACAACCTCCTTACTGATAAACGTTATCTAACGTCTGTATAGTTACACAACGCTTTGTCTTCTTCTTTCGAAAGTCAAATTACTGACGACTGCAAGAGAGAAATCGGTGTGAACTATTCACCTGAAGCCCAATTCTCGTTATTAAAAACGGTCAAAATCTAGTCACAATCTCATCTCAGCGACAATCAACGTCAAAAATGTAGGGAAATTATTGACATATTGCGACTGAGATCAGACTGTGAACGTTCTTAAAATTACGGGAATTGCCCCTCTGATATAAAACGTTTATTAGCAAGGAGGTTACATTTTATTTATTTGTATAAATGTATAGATAAGTATCTCATGTCGGTAAAAATATTTAATAAGCAAGTCAGCAAGTTGATAGAGGGGTGACTGCTTAGGGTACGTCAGACCTACATTTCGCCACACATCATCTGCCTAGCCTTTTCCCAACTATGTTGGCGTCGTCTTCCAGTCTAACCGGATCGGGCTTGCGGACGGCGAGCAATGGGTAGCTCGCCGTCCGGTAAGGACCAAGCCCGAGTCGACGGCGCGTCGTGTTCCACGCGCGCCTCAAAGAGATGTCAGCACTATTGACAGGGTCCGCTAGAGCCGATGCCAGCTAGGATTGCGGGATGTTCGAAAGAGTTACCGTGGCACAGGCAACAGAAGGAACACGGGTGGGTTTTAGTCAGTAAAAGTCTGACACGCCCTCCCGCTCCGCGCAGAGCGGCAGAAGTCATTTGATGATTTCCCATCCACAAAAAAAAAGTCTAACCGGATGCAGCTGAATATTAGGAAATTAGTGGGTATGACAATTAAAAAAAAAACACTCACCTTATCAGTTACACTGTGACTTGATGTACCGAATGATAGCTCCTTAGACTTCAGATACGGGTAATAAAAGCATAATGAAGAAAACAGTATTTATATTGTCATTACAAAGGGAAAAAACAATAAGATAGCAATCTCATATTTTTATCATTACTATATCTAAATCGGTAAATTACTTTTTCATGGCCTTTACGACTGAAACAAAATGTACAGACAGCGAAAACTCTCATCAGAATTTTGATGGTTAAAAAACGCATTATAATCACTAGACGGTAATTTATTTTAATTTTTACAACGGTTATACTAAATTAACTAACAAAGTATTAAAAAACCTCAGGGGGGTGGGTTTTTCTCAGTAGCAGCCCGGAGTCTGGATTTGTGCCCGGTAGATGGCAATAGGCTCGCCCCCTCTTACATGGGACTTAAACATAACTGGCGAAATGTGGGTGTATGTACTATAATAGGTGTGTACCTACGCCTTGTTTCCCCAAAGGGTTAGGCAGAGGTGTCTCTGCCTAACCCTTTGGGGAAACAAGGCGTGGTGTTATGATGTTATTAAAAAAAAAAAAATAACCTAACCTAACTAAAACTATAACAAACTAAAATATGGCGTCGAAAAATTCTTCCGCATCGCTGTCGACTGGTAATGTACCCAAAAGACTGGCGGCATTGCCACGTTGTATGGTGATGCTTAGCCTCTGGCCAAGCTAAATGCCAGCCAGGTCACGGGAAGTGTCAACGAGTCGTTTGGAGATTTCGTTGAATAAACCATAAGCACTCGGACCCCACGGCCCAAGGGTTTGAACCCTAGACGGCTCGAAAATATAATATGTTAGGTATATAAATATCACTAGACTATTATTATCCTTATTTTATTAACATGATATTTTTACGTAGTGCTGGAAGGCCTCCCACATAGAAATACAAAAAAAAAAACAGGAGAAGTGGCAAGGAGGTGTGTCCGCGCGACATGGACACAATGCACATGTCCTAAGCAAAAGGCCGTCTCCGCGAACTAGTGCGCTTTCGACCGAGATCGTGACAAATTATAAGAATGCCGTGTTGTTCAGTGGTTTCTAGTAAAAACCAAAGCAAAAACCAAAACATTGTAAATCATGGGATCACTTACCATATGTAAGTACAAGTATTTTATTATATTTGTCTTTAAAATCATTAAAAATAACAAATAAGAAAAAAATCGTAAAGCTCCCGGCTGTTATTCGAGGATCTTTGACAGTCGTTACGGGTCGTCAGAAGCCCGAAAGTCTGACAACCAGTCTTAACAAGGGGTACCTATCGTATTACTCAGTAACTGGGTTGTGGAGGTCAGATAGGCACGTGACTAATCTTTCCCCGATCGTGTGGGCTGCCGTCCTATCGGACTATGAGAGTAAAGGAACAGAGAGTGCATTTGTGTTTGCGCACACACTTGTGTTCTATAATATCTCCTGCTTTGCAGGTTGATCTTTATTGATTGTTGTCACTGTCTGTACATTTTGTTTGTGCAGTTAAAGTTAAAATTAAGGCCATGAAAAGTAATTAAGTAATTTAGATATTATGATAACAACACATGAATATAATCTTATCATCCTTTCATCAATTGTGATACAATATAAATACTGTCCTCTTCGGAAGTATTTTTATAATATTAATTAACCCGCCCTCCAAGCATTTGGTCGAGTCATAGTACATTATTGCAAAGGTAAGATTTCTGTTTTTTCGTCCTAATTTCAGTAAGTTTCAATTCAGAACTGCTGCATCCAAAATCAATCTATTTATTTCCAATTTATTTTATACCTCGTTTGTCTATTGGTCTTTAGTACAGCTGCTGTGATCACAAGGCCCCAGGTTTGATTTCCGGGAAAAGTGTTAATGAGTTTTTTTTTCTGTCAATGTAGAACACAACCCAGAATTTGAAACCGTGTTCAGTATAGGGTTACAGGCTTATTTGATACATAAGCTAACCTCCTTACTAATAAACGTATTATATCAGATGAATAGTTACACACCGATTTCTCTCTGTTAGTCGTCAGTAATTTGACTTTCGAAAGAAGAAGACAAAGCGTTGTGTAACTATACAGACGCTATACAACGTTTATTAGTAAAGAGGTAAAGCTGTATTTTTTTTAAAGATTTTCTGAGAGTTTATGAGAGCATCGTGAAAAAAACTGAATTTTTATTGGTTTGTTGGTGGTAGCGCACTCTATGCAAGCATTACGCTGTGTGTTCCTTCTGTAAGAGAAGTAGCCAGCAGTGCGCAGTGTAATGGTGGCAGAGGCCATGTTCATGAAAATAAACAACCATCTTTGGGTAGGAACAGTCACGAACGAAAATACCTTACAACAGATTTAAAAGAGATTTTCTCCTAAAGTAATATTATGGTGTTAAGGGTCTCCGAAACGATCAATTGTTACGCAAATTGATCGTCTACCAAGTGCAATTGTCCCCCTTACAAACATAGTAGGTATAATTTTAGAAACAGGAAATTATTATTATAAACTAGGTGTCCACAAAGTTGCAATTGTATGATACTTTCTCGAGTAAAACGCTTTTTTTATTTTTATTTTTTGTATATTGGCGTGTGCTAGCTGACACATGGAAAATAATTTTATTTAATGTTTTTGTGTTGCGTAATGTAAATAATTTTGCATACTATTATAAAGAAACAAGTTTTTCTAACTAAACAGACAGCTGTGCTGCTGGGGAGTTTGTTGCGCCACTTCTTCCCAGCTAAAGCACTAGGAAGTGGCGAAGGGCGGGCGTTTTGTGGGACTGTCTTATGTAATTTTTGACTTTCGATAAGTGCTGACTCTCAGCTTAGTTTGAGGAAATGACTTTTGATTTTTGCTTAAATGTAAGGTATTTATCCTCGTGACTTTACATTAAAATATACTCCATGAGTGTTGAAATATAGGTCAGATGCCCCCTAAACAGTCACCTCTACTATCATGTTGCTGAATTGCTTATTATTTTTACTAATATGAGCTATTATTTGATATTTCTCGGTACCCTAGGGTCCCGGACCTTAGGAAGGCATATGAGGGGCCGAGCCAACTCGCAGAGGCCCGTTAAACGCTTTCAATGGAAATGAGGCACCAACCGACGATTATCTTTGTACGTACTATGCAAGTGCACCCAAGGATAACCCCCGGTCGGTGTAGGACTAGTGCAGGATATGGACACAAAAAAAAAATTGGGCTATGGGTTTGGATGGCTAAAGTAGACTGGTTATCTAAAACTATGGAAGGACTATGGCCCCTTCCTGACCAATGTTTGATAAATACAATACACGGATAAAATGGCAGGGGGTGACTTGCACACTCAACAATGGGTCCCCGGAAACGGTCGCTAGCACATAGTGTCGTAGCGACAAGGGGACAACATGTCCTGAGGTGCTTAAGAGGAGTGGAGAGGTATTCCACGGCTATCAGGACAATCCCGGAAGTACGGTCAAGATCCATACCAGCATCTTACTGGAATACTTCCTTCCTTCGAGCACGTTTTGAGATATTATTATTATTATTATTATACATAGTTCATGCTGATACGAGAGTAAAATAGTAATATTTTTTTAATTCCAGATGAATAGCTTACTCCTCTTCGCGTTGTTAGCAACGGCGGCAGCCGCATCAGTCACCAATCAGGTACCTGAAGTACCAGATAATAATGAAGTGGCTAAAGTACCAGAAGTGGCTAAGGTGGCTGAAGAGCCTGCGATGGATGAACTGACTGAGGAAGAGGAAATTGAATATGACGAGGATGGCGTGCCAAAGCGGACTATACCAGCATCTCGGCAAAGTCTGTCCGTGGGAGTCGTCGGTCCTGATGATAGACTGGTGTCTAGGTTGGTACCATTTGTCTGAAAATAGGCCATTATTACTCCTTGTCTCGGAACAGCGTAAATATAAAATAATAAACATAACATCACGCCTTGTTTTCCCGAAGGGTTAGGCAGAGGTGTACCTATAGTACACCATCATTTCGCTTGTTATGCTTAAGTCCCATGTAATAGGGGGCCAGCCTATTGCCATCTACCGGGCACAAATCCAGACTCCGGGCTGCTACTGAGAAATTCCAGTTAGAAAACCCAATAACACTTTGCCCGACCTGGGAATCGAACCCAGGACCTCGTGCTCAGCAGTAGCGCTTGCGACCACTAGACCAACGAGGCAGTAATATGCCGCTCAAAAGTGGCCCAAGGCAATCATGTCTTTTTTTTTTTTTTTTTTTTTTGTGGATGGGAAATCATCAAATGACTTCTCCCGCTCTGGGCGGAGCGGGAGGGCGTGTCAGACTTTTACTGACTAAAACCCACCCGTGTTCCTTCTGTTGCCTGTGCCGGGGCCACGGTAACTCTTTCGAACATCCCGCAACCCTAGCTGGCATCGGCCCTAGCGGACCCCGTCAATAGTGCTGACATCTCTTTGAGGCGCGCGTGGAACACGACGCGCCGTCGACTCGGGCTTGGTCCTTACCGGACGGCGAGCTACCCATTGCTTGCCGTCCGCAAGCCCGCGCCTACGGTGGCCGGGAATCAGCTGCCAATTCCCGACGCCCAGGACGTCTCCTGCGACGACTAGGGGCGTGAGGGTGCAAAGCTTGCCTCTCCCTCACGCGTCCCGCCTCCTCCTTCACGAGCATTACTGCTTCGCAGAAGGAGGTAATGGCTTCCCATGCACTCTCGCTCCGTACCATGGCCTGGACCAGGGCCGGACGCGAGAGATCGCCGCCGCCGATCGCTTCCGCGAGGACACGACGGTGCTCCGCCCAAGCCGGGCAGACCTCCACCGTATGCTCCACCGTGTCCTCCGGGCGATCCACACAGTGGTGACACCCGGGCGTTTCCTCCCGCCTTATCCGGAATAGGTACCTCCCGAAGCACCCGTGTCCGGTGAGGACCTGCGTCAGGCGGAAGGTGAGGACGCCGTGGCGCCTCTCCAGCCACTCCTCAAAGAGGGGACTTATCGCCGCAATTGTGGCGTGCCCAGCGCTGGGTTGCGACAATCGCACTCTCCATGCCGCCATGAGATCCTGCCGGAGCTCTGTCCGCCGTGCCGCGATTTCTCGCGGCAACGGAGTTACGCCCCGGCGTCCTGCCTCCTCGCGCCACTCCCAGATGTGCGCGAGGACTTTTGCCTCCAGATCCCATGGCGGAAGGCAATCATGTCTTGGAGTCACAATGATACTTTTTATTCGAGTACATGGAGTAGTTACGCTCCTGGGGTACGAGTGAAACCGCGGGCCTTAGCTATTAAGTTGAATAATTGAACAACACACAAATTAGTGGAATATTACCATCACCGCTAACAACTGGCAATGGAGTAAATTCAAAGCATAGTCAGCCTATAATGTTCCCACTGCTGGAACACACACAGGCCTCCTCTCTTCGAGAGGATGGGCCGTAATCCACCACGCGGGCCCAGTGCGGGTTGGTAGATGTCACATGTCTTCGATTTTTTGGTTCTATGACACGCCGGTTTCCTCACGATGTTTTCCTTCACCGTTTTGAGAGCAGTGGTGATGGTGGTGATGAAATAATTTACACACAGTAAAGCGCCTGTCAGGATTCGAACCTATGACCTACAACTCGTAAGTCGCAGCCGTTACCACTGGGACACCACTGCTCAAACTCAAAGCATTTACCTACTTCCATTAAATAAATAACAAGCAATTTCGAACCGTCAAGGAGTCGGTTGGTCAGACAGATGAAGCTAACTGCCCATTCCAAAGCGTAGTAGGTTTCTATGGAGAAGAACGGGCAAGGCACTCCATGGCCACTTTTCTGTCAATTCAGTGACCATGAATGTTTATATATTTTCAGAATCACACACAACGTTGCAGCAGCTGCGTTCATAATTCATGATCAAGATGTAACCTTCCGCGGAGCACATCAAACCAATATAACTTCAATCCAGGTGGCTCGAGTCGGGAGCACTATGCATGCTATCCCGACCATCAAATCCGGGGGACTTGGACAGAGCTTTGCCGTCATCAACATTCTAGGAGTTAGAGGAAGTGGCTTCTCGTACACGATTAGCATCTATGCATCTATAGGCTGCGCAAATAGTTAAGGAGATGATTATGATGGAACTTAATTTTTTGTTTGGTAGTCCTAGAACTTATACAGTAACACAAGGATCCTTTGGCACTTCAATGAAATTGACAGGAGGTGTTGTTTGTTGTTGTCTTCTTCTTAGCTTGTCGATGGCAATCTAAATAGACTCAGCCCAGAATCCGGCTACGAGTTTGGCGCCATCACTAGTACTACTTAGTCTGTGCTAGCGTCCATCAGTTCCTGTAACGTGCAGCTGACAGGACACGCAGGACATGATATATCGTTTGTGGAACAGCACCACATTTTGTTGTTGTTGTTCTTTTGAGAAATTGATCAAACAAGATGGTGACATTAGTTCTGATATTTACCACGCGCCAAAAATCCTTGTACAGTTATAGGTACTTTGCTCCATTTCTAGTTACACTAAAATATACCATAATTACTATTGTAATGTGCTCTAAATAAATACGTTGATTTAATTATTCATGATATTTTATTGGCGACGAGTATCCATATCCTAAGGGCACGTCTTCCACTTTTACTAGCATGATAATACCAGCATATTACAGTCCCATTGCGGGGCAAATTAAGGCCTCTTCTTACACAGAGAAGGCAAGATCGTTGATCACTACGCTTGCTCAAGACGGGTTGGCGATTCCAGACCTATATTAACTACAAGTCCTGGTTTCCTTACGATACTTTTTCTTCACTCAAGTCAGTTATGTCAAGATAAACTCAGCAAGTACATATGAATTGCAAAAAGTCACTGCTACTTTCCCGGATTTGAACCTGGTGCATAAGAGGCAGGGCCTTAACCACAGGGCCATCAAAACATGCTCGAGCATGTTCGAGTATATCTATACTCCGAGGGCATCAGGAGGAACTGCAGTTATAGAGTGACGGCTAACGGCAGCACTGGTCGAAGGTAGCTGATGGAGGACTGTATGGTTTTAGTGTTCATCTGACAGACCCCTTTGCCAGCCGAACGGGCAGGACACCCTTCGGGATGCTCTACTCCTTCTCTGAACCTAGTCGAATACTAGAAGTACCCCAGGGTCAAGATGCTATATAACGCATGCACTGGCGGATCGCTTTTTTTTGTGGATAGGAATTCAACAAATGACTTCTCCCGCTCTGGGCAGAGCGGGAGGGCGTGTCAGACTTTTACTGACTAAAACCCACCCGTGTTTCTTCTGTTGCCTGTGCCGGGGCCACGGTAACTCTTTCGAACATCCCGCAACCCCGGCTGGTCTGGCGGATCGCTTGCCAGGCGTATTTTTGCGGCTATTGTTTTGTGTTGAGATGCAGGCCGCCTGTAGCGTACGATAGTTCATAATCTAAAATGATTTTTGCAATACGTAGCGTTGCGGCTCGACCCGCCAAAATATTATCGAGCCTCATTACACTGGAGTGGAAATTGTTTGAATTCAAATTCGAAATTTGAATCTGTCTGAAATAATTACTGCGTTGCGATGCGGCCCGCCAAGGCTCCTAATGTGCTTTCGCGCATTTTTGCAAAACGTCGCGCTGCGGCCCGCCGCAACTATAATGTGCGCTTAGCTCAACAGCTTACTGCATTGTGTCTACTGTGTTTTGGCATTAGATTAGAATAGAATAGAATACTCTTTATTGTACACCATAAAAATTACAGATATAAATGTAGAAATGTTACACATAGGGTAACACAATGGGCGGTCTTATCGCTAAAAGCGATCTTTTACAGACAACCTTTGGATGGATTAAAGCGAGAAGGAGAGACAATACTGTAGGTAGTCAGTGGTGCATCAGTTATATATACAATAAATTATAATAATAAAAATGAAACAGGGACAGGGAACTTTAAAAAACACTTCCTCCCTCCTTAAAACTCATCATTACAATGAGTTTTAAGGAGAGAGGAAGTGTTTTTTTACCAGAATGTTAAAAGTGGCCAAAGGTTGAGCACGCCTTATCGACACGGGCAAGGCATTCCATAACCGCACTGCTTGAACTGAAAAAGACTTGTCATAAAAACTGGTGGAATGCATCGGCATCTGCAGTCTCAAGTTTTCCGATGACCTCAGATATCTATTACAATGTGTGTCATGAAGGAACTTGAAACGTTCTTTAAGATAAGAGGGGGTTGTAGGACTGAACAGAATACTGTAGAGCTGAAATAAGATTGAGCTTTGTACGAAATTCAGAAATGTGATCATATTTGCGCAGGCCAAATATAAATCTTATGCAGAAGTTTTGAAGTCGCTCAAGTTTATCTAGTTGTGCCTCAGTGAGATCGAGATTACTGACATCAGCGTAGTCAAGGATGGGAAGTAAAAGGGATTGTGCAAGCGCAGTTTTAGTGGCAGTTGGAAGAAAGTTCCGCAATCGTCTCAGGGACTTACCAGATGCGAAAAATTTGCGACTTACGTCCTGTAGCTGAGGACCTCAAGAAATATGTTTGTCGATCCAAACTCCAAGGTTCCTAATCTTTTCGCTTACTGAAATACCAGTTCCATTAAACTGTACTTGGGGAAGCTGCGACTAGATTATCTTAGGGGCTTATCTTAGGGGTCCTTGAGCTGCCAACAACAATGACCTGAGTCTTCGATGGATTAACCTGCAACCCATGTGCCTCACTCCACTCGCAAATTGAAACCAAATCCTTGTTTATGATACTAATTGCATCAGCCAAATCCGAAAGGGCAGCTTGTTTATACGAGTATATTTGCAAATTTTAATCATCTGCATAAAGGTGGTAAGAAAAAAGTTTTTTTTTGGAAATAGAGTTTATAAACATAGCGAAGAGTAAAGCAGATAAAACGCCACCCTGAGGTACACCGGCAGAAGTATAACACCAAGAAGAGCAAGACTCTTCTATGCATGTACGTTGCCGGCAGTCGTACAGGTGACTACGAACCAGTCAATCGCCGTTGGAGATATGTTAAGCGAGCGAAGCATGCCAAGCAGGATATCAAAATTGACAGTATTAAATGCGTTACTAAAATCCAGTAAGCAAAGAATCGTCAGATTTCCTCCTTCCATGCCTAATCGTACGTCATCATGGACGTCGTCATCACCGTAATTTTACATGTAGACTGTTTAGACTCCATGAGCATGTACCAAAGTATTTGCGGCTGGCACACCCTAGGCACTTAGGCAGTAATTATGACAATATCAGCATTGTACGCAACTTGCTCTGCCACGATATTGCTAATTCAATTAGTCAGGTACTTATTTTATACAAGTTACTTATAAAAACAACACACTAATTCAAAACAACATTGTTTAATCAAGATCAAGGCTTAGAAATTGTACATATTTACTTTAAAATCATGGGCTCACGAAGCAACCGTGCGGAGAGAAAGGAAGGCCAATTTTTCTTACTTAAAAAACATTCAAATTCAAGTCGCAATCTCATCTCAGCGACAATCAATGTCAAAAATTTGACAAAAATGTAGGGAAATTATAGGTTTTTTTGACAGATTGAGACTGGGATTGGAATGCGACCGTTCTTGCGGCATAGCTCGGGTATCATAGTGTGAGAAACTGATGGTTATAAATCGTAAATAAATCATCGTACATCATTACACTGACTTGGTGAATTGAAGGGTGAATTTCCCATCCGAACACACTTAGCAATAGTTTGTATAATAGTGCACAATCGGCAGGCGTTCATAACCTAACACATAATGACATAACATAACATCACGTCCGTTTTCCCCGAAGGGTTAGGCAGAGATGTACTTCTACCTAGTACACCCATACACAATGTGTATGGTATACAAAGGGATGTCTTCGTGGGACGCAGTTTTGTAACAAATAATTCAAACTAATAAGATGTAAAGAAAAATCTTTTCCCAAAAAAATCCATATTTAGTGTAATTTATGGTCCGTACCAATAACAACATAATTATTTTATAAATACTTTAAATTATGCAATAAAAAGGTTCGTACACAACAGTGATACTTCTACTTGCAATAAAGTTTAAAACTGTGGCAGCCAACGCTGGCAGCAAGCCAACGACTGGCAGATCACACAGCTTTGTAGGGAAACCAGATGGTTACATAGGTTATTTCATTTTATGTGGCGGCTTCGCGTAGTTATTTGGCAGAATATTCTAAATCGAATCAAAATCAACTCAGCCTATCGCAGTCCACTGCTGGGCTGGACACAAGCTCCCAGGATGCGCCACAACACCCCGTCGTCCGCCTTCCGCATCAAGTCTGTCCCAGCCACATTCTTAAGGTCATCTGTCCATCTATCTGGACGTCCCACACTACGCTAAATATTCAATATTATTAATTTTTTGTATCAATTAGTAAATTATAACTAGCTAAATAATTTGCGGAACCGTCATCATGTACCCAGTTAAAATTTGCTCAGTTTGATGGTCTGTCGGTCACACCCTTAAATACGTAGGGTGTTCTGAAAGTCTTGAGATAGCTTATAATACTAAGGCGAATGGCCGACGCGAGCACGTAATTTGATTGTTTATGCTATAATAATAATATACGTTAATGTCAGTTGTCATTTGATTGCGTTCAGTATTGCCACAGATCGTGTTCGAACAAGTTCACTATAATGGCTTCGTGGACGACTATCGAAAAACTGTTTAGAAGAAATGAAGCCTATACATGGTGATGACTGTCCCTCTCGTGCGACCGTCTAAAGATGGTACAAACAGTTTGAGCGTGGCTGTTTTAAGTTTTGCGCCAGATTGGCTCAGCAGTGTTACATTCAATTATTCACCATTATTTAGGTTATAGAAAAGTTTGTACTCTTTGGATTTCACATAAACTTACCGATGAACAAAAGGAACAACGAGATAAATGGTGTAAAAAAATTATTGCAAAGTTTTAAAACGGAAAATCTAAAGACATCATTTCAATCATCATGTGCGATGAAACGTGGCTTTATTATTACGACGTGCCCACGAAGCAGCAAAATAAAATAAGGGTGATAGAAGGCGAAGAAACTCCGACTGAAGTAAAAAAATGTAAGTCGATAAAAAAGAAAATGATCGTGGTGTTTTTCGGTATTCGAGAAATTATTGAACAAGTAGTTCTCCGTGAGCAGAAGACTGTAAACGCTGCTTAGTACACTACTGTCTGCCTTCCTCAACTTATTCAGGAATTCAAGAAGCTTCGTCCAAAGTCACAACTCTGCACCTGGTATCTTCATCATGATAATGCTCCGGCACATCCTGCTGACGTTACATGCCAATTTTTGCGAGATGCTGGCTTGAAACTTCTTGAACATCCACTTTACAGCCCAGACTTGGCGCCATGTGACTTTGGACTTTTTCCTTTCGTGAAAAGTAAATAAAAAAGGGCAAAGATTTCGGGACGAAGAAGCTTTACCTTCGCGGCCTGGGACAATATATGTGCGGAAATTCCTGAACAGAAATGGAAAGACATTTTTAGTGATTGGTTTTTATGGAAGCAGAAGTGTATTAATTGTGGTGGCACTTATTTTTAAAAACTGTGAAAAATAAAGTTAACTCTCAAGACTTTCAGAACACCCTACGTATGAACTCGTATGACCACACATTTCTGATACATACTCTATTCAAATTCAAATTAAAAAAAATTGTCACATAAACCTACATGGGCACTTATGAAACGTCAAAAGCTAGGTGCACGGTTCCAATTGGTCGTTTCCTATGGAGAAGAACCGGCAAGAAACTCCACGGTTACTCTTTTAAAAATAATTGGCTTTTACAATGTTTTCAAATTACAATGTTTTTAAGCATGGAAGGACAGTGTAGGCCTGTCAACAAGTACCAGGTACTTAACAAAATAGAAAATGGTCTACAAATCTACAGTCTATTAAGTCTTCAACGTTCTCACATTCACAAAATATAAAAGAATCTATTTAAAAGAAAAGACTATATAATGTAAAACAATGAACAGATTATGTCACGGAAGCGTGTAAAAAAAAACAATAAAATAAATTAAATTAAAGTAATTTGGGAGCAGTTAATATACATTTACACAAATAGTTATTCTGTTAATGTGGTACCAGGGAAGCCACATATGCAGAAGGAATTAGCGCCAAATTCTCTGTCTTCAACGTAGTCTTTAATCTTAAATAATATGCTTTTTTAATAAGGTCACGTTTGATGTGGGTTTTGAACTTTCCATCGCTAAGTTCTGTAACCGACTTTGGCAACTTGTTATAAAAACCGATACTGTTTATAAGAAATGACTTGCTTGTTTTAGTTAATCTAAATTTGGGTATCACAATGTCATGTTTTCTACGTGTATTTATATTATGGAAATCGCTTCTTATTTTGAAAAGTCCTAAGTTTTTACGAACATACAGAATACTTTCTAAGATTTAAAGAGAAGGCAGAGTTAGTATATCAATCTCATTGAATCTGTGTTTTATGATCTGTGGGGATAGCCCTCTGCATACTGATGGGGTGACTTCAGTACAATCATACTAAGATGATCGGTACATGAAATTATTTCAGGAACGTTATGGGTATCCAATAAACCTGATTTGTTTTATTACCTCACACGCAATGTATCGTTACCGTGGCAAAACGCGCGTAGCGAACGGCAGCGCAGCGAGCCTTCGGCCGCCGAGTATTTCAACATCCATTGCCGATTTTTTGATATTAGCTGTTTTATTTACATAAATGGAGTGCTGCGTACACAGAATGTAATTTTACATTGAAATAAAAGAATAGTTCCTAACTGAAACTACGATAAAAAAATGAAAATTTTCCTGAGAATATTTCCGGTGGAATACGATTCAAAATAAGGAGCTGAATGCACTCACTTAGTTAGCGGAGGGCTGTTCCTTACACCCTGTATAGTATACTCGTATATAGGAGCTCAACAGAAAATGTTACGTGATTTCAACTTTTCCCATCTGCGATACGAGACGGTTTTAAAGCGCAAACAACTATTTATTTTCGGTGACTTTAACGATAGCTTTTTTACAATATATTTTTCACCTCACAACCTCTGAAAGGTTCTGTTTATCATTCGAAATCTGTGTGCGAAAGTACATTTTATCTGCTAGCGTGAAAAGATTTTTTAAACTATTTGTTTTGTTCCTGTTTCTTTCTGTGTCAAGGTAAGACAAAAGAAGTAAAGTAAGAAGGAACGAAAAAGTATTTATTGGGATTTGGAGTCGCACAGAAAATTAAAAATATAAAAAATTCTGATTTAAAAGAAAAAGAAAAAAGCGGCCAAGTGGGAGTCGGACTCACACACGAAGGGTTTCGTAACACCATACAATATTTAACACTACCTACATATTTTTAAAATGTTGTAGTAAAAAACACGTTTCTTGTATTCAATATAATAATTTTATAATTTTTTGTTATAGCGACCATTTGTTACACCTACACAGTCTGTGAAAATTTCAAGTATCTACCTATTACGTTGTCTATGTCGCGAAATCGCGGCAGCACCAACACAGTATTCTCAGTGGGTTACCCGATCTTGCGGAGGTGGATGCAGCTCCACGCTGAATTTTAATTTTAATTGTATGTTAATTTGTGTCTGTACCTACTAACACAAGAGGTTAAATAAAATTGTTACTAACCCTATGGACTTCGTCTGAAAATAAAAGTAATCTATTCTATTACGGTTCAAAAGATACAGCCCTGCGACAGACGGACGGACGGGCAGACGGACAGCGGAGCCTTATAGTAATAGGGTTCTGGGTCCAAAAAACGGGAGTCTCGTTGGCACCTCCGGTTTTTGTGTGGGAGCCCTATAGACGACCTGCCTTACCACCCTACGGTTGGATGTCACTTGTCACGTACACGTTAATTTAATTAATCGTTATCCGTCAAAAATAACACATACACACTCAGAAGTACACCCTCACCAGCGCTCACTTTCTCACACATAGTACATACATACACACACCCTTTGCACGGCGTGAATGTAGCATATTCATATTTTTGTATTTAATTTTATATGGATTCCCTATACTTATATACAGGCATGCCTAAATTGGGAATCCAGTTCCTCAATAATTTTTATACTGTAGACGTTTGAAGTAATGTTTCTAGTGATGTGCCGGAGTGGCCTCTAGTGTCCGTAACACAGGTTAATTCTTAGCAAGGAACTGGGGTTTGCTCCGCTATCCGCTATAATATTCCTCTCCGTCAGTCATGGTAAAAAAAATACAAAAAAAAAGGTCCATTTGTCTATGTGACGGTAAGATAATTTAAACCTTATTGAAGTTGTAATTTACTGGGAATAATTGTCAAAATTGATAAAAAAAAATCGAATATATATACCTAGTATGGTGCTCTACTCGCAAAATTACAACAAATTACAATTGAAATCTTACAAGTATCTGATAAGAGACGATAGCAGCGCTTTTACATCAAGTTGCGGGATATTGAACGCATATAGACATGATAACAATAAAACAACTATTGTGTCTTGTTAACTGTGATATTTTAAGTTGAGTGATCCTTGTGAAGGAGCTCGTCTGGGAAGTACCTCGCTACATGCTACCATCATTTATTTCCAATGCTGCTGTAACTGCAAGCACATGAGACATTGCAGCTATGTCTCAAAGATGGTAACGAACGTACGATGCCTTTGGTATAGTCCTCCAGCCCTAATTTCGGCCATGGTGGCCAATCTCAGCGGAGACTAGCCTTCGACGCGGGAGATATTAGGTATAGTGCACAAGTGTGCAGACACAGGTGCACTCTCGCATCCCTCGCTCTCATAGTCGGACAGCAATCCGACACGACCGGAGAGAGATCAGGCGCAGGACAATCGGCTTAACGTGCTTTCCGAGGCACGGGGGTATCATACGGCCAACTCCAAAACTTCTGGCTGTTACTAAGAAATTCGTAATGGAAAGACCCTATAACACTTTGCCCGACCTGGGAATCGAATCCAGGGGACTTACTCCGAAGCGTAACTCCGAAGTATCGGCCGAATTTTCGGAAGTTTTCTACTACACTTCATTCTGTTTCGTTCGGACTAAACGTCAAAATGAAGTTCGTTGTACTAACGTCAAAATGAAGTTCGGTCGGATCCAAATCGACCAAACGAAATAGAATGAAATGTAATAGAAAACTTCCGAACATTCGGCCGATACTTCGGATTAACGCTTTGGAGGAAGCCCCCAGAACCCCACGCTCAGCTGTCACGCTTGCAACCACGAGACAAATGGGGCAGTCAAATGATGCCTTTGGTACTGCAGATCTCTACAGACGGCGGCGACCACTTATCATCAGTGGTAGGAATAGGTAGTGCTAATTTGCCTAAGCTTCGAGGAATCGTCATTAAAATTATTCCGGGATTTTAGAGGAGGTATTATCTACTCCATGTTACTTCCTTCCTCGAAGTTTAGGCAAATTAGCACTACCTATTCCTATCACTGCTTATCATCACAGGGACAATTCCGATATAACATTTAATTCTGCGTTCTAATCTCAGTCTCAATCTGCATTGTCAGTTTTTGACATTGATTATCACCGAAATGAGATTGCGATTAGATTTCAAACGTTTTTAATTGCGAGAATTGGCCTTCAGGTAGCCACGCCAGCATTTTTGATCCAGACAGTGGTCCAGGGTTGGAGGTAACAGAAACAGTGCGTCAGCTTATTATGATTTCAGACAAATTGACGAAAAAACCTGTTGAACGCGACCAGCACATCGAAACCGCGTTCAAGAGCGTCCGTGTCATCATTGTTGTGGGATATTGACTCTGACAGCTCTTGGACGTGGTTTAGATGTGTGTGTGATGTGTGGTGTGATGTAATGTGTGTATATGTGTGTGCTGATTGCGTTCAGTTTCATTGGTGAACTTCGCCCGTAGGCGGAAGATAAATTGATTTCGTTAGGTCGATAGTTAAATTTATTTGGCTCGGTCTTTCCGATTATAATTGGACTTTTGGATTTTGTTCGTTAAAGATTTACACTGTTTGTCCACCGTCCATCACAACGTCAATAGGACGTCAACGAGAAATGAGATTATTCGAACCGAACGTGACGGTGGTGTTGTGCGGTGGACACGCGATCATAGTAAATGTATGTATCTCTACTTCTGCGCCGTCATCTCATTCTCGTTTGAATTGGAAAGAGCATGTGGATAATGCTTCAAAGAGAATAAATAAATTTGTTTATGCTCTTAAACAAATCAAAAATGTAACAAATCTAAAAACAGGTATCATGACCTACCATGCATATGTAGAATCGGTACTACGTTACGGGCTTTTTGTATGGGGAAATAGCACAGATATAAACCGAGCATTTGTTGCTCAAAAAAAGTGCATTGGGGCAATTTACGGGATGCACACGGAGGAATCATGTCAACCTATATTTAAAAAACTAGGTTTGTCACCTCTGCCGTCCCTTTATATATTTAAAATATGCATGTTCGTTAATAAACATAAAGCTTTGTTTATATCAGCCAATGATATTAATCCACGGAGCCGGCGCGATCCACAGAGACTCGTTCTGCATGATCTTCCCAAGCTTGCTAAATATAATAAAAGCTGCTTATATCGGGTGTCCCAGTAAGAGTGCACTTTTTAAAATTGGAATATTTCCATGCAAGTGGCAACTCTGAAATTTGACAGCTGTCACCTCTGTTTATTCCGATTATTAAAAATGGAGCGCTTTTTGAAAAAACAACGCGTTATAATTGTGAAAACTCGTTACAACGGTGAATGGCATTCGTTGCAGGAATATGATAACGGACTTCTTGTGGCCTCAACTGGACGGCATGAATCTGGACAACATGTGGTTTCAGCAGGACGGCGCAACCTGCCACACCGCGCATGAAACAATCGACTTATTGCAGCAACGATTTCCAGAACACATTATCTCACGAAATTCTGATGTCAACTGGCCACCAAGATCGTGCGATTTAATGCCGTGCGATTTTTTTCTTTGGGGTTCTGTGAAATCTCGGAATTATGCGAATAAACCCGAAACAATTCCTGAGCTCAAATCGGAAATCCAACGCGCCATCGGTGAGATACAGCCACATCTCTGTGCAAAAGTCATGGAAAATTTCATGAAAACAGTAATGGCCTGTCATCGGAGCCGTGGGGGTCATTTGCCGGATATTTTATTCCATACTTAATCGGAACATGTCTTCTTTACAATACAATAAAAATATCACAACTCTGTCATAAAATACTTGTTTTTATTTTGAAATGAAAAAGTGCTCTCTTACTGAGACACCCTTTATAATTGTGTTCATATATACAGGGTGTCTGGTTTCGGAATAGTAAAACTTAAAGGGGAGGTAAAGACCATCAAACTGAACAACTTTTTCCCGGGGACCAACATCGTAATCGTGAAAAAAAAATCAGTCATCCCATACAAAACTTCAATACCTACTCGAACAAATGTATGAGACGACTGATATTTTTTTTGCGATTACGATGTTGGTCCCCGGGAGAAAGTTGTTCAGTTTGATGGTCTGTACCTCACCCTTAATTTTCGTCACACTGTGTACAGACACATTGTATAATACGATACCGAGTAACATAAAAAACTCAAACTCCTCGTGTTTTAACTAAAAATATACATGCTAAGTACAATTCTGGCAAAACATGTAAGCTCTTTATTGTAATTATTGTAACACCATGTATACCATGTTTTTTGCTCGTTGATGTCCCGTTGACGTGGCGGTGGATAACGGCCTTACTCCGCTGAACCTACCTCCTAACACAAAATCAGTAATAATAAAGTGATAATGTAAACTTTTCCAAACTAGCTCATATCAAGTAAGCTGTAGATAATCTTATTATGTAGGTATATAATTATCTTCGGAAATTACAGATGTGACTAATTCTTATGCAATAAGTAGTAGGAAAATGTTTTTATATAAGTTTCTTTGTAATTGTTGTAATACAGAATGAGTAAAAACTATTGGATTAAAGAAAAACATATAAAATTTTCGGAGCCACCATCTTGAATTTAAATCTTGACCTCACTATCGACTACAGCACCCTCGAAAACTATGCAAACGACACCCATGACGAAAAATTAGAAAATTTTCACAGCCGCCATCTTGGATTTTCATTTTGACTTCACTATTGGCTTTAGAGCCCTCGAAAACTATAAAAACGACACCCATGACGAAAAATTAAAAAAAATTCGCAGCCACCATCTTGGATTTTCTTTTTTAACCAAATTCAAAATTTTGATTGAATTCGAAAGGAGAAAGTCGCATACAAGTATGAACGCTTTTTTACATGACGAATTCTGCCAGTTTACTACTACCGCAAGCCGCGTAAGAGAACTTCATTCCAAAAAGTTCTGGATTTCACCCTTAATCCTTTCGTATTGAACGCCGAGACACAATGGCTTTTTAATTATTAATGTAATAATTACCGGCCATAAGGACTGAGGCTTATGGTTTCACCCTGAAGCTCTAGCCAAACAGGCGAATCCCCTGCGGGATGCAGTTGCGCAGGGGATTCGCTTCAGATTCGCGCGTTGATTGTTTTAATCATTAGGAAGCACGCGAGTATCCGCGCTAGTTTGAATAGCTTCATATAAGTTAGTTGCCTCAATCTACGCGGGTTTCATCCCAGTTTGGCTAGAGCTATGAGAAACAGAAGAATGGTTGTCAAAGGATTTTGTGTAAAATTGAAACTAATTTTTTAGTTTTTTGTCTTATCGTCTGGTTTATCCTGTTTTTTTTCACTCACTTTCGAATATATTTTTAAGTACTTGGGACTATGTAGGTAAGCTTTTTCTCGCATTTCGGGTAAATTACAGCATCCTACTTGCACACAGAGTTTCCATCACAGTCCGAAGGATTTTGAAGGAAATTCATAATCCATTGCTTCATATGTTTGAAAAATTCGTCTGCTCGACAACGTAAATAAAGCAATGAACAATATTGAAATGTCAAAATTCACCATACATTAGAATCGTGAGTGCCTTACACAATTGCCCAGCAGAATTCATATGAAAATAGTTTTATTCTAAACGCAGATGCAAATCTCATACAAACGTGTGTAGGTAATATATGAGTTTACAAAAAAAAAAAAAAAAACACCTACCTAAGTGCTGTTTAAGAGGGTTGTCGCATTTTCTCACCTCTCTCGCTCACACGAGATCAAATTTTTAAGAAAGTTAAATGAAAAGATTTTCTTTTAACTTCAGCTATCTGCCAGTGAAAGTCCCGTCAAAATAAGTCTAGCCGTTTCAGAGATTAGCAGGAACAAACAGACCGACACACAGATAGACAAAAATTAAAAAAAAAAAATTGTTACAAGTGCCGTATTTTACTTTCATTTAGTAAAAGCTGTTATTTAGACAAACAAACAGACACTTTTTGAAAAATGTAATCAGTTGGCGCACTAATAAATAATATTAATTTAATAGGTAATTATTAAAAACATATTTCTATTGTGTTATCTAATAAACTTAGCTCAATAAGTATTGCGATCTGTTTTTGAGATGAGTTAAATAAATGCCACAATAAAAATGTGTTTTTAATAATTACCTATTAAATTAAAATTATTTATTAGTTCGCCAATTGGTTACATTTTACAAAAAATCATCTTTTCATTTAACATTCTTGAAAATTTGGTCCCGTGTGAGCGAGAGAGGTGACAAGGAAAATGCCCATTTTTATTTTTGCTAAAAAAAAAAATATATTACATCGTGCAATAAAAAATACGATGACTAAGTCTTTATTTTGTTGATAATGATAATGACAATAATCGGATGATTTTCATGATTCACTATACTTA
Organism: Fissipunctia ypsillon; assembly: GCA_947568875.1. Lineage (NCBI taxonomy): Eukaryota > Metazoa > Arthropoda > Insecta > Lepidoptera > Noctuidae > Fissipunctia > Fissipunctia ypsillon. The sequence goes on along the minus strand of OX387663.1, from coordinate 10,781,756 downwards.
AGATTATAACGTTTCTGAAATAAAACGTGTCGTATTCCAGTGATAACGTTTATTGGGAAATCAAATACACGATAACATAACACACGTAATTAAATATATTAGGGCGCGGGCGCATACACGATCGACACGGATGACGTGCATAAAGGATGATCGTAAACTGAAGGAGGGATGCGCGCACGCGGGCAGGACACAGCGGGTGGCGGGGTATCGAATGACGGGGTAAGAGGGGTACCAGGGACGCACTCCTAACAGGACCGCACTTAGGACTCGTTATACTCTCCCCCTTTTGACCAAGAGGCGAGCCTCATTGATCAAACCTCTAACAATAAATTAGCCTACCTACGATTGGACTTTCCGAGGGCGACCTCTGCGACGCTTCGGAACAACAGGCTCCGGACACTCACCACCTCTGTCATGGTATCTACGCAGATCCGACACGTGGTACTTACCCACAACTTCACCAGTTCTCTGCGAGATAAGAACATATGTAGTAGGACTCACCTTCTTGGAGACTACATACGGACCATCCTGTCTCGGAATAAACTTAGAAGTAACACCTTTGGAAGAATTACTTAGGACATGGGTCCTCATAAGCACCAGATCCCCTTCTTCGAAAGAATCCGAAGTACGACGGCTAGTATCAGCTTGGTGCTTGTGAAGATCCTGCTGATGCTCAATATTCTCCTTAGCTTGAGAGAGAGAATCGACAAGCTTCAAAAGGTACGGTGTGATCTGGGGGACTAAGTTCTCAGATTCGATGACTGCTCGTAGATCAGCCTGAACAGAGAGAGGAGAGCGAAGCTCGCGACCAAACGTCAAGTAAGCTGGAGTGGACCCGGTGGCAATGGTAAATGAGCTATTTAGAGCAAATCGGACGAACGGTAAAACCTCAGGCCATTGCTTGTGATTGCCTTCTACAAGAATAGCAAGATGAGCCTTCAAGTCCCGATTCTTGCGCTCGACCGGATTGGCCTCGGGATGATACAACGGTATCAGATTCTGTTTCACCCCTAAGACGAACAGCGCCTTCTGCATGACATCGGCGACGAATTGAACTCCGTTGTCTGAGATCATACGCCTAGGGAGTCCATACCTCATAAAAATCTCACTCACTAAAGTTTTCGCACAGATCTCAGCTGTGGCTTCGGCAAGGGCAAAAAGTTCAACCCACTTACTAGCGGTGTCCTCTACGATTAAAACCCACCTTTCGCCTTCAGAACCTTTGGGTAACGGTCCAAAGAGATCGACAGCAATGACCTCGAATCTCTGTGCGGGTACCGGAGTCTGGAGTAAGCCAGATGGCTTCAGGTTCGAGGTCTTGTACCGCTGACACTCCGTACAGGTCTTGAGGTAGTCGGTAATATACTTTCTCATACCTGGGAAATAAAACCGCTGAGATATGCGGTGAAGAGTTTTCTGAATACCCCCATGAGCGGCGGTCGGCGAATCGTGACACTCGTACATGATTTTGCTTCGCAGGCTCTCCGGGACCACCAGCTGAGGCTCTTCAGCATCAGAATCCTCTACATACCTGTACAATACTCCCTGATTGATAAGGTACCCTCTATCCAACCAACGATGCACTGACAATTCATCCGAACTTTCCAGGTCAGTGAGAATCTTAGCTACTTCCGGATCGGACAATTGAGCTTCACGGGTAGATGTGGCGTCCCATCGTGGAATGTCCACGGTGACTGGACAGACACCACATTCCGATGTACTATCTATAACTGGGCGGCTGAGTGTGTCGGCTACCACATTAGCCTTCCCAGGAGTATACTCGATTTGTAAATCGAAAGACTGCAACTTTAATGCCCAACGAACAAGCCTACCCGTGGGTGATTTAAGCGTGAACAGCCACTTTAGGGGTTGATGATCACTCCTGACACATACCTGATGACCATCGATGTAGCCGCGGAATCTCTCCACTGCCCAGACAACGGCCAACGCCTCCCTTTCTGTGGTGGAGTAATTCCGTTCTGCTGGGGTGAGGAGACGACTAGCGTACTCAATGGGGTGTTCATCTTGTGATGTCTCCCCCTGAAGTAAGGCTGCACCTAAAGCGAAATCGCTGGCGTCCGTTCGAAGGATGAAAGGTTTTGAGTAGTCTGGCTGGGTCAATATGGGGGGTGAAGCTAAAAGAGCCTTAAGCTGTGTAAAAGCGTTAGCTTGATCCTTACCCCATTTCCAGGTCTGCGACTTCCTAGTCAGCCGTGTAAGTGGTTCAGCCACCTTAGCGAACTCTGGGATAAACTTGCGGAACCATGAGCAGGTTTGGAGGAAGGTGCGAAGTTGCTGGAGAGTTGTCGGTTCCTTCATCTCTAAAACAGCACTTACCTTCTCCTCGTCTGGAGATATACCATCAGAAGATATTACGTGGCCAAGGTATTTGAGCCGGTCTCTGGCAAACACACACTTCTCTCGGTTTGCTCGAAGCTTGAACATACGGAGACGCTCGAATACCGCACGCAGATCTGCTAGATGGGACTCCAGGTCCTCCGAAATAATCAAAAGGTCATCCAAATAGCCTAAAATAGTCTTACCGCCAAGTGTAGACCCTGATCTGAAACGGTCTATGAGCCTCTGAAACGTCGCTGGCGAATTTTTAAGGCCAAACGGCATACGTTTAAACCGATATGTACCGAAAGGCGTGACGAACGCCGTTTTGTCGCGATCGGCGGTACTTACCTGCCAGTAGCCACTGCGAAGATCTAGAGAGCTCATTACACAACCCTTCTTGGTCGACTGTAAGAGCTCGTCAATACGCGGCATAGGGTAAACATCTGTCTTAGTGACCGCGTTCAGCTTTCGGTAGTCGACACAAAACCTATACGTACCGTTACGTTTCGGCACCAAGACGCACGGTGCTGCCCAGGCAGATTCACACTCCTCGATCACGTCCTCCGATAACATCTTGTCTAGCTCGGCGCGCATAATTTGCTTCTTGGCAGGCGTAACGCGATACGGGGCAAAGCAATAGGCGGGTGGTCGCCGGTATCTATGTGGTGTTCTGCAAATGGTGTAGGCTCTCCGACTACATCGAAAATATCAGAATACTCACATAAAAGATTCTCCAACGTTGACCTCTCCGACTCTGATAACATAGCGCCCTCGTCCGTCCTCAGTACGCTCACGGAAGCACACTGAACAGATTCGCGTTCGGATTCCCATGACAAAGTGTGAAGTGTCCGAGGCTGATCCATGGTACGCCAAGTCCAGTTGTAAAAATCGATAACCATCTTAGCTTTGGTAATAAAGTCAATGCCTAACAGAGTATTGTTGTTAACGGCATCAGGTAAAATGATGAATTCAATAGGTATCGATAATGAAGCAAGTTGAACATTAACTGTCGTTAATAGCACATCACTATTCCTAACAATACCATCCGCAAGCTTCAACGACATCGTTTCGGCGCGAAAGTCTGAACCAATGCGTTTCAGTAAGGAATAAAGTGAATAACTCGCAATACTACGACGCGCGGCGGTATCTAACAACGCAGTACCCTGATATCCCTCCACACACATGTGGACGATAGGCCGACCCCGCTTATTATTATCCTTAACAGAATCCAAACACAACTTCTTACTATCTACATACACAGAAGAAAACACATTTTCTATCTTAACATCGGAGTTACTATCTCCGGTACTATTTTGTTTACCTTTAGGACAATTAACTCTAATGTGACCTTTGTCACCACAATTATAGCAAGCTGTACCGGAGCTAGTAGAAGAACGTTTACTTAGCTTATCACAGGAGTCCCGTACGTGTCCTCGCGATTTACAATACACGCAGAACAACTTCTTATCACTGTTATCACTTTTGCTCACACATTGATCACTACGCGGCGACTGCGCTCGTTCACGCGCGGACTTCGCAGTCGGGGCGCGATCGGCGCGTACAGGCGGCGGCGGCGTCGAACTCGATCCCGGAGCGACGTGTTGATGCGCGCTCTCGCTGAGCGCGCGGGCAGACCCCGTAGGTAAACACGACGACGCGGAGTTCTCCGACAACGATTCTTCTATGCTGCGAGATTTTCCTATCAGCGATTCAATATCACTCACAGCGTCTCTTGGTAACCGCTTCCTGATTCTCTTGTGAAGTAGACCATAAATCATATCCAGTCTCGCTTCCTCTGGTAATTGATAAGGTAGTTTCGCCAACAGAGATCGTATTCTTACGATAAAAACGTCGGCGCGTTCCAACCCTTGCTCAGCAGCGAAAACATCACTGTACAGTTTGTACGGTGGCCGTGGTGTACCATACATCGAACGCAGGCGCTTGACAGCCTCTGACCATGACGTAACTTCATGACGGATGCCACGCCACCAAACTGCTGCTTGCCCATGAAGTAACATGGGGAGTCCACGAAGTGCCATCTCATCGCTGACCGAAGCGCAATCCATAAACATCTCGACGGCGTCTATGAATGCCTCGACCGCCTCCGGATACTCCGACGACCCATCGAAGCGCGAGGTGCATTTGAAGAGATTCCCAGAATACGATGACGGTGTGGCGCCGGGGGTCACACTAGGCGGCGTCCCTGAGTGTGATGTCAGTAGAGACTCGACGAGCTTCCGGTTCGCCTCGGCCTGCGCCGAAGAGAAGGCGGCCAGGAGCGACGATAACTGAGTTTCCGACATAAGCACTGGAGCTGCAGGTGCCTCCGTCACAGTCACAGGTTCATCGTCCGAACTGGAATCGTTATTACGAACTTTACGCGGCGCCATTTTCACTAAAAATCCCGTGCACGTGTATCGTACAGTCTAGAACATCGGCCCCACGTTGGGCGCCAGTATAACGTTTCTGAAATAAAACGTGTCGTATTCCAGTGATAACGTTTATTGGGAAATCAAATACACGATAACATAACACACGTAATTAAATATATTAGGGCGCGGGCGCATACACGATCGACACGGATGACGTGCGTAAAGGATGATCGTAAACTGAAGTAGGGATGCGCGCACGCGGGCAGGACACAGCGGGTGGCGGGGTATCGAATGACGGGGTAAGAGGGGTACCAGGGACGCACTCCTAACAGGACCGCACTTAGGACTCGTTATAAGATTATATTAGACAGATAGTTAGTCAATGGGCTTTAATCTATATTAAAACAGATAAAATACAGTAGCGACCGATTACTCCATTATTTTATTGCGTACTAGCTGTTGCCCGCGGCTTCGCCCGCGTGGATGTCAATAATTCCCTAGAATCGGATTTTGTTCACAATTTCATGGGTTTAATCATTTTTGCGCGGAACCCTTTTTTTCTAAAATAATAGTAGCGTAAGTTACTCCTCATAACATCAGCTATCTGCTAGTGATAGTCCCGTCAAAATACGTCCAGCCGTTTCGGAGATTAGCAGGAACAAACAGACCGACACACAGACAGAAAATTAAAAAAAAATTGTTATAAGTGCCGTATATACTTGCATTTAGTAAAAAGCTGTTATTTTGACATTACAAACAGACAATTCAATTTCATTTATTTGTATAGATGTATAGATAACCGATTGGATTGCCATTTGAAAGAAATTTTGGGATGTACAAAGTATACTTAAGGCGAATTTCACCGATGAAACTGAACGCGATCAGCATATTTAAACCGAGTTCAAGAGTTGTCATTGTAAATATTCCATAAAAAAGATGACACTGACAGCTTTTAAACGCGGTGTAGATGTGCTGATTGCGTTCAATTTCAATGTATGACTGTAGAAGTGTGCTGCATTAATTTGGTGAAGATCTGATGAAGACCTTCGGAGGTGCCAATGTGGTGTAAGGTCTAAGGAGGCCTAGCAAATAACCTACGATTGCTGCAATCGCTCGTCTACGTTTATGCCACAATCTTTTTTTGTTTATTCTCTTACTTAATACAGATAAAGTTTTGAGCTGTTTAAAAAATTACTTTTTTCTTCGGTAAATAGGAACCTACCCGAATAATGCGTAAAAAATTGTTTCATATCATAGCGTAATTTTTGAAGCTGTGGCTAACGCTAATCGCCTGGTTAGCTAAGTCCATTATAGAAAGAGAATTGATTCGGTCACGCGGTGAAATTATTTCACGGTGTATTTATGATAGTGTTCAACAATGCATTGTTATTTTAAGTACTCCCACTCGAGCACTAATGCTGATTTTAATGATACATTAGTTACGAGAAGTGACCACCAGTTCAAGACAAGACTGAATAAAATGGCAGTTCCTACTATATATATTTAGGACTGGCTTTTGCCGGCAGCTTCGTCCGCATAGATGTCGGAAATTATTCCACGGGAATGTACTACCGGGATCGGAAAAAGTATCCTTTGTGTTAATCCGGGTTATAAGTATCTGTGTGTCAAATTTCATTCCAATCCGTTCAGCCGTTTTTCCGTGATTGAGTAATAAACACCCAAACATACAAACATTCACATTTATAATAATATATAGTAGATTTTCTAACAAAATACATGCACAAGACATGAAATATTACATACTTGTAAATGAGAAAGTTTGGATGTTTGCAAGGTTTAGGGTCTTACCACAAAAACTTAGACACTTGTTCAACGCGTGTCTTATGTACGTGTCAGTCTTCCGTCAAACTCCATACATTAAGGGCCTATACTACCTCAAATAGCTTAGCATGATCCTCCGTTATGTCGAAAATACTGCAGCATTAATTTTGAAATAAATATATGGTAAAGTTGAGGATTAATGTTAAGTACTATGTTTGCCGAAAACACGATTCCATAAAATTTTCTCGATAGAAAAAATTTCCAAAGTTACCTCCAAACCGAACAATAAACCGCTGGTATTCAAAAAATACTTCAAATTAGATAATGAAACTTTGCATACTAACTGAACTAACTATAAAGCAGGTCTTATGTTTTTTATTTTTTTTAAATTACCATTATTTTCACCGTAAAAAGCAATTACCTAAACTATCGGCGCTCCCTGCCGTCCAGCACCGCACTCCGTCCCGCTCTCACTCACTCCGCGCGCAGTATCGTGCGAGCGAGATAAATAGTGAATTTTAGCTGAGGTAGTATAGGCTCTTAATGTCATGTTAAACAGTTGTTTAGCCTAAACAACTGATGAACACAGTTTTGTGGTAATAAAGAAAGAAAGAAAATACATTTATTTAGCACAGACTAAAACGCACACAATATAATATACAGCAGATAAAAAAAATCAAAATCAAATAAAAAGTTTAAAGTGTAATACGGTTAAGAGGGTTGTCACATTTTGCACCTCTCTCGCTCACACGGGACCAAATTTTTAATAATTTTAAATGAAAAGATGCATTTTTGAAAAATGTAATCAATGGGCGGTCTACAAAATAATATTAATTTAATAGGTAATTATTAAAAACACATTTTTATTGTGGCATTTATTTATATCATCTCAAAAACAGATCATAACACTTAATTACATAAGTTTATTAGATAACACAATAGAAATGTGTTTTTGATAACTACCTATTAAATTAATATTATTTTGTAGACCGCCCATTGATTACATTTTTCAAAAAAGCATTTTTTCATTTAACATTCTTAAAAATTTGGTTTTGTGTGAGCGAGAGAGGTGCAAAATGTGACAACGCTCTTAATGTTTATGAATTTGGATTCTGACAATCAATCACGCCTCAACAGCTGATTACATTAGAATTAAAAGCACACACTAACAATATGGTCATATCATGACGCCCGGTAAAGCTTTCACAGATATACTATTGTATATTATCTGCGTTTGGTTTCCTAAGAAAGCGGACAACGGTTACACAATAACAGCTGTCCAAATGCAGAGCGTTTTTTGACACCGCAATGTCAAATACTGGCGAAAATGACAGATTTTCATGACGGTCATAATAATATGACGAAACCGCTTTCCTGGGAAACTAACTTAGGTAAGTCTTAGGACTTGGAAAATTACTTATTAATTTAAAAAGCCACGGGAACTTAGTTCCCGTGGCTAATTTTTAATTTTCCAACATCCACGCGGGCGCAGCCGCATGTAAAAGCTAGTAAGCATGTAAAACATAATACGAAAAATGGTAATTCCTAGCAGATTTAAAAAACAAACCAATAACATCGTTCACCAATGTTCTGTTTTCAATAATAACAAGAATAATATTCACGTTCAAAATACGTAATAAAAAGCTCGGTATAAATTTTATCAGCGATGGTTATCGTTACAATAAAGTTAAATAGCAAACTGTGGCGTCCAACGCTGGCAGCAGGCCAACGACTGACAAATCATACACCTTTGTATAGAACACCAGATGGTTTATTAACATTTATTATGACCATACTTCATAAGCCCAAAAACGAGTCTCTAATATCTCTTGTTTCTTCTCAAACAAGTCTCTAATTTTAGATATCTGGATCACTGGGTCTCCGAAGACCTAAAAGATAGTCTAGATATTGAACGTGAACGCAGAGCGTTGGCTGTTCGCTGCAATGTGTTGACCCGCAGATTTGCGAGGTGTACGACTGATGTAAAAGCTACACTGTTTAGAGCGTACTGTCAGTCGTTCTACACTTGCAGTCTGTGGGTCAACTATACGCGGAGGGCATACATGAGGAGCTCGTGGCTAAGTAATAACAGCCGCATGGGTCGATCCATCAGGTTAAGCTGCGCTTGCCGGGGTTGGTCCGTGGATGGGTGACCATCTTTTTATACCGAGACTCCTCCGTGCCTCGGAAAGTACGTTAAGCCGTTGGTCCCGGCTGTCATTCGTGGATCTTTGACAGTCGTTACGGGTCGTCAGAAGCCCGAAAGTCTGACAACCAGTCTTACCAAGGGGTATCGTATTACCCAGTAACTGGGTTGTGGAGGTCAGATAGGCAGTCGCTCCATGTAAAATACTGGTATTCAGCTGCATCCGGTTAGACTGGAAGCCGACCCCAATATAGTTGGTAAAAGGCTAGGCAGATGATGATGAATGCGTTTAGCGTGCTGATGGGGTTACCGCGCTACTGCAGTGCATCGGCATGTTTGCTGAGGCAGGAATAGATGGCTTCCATGCTATCATGCGAAAGCGTTGTACCTCAATCATGCGCAGGGTGCGCGCCAATCCCAACAGTATTTAAAAAACTATAGCAGATGGGTGGGACAGCCCTGTACTGGGACATTGGATACGCCTACATGCCAATGTGGTGTAAGGTTATACAGATTAAAAATATATTTCCCTGGTAGTGTTAAGTTCTAACACTAGTTAATAAGTTTGTGTATACTAACATAAATGGACTTAGTCTGAAATAAAATGATTATTATTATTTCCTTTATTACATTAAATACTCATTAATTATATTTTTAAATATAAAAATTATAAAAACATTTAAAAATATAAAAATAGTAGCCCACTGGTATCGGGGACAGAGTCCAAGCTACCGGTGGTCAGGGCTCCAGAGAGAGGAACCTCCTAACAATGCGAGCCGTGTCCAGAAGTACCGCTTTCTGAATCAAGTCCTTAATCCAGCTACCCAACGAGAGCCTCCTTAGGTGTTGGTCGTTGGTGTTGGTATTATTATTATTATAAGCATATTTAAGGGAGATATTCTATTTCTGAAGGACATTATAGATTTGCTTAGTACAGTTTGACAACGTTCAAAGGTTTCATCGTTTATCTTCGGAACAACCGAAATATAGCGAATAAAATGTAACTATCGACTAATAGAAATAAGTATATTGTATATTCAATGGTTGGTAAGCCAAATAAATAAAATAAAATAAATAAAATAGAAATTGATTTATGTTCCCACCTAAATTATTATAGACTGACGCACTAATTCTGTCACTCCCTTATTGGACCCGTCGCAATGATAAATGCTATCACGACTTTATGCCATGACAAATGCAAAAAAAAAAAAATCTTTTTCTTAATAGGTTCAATCCCATTGTATGACAGTAGAAAAAATAGTGTATGAAACTGCACATAACTAGGTATTAAAACACTCGTGTGATACCCCTCACTCTGCAACAGTTTCATAAACTACGATTAATGTTTTGTGTTCGGTAATGTTATTTATTTTGCATACTATTGTATAGAATCAAGTTCTTCTAACTGAACGGACAGCTGTTCTGCTGGGGAGTTTGTTGCGCCACTTCTTCTTCCCAGCTGAACCACTAGGAAGTAGTGAAGGGCTGGCGTTTTAAGGGACTGTCTTATGTAATTTTGACATTAGAAAAGTGCTGATTCTCAACCTAGTTTGAATAAATGACTCGTTTGTTTTTTTATCTTTGTAACGCGAAAATATTAATGATGAAGTGATTCAACATTTCAATATGTAAGTATAATTATTTTCCTCATATTAAGTTTTCCTCCAATTCAATTATAACAAAGATAATTATTCTATTGAGATAAAGATTTCTATGAAACCGCGACACGACCACTTGTTGTTCATGAGTCAGTGATAGTATTATCTTATCGGTATGTATCTGTGAACTATATATACTATCTCCTTTAGAAGATAACTTATTGTCACACAGCACTCTAAGGAGCTAGCTACTGTGAAGATTTACTAAAAGAAAAACTGAAAATGTAAGTACCTACCTTTACCTACCTACCTTAGTTTTCTCAACGATATAAATATGATATGCTTGACAACTATTGTGTTTATAAAGATTTGTGTTACATGATAAAAAAATATTATTTAAATTAATATCTACATTTTAAAATACGATTGCGGCTAAAATACAAATATTTAGGCCGCCATTTGGTCAATGATAATTTATTTTATTTCTGTAAGTAGGTTTGTATACATTATATATTTTTAAACTAGATCAGGTGGAATGACACAGCAGTATTCAAAAAAATTTGAAAATAACTTAGTATTAGCAGAAAAAATATTAAAAATTAATATTTCTCAAACGACCAGCGGTCCACATTAGTTTTGGATTGCAAGAGCTGGAAGTCATGGGGAGAGGTTTTTGCCCAGCAGTCAGATAAATAGCATGATACAGACTAACAGTAACATTCAATAAACAATTTGTTTTTTTCTTCTGAAATTGATGACATTTCAGAAAAAAAAACTACTGAAAACTGAAGGATTTTCCGCTTTTCGAGCCATCACTAAATTGGTAATAACGTTTAATTTCAGATGAAGTGCCTGATCCTCCTTGCTGTGCTCGCAGCACTGGTCGCCTGCAATGACGCGGCTGTAGTCCAAAATGGCGCCCTCAGAGCCAACATGTACCAGGGATCAATCAGGCCAGGGGATTATTTACTTCACAGGTATGTACTATACCTATATTATTACTAAAGCTCGTTTGCATCTCAAATCACTAAATGCATGTAACGCTATTTAAAACATCATTCTGTCTGTGTCAACTTCAAGAGATTGACAGAAATAGAACTATATTTTTAAATTCGTTTAGTGTTAAACGCGATTTGTGGTGCAAGCGGGCTAAGGGCGGATTTCACCAATAAACTGAACGCGATCAGCACATCTGAACTGCGTTAAAGACCTGTCAGTGTCATTATTCCAAGGAAAATAACGAAATCGACAGCCCTTAAACGTGGTTTATGTGCTGATCTCGTACAGTTTATTGGTGAAATCAGCCCTTAGTCTTCTTCTTTTGCGAGATGATATGTTTAGCCAGGAATGCTAAACCGTCTCGTGAAGGCTCTTTTATTGCTCCTTTAAATTAATTAATATTAAACTTTTTGGGAAAGATAGGACTTTTACGGGGAAGTACTAGAATACCACGCAGAGTTTTCTTAAAAAGACAGTGGCGGTAACTATTTTACATTCGATTGCTTTTGATTGAAATAAAATATTTTCCGACTCAATGGAGAATAGTGGAATCCTTGTTTAGTCCCAAATTACATAATGACATCACACATATACATAACATCACGCCTTGTTTCCCCGAAGGGTTAGGCAGAGGTGTACCTATAGTACACCCACATTTCGCCAGTTATGTTTAAGTCCCATGTAATAGGGGGCGAGCCTATTGCCATCTACCGGGCACAAATCCAGACTCCGGGCTGCTACTGAGAAATTCCAGATAGAAAAACTCAATAACACTTTGCCCGACCTGGGAATCGAACCCAGGACCTCATGCTCAGCAGTAGCGCTTGCGACCACTAGACCAACGAGGCAGTCATAATGACATCATCGTCGATATTATCAAAGGTAATGTCAGACAATATTATCAGATAACATTGGCAGCCTCGTTGGTCTAGTGGTCGCAATCGCTATTGCTGAGCATGGGGTCTTGGGTTGGATTCCGGGGTGGGACCAAGAATTTCTCAGTAGCAGCCCAGAGTCTGGATTTGTGCCCGGTTGATGGCAATAGGTTCGCCCCCTATTGCATGGGACTTAAACATAACTGGCGAAATGTGGGTGTACTATAGGTACACCTCTGCCTAAATCTTCGGGGAATACAGGCGTAATATTATGTTTGTGTATATTATCAGACAAGTAGGACATATTATATGTTTACTCATTTTATAAACAAGTTCAACAACCACTAGAGTCAAGTATCTTACTTTCCTCTTTCAGCTAATTTCTTAGGTTACAGTAAAATTGATAATAAAGCCAGGAATACACACGCCAGTAACTTGCACAAAAATACGCCAGAAGCTTGCATCCATGCCCTTACAAGTTCTGAGAGGCAATTCCCGTATTTTTAAGAACGTCGCAACACATAACACATAACATCACGCCTTGTTTCCCCGAAGGGTTAGGCAGAGGTGTACCTATAGCACACCCACATTTCGCCAGTTTTGCAAGAACGTCGCATTCAAATCACAATTTGTCGAAAACCACCACCGCTAATTTCCCTACATTTTTGATAGGTTTTTGACATTGATTGTCGCTGAGATGAGATTGCGACTAGATTTTGTAGGTTTTTAATTACGGGAATCGGCTTGGAATGGCGGAAAGTGTGGAAACATGGCTATGTCACAATGCCATGCAAGTTACGCAGAGCCTTCTTGCATACTTTACTTTTGTGCAAGCTACAACATTGTTATTGTGTATATTCCTAGCATAATTTCCTAATGAGTCATATTATTGTGATAGGTAAGTAAGTAATTATTATTTAGATACGCATCTGATGACTTAGCGGGTTTATTGACCGATGCGATAAGACATCATACATTATCTGTCTTTCGGACTTATCTTATGTATCATCATATGTTATATTAATATCCGATAAATTCAATGGATTTTTCCAATATTTCATGATTTGAATTGATTGTATTTTTTTTGTTTATAATTTTTTATGATTGTTTATTACGGATTTACTCTCTCCTATGTTTCGGGTTTGCCCGACAAGATTTGACCTTAACCAGATAACGTAGGGTTCATCTATTATGAGGTCACGAGTCGAGTTTATTCGACGAATTTAATAAAGAACTATTATAGTCTCATCATCAGCCTATAGCAGTCCATTGCTGGACATATTCCTCTCCAATTGCACGCCATTCAGCTCGATTCTCGGAAACTCTCATCCAGCTGCTACCAGCCACCCTGCGAAGATCGTCGCTCCACCTAGCCTGAGGGCGTCCTACATTACGTTTGCCGATTCGCGGTCACCACTCAAGAACACGTCTACCCCTATGGCCATCGGTTCTACGGCTAATATGGCCGGCCCATTGCCACTTCAGCTATTCTGTGAGCTATGTCGGCAACTTTGGTTCTCTGCCGGATCACCTCGTTCCAGATTCTATCCCTCAGAGAAATTCCAAGAATAGCTCGTTCCATAGCTCGCTGAGCGACTTTGAATTTATGGACCAGCCGTACCGCGAGTGTCCACGTTCCGTAAGTCATAACAGGCAGAACACACTGATTGAAGACTTTAGTCTTTAGACTCTGCGGAATACGCGAGAAGACTCGACGAAACTTCCCAAACGTTGCTCAGCCCAGCTGAATTCTTCTGTTAGCCTCTCTCTCAAAGCTGTTCTTACCAAACTGCAGAGTTTGCCTGAGATAAACGCATTCTCGAACGACCTCGAGAGCTCCGCCATTGACATCAATACTATTAGTCTCACAAAGGCTAAAATTTAAAATCTTTGTTGTTTCAGGAACTACTATTACAAAGCACCTATTGTGAATGCAGTACAGTACCAGGACATCACTTACAGAGGAGCCAATAACGTTCGTATCTCATACATTGCGGCCACAGAGGTCGGAGGTACCCAGTGGGGAATGCCCTCCCTCAGGGCAGGAGGCTTTGGCTGGAACAACGTGACCATCAGGCTGACATCCGCCAGAGGCTACGGATACTACTACATGGTCGAAATCTGGGGCCGATAAGCATTTAGATGAACGACCAACTTTTACGTTGAATGAACAACTTTTACGGCGAATGGATATTTTTTATGACAGGGTTAAATATTATTTGCATCCGGGGGTTTTGCAGGGTTCACTACAAAATGTATTAATTTATTTTGAAAAATTCTGATTAGAATAAATATTTTTTTAAATTTGTTTATGTTTCTTCTTTCTTTTGCTATTCCTAAATGAGGTTTTAGTGTGAATTTTTTTTTCCGTAAATTGGGACATAAACTTTTGCCTTTTACTACAAACGTAGCTCTAGGCACAGGATAATAAAGTATTATGTCTCGGCAGTGACCTTGAAATAATTACCTACTCGGTAGATAAACACGCACTAGTATTTGATAATGCTATATTAAATTGTCATACTCGTATTATCTTTTTATTATTTATTTTTCTTATCTTTTCTACCCTTTCTTTTTGCTATGTTATTTTTTTTTTATGAAAATGTATTAAGTACTGCTGCTATTCATGTAAGTTTTTCAGACTATGAAAAAGCCAAAGGAGCGTATGATTTTGACAGGTCTATATATGTATGTACGTTCATCTGTTCCCTCATAACTCCTAAACAACTCGTCGTATTTTGTTAAACGAGATATCGTTGGAAGTGCATGTTGTTCCGCGACTTATAGGCCTAACGTCTCAAAAAATCCAACATGGTGGCTTATAGCGGATGCAAAGTGTCACCGAAAATAGATAATATCCACTTATTCGGGTTGAATTAATTACATACTTTCTATAGAAAAGTTACATAGAAAAGCCTAGAAAAAGTCCGTGATGACATATGTAAATCATATTATACCTATCTAAAATCTCAGGTTAATTGACAAATTGATAAAATATGACTCAGTTGTGTGAAATAAATATTTTAATTTGTCTAGGGTGTTTAAGTAGGTAATGTTAAGTCCTTATCGAAATAAATTTGCTTATTGTCAGGGAAATTTATGTAGATAAAAATTGCATTCACATCAAATCATTTGGATGAATATGGGTTAAATAATTTAGATTTCACGACGGACGGACGTATTTTTGATCGCGGGACGTACGATAAAGACTTTCTGTGACAGACTGAAATACACGTTGGTGAAGCTGCGAGGTGCAGTAAATTTTGTTCCTTCACTCGTGCACCGATCGCATGAAAGAAGAGAGATACTCGCCTACTATGTACCTGTCGAGGACGTTATGGTCGCTGCGCTTCAATAAAATATACAACTACCTACATAACACAGGAAAAATAAAAATATATATATTATTTAATTATTGTTATTTCTATAAGCTTACCTTGCCGACTGAGTTGGTAATTTAAAAAATAATATTTCTCTTTTCGATATTGATGAATTCAAACATCAGTACACTGAACAATGCAGTCGATAACTTCGTGCCATATTTCACGTTAATAAATGTCGCACGTTCCGCGTCCGTGCGTAACTGTCGCGCACTCGAGACTGTTGCGTACTGGCATACACTGAGATTTCGAAGCGCGTTGTTTCGGCTGTTTTCTAAGAAGATATACTACTGTAACTTTATTATACTGTGGTCTAGGTGTAACTGAATGCCACAGAACGCCACATGCTAAGATCCTTACATCTATACAATACATACATTACAAATAAATAAAATTGAAGTGTCTGTTTGTAATGCCAAAATAACAGCTTTTTACTAAAGTATATAAAAACAACACAACTAGCAGCATAACTAGCGAAATGTGGGTGACCTACACCTCTGCCCAACCCTTCGGGGAAAAAAGGCGTGATGTTATGTGTTATGTTATAAAAGCAACATGAAAAATATTAAAGATAGACCCCCCTTTTAAAATTAATTTCGGATAAATTTTCATCAATATTCAGAAAAATACGGGCGGTCACATGCCCATGTAGCTATGGGCGGCATTGTATAAATTCTCCCTAAATTTTATATGGTGGAATTTACACGTAAATTTCTGACCTCGAAAAAAATTAAATTGAGATAATCGTGACATGTTTGCTATCAAAAGAAAGGTCTTGATGAACACATTACAAATATGTATTGTATATATGATAATTATATTATCTAAGTAAATAAATATGTTTAAATTGTTAAAAACAAGCAAAAGTGAGATTGCGCTAAGTACGCCGTGGCTGTACAATTAATACCTATACAACAATTAAAACGGAAAAGTTAAAAAAAAAAATTGTTTAAAAAACTGTAACGACTATGGAAAAATAAAAGTACGAAACAAGAAAATATTTCAGACAGAAATCAAAACATAGGTACAAAAATGGTCAAGATAAAGCCATCGTCGCATGCCTGGAGCTAGAACACCACCTATTAACGCAGTATTATTTTAATCTTACTTGAGTGTGGGAAAGAGATGTAGCTAGACGTTCTGTATAGCTCCATCTCTTTCTCACACCGAAGTAACATTAAAATAATACTGCTTTAAGAGGTGGTGCTTGGTCCCCTGTATACCACGTGGGTGCCAGGAACACCTGCAAAATTATCATGGCAATATAAGTCAGTTTGACATTTGCACTTGTCAATTTAATCTCTGAGATTAAAAAACAGATTATAGGTGTTATGTACGAGTAGTTGTAATTAAAAAGAACTTTCATTTCTAGACACGATTTATAGGAATATCTCCGGAATACTTCATTTGTTTAATCTAATTAGTTTAAATGGTTGGTTTTAATGTAGTTGTAGGTATGTATAAGTATTAGACAATCAACATGGAAGTATGCATTCTTTAACAGCAGAGGTCGCTCAAGGTTTGCCAGAGAACTATGTAACGGAATATTCTGGCTGGCCCAGGCGAAGATGGCGGGATGAGCTGTGGCCGTTTTGCGCGTATATCACTTCATCATCTGCCTAACCCTTTCCCAACTATGTTGGGGTCGGCTTCCAGTCTAACTGGATGCAGCTGAATTCCAGTATTTTACATGGAGCGTCTGCTTATCTGACCTCCATTACCCAGTTACTGGGTAATACGATACCCCTTGGTAAGACAGGTTGTCAGGCTTTCGGGTTTCTGACTACCCGTAACGACTGTCAAAGATCTACGAATGACAGCCGGGACCAACGGCTTAACGTGCTTTACGAACCATGGAAGGGTCTTGATATGTAAATCTGGTCCCCCATCGCCGGACCAACTGTGGGAAGCGTAGCTTAACCCTTTAACCGCCAATGTCGGATTGATCCGACAAGTATTTTCGTGTCCATTTCGCCAGGGTCGTATATTTACGACCAAATACCGTAATAATTCACTGTGCCCGGCGCTGGGGGCACGATAACTGATATGAAGTCGGGCGGTTAAAAGGTTAACCCAAACGATCGACCCGTGCGGCTGTTATTACTTAGCCACGAGCCCCCTTTTTTAACGCCTGGATATCACTTCCAGACGTTAATAAAAGTATTTGCTTTCTAGCTGGACTTCTTTAAGGGTTGCTACCAGGAATTCGTGTTATGGGTTTTGGAAAAGTTTATAAAGAAAACTTAAAAGTAGTAGCCACGAAAAAAAACGTCTTGTTAGCTAAAGAGTTTCACCAACCAGTGAGAAAATTGGATTGAGGATAAACCCTGTAGATGATTGTTAAAAACAAAAATGATATCACTAAAAACGTACAAAAAGCACTGACGTATTTTGATAACTTTGGCGTAAATAAGAAGTCATCTAGTTTCCTGTTTTTTTTTTAATACCTCGACCGTAGGCTCGTAATACTGGAGGCTCTCGTTGGGCAGCTGGATTAAGGGCTTGATTGTTAGGAGGACAAGGCTCGCATTGTTAGGAGGTTTGTGTGGGACACAAAACTGCGAATTCGTATCGCATCAAAAAAAAAAATCAAAACAAAAAAAAAAAACAAAAATCTGCGAGCTGCGCATCTAATTGTAGCTACAATTCAATGCGCAGCTCGCAGATTTTTGCGTTGCGACGTGCGTCGCATCGCAGTTTTGTGTGAAAGTAATCTGCTCATAATCTATTTAAGACACTTGCGGTCGCAGGACCCGCTGGGCCCAGAATGGGGCCCGCTGGGCCCAGGATGGGGCCCGCTGGCATAATGACGGGCGTGGATACTAAACTTGTCAGTGGCGTGGAACATGTGCGGGTACATCCCACGCTTAATCCACATAATGTTCCTCCTGCTACCAGCAGTAGTTGGACGTCACTCGGCAGAAGTTCAACATAACCCTCTATATTTTTCAGTCGATGGGCATCCATGAGGGTTCCCCTCGTGTAATTCTTTTCCTTAATCATTTTCCTTAAGGTATCTCCTCATTAACAAAGCTATTGTAACGACGTCACTACTTATCGCTGTTGTGAATCTAATGAATTAGTCATTGATAAACAATAATATCATCTTATCATAATGATTACTGAATACTATATAAACTATCTTCTGCGGGTAGTTACTTATATTCACACTGTACTCTAAAGAGTTATAACTACTGTGTTACGGGACTACATAATTAAAAAATCTAAAAATGTAAATACATACTCATTTTTCAATGTTTTTTTTTTGCTTCTCTATTTAATATAATACTGTCGGAAACATGACTGTGTGTGTTATTTATGAATCTTCTTTCTGCAACGGATTTTTTTGCACCATTCGAGCCATTTTTAAATGAATCAAATCGAATCAAAAGTCATTTATTCAAACTAGGCTGAGGATCAGCACTTTTCGAACGACAAAAATTACATAAGACAGCCCCCAAAACGCCCGCCCTTCACCACTTCCTAGTGCTAAAGCTGGGAAGAAGACGTGGCGCAACAAACTCCCCAGCATAATTAATAAGTGAGTAATAATTACTATGTGAAATTTCAGATGAAGACTTGCCTGATCCTCTTCGCTGTGCTCGCAGCACTGGTCGCCTGCAATGACGCGGCTGCAGTCCAAAATGCCGCCGCCAGGGCAAACATGTACCAAGGAACTTACAGACCAGGAGACAGACTGCTTCACAGGTGAGTACCTAAATCAAAACTAAGGTCTTCTACTTTGCTCGACATGTCACGAGAATATTGCAATACTCTGTGTAACAGATGAGCCAATTAGCAAGTGTCTCCTTAAAACGATGGAGCCAGTAACTTTCTATTCGATGAACATGAGACTTCTTGAAGCATCTGTTGATCGAAAGATACTTTCTGACTGGTATTTGGCAGTTTAGGACTTAAGGCCTTAGAAATCTTAACATGGCTCCTAGGCATGGAGTTGACATCATGTCTCAACTTCGGTGCCACCATCGAGTACAAAGCTCAAACTGCGGCCAAGAAACTAGGTATCCTAAATAAGGTGAAGCGATACTTTACGCCTGGACAGCTTTTAACTCTTTACAAAGCGCAAGTCCGATCCTGCATGGACTATTGCAGCCACCTTTGGGATGGCTCAGCTAAATACCAACTTGCCGCGCTTGACTCGGTGGAACGCAGAGCTAAGAGGCTCATTGGCGACGTAAAACTGGTGGATGCCAAGCTTCACAGCTTGGCTCATCGCCGCAAGGTTGCCTGCTTGTCGGACTTCAACAGATTGTACTTCGGTGAGTGTGCTTAAGAACTCCACAACCTCATTCCACCAGCCTCCTTCTACCATCGGACATCTAGACGCACTGCAGGTTACCATCCCTACCTAGTTGCTATTCCACCAATTCGCACTAAGCGTTTCCAAATGTCTTTTGTGATGCGCACAACAAAGGAGTGAAACTCTCTACCTGCGTCTGTGTTTCCGAACGTATACAACCCCGATCTCTTCAAAGTGAGAGTGAACAGGTTTCTTCTGGGTAAGCGCGCTCCATCGTCGACTTTGTCTCTGTCACCTCTGACCTAGAATAGAGTCAAGAGCAAACCTATCTCAAATAAAAAATAAATAAAAAAAGAGATTTTTAGTGGAGCACTTACGGTGCGTTTCCAGTGAAGCGGAGCGGAGTGGCACGGAGCGGAGACACAGGAATTGACCGACCACATTGGTTGAAATTCACATCACATCTCGCTTCTCGTCTGTATTTAGGCAATTTCTACACGTCTCCGCTGAACTGGAAACCCACCTTTAGTCATGAGTGCTTTCACGCGGTGGTTCAGAGTGTTCGACGTTATAAGTAAAAATAACCACAAATGTTTTACATCACATTGATATCGTTCCAGTGCCTACTACTCCAGGAGCGCTATTGCGAACGCAGTGCAGTACCAGGACATCACTTATCGAGGAGCCAACAACATGCGTATCACATACTTGGAGGCGGTAGAGGTGGGAGGCACCCAGTGGGGACAGCCCTCCCTCAGGGCAGGAGGCGTTGGATTTAACCAAACGACCATCAGGCTAACAACAGCCAGAGGCTTCGGATACTATTACTTGGTCCGAATCTACGGCAGTTAAACATTTAAAAGATAAATGGACAACTTTTACGACATATGGAACACTTTTACGATGAATGGATTTTTTGTGGGTGTATTTGCATTCATTGATTAATTTAAACTCTGATACAATAAACTAATTTTAAGATATTTTTTTCTTTTTCTTTTGTTTTACTTAACTAAGGATGAATAAAATTGGACATGACACACAATTTTCCCTAAATTGAACCATGATAAATACATGAAAACACGCTTTTTAAGTGAGGTAGGTAGACCTTTTGCTTTGATTATGTTCAATGTTCATACATATGCACAATGAGACATGAATAGAGTGAGACTGGTTTCTTTCAAAATATCCGAAACCGTTTGCTTAAAACTAAAACTACACAGAATTTAAGATGTTCAGAAACAAACATGAAACCATATGACATGTTACCGCTACTATGTACTACGATATATACTGGATATACGATACTGGAGGGGCTCGTGGCTAAATGATAACAACCGCACTGTTCGATCGAAGGTTAAGCTACCCTTGCCGCGGTCGGTTCGTGGATGAATAGATGACCACCTATTACATATAGAGACCCCTCGGAGCCTCGGTAGGTACATAAAGCCGTTGGTCCCGGTTGTTGATCTGGTGTGATCTTTGACAGTCGTTACGGGTAGTCAGAACCACAAAAGTCTGACAACCAGTCTTACTAAGGGGTATCGTGTTATCTAGTTCAGTAACTGGATAACACGATACCCCTTTCTGCCGATCTGACCACCGTTCCATGTAAAATTCAGCTTCCGGTCGGTTAGACTGGAAGCTGATCCCAACATAGTTGGGTAAATGCTAGGCAGATTGAGTTTCTTATGTACAAATAACGAAAGTGAGCACCAAGGAAGAATTTCAGAAAATTCATCCCCTAACTGAGACAACTAGTGCCATGCACCGGTGACGAAAAAGCGAATAGCTATCAACGTTTTTCTCGCTCAAGAAACGTACAAAAAGTAAAAGAGATACATAATATATTAATAGCTATAGTTGATCGCTGATTTACACCGCCGGCGAGTACTCGTTTGTCACAGTGACAAGAGCTATCAAAGAGAGTACTCACTCAGGCTCGCTTGGCGGCCAGAACACTCGCTGAGAGACTCACGCTTGGTACATACGTATACCAGCGAGTAATCGCTCGTTGCCGTCATGCACTTGCTGCTCCTTGCTCGCCAACTCGCTTTTAGTTGCTAGTTCTACAAGGCGGTGGGACAGGTGCCTCAAGGGGTCAAATAGGGGATGAATGTTTCTGGCAAAGCTCTTTGTTTTTACTGATGGGAAATCCCATCGGACTCACGGCTTGTAAGAAATAAACGATAAAGATGAATAATATTAGGTGTACTAGTTCTACCAGGACATAAGTCAGCAGCAAATAGTGGGTGTTATAATATCATTTATGTGAGCAGTGAAGGATTTGTGAGCCGATTAATAGCATTAACTTTATTTATTTTGAGGAGCGAAGAAAAAGCGTGCGGTTAGTTCCACCATTTATTAGGAGAGAGTGAGAGCTACAAAATTAGAGCGAGACGGCTAATAGCAAGACGTGAGTCTAGTTCTAATTGCTAGGGTTACATCGTCGCGATAACGCGAACTATACTTCGTGCACTCTCTGTTGTGCAACGAGACGTCGAGCGGTATGCGAGAGAAAGTGCGCGAAGTGTAGATGTAGCCAAAGCATAACGAGTAGTTACCAAACACCTCTGCCTATATCTTTAGGCCAAAGTCCCACAGACCCACTAATGGTTTATTGAAAGTTCGGTGTGAACGTAATGTTGAAAATGTATCGACCACGCAATGAAAGTACCATAAATATTGATGGTAGCAAATGTTTAAATGAGTGAACTTAAACTGCAGTGCAAGTGCTGACTATTAAAGAACTCGTTAACGTAATGAATAAGAAAGGGTAATAATTTTTACAGTTATGTTATTGAAACATTAGGAGGCAATTTATGATCAGCTGAATAAATTAACGGGCAATAATTTTCCTTTTCGGCGGTTGGTAAATTAGTGTGACGGTAAAGCATGTACAGTAATAAAAACAAAATTGGTCGGTTATTTAATAAAATGTCAGTACAAAAAATACTAAAGTAGTAAATAAATGAATGGCCAGTAAATATGTTGGAATGGACGGTAATTAGATAAGTAGTTCGGCAGCTCATAGGTTAGGTTGGAACTGTGACCACGCGCGAGCCGAATTGGTCTCAGTAACAAAGCCAGGGCACCCCGACCAAATGGGTTAGGTTAGAACACTTCTTCTGCGACATAACTGTATCCTGCAGAAGCAAAGCAGTTATCTCGCAGAAGGAAGCTGCAGAAAGGGAAAAGGAGATCACGAGTGCTCCCTCGACTTGGTCACAGCAGGCGCACTGGGCGGCGATGGAGGGCGGATAATGCCCTCTTCCAGCCAGGACCAGGGGCGACGGACTCGGGGACAACCATCGCCCCCCATTCCATAGAACCCGAGATGGTGGCGCGTAGTGTGCAATATGACGCCGTGTTCCACGAAGGGTTGGGCAGAGGTCTAGGTACGCCAGGGAGGCGAGCCCATTGCCATCAAACTGGCACAATTCCAGACTCAGGGCTGCTACTAAGAAATTCCAGATGAAATAACCCAATAAAATAAGGCTAATTTATGGTTTATTTATCTGACGCAATCATGCGAAAGCGTATCGCCTCCCTGATGCGGCGGGTGCGGGGCAGCGCCAAAAGCCTCTTGGTCACTGTGGCCGATAAAGCGGAAGGTCTAATACTCAGGCACTGGACCAGGACAAAAGTATTGCCTTCAGACCGTGCCGTGAAATAATTTTGTTATTGTATTGTGTGTGTTGTTATTGTGTGATGTATTGTGTTGTTGTTGTGGTTGTATGTGTATGTTGTGTGTGTGTTGTATGTTGTGTTGTGTGTGTTTGATTAATTTATAATTTAATGGTGACTTTTACATTCTTATTAATTGCCAAATGTATGTACTAACACCAGTGTTTAAGTTGTTTTTGTAATTACTATTTTGAATGTATTTTTTGTAAAATAAATTATTATTATTATCTGTTAAAGTAATAAGCAATTAAATCGATCACTGTAGCTTTATCGCAGAAACCGTCCTTTTATCGCAATCGGAAATCAATTTTTATAGAACTGTAATCAAGTTATAAATAATTGGACATTGGACAGTCAAAACATGAGTCGATTATAATTCAGAGTATTTATAAAATTGAATATTATCTCCTTGATCCGGAAACGTTGATTTCATCATCTTCTGCCGAGCTTTTTCACAACTAAATCATCATCATTGTGTTATCATCAGAAAGTGTCCTACCGGTCTAAAGATTGTCTCAACTAACCTCTTTATAGGCAAAATTCATTTATAGTGCGTGCAAGTAGAAACTTTAATGACATGTATAAACGGCATGATTTTGATCCTTTCATAACAGGTCTGTCCTCGGCCAGAAAGTGCCTCAGCCTTAGCTTTATTAATTAAGATTTTGTACGTTCAGGCTTTTATTCTTGTATTGAATATGAAATGTGAATTTAGTTTAAGCTTAAATGTTATATTGTTTCTTTTTCTCTCTTTTCTTGGCAGCTGTGTTGTTGACACTCTTTCTTTCCAATCTATTTTTAGAAGTGACGACTTTTAATTAGCTGTCAGTCTCACATACTACTATTTTTTCTGTTTGTTTTAGCCTGTAAGTCATTCATAGATAATAAATAAATATTTTGGTGTTACTGCCTCGTTAGTCGAGTGGTCGCAAGCGGTACAGCTGAGCATGAGGTCCTGGGTGCGATCCCAGGTTGGGCAAAGGTAAGATGGGTCTGAATGTGCATATTGGAAAGGTACACAGACCAAAAAATGCACTCGCCTCAGACCCTGTCTCAACATCTACACCTACCACACCAGCTACACCCTCTTTAGACCCGTTTTGGAAAACCCTTTCAAAATTCAAAAACTCTGTACCTGTTTTGAAGCGAGTTCCCCGCGGCGCTAGACTTCTAGTGCACACCAAGCAGGTTACGTTCGTCTTGCTGCCCTGCTGCTCACCTTCCCTTACAGAATTCTACACGTACAAAAAAATTTGGCAACCAAAAAGACATTAACTGCACAAATTAAAGAAAACTGTAATATTTCGGCTGTTAATTTAGATTCAAATTTACCGACACAGAGATATACCTCTTCAAGAGGTATATCCCATCGGTAGAATCTAAGCTAGGGGAAGGTGCCATTAACGGAGCAGGCAGGATTATTTTTAGTAGTGATGTGGTGGCACCGTGTTTTCCAGAAACTTTCGCAGCTCTGGAGAACAAACATCCTGCCCCAGCGGAGGGATCTATCCGATAATCTGAGCCGCTCTGCAGAGTAGTACAGAACAGTTTACTTAACTCGTCTGCTACTACTTCGGAGCGTGCGCGCCTGCTGGCTGCGGATAAGTGGGAGTCGGGTCTGTGGCTCCATGCACTACCGTCGTCGAACATAGGCACTTTGTTCGACGACACTACTCTTCGCCTCGCAGCTTCCCTACGACTAGGAGCTTCATGTTGTTCTCCTCATCGCTGTCACTGTGGCGAAGTCTCGGACACCACGGCCTGTCTTGCAGCTGAAGTGTGGGTCGGTTAGTGCGACACGCGAACATTAATGACATCATCCGACGAGCTCATGTCACCGTCGGCGTTCCAGCTGTATTAGAACCTAATGGCTTTGCACGCGACGATGGCAAGAGACCGGACAGTATGTCTTTATTTCCATGGAAGGTGGCCTTTAGTGTGGGATGTAATGTGTGTTGATACTCTTGCGCCATCCCATCTTTCTGGCTCGGCGTGCAGTGCTGGCACTGCTGCTGCAGCTGCGGAAAACCTAAAGCAGCGTAAGTATAATAACTTTATTGGTAATTATATTTTCGAGCCGTTTGGGGTTGAAACCCTCGGGCCATGGGGTCCGAATGCTCATGGTCTCTTTAAGAAAATCTCGAAACGGCTGGTTGAAACTTCCCGTGACCCAAGGGCTGGCTTTAACCTTGGCCAGAGGCTAAGCATTGCTATATTTTACAACGAGGCAATGCCGCCAGTCTCTTGGGTACATTACCAGTCGACAGCGATGCGAATTAATTTTTCTACGCCATATTTTAGTTTGTGAATAAGTTTTAGTTAAGTTAGGATATAATTTTGGTATTTTTTATTATTTAATTAGGTATAAGTTGTTATTTACGTACTTACATATTATTTTAATTCTGGATAAATCACTTATTATTTGTATAATGTCCCTTGTCTAAGAGATCGTGGAGCTAATACTAGAGCAATAAACTTGTACTTATTAATTAATATTTAATAATTAATTATTATTCCTGTAAACAATACTTTTTAACACTAAGTCGGGCACTGTCAACTATACGAGCTGATTGTAGAATCTTTTCCTATCCTTACAAATATAAAATAGCGCTATAAATGCCGTTAACTTCTAAAATGTTCGTGGAGGTCGGATGAGAAAGCCATCCAGGTTAAAACCTCTATAGTACCTACTTAGCTTTTGATATTCATTAAAGCAGCCCGTTGCCATGGAGGAAGTTGTTGAGACGAGACTTACCTGAAAAAAAACGAAAAAAAAAGAATTAAGTTTGACATTACTCATTTATGTTCTGAAGTGAGCTGAAAACGTGGAAAATCACAACATCATAGACGAGTACTAAATAATACCGATATTTGTACACTTAGTTTGCAATGAACGTTTTGACTTAGACTTGGAATATCCATGTGACCGATTTTTTGCCATCTCAATAATAGACTTAGCCAAGACGCAGGATGTTTACGCATTCTGCCCTCACTGTTATAGTCCGACGGGTCAGTCATCCGACACGACCAGGGAACGATCAGACGCAGGACTAACTTTACACACTTTTCGAGGCACTGAGGTATCTCACCACCAACTTCTTAACTCCAAGGTGCTAATGAGAAATTCAAGACAGTAACTTTTACAAACCCAATAACTTTTATTTTAGCCCTACCCGGGATTCAAACCCAAGTCTTTGTGTACCGCAGGTGTGTAAATGCTTTTGCGCATTTTTGTTGTTATTTTGGTGTTTTATTGATATTTACGATAAGTTTGAGCTACAGTTCCTCCGTGTAATATTCAGAAATACCTTAATTCCGGCATTGACTGTGTTCTTTGTGTGAGTGTTTGTGACATACCTGAGATAGGCCCTCCGTAAGGTGTTTGGACCGTAATAGATATCTCAGTGCAGTGTACGTCGTTGTACTAAAGCTGACGGTAATGAGATGGACGGCTTTATCCTACAGGCTGGAGAGCATTATAATAAAAGAAAGGGTAGGAAGCGAGAAAGGTAAACTGGACTAGTAAAAATGTTTAAAAAAATAAATATATTCAATAATATCATAATTTTGTATTATTTTCTGACTGTTTATCTCTAAGCTTAGGCAAAGAGATAAACAGTCAATTTAAATATTATTTGGTTCTAATAAATATTTAAACTTGTATACTTTGATAACTAGTTCTCGAAATATTAAATATACTGATTTGACCGATTTGGATGAGTAACTATCTACTTTGTTTTCTGTAATAAAGTATTTAATCTCTTACTGCAAATTGGTCGAATCAGTACATTTGATATTTCGTGAATTAACTTATTAAAAACCTACCTACACATAGGTATTGATATATTTCAACTAGTTCTCTGCTTAGCGTCCAGATGTCGCTCAACGCTAAGAAATAATTGAACTGACAGTTGCCAGTCTATCTCATAAATTAGTTTATGACCCTCCGAGCCTCGAAAAGTACGTTAAACAGTTGGTCCCGCCTGTCATTGTTGATCTTTGACAGTCGTGACGGGTAGTCAGAAGCCCAAAAGTCTGACAACCAGTCTTACCAAGGAGTACCGTGTTACACAATGACTGGGTTGAGGAGGTTAGATAGGCAGTCGCTCCATGTAAAATACTGGTATACAGCTGCATCTGGTTAGACTGGAAGCGGACCCCAACATCAATCAATCACCAATCAATCTTGATTGGTAATAAAATATCGTAGGTAGGTACCTTTATTTTCGGTTGGCTGTTGCGTGCTCTAAGGAAACAATTAAGTAACTTTTACTACTTACTTTTTAATTTAACATGAAATATTACAAAAATAGAATAATTTTATTATCCAGTTCAACGGTCAAGTACTTTAGACCACCCACTGTATTTTAGAAAACTTTTGTTTTTGACCTATTTGTTTAAGAGCGCTGTCACATTTTGTCACCCCTCTCGCTGACACGGGACCAAATTTTTAAGAATGTTAAATAAAAAGGTGATTTTTTGGAAAATGTAATCAATGAGCGACCTACTAAATAATATTACTTTAATAGGTAATTATTAAAAACACATTTTTACTGTGGCATTTATTTAAATCATCTCAAAAACAGAGCATAATACTTACCGAGCTAAATTAATTAGATAATGCAGTAGAAATGTGTTTTTAATAACTACCTATTAAATTAATATTATTTAGTAGGTCACCCATTGATTACATTTTTCAAAAAAGCATATTTTCATTTAACATTCTTAAAAATTTGGTCTCGTGTGTGTGAGAGGGGTGACAAAATGTGACAGCCCTCTTAATAGGAACGGCGTAAAAAAACAATGTCATTAAAAGCTGTCTAAAATTTTATTATTTAATAATTTATTTTTTAAATCGAATTAATTCGATTTTTAAAAAAAATCTTAAAAAAACACAAAACTTCAGTTGCAAAAATATTTCTTCGTTAACAGTTTTCAATGGTGTTATGATGTTCAGAGCCAGTTAGTGTAACGACCGAAGATTTGAACCGTGGAGTGAATTCCTGCGCCCGGCGCTGATGTAAGCCTGACCAGGGCGTGGGTCCAATAATTTCCAACGAATGTGTGTGAGGGCACGTTGGATACTACGATACGGTTTATCTGGGTGGTTGCATTGCCACGGTACACTACTTCCCGAACCTGTACTGTGTTCGGGATACCCGACACGTTGACGAATTCTCTGAAAAGATGAAAATATTAATTGTTACTCGTTTCTACCTGTACCAGATTCAGTTTTTTCTAACACGTCTAAGAACTACAAACAGGAAAATGAGCGATTTTCTGTTTGAAAAATACGTCTGCTTGAGTTTACCTCAGGCAGATAATATACTTAATTATTATTATCTTTCAATCAATTAGTCGATAAAGGCCGAGTTTTGTTTTGTTGGATTCACTAAATTCTAAATACGAAAAATGCATGTTTTAGTCTTCTAAGCTCATCTCTTGTTATTTTAACTAAAAATCACGTAATAATACTGTAGTGTCTGTGATTGACAGAGAAGGAAGCATTATGTCATCTCTAGCGCACGTGTGGTCGTATAGCAGTCAGTCACTGTGAGCGGCGAGAGTGAGAGGGCACGCGCGTCTAAGAGCCGACAATATAGAGGGAAATACCACATTTTGGCGACGAGGATTAACAGGACTACTGTGAGTAATTAATATTAAATTACATCAAAAAAATAATAATAATAATAATAATTATTATTATGTACGGTGTTTTGAGATTTGAGACAGATTGCTCAAAATAATTAAACTCACAGTACAAATCACGGTGAGGCACCGTGAAGTAAACATTCTATTCGTATAGAGATATTTATCTAGTTACCTATGTTGCGAGACGACCGCGTTGTTTTACTGATGCTGTAGGGTATTATTATCAAGCGGGACGGTTGTTTACATTTCTCATTGCTAAGTAAAATAAATATAAGTACCCACTTATGGGGTCGCTTATGCATGATTTATTTATAGAAGGAAAGGTCACACGATTAACGAATACATGTTTAAAAGTCGTATTTAAAATTCCTGCCTCTGAACTACGGGCCCGGGCTGGGTTCGATTCCCGGTCGGCTCAGAATTGAATATATTTTCCAGATTACAAATATTTACAAAATGCGTACATACTGTTGAGTTGCATGATTGACTTCGTTATCTAGTACTAGACTAGACCAATATTAGATTATTATGATGCTCGTATAAAAGAGAACATGAGTCTCCTCCTGTTTGTACCTCCTCCTGTTTGTACTATACAGGTAACGCCTGTTCCTGTTACATAAGTTCTAATGTAGTGATGTACCATATCAGCGTGATGATGGACACAAACGAGTGACGTCTTTGTTAAGCTGTGATGTTACCAGATGATGCCTGGTAGTCCAGGAACAGGTGACGCCTGTAAGGACTTAGTAATGTAATTTAGTACAGGTGATGCCTGTAAGTACAAGATGCGACGTCTTTGTTAAGCTGTGATGTTACCAGATGATGCCTGGTAGTCCGGGAACAGGTGACGCCTGTAAGGACTTAGTAATGTAATTTAGTACAGGTGATGCCTGTAAGTACAAGATGCGACGTCTTTGTTAAGCTGTGATGTTACCAGATGATGCCTGGTAGTCCGGGAACAGGTGACGCCTGTAAGGACTTAGTAATGTAATTTAGTACAGGTGATGCCTGTAAGTACAAGATGCGACGTCTTTGTTAAGCTGTGATGTTACCAGATGATGCCTGGTAGTCCGGGAACAGGTGACGCCTGTAAGGACTTCATAATGTAATTTAGTACAGGTGATGCCTGTAAGTACATGATGCGATGCGACGTAGGTACGTCAGAGTGTGATACATGAAAGTTTTATACGGGTGATGCCCGTAATATGAAGTTTTGTGTACGGATAACGCTTGTTTACTGAAGTTTGAAGACAATTCGTACAATATTGTTAGTTTAATTTGAACTATGGTGTGAATGAACGCTGTATGAAATAAATAATGAATGTGTCAGGTTGTTAAAGGGATGATGCCCATTTGGTGACCTAAATTAAACATTCTTTATTTGTTTCATTGACCACAGATTAAAATATGATGTCAAGTCTTACCATAGAAAAATTTGAGTGCGATGGTGAAGCAGGATCTGTTGGAGCAAGATGGGAACGTTGGAAAAGGAGTTTATATATTTACCTGGAAGCTGCCGATGTGAATATTAGTTCTAAAAAACGCGCAAGTTTGTTACATTGGGGAGGACAAGAACTCCAAGAAATACTGTTTAATATACCGGGTGGCTACGTTAAGGCGACTGAAGGAGATGATCGTGACATAGACGTATTTGAGGTAGCAATAAAGAAGTTAGATGAGTATTTTGCGCCTAAGCAAAATAAACGGTATGAGAGACACCTATTCAGACAACTGAAACAAGAAGAAAACGAGAAGTTTGAAAAATATTTAGTTCGACTAAGACAACAAGCTTTGAAATGCCAATTTACGGATGTGGATGATAGTTTGATTGACCAGATAATTGAAAAGTGTTCGTCGGAAGAACTCAGAAAGAAATTACTTCGTGCAGGTGAAAAAATTACCTTAACTGAAGTAATAACCGAAGCAAATACTCTAGAGGTGGTGGAACGTCAATTAGGTGATTTCAGTCAGAAAGGAAAAGATCAAACTGTTAATAAAATCAATACACAAGTGAAGGAAAAGACATTCATAAATAATAGCAAAAAGGTGTGTTTCCGATGTGGTAGCTGGAATCATCTAGCTTATGATGAGAAGTGCCCAGCTAAAGGAAAAATATGTAACAAATGCAAGAAGGTGGGGCATTTTCAAGCTCAGTGCAGAGGAACAAGCCTAAAACGAAGCAATGAAGATAACAAAGCGGAAAGGGGCGGAGACGCGAAAAGATCTAAGAAGTCGAGCCAAAGAGTTGAAAATATAAAGCAGGCGAACGCGATAGAAGATAAAATTGATTATGTTTTTAATGTTCTCCATAATGACACACTCGCTTGTTTAGTTGGTGGAACTCAAGTAGAGATGCTGATTGATTCAGGTTGTCAACACAACTTAATAACAGATAAGACATGGTTAGAAACTAGAGAAAAAATTTTGAAGACAGGAAAAGAAGTAAAAAATCCAGGAAAAACATTCGTTGCTTATGGAAGTGAAATCCCTCTCAAATTATTAACGTCTTTTAATGCAGATATTTGTGTGGGATCAAAAACGCAAAACGCCACCTTTTACGTAATAGACAAAGGGACCCGTAATTTACTAGGCAAAACAACGGCAATAGCATTGGGCGTACTAAAACTTGGATTAGACGTAAACCAAGTTGAGACGACACCTTTCCCTAAATTCAGAAACATTAAAATACAAATACCAATTAATACTGAGGTAAAACCGGTCGCACAACCTTACAGACGAATACCGATTCCTCTGGAAGAAAAAATCAATTCTAAAATAGACGAACTACTGCAAAAAGATATAATAGAAAAAGTAGAAGGACCGTCTGAATGGATATCACCGGTAGTACCGATTCTGAAAGCAGACGGGGATGTTCGTCTCTGTATTGATATGAGGCGTGCAAATTTGGCCATCAGGCGAGAAAATCACCCGCTACCAACGATGGAACAGCTACTACCAAAGATCCAAAATGCTAAAATGTTTAGTAAATTAGATATAAAAGACGCATTCCACCAATTGGAGCTTGTACACGACTCAAGGCATATTACAACATTCATATCTGGCAAAGGATTATATCGTTTTAAGAGGTTAATGTTTGGAATCACCTGTGTGCCGGAAATGTTTCAGAAAACACTCGAAAGGGTGTTAATTGAATGCGAAGGGGTAGTCAATTTTATCGACGACATTTTAGTATACGGAAAGGACAAGCAAGAACATGACAAACGGTTACAAAACGTAATAGAAACATTAAGGACGAATGACATCATGTTAAGAGAAGATAAATGTATCTATGGAACAACCAAAGTTCAATTTCTAGGGCATGAGTTGTCAGATCAAGGAATTCGACCACTAGACAAATATGTATCGGCTATAAAAGATTTTAGAACCCCGATCAACATTTCGGAACTACAAAGCTTTTTAGGGCTTATTAACTACATTGGGAAATGGATTCCTAATATGGCCACCCTTACAGAACCATTGAAGCAATTGCTTCGTCGAAAATCAGCCAGAAATGCTGACATTAGGGATTCTTGGGGGCAAAGTCAACAAACAGCCTTTTGTGCTTTAAAGGCTGCATTGAGTGACATACCAAATTTGGGGTACTACAATGTGGACGATACAACGATGGTATTTGCAGATGCAAGCCCGGTCGGACTCGGAGCAATCTTAGTACAGACAAATGAAAGTGGTCCACGCATTATTGGGTTTGGAAACAAAACTCTCAGTGACTGTGAACGTCGGTATTGCCAAACTGAAAAGGAGGCTTTGGCACTGGTGTGGGCTGTGGAGCACTTTCACATGTTTCTGTACGGCAAGGAATTCGACCTAATTACTGACCATAAACCTCTTGAAGTCATATTCGGTCCAAAGTCCAAACCCTGTGCACGGATTGAGCGTTGGATTCTGAGACTTCAATCTTATAAATATAATGTCATTTATCGTCCTGGAAAAAATAATATAGCCGATCCCTTGTCTAGATTATGTACCTATAACCACGATAAGACTCAGAACAGAGATTACGTTCAGGATATTATTGACCATGCCAGACCAATAGCCGTATCGCTAAAAGATATTGAAGAACATTCGAAGATTGACATTGGCATACAAAAAGTGAAACAGGGCGTATTTAACAAAAAGTGGGATGACGCAGTAAAGGGTTATAAGCTATTTGAGAACGAGCTGTGTTTCTTTGGTGACATATTGTTAAGAGGGACCAAAATAGTTATCCCAACACAATTACGACGACTTGTTTTAGATGCTGCTCACGAGGGTCATCCAGGAATGGTCGCGATGAAGTTGAGACTTAGAGCGAAGGTTTGGTGGCCTAACTATGATAAGGACGTGGAAAATTTAGTACGGTCCTGTAAAGGATGCACATTGGTATCGGTACCAAATCCACCACATCCACTTAAGAGAAGAGAATTACCTACCCAATCCTGGGTTGACATCGCCATAGACCTTCTAGGTCCGTTACCAAGTGGCGATTACCTTTTGGTTGTGATCGATTACTATTCTAGATACAAGGAGATTAAAGCATGTCGAGACATAAGCAGTAAGGAAATGATTCGCTTACTTAAAGAGATTTTTAGCCGTTTAGGACATCCGGTTTCCATAACTTCCGATAATGGCAAACAATTCATTAGTACAGAGTTCAAGACTTATTGCCATGAAAATGATATCAAACTATTTAATTCAATACCTTACTGGCCGCAACAAAATGGAGAGGTGGAGCGACAGAACAGGGATATAATTAAACGTCTGAAAATATGCCAAGTTGAGAGAAAAAGCTGGAAAGAAGCATTGACGGAGTATTTGACAATGTACAATAGTACCCCACATAGTGTGACTGGGAAAACACCGGCAGAGCTATTCTTTCAAAGGCAATTTAGGGACAAGATTCCGATGATAGATATTGCAGAACAAAGATTTGGAGACATGGATGTAAGAGATAAAGACAAAGAACAAAAAGAAAAAGGGAGAGAGTATACAGATAAAAGACGAAGAGCACGCAATGTTGACTTACAAGTGGGCGATAAAGTATATGTGAAGAATGCGTATAAAATGAATAAACTTAGTCTCAATTTTGATACAGCCACGCATACGGTTAAGTCAAAAAACGGGGGAGATGTGGAAGTACAGAACGACGAAACAGGACAGCAGCTAAGACGCAACATATTGCATTTAAAAAAAGTGGAAGGAGAATGGAAGCCTGTGAACAAAGAAATCGATGGACAGAATTTAGAAATGGCAGTAGAAGAAAGTTCAGAAGACGAGATTGAAGATAATCAAAATTTTGTAAAACAAAATTAAGAAATATAAAATTATAGTTGATTTCCAATCATGTAATCTGAAGTTATGGTGGTAATAAATTGATGAAGTAAAATCTGAAAATTGTCTCGTTAAACAAAAATAATAAAATAAGGAAGGGATGTAGTGTCTGTGATTGACAGAGAAGGAAGCATTATGTCATCTCTAGCGCACGTGTGGTCGTATAGCAGTCAGTCACTGTGAGCGGCGAGAGTGAGAGGGCACGCGCGTCTAAGAGCCGACAATATAGAGGGAAATACCACAAATACATACTGTCGAAAAGCTAACCATTTTTTTCCTGAAGCATTGTTTAATTTATCTACTTACAATATCAATATACAATATCAATAAAAAAAATATGCGTAATGTCGAAAACCACTATTTCTTCGGTTAAGGGCGAATTTCACCAATGAAACTGCACATGAACGCGTTCAGCACATCTAAACCACGTTCATTAGCTGTCATTGTCAAAATTGTTATGGAATATTGACACTGACAGCTCTTGAACGCGGTTTAGAAGTTCTGATCGCGTTCAGTTTCATTGGGGACATCCGCACTTAGTTTCTATTTCGTTCGTATTTATGGGAGTAACAAATTTTAATATAAAAAAGTAACGATGATGCGGTTTCAACTGCTCGGTACTGTAAGTGAGCAAATAAACACGTGTGTCTACTGATGTTAAGCAAACACGAGCAGCACCAGGGGAGTAGCTGATGCAATGCCGACTTTTTAAGATAACACACTATGTTATTATAGTAAATCCAAATAAAAAGTTTTTTTTTTTAAATTAAGGACTGTTTTTAGTTTTTTATCTGCGATGGCAACGCATTTACGATGGTATTGCAAATGCCCATACGGTGCCAGTAGACATTTTGGCTCATTGGCCATCCAATCTTCTTTAAATAGGTACAAATAAATAAAAACTAAATGCTGTTCGTTGGTAAGCGTAAATTACTTGAGAACGGTTGGACCGATTTGAATATTTTTTCTTTTAAAATGTTCGCAATAGTCCAAAAAGGTTTTTAGCGAAAGAAAAACTGGAAAGTTTCCCGGAAAAATGTAAAAATGAGAAATACTGAAATTCGTTTTTCTCTATGGTTTTTCGTGTGTATGGACCGGCCAGCGTCTGTCAGGTCAGCTAGTAACATAATAAAAAGGTACACACTCGTGAAACAGGATCAAATCATCGTCGTTAAATAGTCTGGCAGTAGCTCCTTCTAGATTGTAATCTTTTTGGTACACTTGGCCACTTTCTTGGAACAGAACGACATCTTCTTGGCCCGGAGCGACTTCGTTTGGGATGGAAGCCGCGTCACTGCAGGCTGTAAGTGCTGCTAGCACCGCGATAAGGATGATGCTCTTCATCTGAAAGAACAGATCATGAGCAAAAAGAAAAATGTCAGAAAGAACACTAAGCGAAAATGAAGTAATAGAACGGGCGGGCGATGCAACGCGACAGATCGGGGGAAGAGGAAGTTTTATTAAAATGTGGCTGTTATTTTAGTGTATTGTGGATCTTACGACTTCCACGCGAACGATGTCGCGGGGCACAGCCAGTTTTAAAATAAAAGCTGTGAACTTATGTCTTAAAAATTGAAATACTATATTAATCATTTAATTTTATCCAATTTCCACCTAGTTTTTATTATAAGGTATTTTTATTTTTCTTACAACATTCATGTATTTATTTAAATTATCATTTAAAAGTGAAAAAACGTCACCCCCGTGACTTGTGCTTGTGCAACATATACTTGGCGCAATTCGACCAAGAAAAAATCAAATTAATCATGTTTAATATTTTTTTACCAAGTAATGAAAGACCAAATAATATTTTTGAAAAACACTGATGAGTGTAACACAAGTAAAATAATGAATTTTAACTATTTAATAATAACAGACTATAGCATAGATAGAATGAACACGAAACAATGAACTAAAAAATACTTACATTATCAATTTCTCACTTAGTTCAGTAAAAATCACAGTAGCTATCTCGTTAGAGTACAGAGTGATTAAATATCAACATTTTGTAGTGCGTCGGGTATTTATTACACGGATATATAATGATAAGATAATACAATCAAAAGCACAGACACTCCGTAAAGTTACAGCTGAGTTAATCTTTATTTCCACCTTCTTATTTTGCAAAGAACATAAGTCAACATTTTGAATAAAACTGACAGTTCGAAGAGGTGACATTGAGCCCGCTTTAACCGTACATTAGATATGAATTTTGGATCTCACATCTTCCCAAAAAGGAGGAGGAACTCGTGGCGAAATGATAACAGCCGCTCGGGTCGGTCGAAGGTTGAACTACGCTTGCCACGTTCGGTTCGTGGATGGGTGACCATCCATTACATATCGAGACAGCTCCGTGTCTCGGAAAACACAAAGTCGTAATTTTGGGGAACTTTCTTATTTGGCGAGTTACTATTATAATACATAGTGTTTTATCTTGAAAAGTCAGCTACGCATGAGATATTCCCCTGGTGCTGCTCGTGTTTGCTTAACATCTGGCGACAAACACGTTTATTTACTCACTTACAGTACCGGCCAGTCCTGCTAGCGAGATCTACAAGAAACCTGAAACGGATAGCAGCGAGACCTCAGACGAAGATTTTGGAAACAGCAACACGTAATACAGCATAGCAGTAACCCCGCTAAAAGACTCTCCGGTGAAGCCGGACTTGAAACAACTTGGCGGCGACGTCGTTAAAAGATGCCCATCCATAGATAAATATTACCCGTCTCTCCAATATTCCAATGTTTACTCTAGGGTGCATACTCGGTAGACTCTAATAATCCTTCCATATCCTAAGGGCACGTCTTCCCTACCATTACCGCGCCTCCCGGTCTACTCCTTGATATGCATTGGTCTATGTAGCTCCATGAAACATGAGGCTACAGGGGCTAGTGTGAATCTTTAGGTTCATTCGAGTAATCGACTCTGCATAAACCACGCTGGGGTCGGTGCATTTCATTCTTTCATTCATTCACTTACAGTACCGGGCAGTTTATAATCGCACCATCGTTTCTTTTATCATTGTTAATCTCTTAAATAGGAAAAAAATAGAAATTTAACCGAAAAAATTATAATTTTCGACATCATGCATATTATTATTTTTTTCAAATGAAATTGTGATTAAATTGCCTATCAGTATGTTATAATAGGTAGATAAATGAAAGAATGCTTTAAAAAAAAAAATGCTTCGTCTTCCGATAGTAGGTATGTACATATACGTGTTTTTTATTTGTCATTCATTCGAAGTTTTTGTTAAAACATCAAGGGATGAGTTTAGAAGACTAAGGGCTGATTTTTTAATCGTCAGACAACTTTTATCTTGTGAATATGTTTGACGTTTTGACACCTTTTGTATAGAAAATGTGTCAAACCGCCATATTTATTCCTGCGGTAAAAGTTATCTGACGATTGAAAAATCAGCCCTAATTCATGTATTTTTTTCGTATTTAGACTAGTGAATCCAACAAAACAAACATCGGCTTTTATCGACTAATTGATCGAAACTATTATCAGCATGAGGTAAACTCAAGCAGATAATTCTTCAAACAGATAACAGCACATTTTCCTGTTTGTGGTTCTCAGACGTGTTAGGAAAAACTAAATCTGGTACAGGTAGTAACGGGTAACAATTAATATTTTCATCTTTTCAGAGAATTCGTCAACGTGTCGGGTATCCCAAACACAGTACAGGCAGGTTCGGGAAGTAGTGTACCGTGGCAATGCAACCACCCAGATAAACCGTATCGTAGTATCCAACGTGCCCTCACACACATTCTATACTATAGGTATACGTCTGCATAACCTTTCGGGGATTACGGGCGTGATGTTATTTATGTTGTAATTGCGATAAATTTTTTTTCGGCATCGGGTATTTTCGGAATTTTATTAAATTAATTTGACGGAAATTCTTGTATTATAATAATTAATGATGTTGTTAATTTATTTTTGTTTTTCTTTCTCCTTCTTAGTGTTGATACGATTGAACGTTAAGAGAGATAAAACGTTCTCTTGAAAGGTACCCTAAGTTAGATGTCACTAGTATTTTGACTTTCGAGATTGTGTAATGAAAGCTCAAAAATGTAATATTTTGATGATGATCGACTGGACAGGCAATTTCAATGTTATTCTTTAAGTAATATCAGCGGAAAGGTAGGTACCTATATTATTGTGCCGAAGTACCTTAATGGAGAAAATGCACATGCCTGTAGCTGGTACAAAAATAGTGCAAGTAGCTGGCATGCCATTGTGATATTGACCAATCAGAAGTTGTTATGGCACAGGGCATGCCAGCTACTTACATAGTTTTGTACCAGCTATAGGCATGTGTATATTCGCCCTAAAGTATGAAAATAACATTGTTATTATAGAAAGAAAAAAAATACATTTATTTAGAACAAATTACAAGGCACATAACATATTCTGCCTAGCCTTTTTAAACGATGTTGGGGTTGTCTTCCAGTGTAACTGGATAATATGCAGTCGCTCCATGTCTACTGCCTATTTGACTTCCACAACCTAGTTAGTGAGTATCACGATACCCCTTGGTTGTCAGAGAAATTCAGTTAACCTTTACTAAAAGGTAACCTACCTTTATTAAAAAAGTCATAAAAATTTTATATTATTAAAATTATTTTATTTAGGTGCTTCCTAGTGTTAGTGAATACGGGCATTAAAGACGGGTCTTTTATGATGACTCGGTATGTTAATTAAATTTTTGGAACGAAGTCCCTTAATGCGATTTGCGGTAAGAGTTGACTGGCAGAAATCGTCACGTAAGGAAAAAGCGTTATGTCCCCTTCATGCAACTTTCTCTCTCTCTCTCTATCTCTTTCTATTAAATACGCGTGCATGCGAGTATCGCGTAAGGAATTTTGATCCTGACGGGGGTCCCCCGACCGCACACGTTTTATTTTTAAGGTTCTTCTTATTCTCCAAATAACTAATCTATTTATACCACGCAGCATATTGTTTGCGATAAGGCTAAAGGCTGCAGCACACTTGTAGCTCTCGTCACCATCTCACCTGTTTTCATCGGTCAACTGACAAACCATAGCTTTACGAAATAAAAAAGTGGCCAATGATGACGCGTCACTGTTGTAGCGTAAACTGAAAAAACTGAAAATCACGCAAAAACTGTCAAGTGTATTTTTATGAAACTCACCATTTTAAAGACAATTTAATTATTTAACTTCTAGTATACGTGTTTACCGTGCGCGCGCGCGCGCGTGTGTGTGTGTGTGTGTGTGTATACCTTTTGTTTTAAGTATAATAAATTAATAATTAGTCTAATTTGGGACAGTGCTCCTTGATGCGCGAGTCTTCTTATGACATAAGGACAGATAGAATTATACTGTTTACCAGCAGTAGCGATCGATCTTTAACTGAAAATAAGGTATTGGGTTCGGTCGTTAGAGTGATAATTTAAAAAAAAACACGTCAGAAGCGTATCTAATTGCCAAACAAACAATTAAGAACATTATCAGTCAAGAGTAGTTATTTATAAATAGTACACGTGATATTATCGACGATGAGTGAACAAATATAATTATAAAAACTTGTTTATGAAGTAAGTAACCATTAGACTATTAGTACGCTTTAAACTTACAAGGAAAAAAGTCAAAATGAAGTACCTTACTGTATTTTTATTTTGTGTTCTTTTAATGAAAATAGCGAGCCACGCAAGTCACTCAAGTGCTGAAGTGTCCACAAAAAAGTTGGAAGTGTATGAAGTAACTACGAAAATTGCCACAAAAGTGACCACAGAAGTGACCACAGAAGTGAAAGTGACCGCAGAAGTGACTAATAATTCTAAATTGAATAATAGCACTTTTATTCACCATGCATCTTTGAAAGTGGACTTTTGTCCTGAAGGTACTATTAGGGTAGGTTCCGTGTGCGTTC
This sequence comes from Fissipunctia ypsillon, assembly GCA_947568875.1. NCBI lineage: Eukaryota > Metazoa > Arthropoda > Insecta > Lepidoptera > Noctuidae > Fissipunctia > Fissipunctia ypsillon. The sequence continues at coordinate 10,741,437 of OX387663.1, read as the reverse complement.
ATGAAGATTAAACAGTTTTTAATTTTATTGTTTTTTTTTTATCTACCAAATCATTGATAGGGTTTATGTTATTGATTGATTATAGAGCACTAGTTCAACAGCTACTGAAGACACAATGAACAACAATTACATTAAAAATAGCATATCTATATTAATATTATAAAGCTGAAGAGTTTGTTTGTTTGTTTGGTTAAACGCGCTAATCTCAGGAACTTCTAGTTCGAATAGAAAAATTCTTTTAGTGTTGGATAGTTCATTTATCGAGGAAGGCTATAGGCTACGACCAATAGAAGCGGAGCATCAATGAAACATGTTGCAAAAACGGGGAAAATTTATTCCTTTTGAGAGCTTCCGTTGCGTACGCTGCGTAAACGAATGGTTTCTCTTAAAAAGTTCTAAAAAAAGTTCGCAATAGCCAATGTCTATAACTTATTTAATGTTAATCAAATTTGTTATAAAATAATGCATTATTTGCGAAGGTGTTTTCATAACCATGGTATTAATCCTGAGAAGGTATGGAAGCTGGGGAGGCCGCACATCCCACCATGTTATCTTACTATCTTGGTCAGCTTATTCCTACCAAGTCTTAATCCTGTGAAGGTATGGAAGCTGGGGAGGCCGCACATCCCACCATGTTGTCTTACTATCTTGGTCAGCTTATTCCTACCAAGTCTGGGCCCATGAGTTACGGCCTCATCAGTTTCCTCAATGTCCTTGGCAAAATCTACGAGAGGTTTATTTATTAGCGCCTCAAAGACTATGTCGGAGCAAAGAGCCAACGAGCAATTTGGTTTTCGAACCCAAACACTCGTGAATCTAACAAGTACACCGCATCGTAAAGCACTGCTTTCCAGCGCAAAGCGACGACGGGGTTCTTCGACACAGCGAAAGCATTCGACAAAGTCTGGCACAAGGGCTTAACATATAAGCTATACCAACTCGGAGTGCTGGACCGTCTCGTGCTCATTTTACGAGACTTTTTGTCGGATCGCACTTTCCGCTATCGCATCAAGGGTAGACTCTCTTCCCCTCATCCCATACGCGCTGGTGTCCCTTAGGGCTCCGTGCTAACTCCCCTCATCATTTAATTAAATAGTTTCATAATCAAGATTGATTAAATACATATAAATTCCTTTTTAAATTATTCAAATCGGACCTTTAGAAATTTTGACGAGTATAAAAATGCTTAAAGTAAGAAAAATGCACTTAATCTATTAGTTACACATTTTGTTTTTTATTGATTGTTTGAACGCGCTAATCTCTGACACTATCCGTCATTTCAAAAAATATTTTCGCATTTTATAGCCCTATTCTTGAGGAAGGCTATGGGGTATGTATCATTACGCTAGGACCCTTAGAAGCCGAGCAAAAAGATAAAAAGTAAGAACGAGCGCTAAGCGAAAACGAAGTAATAGCGCGGGCAGGCGATGCGAAGCGACGAGGTGGTCGGGGGAACAATAAATTTCACGCGGAAGAAGTCGCGGGCGGAAGCTAGTGAAGTGATAAAGACGATGTTAGCGCTTTCAAAGTCAATTTACCAATAATATATACTTATGATACAGAAGACAGAATTGATACTCCTATTAAAGTACAAAAACATAAAGTGAATGTGCCTACAGCTGATAACAATACGCTAGTTGCGATGGTATATATAGTAGTTGTCAAGAAGAACTTTAATAAAAGTGAATGGAATTCTGAGTTTTAATTTACATTTAAAACCAGTGTTTTATTAAATAATAGTGGATTGCATAGGAATAAATGAAATTATGTTTATTTCTTTATTAAAGTAGATCTTTTAAGGCAATTTTACGCGTAATTTTTTTTGTTAATATTTAGAAACTAGATGGCGCCGGCATTTCCTAGCTACTGATCACTGAGAAGAAATACTAAAACACAAACTCAGAAGTATGGTCTCTTTTAAAGTCCAAACATTATATAAATTTGTATTATTAAGATTTGATGTGAGGCTACGGCCGCAGCCGCTCTACTAAGGCAACAGCGACGGGACGGCGATTTCGTGAAAACAAACTCATTTAAACATATGTACATACATAATTATGTCGGTGGCCGCACTGCAGAGACGACAATTTGTTTATAAGTCGCTGTCGCGTCGCAGTCGGCCATCTCTGGAAAGGCCTTTTGAAGAAAGAGCCATTGCAGCTTTAAGTTGAACTGCCCCAACAGACGGCATGCATGCATCAGTCATCGTGTGGCTCAACCCTGTTTTGGGGAGGTCAACGAGGCGTCGCTCGATGCTTCCAGATCTGCAGGACATTTGCATTGGCCACAAAACCGCCAAACAATTGTAAAGTCATGTATTCTATCTAGCTTACCGTACTTATGGTACTTACATTCACAGTCAGCATCAAAAATGTCATAAGTAATTATGTCACGTAAATCAATTACCTACAATATAATTTAAATATTCTACGAGCTGATTTAACCAAAGTCAGATATCTTTTAACCGGGGAATAAAATTGACGTCTGACAGTTTTTGTATCGAAAATCTGTCAAAAATAAAAATAAAAATATTCGCTGTATTAGACTTATACTACGTATAAAAGTTTGTTCGAATTCGCCCATAAACACTTATCTATACAAATAAATAAAATTGAAGTGTCTGTTTGTAATGTCAAAATAACATCTTTTTACTAAAGAAAGTTTAAACGGTACTTATATAACAAAAAACATTTTATTTTTATTTTTGTCTGTCTGTCTGCCTGTTTGTTCCGGCTAATCTCTGAAACGGCTGGACCGATTTTGACGGCACTTTCACTGGCAGATAGCGATGTTACGGGGAGTAACATAGGCTTCTTTCATTTTAAAAATAATTAGTATTCCGTGCAAAAAAAATAAAACCCATGAAATTGTGAACAAAAAGTCGGATTTGAAAATAAAGCCTAATACCTCTCTCTTAGACTGCGTGCCCTTCTGATGATGCCACTCCCCGCCATACTTATTGCGAGCTATAGTCGATGTCACGGCCCGGGAATTATCGCTGATCGCCGGCTCCGACATGAAATTAATCATAGAAGAACTGAGGGCGGTGCGTGCGGAGATCCAAGTCTTTCGCATGGAAACGGTGAAGGAGATCAAAACTTCTACAAATACCTGCAACATGTGCATCGAGGCCAGGGTAGACGCTTTAGAGCGGGCTTCCTCGGGTCCAGCAAATAGGTACCAGGGCAGTGGACAAGATAGGAGAGGAATTAAGGCGCAAGCTTAACGACAGGGATCAGGATCTCTTGTCGAATGACATCGAGTTATCAAAAATATTCCCGAGGCCAAGGTTGATCACTCGACCCACATCATCAAGGTCATTTAAGCCTAAAGCTAGGGTCAACCTTGAGTAACGGGACATTGTCAGCGCGGAACTCGTCGGCGGGAAGCAGTTCAACGCGACGAGCTCTGCAGGTGCGACAGAAACTCGCTCGTGCGCCATTGTCATGTAGTCGTGCGCCTGGCGTGTCCTGATCTTCACGATAATCTGCTGACGAGCGCGCGAATGCGACGTGGTGCGACGACAGCCAACTTTGACATATCTGACCCAGCCCAGCGATTCTTCCTCAACGAACGCATTACAAAAACAAACCGCCAGTTGTTTCGGAAGGCACGCGACGCTGATATATTCTCTTCGACTGGAGATTTGTGTGGACCAAGCGCGGCCGCAGGTATGGCAAGAGGAAGCCATAGACATATCTCGGATGTTTGAACTAATCACTGAAACAGCCTGATTACTCTCTAGATTCGTTTTTCTTTAGGTATGTTATTTTATGTTAAGTTTATAGTAGGCAGGTGTGTATAGTGAGTTACCATTAATAGTTTTTTTTTTAATATATAGGGCAATTTTTTAATCACTAGCCAAATTTTCACAGGGTGATCTACCCATGAATATGAACAACTTACATTATAGGACGAACTCTGAAATCGCGAGAAAAAAATCAGCTGTTTCATACATTTTGGCCGAGTAGGTATTGAACTTTTGTATGAAACAGCAGATTTTTTTTTTTCGTGATTTTAGAGTTGGCCCCACAGTGAAAGTTGTTAATATTCATGGGTAGAACACCCTGTAAAAATTTGGCCGGTTATTGAAAACTAACCCTGTATAAGTATTTTTACCTACCAAAATTAAAAAAAAAGTTTATCAAACTATATTGTGTGACATATCAAATGAAAGGGCTTACTGTGGGGGTCTCGAATATATTTTTATAGTTTTAAAATAAATAGTTTTAAAAGTTGTTGAAGAAAATATACGAATATTGACCATTCCTAAAATTAAAAAAAAAATACAGAAAATAGTTCTGTACTTACAGATTACAGGAAAAGTTATAAAAAAATATATGGTCTTAAAATAACACAGTAAATATCTCAACATTGTGCATACAAACTTACATTTGCAGTTGGAATGTATGGGAGAATATGTTTTTCAACTACAATGTTAAGTTCGTTCTTGGGATAATTCTGTCTCTTCTTTCTTCATCCCAACTAAGAAACCCTTCATTGTGCGTGGTCCGACACACACTTGGCCGGTTTTTTTTAATCATTGTTCCTCTCAAACAGAGCACCTGCCATATAATCGCTTTACCACCCTTGCTTGGTTGACTGGTAAAGAGTCTCTAAGGCATTAAGTCCGCCTTTGTAGCAAAATAACATTTTAGACACATCTCCAAGGTTAAACCACTTCACAACTGTTTTTACACATGTTTTCGTAGGAAATATCGTAGAATTGCTTAAAAATACCAAAGTTGAACTAATGTGTTTGCATCTTGAACAAAGATAAAGGAGAGACTAGATGCGACATTCGTGTCTCTGTGCGTGATCCTGTTAAGACAAGATTAATACGTTCCTCCTACAAGCCAGCAGTTAACCACCGACCTCCAGCGTTCGCGACGACAGAGGATCGAGAACAAAATATTAGAAACCCACCCACGCAGTTGTGACTCACTGGCCATTGTACAGTAATGCTATTCTCTAAGGATACAGCCTTGTGTTGCAGCGCTGCCGCAGCGGTGAAACTCAGTTTAGTATTCACTAAGCTGCGTAAAGCTACACTAGCGCTCAAGGCTGTGACGGCCGTGAGTTAAAACCATATATATAAAATAGTACTCTGTGAGTTAAAACTACCCAACAGCGGACAAATTGACAGTAATGACAGTTCTTCCTACATTTTTGTATTCCTTTAGAAAAAACAGCGACGAAGACGCTTACGACCTCGCCCACAGCCTCGCTTCTAATTGTCAAATCCAAAAGCTACAATATTCGGGCGCACTCTTGACAAAAATAATAAACTATACTGAAATTTTTCGATTATTTTTAATATTTATTTGAAAAAATGGCAGCTTGGTTAATTATAAAGCTACATTTATTAGATGAAGCTTGAAAAAGTGATGATTTGAAGAAAGCTCGACAGGCGAAACAAATGAGTAAATTTAAAACAATATCCCGTGATACAGAGTTTATCTATATTTACAGGTTTTCTGAGGATTTAATTAATATATTAGAAGATGACTTAACTCCATATATGCGTCCGCGAGTTCGTTCCAGTGGTTTAACCAAGAGGAAAATAACATAATAATATAATACTCACATTTCACTACGGTCGGTATTTTATTCTCTCAATCACAGAACTTACATGCAGCAATTGCTGATACAAATAATTTAGATGCAATGCACATTTTAAAAGTTTTCAAACTAGAATTCAAGTGGTTTTTGAACCTTTTTAGGTCGGGTTGTTACGAGTGAAGCACAGAGTCACAGATTACGAATGAAGTGTTTTGTTTTGTTTACATTCATCTCCGTGCCGCGTTGCTCAAAATAGGCAAAGGAATCGTCATTCAGCCTTAAAATGTAATAATAAATTGCAATAAACTGTTACAATTATGGAATTTGTTTATAGTTTTACTCTATTCCTTTTAGTACTTAAAGATTATATATTTTAAAGCCATAAAACTCTCAGTCGAGATTGATCGATTTATGACCTAAAGAATTTGTTTCAAGCCCTTAGTTCGTCTACGAAACAGCGACGGGATTCTACAGCCTAGGGTGCGTCGACGACTACAACCACGCGAAATAGTGAATACGGTTTGAATTAGCGCTACACGCTCGGTCGAACTCAAGGCTGTCTCGACGACGAGCTCGTCGAAGCTTACAGCCATGAAATTGTCTTTTAGAGAATAGCAGTGCTGGTCCATTGAATGTAACAAGTCAGTAAGAGTAACAATAATATTGTACAAAAGCACTTAGTTGTCAACTCAAATCTGGCTTCAACTATAAATTTAACAATAATGATGTAACTAATCTTTTGTAACAATACAACGCGTATCTGGACGTACGACATTAAATGAAAACGAGCACAGTACTAGTCCATCGAAACATTTTAAAACACAAAGATTAGTAGTTAATGGAAAATTTTAAAAAATTGCAGATTTCAAACAAAATAAATAGCAGAATCAACTGCATGAAAAGTAAACACGCTTTATCTACGGAAAGTCACTGACCAACGGTGCGGTGCGGGGTGCGGGGCGCGGCGGCGGCAATGTTTACCTATTATTACGGACTCAGATCTACATCATGTTGAAAAATAAGAAAATGAAAAATAATTTCCTGTGGCTAAATTATTCATTGGATTTGATTGTTTTTTTGTATACGGGTAAAGGACATGATTCTCTTTACGTGGTTTAAAGGAATATCCAATCGTCCTGTTACACCTTGTATAATTTAAAAGAGTTTCCACGGAGTTTCTTGCCCGTTCTCCTCCATAGGAACCTACTACGCTTTGGAATGGGCCACTAGCTTCATATTTTTAACTGACCGACTCCATGACAATTCAAAAATGCCTGTAAATGGTTTAATTGAAAAAATGCTTTGAGTTTGAGTTTGATTTATGACTGAGTGTTTATATAATAGAATACAGAATATAGTCGGCATTTAAGGTGACCCCGATAAAGCTCGGAGACGAGTGTCAGCTCTGCCAAATGTAGAATTCTAAGTAAGATTTATTAGTTTTCGCAGTTAATGTCAACTAAAATTGATCAGACAAATGCCCAGTTTGGGGGTCACCGTCCAATATGTTCTTGTACATTCTGATAATTAATAAATACAATATTTGACATTCTAAACAGGTAATGTGACTTTTAAAGTGGAGACTTAAAAATCACACCTATTTAGAATTCCAGTCATTCGATGAGATAATCTTTAATGAAATAGTCATGAAGCTCAATTCATTTTGTTTTATAATATTTTCATTGACGATAACTTCAAACTTCGTTTATCCAAGTGCACTAAGTTATGATGATTGGGCTTGTGAATGCATTGATGATAATGATAAAAAAGTAATAGAAGCCGATCCGACATTGAAACGGAATATTACTGAAGTGAAAGAGCCAGATTTTGAAGAAAAAGACGAAGGGGTAGTGACTAGTAATGAAAAAAACACAGACGAATTGGCTGGAGGTGAGTCTAAAAATATAGTAAAACACCATATTATGTAAAATATCTCCACAATTTTCCAAGCTCGAATCGTTCGCAGAATACAGGATTTTTTATTTCTAAATGTAATAAAAAACTAATTTAATCGTTAACGTCAAGTTTTTATAAGGATTATCGATTGTTCAACGCAATCATAAGTCAAGATAATTATGATCAATTTTATGACACGATGATGAGCCACATACAGTTATCAGTTGAAAATATCTTCATTAGGAATTAATGCACAACCTCTTAAGGGATCATTATACTCATCATTATAAACAACTTTTACTATAGGACCAAACCTGAAATCACGAAAAAAAAAATCTGCTGGTCCCTACATTTTGACGAGTTATGCGAACATAAATGTAGAGAGCAGAGGATTTCTTTTTCGCGATTTCAGGTCCCATATTAAAAGTTGTTCATAATGATGAGTACAATGACCCCTTTAGAGTTTGTGCGTTATTTATGTTACACCTTGTAAATTATAAATTCAAGTCGCTTTTCGTGTCTGTGTCTGTGTGATCGCGTTGTTCTTTTAAATTACGCAACGGATTTTGATGCGGTTTTCACCACCTTTTAGAGAATTTATCCTGGACGGCTTATGTGTATAAAACATCAATAATAAAGTTGCATATTTTAATAGAGAAATCTCGTTGTTTTGACGTAGAAATCGTATGTGGGTCGCTAGTTACTAATATGAAAAGCTACTAGGTACTCACATCAGGGCTAATATCGGTGAAGTTGGCACTGGATACGAACTCCTTGAGAAAGCCATCCAGCTCTGTTCCCTCAATGTAGCCATTACCTAAAACAAAGAAAAAATAAAAATACTTTCTGTTTATGGACGAATTTCACGTTCAAATACATATATATTTATTTATATTGTTCAAATACGTCCAAGAGCTATCAGTGTCAATATTCCACAACAATGATGACAC